>CM057341.1:338548351-339907704 GCA_030015575.1 Agapanthus africanus | reverse complement strand
GTCGGTGATGGACACGAGGGATTTCTTATTTCGGGTGTCGATGCTGGACATCCATATATATTGATATGTTGCTATCATGAAGTACCTAGTGATATTATAGTTATTGTGGCCGACCAAGACTGATCCGGGGAACAGTACCTGCATACCTTTTTACGAGTAGTTGCATACAAAAAGGAATTCAAAGATCGAGCTATAGACTCATTATTTTGACATGTCTGGTATGATATTGAAATATTTTAAATGGTAAACATCTTAAACACTATTCATTAAAACAGCATGACGTATATCTTAAATGAGATACCTATTATATTTCACACTATCACGTCTGCTTTTATGCCGTGATATTTGTATTCCGCGGCTACTTTAAAGAAGAGGTTTTATATATATTTTTGACTACCTTTAAGCTTATACCTAGGTACATGTCATTTGCAGTTGATATGTTCTACTTTGGGATCGCATGATAGATAGTGTTGCATTTATAATACTTACGTATGTCATATATATGATATTACTGTATGACCTAGGTATCGTTAAGCATTTCGATTTCTACTGTGTGATGTACTTTTATTCACTGAGTTGGCAACTCACCTCCGTTGTGCCACAATCTCTTGTAGGTGTTACCGCTGGGATTATCAGCGGCTTGGGGCACACATTTCTTTCGGTGATTGCTTTGGTAGGTGGGTTACTGTTGTATCGTACTCACACTAGTATATTCTTAGCTTTTTGTATCTAGTAAAACTCCATCAACTTAGAAAGGGTGTATTGTGGACATAGAAGCGATACTTAGAGTTGTGTGTTGTGATGTCGCACTCATTAGAGTCTACCATTTTATATTGTTGATTTCGTTTCGTTTTTCTTTTCTTCACAATTGTGCGTCGTATATTGTTTGCTTGGTTGCTCCGTCGTTTGGGCGTGTAAGCTAGCTCCTGTTGGGATGCTATTTATATTATTATGTTGTATCGGGTTTTATACAAAATTTCAAAAGAGGTACTGTCAAATTTCAAAACGTCATAGATGCTTTTCAAATATACTTTGTCAAACATAAATGTTTATTTTAAACTGATCTCATCTGATGACTATTTTAAACCTCACCTCCAATATTTTCAAAAAGGGTTTCGACTTACTTGGACCGCATCGACGTCTTTAGATGTCACGTGATTTAAGTGCCGGTCTGTAACACCTTAGGAACGCGATTAGTGTTAATTAAACGATAATGCGGGTTTTCAGTAAAAAGTTTACCAATTCGGTTTCCTCACATTTTATAACTATTAATTAATATATATTATTATTTGTTATAGTTTGCATGAACGTGTGCACGCTAATGTGAGGGTTTGTTTGTGCTAATCTAGTTAGTGACCATGACAACTTAACATTATCCAATCTTTTGTTTAAACCTTAACCGAGGATTTAACACTAATCTCTAGATATTTGTGTGAGGAGAGATATTTTATTGAGTTTTGTTTGGATGAGGAGGTGGCAAGTGAGTCATGGCTTGCATTTATGAATGGAGGTGCACTCACCCTATGCTCACCTCTCTCTCTCTATTTTCATCTCACCCTCTCTCATTTCCCTCTCATTCTCTCACAACACCTTATCTCTCATCATTTTCTTCTTCCCTCATCACCTCAAATGAAACCTTCTCATTTCCATCACAAATCTTTCACAAAACTTCACAAAACCATAACCAAATAACATCATAAACCTTGTTTTGGCTCCTGGATGCCTTGGAGCTTGGAAAGCTAGGATCTTTGAGCTTGTGAGGATAGGTAATGATCTCCTTCTGTTAAGTAAGCCTTTTTAATGTTGCGTAGCTTGTTAGTTTCAGTTTAGAACGCGTAAAGTTTCGTTTCATGCAAATATCGTATTTTTAGTGTAGATTTGTATCTCGGATGATCTGCTATCAAACCAGATATATTTTGGAAAAGTTCCCATCACAGTGACCTTGTGTAGTGACCTAGAACCCACCATAAGAACTTGAGCCCATTCCCTTTCTTTCAGGCCGCAGTTTTATTGGTTCTGTTCCCAATTTGCGGCCAGAGTGGGGGCTGGGGGATTGTGTTTTGGTCTGGGGGTCTCTGGGATTGTGTGTGGTCTTATGGTACGTGCAACTTTTACAAATTATTTGTGTAAAAAAATCTGGGATCACTTTGCTTGTTTCTAGTGTTTCGATTACGCGCGTTACGTTATCCGATACGGTTAGTGTCTTTGTGTAGCTGTTGCTCTTGAGTTGGTTTCGTAGTGTCACTACGCACGTTAGCCACTAGACGAACACTTGAGAGTATGTTTGGAGTTGGTGCGTCGGTCAAACGTAGTTTGTATGTGTTATTGATCGATTGCTAATATATACTTGTTATGTTGTTTTATGATCTTAGGGACGCAGGAGGGTACTTCTGTTGGATATAGTGCTCTCAGAGTCAATTATTGGATCACAGGCACGTGATTGCAATGATTGAGGGAGGACCAATACCGGTAGGACAGTCTTACTCGAGATGATAGTATGCTATCTGGTTTATCTTTAACATCGTGTACTGCTTTAGGTGACCTTACAAGTCGCTATTACACGTTGATAGAGCCCTTAGGATTCTTGCTTGACTACCAGCAGTATGATGGCGATCATATACGTGGGAGCTGGGGTCTATAAGCACATCCTTAAAGTGGTCCCTAGTCGTGGGAGTATTCGAGACAGGGCATCGATACTCCGGAGTAGACTAGTGTATACAGTCGAGACCCCGACGAGGGGCGGTCGCCGGTCTCACAAGCCACTGGTGTCAGTTGGTTCACCTAAGATGTATACAGGTGCTCATTGGGTTATGAGTACACCGGACAGGACTGGCCGGGAACATGCTAGTTGGTTTTATACCTGAGGTCAGATAGCAGTTCCCTGGTGACATGTGTACAAGTTAGTTCATCGACCTGAGATCGTCATTTGTCTCGTGTGAGTTCCCACTGTACTTTGATTACTACCCTACCACGGCTCAAATGAGTCGTGCAAACAGGTTTTAGTTGGGTACAGTCCCGAGCCATATGGAGGCAGTGAGCGTATCTGCATGGGTTCGTCTCTCCCGGTATTGGGGGTGAGGTCGCGCTGTGTCTAGGAGAGCCATTACACGAAGTCCTTGGCCAAGGCAGGAGATTTACTGGTAGGTATTCCAGTAGTATCTCAGGGTGTTCCGGGCTACACTCCGACACGACTTGTACCGCTTTTGGGGGTCTGACTTTTACCCACCCCCTAGTCCCGCCATGCGATGCTCATAGACGAACGGACCGGACTGTACGGATATTGTCATTGACTGGCTCAGTAGGGTGTCAGGATGAGTTCGCTCATCGATGTCCCTTTTGGTCAATACCAGGTAGCCCGTTACGTATGGCTAATACCTCTGACGTGCTGGTGGTTAAATCCACAGCCAAAGTATTGACGAGTCTTTAGAGTCCCCCACAGACAGTTTCTCAAGTTTCGGGCGAAACGCTGTAGAGGCCGTATGGGTTTATGGCAGGGTTCAAACATACGCGTGCACTTGTGCACGTGTTATGGTTCGGACAGATAATACTATAGAGCTTTGGTTTAAGCCGGATCCTAGAATTATACAGTGTAGATTTTGTCTCATTGCATTTGTATTCGGTCGGAATACAAATGCGGGTATGTATATAGAGTCGCGGGGTTTTCCTGTAATTTATTACCGGATCACTTTTTGAAGTTGCCAGTTTGTATTCTGTTTCGGCCATTTTCCTTTCTATTTTTCTTTGGCTGAAAATTGGTGTGGAGGGGCTTATCTGCAAATATGCAAATTAGCTAAATGGAAGGTGTTTTTTGTGGTGGAGGGTTCATGATGGTTCTAGAATCCTTTGACTTCTTTTGGTTCATCATCACTTGCTTTTTAGATGGGATTTGTGAGTGGATTGAAAATGAGATTGGTGTGACATTTTTTCATCATGATCACTCATTTCTCTTTTGCATTATTCTCTTCTTGTGCTCACCCCTTTTTTTCCCTTCTCATAGATGATGGACGGCCTCAAGGAGTTTGGAGGGTTGTCCAAATTTTTGGACTTGGGATTTTATCATATTTGCTTGCACAAAAATCATATAGCTCCATTTCAAAGCTCAGCTTCTTCTCCACTACAAATGGCAACTTCATTAACCCCTTGAAACAAAGTTTTCAACACTCAGTCTACAGCAATCCTGGACACGTCGGCTAGCCAACTTCATGTCCGAGTTGCCTCGGTTCAGAGGTGGGAGCTCGTAAAAAGAATCGGTGATGTGGTGCCCTTTCCGACGAGGAGATCGAGACCGGAGATTCCGCGGGGAGATCGGGATGGTGGTCGAAGACCGAAGGACACGGATCGCTTGGTATAGCTCTCTACCCTTTCTCTAGTTAGCTAGTAGTAGGTTAATGGTCTGATCCGGGTTTATAGTCCGCGGTAGCGCCGGTTTCTAGTTAAAGAAAAGTTTTTGTTTTCCGCATTTTGGCCTCGGACAGACGGCCGGGGCGCTACCGTAGACTTACATGGTATCAGAGCCACGTCGTTAACCTTTACTAGCTTGCTCTAACGTGTTTACAAGTTCGATCGAACGAATTTTCTAAATACCGCGTTTCCATGCATCAGTTTCTGTCGATTCTGTTTTGTGCTCGAAAAATTATTTGGTGTATTGCAGAAATACGTGCAGGTTTTTCAGAGAACACTGCAAAAATTTGGTACCATGATCTTACTGTAGCGACGCGAAACCGCGGCCATAACCCCATTTTGGCCGCGGTTCCGCCGCTGAACAGTAGACTCACTGCACCAAATTTCTACAGTGGTTCTCTGACTTGGAAATGGGGGTTTTTGTATATTCTGTTTGGGCCCAGATTTGTTTTGAGTGCTACAGTTGTGCTTGGGGCCCACTTCGGGAAATTTAGTCGATCGAAATTTTTAAACATGTTAGTTCACAGTATTTACATTATATCTGCGACCGTGAATGTCATTTGATCGGTAAATCCTATCTAATTGCTATAGTTCTTTTAGACGGATTTGCGAACGTGACCTTCACGTTGATGTTCTGTGTTGTGCTGTGATGTTGCGGATTTGTCGTGGTGGATAGCCTGGATGCAATGGTAGTACAGTTTGGTTGTATATGTATATTTGATATTGCGGGGCGAGCGTCCGACTTGTGGACTGCCGTCACTGCCTGTTTCTATATTATTCTTTTGGGGCACAACCGGGCTGAGGTCGATGTACCCGTTGTATATTTTACTTTCTGTACTAGGATTACCCTGCGGAGGGGTGCACGGGTAGCCGGGTTCTAGAGGGCAACGAGCCCACATCTCATGGCTTTGAGACGGAGGGGGCTGCACTCTAGAATTGGCGGGCTATTCGCCACACTCGTAGGGGGTACAGGTTGACCCAAGGAGGGGTGCTCAACTTACCGGATTCCGTGAAGTGCTAGGTGGTCCATTGACGTTGTTGAAGGGGGCTGCCTCGCTTCAGGTTTTGGCGGGTAACTTGCCGCGCAAGTAGGGGTCTAGGTTTCCATTGCACAGGCTATCCACACGACCAGGGGAACGTCGGGTTTCAGTAGCGGCTCTATGAAACCCGGGGATCCCAGATTATCTGTATTGTTCTGTGATTCTTATTACATTTCTGTGATGTTGCATTTTATCACGCCATGAGCGATTATTATATATTGATATATATACTAGTATATGTTGTATATGTTTTGCATCCGCGCTAGTCCAGTCCCCACTCTGTCATTAGTTAAGTAACCTAACGGGTGATGACGGGACCCAGTGGCGAATGCGGATGGCATATACGTACATCGTATTTTCGTTCTTTATTGGTGTGATCAATTGATAGGACTGCATTGATTCGAATCAATGCAAGCTAGAAAAACCTATTCTGATGTTGTTGGAACATTTTTCAAAAAGCGGTTATTGCAAGGACGTTCTATTTTGTTTTGCACAGTGGTATTCGGTTATGAATATCCAGCACCTTAGTCGACGAGGCAAGGACCGAGATCCCTTCACCGGGAGTGACCCCTTGGACAGAAGTTTGCGTCAGGATAATAACTTCACTACAGTCGATTACTTTTGCTTTGCATCGTGGTATTCAGTCGGAATATCCTGCACCTCATTTTACAGGGGAAAGAGCCGAGATCCCTTCACCGGGAGTGACCTCTTTAGCAAAGGTTTTCACCACTATATTTTTATAAAAAGCTATCCGGTTCCTTCAACGATATCAAGTTCATTATGTTAAAGGTGCCAAAAACCATTCGTAGCCCTCCGTCATTTCAGAAAGGTAGCACTTAGTATTCAAGCTATGTATGTTGGTCTTTGTCAAGGCATAGTGTATGGTAGCTCTTTGTTACTTTTCTGCAGCATAGATAGTTGCGTTGGTTTGGGACAGTCATACTAATATTTTGGCCTTCGTCAAGGGTATGTACGGGTGGGTTCAAATTAACCTGGATAATGACGGGTAGAACTTGACATGTGACTTATGATATGTTGGCCTTCGTCAAGGTCATAAGAGCAAGGGGTAAAAATCACATCAGGAGTTTCTAAAGAAACTGAAACTTGCCAGGCATGCGCATACCCTCTGGAGTATGATAACGTGAGTGGATTCCATCACGTTGTCATGCAATGATAGTTGGATCCCGATTCCCACTGATGAGTTGGTTTACTCCTCGGGTGATCCCGACTAATTCTTCTTTCAGGTTTGGAGGAGAATTTGAGGTTATAGTGGGAGGTTTCCTGATTAGATAAAATGATAACCATTCTGATCTAGGTTAGAGTGCACGCAGAGTGTTTCTTTTCTCTCTCTTTTTGGCAACGACCATGACCTGACCCTAGACTTTGACTCAGTGACCAAGTTAACCAAACCTCCTTAAACACTTGCTTTTGGATTGTCAGAGTTGCATACCTCATTGCCACTCCTGCTTTTACCCTTTTTTCTCCAGAACACCCCGTATTACCACAAACGTCCACTTCCATTAGATAAAACCCTCGTATGGTTATATACGAACTCGAAGGAACTTGTTCCAGATTCGAGGATGGTTTCCGGTTCTGGAGAAAACGAATAGGACTATTCAGTTGTCTTTTCCTTTTACCTTCTCTCAGGTTGCGAGTACTCCTTGGATTAGGGGATAGTACACCAGTTACACTTATTGGATAGTCTTATTCCAAAACTTAGGCTGGTGCCGAACGGTAGGGAATGAAGAAAGCCGATTAGCCTAAGTGTGGTGTACAGAAGGTATTAAGTAAAGACAAATAAAGGGATTAGAAGGAGGACAAAGAAATTGCAACTGCTATTCATGACCAAACCAAGAATTTCATTACGACTCCCACTTCACCTTTGTATTTCTACAAGACACTCCGTATCACTACGAAGATCCACAGTTATTTGGATACTCCATCGTATGGTTATATACGAACTCGAAGGAACTTATTCCAGTTCGGGGATGGATTCTGGTTCAGGAGAAATAGGAATAAGGTTTATTCGGTTGTCTTTTATCTTCACCTTCTCTCAGCTTGCGAGTGCTCCTAGGATTAGGACAGTACACCCATTATGCTTATTGGATAGTCTTCTTCCAAACCATAGGCTGGTTCCGAAAGATAGGGAAGGGAGAAAACCATTTAGCCTAAGAGGGTGTACAGAAGGTAGCGACTAAAGACATATGAAGGGATTTGGAGAGATAGCAAAGAAATATACGGTTACAGTTGTGAATCTGGATAATGGAAGAGGCATTACTAGGAATACCCGGATACCCCTTTCGAAACATATTCATGTTTCAGTTTCACTGTGCATTGTTAATAGAAAACTGATTTCCCAGTTAGTCCTTGCTCCAGGGTATGTATTTACTAGGTTTGATTCTCATATCTGTATGATTTTACAGATGATGAGTGGGAGTAAGTTATTGGGAATTGGGTGATCATCCTCATTATATCGGGATTCGTTGTAATTGGTGATATTTGAGGAAATCGCCTGGGTTGTTTGCCAGACGGCAAATATTTGGTTTTGAATATCCGTTGTAATGCAGCAATTTCAAATTGATATATCTGTACGTCTATTTTTATAGAGTGAGATATAACTTTTTGAAATTATGTCTATGGCATTTACCTATATCAGTGGATGGTTAGGTAAGGAGTATTAAACAGCGGTGTAATTCTTCTTAACCATAAGTACAGTTTTCAACCTACGACACACAGGGAATGAGTTATTAGACTCTGGGGACTTATACAGAGTATTGTATGTTGTCCAGTGTCCATTAGGACAGAGGGGTTGGTACTCGTACTATATTCTGTTTACTTGTGACTTCTCTAGTTCTTAAACATGTGTTTCATAGAAATGCAAGATCTAAGTTTTGAGAAGTTATAGGTATAAGAATAAAGTAGAGAACCAGGTATTGCAAGTATCAGGATTCTTCAAGGTGATCGAAGATGTAGATACTTGTGTATGGTATTCTGTTGATAGTAATGATTATGAGAACTTGCTTCTCTTTCAGGTTGCTCATATCTGGATGTACTCCTAAGTTGAGTAATGCTGATAGGCCTCCTTCCATTTTAGTTGACATGCACTAGAGACAGCTGCATGATTTGAATCTGCTTCCAATTAAATCAGTGCCTCTGTTCCCATATTGGATATAGAACAGTTCATATCTTAACGATGTTAAGGTACGGGGTGTTGTCCGTCTTATGCTTAAAACCAGACTCTGGATAACTCAAGGCACGTTTCCGTAATGGCTGTTTGTGTGTTGACCCGGGCTATGATGAGGGTTGATTTTCTACCATCTGGAAGATCAATAGTGATATTGTTCTTGACTCACCACAGTTTTAGTAAAATGGATTTTTTCAGAAAACAGTAGTGGGAGTATGGTAGAACTGGAAATGATTCCAGAACCGCAAACGATTACTGAAAATTTAATAGGACCTAAAAATTTAATCTGGATTGACATTCCATTGGTCACTCCGCAGATATGGTGGGTAACCTCAGGCACTCGAGAGGTACTTCGGTATCCTCAAAGACGGTGACAAGGAGGTTCTTGTTAACCCAGACTTGACACTACTGTTGTTCCAGGCTTTGAGACCCGGCAGGAGGATGAGTATAGCGTCGTTCTAAACTGGCTTTAGAAGTGAACGTGTATATGACTCTGCCAGAGGGTTGTCGTAGTCAGTGGGAGCAGCGGAAGCATAGTGGACAAGTGGCTTATGTCTATTTATAGAATAAAGCAGAAATAGCGGAGATAGATCATCTATTTCTGATTTGACAGTCATAGGTTTGACTTTATCAAAATAGGGGATGGATCTGTTAAGAAGGTAGTAGGATGTGATGTCCTGGTATTTGGATGACATACACAGAGTAGGAAGTGAAGTTCCTATACTACGATCGGTTATACTTTTGTTGTCACACAGTGGTTTCTCGACACAGGATATAGATATAATATCTGACATTCTGGTTACTAGATCTAGATTTGGGTAGTTTCCCAATTAGGGTACTTAGATAGCATTCTAAAGGTTCTTTAGAATGGACGACTCCTGTCATGGTGGTGTACCTGCAGGTGATGGAGTCACCCTCTCTAAAGGTATCTTGCAGACTAAAGGGGAGAGGGATGTGCATGATCGGCAGATCACTTGTTTTGGCAATTGAGTTGATCATGAGATGTCAAGTACCATACCAGATGTTGTTTTTGCACGAGATGCAATAAGTTGATATTAATCCAATCCTGGAGAAACGTTCGGAAGCAGTTTTAGAACATAAGTGGATGTTCTAGGGATATGATAACAACAGCCTCTTTTAGGAGACAATTATCATTCCAGGCTTCCAAGGTGACCTGGATGACAGAGTGACTGTCAGAGTTATAGTTTTCCCTCTGACGAGGGGCAGTGTTTTGGACATGTAATCAAAGCGGACACTGAGGGGGGTATTACGCAGGATACTGATTAAGTTCAGTTGACGATACAGTCTAAGAAGTTTGGATTTGGAGTTCATTTATGAGCTAGGTCCAATCAGATATCCAGACATATTCTGAGACAGGTATTGCTCATTTCGGGAGATGGGTTTCTCCGCGAACTTGAGTTAAAGAAAGACATAGAAAGAAACATCATGGCGGATCCACTAGCTGAGGCTATTCCTCGAACGCAATAGTTTCGCAAACGGGCTTTGTGGGACTGATTAGTAGAGGAGTTGGATGTTCGGTATCAAACGGGCTGTGAGTATGCGACATCGCAATAATTAGCCTTGAGTGCAAGTGGGAGATTGTTGGATATAGTGCCCTCAGAGTCAATTATTGGATCACAGGCACGTGATTGCAATGATTGAGGGAGGACCTATACCGGTAGGACGGTCTTACTCGAGATGATAGTATGCTATCTGGTTTATCTTTATCATCGTGTACTGCTTTAGGTGACCTTACAAGTCGCTATTACACGTTGATAGAGCCCTTAGGATTCTTGCTTGATTACCGGCAGTATGATGGCGATCATATACGTGGGAGCTGGGGTCCATAAGCACATCCTTAAAGTGGTCCCTAGTCGTAGGAGTATTCGAGACAGGGCATCGATACTCCGGAGTAGACTAGTGTATACAGTCGAGACCCCGACAAGGGGCGGTGGCCGGTCTCATAAGCCACTGGTGTCAGTTGGTTCACCTGAGATGTATACAGGTGCTCATTGGGTTATGAGTACACCGGACAGGACTGGCCGGGAACATGCTAGTTGGTTTTATACCTGACGTCAGATAGCAGTTCCATGGTGACATGTGTACAGGTTAGTTCATCGACCTAAGAACGTCATTTATCTCATGTGAGTTCCCACTGCACTTTGATTACTACCCTACCAAGGCTCAAAGGAGTCGTGCAAACAGGTTTTAGTTGGGTAGAGTTTCGAGCCACATGGAGGCAGTGAGCGTATCTGCAGGGGTTCGTCTCTCCCGGTATTGGGGGTGAGGTCGCGCTGTGTCTAGGAGAGCCATTACACGAAGTCCTTGGCCAAGGCAGGAGATTTACTGGTAGGTATTCCAGTAGTATCTCAGGGTGTTCCGTGCTACACTCCGACACGACTTGTACCGCTTTTGGGGGTCTGACTTTTACCAACCCCCTAGGCCCGCCATGCGATGCTCATAGACGAACGGATCGGACTGTACGGATATTATCACTGACAGGCTCAGTAGGGTGTCAGGATAAGTTCGCTCATCGACGTCCCTTTTGGTCAATACCCGGTAGCCCGTTACGTATGGCTAATACCTCTGACGTGCTAGTGGTTAAATCCACAGCCAAAGTATTGACGACTCTTTAGAGTCCCCCACAGACAGTTTCTCAAGTTTCGGGCGAAACGCTGTAGAGGATGTATGGGTTTATGGCAGGGTTCGAACGTACGCGCGCACTTGTGTACGTGTTATGGTTCGGACGGATAATACTAGCGGGCTTTGGTTTAAGCCGGATCCTAGTATTACACAGTATAGATTTTGTCTCATTGGATTTGTATTCGGTCGGAATACAAATGCGGGTATGTATATACAGTCGCGGGGTTTTCCAGTAATTTATTACCGGATCACTTTTTGAAGTTGCCAGTTTGTATTCCGTTTCGGCCATTTTCCTTTCTATCTTTCTTTGGCTGAAAATTGGTGTAGAGGGGTTTATCTGCAAATATGCAAATTAGCTAAATGGAGGGTGTTTTTTGTGGTGGAGGGTTCATGATGGTTCTAGAATCCTTTGGCTTCTTTTGGTTCATCCTCACTTGCTTTTTAGATGGGATTTGTGAGTGGATTGAAAATGAGATTGGTGTGACATTTTTTCATCATGATCACTCATTTCTCTTTTGCATTATTCTCTTCTTGTGCTCACCCTTTGTTTTCCCCTCCTCTTAGATGATGGCTGGCCACAAGGAGTTTGGGGGGCTGTCCAAATTTTTGGAAGTGGGATTTTATCTCATTTGCTTGCACAAAAATCATATAGCTCCATTTCAAAGCTCATCTCCTTGTCCACTACAAATGGCAACTTCATTAACCCCTTGAAACAATGTTTTCTACACTCAGTCTACAGCAATCTTGGATACGTCAGCTAGCCAACTTCATGTCCGAGTTGCCTCGGTTCAGAGGTGGAAGCCCGTAAAAAGACTCGGTGATGTGGTGCCCTTTCCGACGAGGAGATCGAGACCGGAGATTCCGCGGGAAGATCGGGATGGTGGCTGAAGACCGAAGGACACGGATCGCTCGGTATAGCTCTCTACCCTTTCTGTAGTTAGCTAGTAGTAGGTTAATGGTCCGATTCGGGTTTATAGTCCGCGTTAGCGCTGGCTTATAGTTAAAGAAAATTTTTTGTTTTCCGCATTTTGGCCTCGGACAGACGGCCGGGGCGCTACCGTAGACTTACAATTTCGGACGCTGCGAAAAAGGGAAAGCGTGTGGTTGGCTTTACTTAGCCCAGGATCATCAATGAGTAGATTTAACATCTACATAGATTCGCCCGCATGGCGTTATGCGTCAGGGCTAGATATGATATGATATTAGCCGCATGTTTATATTGCACATATAGAGTTTGCGTATAAACTTCATTGTATATTATTACTTGTTGTGCTTGGACTTGTACCCTTTGGACACTGCACTATTATTGACGGTTCACGTTGCACGAGCACTGATTGTATTCCACCCACACCGTCAATAATTGTCATGACACGCACAACACACATAAATATATGATATTGTTTGGTTAGGAACATTGAGATATTGATTCATATTCCATTGTGCATATGACATATAGCATATCTGTATACCTACATACTTACACATATGCCTTGCTATGCCTACATGAATACACATACCTGGAGGGTATTGTATCATTATTGACATGTATATACATATAGCTTCATATAGCTACACACATACTTGGAGGGTATTATATCATTATTGATAGGTAGATACACACATCTTGCTATACCGACATGGGTACGCATACCTGGCTATAGCTATATGTTCACCTTTATATGATGTTGCGTTCGGTTTCGGTGAAATTAGGAACCACATGATATATTTAATAACTTGTTGCAGTTAAATAGCTGTTTTTCCTTTATATGCACATATTACTGTTTCATGTTGCATATATTATATTTCATGGATTTCGCATTGATATATGGATTTCATATGATGTTTCCTGGATGTTTTGCTCCTAGGTATATATATTAGTGGTATGGGACGCTGATATATATACATGTATATATATATATCAGTGGTATGGGACACTGTTATATATATGTACACCTATATAATATATATCAACATAATGATCTGTGCATGTATTCTTATTCATCTCGATATGAGGGGCTGATGTGCCTGATTTGAGGGGCCGATGT
The DNA here is from genome assembly GCA_030015575.1 of Agapanthus africanus. Taxonomy (NCBI): domain Eukaryota; kingdom Viridiplantae; phylum Streptophyta; class Magnoliopsida; order Asparagales; family Amaryllidaceae; genus Agapanthus; species Agapanthus africanus. The sequence goes on along the minus strand of CM057341.1, from coordinate 339,894,391 downwards.
GCCCGATATGTGGGGCCGATGTGCCCGATGTGTGGGGCCGATGTGCCCGATATGAGGGCCGATATGGGGGCGGATTTGAGGGAATTTGGGGATTTAGATTGTCTTGATGGACACTGGTTACGATGAGGATTCCGTGAGGATGACATGTTTTATTCCGTACTCTGCATTTATTTGATATGCATTGCTTCATGGATTAGTAGTACCTGATAGAGTATCTTTCATTACTGTTGCATATATATATTGTTTTTTATTGCTATCAGCGTGCATGTGATAGATTAGCGCAGTACATGCGTACTTGCAATTACCTGCATTTGTTATTTATTATTCACGAGTTGGAAACTCACCCCCGTTGTGCCACAGGGTTGTACAGTTTGCCCCTCAGAGCAGTCGCGGCAGGGCTTTCATCTATCGTATCGTCTTTTGCAGCGGATACGGCTACGGCTGACTGGGTGCAGTTTTGCAATAGGTGGATTTTTGTGGTTATCCGATGTTGCTCTTTGTATATTCGTTGTACCCAGTACTCACCATCTACCATTTTCATGTATATTGTATATTATTTGTGACTTGGAGATTTTTTTTATGCTTTGTTTATTCATATCGTCTTTTTCTTCGCTACGGCGTCGTATATTTGCTTGTGGTGGTTGTTTTCCGATTTTGGGCGTGGATTTGCTCCCGTTGGGGATGCTTTATAAATATATTTATATTGTACCCTTTTTGGAGGCTTTTTTTACAAAGGAGGTGCTGCCAAATTTTAAAGGAAGTAAATTTGGACTTTAAACAATTTGATTGAGATTTTAAAAGTTTTAACAATGTTATTATCGTTTACTACTTTTGACGGTTTAGATTGCTGGGTTTTTGCCTTACTTGAATTACGTTACGCCTGGAGACGTTACGTAGTTTAAGGGCCTTCACATGCCAAATTTCGGGTGGTGACAAAGTTGGTATCAAAGCGCTAGGTTTTACCTTTCGGAGTGTAGGATGGCCTTGGTATGATGGAGTAGGTAACTTAAGCAGAGTGATGTAGCGTGTGTATGTCCGTAGCATACTTACGACACGGTACTCCGCCTAAGTGACCTAAGTACTAATTGCTTGAAATTCCGTCCATGTTGATTCATATCCTTATGATTCGATTCCCGTGTTCATATCGAATCCTATTTCCATTTATAGCCTTTTGCCGCCGATGACTTTGAGGGCTCAGAGTGAGGCAGCGAGGGCCGAGGCCAGAGTTGACTCGTTTGGGATGAGGACTGACCAGGACGGTACGCTCGTTGCACAGAAGAAGATTGATCCGCCTTCGATAGATCGTATCGCTAGGCTTGAGGCAGATATGCAGGACTTGCGCCAGATGATGAGGACGTTGGTTGAGTCCAGTCGAGCGCAGTGACAGGAGGTTATCACCCCTGTTACCCAGTTATTCCTTGCTATCAGCACACTGTATTGTATCACATATACAGCAGCAGTGGATGCAGCCCGTTTAGCTGAGGAGCGTCTTCTTGAGACTTTGGGAGTTCCGAGACCGAGGAGGGCTCGTACAGGTGTATCAGCCCAGAGACAGAGGCTTTGTCGCCACGACATATTTCGTTTACGTCGTGGGAGTAGCAAAGGATTTTGACGAGGACAGTCGTTTAGCTCTTATCCCCAAGAAGATCAGCAGCCATCATATGGATGTTTCCTGTGCGGGTGTTTCCATCACCTCATCAGAGATTGTACCTTGGTACGCAAGAGGAGGACAGCTGTACTACATGATACCTTACCACCTTCACCTCGGGGTGAGTCGCCTGTTGCGCCTATTGTTGATCCGCGTTAGACTTATGTTCAGAGAGGCCGTGGTCGCGGGGGATTTGTTCCGAGAGTACAGGATGGTAGAGGACGAAGACAGCCAGTTGCGGGTAGAGAGCAGGCATGAGCGTTTGCTTCTACTCATCGGGACGCGCGGGCGTCCAATGCATAGTTTTTAGGAATTCATATTCCTATGTTTTTTTGATGTACATGTTTGTCTAATTCGGGATCTATGCACTCGTTGTTCTACACACTTCGTGCCGAGGTTGGGCCGAAAGTCGTGTATGCTAGATCAGCCGTTTGTTGTGTTTACTCCTGTTAGCGATCCTTTTATTGCGTGACACGTGTTTCGGTCATGTGTCAATTGGGTAGGAGATAGAGATTCGTCCGTCGATTCGATCCTTCTTGAGATGTTGGACTTTGACGTTCTCCTGGGCACGGACTGGTTAGCTACGTGCTATGTGTAGGGTTCCTAGGCACGCTAAAGAGGTCTCGCAAGGCATCAACCATGCCAATTTCAAATTTTACTAGTGCCAAGAAACCCTAATACGGATTCGTTGACTAGAGTTTAGGCGAAAAGTGAAACTAGTTAACAATTTAACTAAAAGAAAGAGGCTACAACCTTTGTAGATCCGGTTCTCCACTTTCTTAGCTCCACGTAGACGTCCCCTCGCTGTCCATATCGGATCTTGGACTCTGGCATCGGCTTCATCGGAGAAATGTACGGACTAGCTTGTCGACTTCGATGCCGAAGAAGATCTACGTCGAGGGAACTCAAGATCAAGCTCCAACTTCACCAAGTTGTGAAACTTGTGAAGAAAACACCCTATACTACTTGGCAAGAGGTAGAGGGTGAAGAAATTGGAGGTGGGTTCACTTTAGAATTTGATTTCTCACTCTTTTTCTCAAGATGCCATTAAAGCTAGTAAGCTTTTCTTCTTGTCAAAGATGATGAAGAAGAAGAAAGAATATGATAAGTGTTGCTTTAAAATGAAAATAATATCAATACTTATCATATCCTAACCTTGGTTAGGTGTAGAGAAAAGAACATGGTTAGTTTGAATGGTTAGGGTTAAGCATGAAGACAAAATGGTCAGTTTAGTCAAAGCTTCATGAAGCTTCAACAACAAACAAAGAAAGCCACCATTTTCTCTTTTATCTTTTCCAAAATAAATAAATAAATAAATAAGTAAGGAAAAGAAAAACCCTAACCATTACATAACCATGGTTTAATCCTTAGACATACTCAAGTAAACATGTATCATAAAACATGATACAATCAAGTGTACATAAAAATATATCACATATACAATGTGCACATCAAGTGAGAAAAACCTTTTAAAGTGAACCAATACTAGTTAATGCAAAGTAATATATCAAATATATAATTATACATTAAATCATTAAATCAACACTTGATTCAATGATCCGGTCATGTCGCACATAACCGACTAGTATCTAATGTATCGATTTATCGAATCAATGATTCGATAACTAGGTTATATCGCTTACAACCAATCGAAACATTCATCGCGAGAATGAAATACGGTATCACATACACGCATTATTCTCGGTCCCGCACATATCTCATATGCGCTCCTATTTCGTTTCGCTTGAGCCAGGAAACTGTAGGGTCCCTAGGCACCCTAGTGAGGTCTCACAAGGCATCGAACATGCCAATTTCAAAAATTCTAGGTGCCGAGAGACCCGACTACGGATCGTTTGCTAGAAAACTAGGCGAAAAAGCTAACTAGTTAACAATTAACTAAGAGATACGGAAATACAACCTTTGTAGATCCGGTCCTCCACCTCCACGGCTCCGAGATGAGGTCCTCTCCGCTGTCCAAATCAAATCCGGGCTCTAGCGTCGGCTTCGTCGGAGAATGGGCAAGCTAGGTCGTCGATGTCCATGCCGAAGATGATCTACGTCGAGGCATCGCTAGATCGAGCTCCACCTTCACCAAGTCATGAAAACTTGTGAAGGAAACACACTCTACTACTTGGCAAGAGGTAGAGGATGAAGAAATAGAAAGTGGGTAGACTTTAGAATTGGATTTCTCACTCTAATTCTCACTTTGCCATTAAAGCTTGTGAAGCTTTTTCTTGAAGTGAAGAAGAAGAAGAAGATGAAGAATATGATAAGTTAATTTAGAATTGAAAAGAATAATAATCTTATCATAATTTTCACCATGGTTAGGTGTAGAGAATTAACTTAGGTTAGATCAATGGTTAGGGTCAAAAGAAGAAGACAAAATGGTTAAGTGGTCAAAGTTTCATGAAGCTTCAATAAGCTTCATGAAGAATAAAGAAAGAAAACCATTTTGTTTTTCTTCTTTTATGCTTTAATTATTTTCCAAAATAAATAAGCAAAATAATTAATAGAATATGCAAAACCCTAATCATCATCTTGACCATAGTTTAATTCTATACACTTAACCAAAAACCATGTATCATCAAACATGATACAAGTAAGTGCACAAAACTATATCGTATATACAATGTGCACACCTGAGCGAGAAAATCCATTTAAAGTGAACCGATACTAGTTAATGCAAAGTAATATATCAAATATATAATTATGCATTAAATCATTAAATCAACACTTGATTCAATGATCCGGTCATGTCGCACATAACCGACTGGTATCATCAGTAACAACTTATCGAATCAACACTTGATCCGATAACTCGGCTATATCGCATATAACCGATCAATGTCACATAGCGAGAATCGAATACAGTATCACATACTGGTATTATTCTCGGTCCCGCACATATCTCATATGCGCTCCTATTTCGTTTCGCTTGAGCCAGGAAACCTCTGTGTAGGACTCTAAAGACTCATCAATACGCCGGCAGCGGATGATGATCATATCAAACATCCACAAGCCGCAAGCGGTCTGCTAAACGTAACGGCCACCCGGGTATTGAGCGATCTGAAGATCGACGAGCAAGCCCGCTCACACTCCAGTGAATCCATCCAGTAACACTACCGTACAGTCCGGTGTGATCGTCTGATATGTCGCATATCTCGCCTAGGGGTGGTAAACGTCAGACCCCAATAGCTCGATAAGTCGTGTCGATATGAGGTCTATAACAATTCGAGAAACTACTGGTAACACTTACCAGTAAATCTCAGCAACCCTGGCCAGGGATTTCCTGTTATAGCCAATCGAACACAGCACAACATCAACCCCCTATACCGGGAGAGACGAATCCCCTCCTATCGCTCATTGCCTCCATGTGACTCGGGACTGTACCCAAAAACCACCGTTTTGCACGCCCTCTTGGACGTGGTAAGATGGAAATCAAAGCACAGTGGGAACCACACAAGACTCTATGACGATCTCGGGTCAACAGACTACTCTGTACCAGTGTCACCAGAGAACTGCCATCTGACGTGAGGTATAATACCATCTGGGAGTTCTCGGCGAGTCCGTCCAGTATACCCAGTCTCTACTGAGCACCCGTATATCATCTCCGATGTCAAACACCAATGGATATGGGATCATCCATCGCCCATCTGTATGGGTCGAGAAGGTATACGCTAGTCTACTCTGGTATATCGATGCCCCGTCTCGATACACCCACGACTAGGGACTTTGAAGGATGTACTTATGGACTACCATGTCCCCACTAGTATGATCCGCATCATAGTCCAGGTAGTCAAGTACAGATCCTAAGGGCTTTACCAACATGTAACAGAGAGACAATCAGTATACACGTTAAGGTAAAGTTCAACCAGATAGCATACTATCATGTCGAGCAAGAAAGTCCTCCCTATATACGTCCCAGCATCCACTACAATATACATCCTATGTACAGTAATGGCCTCTAGGGCATACATATAACTAACAATCTCCCACTTGCACTAGGGCCATCTGATAGCAGTGGTTGTAGTATCTCATACTCAACCATCCCATAAAAGTCTCTCTCTGGGAACAGGCCTTTGTGAGTGGATCCGCTGTGTTGTCCTCTGAGTCTACTCTCCAAACCTCGATCACCCTGGAAATCAATCATCTCCATGATCAAGTGATACTGCCTTAGAATATGTATGGATCACTGATGGGACTGGCGTTCCTTGGCATAAGCCACAACTCCATTGTCACACAATGGTAGGAACGTAGTTCATCTTATGAACCAATATACACCCAAACAGCCTCTTTGGTAGCATCTTAAGTAGCGATGTATCGTGCCTTTATCGTCTAGTATGTCACGATATCTAGCTTGGAACTCTTCCAACATACCGTCCCTTTTCTGAGGGTAAAGACAATGCCTGCGACTGACACTCAGTCGTCATTATCACCCTGGAACACTTCCAGTGATTCTCCCCAGGATCGATTGATACCATCTCACAACAACTAGTGAGAATCCTAATATCCATTTAGATCTATCTCATAGATCCAAAACCCAGGATTTAGGAGGTATCACTTTGATCCTATATGGAGAATCCTAGTGATAAGCGGAGATTGACCGAGCGTAGCATAAGAAACTCTTTTCTTATCAAGAGTATGTCATCCACGTACTCTACGAGGATCGTCACCATACTCCCTACTACCCTTTTGTTTATACAAGGTTCATCTTCCATTTTGATGATGTCAAACTCTTTTGAGTACTTCATCAAAACAGACGTTCCAACTCCGCGATGCCTGCTTTATCCTATAAAGCATCTTGCACACGTTTCCGCTGCTCCCACTGTCTTCGAAGCCCTCTGGCTGTGTACTTATAGACGCACTCTTCTAAAACATCATTTAGAAAAGCAGTCATGACACCCAACCACCAGATATCGTAGTCATGGTATGTAGCCGTGACAAGTAGGATCTGGATGGACTTAAGCATAGCTACTTGAAAAGGTTTCATCATTATCCACACCTGGTCAATGATGTAAACTTTTAACAAGTCTAGCTTTGAAAGTCTCAACTTTTCTATGTACACCAAGTAATCTTCTCAAGATATACTTGCTCCTGATGGGGATTTAACCCTTCAGATATAGCAGCTAAAGTCTATACTTTGCTGGTGTATAAGGATTCCATCTCAGATCATTAAGCATCCAGCCATTCTTACAGAGTCTTACTCCTAATGGCCAGCTCGAAGCTAGTTGGGTCATCATCTCATGATGCAATCCTCGCTCCCACTGTCATAGAGAAACCGAAGTAACTCTCAGGTGGGTGAGGAACCCTACTAGATCGGCGGAGAGGCTGAGGTTCATTGGAATCTACTGAATCCTATGGCTCTATCAAATCATCTACTGTAGTTTGTATAGCTGGAACCTTTCCAGTTCTACATAACAGACTTTGCCTCGAGCTTGTCCAGATTTTGCTTTTAGACATAGGCCGGACAACCCCAAATCTTAATTGGCTTAAGACATGGGCTCCACCCATACCATATCACATATGAAGTGGTAGGCAACTGATTTGATTTGAACCCTATTCAATAGGTATGCAGCTTCTCAAGCGCATAACACCCAAAAGGAAATAGGTAACTCAGTATTACTCATCATAGAGCACACCATATCATATAGGGTGTGATTGCTCCGCCCCGATATACCATCGTGCCATGGTGTATACGGAGGAGTAATGCTGAGAGAGAATCTCATTCTCCTTTAGAATAGTCCAGGATTTCCGTGCTCAAGTATTCTCCTCCTTGATCACATCAAAGGACATAATACTTATACCCGTATTTTGGTTCTCTACTTCTAACTTATATTCTGTGAATATCTCAAAAGGTTCGGACTCATGTTTCAACGGGAACATATGATTGAATGTTGAGAGATTATCAGAGAATATAATGAAGTATAAAGAACCAGTCCTGGCATTTGTAGACTGGGGACTTACATACATCAATATGTATCATCCCAAGAGTTCACTAACTCTTTCTCTGTTTCCAATAAACGGAGCCATGGTCATCTTATCTTTGTGACATGACTGGCGAGTTTCACAAGATGTAAATTCAAACTGATTTAAATATGCATCTATATGTAACTCTGCTAGTCGGGTCGCATTGATATGACCTAGTCTACAATGCCTCAAGAAGGATCCGTTCATTTTTGAACTCTTCCTCTTGTGTGTGTTCTGTACACTAAGAACTGTAGTTTGATTTAGAACATCAATGCTTTTAGATAACGTGCCTGATCCGATCAACTTTTGATATAGGAAATGTTCAAAACATAATCCAACCATACAAAATTTTATCATTTCTTTACTAATAAAGAGACTGATATGATTTTTTATATCAGGTTCGGTATCTAACAACATTCGTTCAGAATCAATGTATTGGTAATACAGGGTGACAGTGACCAACAGACTTGGCTGCAACTCTTGCCCCGTTTTCTGCCTCATGAAACTTATCACCCGTTCTCAGTTCTCTACCTTTCTGTAGCCCTATGTAACAGATTACATATCTGGGATCCTGATCTGGTATCACATACCCAGGTTGTAAAGAATACTGAGAAACAATTCTTGTAATGAACACACCCGAAGATGATGCATCAGAATGCACTCTCTTCGTTTGGGCGGCACGGGAATTCTGGTAATCCCTAATTTCCTGCTCTGTCTTATAACTATTATAAGTTGGAGCGAGACCAACGTTCCCCAGCTCAGTATAACAAGCGGGTTCGGTCAATATTCCGTATTATTATCTTGATTAAGGCGTGATATGGTCGCTACCTGGAGAGAGAGAGAAGAAAACACTCAGCGTGCGCTCTGTCAAGAATAGATTGGTTATTATTTTATCTAATCAGGATGGTTCCCACTGCTTTTTATCAAATCTTCCTTCAAACCCTAAAAGGAAAGACTAGCCGGGATTAATTACACACTACAAGTGTGCCAATCTTTCAGCCAGGCCAGTGTCGGTACTTTGAGGGAGGTCCCCTGTGCTTTCGCACGAACCTAATTACTGTAAACCTCATTTTCCCAGAGGCGTAACCCCGTTGACACCTTTCTAGACACCTACTTGATCGGCTAATTGTAATGTATAAAACTCTCCCAGGAGTAACACTTACTCGCAGCGGGTATCGGGATCCAACTATCTCATCGAAGGTATGCAATCTCATTGCAAATTTCAACACTTGAAATTCCCGATAATATTTTGCCCCTAGCTCGCTATGACCTTGACGAATGCCAAACAACCCATAGTCCACTAGTCAAGTTCAACCCGTACATTTCTTGATCGAATTAAACCCACCCGCACGACCCTTGACGAATGCCAAACAACGCCGTACGAATACCCTAATCCAAACGCATCATATGCTCAAGCAGATAAATACTAGTTAGCTACCATACACTACGCCTTGACGAATGCCAAACTACCGCAGCACGAATACTAACTAGTACATATCTGAAATGACGGAGGGCTACGACAGGTTTTTCTGAAAACCTATTGCGTAATGAACTTGATATCGTTGTAGAATCAAATGATTTTAAAATGGAGTGCTTTTGAGGCTTTTCTAGTTTTGCTAAAGGAGTCACTCCCGGTGAAGGGATCGTCGGTCCTTTCCTCGTCGAATGAGGTGCGGGATATATCACATATATCACTGTGCAAAGCAAAACTCTTAAAATCAATCAAAAAACAAACCGAGTGTGTAGCATCTGCCAGTTATTGCTAAAGGAGTCACTCCCGGTGAAGGGATCTCGGTCCTTTCCTCATCGAATAAGGTGCAGGATATATCACATATACCGCCGTGCAAAGCAAGAACTGCAGCTACCAGTTTTATTTTGAAATTCGATTCTACAACATCTTAGGTTTCTTTTTATTTCATTAATCACATTAATGAAGTCCCATCATTTAAGCACCTAAACATCACAGATAAATACGACGTACACTTATGCCATCCGCATTCGCCTCGATGTCCCCTCGTGCACCGTTAGGTTAGGTAACTAACGGCAGAGCGGGGCAGGGCTAGCGCGGGTGTAAAACATAAGTAACGTCTATATAATATATCATATATACTATATACTGTATCTATCACAGAACATCACATGATCACATCACAGATATCGCAGCAGAAGAAACATATGAAATATTGGATATACTAGGACGTCCGTGTTTTCAATACGAGCCAGTATAAAACACGGATTCCACGGTCGTGATGAATAGCCAAACCCACACCCCTAGACCCCTACGAGAGCGGCAAGCAACCCTACCAATTCTGGAGTTAGGAGACCCGGACTCGACTCCTCGAGTTGGTCTCCCACTGGACTCCAGAACCCGGTTACTTGTGCTCCCCTCCTTGGGTCTATCCTAGTGCGGAAAAGTAAATAATATACAAACGGTGACAACTTCCGCAACCAGGAAGTGCCCCAATAAAAGAATATTACATACAAGTTTTTACATGAATGAAAATGAAAAACACTCATCTCACATAAAAACCCCCGGCTATTCAAACACGACGATCCAATATAACATATCCAGCAACACATAACATCACATGTCATCAGCGTAAGTAAATATGCGCATCCCAATTGTCGTTGACATATAGCAACGAAACCGGCGATATCACATATTACACTTACGGTCACAGAAAAGAAAGTGTAAAACTACAACAGTTGGAATTCGCAACCACCTCAGACATCGCATGCCTGACCAAATGAATTCCTTAGACATCGCATGCCTAACAATTATAAACCCCGCATTTTAGTCTCATTATCGAAAACACTTTTCAATATCTAGTCGGGCAATTCAACAAGATTCCCGACAGTCTGATCGAATACTCGTCGCAAACTTTAGTAGGCGGCCGCACCCCCGATACCGTCGACGAAGTGCACCAAGGCGGAACACCGCTACCGCGAGCACCCGGAGGGATGCTTTCGGCGACGGGGTTCTCCTACAGTCACTTGGTCGGGGCTATGGAGTGAGGCTGTCTATTAAGTTTACCCGGCGAGTATCCGCGTACGCTACGTGATTGCGACGGACTTTTGATCACATCAAAATTCCGTGGCAACCGATCAAGTGAGACTAAAGTGCTATGTTTATAACATTCATTCAGTTATCTCATAACTACTTGTGAATTCCAATTATTGTATCCCATTCCGGATAAACAGAAAATGTTAAACTTTCCGATCGAACAATTGAACACCCAAGTTTTCCCGAAACAGATCAACACATGAAATAAGTCTAACAACATTCAGTTCGTGCCTCAGTAGCAACGGTCCAGCCGTAGAAGGGTCAAGCCAACGCCTCACATGTGGCACGCCGTACTGCCCCAAACTCGAAGGTTCAAAGGGCAGTTCAAGACGGTCACATAATCGAGTTAAGGTTTGTCGTCTTCTAGAGGGACCATCGCGTTACTTGCACTACTTAGAACGTCGTCAAACTACGGAAAAATCCAACACTTGGAAATTTCCCGACAGGGGAAAAATTGGGTATTTATATCCGGTCGAACTTTTTAACATATTCTAAAAGTTATCCGGAAAGCCACACAGACAAAATTTGATACCCCGATCGAAACACCGAATCCCCAAAACAACTCCAGAAAATTCAACTCTTGAAAAAATATCAAAAATACCCAGGAAAACCAGCACTGCATTCTATGAATTACTGTACAAATTTGGATGCCGCAATCGACAAAACGGCCGCGGTTCCGCCGCACGAGCCATGCTCGTGCCGCGGAAACGCGGCGCATTGATGGAATCAGGCACACGAATTTTACAGTATCCCTTAGAATTTCCTGCTGATTTTACTGAATATTTTTAATATGGAAAAATCCCAATTTTTGAAAAAAGGACAGAGAGCATGTTTTGAGATGGGTTTCGGGTTCGTTCGGGTTTCAGATTCCGTCTGGACTTCGCCTAAGGCTCTAGCTAGGCTCTGATACCACTGTAGGGTCCCTAGGCACCCTAGTGAGGTCTCACAAGGCATCGAACATGCCAATTTCAAAAATTCTATGTGCCGAGAGACCCGACTACGGATCGTTTGCTAGAAAACTAGGCGAAAAAGCTAACTAGTTAACAATTAACTAAGAGATACGGAAATACAACCTTTGTAGATCCGGTCCTCCACCTCCACGGCTCCGAGATGAGGTCCTCTCCGCTGTCCAAATCAAATCCGGGTTCTAGCGTCGGCTTCGTCGGAGAATGGGCAAGCTAGGTCGTCGATGTCCATGCCGAAGATGATCTACGTCGAGGCATCGCTAGATCGAGCTCCACCTTCACCAAGTCATGAAAACTTGTGAAGGAAACACACTCTACTACTTGGCAAGAGGTAGAGATGAAGAAATAGAAAGTGGGTAGACTTTAGAATTGGATTTCTCACTCTAATTCTCACTTTGCCATTAAAGCTTGTGAAGCTTTTTCTTGAAGTGAAGAAGAAGAAGAAGATGAAGAATATGATAAGTTAATTTAGAATTGAAAAGAATAATAATCTTATCATAATTTTCACCATGGTTAGGTGTAGAGAATTAACTTAGGTTAGATCAATGGTTAGGGTCAAAAGAAGAAGACAAAATGGTTAAGTGGTCAAAGTTTCATGAAGCTTCAATAAGCTTCATGAAGAATAAAGAAAGAAAACCATTTTGTTTTTCTTCTTTTATGCTTTAATTATTTTCCAAAATGAATAAGCAAAATAATTAATAGAATATGCAAAACCCTAATCATCATCTTGACCATAGTTTAATTCTATACACATAACCAAAAACCATGTATCGTCAAACATGATACAAGTAAGTGCACAAAACTATATCGTATATACAATGTGCACACCTGAGCGAAAAAATCCATTTAAAGTGAACCGATACTAGTTAATGCAAAGTAATATATCAAATATATAATTATGCATTAAATCATTAAATCAACACTTGATTCAATGATCCGGTCATGTCGCACATAACCGACTGGTATCATCAGTAACAACTTATCGAATCAACACTTGATCTGATAACTCGGCTATATCGCATATAACCGATCAATGTCACATCGCGAGAATCGAATACAGTATCACATACTGGTATTATTCTCGGTCCCGCACATATCTCATATGCGCTCCTATTTCGTTTCGCTTGAGCCAGGAAACCTCTGTGTAGGACTCAAAAGACTCGTCAATACGCCGGCAGCGGATGATGATCATATCAAACATCCACAAGCCGCAAGCGGTCTGCTAAACGTAACGGCCACCCGGGTATTGAGCGATCTGAAGATCGACGAGCAAGCCCGCTCACACTCCAGTGAATCCATCCAGTAACACTACCGTACAGTCCGGTGTGATCGTCTGATATGTCGCATATCTCGCCTAGGGGTGGTAAACGTCAGACCCCAATAGCTCGATAAGTCGTGTCAATATGAGGTCTATAACAATTCGAGAAACTATTGGTAACACTTACCAGTAAATCTCAGCAACCCTGGCCAGGGATTTCCTGTTATAGCCAATCGAACACAGCGCAACATCAACCCCCTATACCGGGAGAGACGAATCCCCTCCTATCGCTCATTGCCTCCATGTGACTCGGGACTGTACCCAAAAACCACCGTTTTGCACGCCCTCTTAGACGTGGTAAGATGGAAATCAAAGCACAGTGGGAACCACACAAGACTCTATGACGATCTCGGGTCAACAGACTACTCTGTACCAGTGTCACCAGAGAACTGCCATCTGACGTGAGGTATAATACCATCTGGGAGTTCTCGGCGAGTCCGTCCAGTGTACCCAGTCTCTACTGAGCACCCGTATATCATCTCCGATGTCAAACACCAATGGATATGGGATCATCCATCGCCCATCTGTATGGGTCGAGAAGGTATACGCTAGTCTACTCTGGTATATCGATGCCCCGTCTCGATACACCCACGACTAGGGACTTTGAAGGATGTACTTATGGACTACCATGTCCCCACTAGTATGATCCGCATCATAGTCCAGGTAGTCAAGTACAGATCCTAAGGGCTTTACCAACATGTAACAGAGAGACAATCAGTATACACGTTAAGGTAATGTTCAACGAGATAGCATACTATCATGTCGAGCAAGAAAGTCCTCCCTATATACGTCCCAGCATCCACTACAATATACATCCTATGTACAGTAATGGCCTCTAGGGCATACATATAACTAACAGAAATCTCTGTGTAGGACTCTAAAGACTCGTCAATACGCCAGTAGCAGATGATGATCATATCAAGCACCCACAAGCCGCAAGCGGTCTGCTAAACGTAACGGCCACCCGGGTATTGAGCGATCAGAAGATCGACGAGCAAGCCCGCTCACACTCCTGTGAATCCAACGAGTAACACTTACCGTACAGTCCGGTCTGTTCGTCTGATATGTCGCATATCAGGTCTACGGGTGGTAAATGTCAGACCCCAATAACCGATAAGTCGTGCCGATGTGAGGCTCATAACGGGTCGAGAAACTACTGGTAACACTTACCAGCAAAACTCTGATCAGCCCTGGCCAGGGACTTCCCTGTTACGGCCAATCGAGCACAGCGCAACATCAACCCCCAATACCGGGAGAGACGAAACCCCTCCCATCGCTCATTATCTCCATGTGACTCGGGACTGTACCCAAAAACCACCGTTTTGCACGCCCTCATGGACGTGGTAAGGTGGAGATCAAAGCACAGTGGGAATCACATAAGACTCTATGACGATCTCGGGTCTACAGACTAACCTGCACAAGTGTCACCTGAGAACTGCCATCTGACGTGAGGTATAATACCATCTGGGAGTTCTCGGCGAGTCCGTCCAGTGTACCCAGTCTCCACTGAGCACCCGTATACCATCTCTGATGTCAAACACCAATGGATATGGGATCATCCATCGCCCATCTCATAGGTCGAGAAGCATATACGCTAGTCTATACTGGTATATCGATGCCCCGTATCGATACACCCACGACTAGGGACCTTGAAGGATGTACCTATGGACTACCATGTCCCCACTAGTATGATCTGCATCATAGTCCAGGTAGTCAAGTACACATCCTAAGGGCTTTACCAACATGTAACTATAAGACAGTTTAAAGAGACTAGTGTACATGTTAAGATAAAGAGCAACCAGATAGCATACTATCATATCGAGCAAGAAAGTCATCTCTATATATGTCCAAGCATCCAATATAAAATACATCATCTGTACAATACTGGCCTCTAGGGCATACATACAACTAACAATCTCCCACTTGCACTAGGGCCAGCTGTTGTAGTATCGCATACCGAGCATCCCGAAGAGTCTCTCAAACTGTATCTGGGGAATGGCCTTCGTGAGTGGATCCGCCATGTTGTTCTTCGTGTCATCCCTCCTGACCTCGATCTCCCGGCGATCAACTATCTCCCGGATCAGGTGATACCGCCTCAGAATATGCCTGGATCGCTGATGGGACCTGGGTTCCTTGGCTAAAGCCATCGCTCCATTGTTATCGCAATACAATGGTATTGGATGCTCAATGGATGGAACCACACCAAGTTCAGTAATGAACTTCTTGATCCAGACAGCCTCTTTAGCAGCATCGTTGGCAGCGATGTATTCAGCCTCCATCGTCGAGTCTGCCACGGTTTCCTGCTTGGAACTCTTCCAGCTAACCTCCCCTCCGTAAAGGGTAAAGACAAATCCCGACTGCGACTTAGAGTCGTCCTTATCACTCTGGAAGCTCGAATCGGTAAAGGACTCCACTTGGAGTTCTCCGTTACCATACACCAAGAGCATCTCTTTAGTCCTTCGCAAGTACTTGAGAATGCTCTTCACAGCTGTCCAGTGACTCTCTCCAGGATCAGCTTGATACCTGCTCACTACACTTAGTGAGTATGCAACATTGGGTCTGGTACATAGCATCGCGTACATGATAGAGCCTACAGCCGAAGCATAGGGTATCCCTTGCATGCGAGCTCTCTCCAAATCAGTCTTGGGAGACATCTCTTTGGAGAGAGTGACTCCAGAGATCGTGGGCAAGTTCCCATGCTTGGATTCTTCCATACTAAACCTCTTTAGTATGGTGTCAATGTACTTGGATTGGGACAATCCCAATATCCGTTTGGATCTATCTCTATAGATCCTGATTCCCAAAATGCAGGAGGCATCACCAAGATCTTTCATTGAGAATCTTTGTGATAAGAAGAGCTTGACTGATTGCAGCATAGGAATATCATTTCCTATCAAGAGTATGTCGTCCACGTACAATACGAGGAAGACAACCTTACTCTCTGCCACCTTCTTGTAAATCCAAGGTTCATCTGGGTTTTTGACGAAATCAAACTCTTTGATAACGACGTCAAAGCAGATGTTCCAACTCCGCGATGCTTGCTTTAATCCATAAATGGATTTAAGCAGCTTGCACACCTTCCCGCTGCTCCCACTGTCTACGAAGCCCTCTGGCTGAGTCATGTACACGCACTCTTCTAAATCACCGTTTAGAAAGGCGGTCTTAACATCCATTTGCCAGATTTCGTAGTCATGATATGCAGCGATGGCAAGCATGATCTGGATGGATTTAAGCATAGCCACTGGAGAAAAGGTTTCGTCATAGTCCACACCTGGTCTTTGACGAAAACCTTTTGCAACAAGTCTAGCTTTGAAAGTCTCCACTTTCCCATCTGCACCAAGTTTTTTCTTGAAGATCCATTTGCTCCCAATGGGTTTTACCCCTTCAGGAGCAACTTCCAAAGTCCATACTTTGTTGATGTACATGGATTCCATCTCGGACCGCATAGCATCCAGCCATTTCACTGAGTCCCTACTCGTGATGGCCTGCTCGAAGCTAGTTGGGTCATCATCCTCCATGATGCAATCCTCGCTCCCACCATCCATGAGAAAACCGTAGTATCTCTCAGGTTGGCGAGGAACTCTACTAGATCGGCGGAGAGGCTGAGGTTCATTGGGAGCTACTGAATCTTCTGGTTCCACTAAATCTTCAGTTACGGTTTGTGTATCTGGAATTTCTTCCAGCTCTACCACTTTGCCACTAATTTCTTTTTCAAGGAATTCTTTTTCTAAAATGGTGGCATGTCGAGAAACAAACACTTTTTGTTCCTCTGCGTGGTAGAAAAGATATCCATGTGAATGTTTGGGATATCCCACAAACTTGCATAGAACTGACCGTGCCTCGAGTTTGTCCGGATTTTGCCTTTTGACATAGGCCGGGCAACCCTATATCTTAACTCGTTTAAGACATGGTCTCTTCCCACTCCTTATCTCATATGGTGTGGTAGGTACAGATTTAGTTGGAAATTGATTCAATAGGTATGCTTCTGTTTCCAGCGCATATCCCCAGAAGGAAATAGGTAACTCAGCTGTGCTCATAATAGAGCGCACCATATCTAATAGGGTGCGGTTCCTCCGTTCTGATACACCGTTGTGTTGTGGTGTATATGGAGGAGTCAGCTGAGAGAGAATCCCATTCTCTTTTAGGAAGTCCAGGAATTCATTGCTCAAGTATTCACCTCCTCGATCAGATCGAATGATTTTAATACATTTTCCGGTTTGGTTCTCGACTTCATGTTTATATTCTCTAAATTTCTCAAAAGCTTCTGATTTGTGTTTCATCAGGAACACATATCCGAATCTAGAGAGATCGTTAGTGAATGTAATGAAGTACGATGAACCATCCCTGGCATGTGTAGACATGGGACCGCATACATCACTATGTATCAGTCCCAAGAGTTCAGTAACTCTTTCTCCGTGTCCCGTAAACGGAGTTTTGGTCATCTTGCCTTTGAGATATGACTGGCAAGTGTCATAAGATGAAAATTCAAACGGATTTAAATATCCATCCTTATGTAACTTTGCTAGTCGTGTCGCATTGATGTGTCCCAGTCTACAATGCCACAAGAAGAATTCGTTCAGTTCGGAACTCTTCCTCTTGTGTGTGTTTGTTATGCTCAGAACTGTTGATTGATTTAGAACATAAATGCCATTGCACAACGTGCCTGATCCAACCAACTTATGGTTACGGAAAATGTTCATAACATTATCCTGTAATACAAAATTATATCCCTCTTTACTCAATAAAGAGACCGATATAATGTTGCATATCAGGTTCGGCATGTAATAGCATTCGTTCAGAACCAAAGTATTACCAGTAGGTAATGCAAGGTGATATTCCCCGACAGTGTTAGCTGCAACAATTGCACCATTTCCAACTCTAATGTCTTTATCACCTTCTCCAAGTTCTCTACCTTTCCTAAGCCCATGTAACTGATTACATACATGGGATCCTGACCCGGTATCTAATACCCAGGACGTAGGGCAGATGGAGAAACAGTTCTCTGTAACGAACACACCCGAAGAAAATGCATCAACATGTACTTTCTTCATTCGGGTGGCTTGGGAATCCTGGTAATCCCCTATGTCCTGTTCATTCCTATAACTCTTATAAGAAAGAACGGAACCAACGTTCCCCAGCACAGTATAACATGCGGGTTCAGTCAATACATCCATATTATTATCTTTATTAGGGCATGACATGGTCGCTACCTGGAGAGAGAGAGAAGAAAACACTTTAGCGTATGCTCTTGCAAGATCAGATTGGTTATTATCTTATCTAATCAGGATGGCTCCCACTGGTTTTTATCAAATCTTCCTTCAAACCATAAAAAGAAAGACTAGCCGGGATTAATTACACCCTACAACTTCGCCAATCTTTCAGCCAGGCCAGTGTCGGTACTTTGAGGGAGGTTCCCCGTGCTTTCGCACGGACCTAATTATAGTAAACCTCGTTTTCCCAGAGGCGTAACCCCGTTGACACCTTTCTAGACACCTACTTGATCGGCTAATTGTAATGTGCAAAACTCTCCCAGGAGTAACTCTTACTCGCAGTGGGTATCGGGATCCAACTATCTCATAGAAGGTATGCAATCTCATTGCAAATTTCAACACTTGAAATTCCCGATAATGCTTTTTCCCCTTGCGTCCTATGACCTTGACAAAGGCCAACAAATCATAGGCTGCTAGTCAAGTTCAACCCGTCATTTCTTGATTGAATCAAACCCACCCGCACGGCCCTTGACAAAGGCCAACAAGGTCGTACGACTACCCTGAAACAATCTGCATCACATGCACAAGCAGATAAGCACTATTCAGCTACCGCACACTACGCCTTGACAAAGGCCAACAAACGCAGCACGAATACTAAATAGTTCTTATCTGAAATGACGGAGGGCTACGACAGGTTTTTCTGAAAACCTATTGCGTAATGAACTTGATATCGTTTTAGAATCGAATGATTTTGAAATGGAGTGTTTTTGAGGCTTTTTCTAGTTTTGCTAAAGGGGTCACTCCCGGTGAAGGGATCGTCGGCCCTTTCCTCGTCGAATGAGGTGCGGGATATATCATATATATCGCTGTGCAAAGCAAAACTCCAAAAACAATCAAAAGCAAACCGAGTGTGTAGCATCTGCCAGTTATTGCTAAAGGAGTCACTCCCGGTTAAGGGATCTCGGTCCTTTCCTTATCGAATAAGGTGCGGGATATATCACATATACCTCTGTGCAAAGCAAGAACTGTAGCTACCTATTTTATTTAAAATTTGATTCTACAACATCTTTTAGGTTTCTTTTCTTTCATTAAACACATTAATGAAGTCCCATCATTTAAGTCACCTAAACATCACAGATAAATACGACGTGCACTTATGCCATCCGCATTCGCCTCGATGTCCCCTCGTGCACCGTTAGGTTAGGTAACTAACGACAGAGCAGGGCAGGGCTAGTGCGGGTGCAAAACATAAGTAACGTCTATATAATATATCATATATACAATATACTATATCCATCAGAACATATCAAATGATCACATCACAGATATCGCAGCAGAAAATATCATATGAAATATTGGATATACTAGGACGTCCGTGTTTTCAATACGAGCCAGTATAAAACACGGATTCCACGGTCGTGACGAATAACCAATCCCACACCCTTAGACCCCTACGAGAGCGGCAAGCAACCCTACCAATTCTAGGGTTAGAAGACCCGGACTTGACTCCTCGAGATGGTCTCCCACTGGACCCTAGAACCCGGTTACTTGTGCTCCCCTCCTTGGGTCTATCCTAATGCGGAAAAGTAAATAATATACAAAAGGTGACATCTTCCGCAACCTGGAAGTGCCCCAAATAAAAGAATATTACATACAAGTTTTTACATGAATGAAAATGAAAAACACTCATCTCACATAAAAACCCCCGGCTATTCAAACACTACGATCCAATATAACATATCCAGCAACACATAACATCATATGTCATCAACGTAAGTAAATATGCGCATCCCAATTTTCGTTGACATATAGCAATGAAACCGGCGATATCACATATTACACTTACGGTCACAGAAAAGAAAGTGTAAAACTACAACAGTTGGAATCCGCAACCTCTTTAGACATCGCATTCCTAATCAAATGAAATACTTAGACATCACATGCCTAACAAGTATAAACCCCGCATTTTAGTCCCGTTATCGAAAACTCTTTTCAATATCAAGTGAGACTAAACCGCTAGATTTATAACATTCATCCAGTTATCTCATAACTGTTTGTGAATTCCAATTATTGTATCCCATTCCGGATAAATAGAAAATATTAAACTTTCCGATCGAACATTCGAACACCCAAGTTTTCCCGAAACCGTTCAACACATGAAATAAGTTCAAAGACGTTCACTTCATGCCTCAGTACCAACGGTCCAGCCGTAGAAGGGTCAAGCCAACGCCTCACATGTGGCACGCCGTACTGCCCCAAACCCTAAGGTTCAAAGGGCAGTTCAAGACGGTCACATAATCGAGTTAAGGTTTGTTGTCTTCTAGAGGGACCATCGCGTTACTTGCACTACTTAGAACGTTTTTAAACCTCAGAAAAATCCAACACTTGGAAATTTTCCGGCAGGGGAAAGATTGGGTATTTGCATCCGGTCGAACTTTTTAACATATTCTAAAATTATCCGGAAAAACACATAGACAAAGTTTGATAATCCGATCGAATCTTCGATTCCCAATACAACCCCAGAATACTCAACTGTTGAGTGCATATTAAAAATTACCAGAAAACTCAGCACCTGAAAACATGAATTACTGTGCAAATATTGGAAGCAGATCCCATCATTTGGCCGCGGAACCGCCGCATAAGCCAGGCTTCTGCCGCGGTTCCGCCGCGCTTTAAACATATCATGAGTTAATTTTTGCACCATAATTCTTAGAATTCCCTGCTGAATTTTTTAAGCATTTTTAATCTGGAAAAAACCCAGTTTTTGAAAAAAGTCCAGAGAGCATGAAAAATTAGGGTTTCGATGTTCGTTCGGATTTCAAACGTCGTCTAGACTTCGCCTAAGGCTCTAGCTGGGCTCTGATACCACTGTAGGGTTCCTAGGCACGCTAAAGAGGTCTCGCAAGGCATCAACCATGCCAATTTAAAATTTTACAAGGGCCGAGAAACCCTAATACGGATTCGTTGACTAGAGTTTAGGCGTAAAGTGAAACTAGTTAACAATTTAACTAAAAGAAAGAGGCTACAACCTTTGTAGATCCGGTTTTCCACTTCCTTAGCTCCACGTAGACATCCCCTCTCTGTCCATATCGGATCTTGGACTCTGGCATCGGCTTCATCGGAGAAATGTGTGGACTAGCTTGTCGACTTCGATGCCGAAGAAGATCTACGTCGAGGGAACTCAAGATCAAGCTCCAACTTCACCAAGTTGTGAAACTTGTGAAGAAAACACCCTATACTACTTGGCAAGAGGTAGAGGGTGAAGAAATACGAGGTGGGTTCACTTTAGAATTAGATTTCTCAAGATGCCATTAAAGCTAGTAAGCTTTTCTTCTTGTCAAAGATGATGAAGAAGAAGAAAGAATATGATAAGTGTTGCATTAAAATGAAAATAATATCAATACTTATCATATCCTAACCTTGGTTAGGTGTAGAGAAAAGACCATGGTTAGTTTGAATGGTTAGGGTTAAGCATGAAGACAAAATGGTCAGTTTAGTCAAAGCTTCATGAAGCTTCAACAACAAACAAAGAAAGCCACCATTTTCTCTTTTATCTTTTCCAAAATAAATAAATAAATAAAGAAGTAAGGAAAAGAAAAACCCTAACCATTACATAACCATGGTTTAATCCTTACACATACTCAAGTAAACATGTATCATCAAACATGATACAATCAAGTGTACATAAAAATATATCACATATACAATGTGCACATCAAGTGAGAAAAACATTTTAAAGTGAACCAATACTAGTTAATGCAAAGTAATATATCAAATATATAATTATACATTAAATCATTAAATCAACACTTGATTCAATGATCCGGTCATGTCGCACATAACCGACTAGTATCTAATTTATCGATTTATCGAATCAATGATTCGATAACTAGGTTAAATCGCATACAACCAATCGAAACATTCATCGCGAGAATGAAATATGGTATCACATACACGCATTATTCTCGGTCCCGCACATATCTCATATGCGCTCCTATTTCGTTTCGCTTGAGCCAGGAAACCTCTGTGTAGGACTCTAAAGACTCGTCAATACGCCGGTAGCAGATGATGATCATATCGAGCACCCACAAGCCGCAAGCGGTCTGCTAAACGTAACGGCCACCCGGGTATTGAGCGATCAGAAGATCGACGAGCAAGCCCGCTCACACTCCTGTGAATCCAACCAGTAACACTTACCGTACAGTCTGATCTGTTTGTCTGATATGTCGCATATCAGGTCTACGGTGGTAAACGTCAGACCCCAATAACCGATAAGTCGTGCCGATATGAGGCTCATAACGGGTCGAGAAACTACTGGTAACACTTACCAGCAAAACTCTGATCAGCCCTGGCCAGGGACTTCCCTGTTACGACCAATCGAGCACAGCGCAACATCAACCCCCAATACCGGGAGAGACGAAACCCCTCCTATCGCTCATTGCCTCCATGTGACTCGGCACTGTACCCAAAAACCACCGTTTTGCACGCCCTCATGGACGTGGTAAGGTGGAGATCAAAGCACAGTGGGAATCACAGAAGACTCTATGACGATCTCGGGTCTACAGACTAACCTGCACAAGTGTCACCTGAGAACTGCCATCTGACGTGAGGTATAATACCATCTGGGAGTTCTCGGCGAGTCCGTCCAGTGTACCCAGTCTCCACTGAGCACCCGTATACCATCTCTGATGTCAAACAACAATGGATATGGGATCATCCATCGCCCATCTCATGGGTCGAGAAGCATATACGCTAGTCTTTACTGGTATATAGATGCCCCGTCTCGATACACCCACGACTAGGGACCTTGAAAGATGTACCTTTGGACTACCATGTCCCCACTAGTATGATCTGCATCATAGTCCAGGTAGTCAAGTACACATCCTAAGGGCTTTACCAACATGTAACTAAAAGACAGTTTAAAGAGACTAGTGTACATGTTAAGATAAAGAGCAACCAGATAGCATACTATCATATCGAGCAAGAAAGTCATCTCTATATATGTCCAAGCATCCAATATAAAATACATCATCTGTACAATACTGGCCTCTAGGGCATACATACAACTAACACTATGCGTCTGTGGACTGCCACGAGAAAACAGTCAGGTTTTGTTTTCCCGGCGAGTCAGTTCTTGTTGTGCAGGGGGACTGTGGTGCCTTCCCTCAAAGCTTGATTTCTTCCTTTTTCGCTAGTCGGATTTTGAGGAGAGGATGTCGAGGATTCTTGGCTTTCAATTGTGATACGGAGCCACAGTGGGTTTATTGGACCGGGTTCCTATCGTGTGATATTTTTTCCGACGTTGTTCCAGATGAGCCAGCGGAGCTTAGGGAGCTTAAGGATCAGCTGCAGAGTTGCTAGATAGAGGGACTTGTACGTCCGAGTGTTTCGCTTTATGGAGCTCCTACTCTGTTCGTCAAGAAGAAGGACGGCAGTTTGAGGTTGTGTATTGATTGATCGTCAATTGAACCGAGTTATCGTGCGGATGGGTATCCTTTACCTCGCTTAACGATTTCTTTGATCAGCTCTAGTGTGCGAGACTTTTTTCTAAGTTTGTTTTGGGATAAGGTCATCATTAGTTGCGGTTCGGAGTGATGACATTCCGAAGACTGCTTTTGTGCGCGCTACGGGCATTATGAGTTTTGGTGGTGTCGTTAGACTCACCAATGCCCTAACAGCATTCGTGATATGATGAACCAGATTCTTCAGGCCGTTCCTCGACCAGCGGATTGTTGTGTTATAGATGACATTCTGGTCTTTTCCAAGAGTCGTGAGGAACATGAGCAGCACTTGAGGATTTCTTTGCAGACATTGGGAGAGTGCCGGCTGTTTGCTAAATTCTTGAAGTGTTCTTTCAGGCTTGTTTGTGTTGACTTCTTAGGGCATGTGGTTACGGGAGATGGTATTCGTATGGACCCGAGGGAGATCGAAGCCATACACCTTTGGCCCAGACTTGTATCAGGGACAGAGGTTCGCAGATTTTTGGGCTTAGCCGGTTCTTACCGCCGTTTCGTGCAAGATTTCTTGAGTATCGCTGCACTGTTGACCGGATTGGCAAGTGAAGGGAGTTCCTTTTCTTTAGACGGAGGTATGCGTGCGGAGTTTTCAGCAGTTGAAGACTCGGTTGACGACTGCACAAAATCTTTCTTTGCTTTCTGGACCGGACGACCTTGTCGTTTATTGTGATGTTTCGTGAGTGGGGCTCGATTGTGTACTGATGTAGCATGGTAGAGTTATCACTTATGCTTCCCGACAGTTGAAGGAAGTACGAGCAGGATTTATCCCACTTATGATCTGGAGATGACCGCGGTGGTCTTGCGCTGGATATTTAGGGGACACTACCTGTACGGAGAGTCATGTCAGATTTTCACAGACCGCCAAAGCTTAGTGTACATCTTGCTGCAGTGGGTTTTGATTGTTGAGACAGCGCTGTTGGATGGAGCTTGTGAAGGATTGCGATTGTGCGATCCTTTATTACCCGTAGCAAGACGATTGTGGTAGCTGATGCTTGAGTCATAGACCCGGGGGTAGTTTGTTCCAGTTGTGCGCAGTTCGGAGACAGTCTTCTGTAGATTTACAGTTCTTGTGCGACAGATGAGTACAGTTAAGTTCGCGTCTACTGAGGGGAAAGCTTGCTCATGTCCGCGCCCGTCGACTTTTACTTAATCATTTTCGTGAGTCACAGCCCGCCGATGCTCGTTTGTCGGAGGTTCTGAGCATGTTCGGCTGGGCAAAAATTCGGAGTGCTTGATTTATGACCAGGGTGTGCTACGTTAGGGACTCGATGGCATGTACCCAATACTGATGGGTAAAGACGCGAGGTCTTAGAGCAGGCACATCAGTCAGCTTTGGGTGTTCATCCGAGTTCCACCGAGATGTAACCTGACTTGAGAGTTGGTTACTGGTGGGCAGGGATGAAGAGTGAAGTTTCTAATTTCGTTTTAAAGTGCTTGGCTTGTCAGCGAGCTAAGGTTGAGCATTTGAGGCTGGCTGGACAGTTGCAACCTTTAACCGTTCTGGAGCGGGAATGGGTGCAGATCTCCATGATTTTCGTTGCGGTGTCTACCCAGGGCTAGACAGGGTATGACTCCATTTGGGTGTTTGTTGTCCAGTTATGCTCAGTTTGCTTGTTATTCTTCGATAAGTTTATGCGTTTGCACGGAGTTCCTTCATGCGTTGTATCCAATAGAGGCACCCATTTCGCTAGCCGTCTTTGGCAGAAGGTTCAGGAAGCCTTGGGTACTGGTTGTGCTTTAGCTCCGCTTTTCCGTCCGTTGGCCGATTGTTAGACAGAGCGAACTATACAAACTCTGGAGGATATTCTTGTGTGTACATACTAATTGTTTGTTGGCTGTGGGATCGTCACTTGCTCTTGATGGAGTTCTCCTACGATAACTGTTATCAGGAGACAGTTCAAACGGCAACTTTAAGCCTTGTGTGGTAGGTTGTGTCGATCGCCGGTCTGTCTTACTGACTCCGTGAGAGCAGGATTTTTGGACCCCAGCTAGTTAAGAGGATTCAGAGAAGATCCAGTTGATTCAGGTCAGGATGAGAGCAACCCAGTGCTGATAGAATTCTTATGCCGACCGTGGTGGTCGCAGACTTGAGTTCGCAGTGGGAGATCATCTATTCCTACGGATTTTCCGATGAATGGCGTGTTGAATTTTGGGGAGCTTAGTCCAGGAATTGTGGGTCCTTTTGAAATCCTTTAGCGAGTTAGTACTGTTGCCTATAATTTGGCACTTCCGCCCAGATTTTTGAGTATTCATCCCGTATTCCTTGTGTTGATGCTTTGAAAATACCTTCATGAATTTTCTCACATGATTCAGCATCAAACCGTTTAGCTTGGAACCGATCTTTTCATTCACCGGCAGCCGATAGTGTTAGTGGATCGGCAGGTGGAGAAACTTCGGTCAAGGTTCTTGCCATCTGTGGTGGCTTTTTTTCTTTGGCGTAGCCGTATAGTGAGGAGATCACTTGGGAGGCTACGAGCGAGATGTGGATGATTTGCACTCATCTCTTTGAAGGTTTGCATAGTGAGAATTTTAAATTCGGGGACGAATTTTCTATAGGGGGGAGATTGTAACACCTTAGGAACGCGATTAGTGTTAATTAGACGATAATGCGGGTTTTCTGTAAAAAGTTTACCAATTCAGTTTCCTCACATTTTATAACAATTAATTAATATTTTACTATTATTTATTATGGCTTGCACACACGTGTGCACATTAATGTAGGGTTTGTTTGTGCTAATCTAGTTAGTGACCATGACAACTTAACCTAATCCAATCCTTTGTTTAAACCTTAACCTAGCATTTAACCCTAATCTCTAGATATTTATGTGAGGAGAGATATTTTATTGAGTTTTGTTTGGATGAGGAGGTGGCAACTGAGTCGTGGCTTGCATTTATGAATGGTGGTGCACTCACCCTATGCTCACCTCTCTCTCTCTCTCTCTTTTCATCTCACCCTCTCTCATTTCCCACTCATTCTCTCACAACACCTTATCTCTCATAATTTTCTTCTTCCCTCATCACCTCAACTGAAACCTTATCATTTCCATCACAAATCTTTCACAAAACATCACAAAGTCACACCCAAATCACTTTATAAACCTTGTTTTGCCTCTTGGATGCCTTGGAGTTGGAAAGCTAGGATCTTTAAGCTTGTGCGGATAGGTAATGATCTCTTTCTGTTAAGTAAGCCTTTTTAATGTTGCGTAGCTTGTTAGTTTCAGTTTAGAAGGCGTAAAGTTTCATTTCGTACAAATATCGTATTTTTATTGTTGATTTATGTCTCGGATGATCTGCTCTCAAACCAGGTATTTGTTGGAAAAGTTCCCATCACAGTGACCTTCTGTAGTGACCTAGAACCCACCATAAAAACCTGAGCCCATTCCCTTTCTTTCAGGACGGAGTTTTATTAGTTCTGGCCCCAATTTGCGGCCAGAGTAGGGTCTGGGGGATTGTGTTTTCTTCTGGGGGTCTCTGGGATTGTGTGTGGTCTTGTGGTACGTGCAACTTTTACAAATTATTTGTATAGAAAAATCTGGGATCACTTTGCTTGTTTCTAGTGTTTCGATTACGCGCGTTACGTTATCCGATACGGTTCGTGTATTTATGTAGTTGTTGCTCTTGAGTTGGTTTCGTAGTGTCGCTACGCACGTTAGCCACTAGATGAACATTTGAAAATATGTTCGGAGTTGGTGTGTCGGTCAAACGTAGTTTGTACGTGTTATTGATCGATTGCTAATATATACTTGTTATGTTGTTTTATGATCTTAGGGACACAGACGGGGACTTCGGACGCTGCGAAGAAGGGAAAGCGTGTGGTTGGCGTTACTTAGCCCAGGATCATCAATGAGTAGATTTAACATCTACGTGGATTCGCCCGCATGGCGTTATGCGTCAGGGCTAGATATGATATGATATTAGCCACATGTGTATATTGCACATATAGAGTTTGCGTATAAACTTCATTGTATATTCTTACTTGTTGTGCTTGGACTTGTACCCTTTGGACACTGCACTATTATTGACGGTTCATGTTGCACGAGCACTGATTGTATGCCACCCACACCGTCAATAATTGCCATGACACGCACAACACACATACATATATGATATTGTTTGGTTAGGGACATTGAGACATTGATTCATATTCCATTGTGCATATGACATATAGCATATCTGTATACCTACATGCTTACACATATGCCTTGCTATGCCTACATGAATACACATACCTGGAGGGTATTGTATCATTATTGACATGTATATACACATATCTAGCTTCATATAGCTACACACATACCTGGAGGGTATTACATTTTTATTAATAGGTAGATACACACATCTTGCTATACCGACATGGGTACGCATACCTGGCTATAGCTACATGTTCACCTTTATATGATGTTGCGTTTGGTTTCGGTGAAATTAGGAACCACATGATATATTTAATAACTTGTTGCAGTTAAATAGCGGTTTTTCCTTTATATGCACATATTACTGTTTCATGTTGCATATATTATATTTCATGGATTTCGCATTGATATATGAATTTCATATGATGTTTCCTAGATGTTTTGCTCCTGGGTATATATATCAGTGGTATGGGACACTGATATATATACATGTATATATATATATCAGTGGTATGGGACGCTGTTATATATATGTACACCTATATAATATATATCATCATAATGATCTGTGCATGTATTCTTATTCATCCCGATATAAGGGGCTGATGTGCCCGATATGAGGGGTTGATGTGCCCGATATGAGTGGCTGAATTACCAGATGTGAAGGGCCGATGTGCCCGATGTAAGGGGATGATGTGCACGATATGAGGGACGATATGGGGGCCGATTTGAGGGAATTTGGGGATTTTGATTGTCTTGATGGACCCTGGTTCGCCACGATTAGAATTCCGTGAGGATGACATGTTTTATTCCGTACTCCGCATTTATTTGATATGCATTGCGTCATGTATTAGTAGTACCTGATAGAGTACCTTTCAAGACTGTTGCATATATATATTTTTGTTTATTGCTATTAGCGTGCATGTGATAGATTAGCGCAGTACGTGCATACTTGCGATTACCTGCATATGTTATTTACTATTCACGAGTTGGCAACTCAAGCACGTTGTGCCACAGGGTTGTACAGGTTACCCCTTAGAGCAGTCGCGTCTGGGCTTTCATCTATCGTATCATCTTTTGCAGCGGATACCGCTACGGCTGACTAGGTGCAGTTTTGCTATAGGTGGGTTTTTGCGGTTATCCAATATTGCACTTTGAATATTCGTTGTATCCAGTACTATCCATCTACCATTTTCATATATTGACTTAGAGAAGTGTTGTGAGGACGATATTGTATACTATTTGTGACTTGGAGATTTTTTTATGCTGTTTTTATTCATATCGTCTTTTTCCTCGCTATGGCGTCGTATATTTGCTTGTGGTGGTTGTTTTCCGCCTTTGGGCGTGGATTTGCACCCGCTGGGGTTGCTTTACTTATATATTTATATTGTACCTTTTTTGGGGGCTTGTTTTACAAAGGAGGTGCTGCCAAATTTTAAAGGAAGTAAATTTGGACTTTAACGAACTTGATTGAGATTTCAAAAGTTTTAACAATATTATTATCACTTACTACTTTTGATGGTTTAGATTGCTGGGTTTTTGGCTTACTTGAATTACGTTACGCCTAGAGACGTTACGTAGTTTAAGGGCCGTCACGTGCCAAGTTTCGGGTCATGACACGGTCACGTGCCATATTCAGGTCGTGACTCTTATTATTTTTTCTGATCAGGATGGCTCCCACTGTTTTTATCAAATCTTCTTTCAAACCTTAAAAGGTAAGACTAGCCGGGATTAATTACACTCTACAAATTCGCCAATCTTCGGCCAAGCCAGTGTCGGTACTTTGAAGGAGTTTCCCCGTGCTTTCGCACGAACCTAATTAAAATAAACTTCGTTTTCTCAGGGGCGTAACCCCGTTAACACCTTTCTAGACACCTACTTGATCGGCTAATTATATTGTGAAATACTCTCCCAGGAGTTACTCTTACTTGCAGTGGGTATCGGGATCTAACTATCTTATAGAAGGTATGCAATCTCATTGCAAATTTCAACACTTGAAATTCCCGATAATATTTTGCCCCTAGCAACTTATGACCTTAACAAGGTCAACAAATCATAAGCGCTAGCCAAATTCAACCCGCCATTTCCTGATTGAATTAAACCCACCCGCACGACCCTTAACATAGTCAACAATGTCGTATGACTACGCTAATCCAATCACATCATATGCTTAAGCAGATAAGCACTAATCAGCTACCGCACACTACGCCTAAACATGCTCAACAAACGTAGCACGAATACTAAGTAGTAATTATCTGAAATGATGTAGGGCTACGACAGGTTTTTATGAAAACCTTTTGCGTAATGAACTTGATATCGTTGTAGAATCGAGTGATTTTGAAAAGGAGTGTTTTTTAGGCTTTTACTAGTTTTGCTAAAGAGGTCACTCCCGGTGAAGGGATCTCGGCTCTTTCCTTATTGAATAACGTGCAGGATATTTCACAAATACCACCATGCAAAGCAAAAACTATAGAAAGAATCAAAAGACAAACCGAGTAGGTTGTCGCATCTGCCAGTTTCGCTAAAGAGGTCACTCCCGGTGAAGAGATCTCGGCTCTTTCTGTCACGACCCAAAATTTAGTTCGTGACCGGCACTTAAATCACGCAACGTCTAAAGGTGCAACGTAAATTAAGTAATCCGAAACCAAGAAATCTAAACCTATTGAACAAAATAAAAGAGGTGAAGTTTTGAAATAAAGGTATGATAAAATCAAAAGTTTTCTTAAATGCATAGACAATGGAAAATGAAAATGCAAGTGGATTATACTAGTTGAAAAACATGTTTCGTCTTTTAAAAATTTGGGCAGCACATCCCTTGTATATTTTGATACCAAAACCACATATACATAATCACAATAAAGGCATCCCCAAGCGGGAGCTAGCTCTTCGCCAATCAGCGGAATCACTACCACGCAAGTCAGAAATATATGTATACGACACCCAATGGCGAAGATCAACACAAAAGGATAATGTAAAGAAGCAAGACATCAAATCCTCCAAGAGAACATATAACCCATCGCTCTATGTCTCGCAACCACAAGTCTTTCTAAGTCTTACTAAATATACAAATACTAGTTTATGATTGATGGAGTTGACTAGATACAACAAGAATAATAAATACAAGAGTGTGCACGATCCAATATGTCCCACCTACCAAAGCAAATCACCCGGATGCTAGCTATGTGCCCACGATACCGGTCCCAAGCGGCCAAACCTGCAAGAACTGTGGCACAACATGGGTGTGTTGCCAACTCGTGAGTAGAAAACATCAGCAGGTAGAAATCGAATAAAACAACGACTCCTAGGTCGACTATATCATAAAGGTAATACTATGATATCTAGGGTGACCGTGTCTGCAAATATGCCAACAATATAATCAATGCCTGTATGCGTGTGGATATCATCCACGTGTCCATCAATGACACAACAACATGAAAACATATGCATGTAAATATGAGGATATCAACCAACATGTATCCTTCAACGACACATCAAATCATGGAACCTGAGTGTCTAGCATCGACACTCGAAACATCATGAAACCCGTGTACAACATCGACACGTAAATCCTCATTTCTCGGGCTGCGGCAGTCCCGCTCAGTCCACGGGCTCCGTCAGTCCGGATCAGCCCATATCCATCTCACGACTCCGGTCGGTATCATCCGGAAAACCGCCGGGTCCAACCAATCACCGATAAGTAGTGCTACCCTGCCAGACTCACCGCCTAACTATACGAGTCTTCTGGCTCCGGGGTACCTCACCAGGTCCACCATGTTCCCACAGACGGTGCCTACCGCTCCTCGAATCGGGTTTCTAACACAAGTCTCAGAACCGAGAAAACTCATGGTGGACACCTCAAATACCATATCAAGAGAAACCGGGTTTTTAAAACAATATATACTTTCTTTTGAAATATAACCATGGTTCTCAAATCCAGAATCTCAAGAAAACAACATCTCAATCCATATAATCGTAAAGCATGATGTATGCAAACATTGAACAGTAATGTGAGCATAGAAAGTATATCATGCAACATAGAATAGTGATGTGAGCATAGCAAGTATATCATGCCAAAGAGTCATGTTGTTGGAGATAGTGCCCTCAGAGTCAATTATTGGATCACAGGCACGTGATTGCAATGATTGAGGGAGGACCTATGCCGGTAGGACAGTCTTACTCAAGGTGATAGTATGCTATCTGGTTTTTCTTTATCATCGTGTACTGCATTAGCTGACCTTACAGGTCACTATTGCGCGTTGATAGAGCCCTTAGGGTTCTTGCTTGACGGCCAGCAGTAAGATGGCGATCATTTACGTGGGAGCTGGGGTATATAAGCACATCCTTAAAAGGTCCCTAGTCGTGGGAGTTTCGAGACAGGGTATCGATACTCCAGAGTAGACTAGTGTATACAGTCGAGACCCCGATGAGGGGCGGTGGCCGGTCTCACAAGCCACTGGTGTCAGTTGGTTCACCTAAGATGTATACAGGTGGTCATTGGGTTATGAGTACACCGGACATGACTCGCCGGGAACATGCTAGTTAGTCTTATACCTGACGTCAGATAGCTGTTCTCTGGTGACATGTGTACAGGTTAGTTCATCGACCTAAGATCGTCATTTGTCTCATGTGAGTTGCCACTGTACTTTGATTACTACCCTACCACGGCTCAAAGGAGTCATGCAAACAGGGTTTAGTTGGGTACAGTCTCGAGCCACATGGAGGCAGTGAGAGGATCTGCAGGGGTTCGTCTCTGCCGGTATTGGCGGTGAGGTCGCGCTGTGTCTAGGAGAGCCATTACACGAAGTCCTTGGCCAAGGCAGGCGATTTACTGGTAGGTATTCCAGTAGTATCTCAGGGTGTTCTGGGCTACACTCCGACACGACTTGTACCGCTTTTGGGGGTCTAACTTTTACCAACCCCCTAGGCCCTCCATGCGATGCTCATAAACGAACGGACCGGACTGTACGGATATTGTCACTGACAGGCTCAGTAGGGTGTCAGGATGAGTTCGCTCATCGACGTCCCTTTTGGTCAATACCTGGTAGCCCGTTACGTATGGCTAATACCTCTGACGTGCTAGTGGTTAAATCCCCAACCAAAGTATTGACGAGTCTTTAGAGTCCCCCACAGACCGTTTCTCAAGTTTCGGGCGAAACGCTGTAGAGGCCGTATGGAGATATGGCAGGGTTCGATCATGTACGTGCGGTATTGCACGGATCCAGATCGGACGGATAATACTAGCGGGCTTTGGTTTAAGCCGGATCCTAGTATTGTACAGTGTAGATTTTGTCTCATTGCATTTGTATTCGTTCGCAATACAAATGCGGGTATGTATATACATTCGCGGGGTTTTCCTATAATTTATTACGGGATCTTTTTTCTGATGTTGCCAGTTTGCTTTCCATTTTGGCCATTTTCCTTTGTTTCTTTCATTGGCTGAAAATTGGTGTGTAGGGGCTTATTTGCAATTGTGCAAATTAGCAATTTGGAGGGCGTTTCTTGTTAATGGTTGGTTCATGATGGTTCTTACTTCATTTGACTTCTTTAGTTCATCATTGCTTGACTTTTGGAGATATGATGGTTGATGGAAATGGGTTATTGTTTTTGACTTGTGTGGTGATCATTGTTCATAATCATCACCCTTTCTCTTTCATGCATTATTATTGCCTCACACCCTCTCTCTTTTCCATGAGGCATGGCCGGCCACTTCTTGAGGGGTGAGGGAATTTTTCATTTGGTTGAGAGGGAAAATGTTGATCTCATTTTGAGCTTGCTACAAAATTCTTTACCTCTCCAAAAGTTCATTTCTCGTCCACATCATAAATGGCAACTTCACAACCCCATGAGACAAAGAGTACTACACTAGCCTACAGTATTCTTGGACACGTCGGCTCTCCAACTTCGTGCCCGAGTTGTCTCGGTCCAGAGGTGGGAGCCCGTAAAAGAACCCGGCGATGTGGTGCCCTTTCCGACGAGGAGATGAAGACCGGAAATTCCGCGAGGAGATCGGGATGGAGGCCGAAGACCGAAGGACACGGATCGCTCGGTATAGCTCTCTACCCCTTCTCTAGTTAGCTAGGAGTAGGTTAATGGTCCGATCCGGATTTAAAGTCCGCGGTGGCGCCGGTTTAAAAGTTTTGTCAAAGTTTCGTTTCCGCATTTTGGCCTCGTTCAAACGGCCGGCGCGCTGCCGTGCACTTACAATGGTATCAGATCCACGCCATTAACCTAGTCTAGCTTTCTCTAATGTGTTTAGAACTTCGATCGATCGGATTTTCCAAAAACCGTATTTTCTAGCATCAGTTTCTGTCGAATTTTTTTTGGCTCGAAAAATTATTTGGAGCATTGCAGAAATACGTGCAGGCAATTCTAAGAGTTCTGCAAAAATTCGGTGGCTTGATTTTATTGTTCCACCGTGGAACCGCGGCCAAACCCATGCATTGGCCGCGGTTCCGCGGCCATAGCGACTCCTTGTAGCACCAAATTTTTACAGAAGGTGTTGGACATGGAAATAGGGGTTTCTGGAATATTTTGTTTAGGCCCAGATTATTTTGAGTGCTACAGTTGTGCTTTGGGCCCACTTCGGGAAATTTAGTCCATCGAAAATTTTAAACATGTTAGTTCACAGTATTTACATTATATCTGCGACCGTGAATGTCATTTGATCGGTAAATCATGTCTAACTGCTATAGCCCTTTTAGACGGATTTGCAAACGTGACATTCACGTTGATGTTTTGTGTTGTGCTGTGATGTTGCGGATTTGTCATGGTGGATAGCCTGGATGCAATGTTAGTACAGTTTGGTTTTTTATGTACATTTGATATTGCGGGGCGAGCGTCCGACATGTGGACTGCCGTCACTGCCTGTTTGTATATTATTCTTTTGGGGCACGACCGGGCTGAGGTCGATGTACCTGTTCAATATATTTTACTTTCTGTACTAGGATTGCCCCGCGGTGGGGTGCACGGATAGCCGGGTTCTAGAGGGAAACGGGCCCGCGTCTCATGGCGTTGAGACGGAGGGGGCTTCACTCTAGAATTGGCGGGCTATTCGCCGCACTCGTAAGGGGTACAGGTTGACCCAAGGAGGGGTGCCCAAGTTACCGGATTCCGTGAAGTGCTAGGTGGTCCATTCACGTTGTTGAAGGGAGCTGCCTCGCTTCAGGTTTTTGCGGTAACTTGCCGCGCCCGTAGGGTCTAGGATTTCATTGCACAGGCTATCCACACGACCAGGGGAACATCGGGTTTCAGTAGCGGCTCTATGAAACCCGGGGATCCCAGATATCTGTATTGTTCTGTGATACTTATTACATTTCTGTGATGTTGCTTTTTATCACGCCTTGATCGAATATTATATATTGATATATATACTAGTAGATGTTGTATATGTTTTGCATCCGCGCTAGTCCAGTCCCCGCTCTGTCGTTAGTTGAGTAACCAAACGGGTGATGACGGGACCCAGTGGCGAATGCGGATGGCATATACGCACATCATTATTTTCGTTCTTTATTGGTGTGATCAATTGATGGGACTGCATAGATTCGGATCAATGCTAGCTAAACAAACCTATTCTGATGTTGTTGGAAAAATTTTCAAAAAGCTGTTATTGCAAGGACGTTCTCTTTTGTTTTGCACAGTGGTATTCGGTTACGAATATCCAGCACCTCAGTCGACGAGGCAAGGGCCGAGATCCCTTCACAGGGAGTGACCCCTTGGAAAGAAGTTGGCGTCAGGGCAATAACTTCATTATAGTCGATTACTTTTGCTTTGCATCGTGGTATTCAGTTGGAATATCCTGCACCTCATTCTACGGGGGAAGAGCCGAGATCCCTTCACCGGGAGTGACCTCTTTAGAAAAGGTTTTCGCCACTATATTTTTATAAAAAGCTATCCGGTTCCTTCAACGATATCAAGTTCATTACGTTAAAAGTTTTTCGCCAAAAACCATTCGTAGCCCTCCGTCATTTCAGACGGGTAGCACGTAGTATTCATGATATGTTTGTTGGCCTTCGTCAAGGCATAGTGTATGGTAGCGGCTTGTTACCTTTCTGCTGCATAGATAGATGCGTTGGTTTGGGACAGTCGTACTGCCTTGTTGGCCAAAGTCAAGGGTAGGTACGGGTGGGTTCAAATCAACCTGGATAATGACGGGTAGAACTTGACATGTGACTTATGATTTGTTGACCTTCGTCAAGTTCATAAGAGCATGGGGTAAAAATCACATCGGGGGTTTCTAAAGAAACTGAAACTTGCCAGATATGCGCATACCTTCTGGAGTGTGATAACGTGAGTGGATTCCATCACGTTATCATGCGATGATAGTTGGATCCCGATTCCCACTGATGAGTTGGTTTACTCCTCGGGTGATCCCGACTAATTCTTCTTTCAGGTTTGGAGGAGAATTTGACGTTACAGTGGGAGGTTTCCTGATTAGATAAATTGGTAACCACTCTGATCTAGGTTAGAGTGCACGCTGAGTGATTCTTTTCTCTCTCTCTTTGGCAGCGACCATGACCCGACCCTTGACTATGACTCAGTGAGCAAAATTAACCGAACCTTCTTAAACACCGACTTTTGGATTGTCTGAGTTGCAAACCTCTTTGCCACTCCTACTCTTACCCTTTTCTCCAGAACACCCCGTATTACTACGAACGTCCACTTCCATTGGATAAAACCATCGTATGGTTATATACGAACTCGAAGGAACTTGTTCCAGATTCGAGGATGGTTTCTGGTTCTGGAGAAAACGAATAGGACTGTTCAGTTGCCTTTTCCATTTACCTTCTCTCAAGTTGCGAGTGCCCCTTAGATTAGGGGATAGTACACCTATTATGCAAATTGGATAGTCTTATTCCAAACCATAGGCAGGTGCCGACCGGTACGGAATGAAGAAAACCAATTAGCCTAACGATGGTGTACAGAAGGTATTATGTAAAGACAAATAAAGGGATTAGAAGGAGGGCAAAGTATATTGCGACTGCTATTCACGACCAAACCAAGTATTTCATTACCACTCCCACTTCACCTTTGTATTTCTCCAGGACACTCCGTATCACTACGAAGATCCACAGTTTATTGGATATTCCATCGTATGGTTATATACGAACTCGAAAGGAACTTGTTCCAGTTCGGGGATGGATTCTGGTTCAGGAGAATTAGGAATAAGGTTTATTTAGGTGCCTTTTATCTTTACCTTCTCTCGGGTTGCGAGTGCTCCTAGGATTAGGACAGTACATCCATTATGCTTATTGGATAGTCTTCTTCCAAACCATTGGCTAGTGGCGAACGGTAGGGAAGAAAGAAAACCATTTTGCCTAAGAGGGTGTACAGAAGGTAATGACTAAAGAAATATAAAAGGATTTGGAGAGATGGCAAAAAAATATATGGTTACAGTTGTGAATCTGGATAATGGAAGAGGCATTACTATGAATACCCGGATACCCCTAGGAAACATTTCAATGTTTCAGTTTCACTGTGTACTGTTAAAAGGAAAACAAATTTTCCAATTGGTTCTTGCTCCAGGGTTTGTATTTACCATGTATGATTCTCACATCTGTATGGTTTTACAGATGATAAGTGGGAGTAAGTTATTGGGAATTAGGTGATCATCCTCATTATATCAGAATTTGTTGTAATTGGTGATATTTGAGAAAATCGCCTGGGTAGTTTGCCGGACGGCGAATATTTTGTTTTGAATATCCTTTGTTATGCACCAATTTCAAATTAATATATCTGTACGTTCGTTTTTATGAAGTGAGATATAACTTTTTGAAATTATTTCGATGACATTTACCTATATCAGTGGATGGTTAGGTAAGGAGCATTAAACAGCGGTGTAATTCTTCTTAACCATAGGTACAGTTTTCAACCTACGACGCACAAGATTTGAGTTATTCGACTCAGGGGACTTATACAGAGTATTGTATGTTGTCCAGTGTCCGTTTGGACAGAGGGGTTGGTCCTCATACTATATTCGGTTTACTTATGACTTCTCTAGTTCTTAGACAAGTATTTCGTAGAAACACAAGGTCTGAGTTTTGAGAAGTTATAGGTATATGAATAAAGTAAAGAACCAGGTGTTGCAAGTATCGGGATTCTTCAAGGTGATCGAAGATGTAGATACTTGTGTATGGTATTCAGTTGATAGTAATGATTAAGAGAACTTGCTTCTCTTTCAGGTTACTCATAATTGGAAGCACTCCTAATTTGAGTAATGCTGATCGGCCTCCTTCCATTTAGTTGACATGCACTGGAGACAATTGAATGATTTGAATCTGGTTCCAATTAAATCAGTGCCTCTGTTTTTATATTGGATATAGAACGGTTCATATCTTAACGATGTTATGGTACGGGGAGTTGTCCGGCTTATGCTTAAAACCAAACTCTGGATAACTCAAGGCACGTTTCTATAATGGTTGTTTGTGGGTTGACCCGGGCTATGAAGAGGGTTGACTTTCTACCATCTGGAAGATCAATAGTGATATTGTTCTAGATTCGCAACAGTTTTAAGTAAAATGGATTTTTTCAGAAAACAGTAGTGGGAGTATAGTAGAACTGGAAGTGATTCCAGAACCACAAACGATTACTGAAAATTTGATGAGAACCTAAAGATTCAATCTGATTTGACATTCCATTGGCCACTCCGCAGATATGGTGGGTAACCTCAGGCACTCGAGAGGTACTTCGGTATGCTCAAAGACGGTGATAGGGAGGTTCTCGTTTACCCAGACTTGCCATTGCTGTTGTTCCAGACTGTGAGACCCGGCAGGAGGATGAGTATAGCGTCGTTCTAAACAAGCTTTAGAAGTGCACGTGTATATGATTCTACCAGAGGGTTGTCGTAGTCAGTGGGAGCAGCAAAAGCATAGTGGACAAGTGGCTTATGTCTATTTATAGACTAAAGCAGATATAGAGGAGATAAATCATCTATTTCTGACGTGAAAGTCATAGGTTTGACTTCATCAGAATAGGGGATGGATCTGTTAAGAAGGTAGGAGCGTGTGATGTCCTGGTATTTGGATGACATACACAGAGTAGGAAGTGAAATTCCTTTACTACGGTCGGTTATACTTTGGTCTTCACACAATGGTTTCTCCACAAAGGAAATGGATTTCATATCAAAAATTCTGATTACTGGATCTATGGTTTTAGATCTAGATTTAGGTAGTTTCCCAATCAGGGTTCTTAGACAGCATTCCAGAGGTGCTTTAGAATGGACGACTCCTGGCATGGTGGTGTACCTGCAGATGATGGAGTCACCCTGTCTAAAGGTGCCTAACAGACTAAAGGGGAGAGGGATGTGCATGATTGGCAGATCACTTGCTTAGGCAATTGAGTCAATCATGAGATGTCAAGTACCACACCAGATGTTGTTTTTGTACAAGCTGCAATAAGTTGATATTGATCCTATCCTGGAGAAACGATCGGAAGCAGCTTTAGAACATAAGTGGATGTTCTAGGGATATGATAATGAGAGCCTCATTCGGGAGACAGTTATCATTCCAGGCTTCCAAGGTGACCTGGATGACAGAGTGGCTGTCAGAGTTATTGTTTTCCCTCTGACGAGGGGCAGTATTTTGGACAGGTGGTCCAGATGGATACTGAGGGAGGCATGGCGCAGGAAAGTGATTAAGTTCAGTTGACGATACAGTCTGAGAAGTTTGGATTTGGAGTTCATTTATGAACTAGGTCCCGTCAGATATCCAGACATACTCTAAGGCAGGTATTGCTCATTTCGGGAGAAGGTTTTCTCCGCGAACTTGAGATAAAGAGATTCATAGAAAGAAAAATTAGGGCGGATCCACTCACTGAGGCTATTCATCGAATGCATTAGCTTCGTAAATGGGTTTTGTGAGACTGATTAGTAGAGGAGTTGCGTGTTCGGTATCACACAGGCTGTGAGTTTGCGACATCGCAATAATTAGCCATGAGTGCAAGTGCGAGATTGTTGGAGATAATGCCCTCAGAGTCAATTATTGGATCATAGGCACGTGATTGCAATGATTGAGGGAGGACCTATGCCGGTAGGACAGTCTTACTCGAGATGATAGTATGCTATCTGGTTTATCTTTATCATCGTGTACTGCTTTAGGTGACCTTACAGGTCACTATTGCGCGTTGATAGAGCCCTTAGGATTCTTGCTTGACGGCAAGCAGTATGATGGCGATCATATACGTGGGAGCAGGGGTCTATAAGCACATCCTTAAAAGGTCCCTAGTCGTGGGAGTTTCGAGACATGGCATCGATACTCCAGAGTAGACTAGTGTATACAGTCGAGACCCCGACGAGGGGCGGTGGCCGGTCTCACAAGCCACTGGTGTCAGTTGGTTCACCTAAGATGTTTACAGGTGCTCATTGGGTTATGAGTACACCGGACATGACTCGCCGGGAACATGCTAGTTGGTCTTATACCTGACGTCAGATAGCAGTTCCCTGGTGACATGTGTACAGGTTTGTTCATCGACCTGAGATCGTCATTTGTCTCGTGTGAGTTCCCACTGTACTTTGATTACTACCCTACCACGGCTCAAAGGAGTCGTGCAAACAGGTTTTAGTTGGGTACAGTCCCGAGCCACATGGAGGCAGTGAGCGGATCTGCAGGGGTTCGTCTCTCCCGGTATTGGGGGTGAGGTCGCGCTGTGTCTAGGAGAGCCATTACACGAAGTCCTTGGCTAAGGCAGGAGATTTACTGGTAGGTATTCCATTAGTATATCAGGGTGTTCTGTGCTACACTCCGACACAACTTGTACCGCTTTTGGGGGTCTGACTACCAACCCCCTAGGCCGGCCATGCGATGCTCATAGACGAACGGACCGGACTGTACGGATATTGTCTCTACAAGATCAGTAGGGTGTCAGGATGAGTTCGCTCATCGACATACATTTTGGTCAATACCTGGTAGCCCGTTACGTATGGCTAATACCTCTGACGTGCTAGTGGTTAAATCTACAACCAAAGTATAGACGAGTCATTAGGGCCCCCCATAGACCGTGTCTCAAGTTTCGGGCGAAACGCTGTAGAGGCCGTATGGAGATATGGCAGGGTTCGATCATGTGCGTGCGGTATTGCACGGATCAAGACCGGACGGATAATACTAGCGGGCTTTGCTTTAAGCCGGATCCTAGTATTGTACAGTGTAGATTTTGTCTCATTGCATTTGTATTCGGCTGCAAAACAAATGCGGGTATGTATATACAGTCGCCGGGTTTTCCTGTAATTTATTACGGGATCGTTTTTCTGAAGTTGCCAGTTTGCTTTCCGTTTCGGCCATTTTCCTTTGTTTCTTTCATTGGCTGAAAATTGGTGTGGAGGGGGTTATTTAGAAATGTGCAAATTAGCAATTAGGAGGGTGTTTCTTGTTAATGGTTGGTTCATGATGGTTCTTACTTCCTTTGACTTCTTTAGTTCATCATTGCTTGACTTTTGGAGATATGATGGTTGATGCAGATGGGTTATTGTTTTTGACTTGTGTGGTGATCATTGTTCATAATCATCACCCTTTCTCTTTCATGCATTATTATTGGCTCACACCCTCTCTCATTTCCATGAGGCATGGCCGGCCACTTCTTGAGGGGTGAGGTAATTTTTCATTTGGTTGAGAGGGAAAATGTTGATCTCATTTTGAGCTTGCTACAAAATTCCTTACCTCTCCAAAAGTTCATTTCTCCTCCACATCATAAATGGCAACTTCACAACCCCATGAGACAAAGAGTACTACACTATCCTACAACATTCTTGGACATGTCGGCTCGCCAACTTCGTGCCCGAGTTGCCTCGGTCCAGAGGTAGGAGCCCGTAAAAGAACCCGGCGATGTGGTGCCCTTTCCGACGAGGAGATGAAGACCGGAGATTCCACGAGGAGATCGGGATGGAGGCCGAAGACCGAAGGATACGGATCGCTCGGTATAGCTCTCTACCCCTTCTCTAGTTAGCTAGGAGTAGGTCAATGGCCCGATCCGGGTTTAAAGTCCGCGGTGGCACCGGTTTACAAGTTTTGTAAAAGTTTCGTTTCCGCATTTTGGCCTCGTTCAGACGGTTGGGGCGCTGCCGTGCACTTACACATGTGAAAGTACTGAACAATTAAGAGTAATAGCATGATGTAGCAATTCTACTGTGTAAGTGACATGGCAATTATCGATGATGAAAGTGTGTGAGCCGGAAAATCTGTTAAGTGTAACATACGTACCATCGATAATTGTGTAGGTGTACTGGAAAAGGCATATGTAATGCAATGAGAATATCATGAACGTAGCATAAAGTACATCGTAAGAGAAATGCTATAAGGTATACGTATCTATAACATATCCGAGTCGGTGAATATATCAATCGGCATCCAGCCTCACCACATCATGTACGGTATAATCCATCGTACGGCATCCTCTAGTCAAGGGTATGGATCAATCATCAGGTAAATCTCATCACGTACGGTAATCCATCGTACGGCGGTATTTAACAATTAGGTATTCTATCAACCTATATGATAATGAGGGTACGGACCTACCGTCTCGTACGGCATATCGCTCATTATTCACACCATTATGTATACATATATATATACCTATATCTCAGGTCACATCCGTATCAATCTCATATCATGGGACCGGCAAAGGTATCAATTATCTCATATCGACTCGCATCCGTATATCGACATATCAAGCCAAGTATTCATGTCCCATTGTACACTCTTTTCATCACATCAATATCTCACATCAAGTCAACTTGTAAATCCCATGTCGTATTTGTCGACCTCATTACATGCCACTATATTCTCATACTGATTCTCTTGCAACTTCATATATGTATATCGTGATTCACATTCATGTTTCACATATTTATATATATATCAATTCGAGACATCCTTTGTATCATATCATTTCACACTAAAACCATTAACTATAACTTTAAGTCGTGGCATATCTTGTCTCCAAACTATAAATCACATATCAATGTTTGCGGGGTGCTATACGCCATCCACCCGACTTCCCCCGTAGATATAAATCTACTCACCTGCGGAACTTCTTGTTCAGCCGTAGTCGATGTGCTTCGTCGTCTCGGAATCCACGTGAAGGTACCTACAATCAATACACAATCACAATGCTATTAAAATCAAGTCCGGAAAAACCGATACGGCATACGGTGCGCTTATAGGTTAGAACCTATAGCCTACGCCTGCAAAAACAACTAAACAACCCTCGTCGTTGACGTACAAATATCCAACGACCAAATACAATATCAAATATAAAAACCAAGAATTAAAATATCGGAAAACATAGCCAAAACCAACCCAATATGCTCCCAGATTTCCTTTTAGGTTAATTGGTACAAAACCAGCAAGTACAGGGAGTTGTTTATAGGGATTAGGAGCTACAGCCAAAAACTCAAGATCAGAAACCCACAAAAATCCGGCGACAACACCATATAATCCGAGCTCGCCGGCCTGGGGTGCTTTGATTGGGTTCTTATTTTCAGGGTGGTCTTCTAGTGCTCAATATAGGTTAATAGAGTTGCTAGTTTTTCCTGTAAAGATTCTAGGTCATTCCAGATTCCCTGTAGGCACACAATATTCACAAACCGACATGAAAAGT
This sequence comes from Agapanthus africanus, assembly GCA_030015575.1. Taxonomy (NCBI): domain Eukaryota; kingdom Viridiplantae; phylum Streptophyta; class Magnoliopsida; order Asparagales; family Amaryllidaceae; genus Agapanthus; species Agapanthus africanus. The sequence continues at coordinate 339,850,988 of CM057341.1, read as the reverse complement.
CTCTAAAGTCCAACTCTTGGGGTTTTAGTCTATAAGATTAACACTTCCGGGGTTTAAGGTCACTACTAAATCTCAATTGCACAACCTCAATTAAAATCAAACCCTAACCTCAACTTGGAATTTTCAAAGGTCACTAAACTTCACTTAATCACTTCTAAACTAAAATAGAAGTTAAGGGAACTTAAATACTACACTAATGGTAAAAGAAATACCTTATTTGGTAACTCAAGAAAATTCTTGAGTTGCTCAAAGTCTTCAAAATCCAACTTTGAAAGGTCCAAAGTGTTGAGGATGAAGTTGTGCATCTTTTTAATGAATAGGGTTTTAGTGAAGGGTTGGAGATAAAACATGAGTGTAGAGGAGGTGGAGGAAGAGATGGAGAAGGAGATGAAGATGATGAAGCTAAAATAATGATGTCAAGGTCTCTCTCTCTCTCCCTCACTCTCTCATATGGCATGCCATGCCATCATGGGTCCCCTCTCTCTCTCCTCAATTATTCTCTCTTGTTTTCACTTTTCTTTTTCTTTTTCTCTTTTAAAAACCAAATATCAAAAAACACACTACTACAACATATAACAACATTGCAACATGTCAAGGTGCACTAACCATGGAAAAATGTAGAAACACGGATTTGACCTAGTCGCGATTAGTAGTGCACTAATCAATTTTTATTTAACCTGCATATAATTAATGATAAAAATGCCAAATACAATAAATATATTTTTAAATAAATAAATCATTTTAATCTCCAATTATTTCACAAATATTGGTATATATTTATACCATTTTACGAAAACCTCAAATTCGTAAATCGGGAAGTTCTCGCGAAATATATTATTTTAATATTAAATTCTAAAAATAATATTTTATATTTTCTGAAATGTTACAATATTCCCCCCTTAAATAAATTCGCTCCCCAAATTTAAATTTAAACCACAAAGTGTTAAAACATTTCAATAATCAGCTCAAATCAACGGGGCTTCGAAATCACGGAAGATATAGAATACCACAGCACATCGTGTGCGCCAGAAAATGAGTACGAAACTGAAAATCGAACTCCGTCAAGCGTCATGCAAATCATCGGATTTTCACGCAAATCATCGGAGTTACAATGGAGATACAGATCTCGAAATCCACTACTGAAATCCAATATGCACTAGTCAAATACTAAAGTACTTGTATAGTACTCATCCCGGGAAAAATATCCTAAAACTAAATAAAACACATGCAAAATCTTTTCTGAGTCGCCGTGTGATGCGTAACTCACGGAACAAGTGACGGACGCTCATTTGTAAAGTAATAAGTATACATTAATATATATTTTGCTCAAATATGCGTTCCACCAATTTGAAATATCCCAAAAGGTTTTTCTTTGTAAATATTCGTGTCGCTCGCGGACACATAGGAAATAGAGAGACCAGAGCTCCATTTTGAAAACCTCTTGTTAAACATTTAATGCATGCAAAGTACTCAGGTACTGTCCTCAGATCAGTCATGTTCGGCTATTACATAATATAGTGCCCATCATGAAAACAAAGTGCTCAAAGAAAAATCAGCCTTAAAAAGCTTATCCAACCATCACGTACGTCTGGTGCGTACGGAAATCAAAGCCAAATACAAGTGATACGAATGTGCACAAAACCAAACTAAGTGCAACGGGTGTGCACGAAAGCATCTGTCCAGTGCAACGGATGTGCACGACAATAATATCAAGTGCATCTATAGTGCATGAAAACCTAAATCGAGTGCATCCGGTGTACACAAAATCACCTCTCTTATCATGCGCCCAACATGCTTGAAAATCCAAATCAAGTGCATCCGTCATGCACGAATGAAATCTAAATCAAGTGCATCCAACATGCACGAATGAAATCTAAATCAAGTGCATTCAACATGCACGAATGAAATCTCACTCGAGTGCATCCGATACCATAAAATCCAATACCAAGCGCCTAATATGCACAAAAATCCAACCCAAGCGCGTCAGGTCCGTCTAAATGCCCAGTGCAGTAAAACGCACGAAAAAGAACGTCAAGTACAAACGCGCACAAAAACATAAATATGGTAAAAAAAATGCTCAAAGACAAAAATTGGGTGCAACCAATGTACGGATTATAAATCTAGTGCAACAAATGCACGAAATACCAATCTGGTGCATCCAGTGCACGAAATACCAATCTGGTGCAACAAATGCACGGAAACTCATCAATAACTCAAATGCGTATAAAAAGCAACACCGAGTGTACCAAGGTGTATAAAATCATAAACGTGTGCATTGCGTGCACAAAACATGTATCAATGCACTGTAAGCATATGTGAGCTATACCGAGTGAAAAAATCAAATCGAGTGCGTACCACATGCACAAAATCAAATCAAACGTTTGAAATCCACGAAATTATAGCCACGTGCTACCAAGGTACAAAATCGACATCAAGTGCAATAAATATGCACAATTCATAAACCAACACAACGGTGTATAAAACATATATCAAGTGCAATAACTATGCACAAAATGTAAATACCCAGTAGGTGCAGCCATGGTGCACGAAACAATATCATGAAACTCAATCATCAAAACTCAAATCCAAGCGATATAAGCGTGATAATCGGATAAAAAACGCAAATCGCAACAAATGACATTGAGGTACACCTCCTACAATGTCGAAAATTGCCGGTGTGCCCAAAACTGGCAGAGCAAGAACATCTACTAGCCTCCTGCTCACGGTCTGGCGTCCTCTGTCTCTAGGTCCTCATTTCTCTATGGATTACCAATCTCGCAATCCATCGGCACATCGGCCCGGTCAGGTGTGCTAACGGAAACGATTCCGTTCTGGCACTCTTCTGGTCATCTCTCGGCCAATTAGCATAACTACTCGTAAAGCAGCACGTCACTGGCGTCGGGCTCTGGCCTTCTGAATACATGTGACACAACTGATCCTCGGTGCAATTCATATCGCTTCATTGTCCTGGAAGAAACCTGCTCAAGGTCTCTTCTAATCTCGCCTATGCCAAACTGTACGGAGACTGGTACTCTTACATAATCTTTTCTCGTTTTCTGGACATCTGCCTTCTCAGCACAGCATTTCCTCGGGAACTAGCCGTATCCCAACACCTCTGCATACATATCCGATCTATAATCTCAACGGGGAGTAACAACAGCTCGTTAACATCTCGCACGAACCTATTGTTCCACTCGTCTTTATTATCATCCACTTCGACGTCACGTCATGCTATCTGCGTGCTGCAATTGTTCTCGGCTACAGTCAATCCGGAGTCTCTCACACGGACTCGAAATTTTGAACTCAGTATCTTCATCACTCTGTAGAAGATATCTAGCTGAACACGTCCTCTGGAACTCTTCCCCACCATCGGAGGAATACTATATATTCGTCCGCCCTGGATCAACTCACAATGCATCTGGGTGAGGTCCTCTATCCGAAGCTGGTCAACTTACTGATCTCCTATCGGATCATCCAACGAACAACGTCATCTCTGGATCGATATACTCCATATATGAATAAGATTCTCCATACTGGAAATTTTTAACTCAACTGGGCCTGCGTCGGCGCATCAAATCAGACGAATCATCTTCGTCTCTCAATTCAAGATAGACTAGCTATCTTCTGTCGCATCTCTTCCTGAAAGCTCCAGCGATCTCATCTCATAAGCTCTGTAAGCGACATCCCATCAATCTCAGCAACGGCTGTGTCATCTATCTGCATGGTAGACGACATCACGATCTCGGAGGAAGGTTGTACATCAACTGTCATCTCCCAACAGGCAGCGTCTATCAGTGGCCCAATCATCCAGTGCAGAACCGAACACTCGCCTGAATCGAGAGGTCACAACACAAACACTAAATCGATACGTTCCCATGTCACCAGAAAACACGATGGTCAATCCTCGTCCACGACGAGCTCGCCTTGACCGCATCACTAGCAGCAGCTCAATCTGTGCTCAAACCATGGTAACAGGAATCTAAAGTATGTATCGAAGAAGATAGATCAAAGGAATGAAAGGAATCAACAGATCCAGAATGGATACATGATCATAAGGAGGAACGGAATCAATAAGAGTATGATCATTGGAAAGAATAGGATCAAGGATCTCAAATGGATGTATAATCATGGGGACGAAGAGAATCACAGATCTCAACATATGTACATCCTAAGGTCACTTAAGCGGAGTATTGTATCGTAAGTATGCCGCGGAACATACGCACGGCACGTCACTCAACTTGAGTTACCTACTCCATCAATCAGGTTCAACCTATGTAACGAAAGTTTGGGTCTAATACCCCCATGTTCAAGTCTAAGTTCCGTAAGGTCAAGCCTAGGTTCCGAAATAGATTACGCCCTAGAATCTGCATAGTCAAACCTAGACTCGAAACAAGGTTAATCCTATCACGCTGATACCATCTTTGTCACGACCCGAAAATTAGTTCTTGACCGGCACTTAAATCACGCAACGTCTAAAGGCGCAACGTAAATAAAGTAAGCCGGAACCCAGAAATCTAAACCTTTTGAAGAAAATAAAAGAGGTGAAGTTTTGAAATAAAGGTATGATCAAATCAAAAAATTTCTTAAATGCATAGATAATGGAACATGAAAATGCAAGTGGATTATACTAGTTGAAAAACATATTTCGTCTTTTAAAAATTTGGGCAAAACCTCCCATGTATATTTTGATCCCAAAACCACATATACATAATCACAATAAAGGCATCCCCAAGCAGGAGCTAGCTCTTCACCAATCGGCAGAATCACAACTACGCAAGTCAGAAATATATGTATACGACGCCCAATGGAGAAGATCAACACAAAAGAATAATGTAAAGAAGCAAGACATCAAATCTCCCAAGCGAACATATAACCCATCTCTCTAAGTCTCGCAACCACAAGTCTTTCTAAGTCTTACTAAATATACAAATACTAGTTTCTGATTGATGGAGTTGACTAGATACAACAGGAATAATAAATACAAGAGTGGGCATGATCCAATGTGTCCCACCTACCAAAGCAAGTCACCCGGATGCAAGCTATGTGCCCGTGATACCGCTACAAATCCCAAGCGGCCAAACCTGCAAGAACTGTGGCACAACGGGGGTGAGTTGCCAACTCGTGAGTAAAAAACATCAGCAGGTAGAAATCGAATAAAACAACGACTCCTAAGTCAACTATATAATAAAGATAATACTATGATATCTAGGGTGACCGTTTCTGCATATATGCCAACAATATAATCAATGCCTGAATGCATGTGGATATCATCCACGTGTACATCAATTACACAACAACATGAAAACATATGTATGTAAATATGAGGATATCAACTAACGTGTGTCCATCAACGGCACATCAAATTATGGAACTTGAGTGTCCAGCATCGACACTTGAAACATCATGAAACCCGTTTCCAACATCAACACGTTAATCCTCATATCTCGGGCTCCGGCAGTCCGGATCAGCCCACTGGCTCCGTCAGTCCGGATCGGCCCATATCCATCTCAAAACCCCGGTCGGTATCCTCCGGATAACCTCCGGGTCGAACCAATCACCGGTAGGTAGTGCTCCCCTTCCAGGCTCATCGCCTAACTATACGAGTCTTCTTTCCCCGGGGTACCTCACCGGGTCCACCATGTACCCGCAGACGGTGCCTACCGCTCCTCGAATCGGGTTTCTAGCAAAAGTCTCAGAACCGAGAAAACTCATGGTGGACGCCTCAAATATCATATCAAGAGAAACCGGGTTTTTAAAACAATACATACTTTCTTTTGAAATATAACCACGGTTGTCAAATCCATAATCTCATGAAAACAACATCTCAATGCGTATAATCGTAAAACATGATTTATTCAAATATAGAACAGTGATGTGAGCATAGCAAGCATATCATGCAACATAGAATAGTGATGTGACCATAGCAAGTATATCATGCCAATGAGTCATGTGACGGTACTGAACAATCAAGAGTAATAGCATGATGTAGCAATTCTACTGTGTAAGTGGCATGGCAATTATCGATGATGAAAGTGTATGAGCCGGAAAATCTGTGTAAGTGTACCATACGCAACATCGATAATTGTGTAGGTGTACAGGCATAGGCATATGTAATGCAATGAGAATATTATGAATGTAGCATAAAGTACATCGTAAGCGAAATGCTATAAGGTATATGTATCTATAACATATCCGAGTCGGTGAATCTATCAATCGGCATCCAGCCTCACCACATCACATACGGTATAATCCATCCTACGGCATCCTCTAGTCAAGGATATGGATCAATCATCAGGTAAAACTCATCACGTACGGTAATCCATCGTACGGCGGCATTTAACAATTAGGGATTCTATCAACCTATATGACAATGAGGGTACGGACCTTGCTGGGATTCTCTAGCAACATCCTAGGTTTTGGGTTGCATCACACATGCTATATTAAAATTTTAGGTGGTGCTAAACAATACCAACCATGAATCGAACAAAAAAGTTAGGGTAACAACATCAAGGATCATATACTAAGTAGTGTCCAACACTAAGTGGGGAGAAATACAACTTTTGTATACCTCCTCTTGTGACTCCTTGGATTGAGTAGGGTTTGAACCGGTTCGCTTGAATCCTTCCAAGTCCACGATGATCCACCACGAAGTCCCTTTGCTCAAGCTCCTAGATTCACCTTATCTAAGAAGAAGTGGAGAAAACAACCTACACTAATGGGCTAGACTAGTATAGATTGGTGATCAGTCGAAAATATTGCATATTTTAACCGGCAATTTCCTTATCATTTGCATCCATATAGAAGTGTACGGTATTCATAATTCACATATTAGCAAATCAGTCGCAAAATATCAGATTACATGTATTCGACCTTAAAACCGGCATTTCTAAGGAAATTGACTGCATTGCATGGCATCGCAATATTTCTATATGTCGCAACCCGTATTTCGAAGTCTGTGCAGGAAAAGGAAAGCTTGCTCGATCATTACACCGCTCGAAAGATACGTAAACTCACTAAATGCAAATCTGGTACCAATTCAAAGGAGCAATCACAATTCAGCATATCATACAAAGCCCCAAACTCCAGTACAAGCCCACACCAAAAGACTCAAAGGCCAAGCCCATCAAGGGCCGCGGATCCGCGGCAGGTGCTTGATAAGGCCGCGGATCCGCGGTGGGCCCAGGGAATCAGTTCCTAAATTTTGGTGCAAAACTCCTGAATCAGTGGCTACAGTTCAGAAATGTACTCCAAGTTCCAGAATACTCCAGAGGGTTCTGCCAGATCAGCAAACAAAGGTTTCCAAGCTTAATTAATCCTAGCTTAAATCCTAAACTAGCTCCTAACAAACTATCTTCTAGAAGACTCAACAAACTTTTGGAGGGAAAGGGAAATTCAAACTTAAACCTAGGGTTTGGGAGCTCTATAAATAAGACCCTAGGCTCATGATCCAATATTATTCAACCTTGGGAATTATTCATCCAATTAGTGAATCTATCCCCAATCTATCTCTCTCTTCATCTTCTTCTTCCACAAGTCTAGTGACAGGGCTTGTGTGAAACCCTAACCCTAATTCCAACTCCAAAAGCCAAGATCCCGAGTACCCATTAAGCAAGAAGCCCTACAACCTTTAGGAGCGGAGCCGATCTTCAACAGAGCAAGCGATCCGAGCCGATCCACGACTCATGAAGCCGAGCGACGCCCGATCAACAATCTAGATTCTTCTTCTTGTAGTTCTTGAAGCGAATGTAATCAAAATTGTTGAGATAAATAAAGGTGATATTCTTTTATTTTGTTTTCTTTAAATTCCGCATCATGATATCTTTACAATTTGTGAATCTTTTCTGTGTGGTGATGTGTGAATAAAACTCCGCTCGTCGAGGAGTCGAGACGGTTAATAGAATGATGATGTAACATAGCTTTAATCGATTCTTGATTCCTACGATGGTTTGTAAACCCTAGCAAGTTCAAGAACCGACAACCCATTTCGTTACGATACTTTCTTGAATGATATCGCTCGAAATTGGGGAGCTAGGATCGTTTCTTGAAATTGCTAGAGGCTAGAATGTGAATGATATCGACAACAGAACAAGGGATAAGATGAAACCCTAGTTTCACGAGAAAACCCTAACTCTTGTCGATCATCATCGATCTAGTATCAATCCTTCGAAGGACAAGAATACGAAATCTTTAGATTACATCACGTCTATAGACCCGATCGATTCCTACGAGCCTCTTTAGATTCTTGACTGTTGATTGGAAATATTATCAAAACACCGATTCTTGATTGTTTATAGTTTCTTGATTCTTGAATAAAGAATAGTGACACTCGAATACAAATCATTCTTGAATCATGTTTTCTTTTATCGTTACTTAACTTTTCAATTCAAACATATAAAAGATATAAATGAATCGTGCAATCCCTGTGGACGATCCGCACTCATTCATGAACTACAATTGACACCGTAGTTTGATTGCGGTCAAAATAATTTTTGGTTGTGATTTCTTTACAATTTTATACAAACACAACGGAAAAACTATCGATCAAAATGGCGCCGTTGCCGGGGACATTTTGATTAGATGCACTTTTAAATAATAACCAAGAAATTGTTTCAATCAAAATGGCGCCGTTGCCGGGGATCGCGCTAATTCATTTACATTTTTAGTTTGAAGTGAAAGAATTATTACATTCTACTTCTTGAAATCAAAATTCGTACAAACTCTTATACGTGTGTTGTGATTTGATTGCAAGGAGATCTGGAGCATTCTGTGTTGTGGAAAAATTATTTGGGATATACCATAGAACAGAGGGAAGCAACAGCAAGCATCTGTTGAAATCTTGTGAAGTGAACCCACATTTGAAGCGCGGAAGCGCGGCCTAAGTAGCTAATTGCGGCGGAACCGCCGCGCATTTGAGGGATCTCTGCAAAATTTTTGCAGCAGGTAATTTCTTGCTCTCTCCCCTCTCCTCTTTTAGCTCCAACTAACACTTTGCTGCAGGATTCTTTGCAAATAATCGCAGCGCCGCAAAAGCAAAAATTAAATTTGTGCTTGATTTTGATTTCTTGGTTGTTTGCATTCTAATACGGAAATTTAAGGGGCACGGCCAAATCCAAATTAGGTGGGGATTTCATTACCCTTCCTAGGCCCCGAAAATCGCAAAACTTGCATCCGCATTACCCCCATTAATTAAAAGAAATCTAGAGAAGACTCTAAGGACTGTCGCGCTCAATTAGGACAAGAGAAGGCCGTGGGTAATTCATTGCTTATCCGCGTTTTCTTGTGGTGCCTAAGGCGAGTGTGTCTAAGGCTAGTGGTTTTTAATTAGGCCCACTACTTACGTAGTGGAGTACCTTCCCACTTACCTGGCACTTATCCGGCCACAGGGGGACAAAGAGGCAGTGGAGGATTTATCCTGCGACTTGTCTTTTGGCAGTTAGGAGCGATCTAGAGCCGGACCTAGGTGACCACTAGATTCTAGGGTTTGTGTGCTGCATTTGTTTTGTCGCATGATTTTTTCAAAAATCCGTCCCTTTTTCAAAAGCAAACACCGCATTCATTTACCCCTAATTATAAGCCAACGCTGCCACTTGTACTAACCCTTTTTAGTGCAAGATAGGCTGGACACGGGATTCTAGTGCCCGTTTAGTCCGCGTACCCTTTATCGACTCCGAAGTCGGTAATTCTCCATTTGCCTTTTCTTTACCCACTACCACACCCACTCCGATGGATCCGAATCCATCAAACTTCTTTAACCCTAATCTGCCGCCGTCCGTTGGTGCGCAGAATCCACCCCACATTTCTCTACAGGAAAGATGCTATCCACATAGAGGTCCTCTTTCGACCTGCTTATCCACACCACCAGCCAATGGAGATAACTTTGAGATTAAGCCCCAGTATATCAATCTTTTACCCAAATTCCACGGACTCGAGACTGAGGACGCTTACGTTTTCATTACCAAATTTGAAAACGTGTGCGCAATGATGGGTACGTCACAACTTTCAGTGGATGCTATGCGTCTATGACTTCTCCCATTTACCTTGTGCGATATAGCCGAGAAGTGGCTATATAACACTACCGCACATTCTATTACGAATTGGGGAGAATTCGTTGCGGCATTCCTTAAGAAATTTTACCCAATCCAAAAGACAGCTCGAATCCGTAGCGAACTAAATCAATTTGCCCAGCTCCCCGCTGAACCATTTTCTAAATGCTTTGAACGTTTTAAGGATCTATTGGTTCAATGTCCTCATCACGGCATCCCGAGATGGGAGCTTTGCCGAATCATATATGAGGGCAGTAACCCTAACACTAAACAGAGCCTTGAAAACATGTGTCAAGGTACCTTCATGTCTAAGGATGATGGGGAAGCTTGGCGATACTTAGAAGAGTTCGCTGAAAAGTCTTTACAGTGGGAAAGTCCATCATTTAGGAGTGGCAATAATCAATCGGATGTTTCCATAGGAGTTAGAGCTGACATTTCAGCTATACAAAAGAAACTCGAGATTATGGAAAACAAATTTTTAGCCGCCTCCCTTAATCAAATGTCACTTTCCAAAACTGTATGTGGCTGCTGTTCTGATCCATCTCACTTGACGGAAGAATGTCCGTTTCAAGGTCGTGAGCATACCAATGCCACATTTCAAAGACCGAGAAACGATCCTTTTTCTTCCACATATAATCAGGATTGGAGGAATCACCCTAATTTTTCTTGGAACCAATCACAATCACAAAACACGGTTCCAAACCAAAACAATTTTCAAAGGGTCCCTCCACCACAACAGCAGCCACAACTTCAATTAAGTCAGCACCCCTTTCAAGCACATAATTTTCAAAATCAGGTCAACACACCTGCACTATCTAGTCCTTTACAGTTGACCGGAACTGATGAATCATCTTCTTTTGCACAATACATGAATTTGATCTTAACAAATATCATGCAAGTTTCGGCTGAAATGAAGTCTTCTGTCGATAAAATTGAGAAAAACTCTGCGTCCCAAAACGAGAGTATTAAATCGATGGAAGAAGAAATTGCACGATTAAAAGCCGAAATGAGTGCAAGAGAGAAAGGGAAACTGCCAGCTCAATCCTTACCAAATCCTGGTTATTCACATCATGTGAATGCAATCACCACATTAAGATCTGGAAGAGTGCTTGACAATCATGTTGGGGAAGAAGTTGATGATACTGAAAATCATATCAACACCCCGGCTGAGACCTTTCCACACACACACACTTCTGACCCTACTTCTTCTACCCCACCACCCTCTTCCGAGCCTATTCTCCATTTCCCAAAAGGCTCGCCACAACAGCCCACCTCTTTTACCCCTCCACGGACGATTCCCACTTCTATACTGGGATCGGTTCCACACACACTTCCTTCTCCTATGATGGACCCAGCGCTTATTGCTAAAGCACCTTATCCTAATCGGTTAAGGGCTAACACACCAAGTCCACATATGGAGAAGATCACTGAGATGTTTAAACAGGTTAACATCAATATCCCTCTTCTAGATGCAATTCAACAAGTCCCTGCATATGCGAAAGTTCTTAAAGATTTTTGCACTAGAAAGAGGAAGAAACAAATGCCCAAGAAGATATTCATGGCAAAAACAGTAGACATAGCCTTCCCCCAACAATTACCGAGGAAACGTAAGGATCCTGGATATCCTACGATTTCCATCTCTATTGGGGAGAAACACATTAACCGTGCTCTACTAGATCTTGGGGCAAGTGTTAACCTGCTTCCTTTCTCAGTTTATGAGCAGTTAGGGATCGGAGAGTTGAAACCATCTCCTTGCACTCTCCAGATGGCTGACCGATCAATCACCAGACCTAGGGGTGAACTAGAGGATGTGTTGATAAAAATTGGGGAATTTATTTTCCCTGTGGACTTTATTGTAATTGATACACAGCCTGTAGCGAATTCACGGAATCAAATTCCGGTGATTTTAGGTCGCCCCATTTTGGCCACTTCTAATGCTATCATCAATTGTCGTAACGGTTCCATGACCCTATCCTTCGGAAACAGGACAATTGAGATGAACATTTACAAGTTAGGAAGTGTACCCTCCGAACCTACTGTTCAGGTCTGTTCTGTCGACTTAATGGATATCGACAGCAGCGAATTAGATAATCCTCCTGATACCGATCTAGACTCTTTTCATACGTTATTGTTTGACCCAACTATGTATCATACACATACGGACTCTTCCACCGAGATGTCCGGGTCTGCAATTAACACCGATTATGAAATGCTTTTAGAGTCTGAAGATCACCCCGCACCTTCTGATGACATTATTCTTCGGGGTATAGATGAAACTTTTGAGGAAATCGTCGCTGATGAACTCGCATTTCTAAAAAGCATGGGTGTTGAGATGAATCATATCCAAATCACTGAATTTGAACCTCCACCCCTTCTTCTGAAATGTAAGAAGAATGCGAGTAATCCATCACATACACTGCATCGTCTCTCCAAAACGAGACGCACACACATTCTATTCCACCCCTTAATCTTTCCCCACTTTTTCTTCCACCAACCCGAGCACTGCATTGATAAAATTTTTGAATGGTTGGTGTTAACCTTCGGTCTTTGCAAAGCTTGGCATCGACCAATGATTTTTGACCCCCACTTGCGATTTTCAAAGCTTAACATTGCATAACTCAAGTTTGGGGGGGTATGTTTTTTCTGGCTCCTAAAAAGAATTTTTACAAAATGATGAGCCAAAAATAAGTTTGGGGAAGGGTCTTCACTTAAATATTTTGCCCCCACTAATAAATTCCTCCCAAGCTTACAGGTTTTTTGTAGATTTAGCAGATGGCAACAGTGAGGACACTGTTGAAAACAAGTTTGGGGGAGGTTTGTGCTTATTTTTAGCATCATTTGCATATCATTTGTATAAGCACAAAACATTTTTTCGAAAAAAAAAAAACTATAAAAATTTAAAAAATTTCAAAACTATAAAAATATTTTTGTATATAAATAAGATAATGAAAGTTTAGATAGTGAAAAATTACATCCATGAGATTAGAAAAATTTTAGAAAACTAAGAAAATTAGAAGTTTTCTTATACGAACTAGTAATAAGTAGTTATGAGCCGTTGTCCCAAGGGTTAGTAAGATGAAGGACGTCACTAATCTGAGGATAAAAATAAGTCTGAAAAATAGTTTCTATTCTGGAAGCCAAACATTTTGAACGTTGCTACCCTGCTATTCGCACTTACACACGTCTTAAAGCCTGGGATAGTAGAGGATACCTTGAAATGCTCTTGTCTTAAAGCCAAAAGTATGAAGGAAATAAAAAAATTAAAAAAATGAATAAAAAAAATATAAAGTGGTGAGAAAAATGGACACTGGTTTTGTTATCACCGAAAGCAAGAAAAATGTATAGCAAGGGTGCTTCTTCACCTAGTGCCCTAAGGCCAACTGGTCTGGGAGTGACTGCTATGCCTGAGGTGGTGCAAGACGAGGAAAATACACCAAGTAAGCAAGCACAGGAGTAATCGGTCGGTTAGTACCTCAAGAAGTATTAACGGTCGCATGAAAGTGTGTGAGCAATCTCATCTAAATTTTCATTAATTAAAAAGTACCGAGGCTGATGGGCAAGAGTATGATAGCTTGAATTGAATTCTCCGGGTGTAGGGATGTATTTACACACACGCAGGGTGATATGATCGATGTTTGGAAAACAGATAGGAATGAAAAATAAGACGATGTTTTATTGAGGGAGGACGTGATTTCTGACATCTTTTCATGACCGTTAAGATAGGGCTCATGACAACCGAAAAGCTAGCTTAGTTGGAAACCCTAATTTTCAAAGATTTTCTTTTACAATTCTTTTCTCTAAATGTAATATTCATGATCTTTCTTTTATTATTGGATTTTGTGGGTGCAATCCGCTGAAAACCCTCAGGAGACAACACTCCTCCTACTAGGGACACCTAGAGGTTTAAAGGCTTGTTGCACGTGCTCAGTGCAATCGTGTTGCCTACGAAAGTGTGCTAGTTAGTTTTTCTCTTTCTTTATTTTCTCCTTCTCTTTTTAATAAAACATTCGCTCGAGACGATCGAAATTAAGTTTGGGGGTATTTGATCAGTCGAAAATATTGCATATTTTAACCGGCAATTTCCTTATCATTTGCATCCATATAGAAGTGTACGGTATTCATAATTCACATATTAGCAAATCAGTCGCAAAATATCAGATTACATGTATTCGACCTTAAAACCGGCATTTCTAGGGAAATTGACTGCATTGCATGGCATCGCAATATTTCTATATGTCGCAACCCGTATTTCGAAGTCTCTGCAGGAAAAGGAAAGCTTGCTCGATCATTACACCGCTCGAAAGATACGTAAACTCACTAAATGCAAATCTGGTACCAATTCAAAGGAGCAATCACAATTCAGCATATCATACAAAGCCCCAAACTCCAGTACAAGCCCACACCAAAAGACTCAAAGGCCAAGCCCATCAAGGAGCCGCGGATCCGCGGCAGGTGCTTGATAAGGCCGCGGATCCGCGGTGGGCCCAGGGAATCAGTTCCTAAATTTTGGTGCAAAACTCCTGAATCAGTGGCTACAGTTCAGAAATGTACTCCAAGTTCCAGAATACTCCAGAGGGTTCTGCCAGATCAGCAAACAAGGGTTTCCAAGCTTAATTAATCCTAGCTTAAACCCTAAGCTAGCTTCTAACAAACTATCTTCTAGAAGACTCAACAAACTTTTGGAGGGAAAGGGAAATTCAAACTTAAACCTAGGGTTTGGGAGCTCTATAAATAAGACCCTAGGCTCATGATCCAATATTATTCAACCTTGGGAATTATTCATCCAATTAGTGAATCTATCCCCAATCTATCTCTCTCTTCATCTTCTTCTTCCACAAGTCTAGTGACAGGGCTTGTGTGAAACCCTAACCCTAATTCCAACTCCAAAAGCCAAGATCCCGAGTACCCATTAAGCAAGAAGCCCTACAACCTTTAGGAGCGGAGCCGATCTTCAACAGAGAAAGCGATCCGAGCCGATCCACGACTCATGAAGCCGAGCGACGCCCGATCAAAAATCTAGATTCTTCTTCTTGTAGTTCTTGAAGCGAATGTAATCAAAATTGTTGAGATAAATAAAGGTGATATTCTTTTATCTTGTTTTCTTTAAATTCCGCATCATGATATCTTTACAATTTGTGAATCTTTTCTGTGTGGTGATGTGTGAATAAAACTCCGCTCGTCGAGGAGTCGAGACGGTTAATAGAATGATGATGTAACATAGCTTTAATCGATTCTTGATTCCTACGATGGTTTGTAAACCCTAGCAAGTTCAAGAACCGACAACCCATTTCGTTACGATACTTTCTTGAATGATATCGCTCGAAATTGGGGAGTTAGGATCGTTTCTTGAAATTGCTAGAGGCCAGAATGTGAATGATATCGACAACAGAACAAGGGATAAGATGAAACCCTAGTTTCACGAGAAAACCCTAATTCTTGTCGATCATCATCGATCTAGTATCAATCCTTCGAAGGACAAGAATACGAAATCTTTAGATTACATCACGTCTATAGACCCGATCGATTCCTACGAGCCTCTTTAGATTCTTGACTGTTGATTGGAAATATTATCAAAACACCGATTCTTGATTGTTTATAGTTTCTTGATTCTTGAATAAAGAATAGTGACACTCGAATACAAATCATTCTTGAATCATGTTTTCTTTTATCGTTACTTAACTTTTCAATTCAAACATATAAAAGATATAAATGAATCGTGCAATCCCTGTGGACGATCCGCACTCATTCATGAACTACAATTGACACCGTAGTTTGATTGCGGTCAAAATAATTTTTGGTTGTGATTTCTTTACAATTTTATACAAACACAACGGAAAAATTATCGATCAAAATGGCGCCGTTGCCGGGGACATTTTGATTAGATGCACTTTTAAATAATAACCAAGAAATTGTTTCAATCAATTGGTGATGAGGGTTTGGATCTCACTTAAAAACCTTTTCTTTTTATGTTCTTCTCTCACGTTTGAAACCCTAGAGAGCTTGAAGGAGAGAGAGGAAGAAGGGGATGGCTAAACTTGACTAAAGTGAATAATGCAACATTATCCCAATAGAGTTAGAATTATGTCATGCTAAACTATGGTTACAAAATGTCTAGATATTTTGTGACTTGAGGTTAAGCAAAACCATGGGCTACAAAACCATGGGCAATGAAACCATGGTATTGACTTTGGTCAACTCAAGAGAAGAGACTTGAATAGTCAACCATGATTTTATTGCCATTTTTCTTCTTTCAAATAAACAAAATATATAAATATGTTACCATGTAAGTCTTGCATTGCCACCACCAATGTATCACCAACTATGACGCATGTATGCTTGCATGTGTGCATCCATATCAACATATACATACACTCATGCTTGCATCATAAAGAAATAGGTTTTAATAGCTAATGGACTTAATATTAAATCAACACTTGATTTAATAACCCGGACATATCACATACGACCCGTCCAATAGTAAACGCCAGATTAAAATACGGTATCTAATACACTCATTTAATCGAGCTCCCGCGCATATCTCATATGCACCCCACATCTTTTCGCCTTAGCTAGGAGACCCATTTGTGGGACTCTAAGACTCGTTAATACGCTAGCAGTAGGCAGTGATCACATCATATGCCTACAAACCGTCAGTAGCACAAGCTGTACGTAACGGCTCCCAAGTATTGAGCGATCAGAAGAAACACAAGCGAACCTGCTAAAACTTTCGTCGAGCCAACTGGCAACACTTACCGTACAGTCTGGTCTCTTCGTCAATAGTGCTTCATATCAAGTCTAAGGGTGGTATCGTCGACCCCATTAACCCAATAAGTTATGCCGGTATATGGCTCATAACAGTTTGAGAAACTACTGATAACACTTATCAGAAAATCTCATCAGCCCTGGCCAGGGACTTCCTGTTATAGCCAACGTACATAGCGCAACAACAACCCCCAATACCGGGAGAGACGAAACCCCTCCTATCGCCATTTCCTCCATGTGCCTCGGGACTATACCCAAAATCCACCTGTTTGCACAACTCAGAAGAGCCATGGTAGGGTGGAGATCAAAGTACAGTGGGAGGACAAACAAGACTCTATAGCGATCTCGGGTCTACAGATTAACCTGTACCAGTGTCACCTGAGAACTACTATCCGACGATAGATATAATACCACATAGGAGTTCTCGGCGAGTCCGTTCAGTGTACCCAGTCTCACTGAGCACCCGTATACGGTCTTTGGTTTCACCACACCAATGGATATGGGATCATCCATCGCCCATCATATGGGACAAGTAACGTATACGCTAGTCTACTCTGGAAATATCGATGCCCCGTCTCGATACACCCACGACTAGGAACATTTTAAGGATATGCTTATAAACTACATATGTCCCACTAGTATATGATCCACATCATAATCTCAGTAGTCAAGCAAATATCCTAAAAGCTTTATCAACGTGTACCAAATGAGTGAAAGAATGATCAAATGAACATGTCAAGATAAAGTACAACCAGATAGCATACTATCAAGTCGAGCAAGAATGTCCCATGAATACACACACACACACACACACATACCGGTACATACACTATCATATAATGGCCTCTAGGGCATACATAAATCCAACAATCTCCCACTTGCACTAAGGCCTATAATTGGCGTATCTCATACCCAACATCTCAAAAAGTCGCTCATGCTGCGGCAGAGGGAGGGCCTTGGTGAGTGGATCCTCAGTGTTATTCTTTGTATCTACTCTCCGAATCACGATCTCGCGGCGATCAACTATCTCCCGGATCAGATGACATCGCCTGAGGATGCGTCAATATAGCTGATGGGACCTGGGCTCTTTGGCCAATGTCATAGCCCCATTATTATCATAATACAATGATATTGGATCAATAATGGTCGGTACTACTCCTATCCCCGAGATGAACTTCCTCATCCAGACGGCTTCCTTGGCAGCATCATTTGCAACAATATAATCAGCTTCCATCGTCGAGTCTGCAACGGTTTCATGTTTGGAACTCTTCCAACACACCGCCCCTCCAATGAGGGTAAACACAAATCCTGAGATAGATTTGCTGTCATCCTTATCACTCTGTGTCACGTCCCGAAAGTACGGAATATGACCGGCACTTAAACTACGAACGTCTCGAGGCGTACGTAATCTAAGTAAGCCGAAAACCCAGAAATCCAAACCAAGAAAAGTAGTAGAGTGAAGGAAAATCAATTTAAAACAAGTAGTTTTAATAGCATAAGCAGAATTATGCGGTTTTAAAAAAAACATCAATATTTCCCGAAAATTTCGGCAGAGTCTCCTTTGGAAATACTGGCCCCCAAACGGGATACAACATGAATAGTATACGAAATCAATAAAAAGGCATCCCCAAGCGGGAGCTAGCTCTTCGTCAATCGACGGTCACAACCACACAAGCAATATAATATACAACGCCAACGGCGAGGATCAAAATCTCAAAAGGGAACTCAAAACCACAAGAAAAAGAAACGCGCGACTCTAAGGTCGAATGAATAACATCACTGGTCTCTATATCAAAAATAAATACATGTTTGGTTGATGGAACTTCTAGATACAACAGAATAATGATATACAAGATATAATGATGGGTGCGATACAAATAAACCCACCTACTAGCAAGTCACCGGGAAATGGAAAGAGTGCCAGCAAGCCGTAATGAAACCTGTACGGCGAAACCTGCAAGAAACTGGGGCACAACGAGGGTGAGTTGCCAACTCGTGAATAGAAAAACATCTACGGAAAGAAATCGCATAAATAACGCAACCTAGGTCAATGATCAGAATATATCCTCAAATATATGAATAGCATGCAGCCTATAACAATGGCTAGGGTAATATCTAACCCGAGTATGATCTCATGTGCCCGTGACAGTGCCTCAGGTAGCAATATATCACATGAATGAGGTATGAATGCATGGAACAGAATGCATGTACTGACGAAAACTGCTTTCATAAATCAGTGAGATTTCTGTATTTTAAAAGTGAGGTACCATAAATGAAATCAGCATAAAACAGTGCCCAGCATCGACACAAAACAAGTGTCCAAATATCTCGATATCTCTGTATCACAATCGCTGTACCTCAATATCTCAAATCACAATATCTAGGGTGCCGTCAATCCAGATCGGCCCCTACCATCCATCTCAAGACCACGACGGTATCCTCCGGATATCGGACGCGTTGGGTAATATCACCGGTCGGTAGTGCTCCCCTGCCGGGCTTAACATCAACAACACATTCCTCTTGCCCCGGGGTACCGCACCGGGCCCACCATGTACCCGAAACGGTTCCTCCACTCCTCGAATCGGGTCTCGAAATCCATCAGCAAACTCATGGTGGACGACTCATACATCATGGGAAAACCGCACTTTTTATTTTAAAAGAGAGAAAAGGTTTATTTATGTTTTTGCGGTTTTCCTCCAAATCCAAGAAATCTCATGAAATCCGAATCCAAGTCATCAATAGCATGTAAACAGTGAATATAGGCATGAGAATCCATGAATGTGACACAACAGTGAATAATAACATGCATGAAGTAGTATGCAATAACTACAATGTCTAACTAGCATATAAGGCAAGTACACTAATATCATGTCTAAACTATTAGCTAACAACCTATGTCAAATGAAATAGTATTTTCTAAAGTGTTCGTGACATGGCAATTACCGATGAAGATGTGCATGAGCCGGCAAGTAAGTGTACGTGGTACATACGCGTCATCGGTAATGGTGCTGGTGTCCTAACAGCATGATATTAATAATGCAATAAGAAATTATAATATAAGTATGCGATGCGGAGCGAACAGTAAAAATGAGCGGGAGCTGAATACTAGACGCAACTATAACTAATCTGCACTAATCTAATATAAGTCCTACAAATGGTGCCTTTTGAAATAACACGAATCATGGGGTTTTGAAAATAGGGGCTACGGTGTTTTTAAGAAAAGATACGTTTTTGAAATATCCGTAGAATCCCTTGACCAGTCTTTTAAAATACGCATGATTCGTAAGCTTTGAAATAGGTAAGAATCGAATCTAATCTAATAACTAAACTAAACTAAAAGGCTAAGCTAACAAGCTGGAATACAGGTAAGGAAACCGCCTAACATCTGAGTCGATACATATACATACCTGTATATATATTAGTCGGTGATCCCGCCTCAATAATATCATATCCGATACCATATCTATAATCAGACATCCCAAGTCAAGAGTGCGGATCAATCATCAAGATATAGCTCGTACGTAAATCCGTCGTACGGCATCCCCAATTCTGGGTACGGGTCAATATCACATTCATCATACTATTCACCTGGTATCCTCTTTATCAAATATCATCGGGTACTGATCTACGTCTAGTACAATACTGATATCGCCTAAGTATGCATGCACGTGTGTAAAACACTACGTCAAGGACCCGCTACAACGTTATGTCGTATCTCAAATACGAACCCTGCTATATCATCGATCTCACGGCCTCAATCAAATCTCATCGACTCATCTTAAATCCCAAGTACTATCCTCAAATTCGTATGTGAACACATAGTCCCATACCCATGTGAACACATAACAATAAAGAATCCCATGAGCACATATAAATAGGAATGTATGCAAGTATGTATGTGTGTATGTGTAGTGCAACACTACCCTAGGGTTCGCAACACTAAAATAATCCAACACATCAATATCCATCCTAAACATTGTTATTAATCCCAAATAACATATAATAATTGTTGTTGTGTATACGCATCCGTATACACCACAACGGACTGCGGGGGTGCTATACGCTATCCACCCGACTTCTCCCCGTAAATATAAATCTTCTCACCTGGTCCTCGCTAGCCGGTGCCGACGTCGCCACGCGCTTGCTTGTCGTCTCGAAGCCCACATGGGGTACCTACATATCATAACACACCGTATCGCATTAAAATCTGACTCATGACCAAAACGACTCACGAATCCCACATAGGTCAAAACCTATCGTTGCTTTCACACATCAACCCAAAAACCCTCGACGTCGGCGTACAAACGCCAAACCATCGAGAAAAACCCAAATACACTCATTTGCACATTCACGAACACTAATTTTAATATAAACTAGGTTAAAACTCACAAAACCCCAAATTCACTTTAAAAGTCATTTTTCCGAAAATCTAGCAAGCACAATTCGCCGTTTTTATACAAAACATGAAGTTTTAACAATTCTAGTGACCAAGATGATAACTTAATATCTTAATTATGCCATAGAAACCATTACGTAAATTTTAAACCCACAATTTAATTCAATTTCAAAAACCTAGTTCGCAATATTAACCAATTTTAACAATTTTATAGCGAAAATGCACAAACTACAATCTAACTTGGATTTTCATGAACTAACGGCATTAAACCACTCAATATAATATTAATAATGCTATGAAACCATAATTACATTTTAATCTAAGACATTCAATAATTTTCCAAAAATCTAGTAAGCAAAATAGCTTAAATATTACAATTTCAACTTAACAATTTACAACTAACAATTTGATTATGCTTCACATTCCACAAAAAGAAGAATTCCACTTGCAACCATAATCATACAACAAAACCCTAACTATAATCCAAAACCATCCACTTGAATTTCTAAACTTGAATTCAAAACCCTTTTATTTATATTTTCTTTTAAACACCTAAACAAGTTTGCTTTAAACATACAACTAACAATTAACAAATATGGAAGAAATTTTATACCTCATGATCAAGAGATCAACATGAAGATCATAGCCTCTAAAATGCCAAATTTCCTCCAAGATCCATGCTAGCTTGGGCAAAGAAATAATGGGTAGGAGTTAGATTTTGATTTTGTGGGATTTTTCGGTGGATTTTTGATGCATTTTGTGAGGGTTTTGATGATGAATTGAGAGGGGAAATTGGGGCTGCTGTAGAGGGAGGCTCGGCCAGGTGAGGTGGGGAAGTGTGGGAGTGTGTGAGGTGGGGAAAAGTCAAGTGGGAAAGGTCCAAGTCCACCAAGGTCAAAGTCTAAACTCCTTTTACCAATTTCTTTCTTTCTTATGTTTTCTTTTCTTTGTTTTAGTGAGATGAGAGGCCCAAGATGTTGGGCTGTCAAGAGGGGGCTCGGCCATGAGGTAAAAATGTGGTGTGTGTGAGTGCAAGTGGGAAAAACAAGAAGATAAATATTATACCCCCATTTCCATTACACTAATTTCACCGAAAAAAAGCATTTTTCTTCAATATTTTCTAAACCATTTTGGCAAACGATTTCATTTCAAAAACCACAAGATAAAATTTTATTTAATGTTTTATGATGCACAAAATTTGTTTCAACTCATTCCAATTTGTAATTTTCCCTAATTAAATGTATTAGTGACGGCTTAAAATAATAAAATAATTTTTTTCAGAAAATTTGAAATTTCACCAGTGGCTCAATAAACACCAAATACTAGCAATTACATAGATAGAATATGTATATTTAATTTTTATAATAAGATATTTGTATTTTGAGTTTTTACAGAAAACCCCCTTATTTTACCGTTTTTTCGAAATTTCACCGAAACGATTTTCAAAACGTTACACTCT
The DNA here is from genome assembly GCA_030015575.1 of Agapanthus africanus. Classification (NCBI taxonomy): domain Eukaryota; kingdom Viridiplantae; phylum Streptophyta; class Magnoliopsida; order Asparagales; family Amaryllidaceae; genus Agapanthus; species Agapanthus africanus. The sequence continues at coordinate 339,828,328 of CM057341.1, read as the reverse complement.
GGAAGCTCGAATCGGTAAAGGCCTCCATTTGGAGATCCTTGTTACCATACACCAAGAACATTTCTTTAGTCCTTCGCAAGTACTTAAGAATGTTCTTCACAGTTGTCCAGTGATTCTCCCCTGGGTTGGATTGATACCTGCTTACTACATCCTGTGCATAAGGTACATCACGGCGTGTACATAAAATCGCATACATTATAGATCCTACAGCAGAAGCATAGGGTATAATGCTCATGAGAGCTCTCTCTTCATCAGTCTTTGGGCAAAGGTCCTTGGAGAGAGTGAATCCATGACTAGAGGATAAGGCACCGCGCTTGGAGTCTTCCATACTAAACCTTTTTAGGATGGTGTTAATGTACCTGGTTTGAGACAATCCCAACAACCTTTTAGATCTATCCCTATAGATCTTCATGCCCAATATGTACGAGGAGTCACTGAGGTCCTTCATGGAGAACCTTTGTGATAAGAACAGTTTGACCGATTGTGGAATAGGAACATCGTTTCCTATCAGAAGAATGTCATCCACGTACAATACGAGGAATGCGACAGTACTTCCTATAATCTTCTTATAAACACAAGGTTCCTCTGGATTCTTGACGAAATCAAACTCTTTGATAACATCATCAAAACAGATTTTCCAACTACGTGATTCCTGCATTAATCCATAAATGGATTTAAGCAACCTACATGCTTTCCCGCTGCTCCCACTATCAATGAAGCCCTCTGGCTGATCCATATAAACGCATTCTTCTAAATCACCATTTAGAAAAGCAGTTTTAACGTCCATCAGCCAGATTTCATAGACGTAGTGAGCAACAATAGCAAGTAGGATTTGAATGGATTTAAGCATGGCTACAGGTGAAAAGGATTCGTCATAGTCCGGTCCTGGTCTTTGCCGAAATCCTTTCGCCACAAGCCTTGCCTTATAAGTCTCCACCTGCCCATCTACACCGAACATTCTCTTAAAGATCCATTTGCACCCTACGGGTTTTACCCCAGAGGGTACCACATCCAAAGTTTTCACGACCCAAAATTTGCTCGTGACCGGCACTTAAATCACGCAACGTCTAAAGCCGCAACGTAAATTAAGTAAGACGAAAGCCCAACAATCTAAACCTTTTTCAGAAAAATAGTAGAGGTGAAGTTTTGCAAATAAAGGTATAATGAATCATGTTTTGTCTTTTTGAAATTCGGGCAGCACCTCCCTCGTATATTTTGATCCAAAACCACAAACCAATGATAATATAAAAGGCATCCCCAAGCGGGAGCTAGCTCTTCGCCAAACGGCGGATCATAACCACGCAAGACAGAATATATGTATATGACGCCCAACGGCGAAGATCAACACAAGTATTTATGCAAAGCAAGACATCGAACCCACCAAGCGAATATAAAACCCATCGCTCAAGTCTCGCAACTACAAGTCTTGCTAAGTCACACTACTTATACAAATACTAGTTTCTGATTTGATGGAGTTAACTAGATACAACATGAATAATAATACAAGAGTGGCACGATCCAACATGTACCACCTGCCGAAACAAAATAACCCAGAAAAGCTATGTGCCAGCGATGCCGCTACTGATCCAAGCGGACAACCTGCAAGAACTGAGGCACAACGGGGGTGAGTTGCCAACTCGTGAGTAGAAAACATTATCAGGTAGAAATCGAAATAAACAACGATTCCTAGGTCAACTATATCATAATAGTAATACTATGATATCTAGGGTGACCGTATCTGCATATGTGCCACAACATAATCAATGCCTATCAACAAGTGGATCTCATCCAACCATATAATCAAATGCCGGTATGCATGTGGATCTCATCCACGTGTCAACCACTGACACAACAACTCATGCATGCAAAAATCATGAAAGCAATGGCAGGTAAGTATGAGGATATAAATCAGCGTGTGTCCCTCGCGACACATCAAAAAAATCATGGAACCCGAAACATCATGAAAACTAGTGTCCAGCATCGACACATAAATACTCATATCCATACGTTCCTCGAAACCTAAGTGTCCAATATCGACACTCGTGTTCCACGTATCGGTTTTCTAATATCCATACGCTCCTCGAAACCAAAGTGTCGAACATCGACACTTGTGTTCCATGTATCTGTTTTCAAATCCGGAAAACAGCTGAATTCCATATCTCAATGCGTAAATCCATGTAATATGATGTATGCAACATAGAACAACGATATGAGCATATCAAGGAAAATTCCGCTATTTAAATGCATCAAGTCAATAAATATATAACGCGGTTCCCAATTATCCAAATCCAACGCAACATCATATAAAGCTGAACATGTAGCTATTGCAAGGTATATCATAGTATGATGTAGCAATTCTACTGTGTAGTGACATATCAATTGTCGATGATGAAATGTGTGAGCCGGCCAATATGTGTAAGTGTAGCATACGCATCATCGATAATGGTGTAGGTGTACTAGCACAGGTATATATATATAATGCAATGAGAATGACATGAACGTAGCATAAAGTACATCGTCAGCTAAATGCTATAAGGTATACGTGTCTACAATATATCCGAGTCGGTGAATCTATCAATCGACATCCCGCCTCACAACATCACGTACGGTATAATCCATCGTACGGCATATCACTCAAGATTCACATATTATATATATCTATATACCTATATCCCAAGTCATATCCTTATCAATCTCATATCGTGGACCGACAAAGGTATCAACCATCTTATATCGACTCACATCCATATAACGAGATATCACACTAAGTCATCATATCACATCGTATACTCGTTTATCACATTAATATCTCGCATCACATTTGTATAAACGTCATAACTTATTAATTCCACAACACCTCTATCTCAATCTCGTGTCGTGTTTATCGATCTCGGACAAACCTCATACCATTATCAACTCATACTTGTTCTCTTTAAGTTCGTACCTATCATGATTCACTTCTCATATCATATGCTTAATGTCACTATGTTCATTAGTGTTAACTTTCATCATTTTATCGTTATTAGATCCTATAATCATGTTCGTCTACAAGGATATAATAATCAAACGATATTCCATATCAATGTTTGCGGGGGTGCTATACGCCATCCACCCGACTTCCCCCATAGATATAAATCAACTCACCTGCTAAACTCCTCGCTTAGCCGTAGTCCATGTGCTTAGTCTTCTCGGAATCCACGTGAAGGTACCTACAATATCAACACATATCGCAATATCATCAAAATCAATGTCCGAAAACCGATACGGCACACGGCGTGCTCATAGGTTAGAATATATAGCCTACGCATGCAAAACCAACCAAACAACCCTTGTTGTTGACGTACAAACGTCCAACAACCAAATACAATACCAAATACGAAAACCAAGAATTCCGAAATACGGAAAACCATAACCAAAACCACTCACAATAGCTCTCAGATTTTGGTTCCTGTAAACTGGAACTACACAAACAAGTATAGGGTGTTGTATATGAAGTATATGAGCTACTGGACCAACATAGACACCAAATGCCACCAAGTGACCGGCCACATTGCTTGAAATTACGGCGATCTCGGCCAGGGTAGCTCCATTGGGGTTCGTCTGGTCAATGTGGTCTCCTAGTGCCCTAGTTTGGTCCCTGGTATTGTTCGCTTACCTCATAAACACTCCAGGTCATCCCAGATTCCCTGTAGGCCTTAAGGTTTCACAAAACCGACACAGAACAATTCTAACTTCGTGTGTCGGGTTCTAAACTCAATTCCAAGTCAAAAGAACACTCTCCAAGGTCCCTAAATCACTTTATAAGGTCTTGTTAACTCTCACTACACCTCATTTGGCCACACAAACAGCAACTTGTAACTTTCTAAGATCACATATCCCCAATAACTCCAGTTCTAAACTAAAATACGATATTAAGCACAAACTCTAAACTAAAGTGTCTGGATTACCTTATTTGCAACCATAGAACTTTCTTGAGTTGCCCAAGTCTTCAAAATCCAAACTTGGTTGGTCCAATTGTAAGTCCATGCTACCTCTCCCGGTACTTACGGGCTTGCGGAATTTGGTGTAAAACAATTTTCTAGAGGCGGTAACATGGACTCAAAACGGATCTTTGTTAAACTATCTACCTAGCAACCTAACTACGAGATGTTAACTACTCGGTTAGGGGGTTATACCTTTCTTTCTTGAACTCCTTCGTCTTCATCTCTTGATGGTGTACGGATCGGCTTCACCCCGTCGTCTCCTTGCGCCGAAGATCGATCCACCCGAAAGCTTCTTCTTCGAACTTTGAAGAAACTAGTTCACTTGGTTTGCTAAACCTTGTGAACTAGAGTGAGTAGAGGAGTGTGTGATGGGATTTTCTCTATGGTTCTTGCTTCTCAACACATGAGACAAGTGAACCATAGACAAGAGAGAGAGCAAGAGGAAGAGGGTGAGAGCAAGAGCATGAGAGAGCTCAAAACCAAGAGAGAGAAAGACAATGGAAGAATGAGCCTCTCTTTTGTCATACACCCTCTCATAATCCAAAAACATCATGAGCCATAATGTTAATCAAATATTATGTGATGGTTCTCATTTCACAAAAGGCAATATCATTTCATGCACTCATTTTGCAAACTACAACAAGCAAGCAAAAGTCTTTGCATGAAAATGACAACCATTATGATGATGATGGTCAACTAGTCCAACCTAGTCAACCGGTCAACTAAGTAAACAAGTCAACATAGTCAACCCCTCAACAACTATGTCACTATAATACTTAATTAATTTTATTGCTAATTATATATATATCTTATTCTCATTAGGGTTAAGCAAAAGTCAATGGTCAACGGTCAACTGTCAACAGTCAACAGTCAACAAACCCCAATGAGAATACTCTGCCTCCGTCTCTCCGTCAACTGTGCATACACACCTGATCGCACGCGGAAAGCGTGTCGGATGTTCAAATTTCTAAAGTTTACCGCGATCAGGACGGTGTCGCTATGCAGCAAGCCGGTTGAGCACGGGTCGATCCACAGGGAGATGGTTGTATGTCCTTTCTTCTTTTAGACGAGTCAATAAAGAATTTGTATGTATTTGTTCAATCTAACCTATGTGTACTATTTGCAAGTATAAAGTTGTTAAGAAAAAGATACGAGATTGTAAGCTAAAGAAATTCGTACTCAAAACCTTTGAGCCGAGTCTTGACCAATTGAAGCTAAAGCAATCGGCAACAACGTGGATTAGGGGATTTAAGCGTGGTATTCGTGGAATACGGCTTATTTACCCTTGTCCTTCCGTTCTTGTCTCTTGCTTTCGCCTCCGGCCAAACCGAACGCAACCGGTCGCGGTTAGGAATCACCGTTACCTTGTTAGGGTAGGGTGCCTAACGGAGCGCTTGCGTATGGTTTGGGCGGAGTTCAATGGAAAATAACGGGAAAAGGAAATGAGAAAGAAGATATTAACTTACAATACCATATTTCATCTTAACAACAATAATTACAACCATTCACAAAATGAACAAAAGAGAGCAAAAGAAAAGAACAAAGAAAAGAAAAGATTACAAGTAATTAAGTGCATGAATTAAATTGCAAGAAAGTAAAGCAAGATAATAATAAGCAAGTAATAAAAAGCGATAAAAAGAACAAGAAACTAGAACTCAAGACAAGCATGGGATCAATAGCCAACCCTTAAACTTGCAAGCTCAATCAAGAGGTTGCAAGATCAAGAGAAGGGTAGAGAACGCATGTGAAATGAAGCGCTAATTCCATAAGAAAATACAACCCTTGAGATCAATAACTAATCCTTAGCCATTCAAGCTCAATGAAGAGGTTGAATGATCAAGAGAAAGCAAGAATCTCAAGGGGAAGTTAAACAAAAGAGAATGATACAAAAGCCCTCATCTTCATTAACCCCCACTCAATGCTCTCACTACATTTTCATGGTAGAAGAATGAAGAAGAAGAAGAAGAACTACACAAAAAACTACAAAAGAGGAACAAAGAATTGAACACCCAAAGCTTGGCAAGTTCTGGGGTATTTATAGGAGGTGAACTGAAAACCTAGGGCAAGAATCTGCCACAACATAAAATTACCCAACTGCCCACAAAACCCGACAAGTCAAGGAGACCAAAGGGCCGCGGTTCCGCGGCCTAAGCCTGCTTAGGCCGCGGATCCGCGGCCGTATAGGGGAATTGGGTCATGGGTTTTGGTCGGAGTCCCTGGTTTTCTGTCCTATGTAATTGTACATATACCAAATTGCAGTATGCTTCCACAGTTCCATCAGAATTGCAATGGTCCAAAGTGGCAACAAAAATAATACTTTTGACCTTTTCTCCCTCGAGCTCCGCGCACCCATTGATTCTTTTGCTGCCCCTCTCGTGCTATGTGCTTGTCCGAGACACGAATGACCGCTGTCATATGTCTTGTCTCTGGAACCGGTATGCAGCACTGGACGGATATGGATGACCAGAACCCGGCTTTTATCTGTTGTCAACAGATGTTCTGTATTTGGTGTAACTGTGGAGATTTTTGTCTTGATTTGCAATATTTGTACTGGAAACCTGTAATCTGTAAATATGTAACAAACACGAATTAAAAGAACCTACCTATAAACACACAAGCATAAGAATGGGCGGTATAAAATGCAGTATTCTGGTATGAACAAATACCCCCAAACTTAACTTTTGCTCGTCCCGAGCAAAACCAATTATTCACAAAAATAAAATCCTAACCGCACTTTCGCAGGGAACGCGATTGCACTGAGCGCGTGCAACAAGCCGTTAAACCTCTAGGTGTCCCTAGTAGGAGGAGTGTTGTCTCCTGAGGGTTTTCAGCGGATACTACCCACAAAATCCCGTCAAGCTAGTGTCATAAGTTAACGTCGATTCTACTCCTACAGTTTAGTATTTACGTTAGAAATTCTATCATCCTAAATTAGAAATATCGAACCCTTAAACTTCACACCTCTAATCTATTTAGCCTTAGATCATATACGTTCCAAAAAAGTTTAGAAAGATATTGGTTCCCCTGAGTTTTTCTTCTAAAGTGCGGCCTCAAATTAGGGATTTTTATCAACTTTACAGAAAACACAAGTCTTATTCTTTATTTCTATCTTTTATTCAAACATCGATTGTATACCCCTACATGTGTGTATATTTGCACCCCTACACTCAAGAATTCAATTCAAGCTATAATACCCTTGCCCTAATACCTAATACTACTTCTTTTCATTAAGGATGGACGGATTTGCTCACACACCTTTCATGCGACTATTAATGCTTCTTGAGGCACTAACGGCCGATTACTGAATGTGTGAGCTTTAAAGCGTAAATAGCAGTTTCCAGGTCTTGACTTTATTATATTTTTTCTTTTTTCTTTTTCTTTTTCTTTCTCAAGACCGGATATATTTTTCAATATGCTCTTTTGGTGTTTAGCTTTAAATACCGTTTTTTCTTTCATACTAGGCTTTCAGGCAAGAGTATTTCAAGGTATCCTCTACTATCCCAAGTTTCAAGGTGCGTGTAAGTGCAGTTTGTAGGGTATATACTTTCTAAATTTGAACTCGAGAAAAGAAACTATTTTTCAGACTTATCCTTCAGTAAAGCATCAATACTTTCCCTTCATCTTGACTTAACTCAAGAACTGAACTCAAGATTACCTATTTCTCAAAAAAACTGTAAGGACGTATACTTACCAAAGTTAGACAGAATGAGGGTTATTTTTAGGGTTTTCAATCCCTAAGCCTAGAATTTAGTTATTTCTATCATATCAACTAAACTTTCGGAATAAAGATCTAAGTTACCCTGTAGCTAACTTGACGACAAAGTTTTTATATTTTTTGGAAAATTTTCAATTTTTGTGGGTTTTTAATAAGGTATGCAAATGCAAAATATACAAATGAATGCGGAGGAAGAAAGCTTACCGAGCACAACCCCAAACTTAAACTTGACAGTGCCCTCACTGTCAGGCTATACCAAGAGGGTAAAAATTGTCGGCGCTCCCTAGAAACAAATTATATACAAACAAAAAAGAAAAACAAAAAATATATAAAAAAAAAAAAGTCCCCCCCAAACTTAAGTAAAACAGTGTTTCCACTGTTAAGCGTTGCAGATCAGGATTAGGGGGGAAAGAGAATAGTACCAAGCTATACAAGGCCTTACACAGGCCAAAAGTTATTACCAACCATTCAAAGATTTTATCTCTATAATGTGCTGGTTGGTGAAAGAAGGCGTAAAGAAAAGAGATGGAGAATACGCGAGACCGTATGGAGATAGAAGTGGTATACGGTCTCGGTATATGAGAGGAAGAAGAATGGCGCAAGGGAAAAAGAAGTGGAATACGAACTTGAGGGTGCAAATGGAGTAAATAGATTAGCACAATTTGTGATGACCGATGTGTGAAAAGTGATTGTGCTAATATATTTACCCGTCGAGAAATGGGGTCAAATCCCTCAAGATTCGTGAGAAACCATGGGTACGCCGAACTTGGTAAACCAGACATATGAAATGAGAGCGAGACGGGTTCTTGCAAGGTCGGAACGATGGAAAGGATGGAGGGAATTGGTTGAGGAAGGTTATCGGTTAAAGGTTCAGGAGGGTGTACACAGTCAGTGGAAGGGATAGGATGAATTGGAAAATCCGACTCATCAATTATAACTGGTTCATCCTCAAAACTATCCTCAGAATTCTCCTCAAAGTTAAGCTTATCCATGCCTTTATCATTAATATCAAGACGCATATGAAGTTCGGGAAAAAAATTTAATGATTCGGGATGATGATTTGAAGAGAAAAACTCAGCCAAATCTATGGGTTCATCATCCAAAATATTCCCAGCGTCAATATCCTCAATCAAGTGAAAATCAATATTCTCAGACACCTCATCAAAAGCATGGATTTCAATCAATTCAGGTTCTAAGATGGAGGTGTAGAGGTCAAAAGGATTTGGTGAGGTTTCACTTGGCAAGGTCCCTTCACAGTCGGGTACATCAAACACTACGAAGTCGCACAACTCATTAAACATTTTATCTTCAACTGATACTTCATTTGGGATACTAGATAGACTTTCAAAACAGGAGTTGTGGGATTCAATTTGGGATGGGTAGGTTTGATTTGGAAGGGGGTACATCTCACTCTCTCCACTCAAATTCTCAGCCTGTCCTGCCGCCTCATCATACATTGGAAAATTAGGAGCTAGTTGGAAACTAGCTACCGGGTCAGTAGGTTGTACGAGAGCGGCCATGGACGCATTCAAATCCATCATCTGTTGGCATGACGCTACCCTAAAGTCTTCCAACGATTGTTCCAGACTAGACATGGTTTGTGATGGGGTTTCAGTAAAAGATACGAAGTCGTTTGGATACTGGAAACTCCCAAATGGCGGTTCTGAAGCAATGTCTAGGGAAGGTGAAAAAGTAGGGTAGGATTGGTAGGAATTGAATGGCTGGACAGGAGCAGGATCAACATTTGGATAGGAAGGTGAATGGAATTGTTGATCCCAAGAATTTGAAGTGGTGAAAGGAGTGAAAGATCGGCTACGGGATTGTTCAATACGTTCAGCGATGGACAAAGGACGACTTGCAAAAGGGGTATCAACATAAGCGGGTGGGGGAGGTTGAAAAGGTTGATACAAAGTGGAATGAGGAGTGCAAGTGTTTGTCCTAGACGCGTCTATCCGATCTTTCAAAGAGATTTTGGGCATGGAGGGATCGTTTGACGTTCGGCCAAAGCAAGAACCGTAAGAAGTAATGTCTGGTTGTGGGTACCAAAGTTCGGCAAGAGTTTTTCGAGGTGGGGTACCCATGATATGAAAAGAGAAAGAAAGAAAGGAAGAGAAAAGGAGGGGAAAAAGAATGTGAAATTTTTTTTAGTTAGATATTAACAAAAGAATGAAATATACACACAAAAAAGAATATGGACAAAAACAATCACGACACAAAAATACCACACACCTAATCGTTCTAGGGTTCACCTAGGTCAACTAGACCTGCTCCAGAACTTGATTGTCGCAGTAAAACTGTGTTGAGAAACGGGCTCAAGATACACTGATCACGAGGCCAGATAAGTGCAGAGATAAGGGGAGGTTTTCCAACGCTTTCGCGAAGTTTCTTAATTAAATAACCCTTTCTCTTTTGGCGGTTTCGCCGTTAACACTTTCCTAGACACCCCGTAAACAATGTACCGTTAAGCGAGGTTCTAAACACAGTTAACTTCTCCTAGTGAGCGCGAAGTCCTTAAGGCTTAAAGTCTAGTTTCTTTTAAATTTTGTGCGGGTAAACGTTATGCTCAAGTTCGTGATTTGTGGGCCACGAAAAAGGTGATGAAATCCTTTACCGTATATTGTGGGGTTCGCTTGCCCTTAAGTCCGTATTAATGTATGCAATGCGCAATTCAATAAAAATTCTATAAAGAATCAAAAAATCGTTTTTTTAGTTTAAGCGCGGCACTGCAACAAATACGGGTTAGTCAATTTTTAGCGTTTGCTAGCGAACTTGCAAAGAATCCTGCAAAGAATAGTATATTGGATGCGTCGGATTTGAGAAGAAGGTGTTAGTAAAGTACGTACCGTTAAGTTTTGGGTTAGGAAACCCCCGTTGAATCAAATCCGGTAAGCTTGAAAAGTTCGCTTGCACAGGTCAAACTACCCGGATCTTTGGCACTGTACTTTGCAATCACCTTAGCCTTGAATGTAAACTTTGCTCCCCACAATCGCAGTTTGCAAATCTGCAAAAATCTGCACTCTTGCCCATAAAAATGATCAAAAAAAAACAAAAAGATATATTTTTTTATATATATAAACAAAAAGAATATTAACCCGAATAACAAGAAAAGAAATACGTTACCGTCTCCCCGGCAACGGCGCCATTTGATCGCACGCGGAAAGCGTGTCGGATGTTCAAAGTTCTAAAGTTTACCGTGATCAGGACGGTGTCGCTATGCAGCTAGCCGGTTGAGCACGGGTCGATCCACAGGGAGATGGTTGTATGTCCTTTCTTCTTTTAGACGAGTCAATAAAGAATTTGTATGTATTTGTTCAATCTAACCTATGTGTACTATTTGCAAGTATAAAGTTGTTAAGAAAAAGATACGAGATTGTAAGCTAAAGAAATTCGTACTCAAAACCTTTGAGCCGAGTCTTGACCAATTGAAGCTAAAGCAATCGGCAACAACGTGGATTAGGGGATTTAAGCGCGGTATTCGTGGAATACGGCTTATTTACCCTTGTCCTTCCGTTCTTGTCTCTTGCTTTCGCTTCCGGCCAAACCGAACGCAACCGGTCGCGGTTAGGAATCACCGTTACCTTGTTAGGGTAGGGTGCCTAACGGAGCGCTTGCGTATGGTTTGGGCGGAGTTCAATTGAAAATAACGGGAAAAGGAAATGAGAAAGAAGATATTAACTTACAATACCGTATTTCATCTTAACAACAATAATTACAACCATTCACAAAATGAACAAAAGAGAGCAAAAGAAAAGAACAAAGAAAAGAAAAGATTACAAGTAATTAAGTGCATGAATTAAATTGCAAGAAAGTAAAGCAAGATAATAATAAGCAAGTAATAAAAGCGATAAAAAGAACAAGAAACTAGAACTCAAGACAAGCATGGGATCAATAGCCAACCCTTAAACTTGCAAGCTCAATCAAGAGGTTGCAAGATCAAGAGAAGGGTAGAGAACGCATGTGAAATGAAGCGCTAATTCCATAAGAAAATACGACCCATGAGATCAATAACTAACCCTTAACCATTCAAGCTCAATGAAGAGGTTGAATGATCAAGAGAAAGCAAGAATCTCAAGGGGAAGTTAAACAAATGAGAATGATACAAAAGCCCTCATCTTCATTAAAACCCACTCAATACTCTCACTACATTTTCATGGAAGAAGAATGAAGAAGAAGAAGAAGAACTACACAAAAAACTACAAAAGAGGAACAAAGAATTGAACACCCAAAGCTTGGCAAGTTCTGGGGTATTTATAGGAGGTGAACTGAAAACCTATGGCAAGAATCTGCCACAACATAAAATTACCCAACTGCCCACAAAACCCGACAAGTCAAGGAGACCAAAGGGCCGCGGTTCCGCGGCCTAAGCCTGCTTAGGCCGCGGATCCGCGGCCGTATAGGGGAATTGGGTCGTGGGTTTTGGTCGGAGTCCCTGGTTTTCTGTCCTATGTAATTGTACATATACCAAATTGCAGTATGCTTCCACAGTTGCATCAGAATTGCAATGGTCCAAAGTGGCAACAAAAATAATACTTTTGACATTTTCTCCCTCGAGCTCCGCGCACCCATTAATTCTTGTGCTGCCCCTCTCGTGCTCTGTGCTTGTCCGAGACACGAATGACCGCTGTCATATGTCTTGTCTCTGGAACCGGTATGCAGCACTGGACGGATATGGATGACCGGAACCCGGCTTTTATCTGTTGTCAACAGATGTTCTGTATTTGGTGTAACTGTGGAGATTTTTGTCTTGATTTGCAATATTTGTACTGGAAACCTGTAATCTGTAAATATGTAACAAACACGAATTAAAAGCACCTACCTATAAACACAGGAGCATAAGAACGGGCGGTATAAAATGCAGTATTCTGGTATGAACAACACCCGCATCCGCGTTCCGAGGAACACGAATACATACGAGATAAAATCAATCCGAAAACGAACACTAGGATCTGGCTTAAACCAAATCCCGCTAGTGTTAACTGTCCGGACACTGTACGTGCACAAGTGCACGGATGCGACCGAACCCTGTCGCAAAACCATGCGACCTGTCGCAAAACCATTCGACCTCTACTCTTTTGCCTAAAGGCGAATAGCTTTCTGTGTGGGACTCTAAAGACTCGACACTACGCTGGCAGTGGGTTTAACCACAGACCGCAAGCGGCACTAGCTGTGCGTAACGGTCCCCAGGTAGATGCCGACTAGAAGACTGACGAGGTGAAACCTATCTGAACTCCTACTGAGCCTGAATGTGACAGTCTCCGTACAGTCCGGTCTGTTCGTCTGATACATCGCATGGCGGGCCTAGGGGGGCGGTAAATGTCAGTCCCCTAATAGCGGTACAAGTCGTGCCGGAGTGAAGCCCAAAACACCCTGAGATAACACTGGAAGCCTACCAGTATATCTTGCTTGCCCTGGCCAGGGACTACTCGTGTAATGGCTCTCCTAGACACAGCGTGATGTCAACCCCCAATACCGGGAGAGACGAATCCTGTCTAACCGTCACTGTCTCCAAGTGCTTCGGGACTGCACCCAACTACTACCTGTTTGCACGACTCCTTTGAGCCGTGGTAGGGTAGTAATCAAAGTACAGTGGGAACACACTCGAGACGAAGTGACAGTGTCACGTCAGCGGACTAAGATGTACTCATGTCACCTGGGAACTGATAACTGACGATAGGTATAATACCAACCAGTCAATTCCCGACGAGTCCTGTCCAGTGTACTCGTAACCTAACGAACACCCGCATACTATCTCAAGTACGACGTACTGACGGCTGTGGGACAGACCGTCTCCCCTGCTGGGATGAGAAGCGCATATGCAAGTCTACTCCGGAGTATCGATGCCCTGTCTCGATAGTCCTGCGACTAGAGACCTGTATAAGGATGTGCTTATGGATTACCCAGCCCCCACGAGTGTGACTGCCATCACAACGCTGGTAATCAAGCAAAGATCCGAAGGGCTCCACTAATGCGTATAGGTGATATAATAAAATAAACACATGTACACATTAAAGTAGAAACAAACCAAGTAGGATACTACCATTTTGAGCAAGATTGTTTATACAACTGTGAATATTCCCAGCTTCCATTAAGTAATATACATACTAGTATGATACAGTAATGGCCTCTAGGGCATATACACTAACAATCTCCCACTTGCACTAAGGCCATGTACCGGCGTATCGAAGACCTATCATCTCAATCAGCCGCTCGAACTGAGTCTGGGGTAGGGCCTTCGTGAGTGGATCTGCAGTGTTATCTTCTGAATTTACTCTCTTTACCTCGATCTCCCGGCGATCAATGATCTCCCTGATCAGGTGGAACCGCCTCAAAATGTGCCTGGACTTCTGATGGGACCTGGGTTCCTTCACTAAAGCTATAGCGCCATTGTTGTCGCAATACAGCGGTATTGGATCAACAATGGTAGGAACCACCTGAAGCTCCATGAGGAACTTCTTCATCCAGACAGCTTCCTTTGCGGTATCGCAAGCAGCTATGTACTCCGCTTCCATAGTTGAGTCAGCAACGGTCTCCTGCTTGGAACTCTTCCAGCAAACCGCCCCTCCATTGAGGGTAAAGACATAACCCGACATGGACTTGGAGTCATCCTTGTCACTCTGGAAGCTGGAGTCAGCAAAGGCCTCAATCTGGAGGTCTTTTCCGCCATACACGAAGAACATCTCCTTAGTCCTTCTCAGGTACTTGAGAATGTTCTTTACCGCTATCCAGTGTTTCTCCCCTGGGTCTGACTGATACCGGCTTACAACGCTCACTGCGTATGCTACATCTGGTCTGGTACATAATATCGCATACATTATAGAGCCTACCGCAGAAGCGTAGGGTATAATAGACATGCGATCCCTTTCCAAATCAGTCTTGGGAGACATCTCTTTGGAGAGGGTGATCCCGTGACAAGCCGGTAAATTACCGCGCTTGGAATCTTCCATACTGAATCTTTTCAGTATGGTGTCAATGTACCTGGACTGCGAAAGTCCCAACATCCTTTTAGATCTATCACGATAGATCTGGATCCCCAGAATGTAGTTGGCATCGCCCAGGTCCTTCATGGAGAACCTCTGCGACAAGAATCCTTTGACTGACTGTAGCATAGGAATATCATTTCCTATTAGGAGAATGTCATCCACGTACAAGAAGAGGAATACCACAGTTCTCCTTACAATCTTACTGTAGATGCATGGTTCATCTGGGTTCTTGATAAAGTCGAATTCCTTGATAGTATCATCAAAGCAGATGTTCCAACTCCGCGATGCCTGCTTCAGTCCATAGATGGACTTGAGTAACTTGCACACTTTACCGCTGCTCCCACTCTGAATGAATCCTTCTGGCTGATCCATATAGACGCACTCTTCCAAATTTCCATTTAGAAAAGCCGTCTTTACGTCCATCTGCCAGATTTCATAATCGTGGAAGGCAGCAATCGCAAGAAGGATCCGAATGGATTTGAGAATGGCTACAGGAGAAAAGGTGTCGTCATAGTCCAAACCAGGTCTTTGACGAAAACCCTTTGCAACGAGCCTAGCTTTATAGGTTTCAACCTGCCCATCTACACCAATCTTCTTTCTGAAGATCCATTTGCAGCCTACAGGTTTTACCCCTTCTGGAGCAAAGTCCAAAGTCCAAACTTTGTTGGTGTACATGGACTCCATTTCGGTCCGCATAGCATCCAGCCATTTTACCGAGTCATCGCTCTGAATGGCTTGCTGGAAGCTAGTAGGCTCATCATAATCCATGGTGCAATCCTCTCTATCCCCGTCTATGAGAAAATCGTAGTATCTCTCGAGCGGATGAGACTGCCTACTACTCCAGCGGAGTGGCGCAGGAATGTCCGGTTCTCCTGAAACTTCTGGTTCTACTAAGGTTTCAGTAATAGTTTGTGGTTCTGGAATTTCTTCCAGTTCTTTTGCGCTCCCACTTATCTGGGTTTCCAAAAACTCAGTTTCCAAGAAGCGGGCATGACGAGAAACAAAAACCTTTTGTTCCTCTGCGTAATAGAAAAGATACCCCGTGGATTTCCTTAGGTATCCCACAAACTTACACTGTACTAAGCGTGCCTCGAGCTTGTCCGCATGCTGCTTTTTAACAAAAGCTGGACATCCCCATGTCTTAAAGTGTTTAAGACAGGGTTTCTTCCCACTCCACATCTGATATGGTGTGGTAGGCACTGTCTTAGTAGGAACTTGGTTCAAGAGATATGCAGCTGTTTCTAGTGCATAACCCCAGAAAGATCGCGGTAACTCAGCCTTACTCATCATGGAACGGACCATATCCAATAGGGTCCGATTCCGCCGTTCCGATACACCGTTGTGTTGTGGCGTGTATGGAGGAGTACGCTGAGAGAGAATTCCATTCTCTTTTAAGTAGTCCAGAAACTCGGCACTCAAGTATTCACCCCTCGATCAGATCTCAGTGTCTTTATACTTTTTCCTGTTTGTTTTTCAACTTCATTCTTGTATTCCCGAAATTTCTCAAAGGCCTCGGATTTGTGCTTCATTAAGAAGACATGTCCATACCTATAGAAATCATCTGTGAAAGTAATGAAGTATGAATAACCGCTTCGCGCATGTGTAGACATTGGACCACACACGTCCTAAGAGCTCGCTCGCTCTTACTCCGTGTCCAGTGAACGGAGTCTTTGTCATCTTTCCCATGAGACAAGATTCACAATTGGCATAAGACTGGTACTCGAACGGATCCAAGTATCCTTCTTTATGTAACTTTGTTAACCGTGTCTCATTGATGTGACCCAGTCTACAATGCCATAAGAAAGCCTGATCTAATTCCGGAGACATTCTTTTAAGTGTGCTTTGGACACTGAATATCTGAGCTTGATTCAATACGTATATACCGTTATTTAATGTACCTGACCCAATCAGAACTTGATTTAGGTGGATGTTTACTACATCGTTTACAAAAGTAAAATCATATCCTTCCTTAGAAAGTATGGATACAGATATGATATTACAAGTCGCACCTGGTACATACAAACAGTCACGCAGAATCAATATCTGCCCAGTTGTCAGTCCAAGGTGATATTACCCTACGGATACAGCATCCATGCTCATTCCGTTAGCAACCCTGAGAGTCATATCACCTTTTCTGATAACCCTACGGTTTCTCAAAGCCTGTAACGAATTACAGATGTGAGATCCTGATCCGGTATCCAATACCCAGGAAGTAGGGTTAACTGAAATACAATTCTCTATCACAAACACACCCGAAGCCGAAGCAACAACATGCTTCGAATTCTGGCTACTGGCTTTGCTAGCCCTGCAATCCTTCTGCCAATGTTCATTCTCACAACAATAGGAACGTTCTTCTTTTACTACATCCATTCCCGAAACATTTGCCCTGCTCTTTCCTTCTTCTTCCCTGGTTTCCTTCAGGGTAGAAGGTAGAGACTGTAGAATCAAGTCAGTACCTGACTCGTTCTTCAACGTGGTCTTCAGGTCCGTGAGCTCAAAATAGCTGGTCTCTGCAAGGACGTTGTCCCTAGCAGATGACACGATAGCCAACCTCGCTTGAAGCAATTCGTTCGAGGTCTCATATCTTACGATACGAGATTGCTCTCCATATAAATCCTTGTTATGGAGGAAGATAGAAACTAAGTCCATCTTCTCGTGCTGCCTCTGGTTTGCACCATCAACTGAGGTTAACACGAGGCACTTGGCCTTCGCACAGTCCTTTTCCGATGGCCTACGAATATCAATATCCGTGACAGGGGAAACTGGACCTGAGACGGCAGGGGTTGGATTAGTCAAGAGGTGTCCCAGCTTGTCATGGGCAATAGATATCTGGACAGACCTTTGCCAGTCATGACAGTCAGATTCAGTCATTTTATTATCTAGATGTAACCTAGGTGTGGTCAAAGGGTCGCTGCAATTAAGAGAGAGAAGAAAACACTCAGCATGATGCTCTTGCAAGTTTAGATTTGTTTTTAATTTATCTAAATAGGATGGCTCCCACTGTCTCTCGAATCCCTCCTCAAACCATAAAGGAAGAATTAGTCAGGATCAATCTCACCGTACAATACTTGCTTAACCGTTCAGCCAGGCCAGTGTCGGTACTTCGAAGGAGGTTTTCCAATGCTTTCGCGATGTTCCTTAATTAAATAACCTCTTTTCCCTGGGAGCGTAGCCCTGCTAACACCTTTCTAGACACCTACTTGGTTTATAGCATTGATCGTTAAGTGAGAAAGTTCCCGAGGAGTAGCATATACTCACAGTAGGATCGGGATCCAAATATCATCGCGTGACAAAACTGAAGGAATCCTACCAGAATCATCACACTCCAAATGGTATGCAGCGCTAGCAAGTTTCAGTACTTATGAAACTCCCGATGTGGATTTTTGCCCCATGCTCTTATGACCTTGACTAAGGCCAACAAATCATAAGTCACATGTCAAGTTCTACCCGTCGTTGTCCAGGTTGATTTGAACCCACTCGTGTATACCCATGACTATGGCCAACAAAGTAATACGACTGTCCCAAACCAACGCATCTATCTACGCAGCATATGAATACCCCCCAGCTACCAATCACTATGCCTTGACTAAGGCCAACAAACACAGCTTGAATACTGTTGGATATTCATATGAAATGACGGAGGGCTACGAATGGTTTTGGCGAAACCGTGAACGTAGTGAACTTGATATAATCGAAGGAACCATGATAGCTTTTAAAAGGACTGGCTTAAGCTCCGCGTTTAAAAGTTGCTTTTTGAAAAGAAACCGAGTGGTTTTGAAAGTGTTCCAACGACTTTTACTTGGTTTATTTTCTTGCATTAGTTCTTTTAATGCATATTTTTCTTGCATTAGTTCTTTTAATGCGTCCCATCATTTAATCCTACCATTGCAGAAAACAACCAAAATATGACGTACGCTTATGCCATTCACATTCGCCACGGGGCCCCGTCATTACCCGTTAGGTTACTTAACTAACGACAGAGCGGGGGCTGGGCTAGCGCGGCTGTAAAACATAAGCAACGCCTAAATAATATCATATATAGATATATTGCAATGATAGCCATTTCAGATCACAGATGAACACATTGGATATACTAAGAATCCGCAATTCGTACGAGCCTGTAACGAAAAGCAGATTACACGGTCGCGGTGAATAGCCAATACCCCACCCAAGACCCCTACGGGTGCGGCAAACTACCCGCCAAGCACCCGAAGCGGAGCAACCTCCCTCAACACCGTGAGTAGGCCACTCGGCACTTCGAGATACCCGGTAGTTTGTGCACCCCCTCCATGGGTCTATCCTAGGAGCAAAAACCATAAAAAGAAATTATACAATGACGGCTACAACCCCGACCCGGTTGTGTGGCCATATAAATAATATTACATCAATTTACAAATTTACATGAATTGAAAGAAAAGAAACTCTCGTCTCACAACCCCGGGCTATTCACCCGCGACAATCCAATGAATTCATATACACATTCCAGCAACATTACAGATCACATATTTGTATAACCCCCACTAATCGACATATAGCGATTAGCAGACGTTCAATACAAATATCACATCACAGATAAATACCCGTCAACTTAAGTCTTTAGAAACTCGATCAAAATACGGTTTTTAAATCCCCAAAAACAAATTTTTCTTTCTGGAAAATCTGGGCTGAAAAAACGTATACCAAAATTCCCAAAATAACCCACTGAGTATACTGCAGTAAAGAAGATCCAGAGAAGAGCTTAATCGGCCGCGGAACCGCGGCAATAGCAAGCTATTGCCGCGTTTCCGCGGCGGTTTGATAGGTTCACAGGACCGTCTTTCTACAGTAGCCTCTAAAAACCCTGAGTCGATTTTTAAAGCATGATTTATTACTTTTAAAGAACTTTGAAAATCGACAGCAAGTTTGATATCTGGGTGTATTTCGCGACTTTTTCTCCGATCGAATTTCTAGTTACTATACTAACATGTTAGGTAGTGTTTAACTAGGCTTTGATACCACTGTAAGTCCATGCTACCTCTCCCGGTACTTACGGGCTTGCGGAATTTGGTGTAAAATAATTTTCTAGAGGCGGTAACATGGACTCAAAATGGATCTTTGTTAAACTATCTACCTAACAACCTAACTACGAGATGTTAACTACTCGATTAGGGGGTTATACCTTTCTTTCTTGAACTCCTTCGTCTTCATCTCTTGATGTTGTACGGATCAGCTTCACCCCGTCGTCTCCTTGCGCCGAAGATCGATCCACCCGAAAGCTTCTACCTTTGGCTTCTTCTTCGAACTTTGAAGAAACTAGTTCACTTGGTTTGCTAAACCTTGTGAACTAGAGTGAGTAGAGGAGAGTGTGATGGGATTTTCTATATGGTTCTTGCTTCTTAACACATGAGATAAGTGATCCATAGACAAGAGAGAGAGCAAGAGGAAGAGGGTGAGAGCAAGAGCATGAGAGAGCTCAAAACCAAGAGAGAGAAAGACAATGGAAGAATGATCCTCTCTTTTGTCATACACCCTCTCATAATCCAAAAACATCATGAGCCATAATGTTAATCAAGTATTCTGTGATGGTTCTCATTTCACAAAAGGCAATATCATTTCATGCACTCATTTTCCAAACTACAACAAGCAAGCAAAAATCTTTGCATGAAAATGACAACCATTGTGATGATGATGGTCAACTAGTCCAACCTAGTCAACCGGTCAACTAAGTCAACAAGTCAACAAAGTCAACCCCTCAACAACCATGTCACTATAATACTTAATTAATATTATTGCTAATTATATATATTTCTTATTCTCATTAGGGTTAAGCAAAAGTCAATGGTCAACGGTCCACTGTCAACAGTCAACAGTCAACAAACCCAAATGAGAATACTCTGCCTCCGTCTCTCTGTCTACTGTGCATACACACCCGCATCCGCGTTCCGAGGAACACGAATACATACGAGATAAAATCAATCCCAAAACGAACACTAGGATCTGGCTTAAACCAAAGCCCGCTAGTGTTAACTGTCCGGGCACTGTACATGCAAAAGTGCACGGATGTGACCGAACCCTGTCGCAAAACTATGCGACCTGTCGCAAAATCATGCGACCTCTACTCTTTTGCCTAAAGGCGAATAGCTTTCTGTGTGGGACTCTAAAGACTCGACACTACGCTGGAAGTGGGTTTAACCACAGACCGCAAGCGGCACTAGCTGTGCGTAACGGTCCCCAGGTAGATGCCGATAAGAAGACTGACGAGGTGAAACCCATCTGAACTCCTACTGAGCCTGAATGTGACAGTCTCCGTACAGTCCGGTCTGTTCGTCTGATACATCGCATGGCGGGCCTAGCGGGGCGGTAAACGTCAGTCCCCTAATAGCGGTACAAGTCGTGCCGGAGTGAAGCCCAAAACACCCTGAGATAACACTGGAAGCCTACCAGTATATCTCGCTTTCCCTGGCCAGGGACTACTCGTGTAATGGCTCTCCTAGACAAAGCGCGATGTCAACCCCCAATACCGGGAGAGACGAATCCTGTCTAACCGTCACTGCCTCCAAGTGCTTCGGGACTGCACCCAACTACTACCTGTTTGCACGACTCCTTTGAGCCGTGGTAGGGTAGTAATCAAAGTACAGTGGGAAAACACTCGAGGCGAAGTGACAGTGTCAAGTCAGCGGACTAAGATGTACTCGTGTCACCTGGGAACTGATAACTGACGATAGGTATAATACCAACCAGTCAGTTCCCGACGAGTCTTGTCCAGTGTACTCGTAACCTAACGAGCACCGCATACTATCTCAAGTACGACGTACTGACGGCTGTGAGACAGACCGTCTCCCCTGCTGGGATGAGAAGCGCATACGCTAGTCTACTCCGGAGTATCGATGCCCTGTCTCGATAGTCCTGCGACTAGGGACCTGTATAAGGACTTGCTTATGGATTACCCAGCCCCCACGAGTGTGACTGCCATCACAACGCTGGTAATCAAGCAAAGATCCTAAGGGCTCCACTAATGCGTATAGGTGATATAATAAAATAAACACATGTACACATTAAAGTAGAAACAAACCAAGTAGCATACTACCATTTTGAGCAAGATTGTTTGTACAACTGTGAATATCCCAAGCTTCCATTAAGTAATATACATACTAGTATGATACAGTAATGGCCTCTAGGGCATATACACTAACACCAATGTGTTTATAATGGATGTGTGCATGTTTTTAATGAAGGGCGAATAAGGTTTTGGTGAAGGATTGAAGATGATGCTTGAGGTAGTGGAGGTTGAAGAAGAAGAAGAAAAGAGAAGAAGAAATAAAGGGGAAGATGCAAGAATGGCAGCCCCCCTCTCTCTCCTACCCTCACACTCTCTTTTTCTCACTCTCTCACAAACAAATATCCCTTTTGTTTCTTTCACAAATATCTCATGGCATAAATCTTTATTCCATTCACACTCAAACTCTATATTTCCCTTGCTTCCTCTTTTCTTTTCCTTTATATTTCCTTTCTCATTCTCTATCTCACAAGTTACAAAACTCAAAAACCAACATGCACATGACACGGTGCACAAGTCACGGAAAAATGTAAAAACACGGATTTACAAAAAATCCGATAAATATCATTAGAATAAATAAATAATTTTATTCTTCGATAAATTCCCAAATATTGGTATACAATTATACAACTTTACGAAAATCCTAAATTTCGCAAATCGAGTTGTTTTCGCGAAATTTATTATTTTAATATTAAATATCTAAAAATAATATTTTATTTTTCCTGAAATGTTACAATCTTCCACCCATAAATAAATTTTGTCCCCGAATTTAAATTTAAACTCCCAAATGAAAAAATATTTCAATAATCAACTCAAATCAATGGGTCTCCGAAATCACGGAAGATACAGAAATACCACAGCGCATCCTGTGCGCTGGAAAACGAAACTCAAAACCGAACTCCATCAAGCGTCACGCAAATTATCATACTTGCACGCATATCATCGGAGTCACAAAAGAGATACGGATCTCGAAATCCACTACCGAAATCCCATATGCACTAATCAAATACTATAATACATATATAGTACGCATCATGAAAACAAAGTGCTCAAGAGCCAAAGCAGCCCCAAAAGGCGTATCCAATAATCACGTACGTCTGGTGCGCACGGAAATCAAATCCAATACAAGTGCTATGATACGCACAAAAGCAAACTAAGAGCAATGGGCGTGCACGAAAATATCTGTCCAGTGCAACGGGTATGCACGACAATAATATCCAGTGCATCGATAGTGCACGAAAATCTCAATCCCGTGCAACTAGCATGCACAAATGGAAACCCCAATCGAGTGCAACTAGTGTGCACAAATCACACCTCATATCATGTGCCCAACATGCGTGAAAATCCAACTCAAGTGCATATGTCATGCACGAAATCCAATACCAAGCGCCTAATATGCATAAAAACTAGCCCAAGCGCGTCAGGTCCGTAAAAGCATCTAGTGTAGTAGTATGCACGAAAACGAACATCAAGTACACACGTGCACGAAAACACAAATCTGGTAAAACGAATGCTCAAAGACATAAATTGGGTGCAACCAATGTACGAATTATGAATCCAGTGCAACCAATGCACGAAATACCCATCTGGTGCAACAAATGCACAGATACAAATCCGATGCATCCAGTGCACGAAACATCAAATCCTGTGCATCCAGTGCAAGAAATATCAAATCCTATACATCGAGTGCACGAAATATCAAATCATGTGCATCCAGTGCACGAAATATCAAATCCGGTGCGCAACTGCATGGAAACTCATCAATAACTCAAAAGCGTATGAAAACTACACCGATTGTACCAAGGTGTATATAAATCATTAACATGTGCAACTACGTGCACAAAACACGTACCAATGCACTGCAAGCATATGTGAGCTATACGGAGTGCAAAAATCAAATCGAGTGACTAACACCTGCACAATGTCAAATCAACCGTATGAAATCCACGAAACCATAAACACGTGCAGCCAAGGTACAAAACCGATATCAAGTGCAATAAATATGCACAAATCATAAACCAACACAATGGTGTGTAAAACGTATCTCAAGTGCAATAACTATGCACCAAAAGTAAATACTCAGTAGGTGCAGCCATGGTGCATGAAAACAATATCCTAAAACTCGATCATCAAAACTCAAATCCAAGCGATAAAAGCGTGATAGTCGGATCACAAACGCAATCGCAACAAATGATATTGAGGTACACCTCTTACAATGTCGAAAAATATTGGTGCGCCCAAAACTGGCAGACCAAGAACATCTGTTTGCCTCCTGCTCACGGTCTGGCGTCCTCTGTCTGTGCGTCCTCATTTCTCTGCGGATTACCAATCTCGCAATCCATCGGCTCATCTGCCCGGTCAGGTGTGCTAACGGAAATGATTCCGCTCTGGCACTCCTCAGGTCATCTCTCGGCCAATTAGTATGATCACTCATAAAGCAACACGTTACTGGTGTCGGCCTCTGGCCCTCTAAATACACGTGACACAACTGATCCTCGGTGCACATCTTATCGCAGCAGTGTCCTGGAATGAACCTGCTGAAGGTCTCTCCCAATCTTTCCTACATCGAACTGTACGGAGGCTGGTACACTTACAAATCTTTTCTCACCTTCTGGACATCTGCGTTCTCAGCACAACATTACCTCGGAAACTTGCCATATCCCAATGCCTTTGTATACATATCAAATATCTAATCTCAACGAGGAGTAACAACAGCTCATTAACATCTCGCACGAAGCTCTTGCTCCACTCGTCTTTATTATCGTCCACCTCGACGTCACGTCTTGCTATCAGCATACAACAAATGTTCTCGGCTAAAGTTAATCCGGAATCTCTCTTACGGACTCAAAATCATGAACTCGGTATCTTCATCACTCTGTAGAAGATATCTAGCCGAACACGTCTTCAGGAACCCGTCCCAACCATCGGAGGAATACTCAATACTCGTCTGCTCTCGATCAACTCACAACGCATCTGGGTGAGGTCCTCTATCAGATGCGGGTCCCCTTACTGATCTCCTATCGGATCATCCAACGAACCACGTCATCTCTGGATCAATATACTCTAGATCTGAGTAAGATTCTCCATACTGGAAGTCTTCAACTCAACCGGGCCTGCGTCGGTGCCTCAATCTGACGTATCACCTTCGTCTCCCAACTCGAGATAGACTAGCTATCTCCTGTCGCACCTCTGACCGAAAGCTCCAGGGATCTCAGCTCATAAGCCCTGGAAGCGATATCTCATCAATCTCAGCAACAGCTGGGTCATCTGTCTGCACGGTAGTTGACATCACAATCTCTGAGGTATGCTGTACATCAACAGTCCTCTCATAATAGGCAGCCTTTAACCATGGCCCGGTCATCTGATACAAAACCGCACACTAGTCTCAAACGAGAGGTCACAACACAACACTACATCGATACGTCCCCATGTCACCAGAAAACACGATGGTCAGTCCTCGTCCCCGACAAGCTCGCCCTGACCGCATCACTAGCAGCAGCTCAATCTGCGTTCAAACCATGGTGACAGGAACCTCAATCAAGTATCGACGAAAATAGATCCAAAATGGATACATGATCATAAGGAGAAACTGAATCAGTGAAGGTATGATCATGGAAACGAATAGAATCAAGGATCTCAAACGGATGTATAATCATAGGTACGAAGAGAATCACAGATCTCAAAATATGTACATCCTAAGGTTTCTTAAGTGGAGTATCATATCGTAAATATGCCGTGGAATATACATACAGTACGTCACTCTACTTAAGCTACCTACTCCATCAATCAGGGCCAGCCTATGAAACGAAAGTTCGGGTCTAATACCCCCATGTTCAAGTCTAAGTTCCGTAAAGTCAAGCTTAGGTTCCGAAATAGATTACGCCCCAGACTACACATAGTCAAACCTAAACTCGAACTAAGGTTAAACCTAGCGCTTTGATACCAACTTTGTCAAGACCCAAAATTTGCTCGTGATCGGCACTTAAATCACGCAACGTCTAAAGGCGCAACGTAAATTAAGTAAGCCGAAAACCCAGCAATCTAAACCTTTTTGAGAAAAATAGTAGAAGTGAAGTTTTGCAAATAAAGGTATAATGAATCATGTTTTCTCCTTTTGAAATTCGTGCAGCACCTCCCTCATATATTTTGATCCAAAACCACAAACCCATGATAATATAAAAGGCATCCCCAAGCGGGAGCTAGCTCTTCGGCAAACGGCTGATCACAACCACGCAAGACAGAATATATGTATACGACGCCCAACGGTGAAGATCAACACAATTATTTATGTAAAGCAAGACATCAAACCCACCAAGAGAACATAAAACCCATCGCTCAAGTCTCTCAGCTACAAGACTTGCTAAGTCTTACTACTTATACAAATACTAGTTTCTGATTTGATGGAGTTAACTAGATACAACAGGAATAATAATACAAGAGTGGAACGATCCAACATGTACCACCTGCCAAAACAAAATCACCCAGAACAGCTGTGTGCAAGCGATGCCGCTACTGATCCAAGCGGACAACCTGTAAGAACTGAGGCACAACGGGGGTGAGTTGCCAACTCGTGAGTAGAAAACATCATCAGGTAGAAAGCGAAATAAACAACGATTCCTATGTCAACTATATCATAAAGGTAATACTATGAAATTGTAGCATCTTGAAAAGTCGTTTTGGTGTTTTCCTGAAATTCGGTGAAAATTCGGTATTTTTCCGAAAACCGTCTTTCTTGTTATTTTGCAGTTTAGGGCTAATTATAGTTAAAATGGATAGGTAATTGCTTTTTTTTTAGTAGCTAATGAGTTAATTATGAAATTCTGGTCGTTTAAAAATTTTCCCTAATTTTTCAATTTTTTTATATTATTTTAAGCCGGTAAGAAAATACATTAAATTAGCGATAAATACAAATTTTTCCGGGCTAATTTTAATCTCTAAAATTATGATAATTAAAATCTAGTGGTAACATAAATTTTTAGTAATTTATTTTGATTTTTAACAAATTTTTATGATTTGAAACGAATTTATTGAATTTTGAGCTAAAACTTGCAATTTTTGAGTTGTAGGGGGCCTGTTTGCATAAAATTTCTTTTGTAAAACCCCTCTCTCTTTTCCCTCAGCCCGTGGACAGCCCAACCCTGACCAAGTCCAGAAATTTCTGGCCTCTTTTCTTTAGTTGCTTTCTTGAGTTGATTTAAGGGTTTTTTTGGATTTATTTTAAATATTGTTAATAAAGTATGGCGCTTTGACTTTTGTGGACTTGACCATGACTTTCCCCACTTGCCCACACCCTCCCCCATTCCTCTTGCTGGCCGAACCTGCACACTCCTCTTCTTCATCTCTTTTCCCTTCATTTTTCTTCAATTTTCTTCAAAAAACCACATCAAAATCCACACTTTATTCAAAAATCCAAACAAAATCCTTATGCTATCATTTTCCTTAGCCATTCTTGCTTGAATCTTGGTGCTTGAGGCCATCATTTGGAGCAAAATCCATTCTTTCTAGATCTCAAGTGAGGTATAATTCTCATCAAAGTTACTTTCTTTTGTTGCTAAATTCCTTTAAATGCATGGTTTAATGTTAAAAGTTAACTAATTTCTAATCTAGTTTAAAAAAGAGTAGTTTATTTAACTAGGGTTTGAAAGCCATAATAGTTAATTAAGTTGTTTTATAGTTAATCTAGTGGTTAATTAACTAATCTATATAGTTACCTTGTTGATGTAGTCTTCAATTATGCTAATTTAGTTAAATTTAGAAGTGTGAAATTGTTGTTTTAGGATTTTCAAGAGAGGGTTTTTGTATGGAATTGGATTGTGAAGCATGTTAATGAGTTGATTAGGGTTTAGAAATCCATTATTAGGGTAATTAATTTACTTTGCTATCTAGTATTTTGCTAACCTAATCTAAGTGATTAATTTTCTTATGTGGGCTTTTGTTGTGTTAAATTAAGTTTTCAAGTGTGGAAATTGATTTGGAATTTGCTAGGTTATAAATTCAAGAAATGGTTGTTTATGGAAAATAGGATTGGAATCATTGCTATTGTGTTGTAATTAGTGTTTGTAGATTGCTTGTAGTGTGCTTGGGTGATTATGCTAAATTGTAGTCGTTTTGTCGCAAATCGGCGATTTTTGCACCGATTTTGGAATGCAATTGCTTACTAGTTTTGTATAAAAATTATGTGATGGATTATTTTCGACATCTTGATGATTGTGTTGGCTTGTCCTACGACTTTTAGGATGCGTGAGTGCGGTTTTTTGGGTAGTCGGGTTTTAGTTTTGCCGGGCGACCAAATCGGCGTTTTTTGGCAGTTTTTGCGATTTTCGCGTGTGTTCCGCGCACTTTGTGCACGTTGTACCTAGCTAGCGAACTTTAGTAGTTTCGTTGGGGTTTTGCGTCGTTCTTGATATGTAACCTTATGTTTGGTATTTATGTAAATTCCAGGTTCGGTCGCGGAGACGTCAGACGCGGCGCGAAAGGGAAAGGCGGTGATTGGACACAGCTAGCCAGGGATCCCGGTGAGTAGATGTAATATCTACGGGGGACTATCGTTGGATGGCGCAAGCCGCCCGATAGTTTTAGTAACTTACAAATCCTTAGTAATGTTAGTAATTAGGGGTGAAATACTTAACTGACTATTTGCTGCATCCATGCATTATATTGACATACCTATACGAAACCATTTCATAGGACACCTGCACCATTACCAGGGTTTTTATATGCAGCACGAGCACTATTCATGTTTACACACACACCCTGGTAATTGCCATGCCACCACACTAGATAACTTTTAAAAATGAAACCGTAGTATTGCTATTCATGTGCATGTACTTCATCATATTAATTGTTCATGCTTAATACATTAATCACACATCGCAACTTGAATATTGATATCATACGCATTCATTATTATTGATATATGCACTTATGAGGATTTCTTGAGATTTTATGATATTGCTGGATTTCGGGGGAAAGCCGCAAAATTTCTAAACTTATTATATTTTTTTAAAATATGTAAATTGCGGTTTTCTAGTGATGTAAGTGTCGTCCACCATGAGTTTGCTGTGGATTTGGAAATCCGTGTCGAGGAGTGGAGGAACCGGCACGGGTACATGGTGGGCCCGGTAAGGTACCCCGGGGCAAGAGGAATGTGGTGATGACGTTGAGCCTGGCAGGGGACGGATTACCTACCGGTGACTGTTTGGGACGGCGGATATCCAGAGGATACCGACCGTGGCCGCTAGATGATGAGATATTGATATTTGAGATGGGTCAGCCGGACGGCTGAGGCCAGAGATACATTTATGAGATTTGAGACAGCTTTTGGGTGTCGTTGCTGGACACCGATTTTCGTCGATTCATTGACATTATGCTGGCATTCTAAAAGAGTTTCAAAAACAAAAAGAGATAAAATATTTCTTATATATACCTATAGAGACCTCAGATATTCATGTTGCATACATATTAGCACACTGATGTTATATACACACCTGCTAGTGCATCCAGTCATACCTGTATTATAGATGCTAGGATGCTTGTGTGCATGCATACGATAGCCTTTGTAGATGTTATTTATTACTCACGAGTTGGCAACTCACCCCCGTTGTGCCACAGTCTTTTGCAGGTCCGCTCCGTCAGTTCCGTAACGGCGGGCGCACTTGTTCTTTTGCCTCTTTTGCTTGAGCTCGAGATTTGCTCATAGGTGGGTTATGTTATCATTTTTGTACCACCTTGTATATTCTTTGTATCTAGTGTACTCCATCTACTGTTTCTACCAGATTATTGTATATTGACCTAGAGATGAGACTATGAGGTTTGTGGATTTTATGTTGTATTTTGGGGTCGAGCTCACTTGAGCCGACATGCTACTTTTTTTCATGTTTCCTTATGATTATTACGCTTGTTGTCATTTATATTGCGTGGGATTTGTGACCGCCTTATGGCGAAGAGCTAGCTCCCGCTTGGGGACGCCTTATTTGTTGATTTTACATTTATTCTTGTTGTACCCATTTTTGGGGGCCAGTATTTACAAAGGAGACTCTGCCGAAATTTTCGGAAAAATTAGTATTGTTTTTTAAAAAGGGTTTTACATGACTTATTTGATAAACTTGCTTTCAAATGTTTGGGTTTTCTTCACTCTTTTGCTTAATTGGTTTTGTTTTCTGGGCTTTGGCTTACTTATTTTACGGACGTCTTTAGACGTTTCGTAAACTTAAGTTCCAGTCACGTTCCGTACCCTGCGGGTCGTGACAAAGTTGGTATCAGAGCGATAGGTTTTACCTTTGTGAGTGTAGGATGACCCTTGGTAGATGGAGTAAGTGACTTAAGCAGGGTAACGTAGCGTGCGTATGTCCGCGGCATACTTACGATACGGTACTCCGCCTAAGTGACTTTAGGATATACTTGCTTGAAAAATTTCTTCTTCAATTCCGTGTATCCTATAATCCTATTGCACTGTCCTTACTATCCGTTTTCCTGTAACAGCCACTATGCCGCCGAAGGCTACGAGGGCACAGAGGGCTGCCGCCAGAGACGAGATTCGAGCTGGCACGTCCGAGACTAGGACTGAGCAGGGTGGTATGCCTACGCCGCAGGGACAGACCGATCCACCTTCCCCAGGCCGTATGGATAGGCTCGAGACCGGTATGGAGGAGTTGCGACAGATGATGGGAGGCATGCAGGAGCTACGTCAGATGGTAGGATCCCTAGTTGCAGCCAGTCGTACACCGAGGCCGGATGACGTACCTACTACATCACAGACGACCATGATACCTGCTCCTACTACTACCACCGTGGCCATTCCGGTTTCACTACAGGATTTCATGAGGCTGAGACCTCCAGTATTCACCGGCACCGAGGCAGCGGAGGACCCACAGACATTCCTTGACAGTTTAGCCAGGATCTGCCGTTCGCTGAGATGTTCGGATGATCGATGGGTAGAGCTTGCGAGTTTCCAACTAGAGGGTCTCGCGCAGACATGGTGGGAGTCAGTCTTGAGAGGTCGAGCTGCAGGTCTGCCGCCTATGACTTGGGCCGAGTTTACAGCGGTCTTTCTAGCCCGTTTCCTTCCAGAGAGCGTTCGTGACGCCAGAGCTCGCAGCTTCGAGGCCTTAGTCAAGACACCTGGGATGACGGTGTCTGAGTATGACATCCAGTTTACACAGTTATCCCGATATGCTCAGTATTTGGTGGATACCGAGGAGAAGATGGTGAAGAGGTTCGTACAGGGACTTGATGCCCAGCTATATCTTGCCATTGGCGCCCAGCACTACGACACTTATTCAGCTGCTATGGATACGGCATTGCGGATGGAGACACGCATATCACAGACTTCGGCCGTTTCTGGGCCGAAGAGGATTCGCACCGATGTACCGTCTCAGAGGCAGCGCGCCAGATTCTTTCCGAGAGATAGGCCTGGCAGAGGATTTGGGCGGGGACAGTTATATGGTTCTTATCCCCAGGGGCAGCAGCCGTCGCCAGGATGTTTTGGGTGCGGAAGTT
The DNA here is from genome assembly GCA_030015575.1 of Agapanthus africanus. Lineage (NCBI taxonomy): Eukaryota > Viridiplantae > Streptophyta > Magnoliopsida > Asparagales > Amaryllidaceae > Agapanthus > Agapanthus africanus. The sequence continues at coordinate 339,797,116 of CM057341.1, read as the reverse complement.
TGCACCATCTTGTCAGAGACTGTCCGGTGAGACGACAGGGAGCAGCGACAGTTCCGCATGTGACCCTACCACCATCACCAGCCCCTCTTCAGAGAGCCCTACTTCCTACCCCAGGCGATGCTCCACGCCAGTTAGGTGCACCGAGAGGCCGTGGACGCGGCGGTCCTGTTCAGAGAGGACGAGGAGGCAGAGGCCGAGGTCGAGGTCAGCCCGCTATCGGTGGAGGACAGGCCCGAGTTTTTGCTTTGACATCGCAGGATGCGCAGGCATCCAATGCCGTTGTGACAGGTACTTTGCCAGTTTGTTCTTTCGACGCACGGGTATTATTCGACCCAGGTTCTACACATTCGTACGTATCTACACACTTTGCACCGATGTTGGGCCGTGAGTCGTCGTCGTTAGATCAGCCGCTTGTTGTTGTTACTCCGGTAGGCGAGTCGTTTGTTGCTCGTTTTGTATTTCGTTTGTGTTCCGTTCGTATCGGGGAGAGGGATTCATCAGTTGATTTGATACTCCTCGATATGTTGGACTTTGATGTGCTTCTGGGCATGGATTGGCTAGCCACTTGTTATGCTTCGGTGGACTGCCGTGAGAAGGCAGTCAGATTTAGCTTTCCGGGAGAGCCAGTCCTTGTTATTCAGGGAGACCGCAGTGTCACCCTTCCCAGCTTAATTTCGTCTCTTCGCGCTGGTCAGCTCTTGCGGAAGGGATGTCAGGGATTCTTAGCGTATATTTGTGATACTCGAGCTGCAGAGGTTCCGTTGGACCGGGTCCCGGTAGTTTGTGAGTTCCCTGATGTTTTCCCTGATGAGCTACCTGGGCTACCGCCTGAGCGCAATGTTGAGTTCTGCATTGATTTGATTCCCGGTTCGGGGCCTATTTCTATACCGCCTTATCGGATGGCCCCGGCAGAGCTTCGAGAGCTGAAGGATCAGTTGCAGGATTTTTTTGATAAGGGGCTTATTCGACCGAGTGTTTCTCCGTGGGGTGCTCCGGTCCTGTTTGTCAAGAAGAAGGATGGAAGTTTGCGCTTATGTATCGACTACCGCCAGCTGAACAAAGTTACCGTTCGGAACAGATATCCGTTGCCGCGCATTGATGATTTGTTCGACCAGCTTCAGGGTGCGGGGTATTTTTCGAGGATCGACTTGCGATCAGGATACCATCAGCTGCGAGTTCGACAGGAGGATATACCGAGGACAGCTTTCCGCACGCGCTACGGCCACTACGAGTTTTTGGTGATGTCGTTCGGACTCACCAACGCCCCAGCAGCATTTATGGATTTGATGAACCGTACATTCAGGCCGTATCTTGACTTGTTCATCATCGTGTTTATCGACGATATCTTGGTGTACTCCCGGAGCAGAGAGGAGCACGAGCAGCACTTGCGGATTACGTTACAGACCCTGAGGGAGCACCAGCTGTTCGCAAAGTTCTCCAAGTGTGCATTCTGGCTGGACAGCGTCGGATTCTTGGGTCACGTGGTTACGAGAGACGGCATTTGTGTGGACCCAAAGAAGATTGAGGCTGTTCAGCAGTGGCCCCGACCTACATCGGTTACTGAGATCCGTAGTTTTCTAGGCTTGGCGGGCTACTACAGGCGTTTTGTTCAGGACTTCTGCCGTATAGCTGCACCGTTGACCGGTTTGACCCGGAAGGGAGTTCCTTTCGTTTGGACAGAGGAGTACGAGCGCAGTTTTCAGCAGCTACGGACTTGTTTGACTACGGCGCCGGTATTATCTTTACCTTCGGGATCAGGCGGATTTGTTGTCTACTGTGATGCTTCGCGAGTGGGATTAGGATGCGTTTTGATGCAGCATGGCCGGGTGATCGCTTATGCTTCTCGGCAGTTGAAGAAGCATGAACAGAACTACCCCACTCATGATTTGGAGATGGCTGCAGTGGTCTTTGCACTGAAGATTTGGCGACATTACCTTTACGGCGAGTCGTGTCAGATATTCACCGATCACAAGAGCTTAAAGTACATATTTCAGCAGCGAGACCTGAACCTCAGACAGCGTCGTTGGATGGTGTTGGTGAAAGACTACGACTGCGAGATCTTATATCATCCCGGCAAGGCAAATGTGGTGGCAGATGCGTTGAGTAGGAGGCCCGGGGGTAGTCTATCCTTTTTGCGCGCAGTGCAGAGGCAGTCGTCAGCAGATTGGCAGATGTTATGCGACAGCCGAGTTGAGTTCGAGTTCACTCAGACAGGGGGACAGCTCGCGCATGTTCGTGCACGCCCACAGTTACTTGACCGTATATATGAGGCACAGCACAGTGACGACCGTTGCTCAGAGATCATGGCACAGATGGGACAGGGCAGATTTTCCGAGTTCGTGATTGACGATCAGGGGATTTTACGATATGGATCTAGACTGTGCGTACCAGATGCTGATGGATTGCGGCGCGACATTCTTGAGGAGGCACACCGATCAGTGTATAGTGTCCACCCAGGTTCCACCAAGATGTACCATGATATGAGAGAGACCTACTGGTGGGACGGGATGAAGAGGGACATTGCGGAGTTCATTTCGAGATGCCTGACTTGTCAGCAAGTCAATGCCGAGCACCAGAGGCCCGCAGGAGAGCTACAGCCGTTACCCATTCCAGAGTGGAAATGGGAACAGATTTCGATGGATTTCGTTGTGGGTCTACCCAGGACCAGTCGAGGGTACGACTCCATCTGGGTGATCGTGGATAGATTGACGAAAGCGGCTCACTTCCTTCCAATGAAGACGACTTTCAGCTTCGCTCAGTATGCTCAGCTCTATATTGACGAGATCGTGCGACTACATGGCGTACCGACTTGTATCGTGTCAGATCGAGGCACTCAGTTCACCAGCCGACTTTGGCAGAGACTTCAGGAGGCTTTGGGCACTCGTTTGAGCTTCAGCACAGCGTTTCATCCGCAGACAGACGGACAGTCAGAGCGAACCATTCAGACTCTCGAGGACATGCTCAGAGCGTGCGTTTTAGACTTTGGTGGTAGCTGGGATCGTCATTTACCTCTAGTGGAGTTCTCCTACAATAACAGCTTCCAGGATACTATTCAGATGGCACCTTTCGAGGCATTGTATGGGAGGAGATGCAGATCGCCCGTTTGTTGGACAGAGCTCAGCGAGAGCAGCATTTTGGGGCCGCAGCTTGTTGAGGAGACGACAGCGAAGATACAGTTGATCCAAGACCGGATGAGAGCGGCTCAGAACAGACAGAAATCGTATGCGGACAGGCGCCGTCGCAGATTAGAGTTCGCAGTTGGCGACCATGTTTTTCTGAAAGTCTTCCCGATGAAGGGCGTGATGCGTTTTGGGCGAAAGGGGAAGCTTAGCCCTAGATTCGTAGGTCCCTTCGAGATCCTCGAGCGGGTTGGCGCTGTTGCATATCGTTTGGCTCTTCCTCCCAGCTTTCCCGATGTTCACCCCGTCTTCCATGTTTCGATGCTCCGCAAGTACCTTCACGACCCTTCGCATGCGATTCAGCACCCGACAGTCCAGCTAGAGCGCGACCTTTCTTTTGCAGAGAAGCCGGTGGCCATCCTGGATCGGCAGGTGAAGAAGTTGAGGTAGAAGGTTATACCAACCGTCAAGGTCCTTTGGCGTAGCCCGAGCAGCGAGGAGGTTACCTGGGAGACCGAGGGCGAGATGAGGAAGAAATATCCCCATCTCTTCGAAGGTACGCATAGCTATATTTTTAAATTCGGGGACCGAATTTCTTTTAGGGGGGAAGATTGTAGCGTCTTGAAAAGTCGTTTTGGTGTTTTCCTGAAATTCGGTGAAAATTCGGTATTTTTCCGAAAACCGTCTTTCTTGTTATTTTGCAGTTTAGGGCTAATTATACTTAAAATGGATAGGTAATTGCTTGTTTTTAGTAGCTAATGAGTTAATTATGAAATTCTGGTCGTTTAAAAATTTTCCCTAATTTTTCAATTTTTTTATATTATTTTTAGCCGGTAAGAAAATACATTAAATTAGCGATAAATACAAATTTTTCCGGGCTAATTTTAATCTCTAAAATTATGATAATTAAAATCTAGTGGTAACATAAATTTTTAGTAATTTATTTTGATTTTTAACAAATTTTTATGATTTGAAACGAATTTATTGAATTTTGAGCTAAAACTTGCAATTTTTGAGTTGTAGGGGGCCTGTTTGCATAAAATTTCTTTTGTAAAACCCCTCTCTCTTTTCCCTCAGCCCTTGGACAGCCCAACCCTGACCAAGTCCAGAAATTTCTGGCCTCTTTTCTTTATTTGCTTTCTTGAGTTGATTTAAGGGTTTTTTTGGATTTATTTTAAATATTGTTAATAAAGTATGGCGCTTTGACTTTTGTGGACTTGACCATGACTTTCCCCACTTGCCCACACCCTCCCCCATTCCTCTTGCTGGCCGAACCTGCACACTCCTCTTCTTCATCTCTTTTCCCTTCATTTTTCTTCAATTTTCTTCAAAAAACCACATCAAAATCCACACTTTATTCAAAAATCCAAACAAAATCCTTATGCTATCATTTTCCTTAGCCATTCTTGCTTGAATCTTGGTGCTTGAGGCCATCATTTGGAGCAAAATCCATTCTTTCTAGATCTCAAGTGAGGTATAATTCTCATCAAAGTAACTTTCTTTTGTTGCTAAATTCCTTTAAATGCATGGTTTAATGTTAAAAGTTAACTAATTTCTAATCTAGTTTAAAAAAGAGTAGTTTATTTAACTAGGGTTTGAAAGCCATAATAGTTAATTAAGTTGTTTTATAGTTAATCTAGTGGTTAATTAACTAATCTATATAGTTACCTTGTTGATGTAGTCTTCAATTATGCTAATTTAGTTAAATTTAGAAGTGTGAAATTGTTGTTTTAGGATTTTCAAGAGAGGGTTTTTGTATGGAATTGGATTGTGAAGCATGTTAATGAGTTGATTAGGGTTTAGAAATCCATTATTAGGGTAATTAATTTACTTTGCTATCTAGTATTTTGCTAACCTAATCTAAGTGATTAATTTTCTTATGTGGGCTTTTGTTGTGTTAAATTAAGTTTTCAAGTGTGGAAATTGATTTGGAATTTGCTAGGTTATAAATTCAAGAAATGGTTGTTTATGGAAAATAGGATTGGAATCATTGCTATTGTGTTGTAATTAGTGTTTGTAGATTGCTTGTAGTGTGCTTGGGTGATTATGCTAAATTGTAGTCGTTTTGTCGCAAATCGGCGATTTTTGCACCGATTTTGGAATGCAATTGCTTACTAGTTTTGTATAAAAATTATGTGATGGATTATTTTCGACATCTTGATGATTGTGTTGGCTTGTCCTACGACTTTTAGGATGCGTGAGTGCGGTTTTTTGGGTAGTCGGGTTTTAGTTTTGCCGGGCGACCAAATCGGCGTTTTTTGGCAGTTTTTGCGATTTTCGCGTGTGTTCCGCGCACTTTGTGCACGTTGTACCTAGCTAGCGAACTTTAGTAGTTTCGTTGGGGTTTTGCGTCGTTCTTGATATGTAACCTTATGTTTGGTATTTATGTAAATTCCAGGTTCGGTCGCGGAGACGTCAGACGCGGCGCGAAAGGGAAAGGCGGTGATTGGACACAGCTAGCCAGGGATCCCGGTGAGTAGATGTAATATCTACGGGGGACTATCGTTGGATGGCGCAAGCCGCCCGATAGTTTTAGTAACTTACAAATCCTTAGTAATGTTAGTAATTAGGGGTGAAATACTTAACTGACTATTTGCTGCATCCATGCATTATATTGACATACCTATACGAAACCATTTCATAGGACACCTGCACCATTACCAGGGTTTTTATATGCAGCACGAGCACTATTCATGTTTACACACACACCCTGGTAATTGCCATGCCACCACACTAGATAACTTTTAAAAATGAAACCGTAGTATTGCTATTCATGTGCATGTACTTCATCATATTAATTGTTCATGCTTAATACATTAATCACACATCGCAACTTGATTATTGATATCATACGCATTCATTATCATTGATATATGCACTTATGAGGATTTCTTGAGATTTTATGATATTGCTGGATTTTGGGGGAAAGCCGCAAAATTTCTAAACTTATTATATTTTTTTAAAATATGTAAATTGCGGTTTTCTAGTGATGTAAGTGTCGTCCACCATGAGTTTGCTGTGGATTTGGAAATCCGTGTCGAGGAGTGGAGGAACCGGCACGGGTACATGGTGGGCCCGGTAAGGTACCCCGGGGCAAGAGGAATGTGGTGATGACGTTGAGCCAGGCAGGGGACGGATTACCTACCGGTGACTGTTTGGGACGGCGGATATCCAGAGGATACCGACCGTGGCCGCTAGATGATGAGATATTGATATTTGAGATGGGTCAGCCGGACGGCTGAGGCCAGAGATACATTTATGAGATTTGAGACAGCTTTTGGGTGTCGTTGCTGGACACCGATTTTCGTCGATTCATTGACATTATGCTGGCATTCTAAAAGAGTTTCAAAAACAAAAAGAGATAAAATATTTCTTATATATACCTATTGAGACCTCAGATATTCATGTTGCATACATATTAGTACACTGATGTTATATACACACCTGCTAGTGCATCCAGTCATACCTGTATTATAGATGCTAGGATGCTTGTGTGCATGCATACGATAGCCTTTGTAGATGTTATTTATTACTCACGAGTTGGCAACTCACCCCCGTTGTGCCACAGTCTTTTGCAGGTCCGCTCCGTCAGTTCCGTAGCGGCGGGCGCACTTGTTCTTTTGCCTCTTTTGCTTGAGCTCGAGATTTGCTCATAGGTGGGTTATGTTATCATTTTTGTACCACCTTGTATATTCTTTGTATCTAGTGTACTCCATCTACTGTTTCTACCAGATTATTGTATATTGACCTAGAGATGAGACTGTGAGGTTTGTGGATTTTATGTTGTATTTTGGGGTCGAGCTCACTTGAGCCGACATGCTACTTTTTTTCATGCTTCCTTATGATTATTACGCTTGTTGTCATTTATATTGCGTGGGATTTGTGACCGCCTTATGGCGAAGAGCTAGCTCCCGCTTGGGGACGCCTTATTTGTTGATTTTACATTTATTCTTGTTGTACCCATTTTTGGGGGCCAGTATTTACAAAGGAGACTCTGCCGAAATTTTCGGAAAAATTAGTATTGTTTTTTAAAAAGGGTTTTACATGACTTATTTGATAAACTTGCTTTCAAATGTTTGGGTTTTCTTCACTCTTTTGCTTAATTGGTTTTGTTTTCTGGGCTTTGGCTTACTTATTTTACGGACGTCTTTAGACGTTTCGTAAACTTAAGTGCCAGTCACGTTCCGTACCCTGCGGGTCGTGACAGAAATCTAGGGTGACCGTATCTGTATATGTGCCACAACATAAACTATGCCTATCCGCAAGTGGATCTCATCCAACCATATTATCAATTGCCGGTATGCGTGAGGATCTCATCCACGTGTCAACCACTGACACAACAACTCATGTATGAAAAAATCATGAAAGCATGGGCATGTAAGTATGAGGATATAAATCAACGTGTGTCACTCGCGACACATCAAAAAAATCAAGGAACCCGAAACATCATGAAAACTAGTGTCCAGCATCGACACATAAATACTCATATCCATACGTTCTTCGAAACCTAAGTGTCCAATATCGACACTCGTGTTCCACGTATCGGTTTTATAATATCCATACGCTCCTCGAAACCTAAGTGTCCAACATCGACACTTGTGTTCCACGTATCGGTTTTCTAATGTCCATACGCTCCTCGAAACCTAAGTGTCCAACATCAACACTTGTGTTCCACGTATCGGTTTTCAAATCCGGAAAATACCTGAAATCCATATCTCAATGCGTAAATCCATGTAATATGATGTATGCAACATAGAACAACGATATGAGCATATCAAGGAAAAATCTGATTTTTAAATGAATCAAGTCATTAAATATATCACGCGGTTCCCAATTATCCAAATCCAATGCAACATCATATAAAGCTCAACATATAGCTTTTGCAAGGTATATCATGGTATGATGTAGCAATTCTACTGTGTAATGACATAGTAATTATCGATGATGAAGTGTGTGAGCCGGCCAATATGTGTAAGTGTAGCATACGCATCATCGATAATGATGTTGGTGTACTAGCATAGGTATATATATATATAATGCAATGAGAATGACATGAACGTAGCATAAAGTACATCGTCAGCTAAATGCTACAAGGTATACGTGTCTACAATATATCCATGTGAGTGACTCTATCAAACGGCATCCCGCCTCAGAACATCACGTACGGTATAATCCATCATACGGCATATCACTCAAGATTCACAAATTATATATGTCTATATACCTATATCCCAGGTCACATCTGTATCAATCTCATATCGTGGACCGACAAAGGTATCAACCATCCCATATCGACTCGCATCCATATAACGACATATCACACTAACTCATCATATCAAATCGTATACTCGTTTATCGCATTAATATCTCGCATCACATTTGTATAAACGTCATAACTTATTAATTCCACAACACCTCTATCTCAATCTCGTGTCGTGTTTATCAATCGCGAACAAACCCCATACCATTATCAACTCATACTTGTTCTCTTTAAATTCGTACCTATCACGATTCACTTCTCATATCATATTCTTAATGTCACGATGTTCATTAGTGTCAACTTTCATCATTTTATCGTTATTAGATCCTATAATCATGTCTGTCTCAAATCATTTATCAGGATATAATAATCAAACGATATTCCATATCAATGTTTGCGGGGGGGCTATACGCCATCCACCTGACTTCCCCCCTAGATATAAATCTGCTCACCTGCTAAACTCCTCGCTTAGCCGTAATCGATGTGCTTCGTCATCTCGGAATCCTCGCGAAGGTACCTACAATATCAACACATATCGCAATATCATCAAAATCAATGTCCGAAAAACGATACGGCAGACGGTGCGCTCATAGGTTAGAACTTATAGCCCACGCATGCAAAACCAACCAAACAACCCTTGTTGTTGATATACAAACGCCCAACAACCAAATACAATACCAAATACTAAAATCAAGAATTCCGAAATACGGAAAACCATAACCAAAACCACTAACAATAGCTCTCAGATTTTGGTTCAGGTAAACTGGAACTACACGAACAAGTATAGGGTGTTGTATATGAAGTATATGAGCTAGTGGACCAACATAGACACCAAATTCCACCAAGTGGCCGGCCACATTGCTTGAAATTCCGGCGAGCTCGGCCAGGGTAGCTCCATTGGGGTTCGTCTGGTCAAGGTGGTCTCCTTGTCCCTAATTTGGTCCCTGGTATTGTTTTCTTACCCCATAAACACTCCAGGTCATCCCAGATTCCCTGTAGGCATTAAGGTTTCACAAAACCGATACGGAACAATTCTAACTTCGTGTATCGGGTTCTAAACTTAATTCCAAGTCAAAAGAACACTCTCCAAGGTCTTTAAATCACTCTATAAGGTCTTGTAAACACTCACTACACCTCATTTGTCCACACAACAGCAACTTATAACTTTCAAAGATCACATATCCCCAATTACTCCAATTCTAAAATAAAACACGATATTAAGCACAAACTCTAAACTAAAGTGTATGGATTACCTTATTTGCAACCATAGAACTTTCTTGAGTTGCCCAAGTATACAAAATCCAAACTTGGTTGGTCCAATGTGTTTATAATGGATGTGTGCAAGTTTTTAATGAAGGAAGCATAAGGTTTTAGTGAAGGATTGAAGATGATGCTAGAGGTAGTGGAGGTTGAAGAAGAAGAAGAAAAGTGATGAAGAAATAATGGGGAAGATGCAAAAATGGCAGCCCCCCTCACTCTCTCACAAACAAATATCCCTTTTGTTTCTTTCACAAATATCTCATGGCATAAATCTTTATTCCATTCACACTCAAACTCTCTATTTCCCTTGCTTTCTCTTTTCTTTTCCTTTATATTTCCTTTCTCATTCTCTATCTCACAAGTCACAAATCTCAAAAACCAACATGCACATGACACGGTGCACAAGTTACGGAAAAATATAAAAACAAAGATTTTACCAAAAATCCGATAAATATCATTAAAATAAATAAATCATTTTATTCTTCGATAAATTCCCAAATATTGGTATACACTTATACCACTTTACGAAAATCCCAAATTTCGCAAATCGGGTAGTTTTCACGAAATTTATTATTTTAATATTAAATTTCTAAAAATAATATTTTATTTTTCCTGAAATGTTACAAAAGTCCATACTTTGTTGGTGTACATAAACTCCATTTTGGATCTCTTGGCATCCAGCCACTTCACAGAGGCACCACTCGTGATAGCTTGCTGAAAATTGGTAGGGTCATAATTATCCATGATGCAATCTTCTCCATCACCATCAACGAGAAAACCGTAGTATCTGTCAGGTGGGCGAGAAGTCCTACCAGATCTACGGAGTGGCTGAGGTTCATTAGGTTCTGTTGCAACATTAGGTTCAACTAAGTCGTCATTTGTAACTTGTGTCTCTAGAACCTCTTCTAGATCTACCACATTGCCATCAGTATCATTTGGAAAAATCTCATATTCTAAGAATGTGGCATACTGAGGAAAAAAACACCTTTTGTTCCTCCTTGTGGTAGAAAAGATACCCAAACGAATGTTTCGGATATCCTACAAATATACACTTGACTAATCGTGTCTCGAGTTTGTCTGGATTCTGCTTTTTAACAAAAGCCGGACAACCCCAAATCTTAACTCGTTTAAGAGATGGTCTCTTCCCATACCATATTTCATATGGAGTGGTAGACACGGTCTTGGTTGGAACTTTGTTCAACAGAAACGCTGCAGTCTCCAATGCATGCCCCCAAAAGGAGAGAGGTAACTCAGTATCACTCATCACGGATCGCACCATATCTAATAGGGTATGATTCCGCCGCTCTGACACACCGTTGTGCTGTGGTGTGTAAGGGGGAGTGAGCTGAGAGAGAATCCTATTCTCTTTTAGAAAGTTAGAAAACTCTGTACTAAGAAACTTTCCACCTCGATCTGATCGAAGTATTTTTGTTCTCATTCCAGTTTGTTTTTCTACTTCAAGTTTGTACTCCTTGAATTTCTCGAAAGCTTCAGACTTATGCTTTAATAAAAACACATGACCGAATCTCGAGAAATCATCAGTAAAAGTTATGAAGTAAGAAAAACCGCCTCTCACATGTTTAGACATTGGCCCACATACATCACTATGTATGAGGCCCAAGAGCTCAGTAGCTCTTTCTCCGTGTCAAGTAACGGAGTTTTGGTCATTTTCCCTTTGATACAAGACTGACAAGTCGCATAAGATTTATACTCAAAAGGATTTAAATATCCATCTTTATTAAACTTGTTTAGTCTTGTTTCATTAATATGACCAAGTCTACAATGCCAAAGAAAAGCTTCATTTATATCTGAAAATTTTATTTTATTTGTGTGTTGTATGTTGAAAACTGTGTGTTGATTCAGGACGTATATCCCGTTATTAAGTGTACCATAACCAATCAACTCTTGATTCAATTTAATGTTCATAACATTATGCTGCAATACAAAATGATATCCTTCATTGTCTAACAAAGAAACGGATACAATATTACAAAGCATGCTTGGTACAAAATAACATAGCTTCAAAACCAATATACAACCCGACGGCAACCCTAGGTGATACTTTCCCACTGAAACGGAATGTACATTGGAACCATTTCCAACACGGAGAGTATGATCACCGGTCTTCAAAACTCTGCTATTTCTCAACCCCTACACAGAATTCCAGATATGAGAAGCCGAACCAGTATCCAATACCTAGGAAGCAGAGTTAATAGAAAAACAGTTTTTAGTTACGAACACACCTGAAGCTGAAGCATCACCATGCTTCCTTTTCTTGAGACCAAGGTACTCAGTACAGTTCCGCTTCCAGTGCCTTGTCTTCTTCCAAGAAAAATATTCTCCTTTTCCCGACACTGCGGCTTTGGATTTGTCTTTCCCCTTCACCTTCTTAATTCCACCTCTTGGTTTGGTGGATTTCTACTTATTCCTTCCCTCAGCCTTGGCTTTTGGGACGGAAGATGAAGATTGTCCAACAATCAGAGAGGGAGACTTCGCCTTAAGAATGCTCTCCGCATTTCTCAACATGTTGAGAAGTTCGGGTAGTGACTTCTCCATGCTATGCATGTTGAAGTTCACTATGAATGGAGCAAAGGCAGAGGGAAGAGACTGTAGAACGATATCAATATACTGCTCGTTCTCCATTGTCCATTTGAGGCCCTCAAGCTCTTAAATAAGATCTATCATCTTCAAAACGTGATCGCCTACTGGTGTTCCAGGAGCCATTCGAATCTGAAACAGCTTTCGAGACGCTTCGTATCGTAGGATACGAGGTTGCTCCCCATACATTTCTTTTTTTATGGAGAAAGATGGATTGAACATCCATATACTCGTGCTGCTTTTGATGTGTATTGCCCATCGATGCAAGCACGAGGCATTTGGCAGTAGCACGGTCAATATCCCACGTTTTGCGGATTTCCCTTTCCGCAAGAGAAGATTCAGGGCCTGGGCTGGGCGGGGCTGAGGCGGTGAGGACATATAATACTTTATCATATGTGAGAGCAATGTTAATGTTCCTTAAGCTGTCTTTATAGTTCAGCCCATTAAGCTTATTTTTCTCCAATAGTAGCTTAAGTCCAGTTATGGTTATCTGCCATTAGAAGGGAGAAAAGAATACACTCAGCGAAAGCTCTTGCAAAGATCAGATTGGTTATTATCTTATCTAATCGATTTCTCCCGCTGCTTTTATCAAATTTTTTTAAAAACCTTTAAAAGAAAATTTAGCCAGGATTAATTACATTCTACAACTTCGCTAACCGTTCAGCCAGGCCAGTGCCGGTACTTCTGAGGGAGGTTCCCCGTGCTTTCGCACGGACCTAATTAAAATAAACCTCGTTTTCCTAGAGGCGTGGCCCCGTTTACACCTTTCTAAACACCTAATGAGTTAGCTAATTATAAAGTGCAAAATTCTCCTGGGAGCAACTTTTGCTCACGGTGGGATCGGGATCTTACTATGACATAGAAGGTATGCAATCTCATTGCAAATTTCAACTCTTGAAACTCCCGATATGTTTTTTACCCCTAGCACTCATGACCTTAACTAAAGTCAACATATCATAAGTACTAGTCAAGTTCTTCCCATCATTTCGTGATTAGCTAGACACGCCCATATGACCCTTAACTATAGTCAACATAATCATATGACTGTCCTAACTAATCGCATCATATGCGGTGTAGGAAGACATCACTTAGCTACCGTACACTGCGCCTTAACTATAATCAAAATACGTAGCACGAATACTAAGTACTCTACTTCCTAAAAGGACGGAGGGCTGCGGATAGTTTTTAAGAAAACTTTTAACGCTTTGAACTTGATATCATTGTAGAATCGAATGGTTTTAAAAGGAGTAGCTTAAGCTCCGCAATTTGAAAACTTTCTTTTTCACAAAAAGTCGAGTAGGTTTCAAATCTGATTCTACAACATCTTTTTAGGTTCCTTTTTGTTTACATTAATCTTATTAATGTAGTCCTGTTCATCTCGAAAAATCGCATTTTAATACCCGCATTCATAATCTGTTTTGTTATTTATCGGTACTATTAACCAGTGTCGGCTCAGTAATTACAGATTACAGGTACCCATGACAAAATACTGGAAATACTCTTAAAAACACGGATATATCATTTGTGAGTCGACACTGCAGCCGGAACTGGCAACCGACCGATATCCAAATTGTTCTTTTTGTAAAGAAATGTGTACACACATTTTGTCTAAAATGGTCTAACATATACATGTGTGACACTAGCTCTTTGGCACTAGACCATGATGGGGCTGCCATGATGCAAGGCACAAGTGGGCATGGGTGTGATGTGCATTGATGGTGCAATAAATGCAATAAAGTTTTGATGTGATGCATTGCTCCATGTTTCCCTCCAATCTCTGAGTGCATCCAAGGCTTCTACAGACAAAACTAGCTGCACCAGAGTGATGTTGGAGTGCACACAAGACCACACAATGAATACGAGCCTCAGAGCTCGGATTTAAACTGGCCACAACCCCATGAAAACAGAGCTCGCCGGCCCCCTTGCCTATTCGTCCCCATCTTTTCACTGTCCCTCTCATGCAGTCACATCAACCTACTTTTATTGTTTGTTTATTTTTCTTTTGTGCCTATAAAAGCAGACCGGTGAGCAAGGGATGAGAACCATATGTATATACCCTATTTTCATTTCTTAGTTTTGTTTTTGGTTTAGCTTGAGATTTGAGTGGGCTTCAATTAGTTTCTTCTTCATCTTCTTCCCTCTTGAAGCTTTCTTTGGAGAGCTTCATTAAGGAGGTTGAATAGATAACCAAAATCTTGTATCTCTTTTCTCAAGTGTTAATAATATTTGTCTTTGTTTATTTGCTTTCTTTTCTTTACTTGCTTTTATTTGCTTTACTTTATTATGCTTAACTAATCTTCTTGGTTGTGGTAATGGTGAGGAAGTGAGATGAAAGGCTTTGCCTCCTTCTCCTATTGTTAATGTTTAATGTGCTTAATTTTGGTTATAAACTTAGTATTGTAATTTGGATGGGTTGATATGGTATGTTGATTCCATGGTGACTTTGTAATCTCATCGCATACCATATTCTCCCCATAAACCACATCTTGCAAGCCTAAGGTTAGAATCAACTCGGTGTTAAGTTTGCTAAGCTTGGATATGGTATTTTGTAATTAATTGACGTGACAACTCTTTCGGTTTCATATACCATATACCATCACAAAGACTTAGCACACTTAACACTTAAATCTTTTGCTCTCACTAAATCACTTGTGTTTTTGATGTTGTGGTATGCTTGCTAACCCTTGTATTTAGTGTTGATACCCCAAGCTTGGACATACAAACGGTAAGTGAACAAACGGACCCGTTTCGTGTTTTGCGGCGAATATCGGAATTTGATGATTTGTGCTTGGCAACGCCTTGACAAATCATGCTTAATGTCGGGATCGACAAAAGGACGGACAACTCATGATCAAGGGAGTGTCGAAGGAATCGTCGCGATTCGACCTTCCGAGCCAAAGACACGGCTAATTTCTTACTTAACATCTTTTCTTGCTTTTTCTTGTTTTCGTATGCTTTTTATTCTTTGTGACAAAACCAACCATTCGTTATTTGTTGAACCATAAATCATAAGACCCAATACAAAATTCCCTGCAGATCGACTCGTGCTTGCCGGCTCGCTACAACGCGTCGTGCACTTGCGGTTTATAAATAGTAAAATGAGAACGATCTCGCGTGCGCAATCCGTTTCCTTAATATCATATCCGTTTTGAAATCATACGCGTTTGCGCGCGCGGGAGGATTCCCAACAAGTTTTTGGCGCCATTGCCGGGGAGTTGGTAGTGTTGGGTATTGTTATTTCGGGTTCTTACTAACAAAACTAACTACTAACTTAATTTTTTTCAAAACTAATAAATTCTTTTGAAATTGTTCTATGTCTTTACTGCCGGCTATCACTCTGTAATACAACTTAAAAATCATGTTATACCATTGGAATACTCATATATTCAGATGGATCCACACAAAATTCTAGCACAAACTATCATCATTTGGCCGGCGACATCATTGCCAAATCTGGCGAGCTCGGCCCAATAAGGGTGGTTTTGATTTTTTCTTTTTGTATGATCTCCAGTGTATTGTCAGTACTCCATTAGTATTGTTTGATTTTTATAATTTTGAGTGTGCAGGAATTGGGGCAGATATATCGCTTTTTGACACTAAATATCGTATTTTCCGACATTTCAGGTTTTTAAGGAATTACGACCAGCGATCGTGCGGAGCGAGGCTCAAATGCAATTGCAAGACGTTAGTGAAGTACAGTGCCAAACATCCGGGTAGTTTGACCCGCGCAAGCGAACAATCAAGGACTCGGATCACTTTTCAAAGGAGTTTCTTGACAAAATACACATCGGTACGTATTCTCCTAACACATTCTTCTCGAATCCGACGCATTACAATATTTCCATCTTCTGCAGGATTTTTCGCACAAACTTGCCACCAATTACGCAGAGTACTAACTTTATTTTTTGCAGCGCTTAAACTTAAACAGAAAAAGAATTGCTTAAATTGGTTGATTCTTGAATTCTTTTATTGATTGCGCATTTGCATCTTAATACGGAATTAAAGCCAAAATGACCAAACAAGATACAGTAAAGGATTTCATCACCTTTTCACTATAGCCCACAAAACAAAAAACTGCATTCTTGCATACCCCCAGTAATTTTAAAAATCAATTAGACTTTGACTTTAAGGACTTCGCGCTCATTATGAGAAGTTGATTGTGTTTAGAACACCGCTTAATGCTGTATCGTTCACGGGGTGTCTAGGCAAGTGTTCAAGAGAAAGGGTTATCTAATTAAGGAATTTCGCGAAAGCGTTGGAAAACCTCCCCTTCTCTTTTGCACTTACCTTGCTTTGTGATCCGTATATCTTGAGTCCGTTTCTCGACATAGTTTTATCTCGACAATCAGGTTCTTGAGCAGGTCTAGTTGACCAGCATACAATAGACTGCTAGGGGTGTGATATTCTTTGTTTTTGTGATATTTGTGAATTCTTGTTAATATGGGTGATACACGATTTAATTCAGTTTCTCACGATTCTTATTCTTTTTTTATACTCTTTCCCAATTCTTTTGTTCAAACTGCCACGATTTTTCCCATATTCATGAAAATTGTCCTTTTCTAGGGATTGACCAACCGTCCCAAATTTTTGAAAATGGTTAATCACCTAGCACTCTTGAACCCAGTCCCACTTCAATTAGAGACCTAATGATTGAAGATTTAGAGAATGAGGTCGACAGATTGACAGCTTTAGCATCACCACCATCACAACCCCTCCAACCCAAAACAATTGAACCATCATTAAGGAAGGATAGTGAGATGGATGCTAGGTTGAACGCTTTAGAAAAGGGTATTGAAGTAATGACTGAGGTCGAGAACCAATCAGCTTCTACGCTAGCCCTGTTCATACAGCAGTCCGAGCAATTGTTTCTTGCTCAAACTCAATCATTGGTTAGAATAGAGGAACACGCGAAACATTTAGCTGTGAGGATTCTATGGAGTGAACACAGTCAATCGGAACCCAATAATGTTAGTATCTGTCATCTAAGAAGTCACCCGAATGAGATAAATGATCAATTGAATTTTGATGATTTCATACATGACGATGCAATTGAATTGACTGAGTGCTACCAGGACACATAAGAAAACCCTCCGTGGCAAACCGATGATTTTTGTAATCCAATTTTAAATGAGGGAGCTTGTGAATTTATCGGGTATGGTTTGGATAGATTGTCAGAAGAGATAAATGATCAGGAACCCACAATTTTTGTATCACCTAGTGATATTGTTTCGGAAGAAACGTTAGTGTGGGAACCTACTTTTTTAGATGACATATACGTACCCATTTGTGAATGTGTTGAGGAAGAAATCGTATTGAGATAGTCTATGAGCTATAATGATAAGAATATGATTGTAAAAAATCATAGGGAGGAAGACAACATTGAAAAAAAATTCTTTCATATCGAGTTTTGAGGAAATTTTTGCGGATGGACTTGATATTCTTGGTGAGTTTGAGTCAGGATCAATTTGGGAACATCCTAAAAACCTTTCTTTTCCTGAACTTTTTGCCGATGAACTCCAGTTTTTACACGAACTTGACTTTGGAACTCAACATGTGCTTTATGAACATTCAATTCATCCAGGAAACAATTCTATGACCGCTTCAAAACTTCTTCTTCATCTTCAGCGTCTTCTGATCCCTACTTTTACACGCCCATGCCCTTCACTAACATCTAACTTATACCCTTTCTTTTTCTTTTTCTTTTGTATATACATATTCCTTTACCAGCCATTGCACTATATACACAAAATTTTTAAATGGCCGGTATTAATTTCTGGACTAACCCAATCTTTTAACATGTAAATGTTGTAATTAGTCTTAGGTTTTTTCTTTTTCTTTGAATAAATTTCTCACCCTGTTGTCTAAGTCTAGCTACCGGAGACTGGGGCAACGATGAGGACATCGTAAAACTCAGGTTTGGGGATGAGCACTGCGTTTATTTTGCTGCATCATGTGTATATTGTATATTCTGCATTGCATACATATTAAAAAAGTTGAAAAAATTTCCTAAAAATATAAAAACTTGTCGTTTTAGCTAGCGGGGGAATTTAGATTCGAAGTCTGACGGTTCAGTCGAAAAGATAGAAATAACTAAATTCTTTTTGTGAGACTGACGAACCGAATGATAACCCTCCTTTATGTTTAACCGTAGCTAATATACGTCTTTTATATCACTTTATACGTGTCATTTGTATTTGAGAATTAGATGAATGTCTGACATGTCTTCAAAACTTTTGAAAATTGGTAAAAATCTTTAGGATCAAACAGGTTTGTTATGAGTTAAGTAATGTCAAGAATAGTTCATAAAGTAAGGTGAATATGAAGAATTTTATTGATGTTTTAATAGAAGCTAAAAATCTGAAAAATAACCCACATGGAACCTTGTTGGAGTGATTACACACCTTATCACTTGTAACGTCTTTGGATTTAAAAGAAAATGCTGGATATATCTCCGTTTTCCCTGAGTTCGGAATATTTTAAAAAAATGAGTCTTTTGTTTTGTGGCCTTGGTAACTTGGGTAATTAAGTCCTTGGAGTATCTCCACACCTAATTGTAACCCTTCGAAAATCGTTTAGACAGTTTTTCGGTAATCGGCAAATTTTTCGGCTTTTTCCGTAAAAAGTCAAAATAGGTATTTTTCATTGTAGACCTAATTATACAAAATTTAGATAATATATTACTATAATTTTGTCACTAAAATGTCACTTATAATTTTCTAGTTAAATAAAAAAAAATTCGTAATTAATTATTTTTTTATTATTTTAAGCCTTTTTAAATACATTAAATTAGTAATAAATACAAATTTAATTGGGTAAATTTCATAATTAGGAGTCTTTATAAGCTAAAATATGGTGTTAATAAAATTATATCATGACTTGCAAACTTTTAGTTTTATGGTGGGAAAATTATGAAAAAAATGATGAAAAAAGGGGTTTTTTTGGAAAAAAATTGATGTGAGAGCATTAAATGAACTTGTGAATGACATTTTGTGTAGAATTTTCCACACTTCTCCTCACTCTCCTCCTCTCTTCACCTCAGGCTGAAATCTTGAGCTGCAGCCCCCCATTTTCCCCCTCACTTCATGCTTCTAAAATCATGATAAAATCAAGAAAAATCCACAAAATTATACCATTTTCTTCATAGATTCAAAGCCAAACCCTAATCCATTCTCTCTTCAACCCAAATTAGTTCAAAAACATGGTGAAAGGAGGCTTTCTTGGTGACTTGATCATGCTAGGTTTTCACTTGTAAGGTAAAATCCTAAACTAGTTGCTAACTTGTAGTTTATATATGCTAGAATTTAATTTTGAAGTATTAATTTAGTTGTAAATTATTGTTCATGAAAATCAAGAATGGGTTTTGATGTTGAGTTAGGGTTTGAAACATGGTTGTTAGAATTAAGTTAGGGTTTTGGTTATCTAATTGATTAGAATGGTTAATTTTGTAATGATATGCTTGCTAAATCGACAAATTGCGATGTTTGTATCGAATCGGCTAGAAAATTGCTTGCTAGATTTTTACGAAAATTAGAATGCGATCAAATTGCATTATGTTAGCGATATAATTAGCTTCGTATAGGACTATTAGAGTGCGCGAACGCGGGGTTTCGTCTAGTCGGGTTGTAGTTTTGTCGATTTCCCCGAAATGACGATTCTAGTTAAAGGTTAGCGATTTTCATGCGTTTTTCCGCGCACCGTGTGCATGCTATGATTAATTCGAGAGCGTTGATAATTTTATATTGTGACTTGCATCGTTTTAGGTCTTGTAATCTTATGCTTGGTATTGTGCAAATATAGGATCGGTCGGGGAAACATCGGACACGGCACGCAAAGGCAAGGCGGTGGCCGGATCGGATTAGCGGGGATTTCAGGTGAGTAGATGTATTCATCTATGGGGGAATCGTCTGAATGGCGCGAGGCGCCCCCCCCTAGTTAGGATTACCCTACTTTATGCAAGATTTATATTGTTAGCTAGCTTACCCCCTTAATTGACATTGCATACCCTTATAGCGAACAGCATATTAGATTGCATAGACATTCATCCATACTTATGCGATATCACTTTGTAGGACACGAACACCATTACCATTGGCATCTGTTGCACGCGCACTATTCATGTGACACACATGCCTTTGGTAATTGCCATGCCACGTGCACTATAGAACCTGTTTATCATAATATCGCCACTTGCATTGATACTTGATATATGAAATTGCATAGCATACGTATACCTCGCATCATCATCATATTTATATAGATTTCTAGCAAAATTCACATCGTATGCATTGATATCATAGACATTTATCATATATAACATGTGGACATTATGATTTTCTTGAGGATTTCAGTATTGCTGCGATTTCTAGATTTCTGGGGAAAACCGCAAGAATTTAACAAAACCTTATATTTATCATTTTCAAAACAAAGTTGCGGTTTTCTCGTGATGTATGTGTCGTCCACCATGAGTTTTCATGTTTTCTGTTGGATTTTGAGACCCGATTCGAGGAGTGGATGAACCGTCTCGGGTACATGGTGGGCCCGGTATGGTACCCCGGGGCAAGAAGATCGAGTTGTAGACGATGAGCCTGGCAGGGGAAGACTACCTACCGGTGATGTCTGGCGCGGCGGATATCCGGAGGATACCGACCGTTGTCGTGAGATTTATGATATGGGCCGATCCGGACTGACGGAGCCCGATATTGAGACAGATATGATTCCTTTTTGGTGTCGATGCTTGACACGGGTTTTCAGATGTTTCTTGATGGTATTAGCTATTATGCAAATATTCATTTTTTAAAGTTAAGAATTCAATACCCTTAGCATTTGAAACACTTAAAGACTTAATAATGACATTGCATACCTGTGCATGCATACTAGAGATATTATATCACATATGGACATGCATGTTGTGGTGCATTGCGTGCATTCTTACGATTGCCTTATTAGATGTTATATTTACTCACGAGCTGGCAACTCACCCCCGTTGTGCCACAGTGTCTTGCAGGTCGGACCCGTCAGTCTTGTAGCGGCGGGCTATCTTATCCTCAGTTCCTTTTGCTCAGACTCGCGACATCGCCCGTAGGTGGGTTGCGAGCACACTTTATTTCTTTTTGCTTTATCATTGTATCTAGTATTCTCCATCTACCACTTTATATTGTATATGCGACCTAGTGATGAGACTGAGAGATTTGTATATTTGTGGTTTCTTTTAGGTCGAGCTCACTTGAGCCGACGTGTGTTTTCTGGTATTTTGCGTTTCTTTATGCTCTTTTCTTGATATTACTATTATATTGCATGTGGTTGCGATCCGCCTTGGGCGAAGAGCTAGCTCCCGCTTGGGGATGCCATTTTTATTATTACAGGTTTATTATCTTGTTGTACCCATTTTGGGGGATAGAAAATACAGGGGAGACTCTGCCGAAATTTTCAGAAATTTATGATGTTTTTTTTTTTGGGATTCTATGCAAACTAAATGATTTTAAAAACCCATTTTCATTAAAGGTTTTCCTTCACTCTCTTTTGATTTTGGTTTAGATTCTTTTGGGCTTTGGCTGACTTAGGTTACGGTACGCCTTTAGACGTCTCGTAATCTAAGTGCCAGTCGCGTTCCGTACTTTCGGGTCGTGACAAAGTTGGTATCAGAGCGTAGGTTTTACCTTTCTGAGTGTAGGACGGCCTTGGTAGATGGAGTAGGTGACTTAAGCAGAGTGGCGTACCGTGGGTATGATCCGCGGCATACTTACGATACGGTACTCCGCCTAAGTGACCTTAGGACATAATTGCTTGTATTTCCTTTCTTGATTCCTTGCATTCCGTGATTCAATTGCAATGTCCTTATCGGCCCTGTTTCTTATTCCAGCTTCGATGCCGCCAAAGACTACGAGAGCTCAGCGGGCTGCCGCGAGGGATGAGATTCGAGCGGGCTCGTCTGAGGCGAGGATCGAGCGGGAGGATACGCCTACCCCTCAGGGTCATACTGATCCGCCTTATCCAGACCGTATTGCCAGATTAGAGGCCGGCATGCAAGAGTTGCGGCAGATGATGGGATCTTTAGTTGAGTCCAGCCGGGCACAGAGATCCGAGGACGTTCCTTCCACCGCACAGACCATGATCGTACCTGCTGCACAGATGGTCACTCCTGCTACTACTACGGAGACTATCCCTGTTTCACTACAGGAGTTCATGAGATTGAGACCTCCAGCTTTTACCGGTACAGATGCGACAGAGGACCCACAGGCATTTCTTGATAGGATGGCTCGGATTTGCCGTTTGTTGAGGTGTTCTGAGGATAGATTGGTGGAGTTTGCGAGTTTTCGTCTGGAGGGTCTTGCCCAGACATGGTACGATTCAGTAGAGAGAGGCCGAGCTGCAGGTCTGCCTTCTATGACCTGGGATGAGTTTACAGCTGCATTTCTTGCCCGTTTTCTTCCGGAGCGTGTCCGAGATGCTCGAGCCCGTAGTTTTGAGTCTTTGCGCAAGACTCCTGGGATGACGGTGTCGGAGTATGATATACAGTTTACCCAGTTGTCTCGATATGCTCCGTACCAAGTCGACACAGAAGAGAAGAGAATAAAGAGGTTTGTACGAGGGCTTGATACACAGCTATTCCTTGCCATCGGCACCCAGCACTTTGATACATACGCAGCCGCGATGGATGCAGCCTTACTTTTGGAGGAGCGTATTTCTGAGACTCCGGTCGTTTCTGGGCCGAAGAGGATCCGTACTGATACGCCAGCTCAGCGGCAGATGGGCAGACACCGCGATAGATTATTTCCGGGAGATGGTGGAGGCAGAGGATTGAGACGAGGTCAGTTATTTGGTTCATATCCACAGACCCAGCAGTCGTCTCCAGGATGTTTTCGGTGTGGGAGTCCGTACCACCGTGTCAGAGACTGTACCATGGGACGCCAGGGCGCGGCGACAGTCCCGCATGTGACTTTACCACCCTCACCATCTTCTCAGAGAGCTTTACTTCCTACTCCTGATGATGCTTCACGCCAGCCAGATGCTTCTAGAGGCCGTGGGCGTGGCGGTCCGGTCCAGAGAGGACGAGGCGACAGGGGCAGAGGCAGAGGCCGAGGTAGAGGCAGAGGACAGCCAGCTATTAGTGGTGGACAGGCCCGAGTGTTCGCATTGACTCCTCAGGATGCACAGGCATCCAATGCCGTCGTGACAGGTACTCTGCCAGTATGTTCTTTTGATGCACGGGTATTATTTGATCCAGGCTCTACACATTCCTATGTATCCACGTATTTTGCACCGAGGTTGGGCCGAGAGTCTTCTCCGTTAGATCAGCCGCTTGTCGTTATTACCCCGGTAGGCGAGTCTTTTGTTGCCCGTTTTGTGTACCGATCGTGTTCCGTTCGTATCGGGGAGAGAGATTCTTCAGTTGATTTGATTCTCCTCGATATGCTAGACTTCGACGTTCTTCTTGGTATGGACTGGCTAGCCACATGTTATGCATCCGTGGACTGCCGTGAAAAAGCAGTCAGATTCAGTTTTCCTGGTGAGCCGGTTCTTATTATTCAGGGAGAACGTAGTGCTACCCTTCCCAGCTTGATTTCTTCTCTTCGCGCTGGTCAGCTCTTAAGGAAAGGGTGTCAGGGATTCTTAGCCTATGTTTGTGATACTAGCTCCACAGAGGTTCCTTTGGACCAGGTCCCTATTGTGAGAGAGTTCCCTGATGTATTCCCTGACGAGCTGCCTGGTCTGCCACCAGAGCATGAGATTGAGTTCTGTATTGACTTGATCCCTGGCACGGGGCCTATCTCTATACCGCCTTATCGGATGGCCCCGGCGGAGCTGAGAGAGCTAAAGGATCAGTTACAGGACTTGCTGGACAAAGGGCTTATCCGACCGAGTGTGTCACCTTGGGGTGCTCCCGTCTTGTTTGTTAAGAGGAAGGACGGAAGTATGCGCTTATGCATTGATTATCGTCAGCTGAACCGGGTTACTGTGCGGAACAGGTATCCCCTACCCCGCATTGATGACTTATTCGATCAGCTCCAGGGTGCAGGGTTCTTCTCGAAGGTTGATTTACGGTCAGGTTATCACCAGTTGCGGGTTCGGAAGGAGGATATTTCGAAGACCGCTTTCCATACTCGATATGGTCATTATGAGTTCTTGGTGATGTCGTTCGGGCTCACCAATGCCCTGGCAGCATTTATGGACTTGATGAACCGTGTATTTAGGCCGTATCTCGATCAGTTCATCATTGTGTTCATTGACGACATCTTGGTTTATTCTCGGAGCCGGGAGGAGCATGAGCAGCATTTACGTATCACATTACAGACTTTGAAGGAGCATCAGCTGTTCGCCAAATTCTCCAAGTGCGCATTCTGGCTAGACAGTGTCGATTTCTTGGGTCATGTGGTGACGAGAGATGGTATTTGTGTGGACCCAAGAAGATCGAGGCGGTTCAGCATTGGCCGAGACCAGTATCAGTTACAGAGGTTCGCAGCTTTCTAGGTCTGGCCGGCTATTATCGATGTTTCGTCCAGGATTTCTCCCGCATTGCTGCACCATTGACCGGATTGACCCGGAAGGGGGTTCCTTTTGATTGGACCCAGGCATGTGAGGATAGTTTCCAGCAGTTGAAGACTCGTCTGACTACTGCACCAGTGTTAGCATTGCCTTCAGGATCAGGCGGGTTCGTGGTATATTGTGATGCTTCTAGAGTGGGGCTGGGATGTGTATTGATGCAGCACGAAAGAGTTATCGCGTATGCTTCTTGGCAGCTGAGGAAACACGAGCAGAACTACCCCACCCATGATTTAGAGATGGCTGCAGAGGTATTTGCACTTAAGATCTGGAGACATTACCTATACGGTGAGTCATGCCAGATATTCACTGACCACAAGAGTTTGAAGTATATCTTCCAGCAGCGAGATCTGAACCTGAGACAGCGCCGTTGGATGGAGCTGGTGAAGGATTATGACTGCGAGATTCTATACCATCCGGGCAAGGCGAATGTGGTGGCAGATGCTTTGAGTAGGAGGCCCGAAGGTAGCTTATCTTGTTTGAGCGCAGTACAGATGCAGTCGACGGCGGATTGGCAGGTGTTATGTGATAGCAGAGTGCAGTTCGAGTTTACTCCTACAGGGGGACAGCTGGCCCATTTCAGAGCACGCCCACAGTTACTTGACCGTATCCGCGAGGCACAGTCCGGCGATACCCGTATCTTAGAGATTATTGAGCAGATTCGGCAGGGTAGAGTTTCTGAGTTCGTGATTGATGATCAGGGGATACTTCGATTTGGGACTCGACTGTGTGTGCCAGATTCAGAGGGACTGAGGCGTGATATTCTCGAGGAGGCACATAGATCAGTATACAGTGTGCATTCAGGTTCCACCAAGATGTATCGTGATTTGAGAGAGGTTTACTGGTGGGACGGGATGAAGAAGGATATTACAGACTTTGTGTCGAGATGCCTGACTTGTCAGCAAGTCAAGGCTGAGCACCAGAGGCCAGCCGGCGAGTTACAGCCTTTGCCCATCCCTGAGTGGAAGTGGGAGCAGGTCTCCATGGACTTCGTTGTGGGTCTACCCAGGACCAGTCGAGGGTACGACTCTATTTGGGTGATTGTGGATCGACTGACGAAAGCGGCTCACTTTCTGTCAGTGAAGACCACTTTTGGATTTTCTCAGTACGCCCAGGTTTATATTGATGAGATAGTGCGACTGCATGGTGTTCCGACTTACATCGTGTCCGACCGTGGCACCCAGTTTACCAGCCGATTGTGGCAGAAACTCCAGGAAGCTTTGGGCACCCGATTGAGTTTTAGCACAGTCTTTCATCCGCAGACTGACGGTCAGTCGGAGCATACTATTCAGACTCTTGAGGACATGCTCAGAGCTTGTGTTTTAGATTTCGGTGGTAGCTGGGATCGTCAATTGCCTTTGATTGAGTTTTCCTACAATAATAGCTTCCAGGAGACGATTCAGATGGCACCTTTTGAGGCTTTATATGGGAGGAGATGTCGATCGCCTGTATGTTGGACAGAGCTTAGGGAGAGCAGTATTTTGGGGCCGCAGATCGTACAGAAGACGACCGAGAAGATACAGTTGATTCGGGACAGGATGAGAGCGGCACAGAGCAGGCAGAAATCATATGCTGACAAGCGTCGTCGCCGACTCGAGTTCGCTGTTGGCGATCATGTTTTCCTGAAGGTCTCTCCGATGAAAGGCGTGATGAGATTTGGGCGGAAAGGGAAGCTGAGTCCTAGGTATGTTGGTCCTTTCGAGATCCTAGAGCGTGTTGGTCCAGTCGCTTATCGGTTAGCTCTTTCGCCCAGCTTCCCCGATGTTCACCCCGTATTCCATGTCTCGATGCTCCGCAAGTACCTTCATGATCCTTCCCAGGCGATTCAGCACCAGACGATCCAGCTAGAGCGTGATCTTTCTTTCACCGAGCAGCCGGTGGTCATTTTGGATCGGCAGGTGAAGAAATTGAGGTCGAAGGTTATACCGTCCGTCAAGGTCCTTTGGCGTGGCCCGAACAGCGAGGAGGTCACCTGGGAGACCGAGGTCGAGATGAGGAAAAGATATCCCCATCTTTTTGAAGGTACGCGTAGTTAAATTCTAAATTCGGGGACCAAATTTCTTTAAGGGGGGAAGATTGTAACCCTTCGAAAATCGTTTAGACAGTTTTTCGGTAATCGGCAAATTTTTTGGCTTTTTCCGTAAAAAGTCAAAATAGGTATTTTTCATTGTAGACCTAATTATACAAAATTTAGATAAGATATTACTATAATTTTGTCACTAAAATGTCACTTATAATTTTCTAGTTAAATAAAAAAAAATTCGTAATTAATTATTTTTTTTATTATTTTAAGCCTTTTTAAATACATTAAATTAGTAATAAATACAAATTTAATTGGGTAAATTTCATAATTAGGAGTCTTTATAAGCTAAAATATGGTGTTAATAAAATTATATCATGACTTGCAAACTTTTAGTTTTATGGTGGGAAAATTATGAAAAAAAAGAAGAAAAAAGGGGTTTTTTTGGAAAAAAATTGATGTGAGAGCATTAAATGAACTTGTGAATGACATTTTGTGTAGAATTTTCCACACTTATCCTCACTCTCCTCCTCTCTTCACCTCAGGCCGAAATCTTGAGCTGCAGCCCCCCATTTTCCCCCTCACTTCATGCTTCTAAAATCATGATAAAATCAAGAAAAATCCACAAAATTATACCATTTTCTTCATAGATTCAAAGCCAAACCCTAATCCATTCTCTCTTCAACCCAAATTAGTTCAAAAACATGGTGAAATGAGGCTTTCTTGGTGACTTGATCATGCTAGGTTTTCACTTGTAAGGTAAAATCCTAAACTAGTTGCTAACTTGTAGTTTATATATGCTAGAATTTAATTTTGAAGTATTAATTTAGTTGTAAATTATTGTTCATGAAAATCAAGATTGGGTTTTGATGTTGAGTTAGGGTTTGAAACATGGTTGTTAGAATTAAGTTAGGGTTTTGGTTATCTAATTGATTAGAATGGTTAATTGTGTAATGATATGCTTGCTAAATCGACAAATTGCGATGTTTGTATCGAATCGGCTAGAAAATTGCTTGCTAGATTTTTACGAAAATTAGAATGCGATCAAATTACGTTATGTTAGCGATATAATTAGCTTCGTATAGGACTATTAGAGTGCGCGAACGCGGGGTTTCGTCTAGTCGGGTTGTAGTTTTGTCGATTTCCCCGAAATGACGATTCTAGTTAAAGGTTAGCGATTTTCGTGCGTTTTTCCGTGCACCGTGTGCATGCTATAATTAATTCGAGAGCGTTGATAATTGTATATTGTGACTTGCATCGTTTTAGGTCTTGTAATCTTATGCTTGGTATTGTGCAAATATAGGATCGGTCGGGGAAACATCGGACACGGCACGCAAAGGCAAGGCGGTGGCCGGATCGGATTAGCGGGGATTTCAGGTGAGTAGATGTATTCATCTATGGGGGAATCGTCTGAATGGCGCGAGGCGCCCCCCTAGTTAGGATTACCCTACTTTATGCAAGATTTATATTGTTAGCTAGCTTACCCTCTTCATTGACATTGCATACCCTTATAGCGAACAGCATATTAGATTGCATGGACATTCATCCATACTTATGCGATATCACTTTGTAGGACACGAACACCATTACCATTGGCATCTGTTGCACGCGCACTATTCATGTGACACACACGCCTTTGGTAATTGCCATGCCACGTGCACTATAGAACCTGTTTATCATAATATCGCCACTTGCATTGATACTTGATATATGAAATTGCATAGCATACGTATACCTCGCATCATCATCATATTTATATAGATTTCTAGCAAAATTCACATCGTATGCATTGATATCATAGACATTTATCATATATAACATGTGGACATTATGATTTTCTTGAGGATTTCAGTATTGCTGCGATTTTTGGATTTCTGGGGAAAACCGCAAGAATTTAACAAAACCTTATATTTATCATTTTCAAAACAAAGTTGATTTTTTCTCGTGATGTATGTGTCGTCCACCATGAGTTTTCATGTTTTCTGTTGGATTTCGAGACCCGATTCGAGGAGTGGATGAACCGTCTCGGGTACATGGTGGGCCCGGTATGGTACCCCGGGGCAAGAAGATCGAGTTGTAGACGATGAGCCTGGCAGGGGAAGACTACCTACCGGTGATGTCTGGCGCGGCGGATATCCGGAGGATACCGACCGTTGTCGTGAGATTTATGATATGGGCCGATCCGGACAGACGGAGCCCGATATTGAGACAGATATGATTCCTTTTTGGTGTCGATGCTTGACACGGGTTTTCAGATGTTTCTTGATGGTACTTAGCTATTATGCAAATATTCATTTTTTAAAGTTAAGAATTCAATACCTTTAGCATTTGAAACACTTAAAGACTTAATAATGACATTGCATACCTGTGCATGCATACTAGAGATATTATATCACATATGGACATGCATGTTGTGGTGCATTGCGTGCATTCTTACGATTTCCTTATTAGATGTTATATTTACTCACGAGCTGGCAACTCACCCCCGTTGTGCCACAGTGTCTTGCAGGTCGGACCCGTCAGTCTTGTAGCGGCGGGCTATCTTATCCTCAGTTCCTTTTGCTCAGACTCGCGACATCGCCCGTAGGTGGGTTGCGAGCACACTTTATTTCTTTTTGCTTTATCATTGTATCTAGTATTCTCCATCTACCACTTTATATTGTATATGCGACCTAGTGATGAGACTGAGAGATTTGTATATTTGTGGTTTCTTTTAGGTCGAGCTCACTTGAGCCGACGTGTGTTTTCTGGTATTTTGCGTTTCTTTATGCTCTTTTCTTGATATTACTATTATATTGCATGTGGTTGTGATCCGCCTTGGACGAAGAGCTAGCTCCCGCTTGGGGATGCCATTTTTATGATTACAGGTTTATTATCTTGTTGTACCCATTTTGGGGGATAGAAAATACAGGGGAGACTCTGCCGAAATTTTCAGAAATTTATGATGTTTTTTTTTTGGGATTCTATGCAACCTAAATGATTTTAAAAAACCATTTTCATTAAAGGTTTTCCTTCACTCTCTTTTGATTTTGGTTTAGATTCTTTTGGGCTTTGGCTGACTTAGGTTACGGTACGCCTTTAGACGTCTCGTAATCTAAGTGCCAGTCGCGTTCCGTACTTTCGGGTCGTGACACTAATGCCCTAAAACCATCTGGTTTGGGAGTCATTGACCCAAGGCTCGCTAAATTTTCAATCGCCAGATAAAGCAAGCTGAGCAAGTGTTCTCTCCGAGTTAAAAGTCTTAACGGTTCTTTGTTGGAGAATAATCTTGGCGGAGACGAATTTTCTATTAAAACAGTTTTTTCGCGGAGATATGAAGGTTTGTATTTATTAAAACGTTTTGTACGATAACTTTGTTGTGTATATACAAAAACAGGTGAAAGGGTGGAGTGAAGTAGAAGACTTAGGTTCTCTGATATAAATGTTATATATTCTGACTTGAAACCTAACTGGAGAATAAAACTTGAGAAAATCTTAACTCCTTTCAAACTCGTATGATCCTTTAGAAGTCTATCCTGGTCCGTATTTTTGACATAATGACCTTAATCAAAGTTTTTTAAACCTGTCGACACAACCGCACAATCACGTAAATACGCGTATTAGCTTATGTTAAACAAATTGCGAGGAGTGAAAAATAGGGTTTGACGTTTCTAACTTGGATAATAGAACTTCTGGTTTTGATCTCTAACCTTAAAATTAGAATCAACAGTTTTTCCACAACGATAACTTGACTGGATTTTGTGGGTGTAATCCGCTGAAAACCCTCAGGAGACAACACTCCTCCTACTAGGGACACCTAGAGCTTTAACGGCTTATTGCACATGCTCACTACAATCGCGTTCCCTGCGAAACTGAGGATAGGATTTTTTGTTTTGCTCGGGACGAGCAAAAAATAAGTTTGGGGGTATTTGTTCATCTCGAAAAACTGCATTTTAATACCCTCATTCATTATCTGTTTTGTTATTTATCGGTACTATTAACCTATGTCTGCACAGGAATTACAGATTAGAGGTACCCATGACAAAATACTGGAAATACACTTAAAAACACGGATATATCATTTATGAGACGACACTGCAGCCGGAACTGGAAGCCGACCGATATCCAAAAAGTTCTTTTGTAAATAAATATGTACACACTTTTTGTCTAAAATGGTCCAACACAAACATGTGTGACACAAGCTCTTTGGCACTAGACCATGATGGGGCTGCCATGATGCAAGGTACAAGTGGGCATAAGTATGATGTGCATTGATGGCGCAATAAATGCAATAAAGTTTTGATGTGATGCATTGCTCCATGTTTCCCTCCAATCCATGAGTGCATCCAAGGCTTTTACAGACAAAACTAGCTACACCAGAGTGATGTCGGAGTGCACACAAGACCACACAATGAATACAAGCCTCAGAGATCGGATTTAGAACGGCCACAACCCCATGAAAACCGAGCTCGCCGGCCCCCCTTGCCTATTTGTCCCCATCTTTTCGCTGTCCCTCCCATGCAGTCACATCAACCTATTTTTATTGCTTGTTTATTTTTCTTTTATGCCTATAAAAGCAGACCGGTGAGAAAGGGATGAGAACCATAAGTATTTACCCTATTTTCATTTCTTAGTTTTGTTTTTGGTTTAGTTTGAGAGTTGAGTGGGCTTCAATTTGTTTCTTCTTCTTCTTCCCTCTTGAAGCTTTCTTTGGAGAGCTTCATTAAGGAGGTTGAACAAGTAACCAAAATCTTGTATCTCTTTTCTCAAATGTTAATAATATTTGTCTTTGTTTATTTGATTTCTTTTCTTTACATGCTTTTATTTGCTTTACTTTATTATGCTTAACTAATCTTCTTGGTTGTGGTAATGGCGAGGAAGTGAGATGAAAGGCTTTGCCACCTCCTCCTCTTGTTAATATTTAATATGCTTAATTTTTATTATAAACTTAGTATTGTAACTTGGATGGGTTTATGATATTTACGTGCATGGAAGTATGAGGATATAAATCAACGGTGTTTCTCACGACACATCAAAATCAAGGAATCTGGGTGTCCAACATCGACACCCGAAAACATCATGAAACCCGTGTCCAGCATCGACACGTAAATCCTCATATCTCGGGCTCCGTCAGTCCGGATCGGCCCACGGGCTTCGTCAGTCCGGATCGGCCCATATCATCTCTCGACTCTGGTCGGTATCCTCCGGATATCCGCCGAGCCCAAATACTATAACCGGTAGGTAGTAGTCCCTGTGGAAGGCTTATCGTCATCCATACGAAATCTTTCTCTCGCCCCGGGGTACCATACCGGGTCCACCATGTATCCCAGGTGGAGTTGGGGCTGAATACCACCTGCCCCATGAGAAGTGTGATGTTATCCGGTATCGAGGTGGGGATGTAACCGATACGGATGCACACGGGGACCCACCAGAACAATGGGGAGTATCGAATTCCATTCCGAAAGAGGGCACGATCTGAACTATAAATGAAATGATACCACTCTTATAACACAGAGGCGCCTTTTGAATGAATCGGAACTGTAACATTTCAAAATAATAAAATATTATTTTTGGAATTTTTATAATTTAATATTATTTTATTGATTATTTTAATATTAAATTTATAATTAAATACCGATAAATGGGAAAAAATTTGGAAAAATTATAGAAATTCTGAAATAGGGTATTTTATGGAATTATGACATTTTTAAGTTTTTATGATTAATTATATGCTAATTTAGTGCTAATCGCGATTTAAAAATCGCTAATCGGGTTTTTAGCAATTTTGTGCAAAACATACACATATCTTTTTCCTACACTTGTGTTACATTTTCTTACCATGGCTATTACTTTGGGTTTACTATTTGAATGAGAAGGTTTTGGAAAAGAAAAGAAAAGAAAAGGATTTTGATTAAAGAAAAGAGGTATGGTAAAAGAGAGGGGGTAGGTGAGGGTGTTGACTTGGCCTTTCTCTTTATCTCTTCCTCTCATTTTCTCTCCCCCTCTTCCTCCATCTCCTGCTGCTACTGCCCTCTTGCTCTCCCCCTTCACAAAATCATCACAATCACACACAAAACAAACTCAAAACCCCATATCGCTTTCACAAAAAGTGTGCACAAGCTCACAAGCTTTAGAATGGACCAAGAAAGTTGGTGTTTTGGTGCTGTGGGAAGATTCTTGAGTCTCTATTGAGGTAATTCCTTCACAAATATTGTAGTATTTCAAGTGATTTAGCCTCTTTTAAAGTTTAGTGTCGTTTTGTCGAGGTTTTATACACTTTGGAAAACCCTAGAGAGGGTTAGGGTAAACTTGAGTTGTGGCTATGCAATTGGACTTTAATGGTGACCTTAGACCCTATATTGACCAAAACACTGGCCTAGCACAACCTGAAACCCAAAAATACGGAATTACGGAACTTTTCATGTCGGTTTGTGTGATCTGTGAAGGTGTTCTGGAATCTGGAGCAACCCGGGGGCACCAAAAATAAAATTGAACTGACAGTGAGTCGTGCAGGCACCTAGGAAGCTGCCACCAAGACCCGAGCCCCTAACTCAAACCTACGGCCGCAAATTTAATCATTCTGGCCGGAATTTGCGGCCAGAGCAGAAGTGAATCGGTCAATTTTTGTTCCAGGGCTCATTTTGCACTAAATTAGACCCCCCCTATATGCAGTTTTGGCTAATTGTCATCTGGGGAAAATCTGGGAGCATTTTGGTGTGTTTTAGGCAGTGTTTTCCGTATTTTTAAATGCACTTTCTTGATATTTGGATTTGTATTTGGTTGTCGGGTGTTCGTACATCGACAACAGGGGTTGTTTGTTGGATTTGCATGTTTGGGCAATAGGTTCAAACCTATGAGCACACTGTGCGCTGTATCGGTTTTCTGCCTTGATTTTCATACGCATTGCTATGGTTGATCATTGTAGGTACCTTCACGTGGATTCCGAGATGATGCAGAAGATGATGGAGACATCGACACCGACACACTGAGTGCAGGTGAGTAGATTTATATCTACGGGGAGAAGTCGGGTAGATGGCGTATAGCACCCTGCAGTTCGTGGTGATGTATACGAATACGTATACACACAGATATTGATTGTATATTGTTTGAGATTATTGATGTTAAAAGATGGATTCTAGGTGTGATTGGATTGGTTAGTGATGTGAAACCCTAGAGTAGTGGTTGCACCACACATACACACACACCCATACTTGCATACATTCTTATTTCATAAGTGCGTATATGGGATTGTATTTTTATGTGTTTACATAGGTATGGGACTATGTGTTCATATACTGGATTTGAGGATAGTATTTGGGATTGAGATGAGTCGATGAGATTGGGCTTGAGGCCAGGAGATCGGTGATGTGATTTGGTTCGTATTGAGATACGACACGATGTTTTAGCGGGTCTTTTGACGTAGTGATTCTTACACCTGCATGCATACATAGATGGTATCAATATTGTACTAGACGTAGGACATTATTCCGGATCATGATATTTGATAAAGAAGATACCAAATGAATAGTGTGATTGATGTGACTTCGACCCGTACCCAGATTTGGGGATGCCGTACGACGGATTTACGTACGAGCTATATCTTGATGATTGATCCGCACTCTTGATTTGGGATGTCTGATTGTAGATATGGTATCGGATATGATATTATTGAGGCGGGATCACCGACTAATATATATACAGGTATATCTATGTATCGACTCAGATGTTAGGCAGTTTCCTTACCTGTAGTCCAGCTTGTTAGCTTAGCCCTTTAGTTTAGTTTAGTTGTTAGATTAGATTCGATTCTTACCTATTTCAAAAACTAACGAATCGTGGGTATTTTAAAAGACAGCCCAAGGGATCCTACGGATATTTCAAGAGACGTATCTTTTCATAAAAACACCGTAGCTCCTATTTTCAAAACCCCATGATTCGTGTTATTTCAAAAGGCACCATTTGTAGAACTTATATTAGATTAATGCAGATTAGTTATAGTTGCGTCTAGTATTCAGCTTCCGCTCATTATTGTGGTTCGCTTCGCATCGCATGCTTATATTATGTTCGTACTACATTATTGATATCATGCTGTTAGGACACCAGCACCATTACCGACGATGCGTATGTACCACGTACACTTACTTGCCGGCTCACACACATCTTCATCGGTAATTGCCATGCCACGTACACTTTAGAAATACTATTGCATTGACATAGGTTGTTAGCTAATAATTTAGACATGATATTAGTGTACTCGCCTTATATGCTAGATTAGACATTGTAGATATTACTTGTTACTTCATGCATGTTAATATTCATTGTTATGTCGCATTCATGGATTTTTATGCCGATTGCACTGTTTACATGCTATTGAGGATTGGATTCGGATTTCCATGAGATTTTCGGGATTTGGGGGAAAACCGCAAAACTTATATAAACTTCTTTCTCTCTTTAAAATAAAAAGTGCGGTTTTCCCATGATGTATGAGTCGTCCACCATGAGTTTGCTGATGGATTTTGAGACCCGATTCGACGAGGCGGATGAACCGTTTCGGGTACATGATGGACCCGGTAAGGTACCCCGGGGCAAGAAGGGCGTGATGATGACGATGTGAGCCTGGCAGGGGAGCACTACCTACCTGTGATTTTACCCGACGCGTCGGATATCCGGAGGATACCGTCGTGGTCTTGAGATGGATGGTAGGGGCCGGTCTGGACTGACGGCGCCCTAGATATTGTGATTGAGACATTGAGATTTCAAGATATTGAGGTACAGAGACTGTGATACAGAGATATCGAGATATGGGGATTACGTTTTGTGCCGATGCTAGGCATTGTTTTATGCTGATTTCATTATGATACCTCATTTTAAAAATACAAAGGAAATCTCACTAAATTATGAAAACAGTTCTTCATTACATGTATTCTGTTTCCATACATTCATACCTCATTCATATGATATATTGCTACCCTTGGGCACTGACACGGGTACATGAGATTACACTCGGGTTAGATATTTACCCTAGCCTTGTTACAGGCTGCTGGTTATATATATTTGAGGATGTATATTAATCGTATGACCTAGGATTGCGTCATACATGCGATTTCTATTCGTAGATGTTTTTCTATTAACGAGTTGGCAACTCACCCCCGTTGTGCCCCAGTTTCTTGCAGGTTTGCCATACAGGTTTCATTACGGCTTGCGGGCATAGTTTCTTTCGGGTGATTTGCTAGTAGGTGGGTTTACTTGTATCGCACCCCCATTATATATCTTGTATATTATTATTCTGTTTTATCTAGAAGTTCCATCAACCAAATATGTAATTATTTCAGAGATAGAGACCAGTGTTGTTTATTCTATCGACCTTAGAGTCGCGCTTTGTATTTATACGGATTTCATGCTGTTTTGAGTTTCCTTTTCTGTTGTGATCCTCGCCTTTCGGCGTTGTATATTATATTGCTTGTGTGGTTGTGGCCGTCGATTGACGAAGAGCTAGCTCCCGCTTGGGATGCCTTTATTTGATTTCGTATACTATTCATGCTGTATTCCGTTTGGGGGCCTGTATTTACAAAGGAGACTCTGCCGAAATTTCCAGGAAATATTTAATGTTTTTATAAAACGCATAATTCGGCTTATGCTATTAAAACTTCTTGATTTAAATTGGTTTTCCTACACTCTACTACATTTCTTGGTTTGGATTTCTGGGTTTTCGGCTTAATTAGAATACGTATGCCTTGAGACGTTCGTAGTTTAAGTGCCGGTCATATTCCGTAATTTCGGGACGTGACAGGAACTCCGGAGTTTGAAGAACTCCGTAGTTAAGCGTGCTTCAGCCAGAGAAAATATAGGATGGGTGACCTACTGGAAGTAGCCCCGGGTTCACTCAAAGGGACAAAACCGTGCGGCTTCGGCCAGAGCGGACAATACCATCTGTGTTTGGGGTTGGGTCGTGACAAAGTTGGTATCAGAGCGTTGGTTTTACATTTCGAAGTGTATGATGACCTTGGTATGATGGAGTAGGTAGCTGAAGCAGAGAGGCATAGCATGTGTATGTTCCGCGGCATACTCACGACACGGTACTCCGTCTAAGTGACCTTAGGACTTATTGGTTAAAATTCCTTCGTGATTGTATACATTCTTGCGATTCGATTTCCGTATTCTTATCGAATCTTGCTTTCATTTCCATCCATCTTTCCGTCACAGACTACGAGGGCGTAGAGAGCGGCCGCGAGGGTCGAGATTAGAGTTGACTCGTCTGAGACGAGGACTGACCCGGGCAGTACACCCGTTGTACCAAAGCAGACTGTTCCTCCTTCGATAGACCAGATTGCTATGCTAGGGGCCGGTATGCAGGAGATGCGCCAGATTATGGGGTCGTTAGTTGAGACACTTCGAGCGCAGCGACCAGAGGTAGTTCCACCCGTTGCAGGGACTGCGATGGTACCTAAGGTACAGGTAATTGCACCTGCAGCCACAGAGGTTATCACAGTATCGCTATCAGAGTTTATGAGGCTGAAGCCTCCGGTCTTCACAGGCACCGATGCAGCCGAGGACCCACAATCATTTATCGATAGGATGGCCCGGATATATCGTTCACTAAGATGCTCAGATGCGAGATGGGTGGAGTTCGTGAGCTTTCGCTTGGAAGGTCTTGCGCATAAGCCGTGTGAGTCGGTAGAGAAGGGCAGAGCAGCAGGTCTTCCTCCTATGACCTGGACTGAGTTCGTGACGGTGTTCCTTTCCCGTTTCCTTCCCCAGAGTGTCAGGGATGCTCGAGCGCGCAGGTTCGAGTCATTACGCCAGACGCCAGATATGACGGTGGCGGAGTATGATGTGCAGTTCACCGAGCTATCTGTTTATGCCCCATAATTAGTGGCTACTGAGGAGATGCGAGTCAAGAGGTTTGTTCGAGGTTTGCTCACCCCGTTGTTTCTTGCGATCAGCGCACAATATTGCGAGACCTATGCAGCAGCTGTAAATGCAGCACTATTAGTCGAGGAGCGCCTTGCCGAGACATCGGTTCTTCCGGAACCGAAGAGAGTTCGCACTGACATGTCTTCCCAGAGGCAGATTGGTAGGCGCCGAGGCAGACCCCCTCCAGGCCGTGATGATGACGGAGGTTCGAGACGAGGACGGTTATACAGCACCTATCCACAGGGCCGGCAGTCACCGTCTAGATGTTTCCGGTGTGGGAGTACTTATCATCAGGTTCGAGATTGTTCAGAGCCACGTGAGGGCGAGACAGCCATACCACATGTCACATTTCCGCCTTCTCCACCCCAGAGGGCGTTTCCTCTTGTAACCTGCTGTTACTCCGCGTCAGACTCATGCATAGAGAGGTCGTGGTCGCGGAGGGTTTGCTCAGAGAGGACGAGGTGGCCGAGGCAGAGGACAGCCAGCTGCCGGCAGAGGACAGCCAGTTGCTTGTAGGGGACCTCCAGTCGCAAGTAGAGGACAGGCACAGGTTTTCACTTTGACGCATCAGGACGCGCAGGCGTACAATGCAGTGGTCTCAGGTGCTCTTTCAGTATGTTCTATTGACGCACACGTGTTGTTTGATCCAGGATCCACGCACTCATACGTTTCCACACACTTCGTGCCGAGTTTGGGTAAAGAGTCTGGTTTGCTTGATCAGCCGCTTGCTGTGACCACTCCAGTGGGCGAGTCGTTTATTGCTAGACACGTGTTCCGGTCGTGTATTGCCCGTATTGGTGAGAGAGAGAGTTTTTTGTCGACTTGATCCTTCTTGAGATGTTGGACTTTGACGTTCTCCTGGGCATGGACTGGTTAGCCACATGCTACGCGTCTGTGGACTGCCGCGAGAAGACTGTTAGGTTTTGTTTTCCCGGCGAGTCGGCTTTTGTTGTGCAGTGGGACCGTGGTGCCGCCCCTCACAGTTTGATTTCGTCTCTTCGCGCTGGACAGCATTTGAGGAAGGGATGTCAGGGATTTCTAGCCTATGTTTGCGATACTTGGGCTACAGAAGTTTCGTTGGACCAGGTCCCGATTGTTAGTGAGTTCCCTGATGTTTTCCCTGACGAGCTTCCTGGGCTACCGCCTGAGCGCGATATTGTTTTCTGCATTGACTTGATTCCCGGCACGGGGCCTATTTCTATACCGCCTTATCGGATGGCCCCGGCGGAGCTTAGAGAGTTGAAAGGTCAGTTGCAAGATTTGCTGGATAAAGGACTTATTCGACCTAGTGTGCCTCCTTGGGGTGCTCCAGTCCTGTTTGTCAAGAAGAAGGACGGCAGTTTGCGCTTGTATATTGACTACCGCCAGCTGAACAGGGTTACCGTATAGAACAGATATCCTTTACCACGCATCGACGACTTGTTCGACCAGCTTCAGGGTGCAGGATACTTTTCGAGGATCGACTTGCGATCAGGCTACCATCAGTTTCGGGTTCGGCAGGAGGATATTCCGAGGACGGCTTTTCGCACGCGTTACGAGCACTATGAGTTTTTGGTGATGTCGTTCGGACTCACCAATGCCCCAGCAGCGTTTATGGACTTCATGAACCGTATTTTCAAGCCGTATCTTGATTTGTTCATCATCGTATTCATTGACGACATTTTGGTGTATTCCCGGAGCCGAGAGGATTACGAGCAGCACCTGCGGATTACATTGCAGACTTTCAGGGAGCACCAGCTGTTCGCAAAATTCTCCAAGTGCGCATTTTGGCTTGACAGCTTAGATTTCTTGGGTCATGTGATTACACGAG
Source organism: Agapanthus africanus (assembly GCA_030015575.1). Lineage (NCBI taxonomy): Eukaryota > Viridiplantae > Streptophyta > Magnoliopsida > Asparagales > Amaryllidaceae > Agapanthus > Agapanthus africanus. The sequence goes on along the minus strand of CM057341.1, from coordinate 339,757,619 downwards.
ATGGTATATGTATGGACCGAAATAAGATCGAGGCCGTTCAGCATTGGCCCAGACCAGCATCAGTTACAGAGATCCGCAGCTTTCTAGGACTGGCTGGCTACTACCGACGATTTGTACAGGACTTCTCCCGTATTGCTGCACCGTTGACCGGGTTGACCCGGAAAGGAGTTCCTTTTGATTGGACGAAGGCGTGCGAGCATAGCTTTCAGCAGTCGCAGACTCGTTTGACTATGCCGCCGGTGATATCTTTGCTTTCGGGATCGGGCGGATTTGTGGTCTATTGTGACGCTTCTCGAGTGGGGCTGGGATGCGTATTGATGAAGCACTACAGGGTGATCGTGTATGCTTCTCGGCAGCTGAAGAAACACGAACAGAACTACCCCACTCATGATTTGGAGATGGCTGCAGTGGTCATTGCACTCAAGATCTGGCGACATTACCTATACGGCGAGTCGTGCCAGATATTCATGGATCACAAGAGTTTGAAGTACATATTTCAGTAGCGAGACCTGAATCCTAGACAGCGTCGTTGGATGGAGTTAGTGAAGGACTACGATTGTGAGATCCTTTATCACCCGGGCAAGGCGAATGTAGTGGCGGATGCTTTGAGTAGGAGGCCCGAGGGTAGTCTATCTTGTTTGAGCGTAGTGCAGAGGCAGTCGTCGACAGATTGGCAGATTTTATGCGGCAGCTGAGTGCAGTTCGAGTTCACTCCGATTGGGGGACAGCTTGCGCATGTTTTTGCACATCCACAGTTGCTTGACCATATCCGCGAGGCGCATCCCAGTGACGACCTTCTTTCAGAGATCAGGGAGCAGATTAGACAGGGCAGAGACTCCGAGTTCATGATCGAAGATCAGGGAATACTGCGATTTTGGACTCGACTATGCATACCAGATTCTGAGGGACAGAGGCGTGATATTCTCGAGGAGGCGCATCGATCAGTGTACAACGTTCATCCAGGTTCCACCAAGATGTACCATGATCTGAGAGATGTTTACTGGTAGGAAGGGATGAAGAGGGACGTCACAGACTTCGTGTCGAGATGCCTGACTTGTCAGCAAGTCAAGGCCGAGCACCAGAGGCCAGCGGGAGAGCTACAGCCGTTGCCAATTCCGTAGTGGAAATAGGAGCAGATTTCTGTGGACTTCATTGTGGGTCTACCCAGGACTAGTTGAGGGTATGACTCCATTTGGATGATCGTGGATCGACTGACGAAAGTGGCTCACTTCCTGCCGGTGAAGACCACTTTTGGGTTTGATCAGTATGCCCAGATATACATCGACGAGATCGTACGACAGCATGGAGTCCCGACATGTATTGTGTCCGATCGAGGCACCCAGTTTACCAGCCGACTATGGCAGAGGCTTAAGGAGGCTTTGGGCACCAATTTGCGTTTCAGCACAGCATTTCATCCGCAGACCGACGGCCAGTCAGAGCGGACTATTCAGACTCTCGAGGACATCTTCCGAGCGCGCGGCTTAGATTTCGGAGGTAGCTGGGATCACCATTTTCCCATAGTAGAGTTCTCCTACAACAACAGCTTCCAGGAGACCATTCAGATGGCACCATTCGAAGCTCTATATGGGAGGAGATGCAGATCGCCCGTCTGTTGGACAGAGCTCAGCGAGAGCAGTATTTTGGGGCCGCAGATTGTTGAGGAGACGATCTTGAAGATCCAGTTGATTCACGATAGGATGAGAGTAGCCCAGAGCAGGCAGAGATCTTATGGCGCAGACTTGAGTTTTCTGTAGGCGATCATGTTTTCTTGAGGGTCTCCCCAATGAAAGGTTTGATGAGATTTGGGAAGAAGGGGAAGATTAGTCCCAGATATGTGGGCCCCTTCGAGATCCTCGAGACTGTTGGTGCAGTTGCGTATCGGTTAGCTCTTCCGTCCAGTTTTCCAGACGTTCACCCCGTATTCCACGTTTCGATGCTCCGCAAGTATCTTCATGATTCTTCGCAAGCGATTCAGCACCCGACGATCCAATTGGAGCGCGTCCTTTCTTTTGCAGAGCAACCGGTTGTCATCCTAGATCGGCAGGTGAAGAAATTGAGATCGAAGGTTATACCGTCCGTCAAGGTCCTTTGGCATGGCCCGAGCAGCGAGGACGTCACCTGGGAGACCGAGGGCGATATGAGGAAGAAATATCCCTATCTCTTTGAAGGTACGCGTCGCTAGATTTTAAATTCGGGGACCGAATTTCTTTAAGGGGGGAATATTGTAACTCTTTGAAATTCGTTAGATTAATTTTCGCGTTAATTAGCGGTAATGCGTGTTTTTCATATAATCTAGTAAATTTTAAATTTCCGTTTAAACTAAAATAAAATCAGTTTTAATTGTGATAAGGTGTGTTTTAAAATATAAATGGGTTTTATTAATTATAAATTAGCTTAGTGTTCACTCAATTAGCAAATTTTCTTAACTAATTTTCCTAAGCCAAATTTAGTTAGCATGCACAACCCTAATCACCTAGGTTAAGTGTTAACTTGTAGTCATTTTCTTTTCCCTCTTGCGTGGTTCTTTTATCCACAAAAATCAAGTCAAACCTTTATTTTAAAAATGAAATAAAAAGAATGGGAGGCATGGGGGGTGTTAGGTGAAGAATGGGGCTTGACTTTTGACCATAACCTCACTCTTTTCTCTCTCTCCCTCTCATTTCTGCAATTCAGCAGAGGCAGCAGCAGCAGCAGCAACATACTCTTCATATTCTTCTTCTTTTCTTCTCTTTGTATTCAAACAACAAACCCCTACACAAAAACTCACCTTTTCTTCATAAAACCTTTGCAAAACACCTCTTTTTTGGGTCTTGATGTCAAATCCGTGCCTTTGAAGGCAAGTGCTGCAAGTTAGACTCCTCTAAGATCATTTGGAGGGATTAAACTCACCCATATCAATTTATTGCTTAACTTGTGGTTTTATTAGCTAAAAATTGTGTTTTTGTGCGTTTTAGTGCTAATGAGATGGATTAAGTGAAGTTTAGGGTAAGTTAGGGTTTTTAAGGTTTGATTAACTTAATTAGGTGCTATTAATGTTGTTTAAACCAAGTTAATTTCTAAAGTTACACTAAAATACCATTTGTATCAAATTAGTGTTAAATTAGCGTTTTAATTAAGAATTGTGCTCTTTTGTGATCTGCTTTCAACCCGGTTGCTTCAGGCAAAAACTGAGTTTACTGGGGCATGTACACTAGACCTAGACCACACACACGGAGCACGAGACCATAAGTCCCACCCCAGGAAGCAAATATATTAGTTCTGGCCGCAAATTACGGCCAGATAGGTGAGTGGTGTGTTGGGTTTGGGTGGGTAGGAGTCTGCTGCATATTTAAGATCTTTGGTGTATGCAACTTTTTCTAATTCTGCCTGTATCAAAATCTGGAGAAAAATACCCTATTTTCAATACTTTAAGCTTGCGCGACACGTGCGTTATGTGAGTGGGTTTAGTGTTTGCTGCGTGTCACAGCGTGTCGGGGTAGTTTCAGACGCGTATTCACACGTTTTAGCGTATCGGATACACACGCGTTTAGTTCGCGACGCGAGTTTCTCGTTGGTTTTGATATCGCGTCTTTGCAGGATTTTGGCTTATGTGTACACTTTGTGTAAATTCTAGGTTCGCAGGCGGGTGCTTCGGACGCCGCAAAGAAGGGGAAGCAAGTAGTCGGCTACACTTAGCACGAGATCACGGTGAGTAGATTTAACATCTACGGGGAAATCGACTGTATGGCGTTAAGCGTCAGGGCTTGATAGGATATTATAGTCGCGTGTATATATATAAATATATATATTGCTTGTGTATATTGTACTATTGTAGCGTACCCCTCTTTAGTTGCATATAGAAACAGTATTTATGTAACACCGCACTGTCACTAACGGTTCAAGATGCACGAACACTAATTGTATGTTACACCCACACCGTTAGTGATTGCCATGACACATGCACTATAGGATTGCTACGAACCATGCATACTGTACATTCATGCTTGCGTATATACCACATGTACATCCATATTGGCACATATGCATACTGTACACTCATGCTTGCGTATATACCACTTGTACATCCTTATTGACACATATACATACTGTACAGTCATGCTTGTGTATATACCATATGTACATCTATATTGGCACATATGCATACTGTACACTCATGCTTGCGTATATACCACTTGTACATCCTTATTCACACATATACATACTGTACACTCATGCTTGTGTATATACCACATGTACTTCTATATTGGCACATATACATACTGTACACTCATGCTTACGTATATACCACTTGTACATCCATACATGCATATATATATATATATATATATATATATATATATCTTTGTACATCCATACCTATATATATACATACTCTTGCACATACATTGATGGTGCTGACTTTGATTTAAACAATTGGGGACCGCATGAAATGTTTTCAACTGGATCCTTTTAAAAGAGCGGTTTTCCCTTTTTACTCATAGTACGATTTTATGCGGCATAGGACACATTGCATGGATTTACGCAGTGAGTTTTGGATTCGTGTGATTTCTGTATTTGAGAACCGTGGTATTATTTTAAGAAAGTATGCACTGTTTTGAAAAACCCGGTTTCTCTTGATATGATATTTCAGTGCGTCCACCATGCGTTTTCTCGGTTCTGAGATGTGTGACATGTGAAACCCGATTCGAGGAAGAGGACGATCCATTTGCGGATACATGGTGGACCCGGTATGGTACCCTGGGGCGAGAGAGAGATTTCGTGTGGATGACGATGAGCCTGGCAGAGGGACTACTACCTACCGGTGATTGGTTGGACCTGGCGGATATCCGGAGTATACCGACCAGAGTCGAGAGATGGATGTTGGCCGACCCGTACTACTGGGGCCGAGGGTCGATTCCGCAGACAGAGCCCATGGGCCGATCCGGATTGACGGAGCCCGATATATGAGGAATTGCGTGTCGATGTTGGACACGAGCATTTCGTGATGTTTTCGGGTGCCGATGTTGGGCATCCCGTTTTTATGAGATTTACAGGATTGAGGGCCGAATAGAGTGACAGTGCCTGAGTTATCGGGATCTTGGGGTGTTTTTGGTAGACACCGGGATTTTTCCACGTTGATGATCCGTGTAGATGATATTTTATCCCATTCTCAGCATTCATTGTTATGCACTGCATTATGTAGTCGTAGTACCTGGTAGAGTACTTTGGCATGATTATTGCATACCCAGCTCATCATATAGATGTTATTAGATCGCACTTGTTATGCATGATTATTGCATACCCAGCTCATCATATAGATGTTATCTGATTGCACATGTTAGAGTATCGCAGTACGTGCATACTCGCTATTACCTTTATATGTTATTTACTATTCACGCGTTGGAAACTCACCCCTGTTGTGCCACAGTGTTTGCAGGTCGACCCTCAGAGTAGTTGCGGCAGAGCTATCTCTTGTATCTTTTTGCTACGGATACCACTGCAGTTGGCGTGTGAGCCGTTTTGCTGATAGGTGGGTTTGCGGTTTCCATTTTTTTCCATTTTTATACATTATTGTATCTAGTACTCTCCATCTACTATTTCATGTATTGATTTAGAGACCAGTTGTGAGGACGATATTGTATATTATTTTGTACTCTGGTGTCGAGCCTGTGTGAGCCGACTTTATTTTTGCAGTTTTATCTTTTATGCTATTTTGCTTATATTGTCCATTTCTTCGCTACGGCGTCGTATACTTTTCTTGTCGTGGTTGTTTCCACCGTTGGGCGTGATTGCTCCCGTTTGGGAATGTTTTATCCTTGCTATCAGTCATTTTACTTATATTATGTTTTGTACCCGTTTTCGGGGCTAATTTTTACAAAGGAAGTGCTACCGAATATTTTAAGAAAATAACTTAAAATTTAAAGATTTTTACTCAATTACTCAAGGTTTTCTAAATGTTTTAAACTAATGTTTCTCTTCACTCACTATTTTAATAGTTTTGTTTTCTGGGTTTCGGCTTACTTGATCGCGTTGCGCCTGTAGACGTTACGTGGTTAAGTGCCGGTCACGGGCCAAACTTTGGGTCGTGACAAATAGACTACCCAACTCTCACGTATATGATCGCCAACATACTGTTGGTAGTCAAGCAAGAATCCTATAGGCTCTATCAACATGTAATAGTGATCTGTAATGTCACCTAAAGCAGTACACGATGTTAAAGATAAACCAGATAGCATACTATCATCTCGAGTAAGACTGTCCTACCGGTATAGGTCATCCCTCAATCATTGCAATCACGTACCTACGATCCAATAAGTCACTTTGAGGAAACTATATCCAACATGATGAAGTAGATAGCTTAAGCAGAGTGCCGTAGCGTGTGTATGTTCCGCGACATACTTACTGTAGAGTTTCCTTAGCACCTTGCCTATGGTTTGTGTAGGGTTACTAGGCAGTCTCACAAGGGTCTATTAGGCGTCAACCATGCCCGATTTAAAATTTAGACGTGCCGAACAACCCTAACCAAGATCTTTAAACTAGAGATTAGGTGAAACAAAACATGTTAAACACTTTAACATGTAAGAGTTTGGGATTACAACCTTTGTAGTCCGGTCCTTCACTTCTAAAGCTCCGTGTTGAGGTCCCTTCGCTGCGATCATCATGTTCCCGGACTCTAGAGAGTCTCCACGAAGAGAAAGATGCAAGCTTGCTTCGGATCTTCGATAACAAAGATGATCTACCTTGAAGTTTCTTTAACACAAGCTCTCACTCACTAATGAGGTGAACACCCTAATCTAAATGGCTAGGATAGGTTAGGATGATGAAGTAGGATTTTAGCTCTCATTTGTTTTCATAATCTCACTCATTTTCTGTTAGTTATATGTATGCCCTAGAGGCCATTACTATACATAGGATGTATATTGTAGTGGATGCTGGGACATATATAGGGAGGACTTTCTTGCTCGACATGATAGTATGCTATCTGGTTGCTCTTTACCTTAACGTGTATACTGATTGTCTCTCTGTTACATGTTGGTAAAGCCCTTAGGATCTGTACTTGACTACCTGGACTATGATGCGGATCATACTAGTGGGGACATGGTAGTCTATAAGTACATCCTTCACAGTCCCTAGTCGAGGGTGTATCGAGACGGGGCATCGATATACCAGAGTAGACTAGCGTGTACCTTCTCGACCCATACAGATGGGCGATGGATGATCCCATATCCATCGGTGTTTGACATCAGAGGAGATATACGGGTGCTCAGTAGAGACTGGGTACACTGGACGGACTCGCCGAGAACTCCCAGATGGTATTATACCTCACGTCAGATGGCAGTTCTCTGGTGACACTGGTACAGAGTAGTCTGTTGACCCGAGATCGTCATAGAGTCTTGTGTGGTTCCCACTGTGCTTTGATTTCCATCTTACCACGTCCAAGAGGGCGTGCAAAACGGTGGTTTTTGGGTACAGTCCCGAGTCACATGGAGGCAATGAGCGATAGGAGGGGAGTCGTCTCTCCCGGTATATGGGGGTTGATGTTGCGCTGTGTTCGATTGGCTATAACAGGAAATCCCTGGCCAGGGTTGCTGAGATTTACTGGTAAGTGTTACCAGTAGTTTCTCGAACAGTTATAGACCTCATATCGACACGACTTATTGAGCTATTGGGGTCTGACGTTTACCACCCCTAGGCGAGATATGCAACATATCAGACGATCAGACCGGACTGTACGGTAGTGTTACTGGTCGGATTCACTGGAGTGTGAGCGGGCTTGCTCGTCGATCTTCAGATCGCTCAATACCCGGGTGGCCGTTACGTTTAGCAGACCGCTTGCGGCTTGTGGATGTTTGATATGATCATCATCCGCTGCCGGCGTATTGACGAGTCTTTAGAGTCCTACACAGAGGTTTCCTGGCTCAAGCGAAACGAAATAGGAGCGCATATGAGATATGTGCGGGACCGAGAATAATGCGTGTATGTGATACCGTATTCTATTCTCGCGATAAATATATCGAATGGTTGTATGCGATATAACCTAGTTATCGATTCAAGCGTTGATTCGATAAGCCGATATATTGTATACTAGTCGGTTGTGTGCGACATAACCGGGTCATTGAATCAAGTGTTGATTTAATGATTTAATGCATATTTATATATTTGATATATTACTTTGCATCAACTAGTATCGGTTTACTTAAGATGGATTTTCTCACTCGGATGGGCGCATTGTATATGCGATATACTTTTGTGCATTTGCTTGTATCATGTTTGATGATACATGATTGTTTAAGTGTAAGTTAAGAATAAACCATGGTTATTAATATGATTAGGGTTTTATTTCCTTTTATTATTTATTTATCTATTTATTTATTTTGGAAATAATTAGAAAAGGAATAAGAAGAAAATGGTGGCTATTTTTGTTTCATATTGAAGCTTCTTGAAGACTTTGACCTAGTGACCATTTTGTTCTTATCCTTAACCCTAACCATTCCATTAACCATGGTCTTTTCTCTACACTTAACTAGGGTTCAAGTTATGATAAGAATTGTTTTTCTTTTCATTATTCTTTTAACTTATCATAACAATGATCTTCTTCTTGCTCTTCTTCTTCTTCATGAAAAGCAAGCTCCATCAATGGTGGATTGATGGAAAGAGTGAGAAATCCAATTCTAAAGTTAACCCACCTCCTATTTCTTCATCCTCTACCTCTTGCCAAGTAGTAGAGTGTGTTTCCTTCACAAGATTTTAGGGTTTGGTGAAGGTGGAGCTTGATTCATCGATGCTTCGACGTAGATCATCTTCGGCATGGACATCGACGACCTAGCTTGCCCATTCTCCGACGAAGCCGATCCTAGAGCCCAGATTCGATTTGGACAGCGGAGAGGACCTCGTTGCGGAGCTATGGAGGTGGAGCACCGGATCTACAAAGGTTGTATTTCCGTATTTTATATAGTTAACTGTTAACTAGTTCTTGTTCGCCTAGAAATCTAGTTATCGATCCGTACACTAGGGTTTGTAGGCACCATATTTTTGAAATTGCCATGGTTGATGGCTTGGGAGACCTCACTAGTGTGCCTAGGAACCCTGCAGTGGTATCAGAGCCTAGCTAGAGCCTTAGGCGATCCCCGGACGGAATTAGAAACCCGATCGAACCAAAATCCCATTGCAAAATTGCTCTCTGTACTTTTTTCAAAACTGTTGAGTTTTGGCAATTAAAAATATCCAGAAGAATAAGCAGGCTTTTCTAAGAATTAATGTGAAATTTGGTACCCTGATTCCACAAAAACGCGGCGGAAGGGCCGCACAAAGGGGGTTTGTGCGGCGGAAGGGCCGCCAATTAGAAGCCGACACGTGTCAAATTTCACTGTAACTTGTAAAATGAAGTTCTCATTTTCCTGGAATATTTAAACTGAACTCAAGAGTTGAGTTGTTCTGAGTTGTTTTGGGAATCATTGTTTCGATCGGAAAGTCTAATTCTGTCCATGTGTTTTCCGGATAAATTTTAGAATATGTTAAAAAGTTCGACCGGATATAAATACCCGATTTTTCCCCTGTCGGGAAATTTCCAAGTGTTGGATTTTCCATAGTTTAACGACGTTCTAAGTAGTGCAAGTAACGCGATGGTCCCTCTAGAAGACACAAACCTTAACTCGATTATGTGACCGTCTTGAACTGCCCTTTGAACCTTCGGGTTTGGGGCAGTACGGCGTGCCACATGTGAGGCGTTGGCTTGACCCTTCTACGGCTGGACCGTTGGTACTGAGGCACGAACGGAATATTGTTAGACTTGTTTCATGTGTTGATCTGTATCGGGAAAACTTGGGTGTTCGATTGTTCGATCGGAAAGTTTAACATTTTCTGTTTATCTGGAATGGGATACCATAATTGGAATTCACAATAAGTTATATGATAACTGAATGAATGTTATAAACGTAGCAGTTTAGTCTCACTTGATCGGTTGCCACGGAATTTTGATGTGATCAAAAGTCCGTTGCAATCACGTAGCGTACGCGGATACTCGCCGGGTAAACTTAATAGACAGCTTCACTCCATAGCCCCGACCAAGTGACTGTAGGAGAACCCCGTTGCCGAAAGCATCCGTTCGGGTGCTCGCGGTAGCGGTGTTCCGCCTTGGTGCACTTCGTCGACGGCGTGAGGGGTGCGGCCGTCTACTGAAGTTTGCGACGAGCATTCGATCAGGATGTCGGGAATCTTGTTGAATTACCCGACTTGATATTGAAAAGAGTTTTCGATTTTGAGACTAAAATGCGGGGTTTATAATTGTTAGGCATGGGATGTCTAAGTAATTCATTTGGTCAGGCATGCGATGTCTGAGGTGGTTGCGGATTCCAACTGTTGTAGTTTTACACTTTCTTTTCTGTGACCGTAAGTGTAATATGTGATATCGCCGGTTTCGTTGCTATATGTCAACGACAATTGGGATGGACATATTTACTTACGTTGATGACATGTGATGTTATGTGTTGCTGGATATGTTATATTGGATCGTCGTGTTTGAATAGCCGGGGGTTTTTATGTGAGATGAGTGTTTTTCATTTTCATTCATGTAAAAACTTGTATGTAATATTCTTTTATTGGGGCGCTTCCAGGTTGCGGGAGTTGTCACCTGTTGTATATTATTTACTTTTCCGCACTAGGATAGACCCAAGGAGGAGGGCACAAGTAACCGGGTTCTGGAGTCCAGTGGGAGACCAACTCGAGGAGTCGAGTCCGGGTCTCCTAACTCTAGAATTGGTAGGGTTGCTTGCCGCTCTCGTAGGGGTCTAGGGGTGTGGGTTTGGCTATTCATCACGACCGTGGAATCCGTGTTTTATACTGGCTCGTATTGAAAACACGGACGTCCTAGTATATCCAATATTTCATATAATTCTTCTGCTGCGATATCTGTGATGAGATCACGTGATGTTTCTGTGATGGATATAGCATATAGTATATATGATATATTATATAGATGTTACTTATGTTTTACACCCGCGCTAGCCCTGCCCCGCTCTGTCGTTAGTTACCTAACCTAACGGTGCACGAGGGGACATCGAGGTGAATGCGGATGGCATAAGTGTACGTCGTATTTATCTGTGATGATTAGGTACTTTAATGATGGGACTTCATTAATGTGATTAATGAAATTAAAAGAAACCTAAGATGTTGTAGAATCGAATTTCAAAATAAAACAGGTAGCTACAGTTCTTGCTTTGCACAGAGGTATATGTGATATATCCTGCACCTCATCCGACGAGGAAAGGACCGAGATCCCTTCACCGGGAGTGACTCCTTTAGCAATAACTGGCAGATGCTACACATTCGGTTTGTCTTTTGATTGCTTTTAAGTGTTTTTGCTTTGCGCAGTGATATATGTGATATATCCCGCACCTCATTCGACGAGGAAAGGACCGACGATCCCTTCACCGGGAGTGACTCCTTTAGCAAAACTAGAAAAGCCTCAAAAGCACTCCATTTTAAAATCATTTGATTCTACAACGATATCAAGTTCATTACGCAATAGGTTTTCAGAAAAACCTGTCGTAGCCCTCCGTCATTTCAGATAAGTAGTAGTTAGTATTCGTGCTACGTTTGTTGACCTCTGTCAAGGCGTAGTGTGCGGTAGCTGATTAGTGCTTATCTGCATAAGCATATGATGTGATTGATTTAGGGTAGTCGTGCGACCTTGTTGACCTCTGTCAAGGGTCGTGCGGGTGGGTTTACTTCAATCAGGAAATGACGGGTTGAACTTGACTAGCAGCCTATGGTTTGTTGACCTCTGTCAAGGTCATAGGACGCTAGGGGCAAAATATTATCGGGAATTTCAAGTGTTGAAATTTGCAATGAGATTGCATACCTTCTATGAGATAGTTGGATCCCGATACCCGCTGCGAGTAAGTGTTACTCCTGGGAGAGTTTTATACATTACAATTAGCCGATCAAGTAGGTGTCTAGAAAGGTGTCAACGGGGTTACGCCTCTGGGAAAACGAGGTTTACATTAATTAGGTTCGTGCGAAAGCACGGGGGACCTCCCTCAAAGTACCGACACTGGCCTGGCTGAAAGATTGGCGAACTTGTAGTGTGTAATTAATCCCGGCTAGTCTTTCCTTTTAGGGTTTGAAGGAAGATTTGATAAAAAGCAGTGGGAGCCATCCTGATTAGATAAAATAAAACCAATCTATTCTTGACAGAGCGCACGCTGAGTGTTTTCTTCTCTCTCTCTCCTGGTAGCGACCATATCACGCCTTAATCAAGATAATAATACGGATATTTGACCGAACCCGCTTGTTATACTGAGCTGGGGAACGTTGGTCCCGCTCCAACTTATAATTGTTATAAGACAGAGCAGGAATTTGGGGAATACCAGATTTCCCGTGCCGCCCAAACGAAGAGAGTGCATGCTGATGCATCATCTTCGGGTGTGTTCGTTATACAGAACTGTTTCTCAGTATCCTTTACGTCCTGGGTATATGATACCGGATCAGGATCCCACATATGTAATCTGTTACATAGGGCTACAGATAGGTAGAGAACTGAGAACGGATGATGAGTTTCATGAGGCAGAAAACGGGGCAAGAGTTGCAGCCAAGTCTGTCGGTCACTGTCACCCTGTATTACAATACATTGATTCTGAACGAATGTTGTTAGATACCGAACCTGATATACAAAATCATATCAGTCTCTTTATCTGTAAAGAAACGATAAAATTTTGTATTGTTGGATAATGTTTTGAACATTTCCTATATCAAAAGTTGATCGGTTCAGGCACGTTATCTAAAAGCATTGATGTTCTAAATCAAACTACAGTTCTTAGTATACGGAACACACACAAGAAGAAGAGTTCAGAAATGAACGAATCCTTCTTGAGGCATTGTAGACTAGGTCATATCAATGCGACCCGACTAGCTAGAGTTACATTTAGATGCATATTTAAATCAGTTTGAATTTACATCTTGTGAAACTCGCCAGTCATGTCACAAAGATAAGATGACCACAGCTCTGTTTATTGGAAACAGAGAAAGAGTTAGTGAACTCTTGGGATGATACATGTTGATGTATGTAGGTCCCCTGTCTACACATGCCAAGACCGGTTCTTTATACTTCATTATATTCTCTGATAATCTCTCAAGATTCAGTCATATGTTCCTGTTGAAACATGAGTCCGAACCTTTTGAGATATTCACAGAATATAAGCTAGAAGTAGAGAACCAATACGGGTATAAGTATTATGTCCTTTGATGCGATCAAGGAGGAGAATACTTGAGCACGGAATTCCTGGACTATTCTAAAGGAGAATGAGATTCTCTCTCAGCATTACTCCTCCGAATACACCATAGCACGATGGTATATCGGGGCGGAGCAATCACACCCTATTTGATATGGTGTGCTCTATGATGAGTACTACTGAGTTACCTATTTCCTTTTGGGAGTTATGCACTTATGAAGTTGCATACCTATTGAATAGGGTTCAAATCAAATCAGTTGCCTACCACTTCATATGTGATATGATAAGGGAAGAGCCCATCTCTTAAGTTAGTTAAGATTTAGGGTTGTCTGGCCTATGTCTAAAAGCAAAATCCGGACAAGCTCGAGGCAAGGTCTGTTATGTAGAACTGGAAAGGTTCCAGCTATACTAAATACAGCAGATGATTTGATAAAACCAAAGGATTCAGTAGATACCAACGAACCTCAGCCTCTCCGCCGATCTAGTAGGGTTCCTCACCCACCTGAGAGATACTTCGGTTTCTCTATGACAGTGGGAGCGAGGATTACATCATGAGATGATGACCCAACTAGTTTCGAACTGGCCATCGAGAGTAAGACTCCGTAAGAATGGCTGGATGTTTAGTGATCTTAGATGGAATCCTTATACACCAGCAAAGTATGGACTTTGGCTGCTAGATCTGAAGGGTTAAATCCCCATCAGGAGCAAGTATATCTTGAGAAGATTACTTGGTGTAGATGGAAAAGTTGAGACTTTCAAAGCTAGACTTGTTAAAGCTTTTCGTCATTGACCAGGCGTGGATCATGATGAAACCTTTTCAAGTGACTATGCTTAAGTCCATCCAGATCCTACTTGCCACGGCTACATACCATGACTGCGATATCTGGTGGTTGGGTGTCATGACTGCTTTTCTAAATGATATTTTAGAAGAGTGCGTCTATAAGTACACAGCCAGAGGGCTTCGTAGACAGTGGGAGCAGCGGAAACGTGTGCAAGATGTTTTATATGATAAAGCAGGCATCGCGGAGTTGGAACGTCTGTTTTGATGAAGTAGTCAAAGAGTTTGACATCATCAAAATGGTAGATGAACCTTGTATAAACAAGAAGGTAGTAGGGAGTATGGTGACGATCCTCGTAGAGTACGTGGATGACATACTCTTGATAAGAAAGGAGTTTCTTATGCTACGCTCGATCAATCTTCGCTTATCACCATGATTCTCCATATAGGATCAAAGTGATACCTCCTAAATCCAGGGTTTTGGATCTATGAGATAGATCTAAATGGATGTTGGGATTCTCACTAGTTGTAGTGAGATGGTATCAATCGATCCTGGGGAGAATCACTGGAAGGGTTCCAGGGTGATAAAGACGACTGAATGTCAGTCGCAGGCATTGTCTTTACCCTCAGTAAAGGGACGGTATGTTGGAAGAGTTCCAAGCTGGATACCGTGACATACTAGACGATAAAGGCAGGATACATCGCTACTTAAGATGCTACCAAAGAGGCTGTTTGGGTGTATATTGGTTCATGAGATGAACTATGTTCCTACCATTGTGTGACAATGGAGTTGTGGCTTATGCCAAGGAACGCCGGTCCCATCAGTGATCCAGACATATTCTAAGGCAGCATCGCCTGATCATGGAGATGATTGATCTCCAGGGTGATCGAGGTTTGGAGAGAAGACTCAGAAGACAACACAGCGGATCCACTCACAAAGGCCTGTTCCCAGAGAGAGACTTTTATGGGATGGTTGAGTATGAGATACTTCAAACCACTGCTACAGATGGCCCTAGTGCAAGTGGGAGATTGTTAGTTATATGTATGCCCTAGAGGCCATTACTATACATAGGATGTATATTGTAGTGGATGCTGGGACATATATAGGGAGGACTTTCTTGCTCGACATGATAGTATGCTATCTGGTTGCTCTTTACCTTAACGTGTATACTGATTGTCTCTCTGTTACATGTTGGTAAAGCCCTTAGGATCTGTACTTGACTACCTGGACTATGATGCGGATCATACTAGTGGGGACATGGTAGTCTATAAGTACATCCTTCACAGTCCCTAGTCGAGGGTGTATCGAGACGGGGCATCGATATACCAGAGTAGACTAGCGTGTACCTTCTCGACCCATACAGATGGGCGATGGATGATCCCATATCCATCGGTGTTTGACATCAGAGGAGATATACGGGTGCTCAGTAGAGACTGGGTACACTGGACGGACTCGCCGAGAACTCCCAGATGGTATTATACCTCACGTCAGATGGCAGTTCTCTGGTGACACTGGTACAGAGTAGTCTGTTGACCCGAGATCGTCATAGAGTCTTGTGTGGTTCCCACTGTGCTTTGATTTCCATCTTACCACGTCCAAGAAGGCGTGCAAAACGGTGGTTTTTGGGTACAGTCCCGAGTCACATGGAGGCAATGAGCGATAGGAGGGGAGTCGTCTCTCCCGGTATATGGGGGTTGATGTTGCGCTGTGTTCGATTGGCTATAACAGGAAATCCCTGGCCAGGGTTGCTGAGATTTACTGGTAAGTGTTACCAGTAGTTTCTCGAACAGTTATAGACCTCATATCGACACGACTTATTGAGCTATTGGGGTCTGACGTTTACCACCCCTAGGCGAGATATGCAACATATCAGACGATCAGACCGGACTGTACGGTAGTGTTACTGGTCGGATTCACTGGAGTGTGAGCGGGCTTGCTCGTCGATCTTCAGATCGCTCAATACCCGGGTGGCCGTTACGTTTAGCAGACCGCTTGCGGCTTGTGGATGTTTGATATGATCATCATCCGCTGCCGGCGTATTGACGAGTCTTTAGAGTCCTACACAGAGGTTTCCTGGCTCAAGCGAAACGAAATAGGAGCGCATATGAGATATGTGCGGGACCGAGAATAATGCGTGTATGTGATACCGTATTCTATTCTCGCGATAAATATATCGAATGGTTGTATGCGATATAACCTAGTTATCGATTCAAGCGTTGATTCGATAAGCCGATATATTGTATACTAGTCGGTTGTGTGCTACATAACCGGGTCATTGAATCAAGTGTTGATTTAATGATTTAATGCATATTTATATATTTGATATATTACTTTGCATCAACTAGTATCGGTTTACTTAAGATGGATTTTCTCACTCGGATGGGCGCATTGTATATGCGATATACTTTTGTGCATTTGCTTGTATCATGTTTGATGATACATGATTGTTTAAGTGTAAGTTAAGAATAAACCATGGTTATTAATATGATTAGGGTTTTATTTCCTTTTATTATTTATTTATCTATTTATTTATTTTGGAAATAATTAGAAAAGGAATAAGAAGAAAATGGTGGCTATTTTTGTTTCATATTGAAGCTTCTTGAAGACTTTGACCTAGTGACCATTTTGTTCTTATCCTTAACCCTAACCATTCCATTAACCATGGTCTTTTCTCTACACTTAACTAGGGTTCAAGTTATGATAAGAATTGTTTTTCTTTTCATTATTCTTTTAACTTATCATAACAATGATCTTCTTCTTGCTCTTCTTCTTCTTCATGAAAAGCAAGCTCCATCAATGGTGGATTGATGGAAAGAGTGAGAAATCCAATTCTAAAGTTAACCCACCTCCTATTTCTTCATCCTCTACCTCTTGCCAAGTAGTAGAGTGTGTTTCCTTCACAAGATTTTAGGGTTTGGTGAAGGTGGAGCTTGATTCATCGATGCTTCGACGTAGATCATCTTCGGCATGGACATCGACGACCTAGCTTGCCCATTCTCCGACGAAGCCGATCCTAGAGCCCAGATTCGATTTGGACAGCGGAGAGGACCTCGTTGCGGAGCTATGGAGGTGGAGCACCGGATCTACAAAGGTTGTATTTCCGTATTTTATATAGTTAACTGTTAACTAGTTCTTGTTCGCCTAGAAATCTAGTTATCGATCCGTACACTAGGGTTTGTAGGCACCATATTTTTGAAATTGCCATGGTTGATGGCTTGGGAGACCTCACTAGTGTGCCTAGGAACCCTGCATTTTCATCACTAAGCAAAAAGCTAGAAAGCTTTTTCATCAAGGAAGAAGAAGAAGAAAAACCAAAACCTTTTGTGATGAATAATGAATAACTCTTGTGTGTGGTTAGAAATGCAACCATGGTATATGTAACCCTTGTAGAGATTTAACCAAGGTTAAAAGGCTTGGTTGGGTTAAACAAATATCTAGGCAAAATATCAACACAAATATCTTTGCACAAAACAAAACAAAACCTTCTAGAAGGTTCTAGAAAAGATTAACCCAAATCAAACCCTAACCATGATTAATCTCCACTAAACATGTTGCATTAATAACCCTAACATGTTACAATATTATATATCACATATACAATATTTATTGTAACAAAATAAAATAATACAATTAACATATATCGCATATATATCAATGTATTATCCGAGTGAGAAAAAGAATCTTTTAGTGAGCTTATATCAGTTAATGTAATTTAATATATCAAGTATATAATTATACATTAAATTATCGAATCAACACTTGATCCGATAATCCGGCTATTTCACAAATAACCTACTAATATAATCTATATCAGTTCATCGAATCAACACTTGATCCGATGACCCGGCTATATCACATATACCCGGCCGATATCTCATATCGCGAGAATCTAGTACGGTATCACATACACGTATTGTTCTCGGTCCCGCACATATCATATATGTGCTCCTACTCCGTTTTGCCTGAGTCAAGAAACCTCTGTGTAGGACTCTAAAGAATCGTCAGTACGCCGGCAGTAGGTGATGATCATATCAAACACCAACAAGCTGCAAGCGGTCAGCTAAACGTAATATCCACCCAGGTATTGAGCGTTCAGAAGATCAATAAGCAAGCCTGTACATTCTCCTGCGAATCCAATCAGTAACACTCCCGTACAGTCCGGTCTCTTCGTCTGATATGTCGCATATCTCGCCTACGGGTGGTAAACGTCAGACCCCAGTAGCTTGATAAGTCGTGTCGATATGAGGTCTATAACAGATCGAGAAACTACTGACAATAATTACCAGTAAATCTCAGCAACCCTGGCCAGGGATTTCCAGTTATAGCCAATCGAACACAGCGCAACATCAACTCGCTATACCGGGAGAGACGAATCCCCTCCAATCGCTCATTTCCTCCATGTGATTCGGGACTGTACCCAAAAGCCACCTTTTTGCACGCCCTCTTGGACGTGGTATGATGGAAATCAAAGCACAGTGGGAATCACACAAGACTCTATGACGATCTCAGGTCTACAGACAAACCTGTACCAGTGTCACCAGAGAACTGCCATCTGATGTGAGGTATAATACCATCTGGGAGTTCTCGGCGAGTCCGTCCGGTGTACCCAGTCTCTACTGAGCACCCGTACACCATCCTTTATGTCAAACACCAACGGATATGGGATCATCCATCGCCCATCATATGGGTCAAGATGCGTATACGCTAGTCTACTCTGGTGTATCGATGCCCTGTCTCGATACACCCTCGACTAGGAACAGTTATTGAATGTACTCGTCTACTACTGTGGCCCCACTAGTATGATCTCATCATAGTCCCAGTAGTAGAGTACATATCCTAAGGGCTTTATCAACATGTAACATAGAGACAATCAGAGTACAAGTTAAGATAAAGAGCAACCAGATAGCGTACTATCATGTCGAGCAAGAAAGTCCTCCCTATATATGTCTAAGCATCCACTACAATATACATCATATGTACAGTAATGCCTCTAGGGCATACATATAACTAACAATCTCCCACTTGCACTAGGGCGATCTGTTTTGGTATCGCATACCCAACAATTAGCTGTGGTTGAAGTATCTCATACTCAACCATCCCATAAAAGTCTCTACTGGGAAATAGGTCTTTGTGAGTGGATCCGCTCTGTTGTCCTCTGTGTCTACTCTCCTAACCTCGGTCTCCCTGGAGATCAACCATCTCCATGATCAAGTGATACTGCCTAAGAATTATATCTGGATTTCTGATGGGACGGGGGTTCGTAGGCCAAAGCCATAACTCCATTGTCACACAATGGTTGGAACGAAGTTCATCTCATGAACTTATATATATCTAGACTGCCTCTTTGGTAGCATCCTCGGTAACGATGTATCTTGACTTTAATCGTCTAGTATGTCACGGTATGTATCCTGGAACTCTTCCAACATACCGTCCCTCCACTGAGGGTAAAGACAATGCCTTCGACTGACATTCAGTCGTCCTTATCACCATGGAACTTTTCCAATGATTCTCCCCAGGATCGTTTGATAACATCTCACTACAACTAGCGAGATTCCTAACATCCAATTAGATCTATCCCATAGATCCATAACCCAGGATTTAGGAGGTATCACCTTGATCCTATACGGAGAATCATTATGATAAGAGGAGATTGACCGAGTGTAGCATAGGAAACTCCTTCCCTATCAAGAGTATGTCATCAAAGAACTCTACGAGGATCACCACCATACTCTCTACTACCTTTTTGTATATACAAGGTTCATCTACCATTTTGATGAAGTCAAACTCTTTGACTACCACATCAAAACATACGTTCCAACTCCGCGATGCCTGATTTATCACATAAAACATCTTGCTCACGTTTCCGCTGCTCCCACTGTCTACGAAGCCCTCTGGCTGTGTATTTATAGACGCTCTCTTCCAAATCATCATTTAGAAAAGCAGTCATGACACCCAACCGCCAGATATCGTAGTCATGGTATGTAGCAATGGCAAGTAGGATCTGAATGGACTTTAAACATAGCTTTGGAAGTCTCAACTTTTCCATGTACACCAAGTAATCTTCTCAAGATATACCTGCTCCTGATGGGGATTCAACCCTTCAGATAAAGCAAGCAAAGTACATACATTGTTGGTGTATAAGGATTCCATCTGAGATCACTAAGCATCCAGCCATTCTTACAGAGTCCCACTCCTGATGACCTGCTCGAAACTAGTTGGGTCATCATCTCATGATGCAATCCTCGCACCCACTGTCATAGAGAAAACCTAAGTATCTCTCAGGTGGGTGAGGAACCCTACTAGATCGGCGGAGAGGCCGAGGTTCGTTAGAATCTATTGAATCCTTTGGTTCTACCAAATCATCTGCTGTAGTTTGTATAGCTGGAACTCCTTCCAGTTCTACCTCATGACCACTAATTTCTTCACAAGAAATTCCCTTTCACAAAGGTGGCATGTTGAGAAACAAAACATCTTTTGTTCCTCGGTTAGGTAGAAGATATTCCCTTGCGTATGCTTGGGATATCCAACAAACTTCCACAGATCTGACTTTGCCTCGAGCTTGTCCGGTTTTTGCTGTTTAGACATAGGCCGGACAACCCAAATCTTAACAAACTTAAGATATAGGCTCTTCCCTTTCTATATCACATATGAAGTGGTAGGCAACTGATTTGATTTGAACCCTATTCAATAGGTATGCAGCTTCTCAAGTGCATAACTCCTAAAAGGAAATAGGAAACTCAGTAGTACTCATCATAGAGCGCACCATATCACATAGGGTGTGATTGCTCCGCCCCGTTACACCGAGGTGTTGTGGTGTATACGGAGGAGTAATGCTGAGAGAGAATCTCATTCTCTTTTTAGAATAGTCCAGGAATCCCGTGCTGAAGTATTCTCCTCCTTGATCTCATCAAGGACATGATACTTATACCCGTATTTTTTTTCTCTACTTCTAACTTATATTCTGTGAATATCTCAAAAGCTTCGGACATGTGTTTCAACAGGAACATATGTCTGAATCTTGAGAGATCATCAGAGAATGTAATGAAGTACAAAGAACCGATCTTGGCATGTGTAGACAGGGGACCTTCATACATCAGCATGTATCAATCCCAAGAGTTCACTAACTCTTTCTCTGTTTCCAATAAACAGAGCTGTGGTCATCTTATCTCTGTGACATGACCGGCAAGTTTCACAAGATGTAAATTCAAACGAACTTAAATATGCATCTATATGTAACTTCAGCTAGTCGGGTCTCATTGATATGACCTAGTCTACAATGCCTCAAGAAGGATTCGTTCATTTCTGAACTCTTCCTCTTGTGTGTATTCTGTACATTAAGAACTGTGGTTTGATTTAGAACGTCTATACTTTTAGATAACGTGCCTGAACTGGTCAACTCTTGATATAGGAAATGTTTAAAACATTATCCAGCAATACAAAATTATATCTTTCTTTAATAAATAAAGAGACTTGATATGATATTGTATATCAGGTTCGGTATCTAATAACATTCATTCAGAATCAATGTATTCTGGTAATACATGGTGATAACTACCAACAGACTTGGCTGCAACACTTGCACCGTTTCTATCTCATGAAATTTATCACCCGTTCTCAGTTCTCTACCTATCAGTAGCCCGTGTAACAAATTATATATGTGGGATCCTGATCCGGTATCAAATACCCAGGTCGAAAAGGATATTGAGAAACGGTTCTGTGTAACGAACACACCCAAAGAAGATGCATCAACATGTACTTTCTTCGTTTGGGCAGCACGGGAATTCTGGTAATCCCCTATTTCCTGCTCTGTGTTATAACAATTATGTCACGTCCCAAAAGTACGGAACATGACCGGCACTTAAACTACGAAACGTCTCGAGGCGTACGTAATCTAAGCCGAAAACCCAGAAATCCAAACCAAGAAAAGTAGTAGAGGAAGGAAAACCAATTCAAATCAAGTAGTTTTAATAGCATAAGCCGAATTATGCGTTTTTAAAAACATCAAATATTTACTGAAAATTTCGGCAGAGTCTCCTTTGTAAATACTGGCCCCCAAACGGGATACAACATGAATAGTATACGAAATCAATAAAAAGGCATCCCCATGCGGGAGCTAGCTCTCTATCAAACGACGGTCACAACCACACAAGCAATATAATATACAACGCCAACGGCGAGGATCAAAACTCAAAAGGAAACTCAAACCACAAGAAAACCACAGAGATATAACGCGCGACTCTAAGGTCGAAGGAAAAACATCACTGGTCTCTATCTCAAAATAAATACATGTTTCGTTGATGGAACTTCTAGATACAACAGAATAATGATATACAAGATATATAATGGGGGTACGATACAAGTAAACCCACCTACTAGCAAATCACCCGAAAGAAACTATGCCCGCAAAGCCGTAAAGAAACCTGTACGGCAAACCTGCAAGAAACTGGGGCACAACGGGGGTGAGTTGCCAACTCGTGAATAGAAAAACATCTACGGAAAGAAATCGCATAAATAACGCAACCTGGGTCAATGATCATAATATATCCTCAAATATATGTATAACATGCAGCCTATAACAATGGCTAGGGTAATATCTAACCGAGTGTGATCTCATGTGCCCGTGTCAGTGCCTCAGGTAGCAATATATCATATAGATGATGTATGAATGCATGAAACAGAATGCATGTACTGAATAAAACTGGTTTCATAAATCAGTGAGTTTTCTGTATTTTAAAAGAAATGAGGTACCATATATGAAATCAGCATAAAACAGTGCCCAGCATCGACACAAAACAAGTGTCCAAATACCTCGATATCTCTGTGTCACAATCTATGTACCTCAAGTCTCAATCTCAATGTCTCAATCACAATATCTAGGGCGCCGTCAGTCCAGACCGGCCCCTACCATCCATCTCTAGACCACGACGGTATGCTCCGGATATCCGACGCGTCGGGTAATATCACCGGTAGGTGTGCTCCCCTGCCAGGCTCACATCGTCATCATCACGCGCTTCTTGTCCCGGGGTACCTTACCGGGTCCACCATGTACCCGAAACGGTTCATCCGTCTCCTCGAATCGGGTCTCGAAATCCATCAGCAAACTCATGGTGGACGACTCATACATCATGGGAAAACCGCACTTTTTATTTTAAAAGAGAGAAAAGGTTTATTTATGTTTTTGCGGTTTTCCTCCAAATCCAGAAAATCTCATGGAAATCCGAATCTGAAACCTCAATAACACGTAAAATAGTCAATATATGCATGAGAATCCATGAATGCGGCATAACAATGAATAACAGTATACATGAAGTAGTAGGAAATAACTACAATGTCTAAACTAACATATAAGGCAAGTACGCTAATATCATGTCTAAACTATTAGCTAACATGCTATGTCAAGCAATAATATTTTCTAAGGTGTACGTGACATGGCAATTACCGATGAAGATGTGTGTGAGCCGGCAAGTAAGTGTACGTGGTACATACGCATCATCGGTAATGGTGCTGGTGTCCTAACAGCATGATATCAATAATGGAGTATGAAATATAATATAAGCATGCGAGGCGAAGCGAACCACAATAATGAGCGGGAGCTGAATACTAGACGCATCTATAACTAATCTGCATTAATCTAATATAAGTCCTACAAATGGTGCCTTTTGAAATAACACGAATCATGGGGTTTTGAAAATAGGGGCCACGGTGTTTTTATGAAAAGATAAGTCTTTTGAAATATCCGTAGGATCCCTTGGGCTGTCTTTTAAAATACCCACGATTCGTTATTTTTGAAATAGGTAAGAATCGAATCTAATCTAACAACTAAACTAAACTAAAGGGCTAAGCTAACAAGCTGGACTACAGGTAAGGAAACCGCCTATCATCTGAGTCGATACATATACATACCTGTATATGTATAGTCGGTGATCCCGCCTCAATAATATCATATCCATAACCAGACATCCCAAGTCAAGAGTGCGGATCAATCATCAAAATATAGCTCGTACGTAAATTCGTCGTACGGCATCCCCAAATCTGGGTACGGGTCAATATCACATTCATCATACTATTCACCTGGTATCCTCTTTATCAAATATCATGATCGGGGTACTGATCTGCGTCTAGTACAATACTGATACCGCCTAAGTATGCATGGACGTGTGTGAAACACTACGTCAAAGACCCGCTACAACGTCATGTCGTATCTCAAATACGAATCCTGCCATATCACCGAAGTCACAACCTCAATACAAATCTCATCGACTCATTTCAAACCCAAGCCTTAAATCCGTATGTGAACACATAGTCCCATACCCATGTGAACACATAACTATATATTCCCGTATAAGCACAAATGAAAGAAGAAAGTATGCAAGTATGGGTTGGTGTGTGCATGTGTAGTGCGACCACTACTCTAGGGTATCGGGACACTAAATCATCCAAGAACACCAAATATCCATATTATCATCAATATACTGAAACAATATATAAACAATATATATGTGTGTGTATACGTATTCGTATACATCACCACAAACTGCGGGGATGCTATACGCAATCCACCCGTCTTCTCCCCGTAGATATAAATCTACTCACCTGGTCCTCGCTCGCCGGTGCCGACGTCGTCACGCGCTTGCTTGTCATCTCGAAGTCCGCATGGGGTACCTACATATCATAAGGCACCGTATTGCATTAAAATCCGACTCATGACCAAAACGACTCACGAATCCCACATAGGTCAAAACCTATGGTTGCTTTTATAAATCAACCCCAAAACCCTCGACGTCGGCGTACAAACGCCAAACCATCGAGAAAACCCAAACATACTCATTTGCACAATCACATGCACTAATTATAATATAAAATAGGTTAAAATTCACAAAAAACTCAAACTCACTTTAAAAGGCATTTTTCCGAAAATCTAGCAAACAAAAATTTACCGTTTTAGTACAAAACTCGACGTTTAAACAAATCTAGCAGCCGCAATATCCACTCAATATCATAACCAAGTCATATAAACCATTACAATAATTTATTCTTATCAAAATATATATATTTACAAAACCTAGCTAACAAAACTAGCACAATTTTCCATTTTAGCTCAAAACTTGGTGTTTTAATCAACTTTAACTATTTTAACAATTCTAGTGGCTAAAATGCCCACTAAATAACTTAATTAAGTCATCCAAACCCAAACTAAATTTTAAACTCACTAATTATAATAGATCTAAAAAAACTAGTTTGCAATTAGCTTAATTATGATAATTTAGATGTAGAAATTAGCAAATTTGGCACTTAGATTACACTTTGCATGACTTAGCATGATAACTACACTATACAATCATAAACAATGTTAAAAACCCTCACTTGATTTTAAAAACCCAATTCTAGGATTTCCAAACCCTAACTTTAAAATTCTAACTAGCAATTCAAAACTTAATTTAAACCACTCATTAACTTAATTGAAGAAATAATCAAACAATTTAACAAAAAGCCAAGATTTATTATACCTCAAGAACAATGGAACATACATAGAACATGGCCTCCAAATTGAAATCTTTGTATCAAGATCCATGCTAAAAGAGATAAGGGAAAATGGGTAGGGATTGGATTTTTATTTTGTGGGATTTTTGTGTTGATTTTTGGGCATTTTGTGATGAAATTTTGATGAGAAATGAGAGGAAAAGAGAGAGGGGATGCTGTTGTGGGAAAGGAGAGAGAGAGGGTCGGCTGAATGGGGAGGGGGGAGAGAGAGGGTGGTGGGGAAAAAGTCAAGGCAATACCTAAAAGTCAAAGCCCAAACTCCTTTTGCCCAATTTCTTTCATTCCTTTGTTCTCTTTTCTTTGTTTTTTTTTTGTGAGATGAGAGGCCCAAGAATGGTGGCCTGTAAAGGGGCCGGCCAGAGCTATAGGGGAGGGGGTGTGGGTTTTGTTTGGGTGAGAAAAAAAGATAAATGTTGTACCCCACTTCCATTAACACTAATTTCACCGAAAAAAGCCTTTTTCTTCGATATTTTCTAAAGTTTTTTGGCAAACCATTTCATTTCAAAAACCACATGATAAAATTTTGTTTAATGTGTTATGATGCACAAAATTTGTTTCAACTCATTCCAATTTGTAATTTTCCCTAATTAAATGTATTAGGGACGCCTTAAAATAATATTAAAATAATTAATTTCGGAAAAATTTTCAGAAAATTTGAAATTTCACCAGTGGCTCAATAAACACCAAATACTAGTAATTTCATAGCTAGAATATGTATATTTAATTTTATAATAAAGATATCTGTATTTTGACTTTTTACAGAAAACCCACTTATTTTACCGATTTTCCGAAATTTCACCGAAACGATTTTCAAAACGTTACAATCTTCCACCCTTAAAGAAATTCGGTCCCCGAATTTAAATTAAAACTCCCCCCAAATACTAAAACATCTAAGCAAAACCATCAAGTCGTCGGGGCTCCGAAATCGTAAATACATAAAACAAATCGTAGCGCAGCGCATGCGCATGAAAAATAAGAAAAATCAAAACTCCGTCAAGTATCTCGCAATCATCGGAGTCATGGTAAAGACACAAATGTAAAATCCAATACAAAACCAATATGATATAACTCGAAACTATACACGTAAATATCAAATCTATATATGTAAATATCTGAAAGAAATGCATGTCAAATCTCTTTAAGTCGCTGTGCAATGCGCATAACACTGCATAGTGGCGGACATCTATCATAAGAAAATAACCATATACATATATACATTTTGTTTAAAATGTACGTTCCGCCGTTTTGGAAACAATTTAGAAGGGTTTCCTTGTTTTAAACGTTTCGTGTCATATCAGACACATAGATAAATACTGAGACTATAGCTCGCTTTTGGAATTCCCTTCGATAGCTATCCATGCATACAAAATACATTCAGGTGCTGTCCTCTGACTAGTCCTGCTCAATATGAAAACACATAGCAAATATCATAAAAACGTACTGCTCTATAAGGAATCAATCCCAAAATACGCATATGAATACTACGTGCGTCTGGTGCGCACGGAAATCAAAATCCATACATGAGCCATACATGCGCACAGAAACAACATCTAAGTGCATCGGGTGTGCACGCAACATCTGTCATAGGCAACGTGTGTGCCTGACAGCAAGTACAGGTGCATCTGACACGCACGAAGAATCTCGATTTAGTGCATCTGGTGTGCACCAAAATCGCTTCTCAAAACATACGCTCAACATGCGCGAAAATCCAAACCAGGTGCATCCATCATGCACGAGATTATGAAATCCAATATCAAGTGCCGAACATGCGCAAAATCAAATCAGGTGCACAAAACAAATATCGAGTATCACAATCGAAATCGAAGTCCAGTGCATCTAAGTCCACAAAATGCGTATCACTGCACTGCAAGCATATGTGAATCATATCGAGTGCAAAAACCAAATCGTGTGCGTATATACGCACGAAATCAACTCAACTGTATAAAATCCATATAATCACAAACATGAGAAACCAAGGCACGAAAACTATCTCAAGTGCAACAACTGTGCAAAAATCGTAAATACTCAGTAGGTGCAACCATGGTGTATGAAAACAAATACCATGAAACTCAATCATCAAAATCAGTCATGCGAATAGATCGTCCAAAATACCGAAATCAAATATGGCGGAATATTCCCGCTCAAGCACATCCTCCAAGAATCTCTGGCCAACTTTCGGGGTCACTCATAGCATATCTCGTCGACGATCCTGAACTTTGGCCTGCCGGTGTGCGCAACATGACCACTCCTGGATCCTAGTCTTCTCGTAATTCATTCCAGAAAGGTCCTGTTGAGATCTCTCCCAAATTTCGTCTCTGCCGAACCGTCCATGAGTCATCGTCCTTTACTATATCTGTTTCTTGTTCCGGAACGGCTGCATACTCATCGCGACTCCTTCTGGAAGGTATATCCAAGCACAATGCCTCGGCATGCGTATCGCATCTCTGATGTCGGCGGAGTGGAATGTCGTCTCATCAAGATCTCGTACGAACCTCTTACTCTACTTTCTTTAATGTCGACTGCTTCGGACACATCTCGTCATGGCTGCATGGACTGAGCTCCTACGGCTATCCTCGTATCTGGAGTCTCCCAAGAAATGCATCTTACCACCTGGCATCCGAATGAAGTCGAACCATCCGATCGATTTTTCAAAACCTCATAATTCCCCAAGAGCTCAACATCTTGGGTACAGTTTAACAGTATCGAGTACGTACCACAGCATCGATGGTCCAGCCGTAGAAGGGCAAACCCAAGCCTCACTAATGGCGCCGCGGAACTGCCGCAAACCCTAAGGTTCAAATGCTATCACACGGCCATTAAGTCGAGTTAGGCTTTCATTCTTCTAGAGGGTCCATAGAATTGCCTGCATGTCTTTCCGAATACTTTAAACTTGGAATAATAGGTTTCTGACATTCGATCGTCTCTGTCGACTCTCAACGTCTCCGCATGAAGTCGTCTCTAGCTGGAATCAATCTATCTGATGACCTCGCATCGGGGTAGCGAACGAACCACATGTCCTAGTCATTCATCCTCGGGTGACTAGCGACCTTCTATCATCTATTAGTATAACTCGTCCCGCAATAGCTCCAACATGTGGGCCGATATCTCGTCACTCGCAGCAACAACTGGCTCACTCGTCTGCACGCTGAACCGTGCCTCAATCATCATGAGTAAGCAATACACCAACGGTCATCAAAATCTGGCTGGCCTCTGTCAGCGGCTCAATCCTCTAGTGTTGATCAGCACATCCGAGTAACCTCATAAAGGCGATCCGCCAAACGCTCATGGCGTGGAAACACAGTAAAAAGACACATCTCCGCAATCGTGTGTCGCCGGAATTTCGCCCTGGTCAGTCCTCGTTCGTGACGATCTCATGCTGACCGCAACTCTAGCCGTAGCTTTCCCTGCCCGTAATCAAGGCAGCAAAACCATAACTGGTACTGATGAGGCTAGATCGGAATGAATATAATATTAAGCAAGAAATGTACATCCTAAGGCTTCTTAAATGGAGTAGCATATCGTAAATATGCCGCGGAACATACCTACGGTACGTCACTCTACTTTAGTCACCTATTCCATCAACCAGGGGTCATCCTACGCTCCGAAGGTAAAACCTAACGCTCTGATACCAACTTTGTCACGTCCCGAAAGTACGGAACATGACCGGCACTTAAACTACGAAACGTCTCGAGGCGTACGTAATCTAAGTAAGCCGAAAACCCAGAAATCCAATCCAAGAAAAGTAGTAGAGGAAGGAAAACAAATTCAAATCAAGTAGTTTTAATAGCATAAGCCGAATTATGCGTTTTTAAAAACATCAAATATTTACTGAAAATTTCGGCAGAGTCTCCTTTGTAAATACTGGCCCCCAAACGGGATACAACATGAATAGTATACGAAATCAATAAAAAGGCATCCCCAAGCGGGAGCTAGCTCTTCGTCAAACGACGGTCACAACCACACAAGCAATATAATATACAACGCCAACGGCGAGGATCAAAACTCAAAAGGAAACTCAAACCACAGAGATATAACGCGCGACTCTAAGGTCGAAGGAAAAACATCACTGGTCTCTATCTCAAAATAAATACATGTTTGGTTGATGGAACTTCTATATACAACAGAATAATGATATACAAGATATAAAATGGGGGTACGATACAAGTAAACCCACCTACTAGCAAATCACCCGAAGGAAACTATGCCCGCAAAGCCGTAAAGAAACCTGTACGGTAAACCTGCAAGAAACTGGGGCACAACGGGGGTGAGTTGCCAACTCGTGAATAGAAAAACATCTACGGAAAGAAATCGCATAAATAACGCAACCTGGGTCAATGATCAAAATATATCCTCAAATATATGTATAACATGCAGCCTATAACAATGGCTAGGGTAATATCTAACCGAGTGTGATCTCATGTGCCCGTGTCAGTGCCTCATGTAGCAATATATCATATGGATGATGTATGAATGCATGAAACAGAATGCATGTACTGAATAAAACGGGTTTCATAAATCAGTGAGATTTCTGTATTTTAAAAGAAATGAGGTACCATATATGAAATCAGCATAAAACAGTGCCCAGCATCGACACAAAACAAGTGTCCAAATACCTCGATATCTCTGTGTCACAATCTATGTACCTCAAGTCTCAATCTCAATGTCTCAATCACAATATCTAGGGTGCCGTCAGTCCAGACCGGCCCCTACCATCCATCTCTAGACCACGACGGTATCCTCCGGATATCCGACGCGTCGGGTAATATCACCGGTAGGTAGTGCTCCCGTGCCAGGCTTACATCGTCATCATCACGCGCTTCTTGCCCCGGGGTACCTTACCGGGTCCACCATGTACCCGAAACGGTTCATCCGTCTCCTCGAATCGGGTCTCGAAATCCATCAGCAAACTCATGGTGGACGACTCATACATCATGGGAAAACCGCACTTTTTATTTTAAAAGAGAGAAAAGGTTTATTTATGTTTTTGCGGTTTTCCTCCAAATCCAGAAAATCTCATGGAAATCCGAATCCGAAACCTCAATAACACGTAAAATAGTGAATATATGCATGAGAATCCATGAATGCGGCATAACAATGAATAACAGTATACATGAAGTAGCAGGTAATAACTACAATGTATAAACTAACATATAAGGAAAGTACGCTAATATCATGTCTAAACTATTAGCTAACATGCTATGTCAAGCAATAATATTTTCTAAGGTGTACGTGACATGGAAATTACCGATGAAGATGTGTGTGAGCCGGCAAGTAAGTGTACGTGGTACATACGCATCATCGGTAATGGTGCTGGTGTCCTAACAGCATGATATCAATAATGGAGTATGAAACATAATATAAGCAAGCGATGCGAAGCGAACCACAATAATGAGCGGGAGCTGAATACTAGACGCAACTATAACTAATCTGCATTAATCTAATATAAGTCCTACAAATGGTGCCTTTTGAAATAACACGAATCATGGGGTTTTGAAAATAGGGGCCACGGTGTTTTTATGAAAAGATACGTCTTTGGAAATATCCGTAGGATCCCTTGGGCTGTCTTTTAAAATACCCACGATTCGTTAGTTTTGAAATAGATAAGAATCGAATCTAATCTAACAACTAAACTAAACTAAAGGGCTATGCTAACAAGCTGGACTACAGGTAAGGAAACCGCCTATCATCTGAGTCGATACATATACATACCTGTATCTGTATAGTCGGTGATCCCGCCTCAATAATATCATATCCATAACCAGACATCCCAAGTCAAGAGTGCGGATCAATCATCAAAATATAGCTCGTACGTAAATCCGTCGTATGGCATCCCCAAATCTGGGTACGGGTCAATATCACATTCATCATACTATTCACCTGGTATCCTCTTTATCAAATATCATGATCGGGGTACTGATCTACGTCTAGTACAATACTGATACCGCCTAAGTATGCATGGACGTGTGTGAAACACTACGACAAGGACCCGCTACAACGTCATGTCGTATCTCAAATACGAATCCTGCCATATCACCGAAGTCACAACCTCAATACAAATCTCATCGACTCATCTCAAACCCAAGCCTCAAATCCGTATGTGAACACATAGTCCCATACCCATGTGAACACATAACTATATATTCCCGTATAAGCACAAATGAAAGAAGAAAGTATGCAAGTATGGGTTGGTGTGTGCATGTGTAGTGCGACCACTACTCTAGGGTTTCGGGACACTAAATCATCCTAGAACACCAAATATCCATATTATCATCAATATACTGAAACAATATATAAACAATATATATGTGTGTGTATACGTATTCGTATACATCACCACGAACTGCGGGGGTGCTATACGCCATCCACCCGACTTCTCCCCATAGATATAAATCTACTCACCTGGTCCTCGCTCGCCGGTGCCGACGTCGCCACGCGCTTGCTTGTCATCTCGAAGTCCGCATGGGGTACCTACATATCATAATGCACCGTATTGCATTAAAATCCGACTCATGACCAAAACGACTCACGGATCCCATATAGGTCAAAACCTATGGTTGCTTTTATAAATCAACCCCAAAACCCTCGACGTCGGCGTACAAACGCCAAACCATCGAGAAAACCCAAACATACTCATTTGCACAATCACATGCACT
Organism: Agapanthus africanus; assembly: GCA_030015575.1. Classification (NCBI taxonomy): domain Eukaryota; kingdom Viridiplantae; phylum Streptophyta; class Magnoliopsida; order Asparagales; family Amaryllidaceae; genus Agapanthus; species Agapanthus africanus. Next base: position 339,725,438 of record CM057341.1, on the reverse strand, counting down.
AATTATAATATAAAATAGGTTAAAATTCACAAAAAACTCAAACTCACTTTAAAAGCCATTATTCCGAAAATCTAGCAAGCAAAAATTTACCGTTTTAGTACAAAACTCGACGTTTAAACAAATCTAGCAGCCGCAATATGCACTCAATATCATAACCAAGTCATATAAACCATTACAATAATTTATTCTTATCAAAATATATATATTTACAAAACCTAGTTAACAAAACTAGCACAATTTTCCATTTTAGCTCAAAACTTGGTGTTTTTATCAACTTTAACTATTTTAACAATTCTAGTGGCTAAAATGCCCACTAAATAACTTAATTAAGTCACCCAAACCCAAAATAAATTGTAAACTCACTAATTATAATAGATCTAAAAAAACTAGTTTGCAATTAGCTTAATTATGATAATTTAGATGTAGAAATTAGCAAATTTGGCACTTAGATTACACTTTGCATGACTTAGCATGATAACTACACTATACAGTCATAAACAATGTTAAAACCCCTCACTTGATTTTAAAAACCCAATTCTAGAATTTCCAAACCCTAACTTTAAAATTCTAACTAGCAATTCAAAACTTAATTTAAACCACTCATTAACTTAATTGAAGAAATAATCAAACAATTTAACAAAAAGCCAAGATTTATTATACCTCAAGAACAATGGAACATACATAGAACATGGCCTCCAAATTGAAATCTTTGCATCAAGATCCATGCTAAAAGAGATAAGGGAAAATGGGTAGGGATTGGATTTTTATTTTGTTGGATTTTTGTGTTGATTTTTGGGCATTTTGTGATGAAATTTTGATGAGAAATGAGAGGAAAAGAGAGAGGGGCTGCTGTTGTGGGAAAGGAGAGAGAGAGGGTCGGCTGAATGGGGAGGGGGGGAGAGAGGGAGGTGGGGAAAAAGTCAAGGCAATACCCAAAAGTCAAAGCCCAAACTCCTTTTGCCCAATTTCTTTCATTCCTTTGTTCTCTTTTCTTTGTTTTTTTTTGTGAGATGAGAGGCCCAAGAATGGTGGGCTGTAATGGGGCCGGCCAGAGCTATAGGGGAGGGGGTGTGGGTTTTGTTTGGGTGAGAAAAAAAGATAAATGTTGTACCCCACTTCCATTAACACTAATTTCACCGAAAAAAGCCTTTTTCCTCGATATTTTCTAAACCGTTTTGGCAAACCATTTCATTTCAAAAACCACATGATAAAATTTTCTTTAATGTGTTATGATGCATAAAATTTGTTTCAACTCATTCCAATTTGTAATTTTCCCTAATTAAATGTATTAGGGACGCCTTAAAATAATATTAAAATAATTAATTTCGGAAAAAATTTCAGAAAATTTGAAATTTCACCAGTTGCTCAATAAACACCAAATACTAGCAATTTCATAGCTAGAATATGTATATTTAATTTTATAATAAAGATATCTGTATTTTGACTTTTTACAGAAAACCCACTTATTTTACCGATTTTCCGAAATTTCATCGAAACGATTTTCAAAACGTTACAAATTATAAGTTGGAGCAGGACCAACGTTCCCTAGCGCAATATAACAAGCGGGTTGGGTCAATTCATCCGTATTATTATCTTGATTAAGGCGTGACATAGTCGTAAGCAGGAGAGAGAGAGAAGAAAACACTCAGCGTATGCTCTTGCAAGATTAGATTGGTTATCAATATATCTAATCAGGATGTCTCCCACTGTTTTAGTCAAATCTTCCTTCAAACCCTAAAAGGAAAGAGTAGCCAGGATTAATTACACTCTATAAGTTCGCCAATCTTTCAGCCAGGCCAGTGCCGGTACTTTGAGGGAGGTTCCCCGTGCTTTCGCACGGACCTAATTAAAATAAACCTCATTTTCCCAGGGGCGTAACCCCGTTAACACCTTTCTAGACACCTACTTGATCGACTAATTGTAATGTGTAAAACTCTCCCAGGAGTAACTCTTACTCGCAGCGGGGATCGGGATCCAACTATCTTATAGAAGGTATGCAATCTCATTGCAAATTTCAACTCTTGAAATTCCAAATAATATTTTACCCCTAGCAACTTATGACCTTGGCTATGGTCAACAAATCATAAGTGCTAGCCAAGTTCAACCCGTCATTTCCCGATTGAATTTAACCCACTCGCACGACCTTTGGCTAAGGTCAACAAAGTCGCACGACTACCCTAACTCAATCGCATCATATACTTATACAGATAAGCACTAATTAGCTACTGCACACTACGCCTTGGCTAAGGTCAACAAACGCAGCACGAATACTAAGTAGTACTTATCTGAAATGATGGAGGGCTACGACAGGTTTTTAAGAAAACCCTTTCCGTAATGAACTTGATATCGTTGTAGAATCGAGTGATTTTAAATGGAATGTTTTTTAGGCCTTTTCTAGTTTTGCTAAAGAGGTCACTCCCGGTGAAGGGATCGTCGGCTCTTTCCTCATCGAATAAGGTGCAGGATATTTCACAAATATCACTATACAAAGCAAAAACTATAGAAGCTATCAAAAGACAAACCGAGCATGTAGCATCTGCTACTTTCACGAAAGAGGTCACTCGCGGTGAAGGGATCTCGGCTCTTTCCTGATCGAATAAGATACTGGAAGTTCTACAAGGAACACCGCTATGCAAAGAAAGAACTAGAGCTACCAATTTTTAAACAAGTTTCTACAACATCTTAGGTTTCTTTTATTTCATTAATCTCATTTATGAAGTCCCATTTTATTATGCTTCACAAGCATCACATTTGATACGAAATCTGCAATATAACATATATCTCATATATATAATATAAACATTCGTCTCAGACAGTAATATGATCTCATCACAGAACATTGCAGCAGAAGAAACATATGAAATGTTGGATATACTAGGAGGTCTGTGTTTTAATACGAGCCTTTATAAAACACGGATTCCACGGTCGCGATGAACAGCCAAACCCACATCCCTAGACCCCTACGAGAGCGGAAAGAAACACTGCCAATTCTAGGGTTAGGAGACCCGGTCTCGACTCCTCGAGATGGTCTCCCACTGGACTCCAGAACCCGGTTACTTGTGTTCCCCGCCCTGGGTCTACCTAATGAGGAAAAGTAAATAATATACAATGGTGACATCATCCTCAGCCCGGAAGTGCCCCAATAAAAGAATATTACATACAAATGAATTTTACATGAATGAAAATAAAAACCCTCATCTGACATAAAACCCCCGGCTATTCAGAACATGACGATCCAATATAACATATCACAGCAACACATAACATCACATGTCATCAACGTAAGTAAGTATACATACACCGATTGTCGTTGATGTAGAGTAACGAAAACCGGCGATACAACTACATACTACACTTACGGTCACAGAAAAGAAAGTGTAAAACTATAACAGTTGGAATCCGCAACCTCCTTAGACATCGCATGCCTAACCAAATGAATTCCTTAGACATCGCATGCCAAACAATTATAAACCCCGCATTTTAGTCTCAATTATCGAAAACTCTTTTCAATATCTGGTCGGGCAATTCAACAAGATTCCCGATATCCTGATCGAATGCTCATCGTAAACTTTAGTAGACGGCCACACCCCCGGATGCCGTCGACGAAGTGCATTAAGGCGGAACACCGCTGCCGCGAGCATCCGAACGGATGCTTTTGGCGACGGGGTTCTCCTTCAGTCACTTGGTCGGGGCTATGGGGCATGGTTGTCTATTAAGTTTACCCGGCGAGTATCCGCGTACGCTACGTGATTGCGATGGACTTTTGATCATATCAAAATTCCGTGGCAACCGATCAATTGAGACTGAACTGCTAGATTTATAACATTCAAATTAGTTATCTCATAACTACTTGTGGATTCCAAATATTGTATCACATTCCAGATAAATAGATAATGTTAAACTTTCCGATCGAATAAACAAACACCCAAGATTTCCCAAATAGTTCTCAACACTTGAAATTAGTTTAAAAACATCCATCATATGCCACAGTACCAATGGTCCAGCCGTAGAAGGGTCAAGCCAACGTCTCACATGTGGCGACGCCGTACTGCCCCAAACCCTAAGGTTTAGAGGCAGTTCAAGACGGTCACATAATCGAGTTAAGGTTTGTGTTCTTCTAGAGGGTCCACCGCGTTACTTGAACGACTTAGAACGTTCTTAAACTATGGAAAAATTCAACGCTTGGAAATTTTCTGGCAGGGGAAAAAGTGAGTTATTGTTATCCGTTCGAACTTTTTAACATGTTTTAAAATTACCTGGAAAAAAATAAACAAAGTTAAACTTTCCGATCGAATCAACGAGCTCCCAATACAACCCAGAAAACTCAACACTTGAGTAGAATTAAAAATTCCCAGAAGTATCAGGGAGTACCTACGGAAGTTACTGTAGGAAAAGCTAACAATAATTACCCTGTACGGCCGCGGAACCGCCGCGCGACCCATGCTCATGCCGCGGTTCCGCGGCGCCTTGGGCGAATTTCGATGTCGTTTTTCCCACAGTTCCATAAAATTACCTGCTGAATTTTCTGAGCATTTTTAATATGAAAAAAAAACATGTTTTTGAAATTTTTTTAAAAACTAGGGTTTTACGGGTATTCGGAGTTCGATCGGACATTAAATTTCGTCTAGACTTTGCCAAAATCTCTAGCTTGGCTCTGATACCACTGTAGGGTTACTAGACACTCTCACAAGGGTCTATTAGGCATCAACCATGCCCGATTTAAAATTTAGACGTGCCGAACAACCCTAACCAAGATCTTTAAACAAGAGATTAGGCGAAACAAAGCATGTTAAACACTTTAACATCTTAGAGTTTGGGATTACAACCTTTGTAGTCCGGTCCTTCAATTCTAAAGATTCATGTTTAGGTCCCTTCGCTGCGATCATTATGTTCCCGTACTTTAGAGAGGCTCCACGAAGAGAAAGATGCAAGCTTGCTTCCGATCTTTGATAACAAAAATGATCTACCTTGAAGTTTCTTTAACACAAGCTCTAACTCAATAATGAGGTGAACACCCTAATCTAGATAGATTAGGATGATGAAGTAGGATTTTAGCTCTCATTTGTTTTCTTAATCTCACTCATTTTCATCACTAAGCAAAAAGCTAGAAAGCTTTTTCATCAAGGAAGAAGAAGAAGAAAAACCAAAACCTTTTGTGATGAATAATGAATAACTCATGTGTGAGCTTAGAAATGCAACCATTGTATATGTAACCCTTATAGAGAATCTAGTACGGTATCACATACACGTATTGTTCTCGGTCCCGCACATATCATATATGTTCTCCTACTCCGTTTTGCCTGACTCAAGAAACCTCTGTGTAGGACTCTAAAGAATCGTCAATACGCCGGCAGTAGGTGATGATCATATCAAACACCCACAAGCTGCAAGCGGTCAGCTAAACGTAACAGCCACCCAGGTATTGAGCGATCAGAAGATCAACAAGCAAGCCTGTACAATCTCCTGCGAATCCAATCAGTAACACTCCCGTACAGTCCGATCTCTTCGTCTGATATGTCGCATATCTCGCCTAGAGATTGTAAACGTCAGACCCCAGTAGCTTGATAAATCGTGTCGATATGAGGTCTATAACAGTTCGAGAAACTACTGATAACACTTACCAGTAAATCTCAGCAACCCTGGCCAGAAATTTCCAGTTATAGCCAATCGAACACAGCGCAACATCAACTCCCTATACCGGGAGAGACGAATCCCCTCCAATCGCTCATTGCCTCCATGTGATTCGGGTCTGTACCCAAAAGCCACCTTTTTGCACGCCCTCTTGGACGTGGTATGATGGAAATCAAAGCACAGTGGGAAGCATAAAAGACTCTATGACGATCTCGAGTCTACAGACAAACCTGTACCAGTGTCACTAGAGAACTACCATCTGACGTGAGGTATAATACCATCTGGGAGTTCTCGGCGAGTCCGTCCACTGTACCCAGTCTCTACTGAGCACCCGTACACCATCCTTTATGTCAAACACCGATGGATATGGGATCATCCATCGCCCATCATATGGATCAAGATGCGTATACGCTAGTCTACTCTGGTGTATCGATGCCCTGTCTCGATACACCCTTGACTAGGAACAATTATTGGATGTACTCGTCGACTACCGTGGCCCCACTAGTATGATCTCATCATAGTCCCAGTAGTAGAGTACATATCCTAAGGGCTCTATCAACATGTAACATAGAGACAATCAGAGTACATGTTAAGATAAAGAGCAACCAGATAGCATACTATCATGTCGAGCAAGAAAGTCCTCCCTATATATGTCCAAGCATCCACTACAATATAAATCATATGTACAGTAATGGCCTCTAGGGCATACATATAACTAACAATTTGGGTTGCATCACACATGCTATATTAAAATTTTAAGAGTTACTAAACAAACTAACCTAGGAATCGAACTAGAGTAACAACTAGTAGTACCACATACTATGTAGTGTCTAACACTAAATGAGAAGAAATACAACCTTTGTAGACTTCCTTTTGTGACTCCTTGGATCTCCTAGAGTAAGAACCGGCTCGCTTGAATCCTTCCAAGTCCACGACGATCCACCCGGAGTCCCTTTGCTCAAGCTCCTAGCTTCACTTGTTCTTTGAAGAAGTGGAGCAAATAACCTATACTAATGGGCTAGAGTAGTATAGATTGTTGATGTGGTTTGTTTTCTTACTTAAAAACCCTTTCTTTTTATGTTCCTCGCTCAATGGAAAAATCAAGAGAGCATGAAGGAGGAAGAATAAGGAAATGGATAGCTTAAGCTCTTTTGTGATAATGATAATTCTCTTAATAAAATGAGAAATGAAAATTCATATATGAGTCACACTCACATAGAACCATGGTTAATAAATATCTAGATATTTTCATTTGTGAGTTAAAGAACAAAGAAATTAAACCGTGGTCAAAACTTAGGTCAAGTAAAGAATAATGATGAAGAATATTCAACCATGATTTAATAACTTTCTTTTTCTCAATAATGAAAATATATATGCATATATATCTACCATGTGAGTCTTGCATTGCCATCTCCTATGTATAAACAACCATGACACATGTATGTAGGTATGTATGTGTGCATTCACATCAATATGTATATATGCATACATACATTCATGCACACATCAAAATAGAAAAAGTTTAAACAAGTGAGCTAAAAGTCAATATTAAATCAACACTTGATTTAATAAACCGGTCATATCTCATACGACCCAACCAATAGAAAACTCCCGATTAAAACACGGTATCACATACACGCATTTAATCGAGCTCCCACGCATATCTCATATGCACACCACATCTTTTCGCCTGAGCTAAGAAACTCCTATGTGGGACTCTAAGACTCGTCAATACGCCGGCAGTAGGTGATAATTATATGAAACACCCACAAGCCGCAAGCGGTCAGCTAAACGTAACGGCCACCAGGTATTAAGCGATCAGAAGATCAACAAGCAAGCCGGCTCATACTCCTGTAAATCCTGTCAGTAACACTACCGTACAGTCCGGTCTGTTCGTCTGACATGTCGCATATCTACTCTAAGGGTAGTGAACGTCAGACCCCAGTAACCGATAAGTCGTGTCGATGTGAGGATTATAACGGGTCGAGAAACTACTGATAACACTTGACAGTAGATCTCCATATCATCCCTGGACAGGGACTTCCAGTTATAGCCAATCGAGCACAACGCAACATCAACCCCCAATACCGGGAGAGAAGAAACTGTCACGACACGAAATTGGCACGTAACGGCCCTAATACTACGTAACGTCTACAAGCGTAACGCAGTAAAAGAAAACCAAAACCCAGAAATCTAAACCATTAAAAGACAAGAAAAGATAAGAAACATTGTTTAAACTTTTGAAAATCTCAAGTATAAATTCTTTAAGTCCAATTTACTTTCTTGAAAATTTCGGCAGCACCTCCTTTGTAAAAACCAACCCCAAAAATGGGTACAACATAAATATAAAATAAAGAATCCCCAACGGGAGCAAATCCACGCCAAAAGGCGGAAAAAAACCACCACAACAGATATACGACGCCGTAGCGAAGAAATAAAAAACGATATAAGTAAAAACTGCATAAAAGACATCCAAGTCACCAAAATATACAATATCATCCTCACATCAAGTCTCTAAGTCATATAAGATAATGGTAGATGGAGAGTACAGGATACAACGAATATACAATAAATGTGAACGGATAACTACAAAACCCACCTAAAGCAAAACTGCACACTATGGGCCGAAGCGTTATCCGCAGCAAAAGATGGCGTGATAGATGAATAGCCTGCCTCAACTACTCTGGAAACAACCTGCAAAACAAAATGTGGCACAACCGGGGTGAGTTGCCAACTCGTGAATTGTAAATAACATATGCAGTTAATCGCAAGTATTCACGTACAACGCGAATCTAACATATGCAATTAATAGCAATAAAAGGTCATATGAATGCAATAATCCTGAAAAGTACACTAACGGTTACTACAAATACATGAAGCAATAATATGACAATCGGTATGCAATAATCATGCAATAATGATATGAAAATGTATATATACAACAGTCATGAAAGGTACACTAACAGGTACTACTAACAGATGAAGAAATGCATATTAATGAAGTATGTAAATGCAACAGTCATGAAAGGTACACTAATAGGTACTACTAATACATGAAGCAGTGCAAAAACAATAAAAATGGAGTATGGAATGAAACATGTCATTTCCACGGAATCCTGACATCGTGGTAGGATCACAATCCATCAAGACAATTCGAATCCCAATTTTCTCAAATCAGCCCCCAAATTGGCTCTCATATCATATAAGTCTCACAAATCCTAAATATACAATATCGAATAAATCTCCTATATCCTGAATGTACAAAATCAAGTGAATCTCATATATCCTTTATGTACAATATCAAGTAAATATCATATGTCCTAAATCTAATATCAAGTGAATCTCTTATAACCTAGGTATATTTGCATGAATAAATATGATGAGGTATATGAATTGATATGTATACATATATATTAGTGTTCCATTCCACTAATATATATATATATATATATATATATAACAGCGTCCTATTCCACTGTTATATATACTTAGGAGTAAAATATCATGAAAACAATGTGTCAAGCAACGACACAGAAATGCTGATCTATCAGGTGCTGTCACCATGACTGGCACCCCGATAGGTACGTATCATAAGCTATACCGAAAGCTCGAGTCCCTGACTCTGACCCTCGCCTCTCGGCGTAACTATACGCACACGACTCCCGTTGGTATCCCCATGATAACCGCCGAGTCATTGGTAATGTCACCGGTAGGTACTTGCCCACCTTCCAGGCTCAATCGGCATGGACCGTCGATCATTTTGCTGAGGGGAACCGTACCGGGCGCCACCATGTACCCTCATACGGCCCCCGACTCCTCGCATGGGGTATATATATGCAGCGTCTTGAAATGTCGTTTTGATGTTTTCCTGAAATTCGGTGAAAATTCGGTATTTTTCCGAAAACCGTCTTTCTTGTTATTTTGCAGTTTAGGGCTAATTATACTTAAAATGGATAGGTAATTGCTTGTTTTTAGTAGCTAATGAGTTATTTATGAAATTCTGGTCGTTTAAAAATTTTCCCTAATTTTTCAATTTTTTAATATTATTTTAAGCCGGTAAGAAAATACATTAAATAAGCGATAAATACAAATTTTTCCGGGCTAATTTTAATCTCTAAAATTATGATAATTATAATCTAGTGATAACATGAATTTTTAGTAATTTATTTTGATTTTTAACAAATTTTTATGAATTGAAACGAATTTATTGAATTTTGAGCTAAAACTTGCAATTTTTGAGTTGTAGGGGGCCTTTTTGCATAAAATTTCTTTTGTAAAACCCCTCTCTCTTTTCCCTAAGCCCTAGAACAGCCCAACCCTGGCCAAGACCAGAAATTTCTGGGCTCCTTTCTTTGGTTGCTTTCTTGTGTGAAATTGGGATAGTTTATGGTTTTATTTTAAATATAATGAATAAGTTATGATACATTTGACCTTGGAACTTGACCCTTGACTTTTCCCACTTGCCCACACCCTCCCCCTCACCTCAATACTGGCCGAAACCTGCACCATCCCCCATCTCCATTATTTTCCTTCTCTTTCTCTCTCATTTTCTTCAAAATTTGCAACAAAATTCAAAAGAAAATTCAAATTAAAGCTTGCAAATTCAAACCATTCTTCATCCTTCTTTTCCTTCACCTCCCTAGCTTGGATCTTGGTGCTTGAGGCCATCAATTGGAGCAAAATTTCCTTGCTTGATCCATAGATCAAGAGGTATAATTTCTATCATGTTAAATTCTTTTGTTTAAGTTTCTTATGTTGTATGGTTTAGTGTTAATTTAGTGTAGTTTAATCTAGTTTTCTTAGGTTTTGCTTGAAAAATCTAACTAGGGTTTTGAAGCCATAATACTTAATTAAGTTGTTTTATAGTTAATCTAGTGGTTAATTAACTAATCCATATAGTTATCTTGTTGATGTAGTTTTCAATTTTGCTAAATTAGTTAATTTTAGAAGGGGGAAATTGTTGTTTTAAATTTTCAAGAGAGGGTTTATGTTTGGTAATGGTTTGTGAAACATGATTAGTGAGTTGATTAAGTTTTAGAAAACATTATTTGGTTGATTAAACCTAAATTGCTATCTAGTTTTTTTTTGCTAACCTAACCTAAGAGGTTAATTGTCTTAAGTGGGCTTTGTTGTGTTAATTTAAAGTTTCAAGTGAGGAAATTGATTGGATTTTGCTAAGTTATAAATTCAAGAATGGTTGTTTATGGAAAATAGGATTGGAATCATTGTTGTTGTGTTATAATTAGTGTTTGTAGATTGCTTGTAGTGTGGTTGGGTGATTGTGCTAGATTGTAGTCGTTTTGTCGTTAATCGGCGATTTTTGCACCGATTTTGGATTGAAATGCTTACTAGTTTTGTATAAAAGTTATGTGATGAATTATTTTTAGTATCTTGATGATTGTAATGCCTTGTCCTACGACTTTTAGGATGCGTGAGTGCGGTTTTTTTTGGGTAGTCGGGTTTTAGTTTCGCCGGGCGACCCAAATCGGCGTTTTTTGGCAGTTTTTGCGATTTTCGCGTGTGTTCCGCGCACTTTGTGCACGTTGTACCTAGCTAGCGAACTTTAGTAGTTTCGTTAGGGTTTTGCGTCGTTCTTGAATGTGTAACCTTATATTTGGTATTGATGTAAATTCCAGGTTCGGTCGCGGAGACGTCAGACGCGGCGCGAAAGGGAAAGGCTGTGATTGGACACAGCTAGCCAGGGATCCCGGTGAGTAGATTTAACATCTACGGGGGACGATCGTTTGGATGGCGCAAGTCACCCGATAGATTTAGTAAACTGGAAAATAGTAAATTGGATAATCACTTGTGACATTAGAATAATAATACTGGCATGATAATTGCTGCAATTAGATCAATATGTTATATCCATATACGCAAACTCAATTGTAGGACACATGCACCATTACCAGGTTTTTATATGCAGCACGAGCACTATTCATGTTTACACACACACCCTGGTAATTGCCATGCCACCACACTAGATAACCTTTAATTTAAACCTTTTACTAATTGATACTTAAATTGTGCTATTTCCTTAAAATGAAACCGTAGGATTGCTATTCATGTGCATGTACTTCATCATATTCATTGTTCATGCTTAATACATTAATCACACATCGCAACTTGTTTATTGATATCATACGCATTCATTATCATTGATATATGCACTTATGAGGATTTCTTGAGATTTTATGATATTGCTGGATTTCGGGGGAAAACCGCAAAATTTCTAAACTTATTATATTTTTAAAATATGTAAAATTGCGGTTTTCTAGTGATGTAAGTGTCGTCCACCATGAGTTTGCTGTGGATTTGGAAATCCATGTCGAGGAGTGGAGGAACCGGCACGGGTACATGGTAGGCCCGGTAAGGTACCCCGGGGCAAGAGGAATGTGGTGATGACGTTGAGCCTGGCAGGGGACGGATTACCTACCGGTGACTGTTTGGGACGGCGGATATCCAGAGGATACCGACCGTGGCCGCTAGATGATGAGATATTGATATTTGAGATGGGTCAGCCGGACGGCTGAGGCCAGAGATACATTTATGAGATTTGAGACAGCTTTTGGGTGTCGTTGCTGGACACCGATTTTCGTCGATTCATTGACATTATGCTGGCATTCTAAAAGAGTTTCAAAAACAAAAAGAGATAAAATGTTTCTTATATATACCTATTGAGACCTCAGATTTTCATGTTGCATACATATTAGCACACTGATATGATATACACACCTGCTAGTGCATCCAGTCATACCTGTATTTTAGATGCTAGGATGCTTGTGTGCATGCATACGATAGCCTTTGCAGATGTTATTTATTACTCACGAGTTGGAAACTCACCCCCGTTGTGCCACAGTCTTTTGCAGGTCCGCTCCGTCAGTTCAGTAGCGGCGGGCGCACTTGTCTTTTGCCTGAGCTCGAGATTCGCTCATAGGTGGGTTATGTTATTATTTTGCACCACCTTGTATATTCTTGTATCTAGTATACTCCATCTACTGTTTTCCACCAGATTATTGTATATTGACCTAGAGATGAGACAGTGAGGTTTGTGGATTTTATGCTGTATTTTGGGGTCGAGCTCACTTGAGCCGACATGCTACTTTTTTTCATGCTTCTTTATGATTATTATGCTTGTTGTCATTTACATTGCGTGGGATTTGTGACCGCCTTGTGGCGAAGAGCTAGCTCCCGCTTGGGGATGTCCTATTTTGTTGGATTCATGTATATATTTTGTTGTACCCATTTTTGGGGGCCAGTATTTACAAAGGAGACTCTGCCGAAATTTTCGGGAAAAGTTGGTATTGTTTTAAAAAAAATGTTTTACATGACTTATTTGATAAACTTGCTTTCAAATGTTTGGGTTTTCTTCACTCTTTTGCTTAATTGGTTTTGTTTTCTGGGCTTTGGCTTACTTATTTTACGGACGTCTTTAGACGTTTCGTGAACTTAAGTGCCAGTCACGTTCCGTACCCTGCGGGTCGTGACAATATATCAGAACCGATAAATCTCATGGTGGATGCTGAAATATCATATCAAGGGAAACCGGGTTTTTCAAATAATGCATAATTTCATGAAACTTCCACGGTCCCCAAATCCAGAAAACATCATGAAAAATACATATCTCAATCCGAAAATCTATGAATAAAAGTTACGCAACATATAACTGTAACGTAAGCATATAAAGGAAAAGCCGCTAATTAACTGCAACAAGTTAATATAAATATCATGCGGTTCCTAATTTCTACAACTCTAAATAACATCAAGTAAAGGTACACATGTAGCTATAACTGATATATGCGTAAATATAAAGGTAAAGCAAGATATAGATATCTACCTATCAGAAATGATGTAATATACCCCCCGGGTATAAGTGAAGTATGCATGCAAAGTATACATGTAGCTATGTCATTATGTGTGAATGTACCTATCACTAATGGTACAATACCCTATAGGTATACAGGTAACTAGCATGTAAGTATGTCAAGGCATATGTGTAAGCATATAGGTATACAGGTATACTATAAGTCATATGCATAAAGAAATATGAATCAATGTCCCTAACCAAACTATATCTTATCTATAAGTGGGCTGTGCGTGTCATGGCAATTATTGACGATGTGTGTGGCATACAATCAGTGCTCGTGCAACATAAGCCGTCAATAATAGTGCAGTGTCCTAAGGATACTAGTCCAAGTACAACAATTAACTAAGCAGTAGGGTGTATGCGCAATTCTAAATATGAAATAGAATATGCGACAAGTCATGTCATTTCTAGCCCAGACGCATAACGCCATGCGGGATATTCCCCTGTAGATGTTAAATCTAATCACAAACGCTCCTGGCTAAGTAAAGCCTACCGCTCGCTATCCCCTGTTCGCAGCGCCCGAAGTCCCCGCCTGCGATCCTGAAAACATATAACAATAAAGCAAGCGTATATAAGTAATCGACCAAAAATACGTACAACTACGTTTGACCGACGCACCAACTCCAAACATACTCTTAAGTGTTCGTATTGTGGCTAACACGCGTAGCGACACTACGAAACCAACTCAAGAGCAAAAGTTACACAAAGACACGAACGACATCGGCACGACCCTAGCTAGGAACGCAAAGCGACATAAATACCAAGCCTAGACTCTGATCGTACCGATCGCGCAACACAACACAATTAAATACGAGGAATATAATAGATATAATCTCGCAATGACCAATTGAAACCACGTCGGAAAAACCCCGAAACCTAGTAAACAACTTATCGCAATATTTCGCACTAGAAATTTCTAGCACATTTCAATTAATGCTTCATTAAATACTAATGCCACCATTTCCTTTCTTTTCTTTTATTTTTTTAAAATTTTATACCATTGACCAAAAAAAATCTAGATATTTAAAAAGAAGGTTCTAAAATAATTGTAGTGATAATTTCTAATGATTCTCATTTAGAAGAAATTTCTCGATTTACGTGCATATTTTACCGGCTAAAAAAACTATTTTAATTGGGAAAAATTCTATCTCAACCAAAACCTCCAATATACCCCTAAAGTTCGCGCACTAGATTTATTTTAGCTAAAATAGGTGCCGGCAAGTTTCTACGTAAGTTTGATCGAAATCGGGTTAAAACGGAAAATACCGACTATTTTGCCCTAAAATGGAAAAATTCGCAAAACGATTTCTAAAACGTTACAATCTTCCCCCCTTAAAGAAATTCGGTCCCCGAATTTAAAATTCTCACTAAGCGTACCTTCAAAGAGAAGATTACAAAACTCCCAAATCTCGCTCGCAGCCTTCCAAGTGATCACCTCACTATACGGCTACGTTCAAGAAAACCCTTCAAAGATGGCAAGACTCTTGACCGAAGGTTCTCCACCTGCCGAGCCATTATCATAATTGGCTTCTGCTGAATGAAATATCGCGTCCAAGCTAATTGGTCTGATGCTAAATCATGTGAAAAAGGTCATGAAGGTAATTGCGAAGTATCGACACAAGGAATACGGGTGAATACTCAAAAATCTGGGTGGAAGTGGCAAATTATAGGCAACGGAACCAACTCGCTTCAGGGATCTAAAAAGGACCTACAATCCTGGGATAAGCTTCCCAAAACTCAACCCGTCATTCATCGGAAAAACACATAGGATTACATGATCTCCGACTGCGAACTCAAGTCTGCGACCACTACGGTCGGCATAAGACCTCTGTCTGCACTGGGATACTCTCTTCCTGACCTGAACCAATTGGAACATCTCCGAAGTCTCTAGACTAGCTGGTGTCCAAAAATCCTACTTACGCAGAGTCAGAAAAACAGACTGGAGATCGACACGACCTAAAAACTAAACATAAAGGTTGCCAATTGGAGTGCCTCCTGATAACTGCTATCGTAGGAGAACCCTAACAATGGAAAGTGACAATCCCAACTGCATACAACAATTAGTACGGACGCACAAGCTTATCCTCCAGAGTCGGTATAGCCAGCTCTCACAAAACCATCATCCTGCGGATGGAAAGACGGAGCTAAAGCTCAACCAGTAACCAACGCTTCCTGAAGCTCCAGCCCAAGACGGCAAGCGAATAGGGTGCCCTGTTTGGATACGACCCATGAAGGAACTCCGTGCAACGCACAACTTAACAAAGGACAACTGAGCAAACCGAGTATAACCGAATGCCAACCATCCAAATGGAGTCACACCCTGACTAAACCTGGGTAGACACCATAACGAAATTCATGGAGATCTGCTCCCATTCCCACTTCGGAACGGTTAAAGGTTGCAACTCTCCAGCCGGTCTCAGATGCTCAACCTTAGCACACAACAAGACAGACACTTTAAAACGAAACCCGAAACTTCACTCTACATCCCTGCCCACCCGTAACTATCTCACAAAACAAGTCAAATGCTGGCGGAACTTGAATGAGTACAGAGAGTTGACAGACGTGCCTGCTCTAGGATTTCACGTCTCTACCCAATAGTATCAGGTACACAAACGCGTCCCTAAACTTAGCACACCCTTATCACAGATCAAGGACTCCGAATCAATACCCAGCCAAGTATTCTCAAGTATCTCTGACGAACGAGCATCGGAGGGCAGTTCCTCGCGAAAGCGATTAAGGAAAAGTGGTCGGGCACGGACATGAGCAAGCTGTCCCCTCAGTAGAGGCGAACTTAAGCTGTACTCAACGATTTCACAAGAACGATAAAACTGCAGAAGACTGTCTCAACAATCAAAACCCGCTGCAGGAAGATGTACATTAAGCTTTGGTGGTCCGTGAACATCTGACACGACTCTCCGAACAAGTAGTGTCCTCAGATCTTCAACGTACGACCACCGCGGCCATCTCCAGATCATGAGTGGGATATCCTGCTCGTACTTCCTCCAAATGTCGGGAAGCAAAAGTGATAACTCGAATGAGCCACCTCAGTACACAATCGATCCCCACTCGCGAAACATCACAGTTAAACAACAAAGTCGCCCGAACCAGAAGCAAAGAAAGAACTGATGCAGTTGTTAACCGGGTCTTCAACTGCCGAAAAATCCGCACGCATGCCTCAGTCCAAAGAAAAAGGAACCTCCTTTCCGGTCAATCCAGTCAACGGTGCAGCGATACACTAGTAATACTGCACGAAACGGCGGTAACAACCTGCTAAGCCCAAAAATCTGCGGAACTCCGTCCGTACACAAGTCTGGGACAAACCTGTACGACCTCGATCTTCCTCAGGACCATACAAAAACCGTCTCCCGTAACTATAAGACCTAGGAGTCAACACAAATAAGCCTGAAGGAACACTCCGATAATCTAGCAAACCACTGGGGCTCTCCCAATGTCTGCAAAACAATACCTCAAGTGCTTCTCCTGTCCCTCACGACACATTGAATAGACCATAATGTCGTCAATAACACAACAATAACTGGTCGAGGAACGGCCTGAAGAAATCTGGTTCATCATATCTACGAATGCTGCTAGGCATTGGTGAGTCCAACGACACCACCAAAACACACAAAGCCCGTAGCACGCACAAGGCAGTTTTCGGAATGTCATCACTCCGAACCCGCAACAATGATGACCTGATCCCGAACAAACTTAGAAAAATGTCTCGCACTCTGGAGCTGATCGAAGAAATCGTCAATGCGAGGCAAAGGATACCTATCCGCACCGTAAGCCGGTTAAATTGACGATCAATCGATACACAACCTCAACAGCCGTCCTTCTCCTGACGAACAGAATAGGAGGCTCCCCAATGCGAAACACTCAGACGCACAAGCCCCCCAACAACCAACTCTGCAGCAGATCCTTAAGCTCCCTAAGCTTTGCGGGCTCATCTGGAACAACGTCGGAAAACTCTCACACGATAGGAATCCTGTCCAACAATCCCACTGTGGCTCCGGTATCAGAAATGAATACCAAGAATCCTCGACATCCTTTCCATAAAAGACGACTAGCGAAAAAGGCTGAATTCAAGCTGTGAAAGGCGGCATCACTGTCCTCCCATGCACAACAAGAACTGACTCGCCGGGAAAAAAAAACCTGATTGTTTTCTCGCAGCAGTCCACAGACGCATAGCACGTAGCTAACCAGTCCGTGCCTAGGAGAATGTCAAATCCAACATCTCTAGAAGGATCAAAACGACAGACGAATCTAAATCTCCTATCCGATTGGCACACGACTGAAATACGTGTCGCGCAACAAAAGAATCGCTGACAGAAGTTAACACAACAAATGGCTGATCTAGCTAACATGACTCTCGTCCCAACCACGGTACAAAGCGTGAAAAATAAACAAGTGCATCAACAGAACATACAAATTAAAAATACCTGAAAACTCTCCATTGGACGCCCGCGCGTCCCGATGAGTAGAAGCAAACTCTCGTGTCTGCCCTTACCCGCAACTGGATGAAATCCTCCTCTGCCAACCTGTCCCCTCTGAGCGAACCTTCCGCGTCCCCGACCTCTCTGAACACGAGTCTGACGCGGTGCTAAGGAACAATCCTTAATGAGGTGATGAAGGCTCCCGCACCAGAAACATCCACGCGAGGACTGCTGACCCTCCTGGGGATGAGAGCTGAACGACTGTCCACGTCCTAAGCCTCTGCAACTCCCGCGACGGTCGCGAAATCTGTCTCGATGACTAGGCCTCTGTCTCTGAGCTGGTACACCGGTACGAGTCCCCCACGATCCTCGAACTCCTAAAGTTTCTAGAAGACGTGCATCGTCAACTGGGGCTGCATCCACTGGTGCTATGTAGGTAACGGAATGCTGAGTGCTGATCGCAAGGAACAACTGGGTAATAGGGGTGACAACCTCCTGTAGCTATGCTCGAATGGCCTAAACCAATGAAGTCATAGTCTGGCGCATGTCTTGTATCTCTGCCATAAGCCTAGCGATACTATATGTCGAAGGGGAATCCATCTGCACCTATGCAACGAGCGTGCCATCCTGGTCAGTCATCGTCCTACCCGAGTCAATCTTGACCTCGGCCCTCGCTGCATCACTCTGAGTCCCCATAGTCATCGGCGGCAAAGGCTATAAATAGAAATAAGAATGAAATCCTAACTCGACATAATGACCGTGTGAAAGCCTTTGAACCTTAGGGTTTGCGGCAGTTCCGCTGCGCCATTAGTGAGGCTTGGGTTTTCCCTTCTACGGCTGGACCATCGATGCTGTGGTATGTACTCGATACTGTTAAACTGTACCCAAGATGTTGAGCTCTTGGGGGATTATGAGGTTTTGACAATCGATCGGATGGTTCGACATCATTCGGATATCATGTGAAGGGACACACTGCTTGGGAGACTCCAGATACGAGGATAGCCGTTGGAGCTCAGTCCATGCAGCTACGACGAGATGAGTCCGAAGCAGTCGACATCAGAGAAAAGTGGAGTAAGAGGTTCATACAAGATCTGGATAAGATGACGTTCCACTCCGCCGACATCAGAGATGCGATACGCATGCCAAGGCATTATACTTGGATATACCTTCCAGAAGGAGTCGCGATGAGTATGCAGCCGTTCCGGAACGAGAAACAGATATAGCAAAGGACGATGACTTCCGGACAGTTCGGCAGAGACGAGATTTGGGAGAGACCTCGACAATACCCTTGTGGAATAAATTAAAAGGAGACTTAGACCCAGGAGTGGTCATGTTACGCACACCAGCAGGCCAGAGTTCAGGATCGTCGACGAGACATGTTATGAGTGACCACGACATTTGGCCAGAGATTCTTGGAGGATGTGCTTGAGCGGGACTATTCCGCCATACATGATTTCGGTATTTTGGGCGATCTATTCACATGCTTGATTTTGATGATGGAGTTTCATGATATTTGTTTTCATGCACCATGGTTGCCCCTACTGAGTATTTACGATTTTTGCACAGTTGTTGCACTTGATATCATTTTCGTGCCTTGGTTTCACATGTTTATGATTTTATGGGTTTCATACAGTTGAGTTGATTTTGTGCATATGTACGCACACGATTTGGTTCATGCACTCGGTATAGTTCACATATGCTTGCAGTGCAGTGATTCATATTGTGTGCACTTAGTTGCACTGGACATCGATTTCGATTGTGATGTTCGATATTTGTTTTGTGTACCTTGTGCACCTGATTGGATTTTGCGCATGTTCGGCGCTTGATACTGGATTTCATGATTTTCGTGCATGTCAGATGCACCTGATTTTGCTGTCATGCACACACGTTGCCTATGACAGATGTTGTGTGCACACCCATTGCACCTTGATGTTGTTTTGTGCACCTGCATGGCACATGTATGGATTTTGATTTCCGTGCGCACCAGACGCATCGGATTTTCATATGCACTTTCGGGATTTAATTCTCATGGAGCAGTACATTTTTTTGTTATTTGCGGTTTGTTTTCGTACTGAGCAGGATTAGTCAGATGACAGTACCTGAATATATTTTGCATGCATAGATAGTTATCGAAGGGATTTTCGAAAAGCGAGCTTTAGTCTCAGTATTTACCTACGTGTCTGACATGACACGAAACGTTTAAAGTAAGGAAACCCTTCTAAATTGTTTTAAACGGCGGAACATACCTATTAAACAAAAGATATATACGTATATGGTTATTTTCTTACGATAGACGTCCGCCACTGTGCATTGTTATGCGCATTACACAGCAAATTTAAAAGATTTGACATGCATTTTCTTCAGATATTTACATATATAGATTTGATAATTACATGTATAGTTTCAAGTTATATCATATCGGTTTTGCTTCGGATTTGGCATACGTGTCTTCACCTTGACTCCGATGATTGCGGGATGCTTGACGGAGTTTTGATTTTGAGTTATCTACTCACCACTCATGCGCATGCATTGCGCTATGATGCGTTTTATGTATTGATGATTTCGGAGCCCCGACGACTTGGACATTTTATTGAAATG
Source organism: Agapanthus africanus (assembly GCA_030015575.1). Classification (NCBI taxonomy): domain Eukaryota; kingdom Viridiplantae; phylum Streptophyta; class Magnoliopsida; order Asparagales; family Amaryllidaceae; genus Agapanthus; species Agapanthus africanus. The sequence continues at coordinate 339,704,909 of CM057341.1, read as the reverse complement.
TTTTAGAATTTGGGGGTTTAAATTTAAATTCGGGGACCGAATTTCTTTAAGGGGGGAAGATTGTAACATTTCAAAAAAATTAAATATTATTTTTCGGAATTTTTATAATTTAATATTAATTTTTAATGAATATTTTAATATGTCGGTATAATTAAATACCGATAAACGGGGAAAATATTGGAAAAATTCTAAAATAGGGTAATTTATGGAAATTTGCCATTTTTAAGTTTTTATGGTTAGTTATATGCTATTTTAGTGCTAATCGCGATTAAAAATCGCTAATCGGGTTTTTAGCATTTTTGTGCAAAAATATGCACATATCATTTTTCCACACTTGTTACATTTTCCTACATGTTGTGGGGGTATGGTTGCTTAGGGTTTACCATTGGGTGAGAAAGAAAAAAAATGAAAAGAGAAAAGGTATCATGATTATGAGAGAGAGAGGGTAGGTATAGGGTCAACCCCACTTTTTGAACCATCCCTCCTCATTACACCACCCCATTAATCTCTCCCCTTCTCCTTGTGCTGCTGCTGCTCCTGCTCCCCCTCTTCTTCCTCCACCTTCAATCCCCCAAAACACCATGGATCCAACCCCAAAACCCTATTACCATTTCAAAAAAGTTGCTCCCAAGCTCACTAGATACACATCGGACCTAGAAAGAGAGGATCTTGAGGACTTTAAGCAACTCAAGAAAATTCTTGAGTTGCCAAAGGAGGTAATTTCTGCACCCTTAGAGTAGTATGTCGGTTCATTATGCATCTATACTTGTTTCATGTCGATATTGTGTGTTTTGATGGACTTTGAAGAATTCAAGTTAGGATTTAGGGTTTGATCTGAAATTAAAGATGAATTGAGGTGTAATTAAAGGGTACAACCCCTGGTGGGATGTTATTTTGGACCCAAACCTGAATTAAAACCCAGAATACGGATTTAGTGAATCGATATCGGGAAAAACCGTAAATCTGGGAGTGTTTTTCGAGATCTGCTATCACCCGAGACACCTAAAAATAAAATTGGTTTGACAGTGAAATGTGCAGGCACCTAGGAACGACCACCAAAAGCCCAAGCCCCTTACTTCTCCCCCAGGACGCAGATTAATCCCTTCTGGTTGTAAATTGTAGCCAGATCAGGTTGAAACCCCCTCGTTTTTGGTTCAGGGCCCTATTTCCAGTAGACTTGACCCCTGGCATGTGCAATTTTGTCTGAGCCCTTTTAGGGTAAAATCTGGGTTAATTTTCTTGAGTTGGCGCATGGTTTACGAACCGTTTTACCATGGATTTTGGTATTTGATGATTCGTTTCTGTCGGGTGGTGTTTGAACGTCAACGGCAAAGGGTTATTGGTCGTGTTTGCACGCGAGGCTATAGGTTTTTACCTATGGGCGTAGCGTGTACCGTTTTGGTTTCCGACATGGTTTTCATGTGCTTTAGCGTTTGTGATATCCTTATAGGTACCCCACATGACATCGAGGCGTTGAAGATACGGAAGGCGACATTGGCATCGGCACACAAGAAAGCAAGGTGAGTAGATTTATATCTACGGGGAGAAGTCGGGTGGATGGCGTATAGCACCCCCGCAATTCGTGGTGATGTATACGAACATGTATACGCACATATATTGACTATATATTGTTTGAGATTATCGATGTTAAAGATGGATAATTGGTGTGATTGGATTGGTTTAGTGTTGCGAAACCCTAGAGTAGTGGTTGCACCACACACACACACACACCCCCATACTTGCATACATTCTTCTTTCATATGGGCGTATATGGGAATATATAGTTATGTGTTCATATGGGTATGGGACTATGTGCTCACATACTGGATTTGAGGATAGTTTTTGGGATTTGAGGTGAGTCGATGAGATTTGATTTGAGACCAGGAGATCGGTGATTTGGCAGAATTCATATTTGAGATACGTCATGATATTATAGCGGATTGTTGGACGACGATACCATGTGAATAGTGATATCAATAAAATGATCGACATGTGATCGTGTTATGAGATATGATATGTTAGGATGTTTATGATAGGCCGCATTGGGCGATGTATACTTCCTTATGATGATATGTGCTGATGATATCGGTTTGTACGAGATTGTCGATCAGTAGTCAGATCCTGATTATATTGATGATATTAGTATTGTACTAGATATAGATCAGTACCCGGATTATGATCTTGATAAAGAGGATACCGGATGGATAATATGTTGAATGTGATATTGACCGTACCCAGATTTGGGATGTCGTACGATGGATTTACGTACGAGATATATATTGATGTTTGATCCGCACTCTTAACTTGGGAATATTGATTATAGATATGGTATCAGATGTGATATTATCGAGGCGGGATCACCGACTAATATTTATATATATATATATATATATATATATATATACATATGTATCGACTCCGGTGTTAGGCGGTTTCCTTACCTCCCATTTACCTTGATAGCTTAGCCATATAGTTTAGTGTAGTTGTTAGACCATATTAGTTATCGTTGTGTCTAGTATTTAGCTCACGCTCATTATTGCTGTTTGCTCCGCATCGCATGCTTATATTATGATTCACATTTTATTGTTGATATCATGCTGTTAGGACACCAGCACCATTACCGATGACGCGTATGTACCACATACACTTACTTGCCGGCTCACACACATCTTCATCTGTAATTGCCATGTCACATACACTTTAGAAATACTATTGCATTGACATAGGTTGTTAGCTGCTAGTTTAGACATGATATTAGTGTACTTGCCTTATATGCTAGTTTAAACATTGTAGTTATTACTTGCTACTTCCTGCATGTTATTATTCACTGTTATGCCGCATTCATGGATTTTTATGCCTATATTCACTGTTTACATGCTGTTGATGATTTGGATTCGGATTTTCAAGAGATTTCCTGGATTTGGGGGAAAACCGCAAAAACATTTATAAACTTCTTTTCTTTCTGTTTTGAAATGAAAAGTGCGGTTTGCCCATAATGTATGAGTCCTCCACCATGAGTTTGCTGATGTATTTTGAGACCCGATTCGAAGAGATGGATGATCCATTTCGGGTACATGGTGGACCCGGTGCAGTACCCCGGGGTGAGAAGATCGCAGATGATGGCGTTGAGCCTGGCAGGGGAGCACTACCGACCGGTGATTTTACCCGACGCGTTGGATATCCCGAGGATACCGTCGTGGTCTTGAGATTGATGGTAGGGGCCGGTCTGGACTGACGGCGCCCTAAATAGTGAGATTGAGACATTGAGATTTTGAGATATTGAGGTACAGAGATTGCGACACAGAGATTATCGAGATATTTGGATACTTATTTTGTGTCGATACTCGGCACTGTTTATGCTGATTTCATTTATGATACCTCATTTTAAAAAAAAGATACAGAAATCTCACTAATTTATGAAAGCAGTTTTCTTCAGTACATGCATTCTGTTTCATGCATTCATACATCATCCATATGATACATTGCTACCTGAGTCACTGACACGAGCACTTGGTATTACCGTTGTTTAGAGGCATACCCTAGCCATTGTTATAGGCTGCAGATTATATATTTGAGGATATATTATGATCATTTGACCTAGGATTGCGTTGTTCATGCGATTACTGTTCGTAGATGTTTTTCTACTCATGAGTTGGAAACTCAACCCCGTTGTGCCACAGTTTCTTACAGGTTTTGCCGTACAGGTTTCATTACGGCTTTGCTGGCACTGCTTTTTTTCGGGTTACTTGCTAGTTGGTTGGTTTATTTGTATCGTACCCATCATTATACCTTGTATATTATTACTCTGTTGTATCTAGAAGTTCCATCAACCAAACATGTATTTATTTCAGATTGAGACCAGTGTTGGTTATTCTTTCGACCTTAGAGTCGCGTGTTCTATTTCTACGGATTTCTTGTTGTTTTGAGTTTCCTTTTCTGTCGTGATCCTCGCCTCTCGGCGTTGTATATTATATTGCTTGCGTGTTTGTGACCGTCGATTGACGAAGAGCTAGCTCCCGCTTGGGGATGCCCTTATTCATTTTTATGTTTTATCAGGTTTTGTACCCGTTTGGGGTCTGTTTTTACAAAGGAAACTCTGCCGAAATTTTTAGAAAATACTTGTGATTTTAAAATGCACATTTCGGCATATGTTGCAAACTATTTGATTTAAAATAGTTTTCCTTCACTCTACTACTTGTCTTGGTTTGGATTTCTAGGTTGTCGGCTCACTTAGACTACGTACGCCTCGAGACGTTCGTAGTTTAAGTGCCGGTCATGTTCCGTACTTTCGGGATGTGACAGTCTGATTGTCTCTATGTTACATGTTGATAAAGCCCTTAGGATATGTACTCGACTACTGGGACTATGATGAGATCATACTATGGGGCCACGGTAGTCGACGAGTACATCCTATAACTGTTCCTTGTCGAGGGTGTATCGAGACAGGGCATCGATACACCAGAGTAGACTAGCGTATACGCATCTTGACCCATATGATGGGCGATGGATGATCCCATATCCATCGGTGTTTGACATCAAGGATGGTGTACGGGTGCTCAGTGGAGACTGGGTACACAGGACGGACTCGCCGAGAACTCCCAGATGGTATTATACCTCACGTCAGATGGCAGTTCTCCGGTGACACTGGTACAGGTTAGTCTGTAGACCCGAGATCGTCATAGAGTCTTGTGTGATTCCCACTGTGCTTTGATTTCCATCATACCACGTCCAAGAGGGCGTGCAAAAAGGTAGCTTTTGGGTACAGTCCCGAATCACATGGAGGCAATGAGCGATAGGAGGGGATTCGTCTCTCCCGGTATAGGGAGTTGATGTTGCGCTGTGTTCGATTGGCTATAACTGGAAATCCCTGGCCCGGGTTGCTGAGATTTACGGGTAAGTGTTATCAGTAGTTTCTCGAAATGTTATAGACCTCATATCGACATGACTTATCAAGCAACTGGGGTCTGACGTTTACCACCCCTAGGCGAGATATGCGACATATCAGACGAAGAGACCGGACTGTATGGGAGTGTTACTGATTGGATTCTCTTTAGAGTCCTGCACAGAGGTTTCCTGGCTCAGGCAAAACGGAGTAGGAGCACATATATGATATGTGCGGGACCGAGAACAATACGTGTATGTGATACCGTATTAGATTCTCACGATATGAGATATCGGCCGGGTATATGTGATATAGCCGTGTCATCGGATCAAGTGTTGATTCGATGAAATGATACAGATTATATTAGTCGGTTATTTGTGAAATTGCCGGATTATCGGATCAAGTGTTGATTCGATAATTTAATTTATAATTATATATTTGATATATTAAATCACATTAACTAATATAAGCTCACTAAAAGATTCTTTTTCTCACTCGTGTAATTCATTGATGTATATGCGATATATGTTAATTGTATTATTTTATTTTGTGACAATAAATATTGTATATGTGATATATAATATTGTAACATGTTATGGTTATAAATGCAACATGATTTGTGGAGTTTAATTGTTGTTAGGGTTTGGATTAGGGTTAAGCAAGCATGAAGCTTTCAAGAAGCTTCTTGAAGTTTTGACTTTGACTTTGGATATTTTGTGTAGATATTTGCTTAACTCAACCCAACCATTCACCATAGTTAACTCTCTACATGGGTTAAGACTTCATTCTTAACCCATGTTTGCATTTCTAACCACACTTGAGTTTTCATTATTCATCACAAAAGGAAAAGATCTTCTTCTTCCTTCTACTTCTTTAAATGAGAAAGCTTTCTAGCTTTTTGCTAAGTGATGAAAATGAGTGAGAATAAGAAAATAAATGAGAGCTAAAATCCTACTTCATCATCCTAATCTATCCTTTCCGTTTAGATTAGGGTGTTCACTTCATTTGTGAGTGAGAGCTTCTGTTAAAGAAACTTCAAGGTAGATCATCTTTGTTATCGAAGATCGGAAGCAAGCTTGCATCTTTCTCTTCATGGAGCCTCTCTAGAGTCCGGAAACTCGATGATCGCAGTGAAGAGACCTCAACACGGAGCTTTAGAAGTGAAGGACCGGACTACAAAGGTTGTAATCTTAAACTCTTAGATGTTAAAGTGTTTAACATGCTTTGTTTCGCATAATCTCTAGTTTAAAGATCTTGGTTAGGGTTGTTCGGCACGTCTAAATTTTAAATCGGCATGGTTGATACCTTATAGACACTTGTGAGAGTGCCTAGTAACCCTACAGTGGTATCGGAGCCAAGCTGGAGCTTTAGGCGAAGTCTAAGCGAAGTTTAAATCCGATCGAACTCCGAATACCCGTATAAACCCAGTTTCTGAATTATTTTCAAAACTGTTGATTTTTTCATATTAAAAATACTCAAAAAAATCAGCATGGAAATACAAGAATTACCGTGCAGCACGTGCCTCCAATTCCATTAATGCGCCGCGGAACCGCGGCCGTACCATGGCTTGCGCGGCGGTTCCGCGGCCAAACCGTAGCATCATGTTTTGAGTTTTACACAGTAATATCCTTATGTATTTCCTGATTGTTCTGTGAATTTTTAATTCTACTCAAGTGTTGAGTTTTCTGGGTTGTATTGGGAGCTCGTTGATTCGATCAGAAAGTTTAACTTCGTTTATGTTTTTCCCGATAATTTTAGAACGTGTTAAAAAGTTCGAACGGATATCAATAACTCACTTTTTCCCCTGCCGGAAAATTTCCAAGCGTTGGATTTTTCCTTAGTTTAAGAACGTTCTAAGTCATGCAAGTAACGCGGTGGACCCTCTAGAAGACAACAAACCTTAACTCGATTATGTGACCATCTTGAACTGCCTCTAAACTTTTGGGTTTGGGGCAGTACGGCGTTGCCATATGTGAGGCGTTGGCTTGACCCTTCTACGGTTGGACCATTGGTACTGTGGCATGTGATGGATGTTTTTAAACTAATTTCAAGTGTTGAGAATTATTGGGAAATCTTGAGTGTTTGTTTATTCGATGGGAAAGTTTAACATTGTCTATTTATCTGGAATGCGATACAATATTTGGAATCCACATGTAGTTATGAGATAACTAATTTGAATGTTATAAATCTAGCAGTTCAGTCTCAGATGATCGGTTGCCACGGAATTTTGATGTGATCAAAAGTTCGTCGCAATCACGTAGCGTACGCGGATACTCGCCGGGTAAACTTAATATATTGTCACGCCCCATAGCCCCGACCAAGTGACTGTAGGAGAACCCCGTCGCCAAAACCATCCGTTCGGGTGCTCGCGGCAGCGGTGTTCCGCCTTAGTGCACTTCATCGACGACATCCGGGGGTGCGGCCGTCAACTAAAGTTTGCGACGAGCATTCGATCAGGATGTCGGGAATCTAGTTGAATTGCCCGACTTGATATTGAAAAGAGTTTTTGATAATGAGACTAAAATGCTGGGTTTATAATTATTAGGCATGCGATGTCTCAGGAATTCATTTGGTTAGGCATGCGATGTCTAAGAAGGTTGCAGATTCCAACTGTTGTAGTTTTACACTTTCTTTTTTGTGACCGTAAGCGTCGTATGTGGTGTATCACCGGTTTCGTTGCTATACATCAACGACAATCGGGATACGCATACTTGGTTACGTTGATGATATGAGATATTATGTGTTGCTGTGATATGTTATATTGGATCGTCGCGTTCTGAATAGCCGGGGGTTTTATGTTGTAAGTCTACGGTAGCGCCCGGCCGTCATTCTGACGCCAAACACGGAACAAAAACTTTTATAACTGGCGCTATCGTATACTATAACCCGGATCTTGCCATTAAAGCTAAACTAACAAACTGTAAAGAGGTAGAAAAGCTATACTGATCGAACCGAGTCCTTCGGTCTTTAGCCATCATCCCACGCTCCCTTGCGGCAACTCCGATCTCTTTGCTCCTCGTCGAGGTGGCACCACATATACGGATCTTTAAACGGGCTCCCTCCTCTAAACCGAGGCAAATCGGTCATCAAGTCTACTAAAAGAGATGACCAAGTTGAAGTAGAGAACTAGTAGAATACTTTGTCTCAAACACCCTAGGGTTCTCATCACATGAGAGGGTTAGGGTGGAGGTTGAAGAAGATGCTAGGGTTTGGAAATGGTGAACTCAAGAAAATCAAGAGAGCAAACGAACTCAAGCATAATCACCTCACTCTTTTTTCTTCTCATCTTGTGAATAGATATATAAGGTTGAGAAGGAAAAAATATCTCAAGAAAATATCTCCTTAAATATCTAAACCCAAAACAAAAACACATTAATTCTATCATGACTCACTTAGTGACTCATTAGCATGAGTCACTAAGGAACATGCTAGAAGAAATGAGTCATTAACATGAGTCACCCTTTCCAAAACTAAATAATCATTTAAACCAAAATGATTAATCCAAAAAGAAATGCATCTTCTAAAATATTCTCGTAACGTATTACGAAAATACCCCTCACCTGTATATATACATACCTGTATCCGTATTCCGACCGAATATGAATACGAGGGACAAAAAATATTCCGACTCAGTATAATACATGGATCCGGCTTAAACCAAAGCCCACCATTATTATCTGCCCGAAATATGACACGTGCATAAATGCACGTGCATTTTCCGAACCCTGCTATAAAACCATACGGCCTCTATAACGTTTCTCCCGAACTTGGGAAACTATCTGTGGGGGACTCTAATGACTCATCAGTACCCTGGCAGTGGGTTTAACCACAAGCACGTCAGCGGCACTAGCAGTGCGTAACGGCTGCCCATGTACTGACCTCAAGGGAAGCCGATGAGCGAACTCATCCTGGAACCCTACTGAGCCTAACAGTGACAATATACATACAGTCCGGTCCGTTCGTCTATGAGTATCGCATATCGGGCCAAGGGGCTGGTAACGTTAGACCCCCAATAGCGGTATAAGTCGTGTCGGAGAGTAGCCCTGAACACCCTGAGAAACTACTGGAATACCTACCAATAATTCTCACCTGCCTTGGCCAAGGACTTGGTGTAATGGCTCTCCTAGACACAGCACGATCTCACCCCCAATAACGGGAGAGACGAATCCCTTGCCGATCTGCTCACTTGCCTCCATGTGGCTCAGGATTGTACCAAAAAAAGTCCTATTTGCACGACTCCTTTGAGCCGTGGTAGGGTAGATATCAAAGCACAGTAGGAACTCACACGAGACAAATGACGACCTCAGGTCGATGAACTAACCTGTACACATGTCACCAGGGAACTGCTATCTGACGCTAGGTATAATACCAACTAGCAGGTTCCCGGCGAGTCCTGTCCGGTGTACTCATAACCCAATGAGCACCTGTATACATCTTAGGTGATCCAACTGACACCAGTGGCTTGTGAGACCGGCCACCGCCCCTCGTCGGGGTCTCGACTGTATACACTAGTCTACTCCGGAGTATCGATGCCCTGTCTCGAAACTCCCACGACTAGGGACCACAATTAAGGATGTTCTTATAGACTACCCAACTCTCATGTATATGATCGCCATCATACTGTTGGTAGTCAAGCAAGATCCTAAGGGCTCTATCAACGTGTAATAGTGATCAGTCACCTGAACCTGTACACGACTGAAAAAGGCAAACCAGATAGCATACAATCATCTCGAGTAAGACTGTGATACCGGTATAGGTCCTCCTCAATCATTGCAATCACGTGCCTGCGATCCAATAATTAACTTTGAGGGCACTATATCCAACAATCTCCCACTTGCACTTAAGGCTAATTATTGCGATGTCGCATACTCACAGCCCGTGTGATATCGAACACCCAACTCCTCTACTAATCAGTTTCACAAAGCCCGTTTGTAAAACTCTTGTGTTCGAGAAATAGCCTCAATGAGTGGATCCGTCCTGATGTTTCTTTATATGTCTCTCTTAATCTCAAGTTCGCGGAGAAGGCCATCTCCCGAATTGAGTAATACCTGGCTTAGAATATGTCTGGATATCTGATGGGACCTAGTTCATAAATGAACTCCAAATCCAAACTTCTTAGACTGTATCGATAACTGAACCAAATCAGTATCCTGCACCATGCCTCCCACAGTATCCTCTTGGACAACCTGTCCATAATACCGCCCCCTTCGTCAGAGGGAAAACTATAACTCTGACAATCACTCTGTCATCCATGTCACCTTTGAATCCTAGAATGATAACCGTCCCCCGAAAGAGGCTGCCGTCATTAAATCCGTAAAACATGCACTTATGTTCTAAAACTGCTTCCGTATGTTTCTTCAGGATTGGATTGATATAAACTTATTGCATCTAGTGCAAAAACAACATCTGGTGTGGTACTTGACATCTCACGATTGACTCAATTGCCTAAGCAAGTGATCTGCCAATCATGCACATCCCTCTCCCCTTTAGTCTGTAAGACACCTTTAGAGAGGGTGACTCCATCACCTGCAGGTACACCACCATGCCAGGAGTCATCTATTCTAAATACCTTTAGAATACTGTCAAAGTTCCCACATTAGGAAACTACCCAAATCTAGATCTAAAACCATAGATCTAGAAACCAGAATGTCAGATATTATATCCATATCCTTTGTGGAGAAACAACTGTGTGACGACCACAGTACAACCGATCGTAGTATAGGAATTTTACTTCCTACTCTGTGTATGTCATCCAAATACCAGGACATCACACCCTACTACCTTTTTAACAGATCCATCCCCTATTTTGATGAAGTCAAACCTATGAATGTCACATAAAAATTAGTTGATCTATCTCCGCTATATCTGCTTTCGTCTATAAATAGACATAAGCTACTTGCCCACTATGCTTCCGCTGCTCCCACTGACCACAACAATCCTCTGGCAGAATAATATATACGTGCACTTCTAAAGCTAGTTTAGAATAACGCTATACTTAACCTCCTGCTGGGTCTCATAGCCTGGAACAACAGTAGTGTCAAGTCTGGGTAAACAAGAATCTGCCTGTCACCGTCCTTGAGGATACCGGAGTACCTCTCGGGTGTCTGAGGTTACCCACCATATCTGTGGAGTGGCTAATGAAATGTCAAACCTGATTGAATCTTTAGGCTCTATTAAATTTTCCGTAATCGTTTTCGGTTCCGAAATCACTCCCGGTTCTACCATACTCCCACTACTGTTTTCTGAAAAAAATCCATTTTACTAAAACTGTGGCGAGTCAAGAACAATATCACTATTGATCTTCCAGATGGTAGAAAGTCAACCTTCGACATAGCCCAGGTCAACCAACAAACTGCCATTATAGAAACGTGCCTTGAGTTATCCAGAGTCTGGTTTTAAACATAAGCCGGACAACTCCCCGTACCTTAATATCGTTAAGATATGACCATTCTATATCCAATATAGAAACTTCGGCACTTATTTAATTGGAACCAAATTCAAATCATGCAGCTGCCCCCAGTGCATATCAAGTTAATGGAGAGAGGCTAATCAACATTACTCAACTTAGGAATACATCCAATTATGAGTAACCTGAAAGAGAAACAAGTTTCTCAAAAGCATTACTATCATCTGAATACCAATCACAAGTATCTACATCTTCGATCTCTTTGAAGAATCTCGATACTTGCGACATCTGGTTCTCTACTTTATTCTTATACCTATAACTTCTCAAAACTTAGACATTATAATTCTACGAAACACTTGTCTAAAACCTAGAGAAGTTACAAGTAAACAGAACATAGTACGAGGACCAACCCGTTTGTCCTTATTGACACTGGACAACATACAATACTCTGTATAAGTCCGCTGAGTTTATTAACTCAAAACCTGTGCATCGTAGGTTGAAAACTGTACTTATGGTTAAGAACTACTCCGTTGTTCAATGCTCATTACCCAATCGTCAACTGATATAGGTAAATGTCACGGACATAATTTCAAAAAGTTATATCTCACTTTATAAAAATAAGCGTACATATATATCAATTTGAAATTGGTGCACAACAACGGATACTCAAAACCAAATACATGCCATCCGGCAAAAACCCAGGCGATTTCCTCAAATATCACCAATTACAACGAATTCCGATATAATGAGGATGATCACCTTATTCCTAATAACTTACTCCCACTCATCATCTGTAAAAGCATACAAATGTGAGAATCATACCATGTAAATACATACCTTGGAGTAAGTATCTAATCGGGAAATCAGTTTTCCTTTAACAATGCACAGTAAAACTGAAAAATGAAAATGTTTCGTAGGGGTATCCTGGTATTCCTAGTAATGCCTCTTCCATAATCCAATTCATGACTTTAACCGTATATTTCTTTGCCATCTCTCCAAATCCCTTTATTTGTCTTTATTCATTACCTTCTGTACACCCCTTTAAGCTAAGTGGTTTTCTTCCTTCCCTACCGTTCGGCACCAGCCTATGGTTTGGAAGAAGACTATCCAGTAAGCATAATAGGTGTACTCTCCTAAACCAAGGAGTACTCGCAACTTGAGAGAAGGTGATGATAAAAGACAACTGAATAATACGTTATTCTATTTCTCCCGAACCGGGGAAAAAAGCAAAGGTGAAATAGGAGTGGCGATGAAGTACGCGGTTTGGTCGTGAATGATTGCAGTCGCAATTTACTTTGCCCTCTTTCTAATCCATTTATTTTGTCTTTACATATTACCTTCTGTACACCCTACTTAGGCTAATTGGTTTTCTTCATTCCCTACCTTTCGGCACCTGCCTATGGTTTGGAAGAAGACTATCGAATAAGCGTAATAGGTGTACTCTCCTAAACCAAGGAGCCCTTGCAACCTGAGAGAAGGTGATAATAAAAGACAACTGAATAAACCAATTCTATTTCTCCTGAACCTGGATCCATCCTCGAAAAAGTCCCTTCGAGTTCGTATATAACCATACGATGGATCTATCCAATGGAAGTGGATGTTCGTAGTGATACGAGGTGTTCTGAGAAATGCAAAGGGTAAAAGAAGGAGCGGCAATGACTTATGCAACTCAGACAATCCAAAAGCCAGTATTTTAAGAAGGTTCGGTCAACTTGGTCACTGAGTTATAGTTTAGGGTCGGTCAAAGGTTGCTGTTAAAGAGAGAGAGAGAAAAGAAACACTCTGCGTGCACTCTAATCTAGATCAGAATGGTTATCACTTTATCTAATCAGGAAACCTCCCACTGTACTGCCAAATTCTCCTCCAAACCTGAAAGAAGAATCAATCAGGATCACCCGAAGAGTAAACCAACTCATCAGGGGGAATCGGGATCCAACTCTCATCGCGTGACAACGTGACGGAATCCACTCACGTTATCACACTCCAGAAGGTATGTGCATGCCTGGCAAGTTTCAGTTTCTTTAGAAACTCCCGATGATATTTTTACCCCATGTTCTTATGACCTTGACGAAGGCCAACAAATCATAAGTCAAATGTCAAGTTCTACCCGTCATTATCTTGTCTATTCGAACCCACCCGTATATACCCTTGACGAAGGACAACAAGGTAATACGACTGTCCCAAACTAACTCATCTATCTATGCAACAGAAAAGTAACAAGCAGCTACCATCCACTATGCCTTGACGAAGGCCAACAAACATAGCATGAATACTACGTGCTACCGTCTGATACGACGGAGAGCTACGGCTGGTTTTTGGCGAAAAACCTTTAACGTAATGAACTTGATCTCATTGAAGGAACCTGATAGCTTTTTATAAAAATATAGTGGCGAAAACCTTTGCTAAAGAGGTCTCTCCCGGTGAAGGGATCTCGGCTTTTTCCTCGTGGAATGAGGTGCAGGATATTCCAACTGAATACCGCGATGCAAAGCAACATGTAATCGACTATAGTGAAGTTATTACCCTGACGCAAACTTCTGCCCAAGGGGTCACTCCCGGTGAAGGGATCTCGGCCCTTGCCTCGTCAAATGAGGTGCAGGATATTCCAACTGAATACCACTGTGCAAAACAAAAGGAAACGTCTTTGTAATAACACTTTTTAAAACTGTTCAAACAACGTCAAACAGGTTTGTTTTCCTTTGCATTGATTAAAATCAACGCAGTCTTATCAATTAATCACATCAGAAAAGAACGAAAATAAAATGTACGTATATGCCATCCGCATTCGCCACTGGGTCCCGTCATCACCCGTTAGGTTACTTAACTAACGACAGAGCGGGGACAGGACTAGCGCGGGTGCAAAACATATACAACATCTACTAGTATATATACCAATATACAATAATCGCTCCAGGTGTGATAAAATGCAACATTATAGAAATGTAATAAGTATCACAGAACAATACCGATAATCAGGAATCCACGGGTTTCATAGAGCCGCTACTGAAACCCGACGTTCCCCTGGTCGTGTGGATAGCCTGTGCAAAGAAACCTAGACCCCTAAGGGTGCGGCAAGTGTAGCATTTTGAAAATTTAGAAATAAATAAAATTAATTAATTTAATAATAATATGATAAATCAGAAAGTTATTAAAAGCAAATAAGTCATTTTCATGAGTTGTATGTAAAACGATTTAAATTAAAATTTTAGTATGCAACATAAATAAGTTATAAGGGTTTTAGTGATAATTTTAGCTTCATTTTAATAAAATGTGTGTTCTATAATAAACTAAGTTGTGAGGGTTTTTTAGGTAAAGTTTAGGATTTTTGTGCAATTGGAAAATTGTTAGGGGTGTAAATGAAAAAGTGATAGAAAACATTTAGCTCAGAATTTTATTGTGAAATAAAACAAAAATTAAGGGTTAATGCAAGCACACCTCTTGCTTGCATGCACAACACTCACCTCACACCTCCTACTTACATGAAACCATTACCTCTAGCTTGATCACACCTCCTCCTTCACCTTATCCCTTTCATTTGCCATATATAAAACTTGTTCAGATCAGTGGTAAATTAAAATTCTGAAAATTTAAAGGAAAGAAAAGAAAAACAAAACAAAACATTGAAAGAAGAAGAAGAAGGAAGCTAGGTTCTAGGTTTTCATCACCATCAAGCAAGGACAAGGGGCTTAGAATTATGGAGGGGTTATTCCAAAAACTTATTGTGGCTAATTTCTTAATCACAGTAGGAAATTTAGGTTCTGTACTTAGTTAATTTGAGATGCACAAGTTCCATAATATCGTATTTTAGTTAATTATAGTCTCTGTTTAAATCTGCTATCATTCAGAGAAGAATAAACTTAACATAACAGTGATAAAATGTTGTATGTAACACCTAGAGAAAACCATAGGATCACGAACCAGAGGGCTCGGAATTGGGCCGGCGAACAAAGGGGGAAATCCGGCGTCGCCGGTTTTGTGGGTTGCTAGGTAGTTTTGGATGGTTGGGTGTGTTTCAGTGTCTCATTTTGGCTATTTTGGTGTTATTTAAATAAATTAGTTTCACTGCAGATAGAATCTGGAAGCGTATATCGAAAAGGATATCTTAAAAACACAATATACGACACGGTTAAAAGCATCGCGATTTAAATTCTGTAGCGATGCAGGTTAGGGTTAAAATCCAGTAAGGTTAAGTGTTTAATAGCTCGATATAGTCGTATAAAATATAACTAGTACGTGGGAATTGGTGTTTTTCATTTCCGTCATGTCGGAGTAGCTGTTTCCTTATATAAGTTAAATTGTGATGTTAGATTCGAATACGGGATTTTCGGAGGCTGCGAGGAAAGGGAATGGATTGGCAATTCCTGAATAGTTTCGACGTTTTCGGGTGAGTAGACTAAACATCTACCGGGGAATTTTGTGAAGATGGCGTTTTACACCCGTAGTTTTATTTAAACAAATGAGTTATTTGATATGCTAAATTAACAATATACATTCATAATTCACACATACCTTGATTAGTTGCTAGAACACTACACAAGTATCGACGAGTCATGCCACATGCATATCTTATATGTTACACACACCTCGTCGATATAACCATGTCACTTTTACACTTAGAAAATTTATTGTTAAAACGATTCATATCGTATTTTACACACCAATAACAGTAGTAAATTGCATCATTTATAGCATGTTTCATATCTGAGTATTCTATGTTGATGTAAGAGGTAATGGTATTATTGAGGATTTATGGTTTTGAGTTTATGAATACTATTACATAAATCCAGTGATTTTCATGATTTATGTGACATGTACACCCTGAGATGTTTTATGATTTGGTTTTATTCCGAACTGAGTCGGTAGATATACGATTACGGATTTATAGTATTATTCCGAACCGAGTCGGTGGATATACGGTTACGGATTTACAGTTTTATCCAGACTGAGTCGGTGGGGAATACAGCTAGATATATAGTGGGCTTTGTTGATTCAGGATCATTCGAGGAATGATGCCTGTGAGAAATGGAAGTTTTGTGTCGATGATGGATACGGGGAAATGAATTTTATTGGGGATAAATGATGAGATTTCAGTTTTGACTATGAGATTCGTATTATAGATTCTTGATTTCCACATATAATCATACATTATACTTGTTCACATTTCAATTAGTATGATCGTTATATTTACATTATTAACCGTTATATATTAGTTATATTCACTGAGTTGGCAACTCACCCCCGTTGTGCCACAGTTCCTTACAGGGGTAGAGTGGACGGTTAGCAGCGGTGCAGATCTACTCTTTCCGCTTTTATCGCATCTTTTGATAGGTGGGCTGCATATGTAGTAACCTTCTCTTTTGATATAGTATTTTGTATCTAGAAAATGTCCATCAGACCTGTATATGACTTAGAGTGAGAAATGGTTATATGTATATTATTTGACAGTTGAGATCGTTTAGTTCTATAAATTGTTATTTCTTTTCTTCATGTCTGGGATTCGTATGGATGTCCTATATACTGAGATTTTATTTTCCGCTGTTGATATTGTTGATCCCAACTAGGGATGCAATCAAACTTAACACTTTTTACTTGTTTAATATTTTAACTTCATAAAATATGATTTTTACTTAAAACTAAATTTCTATATAAAGAATTCAGCAAAAAAAAAGGATTTTTTTATCTTGGTTTTCGGCTTACTTGGACTGTGTGCATATCTTTAGATATGATATAATCTAAGTGCCGGTCACATCCAAACTTGGGTCGTGACAAAGTTGGTATCAAAGCTTAGGAATAACCTTACGGAATCGAGTAGGGAATTAAAATAGGTTGACGTGAGTCCGTGAATTAGGATGACCTTTGGTTTGATGGAGTAGGTGAATTAGGATGAGTGCAGTACCATACATATGTTCCGCAGCATATTTACGTTACCATACTCAGCCTAACTAACCTTAGGATGTATGTTTTGTTCTATTCTTCCGTTGATTCTCTGTTATTGATTGTTCCTATTCGTAAGCCTTATCAACTCTCGTTTCTTGTTCCAGTTTCTATGGCTACGCGGGCTAAGCGAGCCGCAGCCAGAGATGCAGCTTGGGCGAGTCCGCCTGTGACGGCGACTAGTACACCGGACGTTCCGGCGGTGCATGAGCATGTTGATCCTCCTCCTCCAGATCGCATGACTAGAATTGAGGAGGGCATGTTGGGATTGCAGCGAGTGGTAGGACAGTTCGCTGAGGCCACTCGAGTACTGAGACAGGATCCGGCACCGACCGTAGCAGAGTCCGAGGTACAGCCTACGCAGACGGTGGCACTGGTAGATATGAGGGTGATAGAGGTATCACTTGCGGAGTTTATGAGATTGAGACCTCCGGTATTCACAGGGACCGATGCAGCAGAAGATCCTCAGTCCTTTCTTGATAGGATGGCGAGGTTTGGCAGATCATTGCGATGTTCTGATGCGAGGTCAGTTGAGCTGACTAGTTTTCGTTTGGAGGGACTTGCACAGGAGTGGTGTGAGTCGATGGAGAGAGGGCGAGCCACGAGTCTTCCTCCGATGTCGTGGACCGAGTTTTCCACGGTCTTTCTTGCTAGATTTCATCCCCAGAGTGTGAGGGACGCTAGAGCTAGCAGTTTTGAAGCAATGCAAAAATCGGCGAGTATGTCAGTGGCAGATTATGATTTACGATTCACCCAGTTGTCACGCTATGCTCCATACTTAGTACCTACGGAGGAACTTAGGGTGAAAAGGTTCCTAAGGAGTCTGGACACGCAGTTGTATTTAGCTATAGGCTCCCAGCATTTTGATACGTATGCGCAGGCCATGGATGCAGCAATACGAGTAGAGGAGCATTTGAGAAAGGCATTGGTTGTTCCGGAACCAAAGAGGAGTAGGCCGACCGGGCCACTGGCTAGACAGTTTGGTGGAGGTAGAGGAAGATATACTCCAGACAGCTATTTCGGACGAGGTTGGACTCAGGGCCAAATGTTCAGTTCATACCCCGATGATCAGGGGACCCCACTTACATGTTATAATTGCGGGCGTCCAGGGCATACGGCTAGAGGGTGTACACGTTATAGCGGGACTGTTACTCCACAGGTTGCCTTACCCCTTCCACCTTCTACGCCGATGGCTTTACTTCCTCCCCCAGTTGGCGCTACACGCCAGGCAGTTTCACCACGAGGTCAAGGCTTTGCGGGACTTTCTCAGAGACGTCGAGGAGATAGAGGTAGAGGACGATAGGATGCGGGCAGGGGCCAGGCACGGGTATTTGTGCTGACTCTACAGGATGCCTAGGCATCAAATGCAGTCGTGACAGGTACTCTTAGAGTATGCTCTTTAGAGGCACATGTTTTATTTGATCCCGGTTCTACACATTCTTATGTATCTTCACGATTTGCACTTTCTTTGGGGAAAGAGTCGTCGTTGTTAGAGTTACCATTAGTGGTGATTACTCCGGTGGGAGATTCTTTTATAGCTCGGCACGTATTTAGGTCATGTTCTGTACGTATTGGTGATAGAGATTCCCTAGTAGATCTGATTCTCCTGGATATGCTAGATTTTGATATACTTCTTGGTATGGATTGGTTGCCCGCCTGTCATGCCTATGTAGATTGTCGGGGAAAGGCGGTTAGATTTTGTTTTCCAGGTGAACCGGTGTTTGTTGTGCATGGGGATTGTAAAATTACTCCTGTGAACATGATTTCTGCTCTTTGTGCGGGGCGACTCTTGAAGAAGGATTGTCATAGGTTCTTGGCTTTTGTTCAGGAGTTAGGGGTCGCTGAGATTCCATTGGACCAGGTTCCGATCGCACGAGAATTCCATAAGGTGTTTCCTGCTGAGTTACCAGGATTGCCACCCGATCGTGATATTGAATTTTGCATCGACTTGATTCCGGGTGCGGGGCCTGTTTCTATACCACCCTATCGAATGGCACCGACGGAATTGATGGAACTCAAAGGCCAGTTGCAAGAGTTGTTAGACAGAGGGCTGGTTCGTCCCAGTGTATCACCGTGGGGAGCTCCTGTCTTATTTGTAAAGAAGAAAGACGGTAGTATGAGACTATGCATCGACTACCGACAGCTGAATCGCGTCATTGTGCGAAACAGGTATCCACTACCACGTATAGATGACTTGTTCGATCAGTTGCTGGGAGCTGGTTACTTTTCAAAGATCGATTTACGGTCAGGGTGTCACCAGTTGAAGGTTCGGAAAGACGATATTCCAAAGACTGCGTTTCGCTCGAGATATGGATACTATGAGTTTCTGGTGATGTCATTCGGACTCACCAACGCTCCAGCAGCTTTTATGGATATGATGAATCGCATCTTTAGGCCCTTTATTGATCAATTTATTATAGTGTTCATAGATGAGATTCTTGTTTATTCTCGGAGTTAGACGGAGCACGAGCAACATTTGCATATTACGTTGCAGACCTTGAAAGAGAATCAGATGTTTGCAAAATTCTCTAAGTGTTCTTTTTGGCTCGATAGTGTGGAGTTCTTGGGTTACGTGGTTACGAGAGAGGGTATATGTGTGGACCCAAAGAAGATTGAAGCGGTACAACACTGGCCCAGAACTGTGTCAGTTACAGAGGTTCGGAGTTTCTTATGTTTTGCAGGTTATTACCGACGCTTCGTGCAAGATTTTTCACGGATAGCTGCACCTTTGACTGGATTGACTAGGAAGGAGGTTCCATTTCAGTAGACAGATGCATGTGAGCAGAGTTTCCAGCAGTTGAAGACGCGCTTGACGACTGCACCTGTCTTATCTTTACCTTCTGGGTCAGATGGTTTTGTTGTGTATTGTGATGCCTGTAGAGTGGGTTTAGGCTGTGTGCTGATGCAGTACGGCAGGGTTGTAGCTTATGCTTCTCGACAGTTGAAGAGGCATGAACAAAAATACCCCACTTATGATCTAGAGATGGCTGCTGTGGTATTTGCATTGAAGATTTGAAGACATTACTTGTATGGAGAGTTGTGTCAAAACGTCATAGATCATAAGAGCTTAAAGTATATTTTTCAGCAGAGGGATCTGAACCTAAGGAAGCGTAGATGGATGGAACTGGTGAAAGATTATGATTGTGAGATCTCGTATCATCCAGGCAAGGCAAATGTTGTAGCAGATGCTTTGAGTCGGAGACCTGGAGGTAGCTTATCTCATTTGCGCACCTTACAGAGACAGTCTTCTACAGACTGGTAGATTTTATGTGATAGCCAAATACAGTTTGAGTTCACCCCAACAGGAGGATAACTAGTACATGTTCGCACCCGACCTCAGTTATTGGATCGCATTCGAGAGGCACAGCCCGCAGATACTCGTAAGATGGAGATTATGGATCAGGTTAGGCAGGGCAAGGAGACGGAGTTTATGATTGATGATCATGGAGTATTACGTTTTAGGACTTGTATCTGTGTACCATATTTTGACGGATTGAGGCGTGAGATTTTAGAGGAGGCCCATAGATCAGCTTACAGTATTCATCCTGGTTCCACCAAGATGTATCATGACCTGGGGGATGTTTACTGGTGGGAAGGAATGAAAAGGGATGTTGCGGAATATGTTTCGAGATGCTTGACTTGTCTGCAAGTCAAGGTAGAACATCAGAGGCCAGCCGGAGAATTGCAACCCTTACCCATTCCGGAGTGGAAATGGGAACATATTTCCATTGATTTCGTGGTGGGTCTACCCAGGACTAGCAGAGGGTATGATTCCATTTGGGTTATTGTAGATAGATTGACAAAGGCCGCTCATTTTCTTCCAGTGAAGACGACGTATAGTTTTGCACAGTATGCTCAGATTTATATCAATGAGATTGTACGTCTGCATGGAGTTCCGACGTGCATAGTTTCAGATAGGGGTACCCAGTTTACTAGCAGGCTATGGCAGAAACATCAAGAAGCTCTGGGTACCCGGTTGAGTTTTAGTACAGCTTTTCACCCACAGATAGATGGTCGGTCGGAGCGGACCATTCAGACACTAGAGGATATGCTTCGGGCTTGTAGCCTTGATTTCGGTGGTAGTTGGGATCGTCACCTACCTTTGATAGAATTCTCATACGACAACAGTTTTCAGGAGACGATCCAGATGGCACCCTTTGAAGCTTTGTATGGGAGGAAATGTCGATCGCCCGTTTTCTGGATGGAACTGAGCGAGAGTTGTATTTTGGGACCGCAGATAGTACAGGAGATTACAGAGAAGATCCAATTGATACGGGATAGAATGAAGGCGGCCCAGTGCGGACAGAAATCGTATGCAGATCGACGACGTCGTAGACTCGAATTTCAGGTGGGAGATCATGTGTTCCTTCATGTATCTCCGATGAAGGGTGTGATGCGTTTCGGGAAAAAGGGGAAGCTCAGTCCCAGATATGTCGGACCTTACGAGATTCTGGAGAGAGTGGGTGCTGTAGCTTATCGTTTAGCACTTCCACCGAGTTTTCCCGAAATGCATCCGGTGTTTCACGTTTCGATGCTTCGTAAGTATCTTCTCGATTCATCTCACGCGATCCAGCATCAAACCTTATAGTTTGAACCGGATTTATCCTACACAGTGCAGCCAGTCGCTATTCTTGACAGGCAGGCAAAGAAACTACGATCGAAGGTACTTCCATCTGTAAAGGTTCTTTTGCAAGGAAAGAATCGCGAGAAGATTACTTGGGAGACCGAGGATGCGATGCGGAAGAAATTTCCACATCTTTTTGAAGGTATGTCTAGTTAATTTTTAAATTCGGGGACCGAATTTTCTTAAGGGGGAATATTATAGCATTTTGAAAATTTAGAAATAAATAAAATTAATTAATTTAATAGTAATATGATAAATCACAAAGTTATTAAAAACAAATAAGTCATTTTCATGAATTGTATGTAAAACAATTTAAATTAAAATTTTAGTATGCAACATAAATAAGTTATAAGAGTTTTAGTGATAATTTTAGCTTCATTTTAATAAAATGTGTGTTCTATAATAAACTAAGTTGTGAGGGGTTTTTAGGTAAAGTTTAGGATTTTTGTGCAATTGGAAAATTGTTAGGGGTGTAAATGAAAAAGTGATAGAAAACATTTAGATCAGAATTTTATAGTGAATTAAAAAAAAATTAAGGGTTAATGCAAGCACACCTCTTTCTTGCATGCATAACACTCACCTCACACCTCCTACTTGCATGAAACCATTACCTCTTGAATGAAACCATTACCTCTAGCTTGATCACACCTCCTCCTTCACCTTATCCTTTTCATTTTCCATATATAAACCTTGTTCAGATCAGTGGTAAATTTAAATTATGAAAATTTAAAGGAAAGAAAAGAACAACAAAACAAAACAATGAAAGAACAAGAGGAAGAAGAAGAAGAAGGAAGCTAGGTTCTAGGTTTTCATCACCATCAAACAAGGACAAGGGGCTTAGCATCTTGGAGGGGTTATTCCAACAACTTATTATGGGTAATTTCTTAATCACAGTAAGCAATTTAGGTTCTGTACTTAGTTAATTTGAGATGAACAAGTTCCATAATATCGTATTTTAGTTAATTACAGGCTCTGTTTAAATCTTCTATCAATCAGAGAAGAATAAACTTAACAAAACAGTAATAAAATGTTGTATGTAACACCTAGAGAAAACAATAGGATCACGAACCAGAGGGCTCGGAATTGGGCCGGCGACCAAAGGGGGAAATCCGGCGTCATCGGTTTTGTGGGTTGCTAGGTAGTTTTGGATGGTTTGGGTGTATTTCAGTGTATCATTTTGGCTATTTTGGTGTTATTTAAACGAATTAGTTTCACTGCAGATAGAATCTGGAAGCGTATATCGGAAAGGTTATCTTAAAAACACAATATACGACACGGTTAAAACGCATCGCGATTTAAATTCTGTAGCGATGCAGGTTAGGGTTAAAATCCAGTAAGGTTAAGTGTTTAATAGCTTGATATAGTCGTATACAAAATAACTAGTACGTGGGAACGGGTCTTTTTTATTTCCTTCATGTCGGAGTAGCCGTTTCCTTATATAAGTTAAATTGTGATGTTAGATTCGAATACGGGATTTTCGGAGGCTGCGAGGAAAGGGAAAGGATTAGCAATTCCTGAATAGTTTTGACGTTTTCCGGTGAGTAGACTAAACATCTACCATGGAATTTTGTGAAGATGGCGTTTTACGCCCGTAGTTTTATTTAATCAAATGAGTTATTTGATATGCTAAATTAACAATATACATTCATAATTCACACATACCTTGCTTAGTTGCTAGAACACTACACAAGTATCGACGAGTCATGCCACATGCACATCTTATATATTACACACACCTCGTCGATAATACCATGTCACTTTTACACTTAGCAAATTTATTGTTAAAATGATTCATATCGTATTTTACACACAAATAATAGTAGTAAATTGCATCATTTATAGCATGTTTCATATCTGAGTATTCTATGTTGATGTAAGAGGTAATGGTATTATTGAGGATTTATAGTTTTGAGTTTATGAATACTATTACATAAATCCAGAGATTTTCATGATTTATGTGACATGTACACCCTGAGATGTTTTATGATTTGGTTTTATTCCGAGCTGAGTCGGTGGATATGCGGTTACGGATTTATAGTATTATTCCGAACCGAGTCGGTGGATATACGGTTACGGATTTACAGCTTTATCCACACTGAGTCGGTGGGGAATACAGTTGGATATATAGTGTACTTTGTTGATTCAGTATCATTCGAGGAATGATTCCTGTGAGAATTGGATGTTTTGTGACGATGATAGACAAGGGGAAATGAATTTTATTGTGGATAAATGATGAGATTTCAGTTTTGACTATGAGATTCGTATTATAGATTCGTGATTTCCACATATAATCATACATTATACTTGTTCACATTTCAATTAGTATGATCGTCATATTTACATTATTAACCGTTATATGTTAGTTATATTCACTGAGTTGGCAACTCACCCCCGTTGTGCCACAGTTCCTTGCAGGGGTAGAGTGGACAGTTAGCAGCGGTGCAGATCTACTCTTTCCGCTTTTATCGCATCTTTTGATAGGTGGGTTACATATGTAGTAACCTTCTCTTTCGATATAGTATTTTGTATCTAGAAAATCTCCATCAGACCTGTATATGACTTAGAGTGAGAGATGGTTATATGTATATTATTTGACAGTTGAGATCGTTTAGTTCTATAAATTGATATTTCTTTTCTTCATGTCTGGGATTCGTATGGATGTCCTATATACTGAGATTTTATTTTCCATTGTTGATATTGTTGATCCCAACTAGGGACGCAACCAAACTTAACACTTTTTACTTGTTTAATATTTTAACTTCATAAAATGTGAATTTTACTTAAAACTAAATTTCTATATAAAGAATTCCAGAAAATAAGGAATTTTTTTTATCTTGGTTTTCGGCTTACTTGGACTGTACGCATATCTTTAGATATGATATAATCTAAGTGCCGGTCATATCCAAACTTGGGTCGTGACAGCAAGTTACCCGCCAAAACCTGAAGCGAGGCAGCCCCCTACAACAAAGTGAATGGACCACCCTGCACTTCACGGAATCCGGTAACTTGAGCACTGTTCATACCATAATATTGCATTATTATATTCCCCAGTCCTAGTTATTTTACAAATAAACAGGAGCTTTTGACCCATGTCTGCTACTTAGTTGCAGGTTACAGGTTCTTGGAATAAAAACAGTCAAAAAGACAAAAGACGACGCAAAAGTGGGACTTTGACCAACAAACAGAGAATCTTGATAATGCCTACATAAAGATCAGTTCACAAAGTACAAGGCAGTGCAACGTTCAAGACTTCGTCACGAAGCAACGGCAAAAGTCCACTATAATGTTCACTGGAAAGATCTGGAAGAAACCTAGAAGCCAGCCTGAGAAAAGAACCAAAGATATAGGGATACAAACAAGACAAGAAGCAGCACCAGAAAATTGAAGCGGTAAACACCAAACTTGGCCGCGGAACCGTAGCCAAGGCATGCTATTAGCCGCGGAACCGCGGCCGGGTTAGGCCCGTATCGGTGGGAAAAAATTTTGTGCGCTGAGGATCGTTGACTTGGTCTTTTCTTGGGAATTTTTGTAATAGCAGATGTACGAGTCATTGTAACCCTAGGATTTCCTATCCACTATAAATAGGAACTCTAAATCTTGTATGAGGCAATGACTCTTTTCATTTCATAAATTCAGATCTGTACTGTGTTGATGTTTGGAGAGAGCCATCAATAAAAATTAGTAAGTTCCTTTATTTTCTTTGCCTTAGTTTACTATAATTTAGAATGTCTTTAATTTCCCTAATGAGCGAGTAGTCTCCTCGCTTGTTAGGGTTAGCTTTTGGGAAAGGTTTGAGAGATGAGATCTCTCACCCCTTTCTTGCCCCTTCACATATAAGAATTAGAACTCCATGCATACACGCACACACCGCTCCCTGCGGCACCTTACCCCTCGAGGTAACGGTGATACCGTAGTATAAAGGACCGGTTGCGCGTGTTTTCCATGGAGGTTAGGGTAAGGATCGATAAAGGAAGGACAAGAACTTAGAGGAAGAAACATCTTCCCAAATGATTCTAATCCACTTTATTGATAATTACCATAACACCTAATAGATTTATAATAGGGCATTGAAAGCAGTGAGGAAACCTTTAATCACTCAACTTCCCCTAAACCTAAACCTAGCAAGACTTAGAGTATAAATTAATTTAGCTTTTAGAAATAATCAATCCGACACCCATCGGAATTAACTCGTTTGAGCGATTCGGAAATTCACAACATCCCTGTGGACCGACCCGTACTCACCGGCAAGCTGCAAAGCGACGCCGTTCTTGATTGCGGTTTAGAAATATCTTTGACATACAAATCAAATGACGCCGTTGCCGGGGATGGCGTAGTATTTCCTTTTTTGCAATTTCGGGTTAATCTAAATTAAAAAATCCTAAAAATCTAAAAAAATCAAAAATATAAAAATTTAATCATTTACTGTTTGAAGGGTATTTTTTTGTGAATCTCTGCAGAATCGACGGATCTGGAAAAATCCAGAGTGCATAACAGAAAAAGATACATCAGAACAGAAAGAGGTTGGAAAAGCTGAATAGCACAATTTTTTTGGAGACCTGAAGCCTCCATACCGCCGCTAAACCGCCGCGAAAATCCCCATTACGCCGAGGAACCGCGGCCCTCCTACCACGTCAGTGCGCGAAAATTCACTGTTTGTTACCTCTTCCCCCTCTCTGCAAATTCCCATATATATTTTTGCCAAATTTTCTGCAGGATTCTTTGCGCTTAAAAATCTTCCCCCTTCAAATAATTGATTTTCTGCAGGATTCATTGTGCCACGCATAAAATAAAAAGATTTGATTCCAAGTGATTTACTGTTTTGCATATCTTTAAAACTGACTTTAAGGGGATTTTGACCAATTCAGATTGGGTGGGGATTTCATCGCCCTTCCCAGGACTCCAGAAATCACATAAGGCATTTGCATTGACCAATCTTTAATTAAAAAATACTAGACTCAGCCCTAAGGACTTCGAGCTCAATAGGACAGAGGACTAGTTATAGGCATCGGCCGTTAATCCTAACCTGACTTTGCGGTGTCTAGGCAAGTGTGTCCAAGGCGAGTGGTTACTTAATTAGGACCACTACTTGTAGTGGGGAGCCTCCCACTAACCTTACACTTACTTGGCCGCAATTGGCGGTGAAGAGGCGGTTTGAGGTCCTATTTCTAGCTCTTTGGAACAGTTAGGAGCTGTTTAGCTGACCTAGGTGACCCTAGATCCAGGCATGATTGTGCATTTTTGGTTGATCGAAAGTGTGTCTTAGCCTTTTATTGAAAATCTTTTTTGCAAAAAGTTCCAAATAAAAAAAAAGAGAGGAAAAAGGAAAAATCTTTTATAAAAACTTGCAACTTGTCGCTAAAAATCCTTGCACCCCACCACCACTCACTTTCTTCTCATTGACATTTTCTTACCCCCACATTCTGTTTTTCACTTTTTTTGACTACACTACCTCCTTTAGTGTATGTCACTTTGGACTAGGGACACTAGCGCCCGATTAGACCGTGTTTCGTTGGTACCGACCGGCGAACCTTTCGACTCCGAAGTCGAAATTCCGTCCACCTCCTTACCTCCACCTTCAAATTCTTCTTCCGAAGGTATGTCGGGATATAATCCCAACAACACCTTACCCACGGGACTGATTCCACCTCCGTTAGGTGAGAATAACCCGAATCTCCCGCCTGTTGTATCGCCCCAACGAATCGCGCTCCATGATCTCTTCTACCCTGTCCGCACTTCCTTACCTACCTGTCTTTCACCGCCACCGGCAAATGGGGACAATTTTGAAATAAAACCCCACTTCATCAATATGCTGCCAAAATGTCATGGATTGGAATCCGAAGATGCCTATATCTTTATCAATAAATTCCAAAACGTTTGCGCCATGATGAAAACAACCCAATTAAGTGATGACGCTATAAGGCTAAGGGTCATTCCTTTCACCTTATGTGACTTAGCCAAGAAGTGTCTATACAGCACAACATCACATTCAATTAGACATTGGGACGAGTTTGTTAAAGCTTTTCTTAGAAAGTTTTATCCTCATCACAAGACCGCGAGAATTCGCTATGAGATAATACAATTTTCCCAACTTCCTTCCGAACCATTTTGGAAGTGTTTTGAAAGATTCAAGGACCTACTTATTCAATGCCCTCACCATGGGATCGAAAATTGGCAACTTTGCCAAACATTATACGAGAGATTGAACCCGGCAACGAAGCGGTTGCTAGAAACCATTTGTCATGGTCACTTTCTAACCAAATCTAGTGAGGAAGCATGGCAGTTTCTCGAGGATCTTAGTGAACAAACAATTCAGTGGGAGAGCACAAAGACCACCTCATCTTCTTTTATTGGTCAATCTAGGGCAGGCATACATCAATTAGATATGTCGATTGCTATGAAGGCCGAGATGGCCGCACTTATGAAAAGGCTAGAAGCCATTGAGACCAAAATCTCATCGTCTTCTCCTGCCCCTGCTTTACCCCCACGAACTGTTTGTGCTTGTTGTTCCGATCCATCACACCTTACCGAAGAGTGTCCTTACAATCCACCTGATCAAGGACAAGATCAAGTCAATGCTGCTTTTCAGCAACGACAACGAAATGATCCTTACTCTTCGACCTATAATCCGGGTTGGAGGAGTCACCCAAATTTTGCTTGGAATCAAAATCAACAATTCCAAGGGAACAACAACTTTCAAAGGCCTCCTCCTCCACAACTACAAGCATCCCAACAAACTCAATACCGGCAACCTTTCCAACCACAACCTTATCCAAATCAAACGAACAATTTGGTTCAACCAAATGATGATAAGGTTATCTCGCTAGAAAAAAGTCTAGATGCGTTTCTCAAGCAATCTACAGAATCCGCAGCAAGGTTGGAAAATTCCGTCCAGTCTTTGGTGCACAACAATGCTTCATACGATCAAAGCATCAAATCTATTGAGGCACAAATTACACAACTAACTGCTGCGTTGAGCGAGAGAGAAAAGGGAAAGCTTCCATCTCAACCATTGCCAAATCCCGGTCACCCACACAACGCACATGAATATCACAATGTAAATGCGGTGACCACGTTGAGATCTGGAAGAGTGTTGCAAAATAATGTGGGTATTAGTGATGACATCCCCGCCGCTGGTTCTCCTTCTTCTTCTTCTTCTTCTCCATCCTCTTCTTCACATTCATCTTCTCCGCTAGAGCTTATTCTTCATTCTTCAAAAGGCTCTTCTTCTTCTATTCCGAACGGACCCACTTCTCACTTCACGAACACACCCACACTGGGATCCGTTCCAACTCCACTTTCTACTCCACAGACATTGGACTTAACAGATTTTCAAAATGCTCCATTTCCAAACAGGTTGAGTCCCAACAAGCCAACTGCACAAATGGAGAAGAATGTGGAGTTATATAAACAGGTTAGCATAAATATACCTCTCTTGGATGCAATCCAACAAGTCCCTTCGTACGCAAAAATCTTAAAGGGCTTATGCACCTCAAAGAGAAAGTCGTCTCAAATACCCAAAAAAGTGCTAGTGGCTAGTGTAGTGAGCAATGCTATTAACCAACCTCAACCCTTACCCCAAAAACGAAAGGACCCCGGCTGTCCTACGATTTCAATAACTATTGGGGATAAGAAAATCAATCGAGCACTTTTAGATCTTGGGTCTAGTGTTAACCTGCTTCCCTAATCCGTGTATGAGCAATTAAGGGTTGGAGAGTTGAAACCCACTCGTTGCACTCTCCAAATGGCTAATCGATCAATCACCCATCCTAGGGGTGAGCTAGAAGATGTGTTGATCAAAGTTGGGGACTTCATATTCCCCGTTGATTTTATTGTTGTGGACACACAACCTGTTGCTAACCCACTGAACCAAATTCCGGTGATCCTCGGTCGACCATTTTTGGCCACTTCCAATGCAGTAATAAATTTTCGCAATGGCTCCATGACTCTATCATTCGGAAAGACATCTAGTGAGTTCAATATTTACAAGTTAGGGAGTCTGCCCCCCGTGCCTAAAACTAGTACACGAGAAGTTTGCTCTATTCACGAAATCACGCAGGAGGACTGCGAGCTTGAGAGATTTTTGTTTGATGAAAACATTTTTGACGCCACTAGTGCGTCCCTCCTTGAATATACCACAGTTGACACAACCGATATTGATTATGAATGTTTCAATTTTCGGATGATTTTGACGACTCACAGCCCGAATATGAGTCTTTTGAATTTTTGGATGAGTTAGTCGGACCATCCGAATCGGTTGTTTGCAGTGATTTCGACCCTGTGTTGGAGTCCTTTGAGTTCGAGGTAGATTTCCCAATTTTTCCTATGATTGTTTCGCCTCCGAAACTAGAACTCACGCCCTTGCCGTCTCATCTTAAATATGCTTACATAGGTGAGAATGAGACCTTTCCCGTTATCATATCGGCCTCTCTAGCCCTGGAGCAAGAGAAAGCCCTTTTAATGGTCTTACAAGATAGGCGGCAAGCTTTCGGCTGGACTATGGCGGACATCGAGGAGATTAGTTCCCTCATAATTGAATATCATATGCATATGATGGATGATGCCAAGTCGATAAAGGATCTACAGAAATATCTTGGGGATAGTATGGTTAGTCAACCTCCTCCTTTAGAAGTTGAACCACCACCTTTTCTTTTAATAAGCTACGAGAATGCTAATATTCCACTGATTGCTGATCATTCGCAATCTCGTTTTGATGTATCACCACCTCATAGCTATTCACTTCCACACATTCCATACCACCACTTCTATCTTCCCCAATTCTTTTTGGATCGGTACAACATATTCTTCCACCAACCGATACTCTTTACAGATAAATTTTTCGAATGGTTGATGTTGACGTTTGGTCTTTGCAAAGTTTGGCAATGACGTTTAACATTGTTTCAATGAAGTTTGGGGGGGCCTTTCTGTATATATTTTTGTTTCTTTTTTTTACAATAAAATAAAAAAAATTATAAATAAATAAACATGGGAGTGCCGACATTTTGACCCTCTTGGTGTAGCATGACAGTGAGGACTCTGTCAAGTTTAAGTTTGGGGGTATGCTCGGTAAGCCTTCTTTCTTCGCATTCATATGTACATATTTTTGCATTTGCATACTTATTTTAAGACCCATAAAAATTGAAAATTTCAAAAATTATAAAAATTAATGTATTCAATTTTGGCCTTATTTTGACTTGAGTATGACAAATAGGTTAACTGGCTAGGAACAACTAGATTCTAGACTTAGTAAATTAAAAACCCTAAAAATAACCACCCTTAAAGTTTAACGGTAGAAATTATATGTCTTTGTAGTTTATTTAGAAATAGGCAAATTTAGAGTTCACTTCTTGGGCTAAGTTAAAACAAAGGAAAAGTATTGATATTTTTATTAGAGTATAAGTTCGAAAAATAATTCCTAGCTTAAGTCTAGATTCTGAAAATGTATATCCTACAAATTGCACAAACACGCACCTTGAAACTTGGAATAGTAGAGGAGACCTTGAAATGCTCTTGTCTAAAATCTTTAGTACGATGAAAATAAAATATAATATACAAGTGTGAATAAAGAAAAAAAAATGAACACTGTTTTTTGTGATTACTTAAGGCTGCAAAAAAATAGAAAAATATTTAGCGAGGGTGCCTCATCACCTAGTGCCTTAGACCAACTGGTTTGGGAGTCACTCCTAAAAGCCTTAGGTGTTGCAAGACTAGGAATTACGCTTTAAAGTGCAAACGCATTTTGTAATCGGTCGTTGGTACCTCAAGAAGTATTAACGGTCGCATGAAGGATGTGTAACCAAAATTCATTTAAAAATTCACCAATTAAGAAGTGCTTTGGACAACCGACAAGGGTATGATTGCTTCATTTGAATTTCCAAGTGTAGGAGTGATATACACACACACATAGGGGTATGTGATTGGGATTTAGATAAGAGAGAGGAATGAAGAATAGAACTTGTATCTTTAATAGAGATGATAAAAATTCCTAAGTGGAGATGGAACCCTAGAAGGAAAACATAAGAAATGCCAAAAGCGAAGTAGGACTGCAAAACATATATAATCTTAAGTTAAATGATGAGGTAGTGTGAAGAATATGGGTGGATAATTTACGAGTCGAAGATAATAGAATTCCTTGTTAGAAAACCTAATTGGAGAATAAAAGTCAATGGGCCTAATTGAAAGGATTTTGTGGGTAGTATCCGCTAAAAACCCTCAGGAGACAACACTACTCCTACTAGGGACACCTAGAGGTTTAACGGCTTGTTGCACGAGCTCAGTGCAATCGCGATTCCCTGCGAAAGTGCGGTTAGGTTTTTGTTGAGAATAAAAACTAGGTTTGCTCGAGGACGAGCAAAAGATAAGTTTGGGGGTATTTGTTCATACCATAATATTGCATTATTATATTCCCCAGTCCTAGTTATTTTACAAATAAACAGGTGCCTTTGACCCATGTCTGCTACTTAGTTCCAGGTTACAAGTTCTTGGAATAAAAACAGTCAAAAAGACAAAAGACGATGCAAAAGTGGGACTTTGACCAACAAACAGAGAATCTTGATAAAGCCTACAAAAAGATCAGTTCACAAAGTATAAGGCAGTGCAAGGTTCAAGACTTCGTCACGAAGCAACGGCAAAAGTCCACTACAATGTTCACTGGAAAGATCTGGAAGAAACCTAGAATCCAACCTGAGAAAAGAACCAAAGAAATAGGGATACAAACAAGACAAGAAGCGGCACCAGAAAATTGAAGCAGTAAACACCAAACATGGCCACGGAACCGCAGCCAAGGCATGCTATTGGCCACGGAACCGCGGCCGGGTTAGGCCCGTGTCGGTGGGAAAAATTTTGGTGCGCTGAGGATCGTTGACTTGGGCTTTTCTTAGGGGGTATTTTTGTAATAGCAGATGTGCGAGTCATTGTAACCCTAGGGTTTCCTATCC
The DNA here is from genome assembly GCA_030015575.1 of Agapanthus africanus. Taxonomy (NCBI): domain Eukaryota; kingdom Viridiplantae; phylum Streptophyta; class Magnoliopsida; order Asparagales; family Amaryllidaceae; genus Agapanthus; species Agapanthus africanus. Next base: position 339,672,129 of record CM057341.1, on the reverse strand, counting down.
TCTATAAATAGGAACTCTAAATCTTGTATGAGGCAATGCCTCTTTTCATTTCATAAATTCAGATCTGTAATGCGTTGATGTTTGGAGAGAGCCATCAATAAAAATTAGTAAGTTCCTTTATTTTCTTTGCCTTAGTTTACTTTAATTTAGAATGTCTTTAATTTCCCTAATGAGCGAGTAGTATCCTCGCTTGTTAGGGTTAGCTTTAGGGAAAGATTTGAGAGATGAGATCTCTCACCCCTTTCTTTCCCCTTCACACATAAGAATTAGAACTCCATGCATACACACACACCGCTCCCTGCGGCACCTTACTCCTCGAGGTAACGGTGATACCGTAGTATAAAGGACCGGTTGCGCGTGTTTTCCATGGAGGTTAGGGTAAGGATCGATAAAGGAATGACAAGAACCTAAAGGAAGAAACATCTTCCCAAATGATTCTAATCCACTTTATTGATAATTACCATAACACCTAATAGATCTATAATAGGGCATTGAAAGCAGTGAGGAAACCTTTAATCTCTGAACTTCCCCTAAACCTAACCCTAGCAAGACTTAGAGTATAAATTAATTTAGCTTTTAGAAATAATTAATCCGACACCCATCGGAATTAACTCGTTTGAGCGATTCAGAAATTCACAACATCCCTGTGGACCGACCAGTACTCACCGGCTAGCTGCAAAGCGACGCCGTTCTTGATTGCGGTTTATAAATATCTTTGACATACAAATCAAGCACCCCTCCTTGGGTCAACCTGTACCTCCTACGAGTGTGGCGAATAGTCTGCCAATTCTAGAGTGAGGCCCCTCAGCCACTCAAAGCCATGAGATGCGGACCCGTTTCCCCCCAGAACCCGGCTATACGTGCACTCCGTCACGGGGTAAACCTAGTACAGAAATGAAAAATATGTACAACGGGTACATCGATCTCAGCCCAGTCGTGCCCCAAAAGAATATTATACAAACAGGCAGTGACGGCAGTCCACATATTGGACGCTCGCCCCGCAATATCAAATGTATAATTAATTCCAAACTGCACTACCATTGCACACTACTATCCACCACGACAAATCCGCAACATCATTGCACAACACAGAACATCAACGCGAATGCCACGTTGGCAAACCCTTCTAAAAGGGCTATAGCAATTAGACGCAATTTACCGCTCAAATAACATTCACGGTCGGACATATAATGTAAGTACTGTAAACTAACAAGTTTAAAATTTCGATCGACAAAACATCCCGAAGTGGGCCCCACGTACATCTGCAGTACACAAACAAAATCTGTGCCAAAACGGAATATTCCAGAAACCACAATTTTCTATGCTGGAGGTTACTGTAGAAAAATTGTACTTTGTGGCTCCAAACCTGCGGCGGAACCGCGGCCAAACCATGGTTTGTGCGGCGGTTCCGCAGCAGTATTGTGGAGTCACTGAACCAAATATCTAAAGTATCCTTAAAAAAGCCTGCTCGATTTTCTGAGATGCTCAAAATAATTTTTAGACCTGTTAAAAAATTGGACAGAAACTTTAGCCTGAAAATCACGGTTTCAGAAATTTCGTTCGATCGATATTTTAAACGCGTTAGAACAAGTTAGTAAAGCATAATGGCGTGGCTCTGATACCATATAAGTCTACGGTAGCGCCCCGGCCGTCATTCTGACGCAAAACGCGGAACAAAAACTTTTATAACTGGCGCTATCGCATACTATAACCCGGATCTTGCCATTAACGCTAAACTAACAAACTGTAAAGAGGTAGAAAGGCTATACCGATCGATTCGAGTTCTTCGGTCTTTAGCCATCATCCCACGCTCCCTTGCGGCAACTCTGATCTCTTTGCTCCTCGTCGAGGTGGCACCACATCTACGGATCTTTAAACGGGCTCCCGCCTCTATACCGAGGAAACTCGGTCATCAAGTCTTCTAAAAGAGATGACCAAGATGAAGTAGAGAACGAGTAGAATACTTTGTCTCAAACACCCTAGGGTTCTCATCACATGAGAGGGTCAGGGTGGAGGTTGAAGAAGATGCTAATGTTTGGAAATGGTGAACTCAAGAAAATCAAGAGAGCAAAAGAACTCAAGCATAATCACCTCTCTCTTTTTTCTTCTCATCTTGTGAATAGATATATAAGGTTGAGAAGGAAAAAATATCTCAAGAAAATATCTCATTAAATATCTAAACCCAAAACAAAAACACATTAATTCTATCATAACTCACTTAGTGACTCATTAGCATGAGTCACTAAGGAACATGCTAGAAGAAATGAGTCATTAACATGAGTCACCCTTTTGAAAACTAAATAATCATTTAAACCAAATTAATTAATCCAAAAAGAAATGCATCTTCTAAAATATTCCCGTAACGGATTACGAAAATACCCCTCTCCTGTATATACATACATGTATCCGTATTCCGACCGAATATGAATACGAGAGACAAAAATATTCCGACTCAGCATAATTGTAACGTTTTGAAAATCGTTTCGGTGAAATTTCAAAAAAAAAAACGGTAAAATAAGGGGGTTTTCTGTAAAAAGTCAAAATACAAATATCTTTATTATAAAATTAAATATATATATTCTAGCTATGTAATTGCTAGTATTTGGTGTTTATTGAGCCACTGGTGAAATTTCAAATTTTCTGAAAAAAATTATTTTATTATTATTTTAAGCCGTCTCTAATACATTTAATTAGGGAAAATTATAAATTGGAATGAGTTGAAACAAATTTTTTGCATCATAAAACATTAAACAAAATTTTATCATGTGGTTTTTGAAACAAAATCGTTTGCCAAAACGGTTTAGAAAATATCGAAGAAAAAGTCTTTTTTTTAGTGTAAATGGATGTTTGGGGTATTGTATTTGTCTTTTTCCCTCACCCACACTCACCCACACCCTCTCACCCTTTCCAAATCAGCAGCCCCCACTTCCACTCTTCCCCACTTAAAGATTTGAAGAGAAAAGCAAAAGAAAAGAAAGGAAAAGAGATGAAAGAATGAAGGAAAGAGTAAGTGTTGACTTTGGGGTATGGGTTTTGTTTGACTTTTGCCACAAACCCATTCTCTCTCTCTCTCCTCACTCATTCCTTCCCCAATCTGGCCGAGACCCCTCCTTGATCAGCCCCAAATTTTTACCACTTCATTTCCAACACAAAAGTGCTAAAAATTTCAAGAAAAAGTCAAATTAAAACCTCATAAATCCCAAATCCAACAATTACCCATTATTCTTTAACCAATCTAGTGTGGATCTTGGAGCATGGAAGCAAGTTTTGGAGGCTAAGATTTTTGCAAGATAGACCTACAAATTGTGAGGTATAATCTTGCTCCAAGTGTTATCTTGTTGATAATTGTTGTAATCAACTTAATTAGGTATCTAAATTGGTTTAATTTTCTATTTAGAAATTCAAGATTAGGGTTTTTAAATAAGGTTAGGGTTTTTATAAAATGTTTATAATGTCATGGTGTAGTTAGCATATTAAGACATAGAAAACTTAATCTTGTTGCATCTTGCTAATTGCTACTTTTAAATTGTCCAAATTGCATAATTTTGTAAACTAGGTTTTAAAACTTAAGTTAATTTGTTAGATAAAAAAAAATTCTAGTTATGTTGGTTTGCAAACTAGATTTTTGTAATTAATATAAAGAAGTGAGATTAAAATCTAGTAAGTGTTTATGTGGCCTAATTAAGCTATTTAGTGAATATTTTGACAACTCGTTTTACTTAAACATCAAGATTTGTATTAAAACGGTTAACGACCGCTAACTAGAGTTTTGGGAAATAAAACGATTTGTGTACTTTTATGGTTTTGACGAATTAAAAACCTATTCCTTATATAATTAGTGAGTTTTGAAATCATGATTGGCGTGTTTGAGTTTTTTCACGATCACTCGGCGTTTGTACGCCGATGTGGAGGGTTTTGGGTTGATTTGTGAAAGCAAACCATAGGTTTTGACCTAGGTGGGATTCGTATGTCGTTTTGGTCATGAGTCGGTGTAACACCTTAGAATGTGTTTTGTAGCTAATTATATTTTAAAGTGTGGTTTTTAATAAAAAGTTTACCAAATTAAGTTTTAAATATTTTATCCTAATTATTGTGTATTTTATTAGAATTTTGTTAGGCACACACACACTTGTGCATGATAACTAGGCTTGTTTTTGGTGTTTAACCATGATTAGCAACCATGGTTAGCTAACCATTTGTCTTAAGTTAGTTTTAAGATTAGTTTAAGAGTTATGGTTGTTAATAGTATGGGTTTTAAGCATGATGGTTTTTAAATGTAAATGAATTTAAAAAGGGGTTTTTATTTCTTTTCTTGATGGTTGACTTTGTGTGAGGGTGGGGGCATGGGAGGTATGGTGTGAGCCATGCCTCATCATGAGGGAAGTGAGAGAGAGGGGGGTCTAGGCCTTGTTCCCTCATTCCTCCTCTCATTTTTCCTTTCTCTCATTCTCTCACTCTCTCACACACACACACACCCTCACACTCTCTGAAGCAGCAGCAGAGGCAGCAGAGGCAGCAGCAACAACAACAACACTACAACAATAACAGCAACGACAGCAGCTTAATCACACACACACACACCTACAGCAGTAGCATCATCATCCTTATCATCTTTAGCAACAACATCAACTACAACAACAACAACAGAGACAACAGCAATCACCATCATCATCATCAGCACTAGCAGAAGCAGCAGCAAGCAGCAGCAAGCAGCAGCAGTGGCAAGGGCAGCAGCAGCAGGAGCTCCAGCAGTTGTAGCAAGCTCTCACCTCCTCCACACACTTCTTCTTCTGTTTCTTAGGGTGCTACAGGGTATATTTTCTGAACCCAATTCCTGGTTTGCTTAGTTGTGCATCGATTGCTTCGATTAGTGTTAAAATAGCTAATTTAGTGCTAGATTTGGTGAATTGTGAGTTGTGATGGCAAATTGATGATTGTGTTAGCTACTTTAGTGTATTTAAGTGTTATTAGGGCCACTTCAACTGAGATATTAGCCAGATTACACTAAAATACCATAGGTTTCCAAATTGTGCAAATTAGTGTTTTTAAAGTGTTTTTTTGTGACATCTGTGATCTGCTATAGACCCGGACCTTACAGAGTAAAATTGGGAAGACTAGAGCATGATACCTAGGTCTAGAGCACACCACCTGAACACGAGCCACCCTACCCCATTTCAGGCCGCCAATTTTAGGATTCTGGCCGCAATTTGCGGCCAGGCTAGGGTTCTGGGTGTTGGGGTTTTGTCTGGGGTAGTCTGATGTGTTGTGTAGTGTGTTGGTATGTCTAGTTTTGTAATATCTTACCTGTAGGAAAATCTGGGACTATTTGTCGCTTTTGTGTTTCGTTGTGTTTGCGCGATACGTGCGATACGTGAGTGAGTTCTGTGATCCAGCGTATCGCGGCGTGTCGCGATGGTTTTAGACGCGTACACACATGATTCAGCGTATCGTGCACACGCGCGTTTAGTTCGCGACGCGAGTTTCTCGTTTCGATTCGGTATCGCGTTTCGCGAGATTTTTGGCTTATATGTGATTTCCATGTCTTATTTGCAGGTTTGCAGACAGGGACTACAGACACCACTACAGAGGGAGCAGACGGTAGGATTCACCTAGCGTGGAGTTTAGGTGAGTAGATATAACATCTACAGGGGAATCGCCTGCATGGCGTTATGCGTCTGGGCTAGGATTCAATTATCTGTCGCACATTCTACGTCATTGTAGAATTGCGCATTTACTGCTTTTTCCTAGATATAGTTATATACTGTGACTAGCAGCCGTAGGACACCGCACACATTATTGACGGTTCATGTTGCACGAGCACGGATTGTATGCTACACACACACCGTCAATAATTGCCATGTCACACACTACCCCTTATAGCTACCATTGCTTGTCACACTTGACACCTAGCTTATCGGTATACCTATAGTGTATCATACCTTTAGTGATAGGTATATTTTCACTTTGCGATACAGCTACAGGTATACCTCCTACATATTTTAGCTACACCGGGAGGGATTTCCTACATATGCTACTTATACCCAGGGGGGTATACGACATCAGTTCTTATAGGTAGATACCTATACATTGCTACACCTGTATGTTAGACACATATTCAGTTGCTGTCGCATATTTATACCTACTGATGTTACTTAGCTGTACCTTATCTTGTTTCCACATACATCTGGTTCAGCTATATACCTTGTTTACCTGTTCGCATTCAGATATATCGCATACATTTATTCCTGGATTTATGCATTGTTTATCTGGATTTTATATGATGTTTTCGGGATTTGGGAACCGCGGGAGTTCATGAAATTATGCATACATGTAACAACCCGGTTTCCTTGATATGATATTTGAGCGTCCCCCATGAGTTTTATCGGTGCTGATTATCTACTCCATACGAGGTGTGGTTGCCGTATGAGAGTACATGGTGGGGCCCGGTATGGTTCCCCTCGGCAAGAAGATCGATGGGTTTGCCGATTGAGCCTGGAGGCGGGCGAGTACCTACCGGTGATTGTTTGGACCTGGCAGTTGTCCGGAGGCCACTGGCCAGAGTCGAGAGATGGATGCGGGAGGATCTGTACTGGCGGGGCCGAGGGCCGATACCGCAGACGGACCCCGTGGGCTGATCCGGACTGACGGAGCCCGATATACGAGGATTTCTGTGTCGATGCTTGGCACACGGTTTCATGATATTTCTTTAACCCCTTTTTGTATATATAACAGGGGATTTAGCCGTTGTTATATATACCCTTACACCAATATTAGTGGAATGGGACGCTAATATATGTGTATTGCCCCCATCATATTTATTTCTGTATATATATATATATATCTTTAGGATGTTAGATTCTTACTTGAGATTGGACTTGGGATACTAGGTGATTCATTGGGACTTGGACATTGGATATACCTATGTGATTGGTGATTTGTACATTCGGGATATAGGAGATTACTCGATATTGTACATTGAGGAGATGTGAGACTTATATGATGTGAGTGCCCTATGTGGGGGCTGATTTGAGGATTTGGGATTGGAGTGTCTTGATGGATTGTGATCCTGCCACGACGTCAGGTTTCCGTGGGAAATGACATATTCCACCCTATACCTCACCCTTACCCACCTTATGCACAGATTCATATATTGGTAGTACATGTAGTGTACCCTTATGATAGTTGCATATTTTGCTTTCTCACATCTCTATTGCATAGTCATTGCATACTATTATCATGTCATCATTGCTTCACATATTGATTGTACCTGCTAGTGTACTCTTCTTATTTCAGCATTGCATGATATATTACTACTGTAATCGTATATCTTAGATTCATGCTGTACGTGCATTCCTGCGATTACCTGCATATGTTTTATACTATTCACGAGTTGGCAACTCACCCCCGTTGTGCCACAGGTGTTTCAGGTTGTTCCCCAGAGTAGTCGAGGCAGGCTATCCCTCTATTTCAGCTATCCAGCTATCACCTTTTGCTACAGATACCGCATCAGCTCACAGTACCATTTTGCTTAGGTGGGTTAGATGGTTATCTGTATTTCATATTGTACTCTCTCTCCATCTACTATTGTATTATTGACATAGAGACTTGGTGAGGACGTTAGTGTGTATTATTGTGGATTTGAGGTCTTTTATATATACAGCTTCTTTCTCTACTGTTATTATTTTCTGTTGTATTCATTTTGGCTGGTTTCTACATATGGGGTGTTGCTAAAAATTTAAAGAAAGAAAGTAAGACTTTTAAAGAATTTGGGTTGCGATTTCAATTGTTTCAAAACTTATATTATCTTTTCCGTATTTTTCATGGTTTAGATTTCTGGGTTTGGCTTTCTTTTACTACGTTGCGTCTTTAGGCGTTGCGTAGTATTAGGGCCGTCACGGGCCAATTTTGGGTCGTGACAAAGTTGGTATCAGAGCGTTAGGTTTTACCTTTCGGAGTGTAGGATGACCTCAGTATGATGGAGTAGGTAGCTTAAGCAGAGTAACGTAGTGTGTGTATGTCTGCAGCATACCCACAGCGCGGTACCTTGCTTTAAGTGACCTAAGTACAATTTGCTTGACATTCCTTCCTTGATGATTCATATCTTTGAGATTCGGTTTCCTCATTCATATCGAATCTCATCTTATATCTATTTATAGCCTTGCCGCCGATGACTATGGGGACTCAGAGCGATGCAGCGAGGGCCGAGGTCAGAGTTAGCTCGGGTGAGACGAGTACTGACCAGGATGGCACTCTAGTTGCACGGGTGCAGACGGATCAGCCTACGATCTATACCATGGATAGACTGTTGGTAGAGATGCAGGAGTTCCGCCAGACGATGAGTTCGTTAGTTGACGTCGTTCGGGAGCTACGACAGGAGGTTGTCACCCCCGTTACTCAGCTATCCCTTACGCTCAGTATGCAGCAGTCCGTCACCTACATTGCACCAGTGGTTGCAGCCCCAGTTGACGAGGCGCATATTACAGAGGCTCAGAGAGTTCCAGGACAGTGGAGGACTCGTACCAGCGTACCAGCCCAGAGACAGAGGTTTGGTCATCGAGGCAGATTTCATGGCCGTCGCGGGAGTAGCAGAGGACTAGGACGAGGGCAGTCGTTCAGCTCTCATCCCCAGGATGGTCAGCAGTCAGCACGTGGATGTTTTCGATGCGGGAGCCTTCAGCACTTCGTCAGGGATTGTTCCTTAGCACCTCGTCATGATCGTTTTCAGAGAGGCCGTGGACGTGGAAGATTCGCTCAGAGGGCTCAGCCTACCAGAGGAGTTCATCCAGCTGCGAGTAGAGGGCAGACACAGGACTTTGCTTCTACTCATCGGGACGCGCAGACGTCCAATGTGGAGTTTTCAGGTACCCTTGAGTTATATTTTCTCTTGGTGTATTTGTTGTTTCTTGCTTGTACCGTGGTTGGGTAGATTAGTCATAGTTGTTCTAACTTCTGTCGTGGATTCTTGACGTTCATTCGTGATACCGGAGCCACAGTGGGATTGTTGGACCGGGTTCCTTTCGTGCGAGAGTTTTTCCGACGTTGTTCCGGATGAGCCGGCGAAGCTGAGGGAGCTTAAAGATCAGCTGCAGAGTTTTGGTTTGGGGAGTTTTGTGCATCTGAGTGTTTTTTCAGGCTTGTTTGTGTTGACTCCTAGGTCTTGTAGTCACGGGAGACGGTTTCGTATGGTTCCGAGGGAGATCGTGGCCGTACAGCTTAGGCCCAGACTTGTGTGCAGGACGGAGATCCGTAGATTGTTGGGCTTAGCAGGTTTTTGCCACCGTTTCAGGCAGGATTGCTAGAGTAGTGCTGCACCGTCGACTGAATTGACCAGTAAGGAGGTTTCTTTTCCTTGGACTGAGGCATGTGTACGGAATTTTCAGCAGTTGAAGATTCAGTTAACAACTGCATCAGTCTTTCTTTGCTTTTAGTTCGGGCGACCTTGTTGTTTAACTGTTGTGTTTCTTGAGTGGGCTCGAGGATGTACTGATGTGACACTAAAGAGTTATCGCTTTTGCTTCCCTACATTTGGAGGAAGTACGAGAAGGATATTCCACTCATGATCTGGAGATGGCCGCGGTGGTTTTGCGTTGGAGATTTGGAGACACTACTTGCTTGAGAGTCGTGTCAGATTTTTCCACGGACCACTAGAGCTTAATGTACATCTTCCTGCAGCAGATTTGGATTGTTGTGATGGTCTTCTGCAGATTTACAGTTCTTGTGTGATCGTCGAGTATAGCTTAGTTCGTCTCTACGGAGGGGACAGCTTGCTCATGTCCGCGCCCGACCACTTTCCTTAAATCGTTTTCGCGAGACACTGCCCGTCGAAGCTCGTACGTCAGAGATACTTGAGCATATTCGGCTGGGTAATGATTCGGAGACCTTGATGGTGACAAGGGTGTGCTAAGTTAAGGACGCGTCTGTGTACCTGGTTTCATCGGGTAGAGACGTGTAATCCTAGAGTAAGCACATCAGTCATCTCTCAGTATGCATTCAAGTTCCACCAGCTTTGGCGTGACTTGTGAGATAGTTACGAGTGGACAGGGATGTAAAGAGAAGTTTCAGGTTTCGTTTCAAGGTGTCAGTCTTGTTGTGTGTTTGAGTCGAGCATCTGAGGCCGACTGGAGAATTGCAACCTTTTTACCGTTCCGAAGTAGGAATGGGAGCAGATCTCCACGAATTTCATTATGGTTTCTACCCAAGTTTGGATAGGGTGTGACTCCATTCGGATTCTTGTCATCCGGTTATACTCAGTTTGCTCAGTTGTTTTGTTAAAGTTGAGTGTTTGTGTTAGTTGTCGTCAGCAGCGTGGGATCGTCACTCGCCATTGTTAGGGTTCTCCTTCGATAGCTGTTATCAGGAGACACTCCAATTGGCCACCCTTAGGCTAGGAGTTAGGTCGTGTCGACCACCAGCCTGCTGTTTCTCTGACTCTGCGTAAGTAGGACTTTGGACCCCAGCTAGTCTAGAGACTTCGGAGTGAGTCCAGTTGTGTTAGGTCAGGATGGGGATTGTCCATTTCGAACTGAGGTCATATGACGACTGTGATAGTGATAGACTCGAGTTCGCAGGGACAGATCATGTATTCCTATGGACTTTCCGATGAACGACGTGCTGGATGTTGGGAAGCTTATCCCAGGATTTAGGTCCTTCTAAGATCCTATAAGTGAGTTAGTTTTGTTGCCTTCAATTTGGCACTTCCGCCCAGATTATTGGATTTTCACCCCGTATTCCTTGTGATGATACTTTACAATTACCTTCATGACCTTCTCACATGATTTGGCATCAGACCATTGAGCTGGACGCGATCTTTCGTTCACCAGCAGCCATGTGTGTTAATGGCTCGGCAGGTGGAGGAATATCGGTCAAGGGCCTTGCCATCTGTGAAGTGTTTCCTTGGACGTAGCCGTATAGTGAGTTAGTCACTTGGGAGGCTGCGAACGAGATTTGAGGATTTTAATCCTCTCTTTGAAGGTATGCGTATCGGATTATTTTTTTTAAATTCGGGGACGAATTTCTTTTAAGGGGGGGAGATTGTAACACCTTAGAATGTGTTTTGTAGCTAATTATATTTTAAAGTGTGGTTTTTAATAAAAAGTTTACCAAATTAAGTTTTAAATATTTTATCCTAATTATTGTGTATTTTATTAGAATTTTGTTAGGCACACACACACTTGTGCATGATAACTAGGCTTGTTTTTGGTGTTTAACCATGATTAGCAACCATGGTTAGCTAACCATTTGTCTTAAGTTAGTTTTAAGATTAGTTTAAGAGTTATGGTTGTTAATAGTATGGGTTTTAAGCATGATGGTTTTTAAATTTAAATGAATTTAAAAAGGGGTTTTTATTTCTTTTCTTGATGGTTGACTTTGTGTGAGGGTGGGGGCATGGGAGGTATGGTGTGAGCCATGCCTCATCATGAGGGAAGTGAGAGAGAGGGGGGTCTAGGCCTTGTTCCCTCATTCCTCCTCTCATTTTTCCTTTCTCTCATTCTCTCACTCTCTCACACACACACACACCCTCACACTCTCTGAAGCAGCAGCAGAGGCAGCAGAAGCAGCAGAGGCAGCAGCAACAACAACAACACTACAACAATAACAGCAACGACAGCAGCTTAATCACACACACACACACCTACAGCAGAGCATCATCATCCTTATCATCTTCAGCAACAACATCAACTACAACAACAACAACAGAGACAACAGCAATCACCATCATCATCATCAGCACTAGCAGAAGCAGCAGCAAGTAGCAGCAGCAAGCAGCAGCAGTGGCAAGGGCAGCAGCAGCAGGAGCTCCAGCAGTTGTAGCAAGCTCTCACCTCCTCCACACACTTCTTCTTCTGTTTCTTAGGGTGCTACAGGGTATATTTTCTGAACCCAATTTCTGGTTTGCTTAGTTGTGCATCGATTGCTTCGATTAGTGTTAAAATAGCTAATTTAGTGCTAGATTTGGTGAATTGTGAGTTGTGATGGCAAATTGATGATTGTGTTAGCTACTTTAGTGTATTTAAGTGTTATTAGGGCCACTTCAACTTAGATATTAGCCAGATTACACTAAAATACCATAGGTTTCCAAATTATGCAAATTAGTGTTTTTAAAGTGTTTTTTTGTGACATCTGTGATCTGCTATAGACCCGGACCTTGCAGAGTAAAATTGGGAAGACTAGAGCATGATACCTAGGTCTAGAGCACACCACCTGAACACGAGCCACCCTACCCCATTTCAGGCCGCCAATTTTAGGATTCTGGCCGCAATTTGCGGCCAGGCTAGGGTTCTGGGTGTTGGGGTTTTGTCTGGGGTAGTCTGCTGTGTTGTGTAGTGTGTTGGTATGTCTAGTTTTGTAATATCTTACCTGTAGGAAAATCTGGGACTATATGTCGCTTTTGTGTTTCGTTGTGTTTGCGCGATACGCGCGATACGTGAGTGGGTTCTGTGATCCAGCGTATCGCGGCGTGTCGCGATGGTTTTAGACGCGTACACACACGATTCAGCATATCGTGCACACGCGCGTTTAGTTCGCGACGCGAGTTTCTCGTTTCGATTCGGTATCGCGTTTCGCGAGATTTTTGGCTTATATGTGATTTCCATGTTTTATTTGCAGGTTTGCAGACAGGGACTACAGACACCACTACAGAGGGAGCAGACGGTAGGATTCACCTAGCGTGGAGTTTAGGTGAGTAGATATAACATCTACAGGGGAATCGCCCGCATGGCGTTATGCGTCTGGGCTAGGATTCAATTATCTGTCGCACATTCTACGTCATTGTAGAATTGCGCATTTACTGCTTTTTCCTAGATATAGTTATATACTGTGACTAGCAGCCGTAGGACACCGCACACATTATTGACGGTTCATGTTGCACGAGCACGGATTGTATGCTACACACACACCGTCAATAATTGCCATGTCACACACTACCCCTTATAGCTACCATTGCTTGTCACACTTGACACCTAGCTTATCGGTATACCTATAGTGTATCATACCTTTAGTGATAGGTATATTTTCACTTTGCGATACAGCTACAGGTATACCTCCTACATATTTTACCTACACCGGGAGGGATTTCCTACATATGCTACTTATACCCAGGGGGGTATACGACATCAGTTCTTATAGGTAGATACCTATACATTGCTACACCTGTATGTTAGACACATATTCAGTTGCTGTCGCATATTTATACCTACTGATGTTACTTAGCTGTACCTTATCTTGTTTCCACATACATCTGGTTCAGCTATATACCTTGTTTACCTGTTCGCATTCAGATATATCGCATACATTTATTCCTGGATTTATGCATTGTTTATCTGGATTTTATATGATGTTTTCGGGATTTGGGAACCGCGGGAGTTCATGAAATTATGCATACATGTAACAACCCGGTTTCCTTGATATGATATTTGAGCGTCCCCCATGAGTTTTATCGGTGCTGATTATCTACTCCATACGAGGTGTGGTTGCCGTATGAGAGTACATGGTGGGGCCCGGTATGGTTCCCTTCGGCAAGAAGATCGATGGGTTTGCCGATTGAGCCTGGAGGCGGGCGAGTACCTACCGGTGATTGTTTGGACCTGGCAGTTGTCCGGAGGCCACTGGCCAGAGTCGAGAGATGGATGCGGGAGGATCTGTACTGGCGGGGCCGAGGGCCGATACCGCAGACGGACCCCGTGGGCTGATCCGGACTGACGGAGCCCGATATACGAGGATTTCTGTGTCGATGCTTGGCACACGGTTTCATGATATTTCTTTAACCCCTTTTTGTATATATAACAGGGGATTTAGCCGTTGTTATATATACCCTTACACCAATATTAGTGGAATGGGACGCTAATATATGTGTATTGCCCCCATCATATTTATTTCTGTATATATATATATATATCTTTAGGATGTTAGATTCTTACTTGAGATTGGACTTGGGATACTAGGTGATTCATTGGGACTTGGACATTGGATATACCTATGTGATTGGTGATTTGTACATTCGGGATATAGGAGATTACTCGATATTGTACATTGAGGAGATGTGAGACTTATATGATGTGAGTGCCCTATGTGGGGGCTGATTTGAGGATTTGGGATTGGAGTGTCTTGATGGATTGTGATCCTGCCACGACGTCAGGTTTCCGTGGGAAATGACATATTCCACCCTACACCTCACCCTTACCCACCTTATGCACAGATTCATATATTGGTAGTACATGTAGTGTACCCTTATGATAGTTGCATATTTTGCTTTCTCACATCTCTATTGCATAGTCATTGCATACTATTATCATGTCATCATTGCTTCACATATTGATTGTACCCGCTAGTGTACTCTTCTTATTTCAGCATTGCATGATATATTACTACTGTAATCGTATATCTTAGATTCATGCTGTACGTGCATTCCTGCGATTACCTGCATATGTTTTATACTATTCACGAGTTGGCAACTCACCCCCGTTGTGCCACAGGTGTTTCAGGTTGTTCCCCAGAGTAGTCGAGGCAGGCTATCCCTCTATTTCAGCTATCCAGCTATCACCTTTTGCTACAGATACCGCATCAGCTCACAGTACCATTTTGCTTAGGTGGGTTAGATGGTTATCTGTATTTCATATTGTACTCTCTCTCCATCTACTATTGTATTATTGACATAGAGACTTGGTGAGGACGTTAGTGTGTATTATTGTGGATTTGAGGTCTTTTATATATACAGCTTCTTTCTCTACTGTTATTATTTTCTGTTGTATTCATTTTGGCTGGTTTCTACAAATGGGGTGTTGCTAAAAATTTAAAGAAAGAAAGTAAGACTTTTAAAGAATTTGGGTTGCGATTTCAATTGTTTCAAAACTTATGTTATCTTTTCCGTATTTTTCATGGTTTAGATTTCTGGGTTTGGCTTTCTTTTACTACGTTGCGTCTTTAGGCGTTGCGTAGTATTAGGGCCGTCACGGGCCAATTTTGGGTCGTGACAGTCGGATTTTAATGCGATACGGTGCGTTATGATATGTAGGTACCCCATGTGGACTTCGAGACGACCAGCAAGCGCGTGGCGACGTCGGCACCGGCGAGCGAGGACCAGGTGAGTAGATTTATATCTACGGGGAGAAGTCGGGTGGATGGCGTATAGCACCCCCGCAGTTCATGGTGATGTATACGGAAACGTATACACTCATATATATATTGTTTATATATTGTTTGAGTTATTGATGATAAATATGGATATTTGGTGTTCTTGGATGATTGAGTGTCGCGAAACCCTAGAGTAGCGGTCGCACCACACTTGCACACACACACCCATACTTGCATACTTTCTTCTTTCTTTTGTGCTTATTCGGGAATATGTAGTTATGTGTTCACATAGGTATGGGACTGTGTGTTCACATACGGATTTGAGGAGAGTACTTGGGATTTATGATGAGTCGATGAGATTTGATTTGAGGCCGTGAGATCGGTGATATAGCAGGGTTCGTATTTGAGATACGACATGACGTTGTAGCGGGTCCTTGACGTAGTGTTTTACACACGTGCATGCATACTTAGGCGATATAAGTATTGTACTAGACGTAGATCAGTACCCGATCATGATATTTGTTAAAGAGGATACCAGGTGAATAGTATGATGAATGTGATATTGACCCGTACCCAGAATTGGGGATGCCGTACGACGGATTTACGTACGAGCTATATCTTGATGATTGATCCGCACTCTTGATTTGGGATGTCTGATTATAGATATGGTATCGGATACGATATTATTGAGGCGGGATCACCGACTAATATGTATACAGGTATGTATATGTATCGACTCAGATGTTAGGCGGTTTCCTTACCTGTAGTCCATCTTGTTAGCTTAGCCCTTTAGTTTAGTTTAGTTGTTAGATTAGATTCGATTCTTACCTATTTCAAAACTTACGAATCATGCGTATTTTAAAAGACAGGTCAAGGGATTCTACGGATATTTCAAAAACGTATCTTTTCTTAAAAACACCGTAGCCCTATTTTCAAAACCCCATGATTCGTGTTATTTCAAAAGGCACCATTTGTAGGACTTATATTAGATTAGTGCAGATTAGTTACAGTTGCGTCTAGTATTCAGCTCCCGCTCATTTTTACTGTTCGCTCCGCATCGCATACTTATATTATAATTTCTTATTGCATTATTAATATCATGCTGTTAGGACACCAGCACCATTACCGATGACGCGTATGTACCACGTACACTTACTTGCCGGCTCACACACATCTTCATCGGTAATTGACATGTCACGAACACTTTAGAAAATACTATTTCATTTGACATAGGTTGTTAGCTAATAGTTTAGACATGATATTAGTGTACTTGCCTTATATGCTAGTTAGACATTGTAGTTATTGCCTACTACTTCATGCATGTTATTATTCACTGTTGTGTCGCATTCATGGATTCTCATGCCTATATTCACTGTTTACATGCTATTGATGACTTGGATTCGGATTTCATGAGATTTCTTGAATTTGGAGGAAAACCGCAAAAACATAAATAAACCTTTTCTCTCTTTTAAAATAAAAAGTGCGGTTTTCCCATGATGTATGAGTCATCCACCATGAGTTTGCTGATGGATTTCGAGACCCGATTCGAGGAGTGGAGGAACCGCTTCGGGTACATGGTGGGCCCGGTGCGGTACCCCGGGGCAAGAGGAATGTGTTGTTGACGTTGAGCCCGGCAGGGGAGCACTACCGACCGGTGATATTACCCGACGCGTCGGATATCCGGAGGATACCGTCATGGTCTTGAGATGGATGGTAGGGGCCGGTCTGGATTGACGGCGCCCTAGATATTGTGATTTGAGATATTGAGGTACAGCGATTGTGATACAAAGATATCGAGATATTTGGACACTTGTTTTGTGTCGATGCTGGGCACTGTTTTATGCTGATTTCATTTATGGTACCTAACATTTAAAATACAGAAATCTCACTGATTTATGAAAGCAGTTTTCGTCAGTACATGCATTCTGTTCCATGCATTCATATCTCATTCATATGATATATTGCTACCTGAGGCACTGACACGGGCACATGAGATCACACTCGGGTTAGATATTACCCTAGCCATTGTTATAGGCTGCATGTTATTCATATATTTGAGGATATATTCTGATCATTGACCTAGGTTGCGTTATTTATGCGACTTTTGTGCGTAGATGTTTTTCTACTCACGAGTTGGCAACTCACCCCCGTTGTGCCACAGTTCTTGCAGGTTTCGCCGTACAGGTTTCTTTACGGCTTGCTGGCACTCTTTCCATTTCCGGGTGACTTGCTAGTAGGTGGGTTTATTGTATCGCACCCATCATTATAACTTGTATATTATTACTCTGTTGTATCTAGAAGTTCCATCAACCAAACATGTATTTATTTTTGGGATAGAGACCGGTGATGTTATTCTTTCGACCTTAGAGTTGCGCGTTTTATTTCTGTGGTTTTCTTGTGGTTTTGAGTTTTGATCCTCGCCGTTGGCGTTGTATATTATATTGCTTGTGTGGTTGTGACCGTCGATTGACGAAGAGCTAGCTCCCGCTTGGGAATGCCTTTTTTGATTTCGTATACTATTCATGTTGTATCCCGTTTGGGGGCCAGTATTTACAAAGGAGACTCTGCCGAAATTTTCGGGAAATTTTTGATGTTTTAAAAAAAAAAACCGCATAACTCGGCTTATGCTATTAAAACTACTTGATTTTAAATTGGTTTTCCTTCACTCTACTACTTTTCTTGGTTTTGATTTCTGGGTTTTCGGCTTACTTAGATTACGTACGCCTCGAGACGTTTCGTAGTTTAAGTGCCGGTCATGTTCCGTACTTTCGGGTCGTGACAATAATACATGGATCCGGCTTAAACCAAAGCCCACCAGTACTATCTGCCTGAAATATGACACGTGCATAAATGCACGTGCATTTTCCGAACCCTGCCATAAAACCATACGGCCTCTACAACGTTTCGCCCGAACTTGGGAAACTATCTGTGGGGGACTCTAATGACTCATCAGTACCCTGGCAGTGGGTTTAACCACAAGCACGTCAGCGACACTAGCAGTGCGTAACGGCTGCCCATGTACTGACCTCAAGGGAAGCCGATGAGCGAACTCATCTTGGAACCCCACTGAGCCTAACAGTGACAATAT
Source organism: Agapanthus africanus (assembly GCA_030015575.1). NCBI lineage: Eukaryota > Viridiplantae > Streptophyta > Magnoliopsida > Asparagales > Amaryllidaceae > Agapanthus > Agapanthus africanus. Next base: position 339,653,972 of record CM057341.1, on the reverse strand, counting down.
ACGTACAGTCTGGTCCGTTCGTCTATGAGTATCGCATATCGGGCCTAGGGGGCTGGTAACGTCAGACCTCCGATAGCGGTATAAGTCGTGTCGGAGAGTAGCCCTGAACACCCTGAGAAACTACTGGAATACTTACCAGTAATTCTCTCCTGCCATGGCTAAGGACTTGATGTAATGGCTCTTTTAGACACAGCACGATCTCACCCCAATACCGGGAGAGACGAATTCCCTGCCGATCCGCTCACTTGCCTCCATGTGGCTCGAGACTGTACCCAAAAACGACTTGTTTGCACGACTCCTTTGAGCCGTGGTAAGGTAGAAATCAAAGAACAGTAGGAACTCACACGAGACAAATGACGACCTCAGGTCGATGAACTAACCTGTACACATGTCACCAGGGAACTGCTATCTGACGCTAGGTATAATACCAACTAGCAGGTTCCCGGCGAGTCCTGTCCGGTGTACTCATAACCCAATGAGGACCTGTATACATCTTAGGTGATCTAACTGACACCAATGGCTTGTGAGACCGGCCACCGCCCCTCGTCGGGGTCTCGACTGTATACACTAGTCTACTCCGGAGTATCGATGCCCTGTCTCGAAACTCCCACGACTAGGGACCACAATTAAGGATGTGCTTATAGACTACCCAACTCTCACGTATATGATCGCCATCATACTGTTGGTTATCAAGCAAGATCATAAGGGCTCTATTAACGTGTAATAGTGATCAGTCGCCTGAACCTGTACACGACTGATAAAGGCAAACCAGATAGCAAACTATCATCTCGAGTAAGACTGTGCTACCGGTATAGGTCCTCTTCAATCATTGCAATCACGTGCCTGCGATCCAATAATTGACTTTGAAGGCACTATATCCAACATATGTGAGATGAGAGTTTTTTCTTTTTCATTCATGTAAAATTCATTTGTATGTAATATTCTTTTATTGGGGCACTTCCGGGCTGAGGATGATGTCACCATTGTATATTATTTACTTTTCTGCATTAGGGAGACCCAAGGCGGGGAGCACAAGTAACCGGGTTCTAGGGTCCAGTGGGAGACCATCTCGAGGAGTCGAGACCGGGTCTCCTAACCCTAGAATTAGCAGTGTTGCTTGCCGCTCTCGTAGGGGTCTAGGGATGTGGGTTTGGCTATTCATCGCGACCGTGGAATCCGTGTTTTATACTGGCTCGTACTAAAACACGGACGTCCTAGTATATCCAATATTTCATAAATGTTTCTTCTGCTGCAATGTTCTGTGATGAGATCATATTACTGCCTGAGACGAATGTTTATATTATATATATGAGATATATGTTATATTGTAGATTTCGTTTCAAATGTGATGCTTGTGAAGCATAATAAAATGGGACTTCATTAATTAGATTAATGAAATATACCTAAGATGTTGTAGAAACTTATTTTAAAACTGGTAGCTCTAGTTCTTGCTTTGCATAGCGGTGTTCCTTGTAGAACATCCAGCACTTTATTCGATAAGGAAATAGCCGAGATCCCTTCACTGTGAGTGACCTCTTTAGTGAAACTAGCAGATGCTACAAACACGGTTTGTCTTTTGATTGCTTCTATAATTTTTGCTTTGCATAGTGGTATTTGTGAAATATCCTGCACCTTATTCGATAAGGAAAGAGCCGACGATCCCTTCACCGGGAGTGACCTCTTTAGCGAAACTAGAAAAGCCTAAAAAACACTCCATTTAAAATCACTCGATTCTACAACGATATCAAGTTCATTACGCAAAAGGTTTTCTTAAAAACCTGTCGTAGCCCTTCGTCATTTCAGATAAGTAATAGTTAGTATTCGTGCTACATTTTTTGACCTTGTCAAGGCGTAGTGTGCGGTAGCTGATTACTGCTTATCTGCATAAGCATATGATGCGATTGGATTAGGGTAGTCGTGCGACTTTGTTGACCTTGTCAAGGGTCGTGCGGGTGGGTTTAATTCATATCAGGAAATGACGGGTTGAACTTGACTTACGGTCTATGGTTTGTTGAGCTTGTCAAGGTCATAGATTGCTAGGGGTATTATTGGGAATTTCAAGAGTTGAAATTTGCAATGAGATTGCATACCTTCTATGAGATAGTTGGATCCCGATACCCGCTGCGAGTAAGAGTTACTCCTGGGAGAGTTTTACACATTGCAATTAGCCGATCAAGTAGGTGTCTAGAAATGTGTTAACGAGGTTACGCCCCTAGGAAGACGAGCTTTATCTTAATTAGGTTCGTGCGAAAGCACGGGGAACCTCCCTCAAAGTACCGACACTGGCCTGGCTGAAAGATTGGCGAACTTGTAGCGTGTAATTAATCCCGGATAGTCTTTCCTTTTAGGGTTTGATGGAAGATTTGAGTAAAACAGTGGGAGACACCCTGATTAGATAAATTGATAACCAATCTAATCTTGTAAAAGTGCACGCTGGGTGTTTTCTTCTTTCTCTCTCCTGGTTGCGACTATGTCACGCCTTAATCAAGATAATAATACGGATGTATTAACCGAACCCGCTTGTTATACTGCGCTAAGGAACGTTGGTCCCGCTCCAACTTATAATTGTTATAAGACAGAGTAGGAAATATGGGATTACTAGAATTCCCGTGCCGCCCAAACGAAGAAAGTGCATGTTGATGCATCTTCTTCGGGTGTGTTCATTACACAGAACTGTTTCTCAATATCCTTTACGTTCTGGGTATTTGATACCGGATCAGGATCCCACATATGTAATTTGTTAGATGGGCTATAGATAGGTAGAGAACTGAGAACGGGTGATAAGTTTCAAGAGTTGGAAATGATGCAAGTGTTGCAGCCAAGTCTGTTGGCAGTTATTACCCTGTATTACCAGAATACATTGATTCTGAACAAATATTATTAGATACCGAACCTGAAATACAACATCATATCAGTCTCTTTATAAGTAAAGAAAGGATATAATTTTGTATTGTTGGATAATGTTTTGAACATTTCTTATATCAAGAGTTGATCGGTTCAGGCACGTTATCTAAAAGCATAGACGTTCTAAATCAAACCACAGTTCTTAACGTACAAAACACACACAAGAGGAAGAGTTCAGAAATGAACGAATCCTTCTTGAGGTATTGTAGACTAGGTCATATCAATGCGACCCGAGTAGCTGAAGTTACATAAAGATGCATATTTAAATTAGTTTGAATTTATATCTTGTGAAACTTGCCGGTCATGTCACAGAGATAAGATGACCACAGCTCCGTTTATTGGAAACAGAGAAAGTGTTAGTGAACTCTAGGGATTGATACATGATGATGTATGTAAGTTCCCTGTCTACACATGCCAGGACCGGTTCTTTATACTTCATTACATTCACTGATGATCTCTCAAGATTCAGACTTGTATTCCTGATGAAACACAAGCCCGAAGCTTTTGAGATATTCACAGAATATAAGTTAGAAGTAGAGAACCAAAAACGGGTATAAGTATTATGTCCTTTGATGAGATCAAGGAGGAGAATACATGAGCACGGAATTCCTTGACTATTCTAAAGGAGAATGAGATTCTCTCTCAGCATTACTCCTCCATATACACCATAGCACGATGGTATATCGGGGCGGGGCAATCACACCCTATATGATATGGTGCGGTCTATGATGAGTACTACTGAGTTTCCTATTTCCTTTTGGGAGTTATGCACTTGAGAAGTTGCATACCTATTGAATAGGGTTCCAATCAAATCAGTTGCCTACCACTTCATATGTGATATGGAAAGGGAAGAGCACATATCTTAAGTTTGTTAAGATTTGGGGTTGTCCGGCCTATGTCTAAAAAGCAAAATCCGGACAAGCACGAGGCAAAGTCAGTTCTGTGGAAGTTTGTTGGATATCCCAAGCATTCGCAAGGGAATATCTTCTACTTAACCGAGGAATAAAAGATGTTTTGTTTCTCAACATGCCACCTTTGTGAAAGGGAATTTCTTATGAAGAAATTATTGGTCATGAGGTAGAACTGGAAGGAGTTCCAGCTATACATACTGCAGCTGATGATTTGGTAAACCCGGAGGATTCAATAGTTTCCAACGAACCTCAGCCTCTCCGCCGATCTGGTAGGGTTCCTCATCCACCTGAGAGATACTTCGGTTTCTCTATGACAGTGGGAGCGTGGATTGCACCATGAGATGATGACCCAACTAGTTTCGTGCTGGCCATCAGGAGTGGGACTCTGTAAGAATGGCTGGATGCTTATTGATCTGAGATGGGATCCTTATATACCAACAATGTGTGGACTTTGGTTGCTTTATCTGAAGGGTTAAATCACTATCAGGAGCAAGTATATCTTGAGAAAATTACTTGGTGTACATGGAAAAGTTGAGACTTTCAAAGCTATGCTTAAGTCCATCCAGATCCTACTTACTACGACTACATACCATGACTATGATATCTGGTGGTTGGGTGTCATGACTGCTTTTCTAAATGATGTTTTGGAAGAGAGCGTCTATAAGTACACAGCCAGAGGGCTTCGTAGATAGTGGGAGCAGCGGAAACGTGTGCAAGATGTTTTATATGATAAAGCAGGCATCGCGGAGTTGGAACATCTGTTTTGATGTCATAGTCAAAGAGTTTGACTTCATCAAAATGGTAGATGAACCTTGTATATGCAAAAAGGTAATAGGGAGTATGGTGGTGTTCCTCGTAGAGTACGTGGATGACATACTCTTGATAGGGAAGGAGTTTCCTATGCTACGCTCGGTCAATCTCCTCTTATCACAAAGATTCTCCATATTGGATCAAGGTGATACCTCCTAAATCCTGGGTTATGGATCTATGGGATAGATCTAATTGGATGTTAGGAATCTCACTAGTTGTAGTGAGATGGTATCAATCGATCCTGGGGAGAATCACTGGAAAGGTTCCAGGGTGATAAGGACGACTGAATGTCAGTCACATGCATTGTCTTTACCCTTAGTGGAGGGACGGTATGTTGGATGAGTTCCAAGCTAGATACCGTGACTTACTAGACGATCAAAGGCAAGATACATCGTTACCAAGGATGCTACCAAAGAGGCAGTCTGGATATATTAGTTCATGAGATGAACTTCGTTCCTGCCATTGTGTGACAATGGAGTTATGGCTTCGGCCTAGGAACCCCCGTCCCATCAGAAATCGAGATATAATTCTTAGGCAGTATTAGCTGATCATGGAGATGGTTAATCACAGCACATCACATGATCACATTACAGATATCGCAGCAGAAGAAACATATGAAACATTGGATATACTAGGACGTCCGTGTTTTATTTTAAGCCTCTATAAAACACGGATTCCACGGTCGCGATGAATAGCCTAACCCACACCCCTAGACCCCTACGAGAGCGGCAACCAACCCTGCCAATTCTAGAGTTAGGAGATCCGAACTCGACTCCTCGAGTTGGTCTCCCACTGGACCCTAGAACCCGGTTACTTGTGATCTCCTCGTTGGGTCTATCCTAGTGCGGAAAAGTAAATAATATACATCGACGGTGACATCTTCCACAACCTAGAAGTGCCCCAATAAAAGAATATTACATACAAGTTTTTACATGAATGAAAATAAAAACTCTCATCTCACATAAAACTCCCGGCTATTCAAAACGCGACGATCCAATATAACATATCCAGCAACACAGAACATCACATGTCATCAACGTATGTAAATAGGCGCATCCCAATTGTCGTTGACATATAGCAACGAAACCGGCGATATCACATATTACACTTACGGTCGCAGAAAAGAAAGTGTAAAACTACAACAGTTGGAATCCGCAACCTCCTTAGACATCGCATGCCTAACAGTTATAAACCCCGCATTTTAGTCTCTACATCGAAAACACTTTTCAATATCTAGTCGGGCAATTGAACAAGATTCCCGATAAGTGATCGAATGCTCGTCGCAAACTTTAGTAGACGGCCGCACCCCCGGATGCCGTCGACGAACTGCACTAAGGCGGAACACCGCTGCCGCGAGCACCCGAACGGATGCTTTTGGCGACGGGATTCTCCTACAGTCACTTGGTCGGGGCTATGGGGCATGGATGTCTATTAAGTTTACCCGGCGAGTATCCACGTACGCTACGTGATTGCGACGGACTTTTGATCGCATCAAAATTCCGTGGCAACCGATCAATCGAAACTAAACTGCTATGTTTATAATATCCAAATTAGTTATCTCATAACTACTTGTGGATTCCAAATATTGTATCACATTCCAGATAAATAGAAAATGTTAAACTTTTCGATCGAACAATCAAACACCCAAGTTTTCCCGAAACGATCTCAACACTTGAAATAAGTTTTAAAACATCCATTTCATGCCACAGTACCAACTGTCCAGCCGTAGAAGGGTCAAGCCAACGCCTCACATGTGGCACGCCGTACTGCCCCAAACCCTAAGGTTCAAAGGGCAGTTCAAGATGGTCACATAGTCGAGTTAAGGTTTGTTGTCTTCTAGAGGGTCCATCGCGTTACTTGCACTACTTCGAACGTTCTTAAACTACGGAAAGATCCAACACCTGGAAATTTCCCGGCAGGGGAAAAGTGGGTATTTATATCCGGTCGAACTTTTTAACACTTACTAAAATTATCCGGAAAACTTAACAAAATTAAATTCTCCGATCGAATCGACGATTACAAAATAAACCCCAAAATACTCAACACGTGAGTCATAATAAAAATATCCATAAAATATAGGTCACAGAAATAGGAATTATAGTGAAAAGACATGTACCTAACTCCCCTGTACTGCCGCGGATCCGCGGCCCAAGCGCGGTACGGCCGCGGTTCCGCGGCGGTTTGGACGTATCAGGTTCTCGTTTTTCACCATAATTCTTATACTAGCCTGCTGAATTTTTTAGGTATTTTTAATTCTGGAAAAACCCAGATTTTAGAAAATGTACAAAGAGGGGTATAATTTGACGTTATCGGGTTCGATCGGGGTTTTAACTTCGTTAACACATCGCCTAATGCTCTAGCTAGGCTCTGATACCACTGTAGGGTTACTTGACACACTAATGAGGCTCTACAAGGCATCGACCATGCCGGATTAAAAATTTTAGGTGCCGAACAACCCTAAGCAAGATCGTTAACTAGAGATTAGACGAAGCAAATAGCAAGTAAACAACTTTACACTAAAGGAAAGGGAGTACAACCATTGTAGATCCGGTCCTCCACTTCCAAAGCTCCATGACGACGTCCCTTCGCTGCGATCATCAAACTCCCGGACTCTCGGACGGCTCCTTGAGAAATTGCAACGGGATCGCTTGAAGTCTTCGAGGCCGAAAATGATCTACGTCGAGGGAATACGAACTCAAGCTTCTACTTCACTAACCAAGGAATTAGTGAAGCAAACACCCTAAACTAAAGTGCTAGTCTAGTAGAGGATGGTGAGATAGGAAATGGGTTCTCTTTAGATTTTGATTTCTCACTCTTAATCTTCACTTGATAATTTTCTAGCAAGCTTTTCCTTTTCTTCAAGAAGAAGAAGAAGAAAAGAAAAGAATAAGAATAATCATGAAAAGAATTATCATGTGATGTCTATCATAATGCAACCATGGGTGAGTTAAACCATTGTAGAGACTAAACTTGAGTTTAGGTTAATGGTTAGGTTAAGGAAAATGACATGCAAAACAAAATGGTGGACTTTGTCAAAGATGCTTGAAAGCTTCATGAAGCTTCAAGCAAAGACAAAGCAATCCACCATTTTATTTAACCAAAATAAATAAAAACCCAAACCTTTAACCTAAATATGTTGTAAGTCATACACACACCCAAGTTTAATGTATCATCAAACATGATACAAACTTGTGCACAAAAATATATCACATATACAACTTGTGCACATCAAGTGAGAAAATCAATCTTAAGTGAACCAATACTAGTTAATGTAAAGTAATATATAAAATATATAATTATACATTAAATCATTAAATCAACACTTTATTTAACGATCCGGTCATATCGCATATAACCGACTAATATCAATGTATCGACTTATCGAATCAACACTTGATTCGATAACTAGGTTATATCGCATACAACCAATCAATACAATCATCGCGAGAATAGAATATGGTATCACATACTCGTATCATTCTCGGTCCCGCACATATCACATATGCGCTCCTATCTCGTTTTGCCTGAGCCAGTACAACCTCTATGTAGGACTCTAAAGAGTCGTCAATACGCCGGCAGTAGGTGATGATCATATCAAGCACCCACAAGCCGTCAGCGGTACTAGCTGGACGTAACGGCTACCCGGGTATTGAGCGATCAGAAGATCAGCAAGCAAGACCGCTCCAACTCCTGCAAAAGCCTGACAGTGACACTACCGTACAGTCCGGTCTCCTCGTCTGATATGTCGCATATCAGTTCTAGGGGTGGTAAACGTCAGACCCGAAAAACCGATAAGTCATGCCGATATGAGGCTCATAACGGGTCGAGAAACTACTGGTAACACTTACCAGTATATCTCTAAACCAGCCCTGGCCAGGGACTTCCCTGTTACGGCCAATCGAGCATAGCGCAACATCAACCCCCAATACCGGGAGAGACGAAACCCCTCCTATCGCTCATTGCCTCCTTGTGACTCGGGACTGTACCCAAAAACCACCGTTTTGCATGCCCTCTTGGACGTGGTAAGGTGGAAATCAAAGCACAGTGGGAATCACACAAGACTCTATAACGATCTCAGGTCTACAGACTAACCTGTACCAGTGTCACCAAAGAACTGCCATCTGACGTAAGGTATAATACCATCTGGGAGTTCTCGGCGAGTCCGTCCAGTGTACCCAGTCTCCACTGAGCACCCGTATATCATCTCTGATGTCAAACACCAATGGATATGGGATCATCCATCGCCCATCTGTATGGGTCGAGAAGGCATACGCTAGTCTACACTGGTATATCGATGCCCCGTCTCGATACACCCATGACTATGGACCTTGAAGGATGTACTTATTGTAAGTCTACGCTAGCGCCCCGGCCGTCTACAGACGCCAAATGCGGAACAAAAAACTTTTTAACTGGCGCTATCGTATACTTTAACCCGGATCTGCCATTATTGCTAAACTAACAAACTGTAAAGAGGGTAGAAAGGTTATACCGAATGATCCGAGTCCTTCGTTCTTTAACCATCATCCCACGCTCCGTTGCGGCTGCTCCGATCTCGTCGATCTCCGATCTGCTCGTCCAGGTGGCACCACATCACTGATTCTTTAAACGGGCTCCCGCCTCTGACTCGAGGCAACTCGGTCGTCAAGTTTGCTAAAAGAGACGACCAAGATTGATGTAGAGAATGAGTAGATGACTTTGTCTCACTTCGTCCAAGTCCATGGACGATCGGTTAATGAAGTTGCCGAGGGAATTGGGTGATGGAATGAAATGAACTGTAAAATTCCATGCACCCCAAATACTATCATAATCTTCTTCTCCAAATGAAACATCAAGTGAGTGAGGGAGGAGGGGGGGCGGCCACTTATAGAAGTGGAGGGAGGTGAGTGTAGGAGCTATCATGGAGGTGACCATAAACAACCATCCTTATCATAACAAAAGATCAAGAACAAATATCTTAAGAAAAACAAGAAGCTTTTAATGATAAAGCATGAGTCACTAATACACATCATCAAGCCTTTAATGAATCCAATGAAAACTCAACACCAATTAATCCTAGTCACCTCATCTAGAATCTTCTAGAACACTGAGTCACTCTCATCCAAGAAAAGATAAATCCGTCTTTAACCGAATGTTAAAAGACGGCTGATAGAAAACTGGAAACAGGCAACTTCCAAAAGTGATCCCGAAACGACTTTCAGGATAACCCCGTAACTGTATAAATATACCCGCATTTGTATTACGACTGAATACAAATGCAACTGAGACAAAGATATTATACCTACTCAATATAATACTCGGAACCGGCTTAAACCAAAGCCGACCAGTATCATCTGCCCGAAAACTGACACGTGCGTAAACGCACGTGCATTTTCCGAACCCTGCCATAAAACCATACGGCCTCTACAACGTTTCGCCCGAACTTGGGAAACTGTCTGTGGGGGACTCTAATGAATCGTCAGTACCCTGGCAGTGGGTTTAACCATAAACCGTCAGCGGCACTAGCTATGCGTAACGGCTGCCCATGGACTGACCTTAAGGGAGGCTGATGAGCGAACTAAAGGGAGGCCGATGACTGAACTCATCCAGAAACCCTACTGATCCTAACAGTGACAATGTATATACAGTCCGGTCCGTTCGTCTATGAGTATCGCATATCCGCCTAGGGGGCTAGTAATGTCAGACCCCCAGAAGCAGTATAAGTCGTGTCGGAGTGTAGCCCAATAACACACTGAGATACTACTGGAGTACCTACCAGTAAATCTCCTGCCATGGCCATGGAATTTGTGTAATGGCTCTCCTAGACACAGCACGACCTCGCCCCCAATACCGGGAGAGACGAATCCCCTGTCGATCCGCTCACGTGCCTCCATATGGCTCGGGACTGTACCCAAAAGCTACCTGTTTGCACGACTCCTTTGAGCCGTGGTAGGGTAGAAATCAAAGCACAGTGGGAACTCACACGAGACAAATGACGACCTCAGGTCGATGAACTAACCTGTACACACGTCACCAGGGAACTGCTATCTGACGATAGGTATAGTACTAACTAGCAGATTCCCGGCGAGTCCTGTCCGGTGTACTCATAACCCAATGAGCACCTGTATACATCTTAGGTGATCCAACTGACACCAGTGGGTTGTGAGACCGGCCACCGCCCCTCGTCGGGGTCTCGACTGTATACACTAGTCTACTCCGGAGTATCGATGCCCTGTCTCGAAACTCCCACGACTAGGGACCACAAATAAGGATATGCATATAGACTACCCAACTCTCACGTATATGATCGCCATCATACTGTTGGTAGTAAAGCAAGATCCTAAGGGCTCTATCAAAGTGTAACATGCAATCAGTCACCTGAACATGTACACGACTGATAAAGGCAAACCAGATAGCATACTATCTTCTCGAGTAAGACTGTCCTACCGGGATAGGTCCTCCGCAATCATTGTAATCACGTACTTGCGATCCAATAATGACTATGAAGGCACTATCTCCAACAATCTCCCACTTGCACTCAAGGCTAATTATTTCGATGTCGACTACTCACAGCCCGTGTGAAACCGAACATCCAACTCCTCTAGTAATCAGTTTCACAAAGCCCGTTTGTAAAACTATTGTGTTCGAGAAATAGCCTCAGTGAGTGGATCCGCCTAAATGTTTCTTTCTATATCTCTCTAAATCTCAAGTTCGCGGAGAAAGCCATCTCCCGAATCGAGTAATACCTGTCTTAGAATATGTCTGGAAATCTGATGGGACCTAGTTCATAAATGAACTCCAAATCCAAACTTCTTAGACTGTATCGATTACTGAACCTAATCAGTATCCGGCACCATGCCGCCCACAGTATCCTCTTGGACCACCTGTCCATAATACTGTCCCTCTTCGTCAGAGGGAAAAACTAAAACTCTGACAATCACTCTGTCATGCACGTCACCTTTGAAGCTTGGAATGACAATCGTCTCCCGAAGGAGGCTGCCGTCATCAAATCCGTAGAACATCCACTTATGTTCTAAAACTGCTTCCTTATGTTTCTCCAGGATTGGATTAATACAAACTCATTGCATCTAGTGCAAAAACAATATCTGGTGTGGTACTTGACATCTCATGATTGACTCAATTGCCTAAGCAAGTGATCTGCCAATCATGCACAGCCCTCTCCCCTTTAGTCTATACGACACCTTTAGAGAGGGTGACTCCATCACCTGCAGGTACACCACCATGCTAGGAGTCAACTATTCCAAAAACCATTAGAATATCTGTTATAGTACCCACATTGGGAAACTACCCAAATCCAGATCTAAAACCATAGATCCAGAAACCATAATGTCTGATATTATATCCATATCCTGTCTGGAGAAACAACTGTGTGACGACCACAGTACAACCGTTCATAGTATAGGAATTTTACTTCCCACTCTGTGTATGTCATCCAGATACCATGACATTACACCCTACTACCTTCTTAACAGATCCATCCCCTATTCTGATTGAAGTCAAACCGATGACTATCACATCAAAATTAGATGATCTATCTCCGCTATAACTGCTCAAGTCTATAAATAGACATAAGCTACTTGCCCACCATGCTTCCGCTGCTCCCACTGACTATGACAACCCTCCTACCGGGTCTCATATCCTGGAACAACAGTAGTGTCAAGTCTGAGTAGATAAGAACCTCCCTGTCACCGTCCTTGAGGCTACCGAAGTACCTCTCGGGTGTCTGAGGTTACCCACCATATCTGCGGAGTGGCTAATGGAATGTCAAATCTGATTGAATATATAGGTCCTATTAAATTTTCCGTAATCGTTCGCGGTTCTGGAATCAATTCCAGTTCTACCATACTCCCACTACTGTTTTCTGAAAAAATCCATTTTACTAAAACTGTGGCGAGTCAAGAACAATATCACTATTGATCTTCCAAATGGTAGAATATCAACCCTCGTCGTAGCCAGGGTCAACCCACAAACAACCATTACAGAAACGTTCCCTGAGTTATCCAGAGTCTGGTTTTAAGCAAAAGCTGGACAACTCCCCGTACCTTAATATCTTTTAAGGTACGATCCATTCTATATCCAATATAGAAACTTTGGCACTTATTTAATTGGAACCATATTCAATCATGCAGCTGTTTCCAGTGCATATCACTTTAATGGAAAAAGGCTAATCAGCATTACTCAACTTAAGAATCCATCCAATTATGAGTAACTTGAAAGAGAAACACGTTTCTCAAAACCATCACTATCATCTGAATACCAATCACAAGAATCTACATCTTCGATCTCTTTGAAGAATCCCGATACTTGTGATATCTGGTTCTCTACTTTATTCTTATACCCATAACTTCTCAAAACTTAGACCTTGTATTTCTACGAAACACTTGTCTAAATACTAGAGAAGTTATAAGTAAACAGAACATAGTACGAGGACCTACCCCTTTGTCCTGAAGGACACTGGACAACATACAATACTCTGTATAAGTCCGCTGAGTTAAACAACTCAAAACCTGTGCGTCGTAGGTTAAAAACTGTACCCTGGCGATTTCCTCAAATATCACCAATTACAACGATTTCCGATATAATGAGGATAATTACCTAATTCCCAATAACTTACTCCCACTCATCATCTGTAAAACCATACAGATATGAGAATGAAACCTGGTAAATACATACCCTTGGAGTAAGTGTCTAATCGGGAAAACAGTTTTCTTTTAACAATGCACTGAAACATGAATATGTTTCGTAGGGGTATCTTGGTATTCATAGCAATGCCTCTTCCATAATCCAATTCATGACTTCAACCGTATATTTTATTGCCATCTCTCCAAATCCCTTTATTTGTCTTTAGTCGTTACCTTCTGTACATCATCGTTAGGCTAAATGGTTTTCTTCCTTCCCTACCGTTCGGCACCTGCCTATGGTTTGGAAGAAGACTATCCAGTAAGCATAATAGGTGTACCCTCCTAAACCAAGGAGTACTCGTATCTCGAGAGAAGGTGATGATAAAAGACAACTGAATAATACCTTATTCCTTTAAATGTGAAATAGGAGTGGCGACGAAGTACGCGGTTTTGGTCGTGAATGATATCAGTCGCAATTTACTTTGCCCTCTTTCTAATCCCTTTATTTTGTCTTTACATATTACCTTCTGCACACCCTACTTAGGCTAATTGGTTTTCTTCATTCCCTACCTTTCGGCACCTGCCTATGGTTTGGAATAAGACTATCCAATAAGCGTAATAGGTGTACTCTCCTAAACCAAGGAGCTCTCGCAACCTGAGAGAAGGTGATAATAAAAGACAACTGAATAAACCAATTCTATTTCTCCTGAACCTGGATCCATCCTCGAAGAAGTCCCTTTGAGTTCGTATATAACCATACGATGGATCTATCCAATGGAAGTGGATATCCGTAGTAATACGGGTGTTCTGAGAAATGCAAAGGGTAAAAGAAGGAGTGGCAATAACATATGCAACATAGACAATCCAAAAGCCAGTATTTTAAGAAGGTTCGGTCAACCTGGTCACTGAGTCATAGTCTAGGGTCGGTCAAAGGTCGCTGCCAAAGAGAGAGAGAAAAGAAACACTCTGCGTGCACTCTAACCTAGATCAGAATGGTCATAACTTTATCTAATCCAGAAACCTCCCACTGTCCTGTCAAATTCTCCCCCAAACCTGAAAGAAGAATCAATCGGAATCACCCGAAGAGTAAACCAACTCATCTGTGGGAATCAGGATCCAACTCTCATCGCATGATAACGTGATGGAATGCATCCACGTTACTCATACTCCAGAAGGTATGCGCATACTTGGCAAGTTTCAGTTTCTTTAGAAACTCTTGATCTGATTTTTGCCCCATGCTCTTATAACCTTGGCGTTAGGTCAAAATGTCATAAGTCACATGCCAAGTTCTACCCATCACTATCTTGTTAATTTGAACCCACCCGCACATGCCCTTGGCGTTAGGTCAAAATGGCAGAACGGCTGTCCCAAACCAACTCATCTATCTATGCAACAATTGAATACCCAGCAGCTACCTAACACTATGCCTTGGCGTTAGGTCAAAATACATAGCTTGAATACTACTGAATACCCAAAAGAAGTGACGGAGGGCTACGGCTGGTTTTTGGCGAAAAACCTTTAGCGTAGTGAACTTGATATCGCTGAAGGAACCTGATAGCTTTTTTTTGAAATATAGTGGCGAAAACCTTTTGCTAAAGAGGTCACTCCCGGTGAAGGGATCTCGGCTCTTTCCTCGTGGAATGAGGTGCAGGATATTCCACTGAATACCGCTATGCAAAGCAACATGTAATCGACTATAGTGAAGTTATTACCCTGACGCAAACTTCTGCCCAAGGGGTCAGTCCCGGTGAAGGGATATCGGCCCTTGCCCCGTCGAATGAGGTGCAGGATATTCCACTGAATACCGCTATGCAAAACAAAAGGAAACGTCTTTGCAATAACACTTTTTAAATTGTTCCAACAACATCAAACAGGTTTGTTTTACTTTGCATTGATCATAATCAACGCAGTCCCATCAATCAATCACACCAGAAAAGAACGAAAATAAAATGTACGTATATGCCATCCGCATTCGTCACTGGGTCCCGTCATCACCCGTTAGGTTCCTTAACTAACGACAGAGCGGGGACTGGACTAGCGCGGGTGTAAAACATATACAACATCTAATAGTATATAAACCAATATACATAATCGCTCCAGGCGTGATAATATGCAACATTACAGAAAAGTAATAAGCATCACAGAACAATACAGATAATCTGGGATCCCCGGGTTTCACAGAGCCGCTGCTGAAACCCGACGTTCCCCTGTCGTGTGGATAGCCTGTGCAATGAAACCTAGACCCCTACGGGTGCGGCAAGTTACCCGCCAAAACCTGAAGCGAGGTAGTCCCCACAGCATAGTGAATGGAACACCCGGCACTTCACGGAATCCGGTAAATTGAGCACCCCTCCTTAGGTCAACCTGTACCCCCTACGAGTGCGGCGAATAGTCTGCCAATTTTAGAGTGGGGCCCCTCTGCCTCTCAAAGCCATGAGATGCGGACCCGTTGCCCTCCAGAACCCGGCTATCCGTGCACTCCGTCTCGGGGCAAAACTTAGTACAGTAATGAAAAATAGTACAACAGGTACATCGACCGCAACCTGGTCGTGCCCCAAAAGAATATTATACAACAGGCAGTGACGGCAGTCCACAAGTTGGACGCTCGCCCCGCAATATCAAATGTACAAATAAACTCAAACTGTACTATCATTGCACACTGCTATCCACCACGACAAATCCGCAACATCACAGCACAACACAGCACATCAACGCGGATGTCACGTTCGCAAACCCGTCTAAAAGAACTATAGCAATCAGACGCGGTTTACCGATCAAATGACATTACCGGTCGGAGATATAATGTAAGCACTGTAAACCAACATGTTTAAATTTCGATCGACCAAATATCAAGAAGTGGGCCCTACTGCTTACTGGTGAACAGTAACAAAATCTGGGCCAAAACGATATTTACCAAAAACCCCAAAATCCAACAGAGAACCCACTGTACAAATTTGGGAGCATGAGCTCACCAAGTGGCCGCGGATGCGCGGCCAAACCATGGGTTTGGCCGCGTTTCCGTGGCTGTATGAAGGAATCAAGTGCCCAAATTTTGTCGTGGTTCTTAAAAAACCCTGCACAGTTTTCTGAGATGTGTGAAATATTTTTAAGACACCGTTTAAAATCAACAGAAACTGTCAAAATGAAAAATTATGATTTTTGATTTCCGGTTCGATCGATGTTTTAAACGCGTTAGCACAAGTTAGTATAGCAAAATGGTGAGTCTCTGATACCACTGTAAGTCTACGCTAGCGCCCCGGCCGTCTACAGACGCCAAATGCGGAACAAAAAACTTTTTAACTGGCGCTATCGTATACTTTAACCCGGATCTGCCATTATTGCTAAACTAACAAACTGTAAAGAGTGTAGAAAGGTTATACCGAACGATCCGAGTCCTTCGTTCTTTAACCATCATCCCACGCTCCGTTGCGGCTGCTCCGATCTCGTCGATCTCCGATCTGCTCGTCCAGGTGGTACCACATCACTGATTCTTTAAACGGGCTCCCGCCTCTGACTCGAGGCAACTCAGTCGTCAAGTTTGCTAAAAGAGACGACCAAGATTGATGTAAAGAATGAGTAGATGACTTTGTCTCACTTCGTCCAAGTCCGTGGACGATCGGTTAATGAAGTTGCCGAGGGAATTGGGTGATGGAATGAAATGAACTGTAAAATTCCATGCACCCCAAATACTATCATAATCTTCTTCTCCAAATGAAACATCAAGTGAGTGAGGGAGGAGGGGGGGCCGGCCACTTATAGAAGTGGAGGGAGGTGAGTGTAGGAGCTATCATGGAGGTGACCATAAACAACCATCCTTATCATAACAAAAGATCAAGAACAAATATCTTAAGAAAAACAAGAAGCTTTTAATGATAAAGCATGAGTCACTAATACACATCATCAAGCCTTTAATGCATCCATTGAAAACTCAACACCAATTAATCCTAGTCACCTTATCTAGAATCTTCTAGAACACTGAGTCACTCTCATCCAAGAAAAGATAAATCCGTCTTTAACCGAATGTTAAAAGACGGCTGATAGAAAACTGGAAACTGGCAACTTCCAAAAGTGATCCCGAAACGACTTTCAGGATAACCCCGTAACTGTATAAATATACCCGCATTTGTATTACGACCGAATAAAAATGCAACTGAGACAAAGATATTATACCTACTCAATATAATACTCGGAACCGGCTTAAACCAAAGCCGACCAGTATCATCTGCCCGAAAACTGACACGTGCGTAAACGCACGTGCATTTTCCGAACCCTGCCATAAAACCATACAGCCTCTAAAACGTTTCGCCCGAACTTAGGAAACTATCTGTGGGGGACTCTAATGACTCGTCAGTACCCTGGCAGTGGGTTTAACCACAAACCGTCAGCGGCACTAGCTATGCGTAACGGCTGCCCATGGACTGACCTTAAGGGAGGCTGATGAGCGAACTCAAGGGAGGCCGATGAGTGAACTCATCCAGAAACCCTACTGAGCCTAACAGTGACAATGTATATACAGTCCGGTCCGTTCGTCTATGAGCATCGCATATCCGCCTAGGGGGCTAGTAACGTCAGACCCCCAGAAGCAGTATAAGTCGTGTCGGAGTGTAGCCCAATAACACACAGAGATACTACTGGAGTACCTACCAGTAAATCTCCTGCCATGGCCATGGACTTTGTGTAATGGCTCTCCTAGACACAGCACGACCTCGCCCCCAATACCGGGAGAGACGAATCCCCTGCCGATCCGCTCACGTGCCTCCATATGGCTCGGGACTGTACCCAAAAGCTACCTGTTTGCACGAATCCTTTGAGCCGTGGTAGGATAGAAATCAAAGCACAGTGGGAACTCACACGAGACAAATGACGACCTCAGGTCGATGAACTAACCTGTACACACGTCACCAGGGAACTGCTATCTGACGATAGGTATAGTACTAACTAGCAGATTCCCGGCGAGTCCTGTCCGGTGTACTCATAACCCAATGAGCACCTGTATACATCTTATGTGATCCAACTGACACCAGTGGCTTGTGAGACCGGCCACCGCCCCTCGTTGGGGTCTCGACTGTATACACTAGTCTACTCCGGAGTATCGATGCCCTGTCTCGAAACTCCCACGACTAGGGACCACAAATAAGGATATGCATATAAACTACCCAACTCTCACGTATATGATCGCCATCATACTGTTGGTAGTAAAGCAAGATCCTAAAGGCTCTATCAAAGTGTAACATGCAATCAGTCACCTGAACATGTACACGACTGATAAAGGCAAACCAGATAGCATACTATCTTCTCGAGTAAGACTGTCCTACCGGGATAGGTCCTCCGCAATCATTGCAATCACGTACCTGCGATCCAATAATTGACTATGAGGGCACTATCTCCAACACTTATGGACTACCATGTCTCCACTAGTATGATCCGCATCAAAGTCCAGGCAGTCAAGTACTCATCCTAAGGGTTTTACCAACATGTAACAGAGAGACAATCAGTATACACGTTAAGGTAAAGGGTAACCAGATAGCATACTATCATGTCGAGCAAGAAAGTCCTCCCTATATATGTCTAAGCATCCACTACAATATACATCACATGTATAGTAATGGCCTCTAGGGCATACATATAACTAACAGCCATGATATTTTTGGGCTTGGTTTTTGCTCTCTTGAGATTTTCTTGTGCCCACACTCTTCATCTC
The DNA here is from genome assembly GCA_030015575.1 of Agapanthus africanus. NCBI lineage: Eukaryota > Viridiplantae > Streptophyta > Magnoliopsida > Asparagales > Amaryllidaceae > Agapanthus > Agapanthus africanus. The sequence continues at coordinate 339,635,028 of CM057341.1, read as the reverse complement.
TTTGCATCTTCTTCAACCTCCACCATATCCCTTTCATGTGATGAGAATCCTAGGGTGTATTGAGACAAAGTATTCACACTTCTCTCTACTTCAATCAAAGACATGTCGGCTAGCAAACTTCATGTCCGAGTTGCTTTGGTTTGAAGCGGGAGCCCGTATAAAGATTCCTTGACATGGTGCCACCTCGACGAGGAAACAGCAGATCGAGCGAGATCGGAGACGCCGCAACAAGCTAAGGTTGGTGGCTAAAGACCGAAGGACACGGATCGATCGGTATAGCCATTCTAACATCTTTACAGTATACTAGTTTACGGTTAATGGAACGATCCGGGTTTTAGGGTTACGATAGCGCAAGTTTTGAAAAGTTTTTATTCCGCATTTGGCCTCGGAAATATGGCCAGGGAGCTGCCGTATCCTAACACTTATCAGTAAATCTCATCAGCCTTGGCCAGGGACTTCCTGTTATAGCCGATCGAGCATAGCACAACATCAACCCCCAATACTGGGAGAGACAAAACCCCTCCTATCGCTCATTACCTCCATGTGCCTCGGGACTATACCCAAAATCCACCTGTTTGCACAACTCAGTAGAGCCATGGTAGGATAGAGATCAAAGTACAGTGGGAGGACACACAAGACTCTATGACGATCTCGGGTCTACAAACTAACCGGTAACAGTGTAACCTGAGAACTGCTATCCGACATAGATATAATACCATATAGTAGTTCTCGGCGAGTCCGTTCAGTGTACCCAGTCTCCTCTGAGCACCCGTATATAATCTTTGGTGTCACCACACCAATGGATATGGGATTATCCATCGCCCATCATATGGGTCAAGAAGCGTATACGCTAATCTACTCTGGAATATCGACACCGCGTCTCGATACACCCACGACTAGGAAAACAATTAAGGTTATGGTCATAGACTACACATGCCCCATTAGTACGATCCACATCATAATCATAGTAGTCAAGAAAATATCCTAAGGGTTTTATCTACATGTACCAGAAATATGCTGTTGGATATAATGCCCTCGGAGTCAATTATTGGATCACAGGCACGTGATTGCAATGATTGAGGGAGGACCTATGCCGGTAGGACAGTCTTACTCGAGATGATAGTATGCTATCTGGTTTATCTTTATCATCGTGTACTGCTTTAGGTGACCTTACAGGTCGCTATTACACATCGATAGAGCCAATAGGATTCTTGCTTGACGTCCAACAGTATGATGGAGATCATATACATGGGAACTGGGGTCTATAAGCACATCCTTAAAAGGTCCCTAGTCGTTGGAGTTTTCGAGACAGGGCATCGATACTCCAGAGTAGACTAGTGTATACAGTTGAGACCCCGACGAGGGGCGGTGGCCAGTCTCACAAGCCACTGGTGTCAGTTGGTTTACCTAAGATGTATACAGGTGCTCATTGGGTTATGCGTACACCGGACAGAACTTGCCGGGAACATGCTAGTTGGTATTATACCTGACGTCAGATAGCAGTTCCCTGGTGACATGTGTACAGGTTAGTTCATCGACCTGAGATCTTCATTAGTCTCGTGTGAGTTCCCACTGTGCTTTGATTACTACCCTACAACGGCTCAAAGGAGTCGTGCAAACAGGTTTTATTTGGGTACAGTCCCGGGCCACATGGAGGCAGTGAGCGGATCTGCAAGGGTTCGTCTCTCCCGGTATTGGGGGTGAGGTCGTGCTGTGTCTAGGAGAGCCATTACATGAAGTCCTTGGCCAAGGCAGGAGATTTACCGGTAGGTATTCCAGTAGTATCTCAGGGTGTTCTGGGCTACACTCCGACACGACTTGTACCGCTTTTGGGGGTCTGACTTTTACCAACCCCCTAGGCCGGCCATGCGATGCTCATATACGAACGGACCGGACTGTATGGATATTGTCACTGATAGTCTCAGTAGTGTGTCAGGATGAGTTCGCTCATCGACCTCCCTTTTGGTCACTACCTGGTAGCCCGTTACGTACGGCTAATACCTCTGACGTGCTAGTGGTTAAATCCATAGCCAAAGTATTGACGAGTCTTTAGAGTCCCCCACAGATAGTTTCTCAAGTTTTGGCCGAAACGCTGTAGAGGCCGTATGGATTTATGGCAGAGTTCGAACGTACGCGTGCACTTATGCACGTGTTATGGTTCGGACGGATAATACTAGCGGGCTTTGGTTTAAGCCGGATCCTAGTATTATACAGTGTAGATTTTATCTCATTGCATTTGTATTCGGTCGGAATACAAATGCGGGTATGTATATACAGTCGCGGGGTTTTCCTGTAATTTATTATGGGATCGTATTTTTTGAAGTTGCCAGTTTGCATTCGGTTTCGGTCATTTTCCTTTCTTTCTTTCTTTGGCTGAAAATTGATGGGAGGGGCTTATTTGTAAATGTGCAAATTAGCAAAAAGGAGGGTTTTTTTTGTGGTTGGTTGGTTCTAGAAAGTTTTCTTTCTCATGTTGCATTATTTGTGCTCATGGCTTGCATTTATTATGATAGGATTTTAGAAAGACTTTGGTGTGACCAAATTTCCTTATTATCACCACCCTTTCTTTGGCTCACCCCTTGCTTTTTCTTGTGCTTACCTCCCCCTCTCTATGCATGGCCGGCCACCAAAAAGGAATGGGCGGCAAAGGATTTTTTGGTGTGTGGAAAAATATTCAATCTCATTTACTTGCATCAAAAATTCCTTAGTTGATCTCCAAAGTTTTTCGTTCACCACCATCCAAAAATGGCAACTTCATAAACCCTTGAGGCAAACCGTTCTACACTCAGTCTACAGCAATCTTGGACACGTCGTCTAGCCAACTTCGTGTCCGAGTTGCCTCGGTTCAGAGGTGGGATCCCGTAAAAAGACTTCTCGATGTGGTTCCCTTCCAACAAGGAGATCGAAACCGGAGATGCCGCGAGGAGATCGGGGTGGCGGCCGAAGACCGAAGGACACGGATCGCTCGGTATATCCTCTCTACCCTTTCTCTAGTTAGCTAGTAGTAGGTTAATGGTTCGATCCGGTTTTTAAGTACACGATAGCGCCGTTTTTCTAGTTTTGAAAAAGTTTCATTTCCACATTTTGGCCTCGGAAAGACGGCCGGGGCGCTACCGTAGACTTACATGGTATCAGAGCCACGCCATTAACCTTTTCTAGCTTGCTCTAACATGTTTTGAACTTCGTTCAAGCAAAAATTCCAAAAACCGCATTTTCAAGCATCAGTTTCTGTCGAAATTTTTTTGTTGTCAAAAAAATTATTTGGTGTGTTGCAGAAATACGTGCATGGTTTTTTAAGAGCTCTGGGAAATTTTGGTTTCCTGTTACCACTGTTGAGCCGCGGAACTGCGGCCATACCCATGAATTGGCCGCGGTTCCGCCGCCATTTCATGTCAGGAAGCAACCAAAATTTCTACCGTTTTTTCTGAGTAGAAATTGGGGTTTTGGGTATATTCTGTTTGGGCCCAGATTTATTTTGAGTGCTACAATTGTGCTTGGGGCCCAATTCGGGAATTTTTGTCGATCGAAAATTTAAAACATGTTACTTCACAGTATTTACATTATATCTGCGACCGTGAATGTCATTTGATCGGTAAATCCTGTCTAATTACTATAGCCCTTTTAGACGGATTTGCGAACGTGACATTCACGTTGATGTTCTGTGTTGTGCTGTGATGTTGAGGATTTGTCGTGGTGGATAGGCTGGATGCAATGGTAGTACAGTTTGGTTGTATATGTACATTTGATATTGCGGGGCGAGCGTCCGACATGTGGACTGCTGTCACTTCCTGTTTGTATATTATTCTTTTGGGGCACGACTGGGCTGAGGTCGATGTACCCGTTGTATATATTTTGCTTTCTGTACTAGGATTACCCCGCGGAGGGGTGCACGGGTAGCCGGGTTCTAGATGGAAACAGGCCTGCATCTCATGGCTTTGAGACGGAGGGGGCTTTACTCTAGAATTGTCAGGCTATTCGCCGCACTCGTAAGGAGTACAGGTTAACCCAAGGAGGCGTGCACAAGTTACCGGATTCCGTGAAGTGCTGGGTGGTCCATTCAAGTTGTTGAAGGGGGCTGCCTCGCTTCAGGTTTTGGCGGGTAACTTGCCGCACCCGTAGGGGTCTAGGATTTCATTGTACAGGCTATCCACACAACCTGGGAAACGTCGGGTTTCAGTAGCGGCTCTATGAAACCCGGGGATCCCAGATTATCTGTATTGTTTTGTGATTCTTATTACATTTCTGTGATGTTGCATTTTATCACGCCTTGAGCGATTATTATATATTGATATATATACTAGTAGATGTTGTATATGTTTTACATCCGCTCTGGTCCAGTCCCCGCTCTGTCGTTACTTAAGTAACCTAACGGGAGATGATGGGACCCAGTGGCGAATGCGGATGGCATATACGTACATCGTATTTTCGTTCTTTTGTGGTGTGATCAATTGATGGGACTGCGTTGATTCGGATCAATGCAAGCTAAACAAACCTATTCTGATGTTGTTGGAACATTTTTCAAAAAGCTGTTATTGCAAGGACGTTCTCTATTGTTATGGACAGTGGTATTCGGTTATGAATATCCAGCACCTCAGTCGACGAGGCAAGGGCCGAGATCCCTTCACCGGGAGTGACCTGTTGGACAGATGTTTGCATCAGGGTAATAACTTCACTATAGTCGATTACTTTTTTCTTTGCATCGTGTTATTTAGTTGGAATATCCTTCACCTCATGCTACGGGGAAAGAGCCGAGATCCCTTCACCGGGAGTGACCTCTTTAGCAAAGGTTTTCGCCACTATATTTTTTATAAAAAGCTATCCGGTTCCTTCAACGATATCAAGTTCATTACATTAAAGGTTTTTCGCCAAAAACCATTCGTAGCCCTCCGTCATTTCAGACGGGTAGCACATAGTATTCATGCTATGTTTGTTGACCTTCGTTAAAGCATAGTGAATGGTAGCTGCTTGTTACCTTTCTGCTGCATAGATAGATGCGTTGGTTTGGGACAATCGTATAGCCTTGTTGACCTTCGTCAAGGGCTTGTACTGATGGGTTCAAATTAACCTGGACAGTGACGGGTAAAACTTGACATGTGACTTATGATTTGTTGACCTTCGTCTAAGACATAAGAGCATGGGGTAAAAATCAGATCGGGAGTTTCTATAGAAACTGAAACTTGCCAGATATGCGCATACCTTCTGGAGTGTGATAACGTTAGTGGATTCCATCACGTTATCATGCGATGATAGTTGGATCCCGATTCCCATTGATGAGTTGGTTTACTCCTCGGGTGATCCCGACTAATTCTTCTTTCAGGTTTGGAGGAGAATTTGACGATACAGTAGGAGGTTTCTTGATTAGTTAAAGTGATAACCATTCTGATCTAGGTTAGAGTGCACGCTGAGTGTTTCTTTTCTCTCTCTCTTTGGCAGCGACCATGGCCCGACCCTTGATTATGACTCAGTGACCAAGTTGACCGAACCTTCTTATAACACTGGCTTTTGGATTGTCAGAGTTGCATACCTCATTGCCACTCCTACTTTTACCCTTTTCTCCTGAACACCCCGTATTACTACGAACATCTACTTCCATTGGATAAAACCATCGTATTGTTATATACGAACTCGAAGGAACTTGTTCCAATTCGGGGATGGATTCTGGTTCAGGAGAAATAGGAATAAGGTTTTATTCAGTTGTCTTTTATCATCACCTTCTCTCAGGTCATGAGTTCTCCTAGGATTAGGAGAGTACACCCATTATGCTTATTGGATAGTCTTCTTCCAAACCATAGACTGGTGCCGAGCGGTAGGGAAGGAAGAAAATTATTTAGCCTAAAGAGGTGTACAGAAGGTAATGACTAAAGACATATAAAGGGATTTGGAGAGATGGCAAAGAAATATACGGTTACAGTTGTAAATCTGATAATGGAAGAGGCATTACTAGGAATACCCGGATACCCCTTCGAAACTTATTCATGTTTCAGTTTTACTATGTACTGTTAAAAGAAAACTGATTTCCCAATTAGCCTTTGCTCCAGGGTATGTATTTACCAGGTTTGATTCTCACATCTGTATGGTTTTACAGATGATGAGTTGGAGTAAGTTATTGGGAATTGGGTGATCATCCTCATTATATCGGGATTCGTTGTAATTGGTGATATTTGAGGAAATCGCCTGAATTGTTTGCTGGACGGCAAATATTTGGTTTTGAATATCCGTTTTTATGCACCAATTTCAAATTGATATATCTGTACATTTATTTTCATAAAGTGAGATATAACTTTTTGAAATTATATTTATGACATTTACCTATATCAGTGGATGGTTAGGTAAGGAATATTAAACAGCGGTGTAATTCTTCTTAACCATAAGTACAGTTTTCAACCTACAATACACAGGGAATGAGTTATTAGACTCAGGGGACTTATACAGATTATTGTATGTTGTCCAGTGTCCATGAGGACAGAGGGGTTGGTCCTCGTACTATATTCGGTTTACTTATGACTTCTCTAGTTTTTAAAAAGGTGTTTCGTAGAAAAACAAGGTCCAAGTTTTTAGAAGTTATAGGTATATGAATAAAGTAGAGAACTAGGCGTTGCAAGTATCAGGATTCTTCAAGGTGATCGAAGATGTAGATACTTGTGTATGGTATTCAGTTGATAGTAATGGTTTTGAGAAACTTATTTCTCTTTCAGGTTACTCATATCTTGATGCATTCCTAAGTTGAGTAACGCTGATCGGCCTCCTTCCATTTAGTTGACATGCACTGGAGACAGCTGCATGATTTGAATCTGGTTCCAATTAAATCAGTGCCTCTGTTTCTATATTGGATATAGAACGGTTCATATCTTAACGATGTTAAGGTACGGGGAGTTGTCCGGCTTATGCTTAAAACCAGACTCTGGATAACTCAAGGCATGTTTCTGCAATGGCTGTTTGTGGGTTGACCCGGGCTATGACGAGGGTTAACTTTCTACCGTCAGGAAGATCAATAGCGATATTGTTCTTGCCTTGCCACAGTTTTAGTAAAATGGATTTTTTCAGAAAACAGTAGTGGGAGTATGGTAGAACTAGAAGTGATTCCAAAACCGCAAACGATTACTGAAAATTTAATAAGAACATAAAGATTCAATCTGGATTGACATTCCATTGGCCACTCCGCAAATATGGTGGGTAACCTCAGGCACCCGAGAGGTACTTCGGTAGCCTCAAGGACAGTGACATGGAGGTTCTTGTTTACCAAAACTTGCCATTGCTGTTATTCCAGACTGTGAGACCCGGCAGGAGGATGAGTATAGCGTCGTTCTAAACTAGCTTTAGAAGTGCACGTGTATATGACTCTGCCAGAGGGTTGTCGTAGTCAGTAGGAGCAGCGGAAGCATAGTGGGCAAGTAGCTTATGTCTATTTATGGACTAAAACAGATATAGCGGAGATAGATCATCTATTTCTGATGTGACAGTCATAGATTTGACTTCATCAGAATAGGGGATGGATCTATTAAGAAAGTAGTAGGGTGTGATGTCCTGGTATTTGGATGACATACACAGAGTAGGAAGTGAATTTTCTACACTACGATCGGTTATACTTTGGTTGTCACACAGTGGTTTCTCCACAAAGGATATAGATATAATATAAGACATTCTGGTTACTAGATCTATGGTTTTAGATCTAGATTTGGGTAGTTTCCCAATCTGGGTACTTAGACAGCATTCTAAAGGTGTTTTAGAATGGACGACTCCTCGCACGGTAGTGTACCTGCAGGTAATGGAGTCACCCTCTCTAAAGGTGTCCTACAGACTAAAAGGGAGAGGGATGTGCATGATTGGCAGATCACTTGCTTAGACAATTGAGTTGATCATGAGATGTCAAGTACCACACCAGATGTTGTTTTTTGCACGAGATGCAATAAGTTGATATTAATCCAATCCTGGGGAAACGATCGGAATCAGTTTTAGAACATAAGTGGATGTTCTAGGGATATCAACAGCCTCTTTTAGGAGACAGTTATCATTCCAGGCTTCCAAGGTGACCTGGATGACAGAGTGGCTGTCAGAGTTATAGTTTTCCCTCTGACGAGGAGCAGTATTTTGGATAGGTAGTCCAAGCGGATAGTAAGGGAGGCATGGCGCAGGATACTGATTGTTTTCAGTTGACGATACAGTCTAAGAAGTTTGGATTTGGAGTTCATTTATGAACAAGGTCACATCAGATATCCAAACATATTCTAAGACATGTATTGCTCATTTCGGGAGATGGCTTTCTCCGCGAACTTGAGATAAAGAGAGACATAGAAAGAAACATCATGGCGGATCCACTCACTGAGGCTATTCCTCGAACGCAATAGTTTTGCAAACGGGCTTTGTGAGACTGATTAGTAGAGGAGTTGGGTGTTCTGTATCACACGGGCTGTGAGTATGTGACATCGCAATAATTAGCCTTGAGTGCAACTGGGAGATAGTTGGATATAGTGCCCTCAGAGTCAATTATTGGATCACAGGCACGTGATTGCAATAATTGAGGGAGGACCTATGCCGGTAGGACAGTCTTACTCGAGATGATAGTATGCTATCTGGTTTATCTTTATCATCGTGTACTACTGTAGATGACCTTATAGGTCGCTATTACACATTGATAGTGCCCATAGGATTCTTGCTTGACGACTAGCAGTATGATGGCGATCATATACGTGGGAGCTGGGGTCTATAAGCACATCCTTAAAAGGTCCCTAGTCGTGGGAGTTTTCGAGACAGGGCATCAATACTCCAGAGTAGACTAGTGTATACAGTCGAGACCCCGACGAGGGGCGGTGGCCGGTCTCACAAGCCACTGATGTCAGTTGGTTCACCTAAACATGCTAGTTGGTATTATACCTGACGTCAGATAGCAGTTCCCTGGTGACATGTGTACAGGTTAGTTCATCGACCTGAGATCGTCATTTGTCTCGTGTGAGTTCCCACTGTGCTTTGATTACTACCCTACCACGGCTCAAAGGAGTCATGCAAACAGGTTTTATTTGGGTACAGTCCCGAGCCACATGGAGGCAGTGAGCGGATCTGCAGGGGTTCGTCTCTCCCGGTATTGGGGTGAGGTCGCGCTGTGTCTAGGAGAGTCATTACACGAAGTCCTTGGCCAAGGAAGGAGATTTACTGGTAGGTATTTCAGTAGTATTTCAGGGTGTTCTGGGCTACACTCCGACACGACTTGTACCGTCTTTGGGGGTCTGAATTTTACCAATCCCCTAGGACCGCTAACACCCACCTAAGAAAAAAAAGGAATTTGGTATCCTGAACTTTTTATGAAAACTTTGGTATCCTTGCACCCCACTTACAAAAACTTGGAAATTTTTTTTTATAAAAACTTGCAAAAATATTGTCGCTAAGAAATCCTTGCACCCCACTTACACCCACCTTCCTTTTCTTCTCCTTCTTACATCATGGGTACCCCACCTCATAAATCCCTTGCCGAACTTTGGTATCCTGAACCTAACTTTGCCTCGTACGCGAATTGTTTCAGTAAATTTAAGAACGACCCCTCCATGCCAGAAATTTCTTTGAAAGATCAAATAGTAGCGTCTAGGAGAAACAGTTCGACTTTGCAATCCACTTTGTATCAACCATTTCAACCTTCACCACCTTCGTACGTTGATACCACTTTTTCGAGTCCTGTTGTAACTCCTAAACCCATGTCTATTGCTGAGCATATTGAACAATCTCGTAGCCGATCTTTCACTCCTCTCTACACATCCAGTTATAGGGATCAACAAGTCTATTCACCTTTTTATACAAATGTTGATCCTACTCCTATCCAACCATCCAATTCCTACCAGTCCTACCCGAATTTCCCACCTTCATTAGACATTGTTTCTCAACAGCCATTTGGGAGTTTCACGTATCCAAACAATTTCGAATCTTTTACCGAAAACCCTTCACAACTCATGTCTAGTTTGGAACAGTCGTTGGAAGATTATATTTTAGCAACAAACAAAATGATGAGGAATGTGGATGCATCCATGGCCGCCCTTATGCAACCTAATGAACCGGTAGCTAGTTTCCAACTAGCTCCAAAAATTTCAATGTATGAGGAGGCGGTTGGGCAGAGTGAGAATTTGAGAGGAGAGAGTGAGTTCTACACCATTCCAAATCAAATCTACCCATACCTAATTGAAGCCCACAACTCCGGTTTTCCATCGATTGTCCCAAATGATTCACAAGTTGACAATAAAACATCTAACGAGTTGTGTGACTTTGTAGTACTTGATTTGCCAGATTGTGAAGAATCCCTTTCGAGTGAATCCACACCTAATCCTTTTGACCTTTACAGCTCCACTCTAAAACCTAAATTGATAAATATCCATGCTTTTGATGAGTTGTCAGAAAAAATTGATTTTCACTTGATTGAGGATTTAGACGCCGGGAATATTTTGGATGATGAACCCGTAGATTTGATTGAAATTTTATGTCCAATTCATCATCCCGAGTCATTAAATGTTTCTCCCGAACATCATATGCGTCTTGATTTTGATAATAATGGCATGGATAAGCTAAATTTTGAGGAGAATATTGAGGAAATTATTGAGGATGAACCAGTTTTGTTCGATGTGTCGGATTTCCCAATTCATCATGTCCCTTCCACTGATTGTGTACACCCTCATGAATCTTTAACTGATACCATTCCTCACTCACTTCCCTCTGTCCTCGTTCCGACCTTGCAAGAGACCGTTACGCTTTCATCTCCAATACCAAGTTCGACGTACCCATGTTTGCTCACGAATCTTGAGGGATTTAATCTTTTTATTCTGCGGGTTGATAGATTAGCACAATCGCTTTTTACACATCAGTCATTACAAATTGTGCGAATTTATACACTCCATCCCCACCCTCAAGTTCGTATTCCCACTTTCTTTGGTTCTTCTAATCTTCCTTTAATGATACCGAGTGTTGATGAATCACAATCCGATATTTTGAGTTTGATAATTTTCAATTGGACCTTCGATGAATGTTTCGAAGATATTTTCGCCGACGAACTCGCATTTTTAAACGATATGCATTTTGTGATTAATCAACCTCCACTCGAAGAAGTAGAACCACTACCATTTCTTTTTCCCTTCCGTCATTCTTCTCCTCCACCGAGACCGTATACCGCTTCTATCTCCACACGGTCTCGTGTGCTTCTCATTTCTTTTCTTTTCACTCCATTCTTTCACCAACTCTATCATTACCACGATAAGATTTTTGAATGGTTGGTGCTAACCTTTGGCTTATGTTTGGCCTTGTTTAGTTTGGGGGGAACCTTGTTGTATGTGTGTGTGTGTGTGTATATATATATATTGTTTTCTTTTTCTATTAAGAATAATAAAAAAAATAAAAAGATAAATAAAAAGATAAATAATTTTTTTTTATAAATAAATAAACAGGTGAGTGCCGACATTTTGACGCTCTTGGTGTAGCATGACAGTGATGACACTGTCAAGTTTAAGTTTGGGGGTATGCTCGGTAAGCCTTCTTCCTTCGCATTCATGTGTATATTTTTGCATTTGCATACTTATTTTAAAACTCATAAAAATTGAAAATTTTCAAAAATTATAAAAATTAATGAATTCAATTTTGGCCATAATTGACTTGAGTTTGACAAAAAGGTTAACTAGCTATGAACAACTAGATCTTAGACTTAGTAAATTAAAAACCCTAAAAATAACCTTTCTTTTAGTTTAACGGTAGAAAGTATATGTCTTTGTAGTTTATTTAGAAATAGGCAAATTTTGAGTTCACTTCTTGGGCTAAGTCAAATCAAAGGAAAAGTATTGATATTTTTATTAAAGTATAAGTTTGAAAATTAATTCCTAGCTTAAGTCTAAATTCTGAAAATATATACCCTACAAATTGCACAAACACGCACCTTGAAACTTGGAATAGTAGAAGAGACCTTGAAATGCTCTTGTCTAAAGTCCTTAGTACGAAGAAAATAAAATAAAAATACAAGTGTGAATAAAGAAAAAAAAATTGAACACTGCTTTTTGTGATTACTTAAGGTTGCAAAATAGAAAAAATATTTAGCGAGGGTGCTTCATCGCCTAGTGCCTTAGACCAACTGGTTTGGGAGTCACTGCTAAAGCCTTAGGTGTTGCAAGACTAGGAATTACACTTTAATGTGCAAACACATCTTGTAATCGGTTGTTGGTACCTCAAGAAGTATTAACGGTCGCATGAAGGATGTGTAAGAAATATTCGTCTAAAAATTCACCAGTTAAGAAGTGCTTTGGACAACGGACAATAGTATGATTGCTTGATTTGAATTTCCAAGTGTAGGGGTGATTTATACACACACGTAGGGGTATGTGATTGGGATTTAGATAAGAGATAGGAATGAAGAATATGACTTATATCTTTAATAGAGATGATAAAAATTCCTAAGTTGAGATGGAACCCTAGAAGGAAAACTTACGAGGTGCCAAAAGCTAAGTAGGTCTGCAGAACATATATATTCTTAAGTTAAATGATGAGGAAGTGTGAAGAATATGGGTGGATAATTTATGATTCGAAGATAATAGAGTTCTTGTTTGAAAACCAAATTGGAGAATAAAAGTTATTGGGCCAAATTGATAGGATTTTATGGGTAGTATCCGCTGAAAACCCTCACGAGACAACATTCCTCCTACTAGGGACACCTAGAGGTTTAACGGCTTGTTGCACGAGCTCAGTGCAATCGCGTTTCCCTGCGAAAGTGAGGTTAGGTTTTTGTCGTGAATAAAACTAGGTTTGCTCGAGGACGAGCAAAAGATAAGTTTGGGGGTATTTGTTCATATCATAATATCGCATTATTATATTCCCCATTCTTATGCATTTTACAAATAAACAGGTGCTTATGACCCATGTCTGCTACTTAGTTACAGGTTACAGGTTCTCGGAGCTAAAACGGTGAAAAAGATAAAAGACGATGCAAAAGTGAGACTACGACCAACAAATAGTGGAATCTTGATCAAGCCTACACGAAGATCAGTGCACAAAATACAAGGCATCGGAAGGTTCAAGAGTTCGTCATGAAGCAACGGTAAAAATCCACTGCAATTGTTCACTGTGGAGATCTGGAAGAAACCTAGAAGCCAATATGAGAAAAGAACTAAAGAAGTAGGAAGAATAAAAAGCCCAGAACCAGCACAGAAAGTTTCAGCCTTCAACACCATCTTATGGCCGCGGAACCGCGGCTAAACCAGGGCTGCGGCCGCGGTTCCGCGGCCGTGCGGAGCACGTAGAGGAATTTTTTTTTCCATGTTCTGAGGCGGCGCTGACTAGTCTTCCTAGGGGTATTTTTGTAAAAGCATACATGCGGCAATTGTAAACCTAGGGTTTTCTATGTTCTATAAATAGAAGCCCAAATCCTTGTATTAGGTCATGCCTCCTTTCATTAATAAAATTCAGATTTCTTTTGGAGAGCATCGGTGCCTTTTTTCATATCATCTATTCAGATCTGACAACCCCGTGTAAATGTTTGGAGAGAGTCATCAAGTAAGTAGTTTTATTTAATTGCCTTAGTATAGATCTTTAAGTCCTTGCCCTAGATAGATAGATAGCATGTTCTTCAATTCCCTAATGAGCGAGTAGTCTCCTCTCTTGTTCGGGTTAGCTTTGGGGAAGGCTTTTGAGAGATGAGATCTCTCATCCCTTTCTTGCCCATCACATATAATCAATAGGACTCCAAGCATACATGCACACACCGCTCCCTACGGCACCCTCTCCCACGAGGTAGCGGTGATACCATAGTATAAAGGGCCGGTTATGCATGTTTTCCATGGAGGTTAGGGTAAGGATTGATAAAGGAAGGACAAGAACCTAGAGGAAGAAACATCTTCCCGAATGGTTCTAATCCCCTTTATTAATAATTACCATAACACCTCATAGATCTTAATTTGGGTATAAAAAGCGGTGAGATTTATTTACATTTCCAAACCTACCCTAAACCTAACCGTAGAAAGATTTATATCTAGATAGATTTAGTTTTTAGATTTAATCAATCCGACACCGATCGGAATTAACTCGTAAGAGCAACTAGGAAATTCACAACATCCTTATGGACCGACCCGTACTCACCGGCTCGCTACCAAGCGACGCCGTTCTTGATTGCGGTTTAGAAATATTTTTGACATACAAATCACCCTCCATGCGATGCTCATAGATGAACGGACCGGACTGTACGGATATTGTCACTGACAGGCTCAGTAGGGTGTCAGGATGTGTTCGCTCATCGACATCCCTTTTGGTCAATACCGGGTAGCCCGTTACGTACGGCTAATACCTCTGACGTGGTAGTGGTTAAATCCACAGCCAAAGTATTGACGAGTCTTTGGAGTCCCCCACAGACAGTTTCTCAAGTTTCGGGCGAAACGCTGTAAAGGCCGTATGGATTTATGGCAGTGTTCGAACGTACGCGTGCACTTATGCACGTATTATGGTTCGGACGGATAATACTAGCGGGCTTTGGTTTAAGCCAGATCCTAGTATTATACAGTGTAGATTCTGTCTCATTGCATTTGTATTCGGTCGGAATACAGATGCGGGTATGTATATACAGTCGCGGGGTTTTCCTGTAATTTATTACCGGATTGTTTTTTTTGAAGTTGCCAGTTTGCATTCCGTTTCGGCCATTTTCCTTTCTTTCTTTCTTTGGCTGAAAATTGATGGGAGGGGTTATTTGCAAATGTGCAAATTAGCAAAAAGGAGGGTGTTTTTTGTGGTGGCTTGGTTCTAGAAAGTTTTCTTTCTCATGTTGCATTATTTGTGCTCATGGCTTGCATTTATTATGATAGGATTTTGGAAAGACATTGGTGTGACCAAATTTCCTCATTATCACCACCCTTTCTTTGGCCCACCCCTTGCTTTTTCTTATGCTTACTTTTGGATATAGTGCCCTCAGAGTCAATTATTGGATCACAGGCACGTGATTGCAATGATTGAGGGAGGACCTATGCCGGTAGAACAGTCTTACTCAAGATGATAGTATGTTATCTGGTTTATCTTTATCATCGGGTACTGATTTAGGTGACTTTACATGTCACTATTGCGCGTTGATAGAGCCCTTAGGATTCTTGCTTGACGGCCAGCAGTATGATGGCGATCATATACGTGGGAGCTGGGGTCTATAAGCACATCCTTAAAAGGTCCCTAGTCGTGGGAGTTTTCGAAACAGGGCATCGATACTCTATAGTAGACTAGTGTATAAAGTCGAGACCTTGACGAGGGGTGGTGGCCGGTCTCACAAGCCACTGGTGTCAGTTGGTTCACCCAAGATGTATACAGGTGCTCATTAGGTTATGAGTACATTGGACAGGACTCGCCGGAACATGCTAGTTGGGATTATACCAGACGTCAGATAGCAGTTCCCTGGTGACATGTGTACATGTTAGTTCATCGACCTGAAATCGTCATTTATCTCGTGTGAGTTCCAACTGTACTTTGATTACTACCCTACCACGGCTCAAAGGAGTCGTGCAAATAGGTTTTAGTTGGGTACAGTCCCGAGCCACATGGAGGTAGTGAGCGGATCTGCAGTGGTTTCGTCTCTCCCGGTATTGGGGGTGAGATCGCGCTGTGTCTAGGAGAGCCCTTACACGAAGTACTTGGCCAAGGCAGGAGATTTACTGGTAGGTATTCCAGTGGTATCTCACGGTGTTCTGGGCTACACTCCGACACAACTTGTACCGTTTTTGGGGGTCTGACTTTTACCAACCCCCTAGGCCCGACATAAGATGCTCATAGACGAACGGACCGGACTGTACGGATATTGTCACTGACAGGCTCAGTAGGGTGTCAGGATGAGTTCGCTCATCGACCTCCCTTTTGGTCAATACCTGGTAGCCCGTTACGTATGGCTAATACCTCTGACGTGCTAGTGGTTAAATCCACAGCCAAAGTATTGACGAGTCTTTAGAGTCCCCCACAGACTGTTTCTCAAGTTTCGGGCGAAACGATGTAGAGGCCGTATGGATTTATGGCAGGGTTCGAACGTACGCGCGCACTTGTGCACGTGTTATGATTCAGACGGATAATACTAGTGGGCTTTGGTTTAAACCGGATCCTAGTATTATACAGTGTAGATTTTGTCTCATTGCATTTGTATTAGGTCAGAATACAAATGCGGGTATGTATATACAGTCGCGGGGTTTTCCTGTAATTTATTACGGGATCACTTTTTGAAGTTGCCAGTTTACATTTCGTTTCGGCCATTTTCCTTTCTATCTTTCTTTGGCTGAAAATTAGTGTGGAGGAGGTTATTTGCAAATGTGCAAATTAGAAAAATGGAGGGTGTTTTTTTATGGTGGAGGCTTTATGATGGTTCTAGCATATCATGATTTCTTTTTGTGCATCATTACTTGCTTTATGGTGAGGGGATTGAAAAAGACTTGGGAAAAGACTTTCTTCCTGATGATCACTCATCATTCTCTTTCTTGCATGATTGACTCACTCCCTCCTCTTCTCATGAGAGTGCCGGCCACTTCAAGTGTGGGTAAATGGGTGTGTAAAAAATTCACTCTCATTTGCTTGCATCAAAAATTCCATAGCACTTCTCCAAAGTTGATTCCTCCACCAAAAATGGCAACTTCAAACAACCCCTCGAGACATAGCATTCTACACTTAGTCTACAGCAATCTTGGACACATCGGCTTGCCAACTTCGTGTCCGAGTTGCCTCGGTTCAGAGGTGGGAGCCCGTAAAAATACTCGGTGATGTGGTGCCCTTTTCGACGAGGAGATCGAGACCGGAGATGCCGCAAGGAGATAGGGATGGTGGCCAGAGACCGAAGGACATGGATCGCTCGGTATAGCTCTCTACCCTTTCTCTAGTTAGCTAGTAGTTGGTTAATGGTCCGATCCGGGTTAATAGTCCGTGGTAGCGCCGGTTTCTTAGTAAAGAAAAGTTTTAGTTTCTGCATTTTGGCCTCGGACAGACGGCCGGGGCGCTACCGTAGACTTACATGGTTTCAGAGCCACGCCATTAACTTTTACTAGCTTGCTCTAACGTGTTTAGAATTTCGATCGAACGAATTTTCTAAAAACCGCGTTACAATGTCACGGTTTCTGTCGAAATTTTGATGTGGTCAAAAAATCATTTAGTGTATTGCAGAAATTCGAGCAGGGTTTTTTAAGAGTTCTGGGAAAATTTGGTAGCATGTTTCCACTGTTCCACCGCGGAACCGCGGCCAAACCCATGCATTGGCCGCGGTTCCGCTGCCATTATATCTATTTACTGCACCAAATTTTTCTACAGGTGTCTCTGTGTTGGAATTAGTGTTTTTGGTATATTCTGTTTGGGCCCAGATTTATTTTGAGTACTGGGTATTGTGCTTGGGGCCAACTTCGGGAAATTTAGTCGATCGAAAATTTTGAACATGTTAGTTCACAATATTTACATTATATCTGCGACCGTGAATGTCATTTGATCGGTAAATCCTGTCTAATTGCTATAGCCATTTTAGACGGATTTGCGAACGTGACATTCACGTTGATGTTATGTGTTGTGCTGTGATGTTGTGGATTTGTCGTGGTGGATAGGCTGGATGCAATGGTAGTACAGTTTGGTTGTATATCTACATTTGATATTGCGGGGAGAGCATCCGACATGTGGACTGCCGTTACTTCCTGTTTGTATATTATTCTTTTGGTACACGACCGGGCTGAGGTCGATGTACCCGTTGTATGTATATATTTTACTTTCTGTACTAGGATTACCCCAAGGTGGGGTGCACGGATAGCCGGGTTCTAGAGGGCAATGAGCCCGCATCTCATGGCTTTGAGACGGAGGGGGCTTCACTCTAGAATTGGCGGGCTATTCGCCGCACTCGTAGGGGGTACAGGTTGACCCAAGGAAGGGTGCTCAAGTTACCGGATTTCGTGAAGTGCTGGGTGGTCCATTCACGTTGTTGAAGTGGGCTGCCTCGCTTCAGGTTTTGGCGGGTAACTTGCCGTGCCCGTAGGGGTCTAGGATTTCATTGCACAGGCTATCCACACGACCAGGGGAACGTCGGGTTTCAGTAGCGGCTATATGAAACCCAGGGAACCCAGATATCTATATTGTTCTATGATGCTTTTTACATTTCTGTGATGTTGCATTTTATCATGCCTTGAGCGATTATTATATATTGATATATATACTTGTAGATGTTGTATATATTTTACACCCGCGCTAGTCCAGTCCCCGCTCTGTCGTTAGTTAAGTAACCTAACGGGTAATAAAGGGACCCAGTGGCGAATGCGGATGGCATATACGTACTGTTAGTGTATATGCCCTAGAGGCCATTACTGTATCATACTAGTTTGTATATTACTTAATGGAAGCTTGGGATATTCACAGTTGTATAAACAATCTTGCTCAAAATGGTAGTATGCTACTTAGTTTGTTTCTACATCAATGTGTACATGTGTTTATTTTATTATATCACCTATACACATTAGTGGAGCCCTTAGGATCTTTGCTTGATTACCAGCGTTGTGATGGCAGTCACACTCGTGGGGGCTGGGTAATCCATAAGCACATCCTTATACAGGTCCCTAGTCGCAGGACTATCGAGACAGGGCATCGATACTCCGGAGTAGACAAGCGTATGCGCTTCTCATCCCAGCAGGGGAGACGGTCTGTCCCACAGCCGTCAATACGTCGTACTTGAGATAGTATGCGGGTGCTCGTTGGGTTACGAGTACACCGGATAGGACTTATCGGGAACTGTTGGTTGGTATTATACCTATCGTCAGTTATCAGTTCCCATGTGACATGAGTACAGCTTAGTCCGCTGACTTGACACTGTCACTTCGCCTCGAGTGTGTTCCCACTGTACTTTGATTACTACCCTACCACGGCTCAATGGAGTCGTGCAAACAGGTAGTAGTTGGGTGCAGTCCCGAAGCACTTGGAGGCAGTGACGGTTAGACAGGATTCGTCTCTCCCGGTATTGGGGATTGACATCGCGCTGTGTCTAGGAGAGCCATTACACGAGTAGTCCCTGGCCAGGGCAAGCGAGATATACTGGTAGGTTTCCAGTGCTATCTCAGGGTGTTTTGGGCTTCACTCCGACACGACTTGTACCGCTATTAGGGGACTGACATTTACCGCCCCCTAGGCCCGGCATGCGATGTATCAGACGAACAGACCGGACTGTACGGAGACTGTCACATTCAGGCTCAGTAAGAGTTCAGATGGGTTTCACCTCGTCAGTCTTCTTGTCGGCATCTATCTGGGAACCGTTACGCACAGCTAGTGCCGCTTGCGGTCTGTGGTTAAACCTACTGCCAGCGTAGTGTCGAGTCTTTAGAGTCCTACACAGAAAGCTATTCGCCTTTAAGCAAAAGAGTAGAGGTCGCATGGTTTTGCGACAGGGTTCGGTCACATCCGTGCACTTGTGCACGTTTAATGTCCGGACAGTTAACGCTCGCGGGCTTTGGTTTAAGCCAGATCCTAGTGTACGTTTTGGGATTGATTTTATCTCGTATGTATTCGTGTACCTCGGAACGCGGATGCGGGTGTGTATGCACAGTTGACGGAGAGACAGAGGCAGAGGATTCTCATTAGGGTTGTTGACTGTTGACCGTTGACCATTGAATTTTTGCTAAACCCTAATGAGAATATGATATATGATTAACAATAATATTAATTAAGTATTATGGTGAGATGGTTGTTGAGGGGTTGACTTTGTTGACTTGTTGACTTTGTTGACCGGTTGACTAGGTTGGACTAGTTGACCATCAGGATGACAATGGCTATCATTTCATGGCAAAGACTTTTTCTTGCTTGTTTCTCTTGTGCAAAATGAGTGCATGAAATGATATGGCTATTGTAGCTTAATCCATCACATAATACTTGATTGCTATGATTTGTTATGATGGCTTTGGATTATGAGAGCCAAGAGAGAAAAGTCTTGCTCATTCTAACATTTCCATTCTCTCTCTTGTTCTTGAGCTCTCATCATCTTCCTCTTGCTCTCCCTCTCTTTAGTCTATGGTTCACTTATCTCATGTGTTGAGAACCAAGAACCATAGATAAAATCCCAACACACTCTCCTCTACTCACTCTAGTTCACAAGGTTTGGCAAACCGAGTGAACTAGTTTCTTCAAAGTTCGAAGAAGAAGCCAAAGGTAGAAGCTTTCGGGTGGATCGATCTTCGGCGCAAAGAGACGATGGGGTGAAGCCGATCCGTACAGCATCGAGTCTTGAAGACGAACTAGTTCAAGAAACAAAGGTATAACCCCCTAACCGAGTAGTTAACAACTCCTAGTTAGGTTGTTATGTAGATAGTTTAACAATGATCCGTTTTGAGTCCATGTTACCGCCTCTAGAAAATTGTTTTTCATCAAATTCCGCAAGCCCGTAAGTACCGGGAGAGGTAGCATGGACTTACAGTGGTATCAGAGCCTAGTTAAACACTACCTAACATGTTAGCATAGTAACTAGAAATTCGATCGGAGAAAAAGTCGCGAAATACACCCGGATATCAAACTTGCTGTCGATTTTCAAAGTGCTGTAAAAGTAATAAATCATGCTTTAAAAATCGACTCAGGGTTTTTAGAGGCTACTGTAGAAAGACGGTCCTGTGAACCCATCAAACCGCCGCGGAAACGCGGTAATAGCTTGCTATTGCCGCGGTTCCGCGGCCGATTAAGCTCTTCTCTGGATCTTCTTTACTGCAGTATACCTAGTGGTTTATTTTGGGAATTTTGGTATATGTTTTTCAGCCCAGATTTTCCAGAAAGAAAAATTTGTTTTTGGGGCTTTAAAAACCGTATTTTGATCGAGTTTCTAAAGACTTAAGCTGACTGGTATTTATCTGTGATGTGATATTTGTATTGAACGTCTGCTAATCGCTATATGTGGATTAGTGGGGGTTATACAAATCTGTGATCTGTAATGTTGCTGATATGTGTATATGAATTCATTGGATTGTCGCGGATGAATAGCCGGGGGTTTGTGAGACGAGAGTTTTCTTTTCTTTCAATTCATGTAAATTTGTAAATTGATGTAATAATTATTTGTATGACCGCACAACCGGGTCGGGGTTGTAGCCGTCATTGTATAATTTCGTTTTACTGTTTTTACTCCTAGGATAGACCCATGGAGGGGGTGCACAAGCTACCGGGTATCTCGAAGTGCCGAGTGGCCCACTCACGGTGTTGAGGGAGGTTGCTCCGCTTCGGGTACTTGGCGGGTAGTTTGCCGCACCCGTAGGGGTCTTGGGTAGGGTATTGGCTATTCACCGCGACCGTGTAATCTGCTTTTCGTTACAGGCTCATACGAATTGCGGATTCCTACTATATCCAATGTATTCATCTGTGATCTGAAATGGCTATCATTGCAATATATCTATATATGATATTATTTAGGCGTTGCTTATGTTTTACAGCCGCGCTAGCCCAGCCCCCGCTCTGTCGTTAGTTAAGTAACCTAACGGGTAATGACGGGCCCCGTGGCGAATGCGAATGGCATAAGCGTACGTCATATTTTGATTGTTTTCTGCAATGGTAGGATTAAATGATGGGACGCATTAAAAGAACTAATGTAAGAAAATAAACCAAGTAAAAGTCATTGGAACACTTTTGAAAAACCACTCGGTTCTTTTCAAAACCAACTTTTAAATGCGGAGCTTGAGCCACTCCTTTTAAAAGCTATCTCGTTCCATCGATTATATCAAGTTCACTACGTTCAAGGTTTCGCCAAAACCATTCGTAGCCCTCCGTCGTTTCACATGAATAGTCAATAGTATTCAAGCTATGTTTGTTGGCCAAAGTCAAGGCATAGTGATTGGTAGCTATTGGGTATTCATGTGCAGCATAGATAGATGCGTTGGTTTGGAACAGTCGTACTGCCTTGTTGGCCAAAGTCAAGGGTAGGTACGGGTGGATTCAAATTAACCTGGAAAACGACGGGTAGAACTTGACATGTGACTTATGATTTGTTGGCCAAATTCAAGGCCATAAGAGCATGGGGCAAAAATCCACATCGGGAGTTTCATAAGTACTGAAACTTGCTAGAGTTGCATACCATTTGGAGTGTGATGATTCTGGTAGGATTCCTTCAGTTTCGTCACGCGATGATATTTGGATCCCGATCCTACTGTGAGTATATGCTACTCCTCGGAAAATTTCTCACTAAACGATCAATGCTATAAACCTAGTAGGTGTCTAGAAAGGTGTTAGCGGGGCTACGACCCCAGGGAAAAGAGGTTCTTAAATTAAGGAACTTCGCGAAAGCGTTGGAAAACCTCCCTCGAAGTACCGACACTGGCCTGGCTGAACGGTTAAGCAAGAATTGTGCGGTGAGATTGATCCCGACTAATTCTTCCTTTATGGTTTGAGGAGGGATTCGAGAAACAGTGGGAGCCATCCTGTTTAGACAAACTAAAAACCACTCTAAACTTGCAAGAGCATCATGCTGAGTGTTTCTCTTCTCTCTCCTAATTGCAGCGACCAATCGACATGACTGGACTTAAGTTACTTCTAGATAAAAACATACTGACAGGGCCAAACTACAAAGATTGGCTCAGGAATGTCAAGATGGTAATCACTTACGACAAGCTAGGGTATCTTCTTACCACCAAAGCTCCCCCTGTCCCAGGTCCCAAAACCAGCGTCGCGGATAAGGAAATCCGTAAGACCTGGGAAATCGACTGCGCGAAGGCCAAGTGCCTCGTGGTTGCCTTTATGGACAACGAACATCAGAGGAGGCACGAGAATATTGACCTCGAATCCATATTTCTCCATACAAAAGAACTGTATGGAGAGCAATCTCGTATCGCCAGATACGAAGTGTCGAAGAAGTTGTTTTCGGAAAGATTGGCCGTCGGATCATCGGTAGCAGAACACGTGCTTAAGATGATTGGCTATATAGAGGATCTCGCGGACCTTGGGACCACGTTGGAGAATGAGCTCTATACAGACTTGATTCTCCAGTCCCTTCCTTCCACTTACGCCCAGTTTATCCTGAACTTCAACTTACAAGAAAAGGAAGTTGAACTTTCAGAACTCCTCAACATGCTGAGGAGTGCAGAGGGCACCCAACAGAAAGGTAGGGAAACATCCACTTTGTTTGTAGGAGGATCTTCCTCTTCTAGGTCCAAGGCGAAAGCCAAGGGAAAGAAGAAGAAAGCCCCTGCCAAACCAAGGGGCGGTGTTAGTAAAGTGGATACGAAGGGAAAGGCAAAGGCAACAAAGAAAGTAGGGAAGCTTGTGGGAAAAGAAGAATGCTTCTATTGTCATAAGAGTGGACACTAGAAGAATGATTGCAGGGCTTGGAAAGCCAGAACGCAGGAACTGAAGCAAGTTGCAGCTTCAGCTTCAGGTGTGTATGTTATTGATAACTGTCTTTCAATAAACTCTACTTTCTGGGTATTGGATACCGGATCAGGATCTCATATCTTTAATTCTTTGCAGGCGTTGAAAAACCGTAGGTTTTTGAAGGCAGGTGACATGACCCTCAAAGTTGCAAACGGAGCTAGCATGGATGCTAAGGCCGTAGGGTACTATCACCTGGGAATGTCAGATAGACATGTTTTGGTTTTGCGTAATTGCTTTTTTGTACCCAACGCAACTTGTAATATCATTTCTGTATCTTTGGTTTCTAAAGAAGGTTATGAATTTGCATTTGTAAGCAATGTTGCAAACATTCACCTTAATCAAGTTCTGATTGGGTCAGGTACATTGAGCAATGGTATATACGTATTAAACCAACCACAGATTTTCAATGTCCAGAATACACACAAAAGAAAGTCTCCAGAAATCAATCAGACTTTTTTATGGCATTGTAGACTGGGTCACATCAATGAGAGAAGGTTGACTAAGTTACATACAGAAGGATATTTGGATCCGTTCGAATATAAATCGTATGCCACTTGTCAATCCTGTCTCAAAGGAAAGATGACAAAGACTCCGTTCACTGGACATGGAGTAAGAGCGAGCGAGCTCTTGGGACTTGTACACAGCGACGTGTGCGGTCCAATGTCTACACATGCGCGAAGCGGTTTTTCTTACTTCATTACTTTTGCGGATGACTTTTCAAGGTACGGATAAGTCTTCTTAATGAAACATAAATCCGAAGCCTTTGGAAAGTTCCAGGAAAATAAGAATGAAGTAGAAAAACAAACAGGCAAAAG
The DNA here is from genome assembly GCA_030015575.1 of Agapanthus africanus. Taxonomy (NCBI): domain Eukaryota; kingdom Viridiplantae; phylum Streptophyta; class Magnoliopsida; order Asparagales; family Amaryllidaceae; genus Agapanthus; species Agapanthus africanus. The sequence goes on along the minus strand of CM057341.1, from coordinate 339,610,903 downwards.
TATCAAGACACTGAGATCTGATCGAGGTGGAGAATACTTAAGTGCTGAGTTCCTGGATTACTTAAAAGAGAATGTAATTCTCTCTCAACTTACTCCTCCATACACTCCGCAACATAACGGTGTATCGGAGAGACGGAACCGAACCCTATTGGATATGGTACGGTCCATGATGAGAAACGCTGAGTTACCGCGATTATTCTGGGGGTATGCACTAGAATCAGCTGCATACCTTTTGAACCAAGTTCCCACTAAGACTGTGCCTACCACACCATATGAGATGTGGTGTGGGAAGAGGACCCATCTTAATCACATTAAGACATGGGGAAGTCCAGCTTTTGTCAAAAAGCAGCATGTGGACAAACTCGAGGCACGCTCAGTACAGTGCAAGTTCGTGGGATATCCAAAGAACTCCAAGGGATATTTCTTCTACTGCGAAGAGGAACAAAAGGTTTTTGTTTCTCGTCATGCCTACTTCTTGGAAACTGAGTTTTTGGCAAACCAGATAAGTAGGATCACAGTAGAACTGGAAGAAATTCCAAAACCACGAGCTATTACTGAAAGCTTAGTAGAACCAGAGGGTTCAAAAGAACATGACATTCCTACGCCGCTCCGCAGGAGTAGTAGACAGTCTCATCCGCCCGAGAGATACTACGGTTTTTTCATAGACGGGGATAGAGAGGATTGCATCATAGATTATGATGAGCCTACTAGCTTCCAGCAGGCCGTTCAGAGCGTTGACTCGGTAAAATGGCTGGATGCAATGCGGACCGAAATGGAGTCCGTGTACACCAACAAAGTATGGACGTTGGACATTGCTTCAGACGGGGTAAAACCCGTAGGATGCAAGTGGATCTTCAAAAGGCAGATTGGTGTAGATGGACAGGTTGAGACCTATAAAGCTAGACTTGTTGCAAAGGGTTTTCGTCAAAGACCTGGTTTGGACTATGACGAAACCTTTTCTCCAGTGGCTATGCTGAAATCCATTCGGATCCTTCTTGCCATTGCTGCCTTCCACGATTATGAGATTTGGCAGATGGACGTAAAGACCGCTTTTCTAAATGGAAATTTAGAGGAGTGTGTCTATATGGACCAGCCAGAGGGTTTCATTCAGAGTGGGAGCAGCGGAAAGGTGTGCAAGTTGCTTAAGTGCATCTATGGACATCTGTTTTGATGAGACGGTCAAAGAATTTGGCTTTATCAAAAATCCAGATGAACCATGCATCTAGAGTAGATTTGTAGCAAGAACTGTCGTATTCCTCGTTTTATACTTGGATGACATTCTTCTGATAGGAAATGACATTCCTATGCTACAATCTGTCAAGGGGTTCTTGTCACACGGGTTCTCCATGAAAGACCTGGGTGATGCCTCATACATCCCGGGGATCCGGATCCATCATGATAGATCCAAGAGGATATTAGGACTTTCACAGTCCAGGTACATCGACACCATACTGAAAAGATTCAGTACGGAAGATTCCAAGCGCGGTAATCTACCGGCTTGTCACGGGATCACCCTCTCTAAAGATATGTCTCCCAAGACTGATTTGGAGAGGGATCGCATGTCTATTATACCCTACGCTTCTGCGGTAGGCTCTATAATGTATGCGATGTTGTGTACCAGACCGGATGTAGCTTATGCACTGAGTGTGGTAAGCCGGAATCAGTCAAACCCTGGGGAGAAACACTGGATAGCGGTAAAGAACATTCTCAAGTACCTGAGAAGGACTAAGTAGATGTTCTTGGTGTATGGCGGAAAAGACCTCCAGATCGAAGCCTTTGCTGACTCCAGCTTCCAGAGTGACAAGGATGATTACAAGTCGATGTCGGGTTTTGTCTTTACCCTCAATGGAGGGGCGGTGTGTTGGAAGAGTTCCAAACAGGAAACCGTTGCTGACTCGACTATGGAAGCGGAATACATCGCTACATCTGATGCCGCAAAAGAAGCCGTCTGGATGAGGAAGTTCCTGAAAGAACATCAGGTGGTTCCGTCCATTGTTGATCCAATACCTCTGTATTGCGACAACAACGGGGCTATAGCTTTAGCGAAGGAACCCAGGTCCCATCAGAAATCCAGACACATCTTGAGGCGGTATCACCTGATCAGGGAGATCGTGGATCGCCAGGAGATCGAGGTTCGGAGGGTTGCTTCAGAAGATAACTCTGCAGATCCATTCACCAAGGCCTTGCCCCAGACTCAGTTCGAGCGGCTGATCGAGATGATAGGTCTTCGATACGCCAGTACACGGCCTTAGTGCAAGTGGGAGATTGTTAGTGTATATGCCCTAGAGGCCATTACTGTATCATACTAGTTTGTATATTACTTAATGGAAGCTTGGGATATTCACAGTTGTATAAACAATCTTGCTCAAAATGTTGGTATGCTACTTGGTTTGTTTCTACTTCAATGTGTACATGTGTTTATTTTATTATATCACCTATACGCATTAGTGGAGCCCTTAGGATCTTTGCTTGATTACCATCGTTGTGATGGCAGTCACACTCGTGGGGGCTGGGTAATCCATAAGCACGTCCTTATACAGGTCCCTAGTTGCAGGACTATCGAGACATGGCATCGATACTCCGGAGTAGACTAGCGTATGCGCTTCTTATCCCAGCAGGGGAGACGGTCTGTCCCACAGCCGTCAGTACGTCGTACTTGAGATAGTATGCGGGTGCTCATTGGGTTACGAGTACACTGGACAAGACTTGTCGAGAACTGTTGGTTGGTATTATACCTATCGTCAGTTATCAGTTCCTAGGTGAAATGAGTACAGATTAGTCCGCTGACTTGACACTGTCACTTCGCCTCGAGTGTGTTCCCACTGTACTTTGATTACTACCCTACCACGGCTCAAAGGAGTCGTGCAAACAGGTAGTAGTTGGGTGCAGTCCCGAAGCACTTGGAGGCAGTGACGGTTAGACAGGATTCGTCTCTCCCGGTATTGGGGGTTGACATCGCGCTGTATCTAGGAGAGCCATTACACGAGTAGTCCCTGGCCAGGGCAAGCGAGATATACTGGTAGGTTTCCAATGCTATCTCAGGGTGTTTTGGGCTTCACTCCGACACGACTTGTACCGCTATTAGGGGACTGACATTTACCGCCCCCTAGGCCCGCCATGCGTTGTATCAGACGAACAAACCGGACTGTACGGAGACTGTCACATTCAGGCTCAGTAGGAGTTCAGATGGGTTTCACCTCGTCAGTCTTCTTGTCGGCATCTACCTAGGGACCGTTACGCACAGCTAGTGCCGCTTGCGGTCTGTGGTTAAACCCACTGCCAGCGTAGTGTCGAGTCTTTAGAGTCCCACACAGAAAGCTATTCGCCTTTAGGCAAAAGAGTAGAGGTCGCATGGTTTTGCGACAGGGTTCGGTCACATCCGTGCACTTGTGCACGTTTAGTGTCCGGACAGTTAACACTAGCGGGCTTTGGTTTAAGCCAGATCCTAGTGTACGTTTTGGGATTGATTTTATCTCGTATGTATTCGTGTTCCTCGGAACGCGGATGCGGGTGTGTATGCACAGTTGATGGAGAGATAGAGGCAGAGGATTCTCATTAGGGTTGTTGACCGTTGACCATTGACTTTTTGCTTAACCCTAATGAGAATATGATATATGATTAACAATAATATTAATTAAGTATTATGGTGAAATGGTTGTTGAGGGGTTGACTTTGTTGACTTTGTTGACCGGTTGACTAGGTTGGACTAGTTGACCATCATGTTGACAATGGCTATCATTTCATGGCAAAGACTTTTGCTTGCTTGTTTCTCTTATGCAAAATGAGTGCATGAAATGATATGGCTATTGTAGTTTAAACCATCACATAATACTTGATTGCTATGATTTGTTATGATGGCTTTGGATTATGAGAGCCAAGAGAGAAATGTCTTGCTCATTCTATCATTTCCATTAGCTCTCTTGTTCTTGAGCTCTCTTCCTCTTGCTCTCCCTATTGCTCTCCCTCTCTCTAGTCTATGGTTCACTTGTCTCATGTGTTGAGAACCAAGAACCATAGATAAAATCCCAACACACTCTCCTCTACTCACTCTAGTTCACAAGGTTTGGCAAACCGAGTGAACTAGTTTCTTCAAAGTTCGAAGAAGAAGCCAAAGGTAGAAGCTTTCGGGTGGATCGATCTTCGGCGCAAGGAGATGACGGGGTGAAGCCGATCCGTACACCATCGAGGCTTAAAGACGAAGGAGTAAAAGAAACAAAGGTATAACCCCCTAACCGAGTAGTTAACAACTCCTAGTTAGGTTGTTAGGTAGATAGTTTAACAAAGATCCGTTTTGAGTCCATGTTACCGCCTCTAGAAAATTGTTTTTCATCAAATTCCGCAAGCCCGTAAGTACCGGGAGAGGTAGCATGGACTTACACGTACGTCATTATTTTCGTTCTTTATTGGTGTGATCAATTGATGGGACTGCGTTGATTCGGATCAATGCAAGCTAAACAAACCTGTTTGATGTTGTTGGAACATTTTTCAAAAAAGGCTGTTATTGCAAGGACGTTCTCTTTTATTTTGCACAGTGGTATTCGGTTATGAATATCCAGCACCTCAGTCGACGAGGCAAGGGCCGAGAACCCTTCATCGGGAGTGACCCCTTGGACAGAAGTTTGCGTCAGGGTAATAACTTCACTATAGTCGATTACTTTTTGCTTTGCATCGTGGTATTCAGTTGGAATATCCTGCACCTCATTCTACGGGGAAAGAGCCGAGATCCCTTCACCGGGAGTGACCTCTTTAGCAAAGGATTTCGTCACTATATTTTTATAAAAAGCTATGCAGTTCCTTCAAGGATACAAAGTTCATTACGTTAAAAGTTTTTCGCCAAAAACTAGACGTAGCCCTCCGTCATTTCTTACGGGTATTATTTAGTATTCGTGCTGCGTTATTTGACTCCGTCAAGGCGTAGTGTACGGTAGCTAAGTGGTGCTTGTTTGTAGCATGGATATGGGATTGGTTAGGACAGTCGTGCGGCCTTGTTGACTCCGTCAAGGGTACGTACGGGTGGGTTTAATGCAATCCAGATAGTGATGGGTTGAACTTGACTTGGACTCTTTGATTTGTTGACTCTGTCAAGGTCACTTGGGTCCTAGGGGTAAAAATCACATCGGGAGTTTCTAAAGAAACTGAAACTTGCCAGATATGCGCATACCTTCTGGAGTGTGATAACGTGAGTGGATTCCATCAAGTTATCATGCGATGATAGTTGGATCCCGATTCCCACTGATGAGTTGGTTTACTCCTCGGGAGATCCCGACTAATTCTTCTTTCAGGTTTGGAGGAGAATTTGATGTTACAGTGGGAGGTTTCCTGATTAGATAAATTGGTAACCATTCTGATCTAGGATAGAGTGCACGCAGAGTGTTTCTTTTCTCTCTCTCTTTGGCAGCGACCATGGCCTGACCCTTGACTATAACTCAGTGACCAAGATTAACCGAACCTTCTTATAACACTGGCTTTTGGATTGTCAGCATTGCAAACCTCATTGCCACTCCTACTTTTACCCTTTTCTCCAAAACACCCCGTATTATTAGGAACATCCACTTCCATTGGATAATACCATCGTATGGTTATAAACAAACTCGAAGGAACTTGTTCCAGATTCGAGGATGGTTTCCGGTTCTAGAGAAAACGAATAGGACTATTCAGTTGTCTTTTCCTTTTACCTTCTCTCAGGTTGCGAGTGCTCCTTGGATTAGGAGATAGTACACCTATTACGCTTATTGGATAGTCTTCATCCAAACCATAGGCTGGTGCCGAACGGTAGGGAATGAAGAAAACCATTTAGCCTAAATGGTGTGCAGAATGTATTAAGTAAAGACAAATAAAGGGATTAGTAAGAGGGCAAAGTAAATAGCGACTGTTATTCACGACCAAACCAAGTATTTCATCGCCACTCCTACTTCACCTTTGTATTTCTCCAGAACACTCCGTATCACTACGAAGATCCACAGTTATTTGGATACTCCATCATATGGTTACATACGAACTCGAAGGAACTTGTTCCAGTTCGGGGAAGGATTCTGGTTCAGGAGAAATAGGAATAAGGTTTATTCAGGTGTCTTTTATCTTTACCTTCTCTCGGATTGCGAGTGCTCTTAGGATTAGGACAGTACACCCATTATGCTTATTGGATAGTCTTCTTCCAAACCATAGGCTGGTGCCGAACGGTAGGGAAGGAAGAAAACCATTTAGCCTAAGGTACAGAAGGTAACGACTAATGACAGATAAAGGGATTTGGAGAGATGGCAAAGAAATATACGGTTACGGTCATGAACCTGGATAATGGAAGATGCATTACTAGGAATACCCGGATACCCCTACGAAACATTTCAATGTTTCTGTTTCACTGTGTACTGTTAAAAGAAAACTGATTTCCCAATTAGCCCTTGCTCCAGGATATGTATTTACCAGGTTTGATTCTCATATATGTATGGTTTTACAGATGATGAGTGGGAGTAACTTATTGGGAATTAGGTGATCATCCTCATTATATCGGAATTCGTTGTAATTGGTGATATTTGAGGAAATCACCTGGGTTGTTTGCCGGACGATAAATATTTGGTTTTGAATATCCGTTGTTATACAACAATTTCAAATTGACATATCTCTATGTCTATTTTATAGAGTGAGATATAACCTTTTGAAATTATATCTATGACATTTACCTATATCGGTGGATGGTTAGGTAAGGTGCATTAAACAGCGGTGTAATTCTTCTTAACCATAAGTACAGTTTTCAACCCACGATACACAGGGAATGAGTTATTAGACTCAAGAGACTTATACAGAGTATTGTATGTTGTCCAGTGTCCATGAGAACAGAGGGGTTGGTAGTCGTACTATATTCTGTTTACTTGTGACTTCTCTAGTGCTTAGACATGTGTTTCGTAGAAATGCAAGGTCTAAGTTTAAGAAGTTATAGCTATAAGAATAAAGTAGAGAACCAGGTATTGCAAGTATCAGGATTCTTCAAGGTGATCGAATATGTAGATACTTGTGTATGGTATTCAGTTGATAGTAATGTTTAAGAGAACTTACTTCTCTTTCAGGTTACTCATAATTGGAAGCACTCCTAAGTTGAGTAATGCCGATCGGCCTCTCTCCATTTAGTTGACATGCACTGGAGACAGCTGCATGATTTGAATCTGGTTCCAATTAAATCAGTGCCTCTGTTTCTATATTGGATATAGAACGGTTCATATCTTAACGATGTTAAGGTACGGGGAGTTGTCCGGCTTATGCTTGAAACCAGACTCTGGATAACTCAAGGCATGTTTCCGTAATGGCTGTTTGTGGGTTGACCCAGGCTATGACGAGGGTTGACTTTCTACCATCTGGAAGATCAATAGTGATATTGTTCTAGACTCGCCACAGTTTTAAGTAAAATGGATTTTTTCAGAAAACAGTAGTGGGAGTATAGTAGAACTGGAAGTGATTCCAGAACCGCAAACGATTACTGAAAATTTATGAAGAACCTAAAGATTCGATCTGGTTTAACATTCCATTGGCCACTCCGCAGATATGGTGGGTAACCTCAGGCACCCGAGAGGTACTCCGGTAGCCTCAAGGACGATGGCAGGGAGATTCTTGTTTACCCAGACTTGACACTACTGTTGTTCCAGGCTATTTGACCAGGCAGGAGGATGAGTATAGCGTCATTCTAAACAAGTTTTATAAGTGCACGTGTATATGATTCTGCCAGAGGGTTGTCGTAGTCAGTGGGAGCAGCGGAAGCATGGTGGACAAGTGGATATGTCTATTTATAGACTAAAGCAGAAATAGCGGAGATAGATCATCTATTTCTGATGTGACAGTCATAGGTTTGACTTCATCAGAATAGGGGATGGATCTGTTAAGAAGGTAGTAGGATGTGATGTCCTGGTATTTGGATGACATACACAGTGTAGGAAGTGAAATTCCTATACTACGATCGGTTATACTTTGGTTGTCACACAGTGGTTTCTCCACAAAGGATATGGATATTATATCAGACATTCTGGTTACTAGATCTATGGTTTTAGATCTAGATTTGGGAAGTGTCCCAATCATGGTACTTAAGGACAGCATTCTAAAGGTGTTTAGAATGGACGACTCCTGGCACGGTAGTGTACCTGCAGGTGATGGAGTCACCCTCTCTAAAGGAGTCTTAAAGACCAAAGGGGAGAGGGATGTGCATGATTGGCAGATCACTTGCTTAAGCAATTGAGTTGATCATGAGATGTCAAGTACCACACCAGATGTTGTTTTTGCACGAGATGCAATAAGATGATATTAATCATATCCTTGAGAAATGTTCGGAAGCAGTTTTAGAACATAAGTGAATGTTCTAGGGATATGATAACGAAAGCCTCATTCATGAGACAGTTATCATTCCAGGCTTCTAAGGTGACCTGGATGACAGAGTGACTGTCAGAGTTATAGTTTTCCCTCTGATGAGGGGCGTTGTTTTGGACAGGTGATCCAAGCGGACACTGAGGGAGGCATTATGCACGATACTGATTATGTTCAGTTGACGATACAATCTAAGAAATTTGGATTTAGAGTTCATTTATGAGCTAGGTCCCATCAGATATCCAGACATATTATGAGACAGGTATTTCTCATTTCGGGAGATGGCTTTCTCCGTGAACTTGAAATAAAGAAAGACATAAAAAGAAACATCAGGATGGATCCACTCACTAAGGATATTCATCGAACGCATTAGTTTCGCAAACGGCTTTTGTGAGACTGACTAGTAGAGGAGTTGGGTGTTCGGTATCACACGAGCTGTGAGTATGCGAAATCGCAATAATTAGCCTTGAGTGCAAGTAGGAGATTGTTGGATATAGTGCCCTCAGAGTCAATTATTGGATTACAGGCACGTGATTGCAATAATTGAGGAAGGACCTATGCCGGTAGAACAGTCTTACTCAAGATGATAGTATGCTATCTGGTTTATCTTTATCACCGTGTACTGCTTTAGGTGACCTTACAGGTCACTATTGCGCGTTGATGGAGCCCTTAGGATTCTTGCTTGACGGCCAGCAGTATGATGGCGATCATATACGTGGGAGCCGGGGTCTATAAGCACATCCTTAAAAGGTCCCTAGTCGTGGGTGTTTTCGAGACAGGGCATCGATACTCCAGAGTAGATTAGTTTATACAGTCGAGACCCCGACGAGGGGCGGTGGCCGGTCTCACAAGCCACTGGTGTCAGTTGGTTCACTTAAGATGTATACAGGTGCTCATTGGGTTATGAGTACACCGGACAGGACTCGTCGGGAACATGCTAGTTGGGATTATACCAGACGTCAGATAGCAGTTCCCTGGTGACATGTGTACATGTTAGTTCATCGACCTGAGATCGTTATTTATCTCGTGTGAGTTCCCATTGTACTTTGATTACTACCCTACCACGGCTCAAAGGAGTCGTGCAAACTGGTTTTAGTTGGGTACAGTCCCGAGCCACATGGGGGCAGTGAGCGGATCTGCAGGGGTTTCGTCTCTCCCGGTATTGGGGGTGAGATCGCGCTGTGTCTTGGAGAGCCCTTACACAAAGTCCTTGACCAAGGCAGGAGATTTACTGATAGGTATTCCAGTAGTATCTCAGGGTTTTCTTGGCTACACTCCAACACGACTTGTACCGCTTTTGGGGGTCTGACTTTTACCAACCCCCTAGGCCCGACATGCGATGCTCATAGACGAACGGACCAGACTGTACGGATATTTTCACTGACAGGCTCAGTAGGGTGTCAGGATGAGTTCGCTCATCGACCTCCCTTTTGGTCAATACCTGGTAGCCTGTTACGTATGGCTAATACCTCTGACGTGCTAGTGGTTAAATCCACAACCAAAGTATTGACGAGTCTTTAGAGTCCCCCACAGACAGTTTCTCAAGTTTCGGGCGAAACGCTGTAGAGGCCGTATGGATTTATCGCAGGGTTCCAACGTACGCGCGCACTTGTGCACGTGTTATGGTTCGGACGGATAATACTAGTGGGCTTTAGTTTAAGCCGGATCCTAGTATTATACAGTGTAGATTTTGTCTCATTGCATTTGTATTCGGTCGGAATACAAATGCGGGTATGTATATACAGTCACGGGGTTTTCCTGTAATTTATTATGGGATCACTTTTTGAAGTTGCCAGTTTGCATTTCGTTTCGGCCTTTTTCCTTTTTATCTTTCTTTGGCTGAAAATTAGTGTGGAGGGGGTTATTTGCAAATGTGCAAATTAGCAAAATGGAGGGTGTTTTTTGTGGTGGAGGCTTCATGATGGTTCTAGCATGTCATGATTTCTTTTTGTGCATCATTACTTGCTTTATGGTGAGGGGATTGAAAAAGACTTGGGAAAAGACTTTCTTTATGATGATCACTCATCATTCTCTTTCTTGCATGATTGACTCACTCCCTCCTCTTCTCATGAGAGGGCCGGCCACTTCATGTGGGGCGAAATGGGTGTGTAAAAAGTTCACTCTCATTTGCTTGCATCAAAAATTCCATAGCACATCTCCATAGTTGATTCCTCCACCAAAATAGCAACTTCAAACAACCCCTCGAGACATAGCATTCTACACTTAGTCTACAGCAATCTTGGACACGTCAGCTTGCTAACTTCGTGTCCGAGTTGCCTCGGTTCAGAGGTGGGAGCCCGTAAAAAGACTCGGTGATGTGGTGCCCTTTCCGACGAGGAGATCGAGACCGGAGATGCCGCAAGGAGATAGGGATGGTGGCCAAAGACCGAAGGACACGGATCGCTCGGTATAGCTCTCTACCCTTTCTCTAGTTAGCTACTAGTAGGTTAATGGTCCGATCCGGGTTAATCGTCCGCGGTAGCGCCGATTTCTAAGTAAAGAAAAGTTTTCGTTTCCGCATTTTGGCCTCGGATAGACGGCCGGAGCGCTACCGTAGACTTACACTTACCTCCCCCTCTCTATGCATGGCCGGCCACAAAAAAGGAATGGGTGGCAAAGGATTTTTTGGTGTGTGGAAAAATATTCATTCTCATTTGCATGCATAAAAAATTCCTTAGTTGATCTCCAAAGTTTTTCCTTCACCTCCATCTAAAAATGGCAACTTCATAAACCCTTGAGGCAAACCGTTCTACACTCAGTCTACAACAATCTTGGATACGTCGGCTAGCCAACTTCGTGTCCGAGTTGCCTCGGTTCAGAGGTGGGAGCCCGTAAAAAGACTTCTCGATGTGGTGCCCTTCCGACGAGGAGATTGAGACCGGAGATACCGCGAGGAGATCGGGATGGTGGCCGAAGACTGAAGGACACGGATCGCTCGGTATAGCCTCTCTACCCTTTCTCTAGTTAGCTAGTAGTAGGTTAATGGTTTGATCCGTGTTTTAAGTACACGATAGCGCCGGTTTTCTAGTTTTGAAAAAGTTTCTTTTCCGCATTTTGGCCTCGGAAAGACGGTCGGGGCGCTACCGTAGACTTACATATGCATGATCTAGTAAACGTGTCAAGATAAAGAATAAACAGATAGCATACTATCATGTCGAGAAAGAATGTCCTTTGAATATATATATACACATACCGATACATCCACTATCAAATAATGGCCTCTAGGCCATAGATATATCCAACATATACAAGAAGGTTTTAGAGAGTAAGGCTGTCTTCCTCGTATTGTACGTGGATGACATACTCTTGATAGGAAATAATATTCCTATGCTACACTCGGTCAAGCTCTTCTTATCAGAAAGTTTCTCCATGAAGGATTTGGGTGATGCCTCTTACATCCTGGGGAGAATCACTGGACAGCTGTGAAGAACATTCTTAAGTATTTGAGAAGGACTAAAGAAATGTTCTTGGTATATGGTAACGGTAAACTCCAGATGGAGTCCTTTACCGATTCGAGCTTCCAGAGTGATACGGTCAACTGAAAGTTCGTTTCGGGTTTTGTCCTTACCCTCAGTGGAGGGACGGTATGTTGGAAGAGTTCCAAGCGATATACCGTGCCAGACTCAACGATGAAGACTGAATTGCTAGGTTACGGCAGCGCCCCGGCCATCAAACCGTGGCCAAATGCGGAACAAAAATTTACTAAACTGGCGCTACCATTACCCGATTCCCGGATCTACCATAAACCCTAAACTAGAAAGCTAATATAGAAGTTAGAATGGTTATACCGATTTGATCCATGTCCTTCGATCTTCATTCCAAGTTCCAAGTGGTTCCTTGATGAAGTTTGGTTGCCGGTCTTCCTCTATCTCCGATGATCCACCTGAGATAAACGGCGCAAGCTTCAGCTTCGACAAACGAGGCAACCGATACTCCAAAGTTGCTAGCCATGGAGAGTAGAGGTGTAGGAGAGTGTCACTATATTTTTCTCTCTTCATAATTTGCTCAATGAGCAACCATAGAAGATGAAGGAGGTGAGGAAGCAATGGCATGAGCCAAAAAAATTGGCTAAGTCTTTTGTGTGAATGAGACAGTAAAAAGCTAGTGAAGAAATTATCAAGTAAGGAAAAACAATGAGCCTTGCCCTCTCATGAGATGGCTGCCCCTTCTCTCTCAGCCTCACAAAAAATATCTCATCCAATTTCCAATTAAACAATTGCAAACCATACCTTGCTCCATGCCTCATGCCACCTCACACCTCCACCTCATTTATTAAAAAAATGAATTTCCAAAAAGGAAAATCATATAAATGAGGTGTTCACTTCTAGAAGCTATTCCGTATGAAATACGAAATATAACCCGGTACATGTATCGTAATACATATATGCGTATTCGTACAAAAATACGAATACCCAAGAGAGAAAATGAATAGTGAACAATAATACTAGAATATAAATACATATATAAATTATTAAATCGAAACCTGATTTAATAATCCGGCTTAATCCCAAGCCGCTAGTATTATCAACCGCCCGATTAAAGTCTGCGCAGCATGTGCACATATTTAAACAGACACCTGTATATACCAACATACGTGATCTACACCATATCGCCTGAACCGTGAAAACCCTCTGTGTGGGACTCTAAAGACTCGTCAATACGATGGCAGTGGGTTTAACCACAAGCACGTCAGCGGCACTAGCTATACGTAACAGCTACCCAGGTATTGAGAGAAAGGGAGGCCGATGAGCAAACTCATCCTGAACCCCTACTGAGCCTGGAAGTGACAATATCCGTATAGTCCGGTCTGTCCGTCTAAGAGTATCGCATATCGAGTTTAGGAGGGTGGATAAAGTCAGACACCTAACAACGCGACATTAAGTGTCGTCATGAAACCCATCACCATCTGAGAAACAATCGATTCTAGATCGGTAATTCTCATCCACCGTGGCCACGGATTTCAGGTTATGGCCACCCGTGCACAACGCGACATCAACCCCCAATACCGGGAAAGACGAGTCCCCGACGATCCGATCACTGCCTCCATGTGGCTTGTGACTGTACCCAATTAAAACCTGTTTGCACGACTCCTATGAGCCATAGTAGGGTAGTAATCAAAGCACAGCGGGAACTCAGATGAGACAAATGACGATCTCAGGTCGACAGACTAACCTGTACACATGTCACGTGGGAACTACTATCTGACAATTGGTATAATACCAACTAGCACGTTCCCGGCGAGTCCGTCCAGTGAACTCATAACCCAATGAGCACCTGTATACTATCTTAGGTGAACAAACTAACATCAATAGCTTGTGAGACCTGGCCACCGTCCCTCGTCAGGGTCTCGATCAGTATACACTAGTTTACACTAGAGTATTGATGCCCAGTCTCGATACTTCCACGACTAGGGACATTTAAGGATGTGCTTATAGACCCCCAGCTCCCACGTATATGATCGCCATCATAATGCCGGTAGTCAAGCAAGAATCCTATGGGCTCTATCAACATGTACATGATGATAAAAACAAACCAGATAGCATACTATCATCTCGAGTAAGACTGTTCTACCTGTATAGGTCCTCCTTCAATCATCATAATCACCTGCCTGCGATTACGATAATTGCCTTGAGGGCACTATAGCCAACAATCTCCCATTTTCACTTAAGGCCAATTATTGCGATGTCGCATACTCACAGCCCGTATGATACCGAACACCCAACTTCTCTACTAATCAGTTTCGTAAAGCCCGTTTGCGAAGCTAATGTGTTCGAGAAATAGCCTCAGTGAGTGGATCCACTTCAATGTTTCTTTCTGTATCTCTCTATATCTCAACTTTGCGGAGAAAGCTATCTCCCGAAATGAGCAATACATGTCTTAGAATTTGTCTGGATATCTGATGGGACCCAGTTCACAAATGAACTCCAAATCCGCCAAACTTCCTAGACTGTATCATCCACTGAATTTAATCAGTATCATGCGCCATGCCTTTTCTCAGTATCCGCTTGGACCACCTGTCAAACATACTGTCCCTCAAAAGAGGGAAAACTATAACTCTGACAGTCACTCTATCATCCAGATCACCTTGGAAGCCTAAAATGATAACTGTCACTCGAAGGAGGCTGCCATTACCACATCCCTAGAACATCCATTTATGTTCATAAACTGCTTCCCAACGTTTCTCCAGGATTGGATTAATATATCTGCTTATTGCAGCTAGTGCAAAAACAATATCTGTTGTGGTACTTGACATTTCATGATTAATTCAATTGCCAAAGCAAGTGATATGCTAATCATGCAGATCCCTCTCCCCTTTAGTCTGTAAGACACCGTTAGAGAGGGTGACTCCATCACCTGCAGGTACACCACCATGCCAGGAGTCGTCCATTCTAAAATCCCTTCAGAATAAAGTCAAAGTACCCAGATTTCCCAAATCCAGATCTAAAACAATAGATCTAGTAACCAGAAACCCTGATATTATATCCATATCCAATATGGAGAAACAATTTTGTGACAACCACAGTATAACCGATCGTAGTATAGGAATATTTCTTCCGATCAAGTGCATGTCATCCTAATATCTAGACATCACTCTCTACTACCTTCATAGCAGATCCATCTCCTATTCTAATGAAGTCAAAGCCTATGACTGTTGCATAAAAAATAGATGATCTATTTCCGCTATACCTTCTTTAGTCTATAAATAGACATAAGCTACTTGCCCACTATGCTTCCGCTACTCCTACTGACTACAACAACCTTCTGGCAGAGTCAAATACACGTGTACTTCCAAAGCTAGTTTAGAACGACGCTATACTCATCCTCTTGCCGGGTCTTATAGTCTAGAACAGCAGCAATGGCAAGTCTGGATAAACAATAACCTCCCTGTCACCGTGAGAAGACCGAAGTACCTCTCAGGTGCCTGAGGTTACCCACCAAATCTGCGGAGTGGATAATGGAATGTCGAAACTAATTGAATCCTTAGGTTCTATTAAATCTTCAGTGATCGTTTGTTGTTGTGGAATCACTTCCAGTTCTACCATACTCCCTCTTCGGTTTTTCTGAAAAAATTTATTTTACTAAAATTGTGGCGAGTCAAGAACAATTTAAATATTGATCTTCCTGATGGTAGAAAGTTAACCCTCGTCAAAGCCCGGGATAACCCACAAACTGCCATTACTGAAACGTGCCTCGAGTTTATCCGGATTCTGGTTTTAAGCATCAGCCGGAAAACTCCCTATACCTTAACATCGTTAAGATATAAATTGATTCTATATTTATCTAATATAGAAACAAAAGCACTAATTTAATTGGAACCAGATTCAAAATCATGCAGCTGTCTCAAGTGCATATCAACCTAATGGAAAAAGGCCAATCAGCATTACTCATCTAGGAGTGCATCCATATATGAGTAACCTGAAAGAGAAGCAAGTTCTCAAAACCATTACTATCAATGAAATACCAAACACAAGTATCTACATTTTCGACTATCTCGAAGAATCCTGATACTTCCAACGAATGGTTCTCTACTTTATTCTTACACCTATAACTTCTCAATATCTGGACCTTGCATTTCAATGAAATACTTGTCTAGAACTGGAGAAGTCATGAGTATACAG
Source organism: Agapanthus africanus (assembly GCA_030015575.1). Taxonomy (NCBI): domain Eukaryota; kingdom Viridiplantae; phylum Streptophyta; class Magnoliopsida; order Asparagales; family Amaryllidaceae; genus Agapanthus; species Agapanthus africanus. The sequence goes on along the minus strand of CM057341.1, from coordinate 339,594,941 downwards.
AATATAGTACGAGTACCAGCCCCTTTGTCCTAATGGAAACTGGACAACATACAATTCTTTGTATAAGTCCCCTGAGTTTAATAACTCAAACTCTGTGCGTCGTAGGTTAAAAACTATACTATGGTTAAGAAGAATTACACCGCTGTTGAATGCACCTTACCTAATCACCAACTGATATAGGTAAATGTCACAGACATAATTTCAAAAAGTTATATCTCACTTTATAAAATAAACGTATAGATATATCAGTTTGAAATTGGCGCATAACAACGGATATTCAAAACCAAATTTTTGCCGTCAGGCAAAACCCAGATGATTTCCTCAAATATCACCAATTACAACGAATTCCGATATAATGAGAATCTAATCATCCAATTCCCAATATCTTACTCCCACTCACCATTCGCAATAACATACAGATGTGAGAAACTGATCTGGTAAATACATACCCTGGAGTTAGATTCCAATTAGGAAAACAGTTTTCAATTAATATCGCACGGTGAAACTGAAACATGAAAATATTTCAAAGAGGGGTTAACTGGTATCCTTAGTGATCAGTGGAAAATATTGTAATCTGTAACACATCAATTTCCTCATTTTTCTACTCATCTAATAATAGTTGATATAAATATAACGCATATTACCAGTTTGTCTGGAAAATACTAAATACCACGTGTTATAGTTATAATCAACATTCTAGAGGGAAATTGAGTGTTTATTACTACACGCTTGATATTGTATAGCTCAACATATTTTATCGAGATTGTGTGCAGGAAATTCTTCAGGTCAAGGAACTTGAATCGCAAAAGTGCCGATAAAACGCATCAAGTCAAAGACTTGAAATCTGGTAGCTACCAAGAAACAATAATAAGATTCCAGGTATCAGAGAAGAACCCTAAATCCAACATCAACGGACATAGAGAAAACCAGCCATCAAACTCATCATATAGCCGCGGAACAACGGCCGAGTCAGGCCAATCCGCCGCGGATCCGCGTCCGAGTCGACTCATTGGCGGTCGACACTTTTTCCAGAGGTCCCTTATTACGGCCAAGCTTCTTCAAGACACTTCGAACTTTGTAGATTTCTCCAGAAGCTTCCCTTCAAACTTCCAAGCTTCTTATGCAAGCTTGGTACCTACCTGGCTTCCTATGCAATCTTCATAACAACCTACCTTCTAGGGGAAGATAAAGGAAAATCTATAAAAGGATACCTAGGGCTTCATTACATGGGTTGTTCAATAATTTCACACACAAGTTGAGTGACACAACTTGTGATCCAATCCAAACCCTAACCCAAATCCAATTCCAAAGCCAAATCAAGATCCATTGAGAAGCAAATAAAGCGAGTAATCAACGATCCTTCATCGCAACGCCGATCATCACCCGATCAAGAGATCCACGACGATCCGCGACTCACGGCAATCGAGCTTCGCAAAGATCGACGACAAATTCACCTCATCAAAGGAGCGATCGAGAGCTTAATCTTGTACCTCGAATTGAGGAGTTGTGTAAATTTGAAGAAGATTTAATGAAGGTGATAAATTGTTAATTCTCGTTTTCTTTACATTCTTGCATTATGAAATTCTTCGTTCTTCATTCTTTAATTTTCATGATGTGTGAGTAAAATCTCCGCTTGTAAAGGATTCGAGAGAATCGGTAGATCAAGTGATGATAAAATCCTAATACTAATAATAAGTCTTAGGAGATTTGTGAACTTTAGGGAAAAGAATCATCAATGACCTAAATTGGATCGATATCACATTCTTGCTAATTTTGTTGCAAATTAGGGATTCAATAATTGATGATTCTCTTTGCTAAAAGCTAGATCCGAATGATGATCAATGAAAAGACAAGGGATAGAAAAGGAGAAACCCTAGTTTCTTCAATAGATCCCTAATCTTCATTCATCACCTTTGTCCTAGCTACAATTCATTAATAGATAAGATAAGTCATTGTTAGATTCATCATTGCTACTAATTCAATTGAATCCTACAAGCTATTCTTCATAATCTTGATAACTAAATTGATTTGGACATCTTCTTAATTCTTGAATATATTCTTGATTTTCTTGAAATGACAACTCAATCAAATCTCGGATTACTTTCTTGAATTTTCTTTTATATTTTCATTTCAACTCATCTAAAGCAAGATCGAACAAGTACACACATCTCAGTGGACGATCTGTATTCATTAACGAGCTACATCGACACCGTTAATTGATTGCGGTTTAAATTTCTTTGGTTGTGAAACATTTTACAAAACACGTCAAGAAAGATCAATCAAACGGCGTTGTTGCCGGGGTTCGAGTGCTAATTTGTTCGTTTTTGTTATTTGAGTTGAAAATTTTATTATTCCATCAGAATTTTTTAGATCAAAATCGCATCATGTGCTTAACGATTTGTTGTGAATTCTGTAAGGGAATCTGGAATCTCTGCAGCAAGGGGAAAAATATTCAGATCATCTCAGGAAGTCCAGTGAAGTAACAGGAGCACCAGGAAAATTTTTTGTACAAAGATCTTGCAATTGAACCGCGGATCCGCAGTATTTCCCTTGATTTCGCGGCGGAAGCGCGGCGAATCTGACGAATTGGAGCTCCATTTTTCTCTGGTATATTCTGTACTTTCTTATCTCCTCCGTGCTCTGTCCAATAACCATTTTCTGCAGGATTCTTTGCAAAAATTCGCAGCGCCGCTAAAGAAAAATTGTTGCGTGTTTGATCTTGGTTGTTTGCATATTTTAACACGGAAATTAAAAGGCAAAGACCAAATTCAGATTCGGTGGGGAGTTCATTACCCTTCCTAAGCCCCAAAAATCACAAAACTTGCATCCGCATCACCCTCATTAACTAAAAAAATATCTAGACATGACTCTAAGGAGCGTCGCGCTCACTTAGGACAGAAGGAGATTGTGGCTAATCTACCGTTTATCCGCATTTCTTTTGTGGTGTCTAAGGCAAGTGGTTACTTAATTAGGCCCACTACTTACGTAGTGGAGAACCTCCCACTTACCTGGCACTTACCTATCAACAGAAGGGATAAAGAGGCAATAGAGGATCTATCCTGCAATTTGTCTTCTGGATGTCTAGGAGCGGTCTAGAGACTTGACCTAGGTGACCATTAGATATAGGGTTGCTTGTGCATATTTTGTGATTTAATTTTTCAAAAATCCGTATTTTTTCAAAACAAACACCAAACACAAATCATTTTCTCTAATTATCACAATGCTGCCACTTGTGCTAAACCATTTAGTGCATGCTTGGCTGGACACGGTATTCTAGGGCCCGTCTTGTCCGCGTTCCTTCTATCGACTCCGAAGTCGGTATTTCTACATGTACTTTTTCTTCACCCACTACCACTCCCACTTCGATGGACGGATCTTCATCAAACTTCTTTAACACTATTCTTCCACCGTCCGCAGTTGCGCAAAATCAGCCCCGCATCTCTCTCCAAGAGAGATGCTACCCTTGTTTCCCCCAATAGGAGCAAAACTCTGTTTTAAAATTCAAAATTTAAATTGAAGCATTGCTTCAGATTCAGTTCTAGGCGCGCTGCGCGCCACGTGTCAGACACAGATGCGCTAGCGCCAGGTGCGCTGCGCCCTAGGAAACGCACCCCCAATCAGAGGAAAGCTCTGTTTTAAAATTCAAAATTCAAAAGTTGAAGCAACACTTCAGATCGAGCGCTAGGTGCGCTGCGCGCCACTTGTCAAACACGGATGCGCTAGCGCCAGGTGCGCTACGCCCTAGGCAGTACACCATGAATGCGCTAGCGCTAGGAGCGTTGCACACTACGTGTCAAACACGGGTGCGCTAGCGTGGGTTGCCCTGCGCTCTGCGCTGTGCGCCACGTTTCAAACGTAGGTGCGCTAGCGCAAAGTGCGCTGCGCTCTAAGCAGCGCACCATGTGCAAAGCACGGATGCGCCAGCGCTGAAATTAAAAATTCCTTACCGTTAGATCAAAAGATCTAATAATGATAAATCATTAATTTATCAGAATAAAATTATGTTATGGAAAGATCTTTCCAATCTTGTTAAAAACAAGAAGATTGCTTCTGTAAAACAGAAGCCATATGATCAAAGATCCAACGGTGGGGAAACATCCCCAAATCAATCAGAGAAAGATCTCTTTAACTGATTTAACAAATCAATATGCCCTATATAAAAGCCCCAAGATTTCAAGTATGAGATAGAAAAACCCCTCTACAAATTTGGAAAAAACTCAAAGAAAGAAAATTAAGCTTTTAGCAAAAGAAGATCATTCCTTCAAGATAAAGAATATGAACAATGAATGCAGAGATGAAATCATCTCATGAAAAGAAGAACTATCTTCTTAAAAAAGATCATAGATCTATTAAAAGACCAAGGTCTTTTATAAAATGAGATCAAAAGATCTCATTATAAAAACAAAAGAAGTATTTACTTCATTCACAGATTATTGATCTACAAAGGCAAAGCCCTTACAAAAATAAGAACTGTTGTTCTTGAACCTTGAGGCAAAACCTCCTTTAAAAAGAACATAAATCTGTTCACAGATCACAAATTTAATCAAATGCGTTTTGCGCTATTGAAATGCGCCTTGCGCTCTTGAACAGCGTTTCTGCGCACTCTAGATCGGTGCTCAGCACCAAAGTGCGCCACGTGTATATCACGTATGCATCTTACGCTATGCGCTTCTGAAATAGCGCACTGCGCTCATGGGCTGGCGCTCTACGCCAAGCGCGCCACGTGTCACTCACGTGTGCTCCATTAAATTGATAGCGCAATGCGCTCATGGACTAGCGCTTAGCGCTCATAAACTGGCGCAATGCGCCCACCATCTGGCGCTTAGCGCCAAGCGCGACACATTTCCTTTTCGTGTGCGCTACTCGGCAGAAGCGCAATGCACTCTTTAATTGGCGCAAAGCGCCTGGTGCTCCACGTGGCGTGCTGTCAGAACAAACATTGTTCTGATGAATGCTATGCATTCAATACAAGACAAAAAAATGTGTCAGGATCCAATGCTCAGCATTAATAAAAGGGCCAAGCCCAAAAAAGGCTCAAGCAAGAACAATAAAATGTTAAAACATTTATTGGACTTAGCCCAATGTTGGCCATAAGTCTTAAACTTATATTTAATTGAGCCCACCTGCTCACGAATATTTAACAGATCTTAGTCCCAAATTGGACTACAAATCTTTCAACCAATTCACACCGGTTCGAGGGTACATCTCTGAACTTCTCTGATACATGTCGTTGTAGTCCTTCAACGTCTTCAGAGAGGTGATGGGTTCCGACAACCATACATTGCATAGACTACGATGTCTTTAAACCGGACTATGGGGTCCTTAAGCCCATGGACTACGATGTCCTTAACCTGGACTGTGGGGTCCTCAAGCCCATGGACTACGATGTCCTTAACCTGGACCGTAATGTCCTTAAACTAACAATGGACCGTAATGTCCTTAAACTAATATTGGACCACTATGTCCTTAAACTGATATTGGACCACCATGTTCTTAAACTGGTAATCGACCGCAATGTCCCTAAACTAAACAACAGAGCCCAAACGCTGTTTTGTCGGATCTAAACGATCCCGTTAAGTTGATCTTAGTCTGAAATTAGACTAACGTATCCTTAATACACGTTTAAGTTGATCTTAGTCCCAAATGAGACTAACGTATCCTTAAACCCAACCCCCAAACCCAAATCTAAGAAGATACAGATTTGGACTAATCTACGCCCTACGGGCGACAACATAAATTAGTCTCCGTATACAATCCACGGGCAACCAAAAACAAAACAAACACACACGACACGAAGTGACCATCTGGAGAAGGAGAAATTGGTTACCGCGATGCGGTAGCGTAATTAACTGCAGGGGATAGCGCCTGCAGGGAAGAGCGTCCCCACAATCAAAAACCCCTCAAATGAGGGGGAATCTGACGAAGTCTGCTACATCGGCCACATCCGTTTAAACCTTCGATACATGGTGCCATAAATCAACTTGGCATCATCGGAGAGATGGACGGATAGCACCAATTAGCATCTGCCCCGAAATTCAGGCGAGACGTCCGCCGCGTCTTCGTCCGCATCTTTCGACGGGGAACAGATTCTGCCATGCCCGGTGGGAACTTTTCCTCTTTCCACTCCACACTTCGTGTGTCGTTTTCGCGAGCGAATCGCGGTTTGATATGGGTGCCCTTGGGTTCGAGGTACAAAGATTTGGTGTCTTTCTCCGTGCAGAAAACGAAAGATCAATGGCGTCTACTTGCACGAAGTGTTCCAGCTGCAACTGCAGCTCACGTTCCACCTCATCTGGAGGTGTAGCTTACGGGCCTCAGGCATCCTCCTTGTTCACAATGCCAGTGGACCAAGTGACTCAGGCCACCACTGGTCTATTCTTTGGGGCAATGCTCCCACCCATGAACTTCAATGCTCCTGTACCTTCACAAGAAGTCCCCAAGAAATCGGTCTTTGATCGACTTACCACCGCTACGGCCCCTCTCGATGGGTCGTCCAGCTCCGGCGCCTCAGTCTTCGCCAGATTAGGCCAAAGTTCATGTGGGCCTATGATGAAGCCTGCAATTCCAAGGAGGATAGCCATCCCTGCTCCCGAAGTCATCAAGGCGGCTTCTCCTGCCAAAGGGTCGGTCTTCACAAGACTAACTGCTCCGGCTTCCGCTCCAGTCGAAGTCCTCGAAGCTACTTCTCCCGTCCAAAGGTCTGTCTTTGACAGGTTAGACACTGCTGCTCGACGGATGTCGGTCTTTATGAGGCTGGTACCAGCAGCGCCTCACCAGAACAGGGGGCATGACAAAGTCACCCCTAAAACTGAAACGATCCCAACGGGTCGACACGCTCGACATCGCCACTGGCGCCGAGTAAGGAAAGCTGGGGGAAACTCCCCCTCTGGGCTAACTCCACCAGCCCCAACGGTGGAAGTCAATGCTGCTGTTCCAACCGGGAACAACTTTGAATTGCTGAACAAGGTGCGCAGGAACTCTCCTACCGCCGTACTGAAAAGATCTCCTCCACCTGTAGAGAATGCATCAAAGGCGAAGCCGGAGCAGCCCCTCAGCGGTTGTCCTCCAAAATCTATAAAGTCTGGCGACAGGTTCAGGACTCAGTAATTGATCAAGATTACCCTCGCCGACAGAAAAAGGTGAAGGTTCAACAAGAAGAGAACCATCTTGCCAAGCCACAAAAGGTAACAGCTTTCTGGGTGCCCGCTGCAACGGCCCCCTCGACTTCAACTACTCAAAAGAGAAGGAGGCCAGAGAAAGCCCCTGTGACTACAGCAAACCGCAAAGACGCTGAGCCCAAACGCCCCAAGTCTGGGGGCATAATGGTGCATACTGTTTACATGGCTTCCGGAAATGAGGAATGCCGCGCTTCGACGGGACACCGACCGCTCACCCGATCCGTGACAAAAGCCCATGAGCAGCAACAGAAGCTTCAGGAAATGCTAACACAAATGGCCGCACTCACCGGGCCAAAAGAAAGCCCTGAGGCGTCATCGGAACAGCGTCATGAATAAGAAAGCGATGCTGACTTCCTCCGCAGAGTCCTCGAAAAGAAGGACAGAGAAGCAGCAGAACAAGCGGCTAATATAAAACGAATGGCGCTTCTCTTCCAAGACATAGTCGGGATGATGTTACAACCAGAACCCCCAGCTGAAGACCCTCCTATCATCATTGAAGACGACAGAGGGAAGACATCGAACCCTCCTCCGGCTCTTTCAGCAGCCAAAGAGGAAACCATTTCGAAGGACGCTCTAGATGAATACATTGCTCAGCAAATACGAGCTCACCAGGCGAATGAAGCGGACGGCCAAGTCGTTAAAACTGGGCGACCATATCCAGGCTGGTATGACCAAATAAAGTACCCACCGGGATATACGATCCCTAAATTTCATGTATACAAAGGGATGGGCAATCCCCACCAGCATGTCGCTCAGTTCAGGGCTCTATGTGGCAACACCGGAGGTGATGATAAATTGCTACTTCGCCAATTCGTCGGCAGCTTGTCGAAAACGGCATTCGAGTGGTACTCTGAACTTCCAAATGACTCTATCAAGACATTTGCGGAAATGGAGCTGCTGTTTACACAGAGATTCGCAAGCGCTAGCGAGCGTACTCCGATTACCGCACTGATTAACGCCAGGGTAAAGCCAGGCGAAACATGGGTGCAATATGCAATACGGTGGCGAAATTTATGGTCAAAATGTGAGCAACACATTTAGGAACCACCTGCGGTGGGCATGTTCGTGGGCACTCTAGACCTTCTTGCAACTATTTCCCAATTCATGATCTTCTTCAAGCCGACCACGTTCTAAGCCTTAATTGACAAGCTGGCCCAGATGGACCAGATGGGTCATAGACCGTCTCCTCCAAAGCCGGAGCCGCGGAACGAGAAGGGAAAGGGGAAAGCGACCTTCGTCGCCAATACTCAACAGCAGCCCAGTGGCCCAAAACCAGCTGATCGCCAGAATAATAGAACACGATCTCTTGGAGATAAAATGAGACGCCCTTACTCGTTCCCTCGGGACAAGACGAAGAGGTTATTCGAGCTGGCACTGCGCAAAAGGATCATCACTCACCCGGAGCCAAGACGCCCAGCACAACCAGGCGACATTAGCAATCCTAACTATTGCCCTTATCACCAAATGTTGGACCAACCGATCGAAGATTGTTACATCTTCAAAAGCTGGATAGAAGACCAGTACCAACAGGTCAAGTTCGTGTTATCCGAAAACTGGAAGGTGAACCCGCCTCAACCGCACGCTCTCAAGAAGACAGATACACCGGGGGCTGTTCATATCAGAATATTGCATTTTATACCGCCCATTCTTACGCTCGTTTGTTTATAGGCAGGTGCTTTTTATCAGTGTTTTCTACATAATTGCAGGATACTTGTCTCGGCTCTAAACAGTGAATATCATGAAAAAGTATGACAAATTCTGGATTACTGCCAACAACTGATAAAACACGGGTCTCCGCTCTCTATCCGTGTGTTGCCACATACCAGTTTAAGGGACAAAATGGCAAATCGATTGTCATGTCATGCACAAGGCTCAATGGCAACACAAGATCCAAGAAATCTACGGGGAGCTCGAGGAAATCATGACAAAAAGGTCCACATCAAATCACCTATTGCTCAACAGAAATTCTGGAAAAATCGTGAAGAAAATATGAGAAAAAACATATACCAGAATAAAGGACACAGGAGAACAGGGAAACACCCAAAAGTTGATGGCCTAACACCACTAAAGGGCCGCGCAACCGCGGCCTAAGCATGCTTAGGCCGCGGAACCGCGGCCGTATGATGTCGACAGGTAGTCATTTTTCAGGGGCAGTTTGGTACTTCCATTTTGGTCCACAGTGTTGCCCTAGGTTTCCAGATCCCTGCCTATAAATACTCCAGAACTGAGCTAAGCCAAGGGTCCAATTTTTTTTGTCCATTCTTTTGCCTCTTTTTGTTAGGTTTTAGTCTTTTTCTTCTTCTTCTTCATTCTTCCTCCATGGAAATGTAGTGAGAGCATTGAGTGGATGTTAATGAAGATGAGGGCTTTTGTATCATTCTCTTTTGTTTAACTTCCCCTTGAGATTCTTGCTTTCTCTTGATCTTTCAACCTCTTCATTGAGCTTGAAAGGTTAAGAGTTTGTTATTGATCTCAAGGGTCGTATTTTCTTATGGAATTAGCGCTTCATTTCACATGCGTTCTCTACCCTTCTCTTGATCTTGCAACCTCTTGATTGAGCTTGCAAGTTTAAGGGTTGGCTATTGATCCCATGCTTGTCTTGAGTTCTAGTTTCTATTTCCTTTTATTGCTTACTTGCTTTTTATTATCTTTGTTTACTTTCTTGCAATTTAAATTCATGCACTTAATTACTTGTAATCTTTTCTTTTCTTTGTTCTTTTTGTTCTCTCTTTTTTGCTCATCTTGTGAATGGTTGTAATTATTGTTGTTGTTAAGAATCAATACGATATTGTAAGTTAATACTTCCTTGCTCATTTCCTTTTCCCGTTATTTTCCATTGATCTCCGCCCAAACCATACGCAAGCGCTCCGTTAGGCACCCTACCCTAACAAGGTAACGGTGATTCCTAACCGCGACCGGTTGCGTTCGGTTTGGCCGGAGGCGAAAGAAAGAGACAAGAACGGAAGGACAAGGGTAAATAAGCCGGATTCCACGAATACCGCGCTTAAATCCCCTAATCCACCTTGTTGCCGATTGCTCTAGCTTCAATTGGTCAAGACTCGGCTCAACGGTTTTGAGTACGGATTTCTTTAGCTTACATTATCGTATCTTTTCTTAACAACTTTATACTTGCAAATAATACACATAGGTTAGATTGAACAAACAAATACAAATTCTTTATTGACTCGTCTAAAACAAGAACGGACATACAACCATCTCCCTGTGGATCGACCCGTGCTCAACCGGCTAGCTGCATAGCGACACCGTCCTGATCGCGGTTATACTTTAGAACTTTGAACATCCGACAAGCTAAAAGCGTGCGATCAAATGGCGCCGTTGCCGGGGAGACGGTAGCGTATTTTCTTTCTTGTTATTCGGGTTAATATTCTTTTTGTATATATAAAAGAAAAATATATATAAAAAATCTTTTTGTTTTTTTTGATCATTTTTGTGGGCAAGAGTGCAGATTTTTGCAGATTTGCAAACTGCGATTGTGGGGAGCAAAGTGTACATTCAAGGCTAAGGTGATTGCAAAGTACAGTGCCAAAGATCCGGGTAGTTTGACCCGCGCAAGCGAACTTTTCAAGCTTACCGGATTTGATTCAACGGGGGTTTCCTAACTCAAAAAATTAACGGTACGTACTTTACTAACACCTTCTTCTCAAATCCGACGCATCCAATATACTATTCTTTGCAGGATTCTTTGCAAGTTCGCTAGCAAACGCTAAAAATTGACTAACCCGTATTTGTTGCAGTGCCACGCTTAAACTAAAAAACGATTTTTTGATTCTTTATAGAATTTTTATTGAATTGCGCATTGCATCAATTAATACGGACTTAAGGGCAAGCGAACCCCGCAATATACGGTAAAGGATTTCATCACCTTTTCCGTGGCCCACAAATCACGAACTTGAGCATAACGTTTACCCGCACAAATTTTAAAAGAAATTAGACTTTAATCCTTAAGGACTTCGTGCTCACTAGGAGAAGTCAACTGTGTTTAGAACCTCGCTTAACGGTATATTGTTTACGGGGTGTCTAGGAAAGTGTTAACGGCGAAACCGCCAAAAGAGAAAGGGTTATTTAATTAAGGAACTTCGCGAAAGCGTTGGAAAACCTCCCCTTATCTCTGCACTTACCTGGCCTCGTGATCAGTGTATCTTGAGCCCGTTTCTCGACACAGTTTTACTTCGACAATCAAGTTCTAGAGCAGGTCTAGTTGACCTAGGTGAACCCTAGAACGATTAGGTGTGTGGTATTTTTGTGTCGTGATTGTTTTTGTCCATATTCTTTTTTTTTGTGTGTGTATTTCATTCTTTTGTTAATATCTAAAAAAAAAAACAAATCACATTCATTTTCCCCCCTTCTTTTCTCTGCCTTTCTTTCTTTCTCTTCATATCATGGGAACCCCACCTCGCAAAACTCTTGTCGAACTTTGGTACCCGCAACCAGACATTACTTCTTACGGTTCTTGCTTTGGCCGAACGTCAAACGATCCCTCCATGCCCAAAATCTCTTTGAAAGATCGGATAGACGCGTCTAGGATAAACACTTGCCCTTCGCAATCCACTCTGCATCAACCTTTTCAACCTCCCCCACCCGCTTATGTTGATACCCCTTTTGCAAGTCGTCCTTTGTCCATCGCTGAACGTATTGAACAATCCCGTAGCCGATCTTTCACTCCTTTCACCACTTCAAATTCTTGGGATCAACAATTCCATTCACCTTCCTATCCAAATGTTGATCCTGCTCCTGTCCAGCCATTCAATTCCTACCAATCCTACCCTACTTTTTCACCTTCCCTAGACATTGCTTCAGAACAGCCATTTGGGAGTTTTCAGTATCCAAACAACTTTGAATCTTTTACTGAAACCCCTTCACAACCCATGTCTAGTCTGGAACAGTCGTTGGAAGACTTTAGGGTAGCGTCCAGGCAATAGATGATGGATTTGAATGCGTCCATGGCCGCTCTCATACAACCTACTGACCCGGTAGCTAGTTTCCAGCTAGCTCCAAATTTTCCAATGTATGATGAGACGGTAGGACGGGCGGAGAATTTGAGTGGAGAAAGTGAGCTGTATACCCTTCCAAATCAAACCTACCCGTCTCAAATTGAATCCCACAACTCCTGTTTTGAAAGTCTATCAAGTATCCCACATGATTTATCAATTGAAGATAGAATGATGAATGAGTTGTGCGACTTCGTAGTATTTGATTTACCTGATTGTGAAGGGTCCCTTCCGAGTGAAACCAATCCCAAACCTTTTGACCTCTACACCTCCACTTTAGAACCTGAATCAATTGATATCCATGCTTTTGTCGAGGTGTCAGAGAATTTTGATTTTCACTTGATTAAGGATATTGACGCCGGGAATATTTCGGATGATGAACCCGTAGATTTGGCTGAGTTTGTCTCTTCAAATCATCATCCTGAGTCATTAAATGTTTTTCTCGAACCCCATATGCGTCTGGATTTTGAAGAGAAGTGCATGGATGTGCTAAATTTTGAGGAGAATATTGAGGATAGTTTTGAGGATGAACCAGTTTTAATTGATGAGTCGGATTTTCCCATTCATCCTGTCCCTGTCATTGACTGTGTACACCCTCCTGAACCTTTAACCGATACCCCTCCTCGATCACTTCCCTCCATTCTTTCCGTCGTTCCGACCTTGCAAGCAACCGTCTCACTTTCATTTCGTATGTCTGGTTTACCGAGTTCGGCTTACCCATGGTTTCTTACGAATCTTGAGGGATTTGACCCAATCTCTCGCCGGGTTAATAGATTAGCACAATCGCTGTTTACACATCGCTCATCACAAATTGTGCTAATCTATTCACTCCATTTGCACCCTCAAGTTCGTACTCCACTTCTTTTTCCCTTCCGCCATTCTTCTTCTGATATACCGAGACCGTATCCCGCTTCTATCTCCATACGGTCTCGCGTATTCTCCATTTCTTACCTTTTCACCTTCTTTCCCCAACCACTGCTTCACCATGATAAAATCTTTGAATGGTTGGTGTTAACTTTTGGCCTGTGTAAGGCCTTGTATAGCTTGATACTGTTCTTTCCCCCCTAATCCTGAACTTCAACGCTTAACAGTGGAAACACTGTTTTACTTAAGTTTGGGGGGGACACTTTTTTTGTATATATTTTTGTTTTCCTTTTTTTTTTTGTATATAATTGTTTTTGGGAGCGCCGACAATTTTGACCCTCTTGGTGTAGCCTGACAGTGAGGGCACTGTCAAATTTAAGTTTGGGGGTGTGCTCGGTAAGCTTTCTTCCTTCGCATTCATTTGTATATTTTGCATTTGCATACCTTATTAAAAACCCACAAAAAAATTGAAAATTTTCCAAAAATATAAAAATTTTGTCGTCAAGTTAGCTAATAGGGTAACTTAGATTTTTATTCTGAAAGTTTAGTTGATATATTAGAAATAACTAAATTCTAGGCTTAGGGATTGAAAACCCTAAAAATAACCCTCATTCTGTCTAACTTTGGTAAGTATACGTCCTTACAGTTTTTTTGAGAAATAGGTAATCTTGAGTTCAGTCAAGATGAAAGGAAAGTATTGATGCTTTACTGAAGGATAAGTCTGAAAAATAGTTTCTTTTCTCGAGTTCAAATTTAGAAAGTATATACCCTACAAACTGCACTTACACGCTCCTTGAAACTTGGGATAGTAGAGGATACCTTGAAATACTCTTGCCTGAAAGCTTAGTATGAAAGAAAAAACGGTATTTAAAGCTAAACACCAAAAGTGCATGTTGAAAAATATATCCGGTCTTGAAAAAAGAAAAGGAAAAAGAAAAAGAAAAATAGAATAAAGCCAAGACCTGGAAACTGCTATTTACGCTTTAAGCTCACACATTCAGTAATCGGCCGTTAGTGCCTCAAGAAGCATTAATAGTCGCATGAAAGGTGTGTGAGCAACACCGTCCATCATTAAATGAAAAGAAGTAGTATTAGGTATTAAGGCAAGGGTATTATAGCTTGAATTGAATTCTTGAGTGTAGGGGTGCAAATATACACATACGTAGGGGTATACAATTGATGTTTGGATAAGAGATAGAAATAAAGAATAAGACTTGTGTTTTCTGTAAAGTTGATAAAAATCCCTGATTTGAGGCCGCACTTTAGAAGGAAAACTCAGGAGAACCAACATCTTTCTAAACTTTTTTGGAACGTATAGGATCTAAAGTTAAAACAGATAGGAGGTGTGAAACATAAGGGTTGGATATTTCCAACTTAGGATGATAGAGTTTCTAACGTAAATACTAAACTGTAGGAGTAGAATCGATGTTAACTTATGACACTCGCTTGACGGGATTTTGTGAGTGTAATCCGCTGAAAACCCTCAGGAGACAACACTCCTCCTACTAGGGACACCTAGAGGTTTAACGGCTTGTTGCACGTGCTCAGTGCAATCATGTTCCCTGCGAAAGTGCGGTTAGGATCTTATACTTTTTTGTGAATAATTGGTTTTGCTCGGTATGAGCAAAAGTTAAGTTTGGGGGTATTTGTTCATATCAGAATATTGCATTTTATACCGCCCATTCTTACGCTCGTTTGTTTATAGGCAGGTGCTTTTTATCAGTGTTTGCTACATAATTGCAGGATACTTGTCTCAGCTCTAAACAGTGAATATCGTGAAAAAGTACGACAAATTCTGGATTACTGCTAACAACTGATAAAACACGGGTCTCCGCTCTCTATCCGTGTGTTGCCACATACCAGTTTAAGGGACAAAATGGCAAATCGATTGTCATGTCATGCACAAGGCTCAATGGCAACACAAGATCCAAGAAATCTACGCGGAGCTCGAGGAAATCATGACAAAAAGGTCCACATCAAATCACCTATTGCTCAACAGAAATTCTGGAAAAATCGTGAAGAAAATATGAGAAAAAACATATACCAGAATAAAGGACACAGGAGAACAGGGAAACACCCAAAAGTTGATGGCCTAACACCTCTAAAGGGCCACGGAACCACGGCCTAAGCATGCTTATGCCGCGGAACCGCGGCCGTATGATGTCGACAGGTAGTCATTTTTCAGGGGCAGTTTGGTACTTCCATTTTGGTCCAGAGTGTTGCCCTAGGTTTCCAGATCCCTGCCTATAAATACTCCAGAACTGAGCTAAGCCAAGGGTCCAATTTTTTTTGTCCATTCTTTTGCCTCTTTTTGTTAGGTTTTAGTCTTTTTCTTCTTCTTCTTCATTCATCCTCCATGGAAATGTAGTGAGAGCATTGAGTGGATGTTAATGAAGATGAGGGCTTTTGTATCATTCTTTTTTGTTTAACTTCCCCTTGAGATTCTTGCTTTCTCTTGATCTTTCAACCTCTTCATTGAGCTTGAAAGGTTAAGAGTTTGTTATTGATCTCAAGGGTCGTATTTTCTTATGGAATTAGCGCTTCATTTCACATGCGTTCTCTACCCTTCTCTTGATCTTGCAACCTCTTGATTGAGCTTGCAAGTTTAAGGGTTGGCTATTGATCCCATGCTTGTCTTGAGTTCTAGTTTCTATTTCTTTTTATTGCTTACTTGCTTTTTATTATCTTGCTTTACTTTCTTGCAATTTAAATTCACGCACTTAATTACTTGTAATCGTTTCTTTTCTTTGTTCTTTTTGTTCTCTCTTTTTTGCTCATCTTGTGAATGGTTGTAATTATTGTTGTTGTTAAGAATCAATACGATATTGTAAGTTAATACTTCCTTGCTCATTTCCTTTTCCCGTTATTTTCCATTGATCTCCACCCAAACCATACGCAAGCGCTCCGTTAGGCACCCTACCCTCACAAGGTAACGGTGATTCCTAATCGCGACCGGTTGCGTTCGGTTTGGCCGGAGGCGAAAGCAAGAGAAAAGAACGGAAGGACAAGGGTAAATAAGCCGGATTCCATGAATACCGCGCTTAAATCCCCTAATCCACGTTGTTGCCGATTGCTCTAGCTTCAATTGGTCAAGACTCGGCTCAAAGGTTTTGAGTACGGATTTCTTTAGCTTACAATCTCGTATCTTTTTCTTAACAACTTTATACTTGCAAATAATACACATAGGTTAGATTGAACAAACATATACTCATTCTTTATTGACTCGTCTAAAAGAAGAAAGGACATACAACCATCTCCCTGTGGATCGACCCGTGCTCAACCGGCTAGCTGCATAGCGACACCGTCTTGATTGCGGTTAACTTCAATTCTTTCAATCAGGGGCATCGTGTTCTTTCGTAGAAGAAGCTCCATGGGAAGTCGCTCTTTCAGCGAAAACTAAAAGAATGCTGAAGGATCTCCACACATGTCCAGCAATTAGGTGGAAGAATCCACTAGAACCTGAGATCATCGAAGGGATGCTGAAGCCGCGCCCAACTCCAAAAATTGGTAGTGATAGCCAAAGCATTCACACCCAGCCGTCAAAGTCTTCGAAGAAGAAGAAGAAATCTAAGAAGCTCGTGAAGCCTGGTGACAGGCGCACGGACCTGCAAAAGCAGATTGACGCGCTGAAAGAGTATAACCAGAAGGCACAGACTCCAGTCACACTCCAAGAGTTTCTCAGCCACGTCCTTGTGGACTGAGATGATCGAGAAGACTCGTCAGAAGAATCCGAAGATTATGTGGCAAGTTTCCATGTGATCTCTCACTCGTCGATAGACGATGAAGAAGCTCCTTGCACCGAGAAACTGGGGGCAAATCCTGAACAGGGACTTCCAGGGCCATTAGACGAAATGATTGATGCATTCCTGAACGAAGCCCGTCTTAAAAGAAAAGCCGATCGAGAGTGTGAGATGGCCATATTTGAAAAGGATAAACGCCGGCGACTAGAAGAAATGGCTAAAACACTCCAACCAGATCAAAGCATGCCCACGACAGATAAGAGCGGGTTCAAAATGAGGAAAAGGTTCGCCAGAGCCATATCGGTGGGAATGAAGATGCCACCCTCCGAAGGAAACGCTCCTGACGAAGAGGATGTGCATCCCAACTACTGCTTATATCATCCAAGGATTGCACACCCCACCGAAGAGTGCAACGCTTTTAAAAGATGGTGGCAGGGATATGTTGCTCACCAACAACATTTCAAGCGGATGAAACGCAAAACTCGTCGGGAGCAAAGAAATACGACCGTGGAGCATATGAAAACTACAAGCAACTGTCGCATGGTCAACGCCGGGGAATCGCAAGTTCACACCTTCGGGAGCGACTCTGACGGGGAAATAACTCTTGGCCCTCTCTTTAAAGATTCCATATTGGTAAAAGAGGAAGAACCAAATACCTGTGAAAATATTCAGCTGCGCAATCGTACGCTGCCCGAAAAGAATCTTGGGCCCTCGAACAGTGGGTCAAATAGAAACGATAAGGGAAAGGAAAAAGTCCCTGAAGATATCACCCTCGATGACCAAGCCGTCGAAAATTTGACAGCCTAGGACCCGCCAAAGAAAAGTAAGGTGGACTAGAACGTTCTGGCACACTTGAGAAAGCTACCTTCGCACTTAAGCATTCTCGACGCCCTTCTGTTATCCAAAGATGCAAGAGATTCTTTGATCCAGGCATTACAAGAGCCCGAGCAATTCTAAGCTTTCCTCGCCGAAGAAAAGATGAAGGACGAGCTGGAAGAAGTACACACAGCCGATATCACCTTCGGCGATGAAGATCTCCTCCTTGGGACATGCGAGCACAACCGTCCCCTATATGTCTCCGGATACTGTCATGACATCAAGATAGGTAAAATCCTGGTCAACAATGGTGTACGGTTACTAGGCACACTAACAAGGCTCTACAAGGCATCGACCATGCCAAAATTAAATTTTTATTTGTCGAACAACCCTAAGCAAGATCGTATACTAGAGATTAGGCGAATAAAATAGCATGTAAACAACTTTACGACTAAGGGTATGCGAAATACAACCTTTTGTTAGTGTATATGCCCTAGAGGCCATTACTGTATCATACTAGTTTGTATATTACTTAATGGAAGCTTGGGATATTCACAGTTGTATATACAATCTTGCTCGAAATGGTAGTATGCTACTTGGTTTGTCTCTGCTTTAATATGTTCTTGTGTTTCTTTTAGCATATTGCTGATATACATATTAGTAGAGCCCTTAGGATTATTGCTTGATTACCAGCGTTGTGATGGCGCTCACACTCGTGGGAGCTGGGTAATCCATAAGCACATCCTTATACAGGTCCCTAGTCGTTGGACTATCGAGACAGGGCATCGATACTCTGGAGTAGACTAGCGTATGCGCTTCTCATCCCAGCGTGGGAGACGGTCTGTCCCACAGCCGTCAGTACGTCGTACTTGAGATAGTATACGGGTGCTCTTTAGGTTACGAGTACACTGGACAGGACTCGTCGGGGACTGTTGGTTGGTATTATACCTATCGTCAGTTTTCAGTTCCCAGGTGACATGAGTACAGCTTAGTCCGCTGACTTGACACTGTCACTTCGCCTCGAGTGTGTTCCCACTGTACTTGATTACTACCCTACCACGGCTCAAAGGAGTCGTGCAAACAGGTAGTAGTTGGGTGCAGTCCCGAAGCACTTGGAGGCAGTGACGGTTAGACAGGATTCGTCTCTCCCGGTATTGGGGGTTGACATCGCGCTGTGTCTAGGAGAGCCATTACACGAGTAGTCCCTGGCCAGGGCAAGCGAGATATACTGGTAGGTTTCCAGTGTTATCTCAGGGTGTTCTGGGCTACACTCCGACATGACTTGTACCGCTATTAGGGGACTGACGTTCACCGCCCCCTAGGCCCGCCATGCGATGTATCAGACGAACAGACCGGACTGTACGGAGACTGTCACATACAGGCTCAGTAGGAGTTCAGATGGGGTTCACCTCGTCAGTCTTCTTATCGACATCTACCTGGGGACCGTTACGTACAGCTAGTGCCGCTTGCGGTCTGTGGTTAAACCCACTGCCAGCGTAGTGTCGAGTCTTTAGAGTCCCACACAGAGAGCTATTCGCCTTTAGGCAAAATGAGTAGAAGTCGCATGGTTTTGCGACAGGGTTCGTTCACATCCGCGCACTTGTGCACGTTTGCTATCCGGACAGCTTATACTAGCGGGCTTTGGTTTAAGCCGGATCCTAGTATATGATTTGGGATTGGTTTTTCTCATTGTATTCGTATTCCTCGGACCACGAATACGGGTGCGTATGCACAGTTGCTTGAGACAGAGGGAGAGGACTTTGATTAGGGTTAATGACTATTGTCATTTTATTAACCCTAATGCTTATGTGTGTATTATGGTTAATTGATATTAGTTTAATAATTGTGCATGGTTATGGTTGTTGACCATTTGACCTTCTTGACTTATTGTCCTTGGTTGACACTTTGACCATCATCATTTCATTTGGAAGATGCTTTTTGATCCTTGCAATTTGCATTAAAAATGAAATGATAATGGTCATGTCTTGATTAAGCCATGACAATTATCTTACTAATTATCTAATTAAAATAATACACACATATATGTGAGAATGGTTCATTTGATTCTCATTCTATCATTCATTTTCTCTCTCTTGTTCTTCCTCTCCCTCAAGCTCTCCCCTCTCATGTGTTGAGAAACACTTGAGCTTGAGAAAAACCCTTTCTTGATAATCTCTACTCTCATCTAGGGTTCAAGGATTAGCACTTCTTGCACCCTAGTTACTTCTAGCTTGGAGTTGAAGCCAAAGGTCGAGGCTTTCGGGTGGATCTTTCTTCGACGTGAGAAGACGACTAAGGTGACCTCCTTCCACCACTCCAAGGAGCAAGGAGAGAAGGACATAAAGCCCAAGGTATAACCTTTCTAGCACTTAGCTAGTTTCTAGTTAGCTTTAGCTTGTTTTTGTTTAGCAAAGATCCTTCTTTGTCTAGTCTATGTTGCCTAAGTTGATAAAAATTTGATTTTTATTCCGTTTTCCGCCTCCCCGTAAGTACCGGGGTGGGCAACGTGGACTTACAGTGGTATCAGAGACTAAGTAAACATAAACTAGCTAGGTAGTAGAGTGTATCGAAGTTCGAATCGGAAAAATCGAAATACCGAGTTTTCAAAACCCTAAGTTTCTGATAAAATTTTTTCTGTTCAAAACAAAATAAATCATACTCCAAAAATTATCTCAGGGTTTTGTGAAGAAAGCCACCAAAAACGATCCAGTGATTCGACCAAAGAGCCGCGGTTCCGCGGCAATATCAAGCTATTGCCGCGCAACCGCGGCCGTCTTGGCTCTTCACTGGGTCGAGTTTGGTGCAGTGTATTTCTGGCTTGGTTTTGGGATTTTTAAGATGGTTTATATGTGCCCAGGTTTTCCAGAATAGAAATTTGTTTTTGGTGGCCTATAAATCCGTATTTTTTTTCGAACTTAACTACACTTTAACTAAAAGGTTATATCTGTGATGTTTATATGTATTGAACGTCGGCTAATCGCTATATGTCGATTAGTCGGGGTTATACATATCTGTGATCTATGATTGATGATGGTATGTGTATATGAATGGATTGGATTGTCGCGGATGAATAGCCGGGGTGGATGTGAGATGAGTGTTGCTTTTTCTTTCATTCATTGTAATATGTAAATTGATGTAATAATATTATTTGTATGGCCGTGCAACCGGGTCGGGGTTGTAGCCGTCATTGTATAATTCTTTTTACTATTTTTGTTCCTAGGATAGACCCATGGAGGGGGTGCACAAAATACCGGGTATCTCGAAGTGCCGAGTGGCCTACTCACGGTGGTGAGGGAGGTTGCTTCGCTTCGGGTACTTGGCGGGTAGTTTGCCGCACCCGTAGGGGTCTTTGGTGGGGTATTTGGCTATTCACCGCGACCGTGTAATCCGCTTTTCGTTGCAGGCTCGAACGGATTGCGGATTCCTAGTATATCCAATGTATTCATCTGTGATCTGTAATGTCTATCATTGCTATATATTTATATATGATAACTATTTAGACGTTGCTTATGTTTTACAGCCGCGCTAGCCCAGCCCCCACTCTGTCGTTAGTTAAGTAACCTAACGGGTGATGACGGGGCCCCGTGGCGAATGCGAATGGCATAAGCATACGTCATATTTTGGTTGTTTTCTGCAATGGTAGGATTAAATGATGGGACGCATTAAAAGAACTAAAGCAAGAAAATAAACCAAGTAAAAGTCGATTGGAACACTTTGAAAACCACTCGGTTCTTTTCAAAACTAAACTTTTAAATGCGGAGCTTGAACAACTCCTTTTAAAAGCTATCTCGTTCTATCGATTATATCAAGTTCACTACGTTCACGGTTTCGCCTAAACCATCCGTAGCCCTCCATCATTTCAGTTAAATATTCGGTAGTATTCAAGCTATGTATTTTGACCTCACGCCAAGGCATAGTGATTGGTAGCTGCCGGATATTTATCTGTTGCATAGATAGAATGCGTTGGTTTGAGACAGTCGTACTGCCATTTTGGCCTACGTCAAGGGTAGGTATGGGTGGGTTCAAATTAACCGGGATAATGATGGGAAGAACCTGACATGTGACTTATGACATTTTGACCTCACGCCAAGGTCATAAGAGCATGGGGCAAAAATCCACATCGGGAGTTTCATAAGTACTGAAACTTGCTAGCGCTGCATACCATTTGGAGTGTCATGATTCTGGTAGGATTCCTTCGGTTTTATCACACGATGATATTTGAATCCCGATCCTACTGTGAGTATATGCTACTCCTCAGGAAAACTCTCACTTAACGATCAATGCTATAAACCTAGTAGGTGTCTAGAAAGGTGTTAGCGGGGCTACGCCCACAGGGAAAAGAGGTTACTTAATTAAGGAACTTCGCGAAAGCGTTGGAAAACCTCCCTCGAAGTACCGACACTGGCCTGGCTGAACGGTTAAGCAAGTATTGTACGGTGAGTGTGATCCTGACTAATCCTTTCTTTACGGTTTGAGAAGGGATTCGAGAGACAGTGGGAGCCATCCTGTTTAGACAAACTAAAAACCACTCTAAACTTGCAAGAGCATCATGCTAAAGTGTTTCTTTTCTCTCTCCTAATTGCAGCGACCATTCAACATGACCGGACTTAAGTTATTACTAGATAAAAACATATTGACAGGGCCAAACTACAAAGATTGGCTCAGGAATGTCAAGATGGCAATCACTTACGACAAGCTGGGGTATCTCCTTACCACCAAAGCTCCCCCTGTCCTAGGTCCCAAAACCAGTGTCGTAGATAGGGAAATCTATAAGACCTGGGAAATAGATTGCGCGAAGGCCAAATGCCTCGTACTTACCTTGATGGACAACGAACATCAGAGGAGGCACGAGAATATGGACCTAGAGTCCATATTTCTTCATACAAAAGAACTGTATGGAGAGCAGTCTCGTATTGCCAGATACGAAGTGTCGAAGAAGTTGTTTTCGGCAAGGTTGGCCGTCGGATCATCGGTAGCGGAACACCTGCTTAAGATGATTGGCTACATAGAGGAGCTTGCAGAACATGGGACCACGTTGGAGAATGAGCTCTATAGGGAGTTGATTCTCCAGTCCCTTCCTTCCACTTACGCCCAGTTCATCCTGAACTTCAACTTACAGGAAAAAGAAGTTGAACTTTCAGAACTCCTCAACATGCTGAGGAGTGCAGAGGGTACCCTACAGAAAGGTAGGGAGACATCCACTTTGTTTGTAGGAGGATCTTCCTCTTCTAGATCCAGGGCGAAAGCCAAGGGTAAGAAGAAGAAAGCCCCCGCCAAACCAAGAGGCGGTGTCAGTAAAGTGGATACGAAGGGAAAAGGAAAAGCAACAAAGGTAGCGGGAAAGCTGGTGGGGAAGGAAGAATGCTTCTATTGTCACAAAAGTGGTCACTGGAAACAGGATTGCAAGGCTTGGAAGGCCAGAACACAGGATTTGAAGCGAGTTGCAGTTTCAGCTTCAGGTGTGTATGTTATTGAAAACTGTCTATCAATAAACTCTACATCCTGGGTATTGGATACCGGATCAGGATCTTATATCTGTAATTCTTTGCAGGCGTTGAGAAAGCGTAGAGTTTTGAAGGCAGGTGACATGACCCTCAGAGTTGCAAACGGTGCTTGCATGGATGCTGAGGCCGTGGGGGACTATCACCTGGGATTGTCGGATGGACACTTTTTGGTTTTACGTAGTTGTTATTATGTACCAAATGCAACCTGTAATATCATTTCTGTATATTTATTATCTAAAGAAGGTTATGAATTTGCATTTGTAAGTAATATAGTGAACATTCACCTTAATCAAGTTTTGATTGGGTCAGGTACATTGAACAACGGTATATACGTGTTAAACCAACCACAGATTTTCAATGTCCAGAATACACACAAAAGAAAGTCTCCAAAAATCAATAAAACTTTCTTATGGCATTGTAGACTGGGTCACATCAATGAGAGAAGGTTGACTAAGTTACATACAGAAGGATATTTGGATCCGTTCGAATATCAATCGTATGCAACTTGTCAATCCTGTCTCAAGGGAAAGATGACAAAGACTCCGTTCACTGGACACGGAGTAAGAGCGAGCGAGCTCTTGGGGCTCGTACACAGCGACGTGTGCGGTCCAATGTCTACACATGCACGAAGCGGTTATTCTTACTTCATTACTTTTACGGATGATTTCTCAAGGTTCGGGCATATCTTCTTGATGAAGCATAAATCCGAAGCTTTTGAAAAGTTCCAGGAATATAAGAATGAAGTAGAAAAACAAACAGGCAAAAGTATCAAGGCACTGAGATCTGATCGAGGTGGTGAATACTTGAGTGCCGAGTTCCTGGGTTACTTAAAAGAGAATGGAATTCTCTCTCAGCTTACTCCTCCATACACTCCGCAACATAACGGTGTATCGGAGAGACGGAACCGAACCCTATTGGATATGGTACGGTCCATGATGAGTAACGCTGAATTGCCGCGATCATTCTGGGGATATGCGCTAGAAACAGCTGCATACCTTTTGAACCGAGTTCCCACTAAGACTGTGCCTACTACACCATATGAGCTATGGAGTGGGAAGAAACCCTATCTTCAATACTTGAAGATTTGGGGATGTCCAGCTTATGTCAAAAAGCAGCATACGGACAAGCTCGAGGCACGCTCAGTACTGTGCAAGTTTGTGGGATACCCAAAGAACTCCAGGGGGTATCTTTTCTATTACGCAGAGGAACAAAAAGTCCTTGTTTCTCGTAATGCCCATTTTTTGGAACATCAGTTCTTAGAAAAAGAATAAGTGGGAGCGCAATAGAACTGGAAGAAATTCCAGAATCACAGGCTATTACTGAAAGCTTAGTAGAATCAGAGGGTTCGAAAGATCAGGACATTCCCACGCCACTCCACAGGAGTAGTAGGCAGTCTCATCCGCCCGAGAGATACTACGGTTTTCTCATTGACGGGGATAGAGAGGATTGCATCATAGATTTTGATGAGCCAACTAGCTTCCAGCAAGCCATTCAGAGTGTCGACTCGGTAAAATGGCTGGATGCAATGCGGACCGAAATGGAGTCCATGTACACCAACAAAGTATGGACGTTGGACATTACTCCAGATGGGGTAAAACACGTAGGATGCAAGTGGATCTTCAAAAGGAAGATTGGTGTAGATGGACAGGTTGAGACCTATAAAGCTAGACTGGTAGCAAAGGGTTTTCGTCAGCGACCTGGTTTGGACTATGACGAAAGCTTTTCTCCAGTAGCTATGCTGAAATCCATTCGGATCCTTCTTGCCATTGCTGCCTTCCACGATTATGAGATTTGGCAGATGGACGTAAAGACAGCTTTTCTAAATGGACATTTAGAGGAGTGTGTCTATATGGATCAGCCAGAGGGTTTCATTCAGAGTGGGAGCAGCGGAAAGGTGTGCAAGTTGCTTAAGTCCATTTATGGACTAAAGCAGGCATCGTGGAGTTGGAACATCTGTTTTGATGAGACGGTCAAGGAATTTGGCTTTATCAAAAATCCAGATGAACCATGCATCTATTGTAGATTTGTAGCGAGAACTGTAGTATTCCTCGTTTTATACGTGGATGACATTCTCTTAATAGGAAATGATATTCCTATGCTATAATCTGTCAAGGGGTTCTTGTCACACAGGTTCTCCATGAAAGACCTGGGTGATGCCTCATACATTCTGGGTATCCGGATCTACCATGACAGATCCAAGAGGATATTAGGACTTTCGCAGTCTAGGTACATCGACACCATACTGAAGAGATTCGGTATGGAAGATTCCAAGCGCGGCAATCTACCGGCTTGTCACGGGATCACCCTCTCCAAAGAGATGTCTCCCAAGACTGATTTGGAGAGGGATCGCATGTCTATTATACCCTACGCTTCTGCGGTAGGCTCTATAATGTATGCGATGTTGTGTACCAGACCGGATGTGGCTTATGCATTGAGTGTGGTAAGCATGTATCAGTCAAACCCTGGGGAGAAACATTGGATAGCAGTAAAGAACATTCTCAAGTACCTGAGAAGGACTAAGGAGATGTTCTTGGTGTATGGCGGAAAAGACCTCCAGATTGAGGCCTTTGCTGACTCCAGCTTCCAGACTGACAAGGATGATTCCAAGTCCATGTCGGGTTTTGTCTTTACCCTCAATGGAGGGGCGGTTGATTGAAAGAATTAAAGTTAACCGCAATCAAGACGGTGTCGCTATGCAGCTAGCCGGTTGAGCACGGGTCGATCCACAGGGAGATGGTTGTATGTCCTTTCTTGTTTTAGACGAGTCAATAAAGAATACGTATGAGATTGTTCAAGATAACCTATGTGTATTTATTTGCAAGTATGAAGTTGTTAAGAAATTATACGAAAGTGTAAGCTAAAGATATCCGTACTCAAAACCTTTGAGCCGAGTCTTGACCGATTGAAGCTAGAGCAATCGGCAACGACGTGGATTAGGGGATTTAAGCGCGGTATTCATGGAATCCGGCTTATTTACCCTTGTCCTTCCGTTCTTGTCTTTTGCTTTCGCCTCCGGCCAAACCGAACGCAACCGGTCGCGGTTAGGAATCACCGCTACCTTGTCAAGGTAGGGTGCCTAACGGAGCGCTTGCGTATGGTTCGGGCGGAGTTCAATGGAAAATAACGGGAAAAGAAAATGAGAAAAGAAAATCTTAACTTACAATACCGTATTTATTCTTAACAACGATAATTACATTCATTCACAAAAGGAACCAAAAAGAGAGCAAAAGAAAAGAACAAAGAAAAGAAAAGATTACAAGTAATTAAGTGCATGAATATAAATTGCAAGAAAGTAAAGCAAGATAATAATAAGCAAGTAATAAAAAGCGATAAAAAGAACAAGAAACTAGAACTCAAGACAAGCATGTGATCAATAGCCAACCCTTAAACTTGCAAGCTCAATCAAGAGGTTGCAAGATCAAGGGAAGGGTAGAGAACGCATGTGAAATGAAGCGCTAATTCCATAAGAAAATACGACCCTTGAGATCAATAACTAACCCTTAACCATTCAAGCTCAATGAAGAGGTTGAATGATCAAGAGAAAGCAAGAATCTCAAGGGGAAGAAGAAACAAAAGAGAATGATACAAAAAGCCCTCATCTTCATTGATCTCCCACTCAAAAAGCTCTCACTACAATTTTCATGGAAAAAGAATGAAGAAGAAGAAGAAAAAGACTAAATCCTAAAAAGAAAGAAGAACAAAGAATGGACCCTTGGCTTAGCTCAATTCTGGAGTATTTATAGGCAGAGGGTTGAAGACCTAGGGCAAGAATCTGCCACAATATGAAGTCCCCAAACTACCCCCAAAAAACGACACGACAAGGAGTCAGTAAGGCCGCGGATCCGCCGCCAATACCCCCTATTGGCTGCGGATCCGCCGCACTATAGAGGGTTCAGGGCATGGGCTTTTCTGTAGGTCCCTGGTCTGCTGTCCCCTGTTGTCTGGTACATAAATTTTCTGATAATCTTTCCAGAATATCTTCAGAATTCTTAGTCCAAGATTGCTATCTTTTCTTTGCTTTTGACTTTATCTCCCTCGAGCTCCGCGCACCCATTGATTCTTGTGCAGCCCCCCTCGTGCTCTGTGCATGTCCGAGACACGAATGACCACTGTCATATGTCTTGTCTCTGGAACAGGTACTCGGCACTGGACGGATATGGATGACCGGAACCCGGCTTTTATCTGCTGTGACAGATGTTCTGTATTTGGTGTAACTGTGGAGATTTTGTCTTGATTTGCAATATTTGTACTGGAAACCTGTATTCTGTAAATATGTAACAAACACGGATTACAAGCACCTACCTATAAACACACGAGCATAAGAATGGGCGGTATAAAATGCAATATTCTGGTATGAACAAATACCCCCAAACTTAACTTTTGCTCGTCCCGAGCAAAACCAATTATTCACAAAAATAAAATCCTAACCACACTTTCGCAGGGAACGCGATTGCACTGAGCGCGTGCAACAAGCCGTTAAACCTCTAAGTGTCCCTAGTAGAAGGAGTGTTGTCTCCTGTGGGTTTTCAGCGGATACTACCCACAAAATCCCGTCAAGCTAGTGTCATAAGTTAACGTCGATTCTACTCTTACAGTTTAGTATTTATATTAGAAACTCTATCATCCTAAGTTAGAAATATCCAACCCTAATTTTTCACACCTCCTATCTATTTAACCTTGGGTCCTATACGTTCCAAAAAAGTTTAAAAAGATATCGGTATCTCCTGAGTTTTCCTTCTAAAGTGCGGCCTCAAATCAGGGATTTTTATCAACTTTACAGAAAATACAAGTCTTATTCTTTATTTCTATCTTTTATCCAAACATCGATTGTATACCCCTACGTGTGTGTGTATTTGCACCCCTACACTCAAGAATTCAATTCAAGCTATAATACCCTTGCCCTAATACCTAATACTACTTCTTTTCATTAAGGATGGACGGATTTGCTCACACACCTTTTATGCGACTATTAATGCTTCCTGAGGCACTAACGGCCGATTACTGAATGTGTGAACTTAAAGCGTAAATAGCAGTTTCCAGGTCTTGACTTTATTCTATTTTTCTTTTTTTTTCTCTTTTTCTTTTTCTTTTTCAAGACCGGATATATTTTTCAATATGCTCTTTTGGTGTTTAGCTTTAAATACTGTTTTTTCTTTCATACTAAGCTTTCAGGTAAGAGTATTTCTAGGTATCCTCTACTATCCCAAGTTTCAAGGTACGTGTAGATGTAGTTGTAGGGTATATACTTTCTAAATTTGAACTCAAGAAAAGAAACTATTTTTCAGACTTATCCTCCAGTAAAGCATCAATACTTTCCCTTTATCTTGACTTAACTCAAGAACTGAACTCAAGATTACCTATTTCTCAAAAAAACTGTAAGGACGTATACTTACCAAAATTAGACAGAATGAGGGTTATTCTTAGGGTTTTCAAATCCTAAGCCTAGAATTTAGTTATTTCTATCATATCAACTAAACTTTCAGAATAAAAACCTAAGTTACCCTATTAGCTAACTTGACGACAAAGTTTTTATATTTTTTGGAAAATTTTCAATTTTTGTGGGTTTTTAATAGGGTATGCAAATGCAAAATATACAAATGAATGCGAAGGAAGAAAGCTTACCGAGCACACCCCCAAACTTAAACTTGACAGTGCCCTCACTGTCAGGCTATACTAAGAGGGTCAAAATTGCCGGTGCTCCCTAAAAACAAATTATATACAAAACAAAAAAGGAAAACCAAAAATATATACAAAAAAGGTGTTCCCCCCAAACTTAAGTAAAACAGTGTTTCCACTGTTAGGCGTTGAAGTTCAGGTTTAGGGGGGAAAGAACAGTATCAAGCTATACAAGGACTTACACAGGCCAAAAGTTAGTACCAACCATTGAAAGATCTTATCGTGATAAAGCAGTGGCTGGTGAAAGAAGGTGAAGAGGAAAGAAATGGAGAATACACGAGACCGTATGCGGAGAGAAGCGGGATACGGTCTCGGTATATGAGAGGAAGAAGAATGGCGGAAGGGGAAAAAAAGTGGAATACGAACTTGAGGGAGGAAATGGAGTGAATAGATTAGCACAATTTGTGATGAGCGATGTGTAAACAGCGATTGTGCTAATCTATTAACTCGGCGAGAGATTGGGTCAAATCCCTCAAGATTCGTAAGAACCCATGGGTACGCCGAACTCGGTAAACCAGACACAGGAAGTGAAAATGGTACGGGTTCTTGCAAGGTCGGAACGATGGAAAGGATGGAGGGAAGTGGTTGAGGAAGGGTATCGGTTAAGGGTTCTGGAGGGTGTACACAGTCAGTGAAAGGAACAGGATGAATTGGAAAATCCGACTCATCATCTAGAACTGTTTCATCCTCAAAAATATCCTCAAAATTCTCCTCCAAGTTAAGCTCATCCATGCATATTTCATCAATGTCCAGACGCATACGTTGTTCGGGAAAAACATTTAATGACTTGGGATGATGAATTGGAGAGAAAAACTCAGTCAAATCTACGGGTTCATCATCCAAAATAGTCCCAGCGTCAATATCCTTAATCAAGTGAAAGTCAACTTTCTCAGAAACCTCATCAAAAGCATGGATTTCAATCAATTCAGGTTCTAAGATGGAGGTGTAGAGGTCAAAAGGATTGGGTGTGGTTTCACTTGGCAAGGTCCCTTCACAATTTAGCAAATCAAATACTACAAAGTCGCACAACTCATTAAACATTCTATCTTCAACTGATAATTCATTTGGGACACTTGATAGACTATCAACACAGGAGTTGTGGGATTCAATTTGAGACGGGTAGGTTTGATTTGGAAGGGTATACAGCTCACTTTCTCCACTCAAATTCACATCCTGTCCTACCGCCTCTTCATACATTGGAAAATTTGGAGCTAGTTGAAAACTAGCTACCGGGTCACTAGGTTGTATGAGGGCGGTCATGGACGCATTCAAATCCATCATCTGTTGGCTTGACGCTACCCTAAAGTCTTCCAAGGACTGTTCTAGACTAGACATTGGTTGTGAAGGGGTTTCAGTAAAAGATTCAAAGTTGTTTGGATACTGAAAATTCCCAAATGGCGGTTCAGAAACAATGTCTAGGGAAGGTGAAAAAGTAGGGTAGGACTGGTAGGAATTGAATGGTTGGACATGGGTAGGGTCAACATTTGGATAAGACGGTGAATGAAATTGTTGATCCCAAGAATTTGAAGTGGTGACAGGAGTGAAAGATCGGCTACGAGATTGTTCAATACGTTCTGCAATAGACATAGGTCTTGGAGTTGCAACATGACTCGAAGAAGGGGTATCAACGTAAGAAGGGGTGAATGTTTGAAATGGTTGATACGAAGTTGATTGCGGAGTCAAATTGTTTGTCCTAGACGCGTCTATCCGATCTCTCAATGAAATTTTTGGCATGGATGGATCGTTCGAAGTTCGGCTAAAGCAAGAACCATAAGAAGTAATGTCTGGTTGGGGGTACCAAAGTTCGGCAAGAGTTTTTCGAGGTGGGGTACCCATGATATGAAAAGAGAGAAAGAAAGGTAGAGAAAAGGAGGGGAAAAAGAATGTGATATATATATATATATATATATTTTATAGTTTATATTAACAGAAGAATGAAATATACACACAAAAAGAATATGGACAAAAACAATCACGACACAAAAATACCACACACCTAATCGTTCTAGGGTCCACCTAGGTCAACTAGACCTGCTCCAGAACTTGATTGTCGAAGTAAAACTGTGTCGAGAAACGGGCTCAAGATACACTGATCACGAGGCCAGGTAAGTGCAGAGATAAGGGGAGGTTTTCCAACGCTTTCGCGAAGTTCCTTAATTAAATAACCCTTTCTCTTTTGGCGGTTGCGCCGTTAACACTTTCCTAGACACCCCGTAAACAATATAACGTTAAGCAAGGTTCTAAACACAGTTAACTTCTCCTAGTGAGCGCGAAGTCCTTAAGGCTTAAAGTCTAATTTCTTTTAAAATTTGTGCGGGTAAACGTTATGCTCAAGTTCGTGATTTGTGGGCCACGGAAAAGGTGATGAAATCCTTTACCGTATATTTTGGGGTTCGCTTGCCCTTAAGTCCGTATTAATTGATGCAATGCGCAATTCAATAAAAATTCTATAAAGAATCAAAAAATCGTTTTTTAGTTTAAGCGCGGCACTGCAACAAATACGGGTTAGTCAATTTTTAGCGTTTTTTAGCGAACTTGCAAAGAATCCTGCAAAGAATAGTATATTGGATGCGTCGGATTTGAGAAGAAGGTGTTAGTAAAGTACGTACCGTTAAGTTTTGGGTTAGGAAACCCCCGTTGAATCAAATCCGGTAAGCATGAAAAGTTCGCTTGCGCGGGTCAAACTACCCGGATCTTTGGCACTGTACTTTGCAATCACCTTAGCCTTGAATGTACACTTTGCTCCCCACAATCGCAGTTTGCAAATCTGCAAAAATCTGCACTCTTGCCCACAAAAATGATCAAAAAAAAAAAGATATATTTTTTATATATATATATACAAAAGAATATTAACCCGAATAACAAGAAAGAAAATACGCTACCGTCTCCCCGGCAACGGCGCCATTTGATTGGAAGAATTAAAGTTAACCGCAATCAAGACGGTGTCGCTATGCAGCTAGCCGGTTGAGCACGGGTCGATCCACAGGGAGATGGTTGTATGTCCTTTCTTGTTTTAGACGAGTCAATAAAGAATACGTATGAGATTGTTCAAGCTAACCTATGTGTATTTATTTGCAAGTATGAAGTTGTTAAGAAAATATACGAAAGTGTAAGCTAAAGATATCCGTACTCAAAACCTTTGAGCCGAGTCTTGACCGATTGAAGCTAGAGCAATCGGCAACAACGTGGATTAGGAGATTTAAGCACGGTATTCATGGAATCCGGCTTATTTACCCTTGTCCTTCCGTTCTTGTCTCTTGCTTTCGCCTCCGGCCAAACCGAACGCAACCGGTCGCGGTTAGGAATCACCGCTACCTTATCAGGGTAGGGTGCCTAACGGAGCGCTTACGTATGGTTCGGGCGGAGTTCAATGGAAAATAACGGGAAAAGGAAATGAGAAAAGAAAATCTTAACTTACAATACCGTATTTATTCTTAACAACGATAATTACATTCATTCACAAAAGGAACCAAAAAGAGAGCAAAAGAAAAGATTACAAGTAATTAAGTGCATGAATATAAATTGCAAGAAAGTAAAGCAAGATAATAATAAGCAAGTAATAAAAAGCGATAAAAAGAACAAGAAACTAGAACTCAAGACAAGCATGTGATCAATAGCCAACCCTTAAACTTGCAAGCTCAATCAAGAGGTTGCAAGATCAAGGGAAGGGTAGAGAACGCATGTGAAATGAAGCGCTAATTCCATAAGAAAATACGACCCTTGAGATCAATAACTAACCCTTAACCATTCAAGCTCAATGAAGAGGTTGAATGATCAAGAGAAAGCAAGAATCTCAAGGGGAAGAAGAAACAAAAGAGAATGATACAAAAAGCCCTCATCTTCATTGATCTCCCACTCAAAAAGCTCTCACTACAATTTTCATGGAAAAAGAATGAAGAAGAAGAAGAAAAAGACTAAATCCTAAAAAGAAAGAAGAACAAAGAATGGACCCTTGGCTTAGCTCAATTCTGGAGTATTTATAGGCAGAGGGTTGAAGACCTAGGGCAAGAATCTGCCACAATATGAAGTCCCTAAACTACCCCCAAAAAACGACACGACAAGGAGTCAGTAAGGCCGCGGATCCGCCGCCAATACCCCCTATTGGCTGCGGATCCGCCGCAATATAGAGGGTTCAGGGCATGGGCTTTTCTGTAGGTCCCTGGTCTGCTGTCCCCTGTTGTCTGGTACATAAATTTTCTGATAATCTTTCCAGAATATCTTCAGAATTCATAGTCCAAGATTGCTATCTTTTCTTTGCTTTTGACTTTATCTCCCTCGAGCTCCGCGCACCCATTGATTCTTGTGCAGCCCCCCTCGTGCTCTGTGCATGTCCGAGACACGAATGACCACTGTCATATGTCTTGTCTCTGGAACAGGTACTCGGCACTGGACGGATATGGATGACCGGAACCCGGCTTTTATCTGCTGTGACAGATGTTCTGTATTTGGTGTAACTGTGGAGATTTTGTCTTGATTTGCAATATTTGTACTGGAAACCTGTATTCTGTAAATATGTAACAAACACAGATTACAAGCACCTACCAATAAACACACGAGCATAAGAATGGGTGGTATAAAATGCAATATTCTGCTATGAACAGCGGTGTGTTGGAAGAGCTCCAAACACGAAACCGTTGCTGACTCGACTATGGAAGCGGATACATCGCTGCATCTGATGCCGCAAAAGAAGCTGTCTGGATGAGGAAGTTCTTGAGAGAACTTCAGGTGGTTCCGTCAATTGTTGACCCAATACCTCTGTATTGCGACAACAGCGGGGCTATAGCTTTAGCGAAGGAACCCAGGTCCCATCAGATATCCAGACACATCTTGAGGCGGTATCACCTGATCAGGGAGATCGTGGATCACCAGGAGATCGAGGTTCGGAGGGTTGCTTCAGAAGATAACACAGCAGATCCATTCACCAAGGCCATGCCACAGACTCAGTTCGAGCGGCTGATCGAGATGATAGGTCTTCGATACGCCAGTACACGGCCTTAGTGCAAGTGGGAGATTGTAAGTGTATATGCCCTAGAGGCCATTACTGTATCATACTAGTTTGTATATTACTTAATGGAAGCTTGGGATATTCACAGTTGTATATACAATCTTGCTCGAAATGGTAGTATGCTACTTGGTTTGTCTCTGCTTTAATATGTGCATGTGTTTCTTTTAGCATATTGCTGATATACATATTAGTAGAGCCCTTAGGATTATTGCTTGATTACCAGCGTTTTGATGGCGCTCACACTCGTGGGAGCTGGGTAATCCATAAGCACATCCTTATACAGGTCCCTAGTCGTTGGACTATCGAGACAGGGCATCGATACTCCGGAGTAGACTAGCGTATGCGCTTCTCATCCCAGCGTGGGAGACGGTCTGTCCCACAGCCGTCAGTACGTCGTACTTGAGATAGTATGCGGGTGCTCGTTAGGTTACGAGTACACTGGACAGGACTCGTCAGGGACTGTTGGTTGGTATTATACCTATCATCAGTTTTCAGTTCCCAGGTGACATGAGTACAGCTTAGTCCGCTGACTTGACACTGTCACTTCGCCTCGAGTGTGTTCCCACTGTACTTTGATTACTACCCTACCACGGCTCAAAGGAGTCGTGCAAACAGGTAGTAGTTAGGTGCAGTCCCGAAGCACTTGGAGGCAGTGACGGTTAGACAGGATTCGTCTCTCCCGGTATTGGGGGTTGACATCGCGCTGTGTCTAGGAGAGCCATTACACGAGTAGTCCCTGGCCAGGGCAAGCGAGATATACTGGTAGGTTTCCAGTGTTATCTCAGGGTGTTCTGGGCTACACTCCGACACGACTTGTACCGCTATTAGGGGACTGACGTTCACCGCCCCCTAGGCCCGCCATACGATGTATCAGACGAACAGACCGGACTGTACGGAGACTGTCACATACAGGCTCAGTAGGAGTTCAGATGGGGTTCACCTCGTCAGTCTTCTTATCGACATCTACCTGGGGACCGTTACGTACAGCTAGTGCCGCTTGCGGTCTGTGGTTAAACCCACTGCCAGCGTAGTGTTGAGTCTTTAGAGTCCCACACAGAGAGCTATTCGCCTTTAGGCAAAATGAGTAGAGGTCGCATGGTTTTGCGACAGGGTTCGTTCACATCTGCGCACTTGTGCACGTTTGCTGTCCGGACAGCTTATACTAGCGGGCTTTGGTTTAAGCCGGATCCTAGTATATGATTTGGGATTGGTTTTTCTCATTGTATTCGTATTCCTCGGACCACGAATACGGGTGCATATGCACAGTTGCTTGAGACAGAGGGAGAGGACTTTGATTAGGGTTAATGACTATTGTCATTTTATTAACCCTAATGCTTATATGTGTATTATGGTTAATTGATATTAGTTTAATAATTGTGCATGGTTATTGTTGTTGACCATTTGACCTTCTTGACTTATTGACCTTGGTTGACACTTTGACTATCATCATTTCATTTGGAAGATGCTTTTTGATCCTTGCAATTTGCATTAAAAATGAAATGATAATGGTCATGTCTTGATTAAGCCATGACAATTATCTTACTAATTATCTAATTAAAATAATACACACATATATGTGAGAATGGTTCATTTGATTTTCATTCTATCATTCATTTTCTCTCTCTTGTTCTTCCTCTCCCTCAAGCTCTCCCCTCTCATGTGTTGAGAAACACTTGAGCTTGAGAAAAACCCTTTCTTGATAATCTCTACTCTCATCTAGGGTTCAAGGATTAGCACTTCTTGCACCCTAGTTACTTCTAGCTTGGAGTTGAAGCCAAAGGTCGAGGCTTTCGGGTGGATCTTTCTTCGACGTGAGAAGACGACTAAGGTGACCTCCTTCCACCACTCCAAGGAGCAAGGAGAGAAGGACATAAAGCCCAAGGTATAACCTTTCTAGCACTTAGCTAGTTTCTAGTTAGCTTTAGCTTATTTTTGTTTAGCAAAGATCCTTCTCTGTCTAGTCCATGTTTCCTAAGTTGATAAAAATTTGATTTTTATTCCATTTTCCGCCTTCCCGCAAGTACCGGGGTGGGCAACGTGGACTTACACCTTTGTAGATCTGTCCTTCACTTCTTAAGCTCCTTGTAGTGGTCCCTTCGCTGCGATCATCGAACATCCGGACTCTTGGACGGCTCTATGAGAAGAGGCAACGGAATTGCTTGAAGTCTTCGAGGCCGAAGATGATCTACGTCGAGGGAATACGAACTCAAGCTTCTACTTCACTAACCAAAGAATTAGTGAAGCAAACACCCTAAACTAAAGTGCTGGTCTAGTAGAGGATGGTGAGATAGGAAATGGGTACAATTTTGAATTTCTTTTCTCACTTAGTTTCACTATATTTTCAAAACCCTAGCAAGCTTTTTCTTTTGCTTAATGAATAAGAAGATGAACAAAAGAAAAGAATGAGGATAATGATCAAGAGAGAGAATAAACTAACCATGGTGAGTGAGTATCATATACTAACTCATGTAGAGACATTACCATAGGTAATCAAAGTGGTTAGGTTAACTAATATCTTAAGTAAAACAAAACTAGTGGACTAAGTCAAATGCAAAGATAAGCTTCATGAAGCTTCATGCATTTGTGCTCATTATCCATTTGTTTTAGAATTACTTTAAATATAAAAACCTAACAAATATAATTAGTATGGTATATGTCTTCTACACCCATGATAGTTGTATCAACAACCATGATACAAAAATGCACACAAATAAATATATATCACATATATATTAACTTGTGCACAAGTGAGAAAAATAAAAGCTTAAGTGAACCAATGTTAGTTAATGTAAATTAGTATATCACATATACAATTATACACTAAATTATTAAATCAATACTTGACTTAATAATCCCGTTATATCAAATATAACCGACTAACATGCAATGTATCGACTTATTGAATCAACCCTCGATTCGATAACTTGGTTATATCGCATATAACCGATCGACACAAACATCTCGAGAATAGAATACGGTATATCATACACGCATTATTCTCGGTCCCGCACATATCACATATGCGCTCCTATCTCGTTTTGCCTGAGCCAGTATAACCTCTATGTAGGACTCTAAAGACTCGTCAATACGCCGGCAGTAGGTGATGATCATATCAAGCACCCACAAGCCGTCAGCGGTACTAGCTAGACGTAACGGCTACCCGGGTATTGAGCGATCAGAAGATCAGCAAGCAAGCCCGCTCCAACTCCTGTAAAA
The DNA here is from genome assembly GCA_030015575.1 of Agapanthus africanus. Lineage (NCBI taxonomy): Eukaryota > Viridiplantae > Streptophyta > Magnoliopsida > Asparagales > Amaryllidaceae > Agapanthus > Agapanthus africanus. The sequence continues at coordinate 339,557,933 of CM057341.1, read as the reverse complement.
GCCTGACAGTGACACTACCGTACAGTCCGGTCTCCTCGTATGATATGTCGCATATCAGTTCTAGGGGTGGTAAACGTCAGACCCCAATAACCGATAAGTCATGCCGATATGAGACTCATAACGGGTCGAGAAACTACGGGTAACACTTACCAGTAAATCTCTAAACCAGCCCTAGCCAGGGACTTCCCTGTTATGGCCAATCGAGCATAGCGCAACATCAACCCCCAATACCGGGAGAGACGAAACCCCTCCTATCGCTCATTGCCTCCATGTGACTCGGGACTGTACCCAAAAACCACCGTTTTGCACGCCCTCTTGGACGTGGTAAGGTGGAAATCAAAGCACAGTGGGAATCACACAAGACTCTATGACGATCTTAGGTCTACAGACTAACCTGTACCAGTGTCACCAGAGAACTGCCATCTGACGTAAGGTATAATACCATCTGGGAGTTCTCGGTGAGTCCGTCCAGTGTACCCAGTCTCCACTGAGCACTCGTATATCGTCTCTGATGTCAAACACCAATGGATATGGGATCATCCATCGCCCATCTATATGGGTCGAGAAGGCATACGCTAGTCTACTCTGGTATATCGATGCCCCGTCTCGATACACCCATGACTAGGGACCTTGAAGGATGTACTTATGGACTACCATGTCCCCACTAGTATGATCCGCATCATAGTCCAGGTAGTTAAGTACATATCCTAAGGGCTTTACCAACATGTAACAGAGAGACAATTAGTGTACACGTTAAAGTAAAGAGTAACTAGATAGCATACTATCATGTCGAGCAAGAAAGTCCTCCCTATATATGTCCAAGCATCCACTACAATATACATCACATGTATAGTAATGGCTTCTAGGGCATACATATAACTAACAATCTCCCACTTGCTCTAGGGCCATCTGATAACAGTGGTTGTAGTATCTCATACTCAACCATCCCATAATATTCTCTCTCTCGGAATAGGCCTTTGTGAGTGGATCCACCGTGTTTTCCTCTGAGTCTACTCTCCTGGCCTCGATAACCTGGAAATCAACCATCTCCATAATCAGGTGACACTGCCTCAGAATATGTCTGGATCACTGATGGGACAGGCGTTCCTAGGCATAAGCCACAACTCCATTGTCACACAATGGTAGGAACGAAGTTCATCTCATGAACTAATATACACCCAGACTGCCTCTTTGGTAGCATCTTTGGTAGCGATGTATCTAGCCTTTATCGTCTAGTATGCCACGGTATCTTTCTTGGAACTCTTCCAACATACCTTCCCTCTACTGAGAGTAAAGACAATGCCTGTGACTGACTTTCAGTCATCCTTATCACTCTGGAACCTTTCCAGTGATTCTCCCCAGGATCAATTGATACCATCTCACTACATCTAGTGAGTATCCTAACATCCAATTAGATCTATCTCATAGATCCAAAACCCAAGATTTAGTAGGTATCACTTTGATCCTATATGGAGAATTATTGTGATAAGCGGAGATTGACCGAGCGTAGAATAGGAAACTCTTTCCCCATCAAGAGTATGTCATCCACGTACTCTACGAGGATCACCACCATACTCCCTACTACCTTTTTGTTTATACAAGGTTCATCTACCATTTTGATGATGTCAAACTCTTTGACTAACACATCAAAACAGACATTCCAACTCCGCGATGCCTTCTTTATCACATAAAAGATCTTGCACACGTTTTCGCTGCTCCCACTGTCTACGAAGCCCTCTGACTGTGTACTTATAGACTCTCCCTTCTAAAAGATCATTTAGAAAAGCAGTCATGACACCCAACCGCCAGATATCATAATCATGGTATGTAGCCGTGGCAAGTAGGATCTGGATGGACTTAAGCATAGGTACTTAGGAAAGGTTTCAACATAATCCATACCTGGTCAATGATGCAAACCTTTAACAAGTTTAGTTTTGAAAGTCTCAACTTTTCCATGTACACCAAGTAATCTTCTCAAGATATATTTTCTCCTGATGGGGATTTAACCCTTCAGATAAAGCAACCAAAGTCCATACTTTGTTGGAGTATAAGGATTCCATCTCAGATCACTAAGCATCCAGCCATTCTTACAGAGTCTTACTCCTGATGGCCAGCTCGAAACTGGTTGGGTCATCGTCTCATGATGCAATCCTCGCTCCCACTGTCATAGAGAAACCGAAGTATCTCTCAGGTAGGTGAGGAACCCTACAAGATCAGCGGAGAGGCTGAGGTTCGTTGGGAGCTATTGAATCCTTCGGTTCTACCAAATCATCTGCTGTAGTTTGTATAGCTGGAACTCCTTCCAGTTCTACCTCATGACCACTAATTTCTTCTCAAGAAATTCCCTTTCACAAAGGTGCCATATTGAGAAACAAAACATTTTTGTTCCTCGGTTTGGTAGAAGATATTCCCTTGCTAATGCTTAGGATATCCAACAAACTTTCACAGAACTTACATTACCTCGGGCTTGTCCGGATTTTGCTTTTCAGATATAGGCCGGACAACCCCAAATCTTAACATACTTAAGATATGGGCTCTTCCCATTCCATCTCACATATGAAGTGGTAGGCAACTGATTTGATTTGAACCCTATTCAATAGGTATGCAGCTTCTCAAGTGCATAACCCCCATAAGGAAATAGGCAACTCAGTAATACTCATCATAGAGCACACGTTATCATATAGGGTGTGATTGCTCCGCCCCGATACACCGACGTGCTATGGTGTATACGGAGGAGTAATGCTGAGGGAGAATCTCATTCTCCTTTAGAATAGTCCAGGAATTCCGTGCTCAAGTATTCTCCTCCTTGATCGCATCAAAGGACATAATACTTATATCCGTTTTGGTTCCCTACTTCTAAAATATATTCTGTGAATATCTCAAAAGGCTCGGACTTGTGTTTCAACAGGAACATATGTCTTAATCTTGAGAGATTATTAGAGAATGTATTGATGTACAAAGGACCGGTCTTGGTATGTATAGACAGGGGACCTTCATACATCAGTATGTATCATCCCAAGAGTTCACTAACACTTTCTCTGTTTCTAATAAACGGAGCTATGGTCATCTTATCTCTGTGACATGACCGGCAAGTTTCATAAGATGTAAATTCAAAACAATTTAAATATGCATCTATATGTAACTTTAGCTAGTCGGGTCGCATTGATATGACCTAGTCTATAATACCTCAAGAAGGAATCATTCATTTCTGAACTCTTCCTCTTGTATGTGTTCTATATACTAAGAACTGTGGTTTGATTTAGAACATCGATGCTTTTAGATAACGTGCCTGAACCGATCAACTCTTGATATAGAAAATGTTCAAAACATTATCCAACAATACAAAATTATATCCTTCTTTACGAATAAAGAGACTGATATGATGTTGTATATCAGGTTCGGTATCTAATGTCATTTGTTCAGAATCAATGTATTCTGGTAATACAGGGTGATAGTAACCAACAGACTTGGCTGCAACACTTGCACCGTTTTCTATCTCATGAAACTTATCACCCGTCCTCAGTTCTTTACCTATCTGTAGCTCATGTAACAAATTACATATGTGGGATCCTGATCCGGTATCACATACCCAGGACGTAAAGGATACTGAGAAATAGTTCTCTGTAATGAACACACTCGAAGATGATATATCAGTATGCACTTTCTTCGTTTGGGCGGCACGGGAAATCTGGTATTCCCCAATTTCCTGCTCTGTCTTATAACAATTATAAGTTGGAGCGGGACCAACGTTCCCCAGCTCAGTATAACATGCGGGTTCGGTCAATACATCCATATTATTATCTTGATTAAGGCGTGATATGGTCGCTACCTAGAGAGAGAGAGAAGAAAACACTCAGCGTATGCTCTTGCAAGATCAGATTGGTTATTATTTTATCTAATCAGGATGGCTCCCACTGTTTTTATCAAATCTTCCTTCAAACCCTAAAAGGAAAGACTAGACGGGATTAATTACACCCTACAATTTCGCCAATCTTTCAGCCAGGCCAGAGTCGGTAGTTTGAGGGAGGTTCCCCGTGCTTTCGCACGGACCTAATTAAAGTAAACCTCGTTTTCCCAGAGGCGTAACCCCGTTGACACCTTTCTAGACACCTACTTGATCGGCTAATTGTAATGTGTAAAACTCTCCCAAGAGTAACAATTACACGCAGTGGGCATCCGGATCCAACTATCTCATAGAAGGTATGCAATCTCATAGCAAATTTCAACACTTGAAATTCCCGATATTTTTGTCCCTAACGTGCTATGACCTTGACGAAAGCCAACAAACTATAGCCCGCTAGTCAAGTTCAACCCGTACATTTCTTGACTGAATTAAACCCACCCGCACGACCCTTGACGAAAGCCAACAAAGCCGTACGACTAACCTAATCCAATCGCATCGTATGCAGCAGATAAGCAGCATATAGCTACCGCACACTACACCATGACGAAAGCCAACAAATGTAGCACGAATACTATATACAACTTATCTGAAATGACGGAGGGCTACGACAGGTTTTTCTGAAAACCTATTGCGTAATGAACTTGATATCGTTGTGGAATCAAATGATTTTGAAATGGAGTGTTTTTTAGGCTTTTCTAGTTTTGCTAAAGGGGTCACTCCCGGTGAAGGGATCGTCGGCCCTTTCCTCATCGATTAAGGTGCAGGATATATCATATATACCACTATGCAAAGCAAGAACTATAGAAGCAATCAAAAGACAAACCGAGGGTTGTCGCATCTGCCAGTTATTGCTAAAGGGGTCACTCCCGGTGAAGGGATCTCGGCCCTTTCCTTATCGAATAAGGTGTAGGATGTTCTACAAGGAACACCGCGATGCAAAGCAAGAACTGTAGCTACCTGTTTTTGAAAATTCGATTCCAAAACATCTTTTAGGTTTCTTTTTCTTTCATTAATCATATTAATGAAGTCCCATCATTTAAGTCACCTAAACATCACAGATAAATACGACGTACACTTATGCCATCCGCATTCGCCTCGATGTCCCCTCGTGCACCGTTAGGTTAGGTAACTAACGGCAGAGCGGGGCAGGGCTAGCCCGGGTGTAAAACATAAGTAACGTCTATATTATATATCATATATACTATATACAGCATTTATCACAGCACATCAAATTATCACATCACAGATATCGCAGCAGAAGAAACATATGAAATATTGGATATACTAGGACGTCCGTGTTTTATTTTGAGCCTATATAAAACACAGATTCCACGGTCGCGATGAATAGCCAAACCCACACCCCAAGACCCCGACGAGAGCGGCAAGCAACCCTACCAATTCTAGAGTTAGGAGACCCGGACTCGACTCCTCGAGTTGGTCTCCCACTGGACTCCAGAACCCGGTTACTTGTGCTCTCCTCCTTGGGTCTATCCTAGTGCGGAAAAGTAAATAATATACAAATGGTGACATCAACCTCATCCCGGAAGTGCCCCAATAAAAGAATATTACATACATTTAATTTTACATGAATGAAAATAAAAAACCCTCATCTCACATAAAACCCCCGGATATTCGAAACGCGACGATCCAATATAACATATCCAGCAACACATAACATCACATGTCATCAACGTAAGTAAATATGCACATCCCAATTGTCGTTGACATATAGCAACGAAACCGGCGATAACACATATTACACTTACGGTCGCAGAAAAGAAAGTGTAAAACTACAACAGTTGGAATCCGCAACCTCCTTAGACATCGCATGCCTAACCAAATGAATTTCTTAGATATCGCATGCCTAACAATTATAAACCCCACATTTTAGTCTCTATATCGAAAACACTTTTCAATATCTAATGGGGAAATTCAACAAGGTTCCCGATAATTGATCGAATGCTCGTCGCAAACTTTAGTAGACGGCTGCACCCCCGGATGCCGTCGACGAAGTGCACTAAGGCGGAACACCGCTGCAGCGAGCACCCGAACGGATGCTTTCGGCGACGGGGTTCTCCTACGGTCACTTGGTCGTGGCTATGGGGCATGGCTGTCTATTAAGTTTACCCGGCGAGTATCTGCGTACGCTACGTGATTGCGACGGACTTTTGATCGAATCAAAATTCCGTGGCAACCGATCATTTGAGACTAAACTTCTATGTTTATAACATCCAAATTAGTTATCTCATAACTATTTGTGGATTCCAAATATTGTATCACATTTCAGATAAATAGACAGTGTTAAACTTTCCGATCGAATAATCAAAACACCCATGTTTTCCCAATTGGTTCTCAACACTTGAGGGGAGTTTTAAAAACATCCATCACATGCTACAGTACCAACGGTCTAGCTGTAGAAGGGTCAAGCCAACGCCTCACATGTGGCATGCCGTACTGCCCCAAACCCTAAGGTTCAAAAGGCAGTTCAAGACGGTCACATAATCGAGTTAAGGTTTGTTGTCTTCTAGAGGGTCTATTGCGTAACTTGCATGATTTAGACATTCTCAAACAACGGAAAAATCCAACACTTGGAAATTTTCCGGGTCGGGAAAAAGTGAGTTATTGATATCCGTTCGAACTTTTTAATACTTTCTAAATTATCCGGAAAACATAACGAAATTAAATATTCCGATCGAATCTACGATTACAAAATAAACCCCAGAATACTAAACACTTGAGTCAGTTTAAAAATACCCAGAAGCATCAACAAGCACCTACGAATATTACACTGAAGACACGTGTTCCAAAGCCATAAATCGGCCGTGGAACCGCCGCGGGAAGCAGGTTCCCGCTGTGGTTCCGCGGTAACTTAGTGGAATTGTGAGCTCGTATTTCATGATAATTCATAGAATTCCCTGCTGATTTTTTCAGGTATTTTTAATTCAGAAAAATCCCAGTTTTTAAAAATTGTCCAGAGAGGGGTTTACTTTGTTGTATTCGGGTTCGTTCGGAGTTTTAACTTCGTTAACACATCGCATAATGCTCTAGATAGGCTCTGATACCACTGTAGGGTTACTAGGAACACTAACAAGGCTCTACAAGGCATCGACCATGCCAAAATTAAATTTTTATATGCCGAACAACCCTAAGCAAGATCGTATACTAGAGATTAAGCGAATAAAATAGCAAGTAAACAACTTTACGACTAAGGGTATGCGAAAGACAACATTTGTAGATCGGTCCTTCACTTCTTAAGCTCCTTGTAGTGGTCCCTTCGCTGCAATCATCGAACATCTGGACTCTTGGACGGCTCCATGAGAAGAGGCAACGGAATTGCTTGAAGTCTTCGAGGCCGAAGATGATCTACGTCGAGGGAATACGAACTCAGGCTTCTACTTCACTAACCAAAGAATTAGTGAAGCAAACACCCTAAACGAAAGTGCTAGTCTAGTAGAGGATGGTGAGATAGGAAATGGGTAAACTTTAGAATTTCTTTTCTCACTTAGTTTCACTCTATTTTCAAAACCCTAGCAAGCTTTTTCTTTTGGTCAATGAAGAAGAAGATGAACAAAAGAAAAGAATGAGGATAATGATCAAGAGAGAGAATAAACTAACCATGGTGAGTGAGTATCATATACTAACTCATGTAGAGACATTACCATGGGTAATCATAGTGATTAGGTTAACTAATATCTTAAGTAAAACAAAACTAGTGGACTAAGTCAAATGCAAAGATAAGCTTCATGAAGCTTCATGCATTTGTGCTCATTATCCAATTTTTTAAGAATTACTTTAAATATAAAAACCTAACAAATATAATTAGTATGGTATAAGTCTTCTACACCCATGATAGTTGTATCAACAACCATGATACAAAAATGCACACAAATAAATATATATCACATATATATTAACTTGTGCACACGTGAGAAAAATAAAAGCTTAAGTGAACCATGTTAGTTAATGTAAATTAGTATATCACATATACAATTATACACTACATTATTAAATCAATATTTGACTTAATAATCCGATTATATCACATATAACCGACTAACATGCAATGTATCGACTTATCGAATCAACCCTTGATTCGATAACTTTGTTATATCACATATAATCGATCGACACAAACATCACGAGAATAGAATACGGTATCTGTAGGGTTACTTGGCACACCCATGAGGTTCCACAAGGCATCGACCATGCCGGATTAAAAATTTTAGGTGCCGAACAACCCTAAGCAAGATCATTAACTAGAGATTAGGCGAAAAAGATGCAAGTAAACAACTTTACTCTAAAGGTGAAAGGGATTACAACCTTTGTAGATCCGGTCCTCCACTTCTTTAGCTCCGTGTTGACGTCCCACAGCTGCGATCATCGGGATCCCAGACTCTAGCGTTGGTTTCATCGGAGAAATGAGCGGGCTAGTTCGTTGACTTCGATGCCGAAGATGATCTACGTCGGAGAGACTCAAACTCAAGCTCCATCTTCACTTGGTCATGAACCTTGTGAAGAAAACACCCTATACAACATGGCAAGTGGTAGAGGATGAAGAAATAGGAAGTGGGTTCACTTTGGATTTGGATTTCTCACTTGATTTCAACACTTGAAATTTTCTAGCAAGCTTTCTTCTTCATGAAGAAGAAAAGAAGAAAGAAAAGAATGAATAAATAATAATAGAAAATCATGTGTAGCTTATCATATTGCAACCATGGGTGAGTTAACACATGTAGAGAATAAACTAGGGTTTAGGTTGATGGTTAGGTTAAAGCATAAAACAAAATGGTTAGACTTTTCAAAGATGCTTAAAAAGCTTCATGAAGCTTCAAGCATAAAACAAAGAAAAACCACCATTTTATTTTTTGCCAAAAATAAATAAATAAAATAAATAAATAAGTTAAAACCCTAACCATTAACCTAAATATGGTTTAAAGCATACACACACCCAAGTTTGCATGTATCATCAAACATGATACAAACTAGTGCACAAACATATATCACATATACAACTTGTGCACATCAAGTGAGAAAATCAATTTAAAGTGAACAAATACTAGTTAATGTAAAGTAATATATCAAATATATAATTATACATTAAATCATTAAATCGATACTTGATTTAATGATCCGGTCATATCGCATATAACCGGCTAATATCAAGTGTATCAATGTATCGAATCAACACTTGATTCGGTAACCTGGCTATATCTCATATAACCGTCCAATGATACAAATCGCGAGAATAGAATATAATATCACATACTGGTATTATTCTCGGTCCTGCACATATTTCATATGCTCTCCTATCTCGTTTCGCTTGAGCCAGGAAACCCCTGTGTAGGACTCTAAAGACTCGTCAATACGCCGGCAGTTGGTGATGATCATATCAAACACCCACAAGCCTCAAGCGGTGTGCTAAACGTAACGGCCATCCGGGTATTGAGCGATCAGAAGATCAACGAGCAAGCCCGCTCACACTCCTGTGAATCCAATCAGTAACACTCCCGTACAGTCCGGTCTCGTCGTTTGATATGTCGCATATCTCGCCTAGGGGTGGTAAACGTCAGACCCCAGTAGCTCGATAAGTCCTGTCGATATGAAGTCTATAACAGTTTGAGAAACTACTGATAACACTTACCAGTAAATCTCAGCAACCCTGGCCAGGGATTTCTGGTTATAGCCAATCGAACAGAACACAACATCAACTCCCTATACCGGGAGAAACGAATCCCCTCCTATCGCTCATTGCCTCCATGTGATTCGGGACTGTACCCAAAATCCACCGTTTTGCATGCCCTCTTGGACGTGGTAAGGTGGAAATTAAATCACAGTGGGAATCATACATGACTCTATGACGATCTCGGGTCAACAGACTAACCTGTACCAGTGTCACCAGAGAACTGCCATCTGACGTAAGGTATACCTAGTCTCCACTGAGCACCCGTATATCATCTCTGATGTTAAACACCAATGGATATGGGATCATCCATTGCCCATCCGTATGGGTCGAGAAGTTATACGCTAGTCTACTATGGTATATCGATGCCCCGTTTCGATACACCCATGACTAGGGACCTTGAAGGATGTACTTATGGACTACCATGTCCCCACTAGTATGATCCGCTTCATAGTCCAGGTAGTCAAGTACACATCCTAAGGGCTTTACCAACATGTAACAGAGAGACAATCAGTGTACACGTTAAGATAAAGAGCAACCAGATAGTATACTATCATGTCGAGCAAGAAAGTCCTCCCTATATACGTCCCAGCATCCACTACAATATACATCCTATGTACAGTAATGGCCTCTAGGGCATACATATAACTAACAATCTCCAACTTGCACTAGGGCCATCTGTAGCAGTGGTTGTAGTATCTAATACTCAACCATCCCATATAAGTCTCTCTGTGGGAAAAAGCCCTTCTGAGTGGATCCGCCGTGTTGTCCTCTGAGTCTACTCTCCTAACCTCGATCACCCTAATGATCAACTATCTCCATGATCAGGTGATGCTGCCTCAGTATATGTCTGGGTCACTGATGGGACCAGGGTTCCTGGGCTAAAGCCACACTTCCATTGTCATACAATGGTAGGAACCTAGTTCATCTCATGAACCAATATACACCCAAACTTTCTCTTTGGTAGTATCTTTAATAGCGATGTATCTTGCCTTTAATCGTCTTGTAAGTCACGGTATCTAGCTTGGAACACTTACAACATACCGTCCCTCCACTGAGGGTAAAGACAATGCCTGCGACTGACATTCAGTCGTCCTTATCACCCTGGAACCTTTCTAGTGATTCTCCCCAGGATCAACTGATACCATCTCACTACACCTAGTGAGAACCCTAATATCCATTTATATCTATCTCATAGATCTAAATCCAAGGATTTAGGAGGTATCACCTTTATCCTATTTGGAGAATCCTTTTGATAAGAGGAGATTGACCGTGTGTAGTATAGGAAACACTTTTCCTATCAAAGGTATGTTGTCCACGTACAATACGAGGATCACTACCATACTCCCTACTACCTTTTTGTATATACAAGGTTCATCTACCATTTTGATGAAGTCAAACTCTTTTACTACCACATCAAAACAGATGTTCCAACTCCGCGATACCTGCTTTATTCTGTAAAGAAACTTGCACACGTTTCCGCTGCTCCCACTATTTACGAAGCCCTCTGGCTGTGTTCTTATAGATATTCTCTTCTAAATCATTATTTAGAAAAGCATTCATGGCACCCAACCACCAGATATCGTAGTCGTGGTATGTAGCAATGGCAAGTAGGATCCGGATGGACTTAAGCATAGCCACTGGAAAAGGTTTCATCATTATCCACGCCTGGTCGATGACGAAAGCTTTTAACAAGTCTAGCTTTGAAAATCTCAACTTTTCCATCTACACCAAGTAATCTTCTCAAGATATACTTGCTCCTGATGGGGATTTAACCCTTCAGATATAGCAACCAAAGTCCATACTTTGTTGGTGTACATGGATTCCATCTCAGATCTCTAAGCATCCAGCCATTCTTACAGAGTCCCACTCCTGATGGCCAGCTCGAAACTAGTTGGGTCATCATCTCATGATGCAATCCTCGCTCCCATTGTCATAGAGAAACCGAAGTATCTCTCAGGTGGGTGAGGAACCCTACTAGATCGGCGGAGAGGCTGAGGTTCGTTTGAATCTACTAAATCCTTTGGTTTTACCAAATCATCTGCTGTAGTTTGTATAGCTGGAACCTTTCCAGTTCTACATAACAGACCTTGCCTCGAGCTTGTCCGGATTTTGCTTTTAGACATAGCCCGGACAACCTCAAATCTTAACCAACTTAAGATATGGGCTCTTCCCTTTCTATATCACATATGATGTGGTAGGCATCTGATTTGATTGAAACCCTATTCAATAGGTATGCAGCTTCTCAAGTGCATAACTCCCAAAAGGAAATAGGAAACTCAGTACTACTCATTATAGAGCACACCATATCATATAGGGTGCTATTGCTCCGCCCCGATACACCGACGTGCTGTGGTGTATACGGAGGAGTAATGCTGAGAGAGAATCTCATTCTCCTTTAGAATAGTCCAGGAATTCCGTGCTCATGTATTCTCCTCCTCGATCTCATCAAAGGACATAATACTTATACCCGTATTTTGGTTCTCTACTTCTAACTTATATTCTGTGAATATCTCAAAAGGTTCGGACTTGTGTTTCAACAGGAACATATGTCTGAATCTTGAGAGATCATCCGTGAATGTAATGAAGTACGAAGAACCGGTCTTGGCATATGTAGACAGGGGACCTTCATACGTCAGCATGTATTAATCCCAAAAGATCACTAACTCTTTCTCTGTTTCCATTAAACAGAGCTATGGTCATTTTATCTTTGAGACATGACCGGCAAGTTTCATAAGATGTAAATTCAAACTAATTTAAATATGCAACTAAATGTAACTTCAGCTAGCCGGGTCGCATTGATATGACCTAGTCTACAATGCCTCAAGAAGAAGTCGTTCATTTCTGAACTCTTCCTCTTGTGTGTGTTCTGCATACTAAGAACTGTAGTTTGATTTAGAACATCAATGCTTTTAGATAACGTGCCTGAACCGATCAACTTTTGATATAGGAAATGTTCAAAACATTATCCAACAATACAAAATTATATCCTTTCTTTACTAATAAAGAGACTGATATGATGTTGTACATCAGGTTCGGTATCTAATAACATTCGTTCAGAATCAATGTATTCTAGTAATACAGGGTGACAGTGACCAACAGACTTGGCTGCACCACTTGCACCGTTTTCTGTCTCATGAAACTTATCACCCGATTTCAGTTCTCTACCTTTCTGTAGCCCATGTAACATATTACATATGCGGGATCCTGATCCAGTATCTCATACCCAGGACGTAAAGGATACTGAGAAACAGTTCTATGTAATGAACACACCCGAAGATGATGCATCAGCATGCACATTCTTCGTTTGGGCGGCACGGGAAATCTGGTATTCCCCAATTTCCTGCTATGTCTTATAACAATTATAAATTGGAGCAGGACCAACGTTCCCCAGCTCAGTATAACAAGCGGGTTCGGTCAATATATCCGTTTTATTATCTTGATTAAGGCGTGATATGGTCGCTACCTGGAGAGAGAGAGAAGAAAACACTCAGCGTATGCTCTTGCAAGATCAGATTGGTTATTATTTTATCTAATCAGGATGGCTCCCACTGTTTTTATCAAATCTTCCTTCAAACCCTAAAAGGAAAGACTAGCCGGGATTAATTACACGCGACAAGTTCACCAATCTTTCAGCCAGGCCAGTGTCGGTACTTTGAGGGAGGTGCCCCTTGCTTTCGCACGGACCTAATTAAAGTAAACCTCGTTTTCCCAGAGGCGTAACCTCGTTAACAGCTTTCTAGACACCTACTTGATCGGCTAATTGTAATGTGTAAAACACTCCCATGAGTAACTCTTACTCGCAGCGGGTATCGGGATCCAACTATCTCATAGAAGGTATGCAATCTCATTTTAAATTTCAACACTTGAAATTCCCGATAATATTTTGCCCCAAGCCTCCTATGACCTTCACAAAGGCCAACAAATCATAGGCTGCTAGTCAAGTTCAACCCGTCATTTCTTGATTGAAATAAACACACGCGCACGGCCCTTGACAAAGGCCAACAAGGTCGCACGACTACCCTAATCCAATCTGCATCATATGCATAAGCAGATAAGTACTATTCGGCTACCGCACACTACGCCTTGACAAAGGCCAACAAACGCAGCACGAATACTAAACAGTCCTTATTTGAAATGACGGAGGGCTACGACAGGTTTTTCTGAAAACCTATTGCGTAATGAACTTGATATCGTTGTAGAATCAAATGATTTCAAAATGGAGTGTTTTTTAGGCTTTTCTAGTTTTGCTAAAGTGGTCACTCCCGGTGAAGGGATCGTCGGCCCTTTCCTCGTCGAATGAGGTGCGGGATATACTATATATATCACTGTGCAAAGCAAAAACTCCAAATGAAATTAAAAGACAAACCGAGTTCTGTAGCATCTGCCAGTTATTGCTAAAGGGGTCACTCCCGGTGAAAGGATCTCGGCGCTTTCCTCATCGAATAAGGTGCAGGATGTTCTACAAGGAACACCGCGATGCAAAGCAAGAACTGTAGCTACCTGTTTTTGAAAATTCGATTCCACAACATCTTTAGGTTTCATTTCTTTTCTTTCATTAATCACATTAATGAAGTCCCATTATTTAAGTTACCTAAACATCACAGATAAATACGACATACACTTGTACCATCCGCATTCGCCTCGATGTCCCCTCGTGCACCGTTAGGTTAGGTAATTAACGGCAGAGCGGGGCAGGGCTTGCGCGGGTGTAAAACATAAGTAAAGTCTATATAATATATCATATATACTATATACAGCATTTATCACAGCACATCAAATGATCACATCACAGATATCGGAGCAGAAGAAACATATGAAATATTGGATATACTAGGACGTCCGTGTTTTATTTTGAGCCTCTATAAAACACGAATTCCACGGTCGCGATGAATAGCCAAACCCACACCCCTAGACCCCTATGAGAACGGCAAGCAACCCTACCAATTCTAGAGTTAGGAGATCCGGACTCGACTCCTCGAGTTGGTCTCCCACTGGACCCTAGAACCCGGTTACTTGTGCTCCCCTCCTTGGGTCTATCCTAGTGCGGAAAAGTAAATAATATACATCAACGGTGACATCTTCCGCAACCTTGAAGTGCCCCAATAAAAGAATATTACATACATATAATTTTACATGAATTAAAATAAAAACTCTTATCTCACATAAAAACCCCGGGCTATTCAAACACGACGATCCAATATAACATATCCAGCAACACATAACATCACATGTCATCAACGTAAGTAAATATACGCATCCCAATTGTCGTTGACATATAGCAACAAAACTGGCGATATCGCATATTACACTTACGGTTGCAGAAAAGAAAGTGTAAAACTACAATAGTTGGAATCCGCAACCTACTTAGACATCGCATGCCTAATCTAATGAATTTCTTAGACATCGCATGCCTAACAAAAATAAACGCCGCATTTCAGTCTCATTATTGAAAACTCTTTTCAATATCAAGTTGAGAAATTCAACAAGATTCCCGACATACAGATCGAATGCTCGTCGCAAACTTTAGTAGACGGCCGCACCCCCGGATGCCCTTGACGAAGTGCACTAATGCGGAACACCGCTGCCGCGAGCACCCGAACGGATGCTTTCGGCGACGGGGTTCTCCTACAGTCACTTGGTCGGGGCTATGGGGCATGGCTGTCTATTAAGTTTACCCGGCGAGTATCCGCGTACGCTATGTGATCGCGACGGACATTTGATCGCATCAAAATTCTGTGGCAACCGATCAATTGAGAATAAACTGCTATGTTTATAACATTCAAATAGTTATCTCATAACTAGATGTGGAATCCAATTATTATATCACATTCCAGATATATAGACAATGTTAAACTTTCCGATCGAATAATCAAACACCCAAGTTTTCCCGAAAAGCTCAACACATGAAATAAGTGTAAAAACATTCACTTCATGCCACAGTACCAACGGTCCAGCCGTAGAAGGGTCAAGCCAACGCCTCACATGTGGCACGCCGTACTGCCCCAAACCCTAAGGTTCAAAGGGCAGTTCAGGACGGTCACATAATCGAGTTAAGGTTTGTTGTCTTCTAGAGGGTCCATCGAGTTACTTGCACTAGTTAGAATATTCTTAAACCACGGAAAAATCCAACACTTGGAAATTTCCTGGCATGGGAAAAAGTGGGTATTTATATCCGGTCGAACTTTTTAACATGTTCTAAAAATATCCGGAAAAACATAAACGAGGTTAAAATATCCGATTGAATCAACGAGTCCCCAATACACCCCAGAAATCTTAACTGTTGAGTACAGATGAAAAATTCCCAGAGAACACAGAAAACTGCTACGGGCATTACTGTAGGAAAATGGACCCCTAATCAGTACATACGGCCGCGGAACCGCCGCCAAAATCAGGGTAAGGCCGCGGTTCGGCGGCGCTACAGTAGTGTTAGGGCTTTGTTTTCTACAGTTAACATTATATTTCCCTGCACTATTTTCTGAGCATTTTTAATTAGGAAAATTCCACTGTTTTGAAAAATGTACAGAGAAGGGTTAGAATTAGGGTTACGGGGTTCGATCGGGTTTCTAATATCGTCTACACTTCGCCTAAAGCTCTAGCTAGGCTCTGATACCACTGTAGGGTTACTAGCCACACCCATGAGGTTCCACAAGGTATCGACCATGCCGGATTAAAAATTTTAGGTGCCGAACAACCCTAAGCAAGATCATTAACTAGAGATTAGGCGAAAAAGATGCAAGTAAACAACATTACTCTAAAGGTGAAAGGGATTACAACCTTTGTAGATCCGGTCCTCCACTTCTTTAGCTCCGTGTTGACGTCCCTCCACTGCGATCATCGGGATCCCGGACTCTAGCGTTGGTTTCATCGGAGAAATGAGCGGGCTAGGTCGTTGACTTCGATGCCGAAGATGATCTACGTCGGGGAGACTCAAACTCAAGCTCCATCTTCACTTGGTCATGAACCTTGTGAAGAAAACACCCTATACAACATGGAAAGTGGTAGAGGATGAAGAAATCGGAAGAGGGTTCACTTTGGATTTGGATTTCTCACTTGATTTCAACACTTGAAATTTTCTAGCAAAATTTTCTTCTTCATGAAGAAGAAGAAGAAGAAAGAAAGGAATGAATAAATAATAATAGAAAATCAAGTGAAGCTTATCATATTGCAACCATGGGTGAGCTAACACATGTAGAGAATAAACCAGGGTTTAGGTTGATGGTTAGGTTAAAGCATAAAACAAAACGGTTAGACTTTTCAAAGATGCTTAAAAAGCTTCATGAAGCTTTAAGCATAAAACAAAGAAAAACCACTATTTTATTTTTTGCCAAAAATAAATTAAATAAATAAATAAATAAGTTAAAATCCTAACCATTAACCTAAACATGGTTTAAAGCATACACACACCCAAGTTTGCATGTATCATCAAACATGATACAAACTAGTGCACAAGCATATATCACATATACAACTTGTGCACATCAAGTGAGAAAATCAATCTTAAGTGAACAAATACTAATTAATGTAAAGTAATATATCAAATATATAATTATACATTAAATCATTAAATCGATACTGGATTTAATGATCCGGTCATATCGCATATAACCGACTAATATCAAGGGTATCAATATATCGAATCAACACTTGATTCGGTAACCCGGCTATATCTCATATAACCGTCCAATGATACAAATCGAGAGAATAGAATACAGTATCACATACTGGTATTATTCTCGGTCCCGCACATATCTCATATGCGCTCCTATCTCGTTTCGCTTGGGCGAGGAAACCCCTGTGTAGGACTCTAAAGACTCGTCAATACGCCGGCAGTAGGTGATGATCATATCAAACACCCACAAGCCGCAAGCGGTGTGCTAAACGTAACGGCCACCCGGGTATTGAGCGATCAGAAGATCAACGAGCAAGCCCTCTCACACTCCTGTGATTCCAATCAGTAACACTCCCGTACAGTCCGGTCTCGTCGTCTGATATATCGCATATCTCGCCTAGGGGTGGTAAACGTCAGACCACAGTAGCTCGATAAGTCGTGTCGATATGAGGTCTATAACAGTTTGAGAAACTAATGATAACACTTACCAGTAAATCTCAGCAACCCTTGCCAGGGATTTCCGGTTATAGCCAATCGAACACAGCACAACATCAACTCCCTATACTGGGAGAGACGAATCCCCTCCTATCGCTCATTGCCTCCATGTGATTCGGGACTGTACCCAAAAACCACCGTTTTGCACGCCCTCTTGGACGTGGTAAGGTGGAAATTAAATCACAGTGGGAATCACACATGACTCTATGACGATCTCGGGTCTACAGACTAACCTGTACCAGTGTCACCAGAGAACTGCCATCTGACGTAAGGTATAATACCATGTGGGAGTTCTCGGCGACTCCGTCCAGTGTACCCAGTCTCCACTGAGTACCCGTATATCATCTCTGATGTCAAACACCAATGGATATGGGCACATCCATCGCCCATCTGTATGGGTCAAGAAGGTATACGCTAGTCTACTCTGGTATATCGATGCCCCGTCTCGATACACCCACGACTAGGGACCTTGAAGAATGTACTTATGGACTACCATGTCCCTACTAGTATGATCCGCATCATAGTCCAGGTAGTCAAGTACACACCCTAAGGGCTTTACCAACATGTAACAGAGAGACAATCAGTGTACACGTTAAGATAAAGAGCAACCAGATAGCATACTATCATGTCGAGCAAAAAAGTCCTCCCTACATATGTCCCAGCATCCACTACAATATACATTCTATGTACAGTAATGGCCTCTAGGGCATACATATAACTAACAGTATCACACACACGCATTATTCTCGGTCCCGCACATATCACATATGCGCTTCTATCTCGTTTTGCCTGAGCCAGTATAACCTCTAAAGACTCGTCCATACGCCGGCAGTAGGTGATGATAATAACAAGCACCCACAAGCCGTCAGCGGTACTAGCTGGACGTAACGGCTACCCGGGTATTGAGCGATCAGAAAATCAGCAAGCAAGCCCGCTCCAACTCCTGTAAAAGCCTGACAGTGACACTACCGTACAGTCCGGTCTCCTCGTCTGATATGTCGCATATCAGTTCTAGGGGTGGTAAACGTCAGACCCCAATAACCGATAAGTCATGCCGATATGAGGCTCATAACGGGTTAAGAAACTACGGGTAACACTTACCAGTAAATCTTTAAACCAGCCCTGGCCAGGGACTTCCCTGTTATGGCCAATCGAGCATAGCGCATCATCAACCCCCAATACCGGGAGAGACGAAACCCCTCCTATCGCTCATTGCCTCCATGTGACTCGGGACTGTACATAAAAACCACCGTTTTGCACGCCCTCTTTGACGTGGTAAGGTGGAAATCAAAGCACAGTGGGAATCACACAAGACTTTATGACGATCTCGGGTCTACGGACTGACCTGTACCAGTGTCACCAGAGAACTGCCATCTGACGTAAGGTATAATACCATCTGGGAGTTCTCGGCGAGTCCGTCCAGTGTACCCAGTCTCCACTGAGCACCCGTATATCATCTCTGATGTCAAACACCAATGGATATGGGATGATCCATCGCCCATCTATATGGGTCGAGAAGGCATACGCTAGTCTACTCTGGTATATCGATGCCCCGTCTCGATACACCCACGACTGGGGACCTTGAAGGATGTACTTATGGACTACCATGTTCCCCACTAGTATGATCCGCATCATAGTCCAGGTAGTCAAGTACATATCCTAAGGGCTTTACCAACATATAACAGAGAGACAATTAGTCTACACGTTAAGGTAAAGAGTAACCAGATAGCATACTATCATGTCGAGCAAAAAAGTCCTTCCTATATATGTCCAAGCATCCACTACAATATACATCACATGTATAGTAATGGCCTCTAGGGCATACATATAACTAACAAATGGGTCATCCGTTAATCTCCTTAACGTAAGGGTGCTAAAGGAAATATGCATGAGCGTTTAGCACCTCGCTCGTGATAAAATCACCATCTCCGGATTTGACTCCCAGTCATCACAGACGCTTGGGTCTGTAATATTTAACACTACGCTTTGGGTTGCTCGTCGCTGATATCAAGTTTCACGTCATTGACGCTAAGACCTGCTATAATGCTTTGCTCGGCTGGCCTTGGTTACACGAGTACAACATTATCCCTTCTACACAGCATCAGTATATGAAGTACTTCAAAGATGGTCTTGAGTACACTGTGACAGGGGAACTAAACCCATTCTCCGTGAACGAAGTCTGCAAATATGAGGATGCCAAATACTTCCTGCCAGATTTTGAAGATACAGAAAGATGTCGCAAACCGGAGGATAAGAACAAAGCTATCACCACTATTTCGGTCTTCGGGAGTGACACCGAGTAGGAAGAAGAAATAGTTTATTCAGGTCCGCCCCAATGCAACAAACCGGGACCGTCCACTCCTATGTTGATCTTCGGCAGCGACTCGGAAGATGAGTTTAATGCCGTATTCTCTGCTTGGCCATCAATACAAACCTTCGCTGATGAAGATCAAAGTTTGCAAGTAGCCGTGGTTCCGCCAAATCATCATAAAGAGCTAGACGCGCTTGATACCTACAGTGTGGAAGAATTGCAGACATTCTACGTCCTTCCCAGGTGAAAGGGTGAAAAGGAAATCCTATTCTACAGATCCGGGGAAACCAAAGTGGAGAAAGAAATTTGGCATGGTGCAGATACTACACTTGACCGGCTCCAGCCCATCCGTCTACCCAGATATTACACGAACGGACTAAAGAGAATCTTGAGACGCCAAGGCGTACCCCTTAAACAGACTGCTCGACAAGCCCAGTTCTATAACAGGATTTGGAACGTTCCCGAAACTCAGCGAAAATTGCCCAACGGAAGAATGGAAACGACCGGGCTTGGGTATGTTCAATCCAAGAAACGGGAACTACTCCACGACTGCTGCGTCATATATGACTTCGATGAGGAAGGAGATGATCTGTGGGAAGATGCTAACCATGGACCAGAACGACTCCCCGCAGTGAAAATGTCAAGTCCGTCGTTCGAAGAACATATGGACAAGATTATAAGAGAAGCGGGACAAAAGGTTCGAGACGATCATAATCATGAAATGGCCATCTACGAGAAAGCCAGGACGCAACGCCTCCTTCAACAGGCTGTGAAAAATGAAAATGCCCCTCCTCGTCAGCCCGTTGTACAAAAGGCCCGACGTAGAGGAAGAAATAAACCAAATAACGGGAAAGGCGTTCGACAGCGACAAAGCGGATCCAAGAAGCCACGTGATCAGGAATCGAGCAGTCCGGATTCGTCTCTTATAAAAAAGATGAGTCGAGCATACTCTTTTCCCCATGACAAGACAAGGAAGATATTCGATCTTGTCATAAAACATCAAATGATGACACTCCTGTTAGTTATATGTATGCCCTAGAGGCCATTACTGTACATTGGATGTATATTGTAGTGGATGCTGGGACATATATAGGTAGGACTTTCTTGCTCGACATGATAGTACGCTATCCGGTTGCTCTTTATCTTAACGTGTATACTTTCTGTCTCTCTGTTACATGTTGATAAAGCCCTTAGGATGTGTACTCGAATTCCAGGACTGTGATGCAGATCATACTAGTGGGGCCTGGATTGTCCATGAGTACATCCTTCAATGTTCCTAGTCGAGGGAATATCGAGACGGGGCATCGATATTCCAGAGTAGACTAGCGTATATCTTCTTGACCCATGCGATGGGCGATGGATGATCCCATATCCATTGGTGTTTGACATCAGAGATGGTATACGGGTGCTCAGTGGAGACTGGGTACACTGAACGGACTCGCCGAGAACTCCTAGATGGTATTATACCTCACGTCAGATGGCAGTTCTCTGGTGACACTGGTACAGCTTAGTCTGTTGACCCGAGATCATCATAGAGTCTTGTGTGTCTCCCACTGTGCTTTGATTTCCACCCTACCACGGCTCTACTGAGTCGTGCAAACAGGTGGTTTTTGGGTGCAGTCCCGATTCACATGGAGGTAATGAGCGATAGGAGGGGATTCGTCTCTCCCGGTATTGGGGGTTGATGTTGCGCTATGCTCGACTGGCCATAACAGGAAATCCCTGGCCAGGGTTTCAGTGACCTACTGGTAAGCGTTATCAGTATTTTCACACATGTCATGGACTTCACGTCGGCATGACTTATCAAGCTATTGGGGTCTGACGTTTACCACCCCTAGACGAGATATGCGACATATCAGACGAACAGACCGGACTGTACGGTAAGTGTTACTGGTTGGATTCACAGGAGTGTGAGCGGGCTTGCTCGTCGATCTTCTGATCGCTCAATACCCGGGTGGCCGTTACGTTTAGCAGACCGCTTGCGGCTTGTGGGTGTTTGATATGATCATCATCTGCTGCCGGCATATTGACGAGTCTTTAGAGTCCTACACAGAGATTTCCTGGCTCAAGCGAAACGAAATAGGAGCACATATGGGATATGTGCGGGACCGAGAATAATGCGTGTATGTGATACCGTATTCCATTCTCGCGATGAATGTATCGATTGGTTGTATGCGATATAACCTAGTTATCGATTCAAGGATTGATTCGATAAGCCGATACGTTGGATACTAGCCGGTTATATGCGACATGACCGGATCATTGAATCAAGTGTTGATTTAATGATTTAATGTATAATTATATATTTGATATATTACTTTGCATTAACTGGTATTGGTTCACTTTAAATGGATTTACTCACTTATATGCACATTGTATATGTGATATATTTTGTGCACATGATTGTATCATGTTTGATGATACATTCTAGCTTGGTTTTGTGTAAAGTATTAAACCATGGTTAGTTAGTGGTTAGGGTATCATTTTGTTTACTTAATCATTTATTTATTCTTTTTGTTTATTTTTGAAAAAGAAAATGATAAAGAGAAAGATAAATGGTGGACTTGTTTTGTTTTTAGTTGAAGCTTCTTGAAACCTTGACTAAGTCACCATTCTTGTCTCTTCTTTAACCCTAACCACTCATCTAACCTTAGTTAAATCTCTACACTAAACCATGGTTGAGATTATGATAAGTATCATATTGTTTTTATTTTAAAAGACTTATGATATATATCATCTTCTTCTTCTTCATCTTCTTCTTCCATGAAGAAAGCTTGCTACATCAATGGTGATTGATGAAAAAGTGTGAGAAATCCAAAACTAAAGTCTACCCACTTCCTATTTCTTCATCCTCTACCTCTTGCCAAGTAGTATAGGGTGTTTCCTTCACAAGTTTTCTTGACTTGGTGAAGTTGGAGCTTGATCTAGCGATGCCTCGACGTAGATCATCTTCGGCATCGTCGT
Organism: Agapanthus africanus; assembly: GCA_030015575.1. Lineage (NCBI taxonomy): Eukaryota > Viridiplantae > Streptophyta > Magnoliopsida > Asparagales > Amaryllidaceae > Agapanthus > Agapanthus africanus. The sequence continues at coordinate 339,534,967 of CM057341.1, read as the reverse complement.
CGATGACCTAGCCCGCTTTTTCTCCGATGAAGCCGACGCTAGAGCCCAAGATCCGATTTGGACAGCGAGGGGACTTCATCGCGGAGCCTAAGAGGTGGAGGACCGGATCTACAAAGGTTGTAGCCCCTTCCGTTTAGCTATATTTCCGTTTACTTGCTTGCATCGCCTATATATCTAGTTGACGATCCGTATTAGGGTTTATAGGCACCCGTAAAATTTGATTTGTGCATGTTTGATCACTTGTGAGACTCCATTTGAGTGCCTAAGAACCCTACAACTCCCGTAGTCCAAGCATCCCGAGCAAGCAGGCGAAGTCTCTCACCCGGACTATTGCTCCTGTGACAGGGCAATAGGACATCCTCTCGAAGACTGCTTCACTTTTAAAGACTGGGTAGAAGACCCGTATCAGCAAGGCAGGTTCGCTCTATCCAGCAGCTGGAGAGTAACCCCGCTGCAGAAGCATGAACCCAAAGTCGCGAGAGTAGAACCAGATCAACATCGGTCTTGGAAGCGATCTCGTACTTGTCATATGATAATATTGTAAGAAGATGAGCCCGAGAATACGGATGAACTCCCCTGGTGCTTCGAAAACAATGATGATGAGGTAATCTCAGAATTTCCAACGGCACCAAAAGAGCTGGAAGATGGAATACATACTACTGCAGATAACCTCAAGAAAATCGACTTAGGAACGGCAAACGACCCACGACCGACGTTAGTCAGTGAGCTGTTGTCTGAAGAAAAAGTGGCTACGCTCAAAGACGTGCTCATGCAGTATAAAGACTACTTCGCATGGAACTATTCAGAGATGCCGGGACTCGATCCAGAAATTGCTGTCCACAAATTGGAGATTTCTCCAGACTTCAGACAAGTCAAGCAGGCAACAAGAAGAATGCGGCTCGAGCTTAAGATGAGCATCAACGCTGAGGTCAAGAAGCTAATTGACTCCGGCTTTATCCAAGAGGTTCAGTACCCTGACTGGATCGCCAACATCGTCCCGGTGATGAAGAAAAATGGGACGGTACGCATATGTGTGGACTTTCGGGATCTCAACAAAGCTTGCCCAAAGGACGACTTTCCATTACCGGTCACCGAGCTGATGATCAACAACACGTCCACTCACGAAGTCTTCTCCTTCATGGACGACTCATCAGGATACATTCAGATAAAGATGCATCCAGAAGACCAGAAGCATACTACTTTTCGGACCCCTTTGGGCATATTTTGCTACAAGTTGATGCCTTTCGGTCTAAAGAACGCCGGTGCCACCTATCAGAGGGCCATGACGAAGATTTTCGACGACCTCATACATGAAATTGTCGAATGCTATTTCGACGACCTGTGGTTAAAAGCAAATCATATGAGGAACATTTAGAGCATCTGAAGACCGTATTTCAACGCCTTCGACAATACAACTTGGAGATGAACCCTCTCAAATGCGCGTTCGGAGTTTCCTCGGGCAAATTCCTAGGATTCATCGTCCGACACCGAGGCATCGAGATAGATCCGTCAAAGATCAAGGCGATTATGGAAATGCCTCCGCCGAAGACTCTCAAACAACCGCGGTCTCTCCAAGGGAAGCTTGCGTATATCCGGCGATTTATAGCCAATATTTCCGGCAAGTGCCGCCTCTACAGTCACCTGATGAAGAAGGGAAACCCATTTGTCTGGGATCGCAAATGCCAAAACGCACTGGACGAAATCAAGCAATACCTGCAGAATCCGCCAGTGCTAACCGCTCCGTTCAATGGAAAGCCTCTTATTCTGTATACGACAGCCCTCAAAGGTTCTTTAGGTGCGCTGTGGGCACAAGAAAACGATCAAGGGAAAGAAAGAGCTCTCTACTATCTGAGTCGAGTTCTCCTGGGGGCAGAAAGCAATTACTTTCCCATTGAAAAACACTGACCGGCGTTGATCTTTGCAATAACGAAGCTCAAACACTATGCATTGGCACATGAGGTCCATCTCATATCAAAGGTGGATCCCCTCCAATATTTGATGTCAAAGGCCATATTAACAGGACGACTTGCTAAGTGGGCCTTGCTCTTGATGGAGTTCTCGATAACTTATCGGCCTCTTAAGGCAGTGAAAGGCCAGGCCATTGTTGATTTCCTCGCTGAGCATCTGATACCTGCTAACTCTCCTTTGAACTGCGAATTGCCAGACGAACATGCGTTTGACACGATCGACACGGAGTGAAGAGAGAATGATACCCAATGGGAACTCTATTTTGATGGGGCGTCTTCCATGAAGAAGCGCAAACAAAGCACCCCTATAATCAAATCAGCGGTAGGCCTCATCTTCGTTACTCCACAAGGAGGGATAATGGGCTTTGCCTTCTCCTTAACAGAGCCGAGGACGAACAATGAAGCCGAATACGAAGCTTTGATAGCAGGTCTTCAGATCACTATCGACATGGGAATTGAAAATCTCCTCATATACGGAGACTCCCAGCTGGTCGTTAGCCAAGTAAATGGCAACTATCAGACGTGCAAACTAGAGTTGGTGCAGTACGGCGAGAGAGTGCAGCAACTGCTGACTCAAATTCCCTCATACACCCTGGAAAGCATACCGCGTGCGGAAAATAGCAAAGTGGATGCATTAGCCAAGCTCGCTAAAGAACTGGCTGACGAAAACCTCGATGACGCGAGGATCATTGTGCAAAGCCGTCGGGTTCTTGCACCGGCAGAAATATCTCCGGAGTCCCCAAAGAAAAGGGTGCCACCGAGAAAACGGCCTTAAAAATAAAAGACCAGGAAAAGGTTAAGGATTGGAGAGAAGTCTTTATAGACTACTACAAATCCCGTCGAACGCCTGAAGATGTGTCCTCAAGACATCAGCTTATGAAACGAGCTCTATCTTTTGCCTTCGTTAATGATACCCTGTATAAAAGGTCATTTGATTCTCTATGGCTAAGATGTCTGAGACCTGAAGAGGCGAAACGAGTCGTCCAAGAAACTCATGACGGACTCTGCGGTTCTCATCAAGCCGGCCCAAAGATGAAGCTGAAGATCAAACGGATGGGTTATTATTGACCCACGATGATCCAAGACTGTCTCGAATACGCGAAGCAGTGCCACTTGTGCCAGATTCACGGGGACTTTATCCATTAACATCCAAATCCACTACATCCAATAGTGGCTAGCTGGCCGTTCGAAATGTGGGGAACCGACATAATCGGCCTCATCAAACCAGCGTCGTCCAGAGGACACCGATTCATTTTGGCGACAACTGATTACTTCTACAAATGGGAAGAAGCAGTACCGCTGAGAGAAGTGAAGACGGAGAATATCCTCCATTTTTTCAAGACACACATCATTTATCGGTTAGGAACTCCGAGACGGATCATCTCCGATAACGGGCCAGCCTATAGAAGCCACAAGATCAGCCGCTTCGCACAACAGCATAACATAGACTGGAGATACTCTTCGGTCTATAATCCCCGAGCTAACGGTCTAGCTGAGGCTTTCAACAAGACCTTGACGAAGATCGTGAAAAAGACGGTGTCTCGAAACAAGAAGGACTGACACGAGAGACTGCATGAAGCCCTCTGGGCGTATCGAACTACGTTCAAAACGGCCACGAACACAACGCCGTACGCGTTGGTATTCGGTACAGAAGCGGTATTCCCCCTCGAGATAGAGTTACCTTCTCTATGAGTAGCAGTTCATTACGAGAGAACGGACGAAGAGAATGCTCACCTTCGGCTTGAGGAGCTCGATGCCCTTGATGAAACTCGGCTCATAGCGCAACAAAATCTGGAGGCTTATAAAGCAAAGATGACACGTTCATATGAAAGATTGATTAGGCCGAGGAAATTCCGCCAAGGCGAACTCGTGCCAGTGGTCAAAAGACCTATGATCCCCAATCGTTCTAAACGGGGGAAATTCGAGCCGAATTATGAAGGCCCGTATATCATAGATAAGGTCTACCAAGGTGGGGCTTATCTACTCATCGACATGCATGGTGAAAGACCCTTCAGGCCAATAAACGGTCACTTCCTGAAGAAGTACTACGGCTGACGAGTCACGGCCTAGGTCAATGATAGATGACGACGACTATGTCCGCTCGCTATCTTTCTAAGCCCAAACTCTAAAAGTGGTAACCGGCTAACGGACCGAAACGTCCTTAAACTAACGACGGACCGAAACGTCTTTAAACTAACAACGGACCGAAACGTCCTTAAACTAACAACGGACTGAAACGTCCTTAAACTAACAATGGACCAGTATGTCCTAAAACTGGTTGTTGACCGAAATGTCAATAAACTACTGTGGGTTACAGCATCCCAAAGCTGATTAAAAAAAAGAATAAAAAAAACGGTATGTCCATAAGCAAAATGGGCACGGATGAAAACCCGAAAGGGCTCCGTGAGTAAAAACAACATGGCTACCGGCGAGTTTTGTGAAAACCCGAAAGGGCACAACCTCGTTATAATAAAAAAAAAGAAACAAAAAGAAAAACGGTATGTCCACAAGCAAAAAAGGCACGGATGAAAACCCAAGAGGGCTCCGTGAATAAAAACAGCAGGGCTATCGGCGAGTTTTGTGAAAACCCGAAAGGGAACAATCTCGTTAAAAGAAACTTAGAAGGTCCTCTCGATCTTGTGAGGAGAAACCACCAGCGTGAGATCCTTACGACTCACAAGGGAGCAACACACTTAGGGATCTCCATGATCCCTAGGGAGAAATTACACTTGCGAGATCCTCACGACTCGTAAAGAGAACCTGTTGGATATAGTGCCCTCAGAGTCAATTATTGGATCACAGGCATATGATTGCAATGATTGAAGGAGGACCTATGCCGGTAGTAGTATGCTATTTGGTTTATCTTTATCATCGCGTACTGCTTTAGGTGACCTTACAGATCATTATTGCACGTTGATAGAGCCCCTAGGATTCTTGCTTGACTATCAGCAGTATGAGGACGATCGTATACGTGGGAGCTGGGGTCTATAAGCACATCCTTAAAAGGTCCCTAGTCGCGGGAGTTTCGAGACAGGGCATCGATTCTCTAGAGTAGACTAGTGTATACAGTTGAGACCCCGATGAGGGGCGGTGGCCGGTCTCACAAGCCACTGGTGTCAGTTGGTTCACCAAAGATGTATACAGGTGCTCATTGGGTTATGAGTACACCGGACAGGACTCGCCGGGAACATGCTAGTTGGTATTATACCTGACGTCAGATAGCAGTTCCCTGGTGACATGTGTACAGGTTAGTTCATCGACCTGAGATCGTCATTTATCTCGTATGAGTTCCCACTGTACTTAGATTACTACCCTACCACGCTCAAAAGAGACGTGCAAACAGGTTTTAGTTGGGTACAGTCCCGAGCCACATGGAGGCAGTGAGCGGATCTGCAGGGGTTCGACTCTCCCGGTATTGGGGGTGAGGTCGTGCTGTGTCTAGGAGAGCCATTACACGAAGTCCTAGGACAAGGCAGGTGATTTACTGGTAGGCATTCCAGTAGTATCTCAGGGTGTTCTGGACTACACTCCGACACAACTTGTACCGCTTTTGGGGGTCTGACTTTTACCAACCCCCTAGGCCCGCCATGCGATGCTCATAGACAAACGGACCGGACTGTACGGATATTGTCACTGACAGGCTCAGTAGGGTGTCAGGATGAGTTCGCTCATCGACGTCCCTTTTGGTCAATACCTGGTAGCCCGTTACGTATAGGCTAATACCTCTGACGTGCTAGTGGTTAAATCCATAACCAAAGTATTGACGAGTCTTTAGAGTCCCCCACAGACCGTTTTCTTAAGTTTCGGGCGAAACGCTGTAGAGGTCGTATGGAGATATGGCAGGGTTCGATCAGATACGTGCGGTATTGCACGGATCACGATCGGACGGATTTTACTAGCGGGCTTTGGTTTAAGCCGGATCCTAGTATTAGACAGTGTAGTTTTGTCTCATTGCATTTGTATTCGGTCGGAATACAAATGCGGGTATGTATATACAGTCGTGGGGTTTTCCTGTAATTTATTACGGGATCAGTTTTCTGAAGTTGCCAGTTTGCATTCCGTTCCGTCCAGTTTTCTTTTGTTCCTTCGCGGCCGGACTTTTCCGATGGAGGGGCTAATTTGCAATTGTTCAAATTAGTATTTGTTGAGGGGGTCATTTGTATATTGAAGCTTCATGATGGTTCTTTCATCATTAGATTCTTTTTGAGTCTCTTCACTTGCATTTACTGGAGATAGGATTGAGTTGATGAGATTAGAAATTGTGTGACCATTTTTCTTCTCATTCTTTTTTTTCTCCACTTTTTTGAGGTTGTTTTTTTTCCCTCCACCATTTCTTTTATCATAAAGGGGCCGGCCACTTGTGGGAGAAGATGAGAGAGTTCACTTTTCATGAGGGAAATTGATTCATCTCATTTTGCTTGCTTGCTAAATTCCAAACCCCTCTCCAAAGTTCTTCTCTCCTTCATCATCAAAGGCAACTTCTATAACCCCAAGAGAAAACCTTTCTACACTATACCTACAGCCTCCTTGGGCACGTCGGCTCGCCAACTTCGTGCCCGAGTTGCCTCGGTCCAGAGGTGAGAGCCCGTAAAAGAACCCGACGATGTGGTGCCCGTTCCGACGAGGAGATGACGACCGGAGATTCCGCGAGGAGAACGGAGTGGAGGCCGAAGACCGAAGGACACGGATCGCTCGGTATAGCTCTCTAATTTTTTTTCTTGTTTGCTAGAGTTAGGTTAATGGCCCGATCCGGATTTATAGTGCGCGGTGGTGCCGGTTTCTAAGTTCTAGAAAAGATTCGTTTCCGCATTCCGGCGTCGGATTGACGGCCGGGACACCGCCGTGCACTTACATTGGTATAAGAGCCACGCCACTAACCTTGTCTAGCTTGCTCTAGTATGTTTAATGCTTCGATCGAACAAAAATCCCAAAAACCGTATTTTCTAGTGCACAGGTTTCTGTCGAAATTTTTTTGGCTCTAAAATTTTTTCTGGGTGTTGCATAAACATGTTCAGGGAATTGTAAGCATTCTGCAAAAATTTGGTAAGGTGATGCTTCAGTACGACCGCGGAAACGCGGCCAAACCCCTGGTTTGGCCGCGGTTCCGCGGTGAAAAAAAGTCAACGCCATACCAAAATTTTACAGAGGGCTTTCTACATGGAAATAGGGTTTTTGGAATATTCTGTTTGGGCCCAGATTTTCTTTGAGAGCTACAGTAGTGCTTGGGGCCCACTTCAGTAAATTTGATCGATCGAAAATTTAAACATGTTAGTTCACAGTATTTACATTATATCTGCGACCATGAATGTCATTTGATCGGTAAATCCTGTCTGACTGCTATAGCCCTTTTAGACGGATTTGCGAACGTGACATTCACGTTGATGTTCTCTGTTGTGCTGTGATGTTGCGGATTGGTCGTGGGGGATAGCCTGGTTGCAGTGGTAGTACAGTTTTGATTTTATATGTACATTTGATTTTGTGGGGCGAGCATCCGACATGTGGACTGCCGTCACTGCCTGTTTGTATATTATTCTTTTGGGGCACGACCGGGTCGAGGTCGATGTACCCGTTGTATGTATATTTTACTTTTTGTACTAGTATTACCCCGCGGAGGGGTGCACGGGTAGCCGGGTTCTAGAGGGCAACGGGCCCGCATCTCATGGCATTGAGACGGAGGGGGCTTCACTCTAGAATTGGCGGGCTATTCGCCGCACTCGTAGGGGGTATAGGCTGACCCAGGAGGGGTGCCCATGTTACCGGATTCCATGAAGTGCTGGGTGGTCCATTCACGCTGCTGAAGGGGGCTGCCTCGCTTCAGTTTTTGGCGGGTAACCTGCCGCGCCCGTAGGGGTCTAGGATTTCATTGCTCATGCTATCCACACGACCAGGGGAACGTCGGGTTTCAGTAACGGCTCTATGAAACCCGGGGATCCCAGATATCTGTATTGTTCAGTGATGCTTATTACATTTCTGTGATGTTGCATTTTATCACGCCTTGAGCGAATATTGCATATTGATATATATACTAGTAGATGTTGTATATGTTTTGCATCCGCGCTGGTCCAGTCCCCGCTCTGTCGTTAGTTAAGTAACCTAACGGGTGATGACGGGACACAGTGGCGAATGCGGATGGCATATACGTACATCATTATTTTCGTTCTTTATTGGTGTGATCAATTGATGGGACTGCATTCATTCGGATCAATGCAAGCTAAACAAACCTATTCGGATGTTGTTGGAACATTTTTCAAAAAGCTGTTATTGCAAGGGCGTTCTCTTTTGTTTTGCACAGTGGTATTCGGTCATGAATATCCAGCTCCTCAGTCGACGAGGCAAGGGCCGAGATCCCTTCACCGGGAGTGACCCCTTGGACAGAAGTTTCCGTCAGGGCAATAACTTCACTATAGCGGATTACTTTTGCTTTGCATAGTGTTATTCAGTTGGAATATCCTGCACCTCATTCTATAGGGAAAGAGCCGAGATCCCTTCACCCGGAGTGACCTCTTTAGCAATGGTTTTCGTCACTATATTTTTAAAAAGCTATCCAGTTCGTTCAACGATATCAAGTTCATTACGTTAAAGGTTTTTCTCCAGAAACCATTCGTAGCCCTCCGTCATTTCAGATGGGTAGCAAGTAGTATTCATGCTATGTTTGTTGGCCTTAGTCAAGGCATAGTGTATGGTAGCTGCTTGATACCTTCCTGCTGCATAGATAGATGCGTTGGTTTGGGACAGTCGTATAGCCTTGTTGGCCCTAGTCAAGGGCTTGTACGGGTGGGTTCAAATTAACCTGGACAATGACGGGTAGAACTTGGCATGTGACTTATGATTTGTTGGCCTTAGTCATGGTCATAAGAACATAGGGCAAAAATCACATCGGGAGTTTCTAAAGAAACTGAAACTTGCCAGATATGCGCATAACTTCTGGAGTGTGATAACGTGAGCGGATTCCGTCACGTTATCATGCGATGATAGTTGGATCCCAATTCCTACTGATGAGTTGGTTTACTCCTCGGGTGATCCCGACTAATTCTTCTTTCAGTATTGGAGGAGAATTTGACGGTACAGTGGGAGGTTTCCTGATTAGATAAAGTGATAACCATTCTGATCTAGGTTAGAGTGCATGCTGAGCGTTTCTTTTCTCTCTCTCTTTGGCAGCGACTATTGACCCGACCCTAGACTATGACTCTGTGACCATATTAACTGAACCTTCTTATAAGACTGGCTTTTGGATTGTCTGAGTTGCAGACCTCATTGCCACTCCTACTTTTACCCTTTTCTCCAGGACACCCCGTATTACTACGAACGTCCACTTCCATTGGATAAAACCATCCTATGGTTATATACGAACTCGAAGGAATTTATTCGAGGATGGTTTCCGGTTCAGGAGAAAATGAATAGGACTATTCAGTTGTCTTTTCCTTTTACCTTCTCTCAGGTTGCGAGTGCTCCTTGGATTAGGACAGTACACCTATTACGCAAATTGGATAGTCTTCTTCCAAACCATAGGCAGATGCCGACTGGTAGGGAATGAAGAAAGCCAATTAGCCTAAGTATGGTGTACAGAAGGTATTAAGTTAAGACAAATAAAGGGATTAGAAGGAGGGCAAAATAAATTGCGACTGCTATTCACGACCAAACCAAATATTTCATTACCACTCCCACTTCACCATTGTATTTCTCCAGAACACTCCGTATCACTACGAAGATCCACGGTTATTTGGATACTCCATCGTATGGTTATATACGAACTCGAAAGGAACTTGTTCCAGTTCGGGGATTGATTCTGGTTCAGGAGAAATAGGAATAAGGTTTATTCGGTTGTCTTTTATTTTCACCTTCTCTCGCATTGCGAGTGTTCCTAGGACTAGGACAGTACACCCATTATGCTGATTGGATAATCTTCTTCCAAACCATAGGCTGGTGCCGAACGGTAGGGAAGGAAGAAAACCATTTGGCCTAAAGGGGTGTACAGAAGGTAATGACTAAAAGACATATAAAGGGATTTGGAGAGATGGCAAAGAAATATACGGTTACAGTTGTGAATCTGGATAATGGAAGAGGCATTACTAGGAATACCCGGATACCCCTACGAAACATTTCAATGTTTCAGTTTCACTGTGTACTGTTAAAAGAAAACTGATTTTCCAGTTAGACACTTGCTCCTGGGTATGTATTTACCAGGCATGATTCTCACATCTGTATGGTTTTACAGATGATGGGTGGGAGTAAGTTATTGGGAATTGGGTGATCATCCTCATTATATCGGAATTCGTTGTAATTGGTGATATTTGAGGAAATCACCTGGGTTGTTTGCCGGACGGCGAATATTTGGTTTTCAATATCCGTTGTTATGCACAAATTTTAAATTGATATATCTGTACGTTCATTTTTATGAAGTGAGATATAACTTTTTGAAATTATGTCTATGACATTTACCTATATCAGTGGATGGTTAGGTAAGGAGCATTAAACAACGGTGTAATTCTTCATAACCAAAGTGCAGTTTTCAACCTACGACACACAGTGAATGAGTCACTAGACTCAGGGGACTTATACAGAGTATTGTATGTTGTCCAGTATCCATGAGGACATAGGGGTTGGTCCTCGTACTATATTCGATTTACTTATGACTTCTCTAGTTTGATAAGTGTTTCGTAGAAACACAAGGTCTATGTTTTGAGAAGTTATAGGTTTAAGAGTAAAGTAGAGAACCAGGTATTGCAAGTATCGGGATTCTTCAAGGTGATCGAAGATGTAGATACTTGTGTATGGTATTCAGTTGATAGTAATTATTAAGAGAACTTGCTTCTCTTTCAGGTTACTCATAATTGGAAGCACTCCTAAGTTGAGTAACGCTGATCGGCCTCTCTCCATTTACTTGACATGCACTGGAGACAGCTGCATGATTTGAATCTGGTTCAATTAAATCAGTTTCTATATTAGATATAGAACAGTTCATATCTTAACGATGTTAAGGTACGGAGAGTTGTCCAGCTTATGCTTAAAACCAGACTCTGGATAACTCAAGGCACGTTTTTGTAGTGGCTGTTTGTGGGTTGACCCGGGCTATGAAGAGGGTTGATTTTCTACCATCTGGAAGATTAATAGTGATATTGTTCTTGACTCTCCACAGTTTTAATAAAAATGGATTTTTTCAGAAAACAGTAGTGGGAGTTTGGTAGAACTGGAAGTGATTCCAGAACCGCAAACGATTACTGAAGATTTGATAAAGAACCTAAAGATTCAATCTGGTTTGACATTCTATTGGCCACTCAACAGATATGGTGGGTAACCTCATGTACCCGAGAGGTACTCCGGTAGCCTCAAGGACGGTGACAGGGAGGTTCTTGTTTACCCAGACTTTCCATTGCTCTTGTTCCAGACTGTGAGACCCGGCAGGAGGATGACTATAGCGTCATTCTAAACTAGCTTTAGAAGTGTACGTCTATATGACTTTGCCAGAGGGTTGTCGTAGTCAGTGGGAGCAGCGGAAGCATTGGTGGACAAGTAGCTTATGTCTATTTATAGACTAAAGCAGATATAGCGGAGATAGATCATCTATTTCTGATGTGACAGTCATAGATTGGCTTCATCAGAATAGGGGATGGATCTGTTAAGAAGGTAGTAGGGTGTGATGTCCAGGTATTTGGATGACATACACAGAGTAGGAAGTGAAATTCCTATACTACGGTCGGTTATTCTTTGGTTGTCACACAGTGGTTTCTCCACATAGGACTTGGATATTATATCAGACATTCTGGTTACTAGATCTATGGTTTTAGATCTAGATTTGGGTAGTTTCCCAATCTGGGTACTTAGACAGCATTCTATGAGTATTTAGAATGGACGACTCCTGGCACGGTAGTGTACCTATTGGTGATGGAGTCACCCTCTCTAAAGGTGTCTTATAGACTAAAGTAGATAGGGATGTGCATGATTGGCAGATCACTTGCTTAGGCAATTGAGTCAATCATGACATGTCAAGTACCACACCAGATGTTGTTCTTGCAGTAGATGCAATAAGTTGTTATTGATCCAATACTGGAGAAACATTCGGAAGCAGTTTTAGAGCATAAGTGGATGTTTTAGGGATTTGATAACGACAGCCTCCTTTAGGAGACGGTTATCATTCCAGGCTTCCAAGGTGACCTGGACGGCAGAGTGACTGTCAGAATTATAGTTTTCCCTCGGACGAGAGGCAGTATTTTGGACAGGTGATCCAAGAGAATACTGAGGGAGGTGTGGCGCAGGATACTGATTAATTTCAGTTGACCATACAGTCTAAGAAGTTTGGATTTAGAGTTCATTTATGAACTAGGTCCCATCAGACATCCAGACACATTCTAAGACAGTTATTGCTCATTTCGGGAGATGGTTTTCTCCGCGAACTTGAGATATAGAGAGACATAGAAAGAAACATCAGAGCGGATCCACTCACTGAGGCTATTCCTCGAATGCAATAGTTTCGCAAACGATCTTTGTGAGACTGACTAGTAGAGGAGTTGGGTGTTCGGTATCACACGGGCTGTGAGTATGCGACATCGGAATAATTAGCCTTGAGTGCAAGTGGGAGATTGTTGGATATAGTGCCCTCAAAGTCAATTATTGGATCACAGGCACGTGATTGCAATGATTGAGGGAGGACCTATGCCAGTAGGACAGTCTTACTCAAGATGATAGTATGTTATTTGGTCTTTCTTTATCGTCGTGTACTTCTTTAGGTGACCTTACAGATCACTATTGCACGTTGATAGAGCCCCTGGGATTCTTGCTTGACTACCAGCAGTATGAGGGCGCTCATATACGTGGGAGCTGGGGTCTATAAGCACATCCTTAAAAGGTTCCTAGGCGTGGGAGTTTCGAGACAGGGCATCGATTCTACAGAGTAGACTAGTGTATACAGTCGAGACCCCGATGAGGGGTGGTGGCCGGTCTCACAAGCCACTGGTGTCAGTTGGTTCACCTAAGATGTATACAGGTGCTCATTGGGCTATGAGTACATCGGACAGGACTCGCCGGGAACATGCTAGTTGGTATTATACCTGACGTCAGTTAGCAGTTCCCTGGTGACATGTGTACAGGTTAGTTCATCGACCTGAGATCATCATTTGTCTCGTGTGAGTTCCCACTGTACTTAGATTACAACCCTACCACGCTGAAAGGAGACGTGCAAACAGGTTTTAGTTGGGTACAGTCTCGAGCCATATGGAGGCTGTGAGCGGATCTGCAGGGGTTCGTCTCTCCCGGTATTGGGGGTGAAGTCGCGCTGTGTGTAGGAGAGCCATTACACGAAGTCCTTGGCCAAGGCAGGAGATTTACTGGTAGGCATTCCAGTAGTATCTCAGGGTGTTCTGGACTACACTCCGACACGACTTGTACCGCTTTTGGGGGTCTGACTTTTACTAACCCCCTAGGCCCGCCATGCGATGCTCATAGACGAATGGACCGGACTGTACGGATATTGTCACTGACAGCCTCAGTAGGGTGTCAGGATGAGTTCGCTCATCGACGTCCCTTTTGGTCAATACCTGGTAGCCCGTTACGTATAGGCTAATACTTCTGATGTGCTAGTGGTTAAATCCACAACCAAAGTATTAACGAGTCTTTAGAGTCCCCCATAGACCGTTTTCTCAAGTTTCGGGCGAAACGCTGTAGAGGCCGTATGGAGATATGGCAGGGTTCGATCAGATACGTGCGGTATTGTACGGATCATGATCGGACGGATTTTACTGTTAGTGTATATGCCCTAGAGGCCATTACTGTATCATACTAGTATGTATATTACTTAATGGAAGCTTGGGATTTTCACAGTTGTATAGACAATCTTGCTCGAAATGGTAGTATGATACTTGGTTTGTCTCTTCTTTAATGTGTACATGTGTTTAGTTATTGTATCACCTATACGCATTAGTGGAGCCCTTAGGATATTTGCTTTATTACCAGCGTTGTGATGGCAGTCACACTCGTGGGGGCTGGGTAATCTACAAGCACATCCTTAGATATACACGTCCCTAGTCGTAGGACTATCGAGACAGGGCATCGAAACTCCGGAGTAGACTAGCGTATGCGCTTCTCATCCCAGCACGGGAGACGGTCTGTCCCATAGCCGTCAGTACGTCGTACTTGAGATAGTATGCGGGTGCTCGTTGGGTTACGAGTACACTGGACAGGACTCGTCGGGAACTGTTGGTTGGTATTATACCTATCTTCAGTTATCAGTTCCCAGTTGATATGAGTATAGCTTAGTCCGCTGACTTGACACTGTCACTTCGTCTCAAGTGTGTTCCCACTGTACTTTGATTACTACCCTACCACGGCTCAAAGGAGTCGTGCAAACAGGTAGTAATTGGGTGCAGTCCCGAAGCACTTGGAGGCAGTGACGGTTAGACAGGATTCGTCTCTCCCGGTATTGGGGGTTGACATCGCGCTGTGTCTAGGAGAGCCATTACGTAAGTAGTCCCTGGCCAGGGCAAGCGAGATATACTGGTAGGTTTCCAGTGTTATCTTAGAGTGTTCTAGGCTACACTCCGACACGACTTGTACCGCTATTAGGGGACTGACGTTTAGCACCCCTAGGCCCGCCATCCGATGTTATCAGACGAACAGACTGGACTATACGGAGACTATCACATTCAGGCTCAGTAGGAGTTCAGATGGGTTTACCTCGTCAGTCTTCTTATCGGCATCTACCTGGGGACCGTTACGTACAGCTAGTGCCTCTTGCGGTCTGTGGTTAAACCCACTGCCAGCGTAGTGTCAAGTCTTTAGAGTCCCACACAGAGGGTTATTCCCCTTTAGGCAAAACGAGTAGAGGTCGCATGGTTTTGCGACAGGGTTCGTTCACATCCGCGCACTTGTGCACGTTTGGTGTTCGGACAGCTTATACTAGCGGGCTTTGGTTTAAGCCAGATCTTAGTATATGTTTTCGGATTGGTTTTATCTCATTGTATTCGTGTTCCTCAGAACACGGATACGGGTGTGTATACACAGTTGACTGAGGCGGAGGCAGAGGATTTCCTTTAGGGTTAATGACCGTTGTCTTTTTCTTAACCCTAATGTTTATGTGTGAAATATGATTTATTAATATTAGTTAATTATAATTGTGTATGGTTATGGTTGTTGACTATTTGACATTGCTTGACTTGTTGACCTAGGTTGACAAGTTGACCATCATCATTTCATATGAAAGATTCTCTTTGATTCTAGCAAATTTAATTAATGTGAAATGATAATGGTCACTTCAACTTAACCATCACAATTATCTTTAGTTAATTTTAATTATCATAATTCACACATATATGTAAGATGGTTGTTTTATTCTCCTCATTCTATCATTCCCATTCTCTCTCATCCTCTTCCTCTCTCTCTAGCTCTCCCCTCTCATGAGTTGAGAATCACTTGAGCTTGAGATAATCCCTTCAAAAATACTCTCTACTCTTTCTAAGGTTCTAGGATTAGCACTCCAAGCACCTTAGTTACTTCTAGTTTGAAGTTGGAGCCAAAGGTTGAGGCCCTCGGGTGGATCTTTCTTCGGCAAGAGAAGGCGACAAGGAGATCCCGTTCTTTCACTCCAAGGAGCAAGAAGAGAAGGACTTGAAGACCTAAGGTATAACCTCTTTTCCGAGTAGCTAACTCTTTTAGCTTGTTAGTTAGTTTTTGTTTAGTAAAGATCCCTCCTTTTGCTAGTCCATGTTGCCTAGTGTTGTAAAAATCCGTTTTTTCATAACTTTTCCGCCTCCCTGCAAGCACCGGGGTGGGCAATATGGACTTACAGTGGTATTAGAGCCTAACTAAACACAAACTAGCTAGTTAGCAAAGTATATAGAATTTCGATCGAATAAAATCGCAAAACACTTTTTCAAAACCCTAAGTTTCTGCCGATTTTTAAACCTGCTTTAAAAATAATAAATCATACCTTAAAAATCGGCTCAGGGTTTTTGCAGAACACCCAAGAAAAACAAACCATCGAACAGACCAACTCATCGCATTTCCACGTAAGAAGCTTGCTTCTGCCGCGGATCCGCGGCCGAGTTGACTCGGCCGTGGGTCGTTTTTCCTGCAGTGTTCTTATGTTGCTGTTTTGGGATTTTTGTGATGGTTTGTTTCTGCCCAGATTTTCCAGAGAACAAGTTAGTTTTTGGGGTGGTGACAAATCCGAATTTTTGATCGAACTTCTTTACACTTTGGCTAATGGGTTATATCTGTAATGTTTTATATGTATTGAACGTCTGCTAATCGCTATACGTCGATTAGTGGGGGTTATACATATCTGTGATCTGTATTGTTGATTGTGTGTGTGTATGAACTCGTTGGATTGTCGCGGATGAATAGCCGGGTGGTTGTGAGATGAGAGTTCTTTTTTCTTTTATCTTTCAATTCATGTAATATGTAATTTGATGTAATATTATTTGTTTGGCCGCACATCCGGGTTGACGTTGTAGCCGCCATTGTATAATTTCTTTTTACAGTTTTTGCTCCTAGGATAGACCCAAGGTGGGGTGCACTAACTACCGGGTATCTCGAAGTGCCGAGTGGCCTACTCACGTGTTGAGGGAGGTTGCATCGCTTCAGGTACTTGGCGGGTAGTTTTCCGCACCCGTAGGGGTCTAGGATGGGGTATTGGCTATTCATTGCGACCGCGTAATCCGCTTTTTGTTACAGGCTCGAACGGATCGCCGGTTCCTAGTATATCCAAAGTGTTCATCTGTGATCTGGAATGGCTATCATTGCTATATATTTACATACAATATTTACTTAGGCGTTGCTTATGTTTTGCATCCGCGCTAGTCCAGCCCTCGCTCTGTCGTTAGTTAAGTAACCTAACGGGTGATGACGGGGCCCCGTGGCGAATGCGGATGGCATAAGCGTACGTCATATTTTCGTTGTTTTCTGCAATGGTAGGGTTAAATGATGGGACGCATTAAAATTAATGCAAAAAAATAAACCAAGTAAAAGTCATAGGAACACTTTCAAAACAATTCGGTTCTTTTCAAAACCAAACTTTTAAATGCGGAGCTTGAACCACTCCTTTTAAAAGCTATCTCGTTCCATTGATTATATCAAGTTCACTACGTTCACGGTTTCGCCAAAACCATTCGTAGCCCTCCATCATTTCAGTTAAATATTCGGTAGTATTCAAGCTATGTATTTTGACCTCATGCCAAGGCATAGTGATTGGTAGCTGCAGGATATTTATCAGTTGCATAGATAGAATGCGTTGGTTTGAGACAGTCGTACTGCAATTTTGGCCTAGGTCAAGGTTAGGTACGGGTGGGTTCAAATTAACCTGGATAATGATGGGTAGAACTTGACATGTGACTTATGACATTTTGACCTTACGCCAAGGTCATAAGAGCTTGGGGAAAAAATCCACATCGGGATTTTCAAAAGAACTGAAACTTGCTAACGCTGCATACCATTTGGAGTGTGATGACTCTGGTAGGATTCCTTCAGTTTTATCACGTGATGATATTTGGATCCCATTCCTACTGTGAGTATATGCAACTCCTCGGGAAATTTCTCACTTAACGATCAATGCTATAAACCTAGTAGGTGTCTAGAAAGGTGTTAGCGGGGCTATGCCCCCAGGGAAAAGAGGTTACTTAATTAAGGAACTGCGCGAAAGCGTTGGAAAACCTCCCTCGAAGTACCAACACTGGCCTGGCTGAACGGTTAAGCAAGTATTGTACGGTGAGATTGATCCCGACTAATTCTTCCTTTATGGTTTGAGGAGGGATTCGAGAGACAGTGGGAGCCATCCTGTTTAGACAAACTAAAAACCACTCTAAACTTGTAAGAGCAACATGCTAAAGTGTTTCTTTTCTCTCTCCTAATTGCAGCGACCAATCAACATGACCATACTTAAGTTATTACTAGATAAAAACATACTAACAGGGCCAAACTACAAAGATTGGCTCAGGAATGTCAAAATGGCAATCACTTACGACAAGTTGGGGTATCTTCTTACTACCGAAGCTCCCCTGTCCCAGGTCCCACCTCCAGCGTCGCGGATATAGAAATCCGTAAGATATAGAAGATCGATTGCGTGAAGGCCAAATGCCTCGTGCTTGCCTCTATGGACAAAGAAAATCAGAGGAGGCACGAGAATATGGACCTAGAATCTATATTTCTTCATACAAAAGAACTGTATGGAGAGCAGTCTCGTATCGCAAGATACGAAGTGTCGAAGAAGCTGTTTTCGGCAAGATTGGCTGTCGGATCATCGGTAGCGGAACACGTGCTTAAGATGATTGGCTATATAGAAGAGCTCGCGGACCTTGGGACCACGTTGGAGAATGAACTCTACATTGACTTGATTCTCCAGTCCCTTCCTTCCACTTACGCCCAGTTTATCCTAAACTTCAACATGCAAGGAAAGGAGGTTGAACTTTCCGAGCTTCTGAACATGTTGAGGAGTGCTGAGGGCACCCTACAGAAAGGTAGGGAAACATCCACTTTGTTTGTAGGAGGATCTTCCTCTTCTAAGTCCATGGCGAAATCCAAGGGAAAGAAGAAGAAAGCCCCCGCCAAACCAAGGGGCGGTATTAGTAAAGTGGATACGAAGGGAAAAGCAAAAGAAACAAAGGTAGCGGGAAAGCTTGTGGGAAAGGAAGAATGCTTTTACTGTCACAAGAGTGGACACTGGAAAAAGGATTGCAGGGCTTGGAAGGCCAGAACCCAGGATCTGAAGCAGGTTGCGGTTTCAGCTTCAGGTATGTATGTTATTGAAAACTGTCTATCAATAAACTCTACTTCCTGGGTATTGGATACCGGATCAGGGTCCCATATCTGTAATTCTTTGCAGGCATTGAGAAAGCGTAGGTTTTTGAATGCAGGTGACATGACCCTCAGAGTTGCAAACAGAGCTAGCATGGATGCTGAGGCCGTGGGGGACTATCACCTGGGATTGTCAGATGGACACTTTTTGGTTTTGCGTAGTTGGTATTTTGTACCAAATGCAACTTGTAATATCATTTCTGTATCTTTATTATCTAAAGAAGGTTATGAATTTGCATTTGTAAGTAATGTTGTGAACATTCACCTTAATCAAGCTTTGATTGGGTCAGGTACATTAAACAATGGTATATACGTATTAAACCAACCACAGATTTTCAATGTCCAGAATACACACAAAAAAAAGTCTCCAGAAATCATTCGGGCTTTCTTATGGCATTGTAGACTCGGTCACATCAATGAGAGAAGGTTGACGAAGTTACATACAGAAGGATATTTGGATCCGTTTGAATATCAATCATATGCAACTTGTCAATCCTGTCTCAAAGGGAAGATGGAAAAAACTCCATTCACTGGACATGGAGTAAGAGCGAGCGAGCTCTTGGGACTCGTACACAGCGATGTGTGCGGTCCAATGTCTACACATGCGCGAAGCTGTTATTCTTACTTCATTACTATTACGGATGATTTTTCAAGGTTCGGACATGTATTTTTAATGAAACATAAATCCGAAGCCTTTGAAAAATTCCAGGAATATAAGAATGTAGTAGAAAAACAAACAGGAAAAAGTATCAAGACATTGAGATCTGATCGAGGTGGTGAATACTTGAGTGCCGAGTTCCTAGATTACCTAAAAGAGAATGGAATTCTCTCTCAACTTACTCCTCCATACACTCCGCAACATAACGGTGTATCGGAGAGACGGAACCGAACCCTATTGGATATGGTACGTTCCATGATGAGTAACGCTGAGTTACCGCGATCATTCTGGGGATATGCGCTAGAATGAGCTGCATACCTTTTGAACCGAGTTCCTACTAAGACTGTACCTACCACACCATATGAGATATGGAGTGGGAAGAAACCCTATCTTCAATACCTGAAGATTTAGGGATGTCCATCTTTTGTCAAAAAGCAGCATGCGGACAAACTCGAGGCACGCTCAGTACTGTGCAAGTTTGTGGGATACCCAAAGAACACCAGGGGGTATCTTTTCTATTACGCAGAGGAACAAAAGATCTTTGTTTCTCGTAATGCCCACTTTCTGGAACACCAGTTCTTAGAAAAGAAAATAAGTGGGAGCGCAGTAGAACTGGAAGAAATTCCAGAACCACAAGCTATTACTGAAAGCTTAGTAGAACCAGTGGGTTCAAAAGATCAGGACATTCCTGCGCCGCTCCGCAAAAGTAGTATGCAGTCTCATCCGACCGAGAGATACTACGGTTTTCTCATAGACGGGGATAGAGAGGATTGCATCATTGATAGTGATGAGCCTACTACCTTCCAGCAGGCCATTCAGAGCGTTGACTCGGTAAAATGGCTGGATGCAATGCGGACCGAAATGGAGTCCATGTACACCAACAAAGTATGGACTTTGGACGTTGCTCCAGATGGGGTAAAACCCGTAGGATGCAAGTGGATCTTCAAAAGGAAGATTGGTGTAGATGGACAGGTTGAGACCGATAAGGCTAGACTTGTTGCAAAGGGTTTTCGTCAATGACCTGGTTTGGACTATGACGAAACCTTTTCTCCAGTGGCTATGCTGAAATCCATTCGGATCCTTCTTGCCATTGCTGCCTTTCACGATTATGAGATTTGGCAGATGGACGTAAAGACCGCTTTTCTAAATGGAAATTTAGAGGTGTGTGTCTATATGGACCAGCCAGAGGGTTTCATTCAGAGTGGGAGTAGCGGAAAGGTGTGCAAGTTGCTTAAGTTCATTTAATGAGACGGTCAAAGAATGTATCTGTGGTAAGGAATCGCGGAGTTGGAACATCTGTTTTGATGAGACGGTCAAAGAATTTGGCTTTATCAAAAATCCAGATGAACCATGTATCTATAGTAGATTTGTAGCAAGAACTGTCGTATTGCTCGTTTTATACGTGGATGACATTCTCTTGATAGGAAATGACATTCCTATGCTACAATCTGTCAAAGGGTTCTTGTCACACAGGTTCTCCATGAAAGACCTGGGTGATGCCTCCAACATTCTGGGGATCCGGATCCATCGTGATAGATCCAAGAGGATATTAGGACTTTCATAGTCCAGGTACATCGACACCATACTGAAAAGATTCAGTATGGAAGATTCCAAGCACGGTAATCTACAGTCGCGGGGTTTTCCTGTAATTTATTACGGGATCAGTTTTCTGAAGTTGCCAGTTTGCATTCCGTTCCGGCCAGTTTTCTTTTGTTCCTTCGCGGCCGGACTTTTCCAATGGAGGGGCTAATTTGCAATTGTGCAAATTAGTATTTGTGGAGGGGTCATTTGTATATTGAAGCTTCATGATGGTTCTTTCATCATTAGATTCTTTTTGAGTCTCTTCACTTGCATTTATTGGAGATAGGATTGAGTTGATGAGATTAGAAATGGTGTGAAAATTTTTCTTCTCATTCTTTTTTTTCTCCACTTGCTTAAGGTTGTTTTTTTTTCCTCCACCATTTCTTTTATCATAAAGGGGCCGGCCACTTGTGGGAGAAGATGAGAGAGTTCACTTTTCATGAAGGAAATTGATTCATGTCATTTTGCTTGCTTGCTAAATTCCAAACCCCTCTCCAAAGTTCTTCTCTCGTTCATCATCAAAGGCAAATTCTATAACCCCAAGAGACAACCTTTCTACACTACACCTACAGCCTCCTTAGGCACGTCGGCTCGCTGACTTCGTGCCCGAGTTGCCTCGGTCCAGAGGTGGGAGCCCGTAAAAGAACCCGGCGATGTGGTGCCCGTTCCGACGAGGAGACGGCGACCGGAGATTCCGCGAGGAGAACGGAGTGGAGGCCGAAGACCGAAGGACACGGATCGCTCGGTATAGCTCTCTACTTTTTTTTCTTGTTTGCTAGAGTTAGGTTAATGGCCCGATCCGGGTTTATAATGCGCGGTGGTGCCGGTTTCTAATTTCTAGAAAAGTTTCGTTTCCGCATTCCGGCGTCGGATTGACGGCCGTGGCGCCGCCGTGCACTTACAGAACCTTCTTATGAGACCCTCACGGCACATAAGATTCAAAAGTCTTAAGCTACAGGAATCTGAACCCGTTCTTAAGTGGCCACCACAACCTCCAACTTTGCCCTACAAGTGGCTCAATGCTGACCCTTGTATAAAATCCACGGGCGCGAATAAAAATTTCTCTAAAAAAGTCCCATCCGTGAATAGGGATATGTCTACACGGTGAACAACCCTTGTAAGTCCTCTAGACTTGTAAGGAGAAAACACTCTTTTAAGATCCTTACGACTTATAAGAGACCATACGCTTAGGAGTCCTCACGATTTCTAAGGAGAAAACGCACCTATGAGATCCTCACGACTCGTAGGGAGAAAAACCTTTATGAGACCCTTACGGCTCATGAAGTCAAAAGCCTTAGTCGACAGGACCCTAACACTATTCGCTAAGCCACCTTTGTTCGACATCGACAGAGGCAAATGATGATTCACTCCTGGCAATATTCCAGTTGTAGCGATGCGAATGCCGAAATTGGTATCTAACTCCAAGCTTGCAGCAAAGAAGCTAGCGAGCCACGCGTGCATACGAAATAGCCGAAATGATGGGGCAACTTGCAAACAAAATCAGCAAGTTAAAATATATGCCTGAAAATAGCCGAAATTATTGGACAACTCGTAATAAAAAGCAGCGAGTAAAAATAAAATAAATAGCCGAAATGATTGGGCACCGCGAAAAATAGCCGAAATGATTAGGCAGTCGCGACCTTCGCGATATAAAAGCTGAAATGATAGAGCGTCGCGGAAAGAAATAAAGAAAAACGAAATTTATGCCCTACAGGTGATATCACATCAATCCATGTATACAATCTAGGGGTGCAAACAAAGAAGGAATCTCACCTTCCCTCCCCAGGCTCCATCAGAAAGCAAAGCCAAATCTCGACGGTTCACGGACCGCCTAGAGATCATCAACAGCGTTTCTCCTCATTCTAGCTGGATTTAGACGCTGCAATCAACATTGGAGTCATGGCAAAGTCCCTACTCCGAATCTCGACGGTTCACAGACAACCTAGAGACCACTTCGATATTCATCTCATTACAACAGACGGAAATACGTTATCCACATGACCCCATCACGGAAATACGTCATCCACATGACCTCATCATGGAAATACGTCATCCACATGACCCCGTCAAAGAAATACGTCATCCAAATGACCCCGTCGCGGAAATATGTCATCCACATGACCCCGTCTCGGAAAGACGTCTTCAACATGACCCCGTCTCGAAAATACGTCATCCATATGACCCCGTCACGGAAATACGTCACCCACAAGACCCCGTCACGGAAATACATCATCAACATGACCCCGTCGTGGAAATACGTCATCCAAATGACCCCGTCACGGAAATACGTCATCCAAATGACCCCGTCGCGGAAATACGTCATCCACATGACCCCGTCTCGGAAATACGTCATCCACATGACCCCGTCGCGGAAATACGTCATCCACATGGCCCCGTCGCGGAAATACGTCATCCACATGGCCCCGTCGCGGAAATACGTCATCCACATGGCCCCGTCGCGGAAATACGTCATCCACATGTCCCCGTCGCGGAAATACGTCATCCACATGACCCCGTCTCGGAAATACGTCATCCACATGACCCCGTCGCGGAAATACGTCATCCACATGGCCCCGTCGCGGAAATACGTCATCCACATGGCCCCGTCGCGGAAATACGTCATCCACATAACCCCGTCTCGGAAATACGTCATCCACATGGCCCCGTCTCGGAAATACGTCATCCACATAACCCCGTCGCAGAAATACGTCATCAACATGACCCCGTCTCGGAAATACGCCATCCATATGACCCCGTCGCGGAAATACGTCATCCATATGACCCCGTCGCGGAAATACGTCATCCCCATGTCCCCGTCGCGGAAATACGTCATCCACATGACCCTGTCTCGGAAATACGTCATCCACATGACCCCGTCACGGAAATACGTCATCCACATGACCCCGTCTCGGAAATTCATCATCCACAAGACCCCGTCGCGGAAATACGTCATCCAAATGACCCCGTCATGGAAATACGTCATCCGCATGACCGCGTTGCGGAAATATGTCATCCAAATGACCCTGTCTCGGAAATACGTCATCCACATGACCCCGTCGCGGAAATACGTCATCTACATGTCCCCGTCGCAGAAATACGTCCTCTACATGACCCCGTCTCAGAAATACGTCGCCCATATGACCCCGTCTCGGAAATACGTCGTCCATATGGCCCCGTCTCGGAAATACGTCCTCCAAATGACCCCGTTTCGGAAATACGTCATCCACATGACCCCGTCTCGGAAATACGTTATCTACACGTCAATCTCATTAAACACTTACGGGTCCTCTCGATTCGTAAGGAAGAAAACACTCTTATAAGATCCTTACGACTTATAAGGGAAAACGCACTTAGGAATCCTCACGATTCCTAAGGAGAAAATACACCTACGAGATCCTCTCGACTCGTAGGGAGAAAAGTCTTTATGAGACCCTCACGGCTCATGAAGTTGAAAAGTCTTAGGTAGCAGATCTGAACCTGCTTCCTAAGCCATCACTACCTCTCGAAGAAGCCAAAACAAGATGCTCACCCTATCATCTGCCAGCTATGTTTGCTAAGGTGACATGCTGATAACAAAAAAGAGAAGAAAGCGACAAGGAGAACATTTGATTCGCATTTGATTAAGCGTGCGAAGCATACCCGTTCATGCACGTGCAAAAGATTTAATACATAAAATAAAACACGCTGAAATGAAGAATTTTTCATTCATGCTTCGAAAAAGTTACAATTATGAAAGCAGTAAACGAAAACATCATTAAAATGATTACAATGGTAAAACCTCATATCCAGGGAATGGATTGAGGAAGTCGAAAGTAAGGTCGTCTAGAGCCTTTCTGACCATTCTCGTGTGCATCCTCTCGCGCTCACGAGTGTCGAGATCCTCGGCAATGTCCCCTCCCTTCGATAAGAAGCGATTGTCGTCGTCTGTTGGAAAGTTTGATGCAGAATATCAATGAGGGTATCTCGTCGCTTCTTCGAGATCAGCCCCGAAAGGTACACCGAAAGCACCTTGTCTTCGGCATCATCCAGCGCATTAAGCAGCATGGCCTCAGGAAACCCAGGAAGTGCCTTCCAAATTGCTCCCACTACAATTTTCAAGAGACCGGAACGGCGAGGAAGCAGCCAACCGGCGCATGCATGCAGACAATCCATGATCTCCGCACATTGGGCATCTGTAAACTCTTGATTTTGGCAGCGATCCTGCACGCAATACCCAGGTGGCCGTTACGTTTAGCTGACCGCTTGCGGCTTGTGGGTGTTTGATATGATCATCACCCTCTTCCGGCGTATTGACGAGTCTTAGAGTCCCACACAGGAGTTTCCTAGCTCAGGCGAAACGATGTGGTGTGCATATGAGATATGCGCGGGACCCGATTGAATGCGAGTATGTGATACCGTATGTTAATCGGCCGTTTTTCTATTGGTCGGGTCGTATGTGATATGACCGGATTGTTAAATCAAGTGTTGATTTAACATTTGACTTTTAGTTTAATTATTTATTTAAACCCTTTTCTTTGAAGAAGATGTATGCATGCATGTATGCAGATGTTGATGTGCATGGACACATACATGCATACATGGATAGTTATCATGGTTGATGATACACTATATGGTGGCAATGCAAGAATCACATGGTAGTTAATATACATATATATTTATTTTTGAGTTATGTTTAAAGATAATTCACTCATGGTTAATGTTTATCTTGCTTTGACTTTTTGACCATTCTTGATCTAACTTTTAACCATGAGTTAATTCTCTTTTGTCTATTTAACTCAATGTAAAATATCTAGATATTAACTAACCATGGTTTGAGGAGAGAAAGATTTAATATGATTATTTCATTCTCATCTCATTATGTTTTATTATTCATCACAAAAGCTTTTGAGCTTGAGCTTTGCCATCATCTTCTTCTTCCTCCCTCTCTTGAGTTTTCATTTGAGTGAGTTAGAGAAAAAGAAAGGGTTTTGATTAGAGAATACAAACCACCTCATCATTCTACACACATCTAGACCATTTGTGTAGGGTGTTTGCTACACTTCTTCCATGGATCAAGTAAAGCAAGGAGCTTTGGGCAAAGGGACTTCGGGTGGATCATCGTGGACAAGGAAGGTTGCTAGCGATCCATTCCAAACTCTCAAAGGTCCAAGGAGTCACCAAAGATAGACTACAAAGGTTGTAATCTCTACTCTTAGTGATAGATTGTTCTTTGTATGTGATACAAAACTTGTTACCCTAAATATTCTAGTTAAGATTCATGGTTTGTTTGCTTTGCACCTCTCTAAATTTTAAAGTGGCATGAGTGATGCTTATAGGGTTACTAGGCACACTAACAAGGCTCTACAAGGCATCGACCATGCCAAAATTTTTATGTGCCGAACAACCCTAAGCAAGATCGTACACTAGAGTTTAGGCGAATCATATGCAAGTAAACTAGGTTTACGACTAAGTGAATACGAAATACAACCTTTGTAGATCGGTCCTTCACTTCTTTAGCTCCTTGTTGAAGTTCCTTCGCTGCGATCGTGGTACTCCCGGACCCTTGCATGGCTTCACGAGGCGAAAGACGCGTCCTTGCTTGAAGTCTTCGAGGCCGAAGATGATCTACGTCGAGGGGATGCCAACTCAAGCTTCTACTTCACCAACTAGAGAATTAGTGAAGAAAACACCGTAAACTAAAGTGCTAGTCTAGTAGAGGATGGAGAAATAAGAAGTGGGTTCTCTTTGGATTTTTATTTCTCACTTTATTTCTCACTTTGGATCAAACCCTAGCAAGCTTTTCTTTTGAACAATGAAGAAGATGAACAAAAGTAAGAGATGAGGATAATGATCAAGTGTGTGAGCTAACCATGGTGAGTGAGTATCATATACTAACTCTTGTAGAGTCTTAACCTTAGGCTAATTGTTATGGTTGGGTTAATAAATATCCATAGTAAAATACAAACTCAAGTTGAATTAGTTAATGCATCCACAAGCTTCCACAAGCTTCACGCATTTTCTAATCCTCCACTTGATTTTGTATTTACTTTAAATATTAAAACCCAAACTAAAAATTAGCTTAGTGTAAGTCTCACACACCCATGGATGATGTATCATCAACCATGATACAAAAAGATAACACATTTTAATATATATCATATATATAGTAAAGATGTGTACATGTGAGAAAAAACCCTAAGTGAACATGTGTTAGTTAATGTAAACTAGTATATAAAATATACAATTACACAATAAATTATTAAATCAACACTTGACTTAATAATCCGGTCATATCACATATAACCGACAAACATCCAATGTATCGACTTATCGAATCAACACTTGATTCGATAACCCGGTCATATCATATATAACCGACCGATACTAAAAGTCGCGAGAATAGAATATGGTATCACATACACGCATCATTCTCGGTCCTGCACATATCACATATGCGCTCCTATTTCGTTTTGCCTGAGCTGGTAAAACCTCTGTGTAGGACTCTAAAGACTCGTCAATACGCCGGCAGTAGGTGATGATCGCATCAAGCACCTACAAGCCGTCAGCGGTACTAGCTGGACGTAACGGCTACCCGGGTATTGAGCGATCAGAAGATCAGCAAGCAAGCCCGCTCCAACTCCTGTAAAATCCTGCCGGTAACACTTCCCGTACAGTCCGGTCTCCTCGTCTGATATGTCGCATATCAAGTCGAGGGGTGGTAAACGTCAGACCCCAATAACCGATAAGTCGTGCCGATGTGAGGCTCATAACGGGTCGAGAAACTACTGGTAACACTTACCAGTAAAACTCTAAATCAGCCCTGGCCAGGGACTTCCCTGTTACGGCCAATCGAGCACGGCGCAACATCAACCCCCAATCCCGGGAGAGACGAAACCCCTCCTATCGCTCATTGCCTCCATGTGACTCGGGACTGTACCCAAAAACCACCGTTTTGCACGCCCTCATGGACGTGGTAAGGTGGAAATCAAAGCACAGTGGGAATCACACAAGACTCTATGACGATCTCTTGTCTCTAGACTAACCTGTACAAGTATCACCAGAGAACTGCCATCTGACGTGAGGTATAATACCATCTGGGAGTTCTCGGCGAGTCCGTCCAGTGTACCGAGTCTCCACTGAGCACCCGTATACCATCTCTGATGTCAAACACCAATGGATATGGGATCATCCATCGCCCATCTCATGGGTCGAGAAGCGTATACGCTAGTCTACACTGGTATATCGATGCCCTGTCTCGATACACCCACGATTAGGAACATTAATGGATGTACTTATGGACTACCATGGCCCCACTAGTATGATCTGCATCACAGTCCAGGTAGTCAAGTACACATCCTAAGGGCTTTATCAACATGTAGCTATAAGACAGTATAAAGAGACAAGTATACATGTTAAGATAAAGAGCAACCAGATAGTATACTATCATATCGAGCAAGAAAGTCCTCTTTATATATGTCCAAGCATCCAATATAATATACATCATCTGTACAATACTGGCCTCTAGGGCATACATACAACTAACAATCTCCCACTTGCACTAGGGCCAGCTGCTGTAGTATCGTATACCGAGCATCCCGAAGTGTCTCTCAAACTGTATCTGGGGAATGGCCTTCGTGAGTGGATCCGCTGTGTTGTTCTTCGTGTCAACCCTCCTGACCTCGATCTCTCGGCGATCAACTATCTCCCGGATCAGGTGATACCGCCTCAGAATATGGCTGGATCGCTGATGGGACCTGGGTTCCTTGGCCAAAGCCACCGTTCCATTGTTATCGCAATACAAAGGTATTTGATGCTCAATGGATGGAACCACTCCAAGTTCAGTAATGAACTTCTTGATCCAGATAGCCTCTTTGGCAGTATCGTTGGCAGCGATGTATTCAGCCTCCATCGTCGAGTCTGCAACGGTTTCCTGCTTGGAACTCTTCCAGCTAACCGCCCCTCCGTAGAGGGTAAAGACAAATCCCGAGTGCGACTTAGAGTCGTCCTTATCACTCTGGAAGCTCGAATCGGTAAAGGACTCCACTTGGAGTTCTCCGTTACCATACACCAAGAGCATCTCTTTAGTCCTTCGTATGTACTTGAGAATGCTCTTCACAGCTGTCCAGTGATTCTCTCCAGGATCAGCTTGATACCTACTCACTACACTTAGTGAGTATGCTACATCGGGTCTGGTACATAGCATCGTGTACATGATAGAGCCTACTGCCGAAGCATAGGGTATCCCTTGCATGCGAGCTCTCTCCAAATCAGTCTTAGGAGACATCTCTTTCGAGAGAGTGAGCCCTGAGATCGTGGGTAAAAACCCACGTTTGGACTCTTCCATACTAAACCACTTTAGTATGGTGTCAATGTACCTATATTGGGACAATCCCAATATCCTTTTAGATCTATCTCTATAGATCATAATTCCCAATATGCAGGAGGCATCACCTAGATCTTTCATTGAGAATCTTTTTGATAAGAAGAGCTTGACCGATTGCGGCATAGGAATGTCATTTCCTATCAAGAGTATGTTGTCCACGTACAATACGAGGAAGACAACCTTACTCTCTGCCACCTTCTTGTAGATACAAGGTTCATCTACGTTTTTGACGAAATCAAACTCTTTGATAACGACGTCAAAGCAGATGTTCAAACTCCGCGATGCTTGCTTTAATCCATAAATGGATTTAAGCAGCTTGCACACCTTCCCGCTGCTCCCACTATCTATGAAGCCCTCTGGCTGAGACATGTACACGCACTCTCCTAAATCACAGTTTAGAAAGGCGGCCTTAACATCCATTTGCCAGATTTGGTAATCATGATATGCAGCGATGGCAAGCATGATCCGGATGGATTTAAGCATAGCCACTGGAGAAAAGGTTTCGTCATAGTCCACACCTGGTCTTTGACGAAAACCCTTTGCAACAGGTCTAGCTTTGAAAGACTCCACTTTCCCATCTACTCCAACTTTTTTCTTGAAGATCCACTTGCTCCCAATGGGTTTTACCCCTTCAGGAGCAACTTCCAAAGTCCATACTTTGTTGGTGTACATGGATTCCATCTCGGACCGCATTGCATCCAGCCATTTCACTGAGTCTCCACTC
The DNA here is from genome assembly GCA_030015575.1 of Agapanthus africanus. Classification (NCBI taxonomy): domain Eukaryota; kingdom Viridiplantae; phylum Streptophyta; class Magnoliopsida; order Asparagales; family Amaryllidaceae; genus Agapanthus; species Agapanthus africanus. Next base: position 339,504,896 of record CM057341.1, on the reverse strand, counting down.
GTGATGGCCTGCTCGAAGCTAGTTGGGTCATCATCAACCAAGATGCAATCCTCGCTCCCACCATCCATGAGAAAACCGTAGTATCTCTCAGGTGGGTGAGGAACCCTACTAGATCGGCGGAGTGGCTGGGGTTTATTGGGAACTACCGAATCCCCCGGTTCCACTAAATCTTCAGTTGCAGTTTGTGTATCTGGAACCTCTTCCAGCTCTACCACTTTGCCACTAATTTCTTTTACAAGAAATTCCTTTTCCAAAAAGGTGGCATGTTGAGCAACAAACACCTTTTGTTCCTCACTGTGGTAGAAAAAATACCCATATGAGTTCTTTGGATATCCCACAAACTTGCAAAGAACTGACCGTGCATCGAGTTTGTCCGGATTTTTTCTTTTGACATAGGCCGGACAACCCCATATCTTAACTCGTTTAAGATATGGTCTATTCCCACTCCATATCTCATACGGTGTGGTAGGTACAGATTTAGATGGAACTTTATTCAATAGGTATGTTGTTGTCTCCAGCGCATACCCCCAGAAGGAAATAGGTAACTCAGCTGTGCTCATCATAGAGCGCACCATATCTAATAGGGTGCGGTTCCTCCGTTCTGATACACCGTTGTGCTGTGGTGTATATGGAGGAGTCAGCTGAGAGAAAATCCCATTCTCTTTTAGGAAGTCTAGGAATTCATTGCTCAAGTATTCACCGCCTCGATCAGATCGAAGGATTTTAATACTTTTCCCGGTTTGGTTCTCGACTTCTTGTTTATATTCTCTAAATTTCTCAAAAGCTTCTCATTTGTGTTTCATCAGGAACACATATCCGAATCTAGAGAGATCGTCAGTGAATGTAATGAAGTACGCAGAACCATTCCTGGCATGTGTAGACATAGGGCCGCATACATCACTATGTACCAGTCCCAAGAGTTCCGTAACTCTCTCTCCGTGTCCCGTAAACGGAGTTTTGTTCATCTTGCCTTTGAGACATGACTGGCAAGTGTCATAAGATGAAAATTCAAACGGATTTAAATATCCATTCTTATGTAACTTAGCTAGTCGTGTCGCATTGATGTGACCCAGTCTATAATACCACAAGAAGGATTCGTTCAGTTCTGAACTCTTCCTCTTGTGTGTGTTTGTTATGCTCAGAACAGTTGATTGATTTAGAACATAAATGCAATTGCACAACGTGCCTGATCCAACCAACTTTTGGTTAAGGAAAATGTTCATAACATTATCCTGTAATACAAAATTATATCCCTCATTACTTAGTAAAGAAACCGATATAATGTTGCATATCAGGTTCGGCATGTAATAGCATTCGTTCAGAACCAATGTATTACCAGTTGGCAATACACGGTGATATTCCCCGACGGTTTTAGCTGCAACAATTGCACCATTTCCAACCCTTATGTCTTTATCACCTTCTCTAAGTTCTCTACCTTTTCTAAGCCCATGTAACTGATTACATATATGGGATCCTGACCCGGTATCTAATACCCAGGACGTAGAGCAAATGGAGAAACAGTTCTCCGTAACGAACAGACCCGAAGAAAATGCATCAACATGTACTTTCTTCATTCGGGTGGCATGGGAATCCTGGTATTCCCCTATATCCTGTTCAGTCTTATAACTCTTATAAGAAAGAACGGAACCAACGTTCCCCAGCACAGTATAACATGCGGGTTCGGTCAATACATCTATATTATTATCTTGATTAAGGCATGATATGGTTGCTACCTGGAGAGAGAGAGAAGAAAACACTTTAGGGTATGCTCTTTCAAGATCAGATTGGTTATTATTTTATCTAATCAGGATGGCTCCCACTGTTTTTATCAAATCTTTCTTCAAACCCTAAAAGGAAAGACTAGCCGGGATTAATTACACCCTACAACTTCGCCAATCTATCAGCCAGGCCAGTGTCGGTACTTTGAGGGAGGTTCCCCGTGCTTTCACACGGACCTAATTAAAGTAAACCTCGTTTTTCCAGAGGCGTAACCCCGTTGACACCTTTCTAGACACCTACTTGATCGTCTAATTGTCCTGTGTAAAACTCTCCCAGGAGTAACAATTACTCGCAGTGGGTATCGGGATCCAACTATTTCATAGAAGGTATGCAATCTCATTGCAAATCTCAACACTTGAAATTCCCGATAATATTTTGCCCCAAACGATCTATGACCTTGACAAGGTCAACAAACCATAGACCGTAAGTCAAGTTCAACCCGTCATTTCTTGATTGAATTAAACCCACCCGCACGACCCTTGACAAGGTCAACAAGGCCGTACGACTACCCTAATCCAATCTGCATCATATGCATAAGCAGATAAATACTGGTCAGCTACCGCACACTGCGCCTTGACAAGGTCAACAAACGCAGCACGAATACTAAGCAGGACTTATCTGAAATGACGGAGGGCTACGACAGGTTTTTCTGAAAACCTATTGCGTAAAGAACTAGATATCGTTGTAGAATCGAGTGAAATTTTGAAATGGAGTGATTTTGAGGCTTTCATTAGTTTTGCGAAAGAGGTCACTCCCGGTGAAGGGATCTCGGCTCTTTCCTCATCGAATAAGGTGCAGGATATATCATATATATCGCTATGCAAAGCAAAACTCCAAAAGCAGTCAAAACTCAAACCGAGTATTGTAGCATCTGCCAGTTTTGCTAAAGAGGTCACTTACGGTGAAGGGATCTCAGCTCTTTCCTCATCGAATAATGTGCAGGGTATATCATATATACCGCTATGCAAAGCAAAACTGTAGCTACCTTTTTTATAAAGTTTGATTCTACAACATCTTTTAGGTTTCTTTTCTTTCATTAATCACATTAATGAAGTCCCATCATTTAAATCACCTAAACATCACAGATAAATACGACGTACACTTATTCCATCCGCATTCGCCTCGATGTCCCCTCGTGCTCCGTTAGGTTAGGTAACTAACGGCAGAGCGGGGCAGGGCTAGCGCATGTGTAAAACATAAGTAACTTCTATATAATATATCATATTGTAACGCCTTGAAATGTCGTTTTGGTGTTTTCCCGAAAATCGGTGAAAATTTGGTATTTTTCCGTAAATCGTCTTTTTGTATATTTGCAGTTTAGGCCTAATTATACCTAATTTGGAAAGGTAATTGGTTGTTTTTAGTAGCTAATGAGTTACTTATAAATTTCTGGTCGTTTAAAATTTTTCCCTAAATTTTCAATTTTTAATATTATTTTAAGCCGGTAAAAAAATTACATTAAATTAGCGATAAATACAAATTTAAATGGGCTAATTTTAATCTTTATAATCATGGTAATTAAAATCTAGTTGTAATATAAATTTTTAGTATTTTATTTCAAGTTTTAATGGGTTTTTATTATGGAAAACAAAAAAATATTTAATTTAAGCTAAAACTTGCAATTTTGAGCTTGTGGGGGGTCTTTTTGCATAGAATTTCTTTGTAAAATCTCTCTCACTCATTCCTCTCCATCATGGCCGGCCCTACCACTGCTGGAGCAGCCGACTCCCCCCACAATTTTGTTTTCAACTCATTTTAAAAGTTCATTGTGATAAGGATTAAAATATAGTAATTGGAGTATGGGTTTTTGTTGTTTGTTTGGTCTTTTGACTTTGAGAAACTTTCCCCAACTCCCCCAGACCTCTCCCTACTCCTCAACAGCCGAGAATTCCTGCAGCAATAGCCCAAAAAAAATTTCCTCAATTCTCATTCCCTTTTGCTTCATTTTTATCTCAAAAATCCATCAAAATCTAAAATTTCTTTCACAAATTCAAAGCAAACCCTTTTTCCACCACCTCTCAAACCTAAATTTGTTCAAATCTTGGAGAAAGGAGGTGTCTTGAGTGGTTAGAGCAACCAAGGGTTTAGGCTTGGGAGGTATAATTTCTAATCTATGGTTAATTGTTAGTTGTATTATGCTAAATTTGAACTTTGAAATGTTAAATTATTGTTAATTTCTAATCTAGTTTTTTTTAGTTCATGGCTTGACTTTTAATTAGGGTTTAGACCACCATTATGAGATTAATTAAGTTATTTTGTTATCTAGTTATTATACAAACCTAATTTAAGAGATTACTTTGCTTAAGTGGGCTTTTATTTGTGTTAATTTAAATTTTTTAAGTGTGGAATTTGATTTGGAATTGCTAGGTTATAAATTCAAGAAAGGGTTGTGTTTGGATAATGGGTTTTGTAGCATGGTAAATGAGTTGAAATTATGTGATTGTGCCTAACTAGTTGTGTGGTTGGATGTTTGTGTTGGATTGTGATAACTTTATCGTCAATTTTCGATGTTGCACCAAAATAGCAAGTTTTGTGCTTACTAGATTTTTATTTAAATATTGTGGTGATTTATTTGTGATATCTTGATGATATTATTAGCATATCCTACGACATTTAGGATGTGTGAATGCGGATTTTTGGTTTTTTCGGGTTTTAGCCTTGCCGGGCGCCCAAAACGACGATTCTAGTTAGTTTTTGCGATTTTCGTGTGTGTTCCGCGCACCTTGTGCACGTTGTGCCTAGCTTGTTAATGTGGATATTTTTCGTTTAGGATTTGCGTCGTTTCATGATATGTAACCTTATGTTTTGTATTGATGCAAATTCCAGGTTCGGACGCGGCACGAAAAGGGAAAGCGGTGATTGGACGTAGCTCGCTGAGGATTCCGGTGAGTAGATTTAACATCTACGGGGGACTATCGTTTGGATGGCGCAGGTTGCCCGATAGTTTAAGTAGTTAAAGATTTCCAGTAATATTAGTAACTACATCCATGCTTTATTTGACATACATATGCGAAGACACCTGCACCTTTGCCAGGGTTTTTATATGCAGCACGAGCACTATTCATGCGTACACACTGTAAGTGCACGGCGGCGCCCCGGCCGTCAATCCGACGCCGGAATGCGGAAGCGGTGATTTACAATAACTTTTCAGAACCGGCACCACCGCACACTAAAACCCGGATCGTGCCATTAAACTAGTCCTAGCTAACTAAAAGATGGGAAGAGAGATATACCGAGCGATCCGTGTCCTCCGGTCTTCTCGTCGTCGTCCCGATTTCCTGCGGAATGTCCGGTCTCCACCTCGTCGCCGGAAGGGCACCACGTCGCCGGCTTCTTTTACGGGCTCCCACCTCTATACCGAGGCAACTCGGGTATGAAGCTGGCGAATCGACGTGCCCAAGGGTTGCTGTAGAATGTGTGTAGAACTCATGTCTCATTTGGGGTAGTGGATCTTGCCTTTTTGGTGGAGGTGAAGAATATACTTTTGAGATGAACTAGAGTGCTTTTTTCTTAGCACAATTAGAAAACCAAATGCCACACATGAAAAATAAATCCCTCATTCACTACAATAGTGACCGGCCCCTCTTCTTTGTGTGAATGGAGAGAGAAAGCAAAGTCAAGGGGTGGGTGGAATGCAATGATGCAAGAAAGTGATGATGAGAGAATCCAATGATCACAACCAAAAACCCACACTCCAAAACAACCATCATCATATCCAAAGTCAAGCAATCATGAAAACTATCATGAAGCAAAAAGTCAAGTGATCATGACACAACAAGATGCAAATAACTCCCTCCACAAAACTTATTTGCACAAATGCAAATAAGCCCTCCTCCACCAATCTTCGGCCAATGAAAGATACAAACGAAAATAGCCGAAACGGAAAACAAACTGGCAACTCCAGAAAACTGGTCCCGTAATAAATTACAGGAAAACCCCGATACTGTGTATACACACCCGCATTTGTATTCCAACCGAAATACAAATGCAATGAGACAAAATCTACACAGTACTATACTAGGATCCGGCTTAAACCAAAGGCGGCTAGTATTATCCGTCCGTTCCTGATCCGTGCAATACCGCACGTATCTGATCGAACCCTGCCATAACTCCATACAGCCTCTACAGCGTTTCGCCCAAAAACTTGAGCAACTGAATGTGAGGGACTCTAAAGACTCCTCAACACCTTGGTTGTGGATTTAACCACTAGCACGTCAGAGGTATAAGCCAATACGTGACGGGCAACCAGCTATTGACCAAAAGGGACGTCGATGAGCGAACTCATCCTGACACCCTACTGAGCCTGTCAGTGACAATATCCGTACAATCCGGTCCGTTCGTCTATGAGCATCGCATGGCGGGCCTAGGGGGTTGGTAAAAGTCAGACCCCCAAAAGCGGTACAAGTCGTGTTAGAGATCAGCCCCGAACACCCTGAGATACTACTGGAATACCTACCAGTAAAGCTCCTGCCTTGGCCAAGGACTTTTCATGTTCTGGCTCTCCTAGACACAGCGCGACCTCACCCCCAATACCGGGAGAGACGAACCCCCGAAGATCCACTCACTGCCTCCATGTGGCTCGGGACTGTACCCAAATAAACCTGTTTGCACGTCTCCTTTGAGCGTGGTAGGGTAGTAATCAAAGTACAGTGGGGACTCACACGAGACAAATGACGATCCCCAGGTCGATGAACTAACCTGTACACATGTCACCAGGGAACTGCTATCTGACGTCAGGTATAAGACCAACTAGCATGTTCCCGGCGAGTCATGTCCGATGTACTTATAACCCAATGAGCACCTGTATACATCTTAGGTGAACCAACTGACACCAGTGGCTTGTGAGACAGGCCACCGCCCCTCGTCGGGGTCTCGAATGTATACACTAGTCTACTCTGGAGCATCGATGCCCTGTCTCGAAACTCCCACGACTAGGGACCTTTTAAGGATGTGCTTATAGACCACCAGCTCCCACGTATATGATCGCCCTCATACTGCTGGTAGTCAAGCAAGAATCCTAGGGGCTCTATCAACATGCAATAGTGACCTGTAAGATCACCTAAAGCAGTACACGATGATAAAGGTAAACCAGATAGCATACTATCATCTTGAGTAAGATTGTCCTACCGGGATAGGTCCTCCCTTAATCATTGCAATCACGTGCCTGTGATCCAATAATTGACTCTGAGGACACTATCTCCAACAATCTCCCATTTGCACTCAAGGCTAATTATTGCGATGTCGCATACTCACATCCCGTGTGATACCGAACACCCAACTCCTCTACTAGTCAGTCTCACAAATCTCGTTTGCGAAACTATTGCGTTCGACGAATAGCCTCAGTGAGTGGATCCGCTTTGATGTTTCTTTCTATGCATCTCTATATCTCAAGATCGCGGAGAAACCCATCTCCTGAAATGAGCAATACCTGTCTTAGAATATGTCTGAATGTCTGATGGGACCTAGCTCATAAATGAACTCCAAATCCAAACTTCTTAGACTGTATCGTCAACTGAACTTAATCAGTATCCTGCGCCATGCCTCCCTCAGTATTTCCTTGGACCACCTGTCCAAAATACTGCCCCTCGTCAGAAAGAAAACTATAACTCGGACAACCTCCGTGTCGTCCAAGTCACCTTGGAAGCCTGGAATGATAACTGTCTCCCGAATGAGGCTGTCGTTATCATATCCCTAGAACATCCACTTATGTTCTAAAACTGCTTCCGACTGTTTCTCTAGGATTGGATCAATGTCAACTTATTGCATCTAGTGCAAAAACAACATCTGGTGTGGTACTTGACATCTCATGATTGACTCAATTGCCTAAGCAAGTGATCTGCCAATCATGCACATCCCTCTCCCCTTTAGTCTGTAAGACACCTTTAGAGAAGGCGACTCCATCACCTGTAGGTACACTACCGTGCCAGGAGTCGTCCATTCTAAATACTCTTAGAATGCTGTCTAAGTACCCTTAATTGTGAAACCACCCTAATCTAGATCTAAAACCATAGATCTAGTAACCAGTATGTCTGATATAATGTCCAAGTCCCATGTGGAGAAACCACTGTGTGACGACCAAAGTATAACCGATCGTAGTATAGGAATATCACTTCCTACTCTGTGTATGTCATCCAAATACCAGGACATCACACCCTACTACCTTCTTAACAGATCCATCCCCTATTCTGATGAAGTCAAACCTATGACTGTCATGTCAGAAATAGATGATCTATCTCCGCTACATCTTCTTTAGTCTATAAATAGACATAAGCCACTTGTCCATCAATGCTTCCGCTGCTCTCACTGACCACGACAACCCTCTGGCAGAGTCATATAGACGTACACTTCTAAAGCTAGTTCAGAACGACGCTATACTCATCCTCCTGCCGGGTCTCACAGCCTGGAACAACAGCAATGGCAAGTCTGGGTAAACAAGAACTTCCCTGTCACCGTCCTTGAGGCTACCGAAGTACCTCTCGGGTGCCTGAAGTTACCCACCTTATCTGCGGAGTGGCCAATGGAATGTCAAACCAGATTGAATCTTTAGGTTCCTATCAAAATCTTCAGTAATCGTTTGTGGTTCTGGAATCACTTCCAGTTCTACCATAATCCCACTACTGTTTTCTGAAAAAATTCATTTTTTTATTAAAACTGTGGCGAGTCAAGAACAATATCACTATTGATCTTCCAGATGGTAGAAAGTCAACCCTCGTCATAGCCTGGGTCAACCCACAAACAGCCATTACAGAAACGTGCCTTGAGTTATCCAGAGTCTGGTTTTAACCATAAGCCAGACAACTCCCCGTACCTTAACAACGTTAAGATATGCACTGTTCTATATCCAATATAGAAACAGAGGCACTGATTTAATTGAACCAGATTCAAATCATGCAGTTGTCTCCAGTGCATGTCTACTAAGTGGAAGGAGGCCGATCAGCGTTACTCAACTTAGGAGTGCTTCCAATTATGAGTAACCTGAAAAAGAAGCAAGTTCTCTTTATCATTACTATCAACTGAATACCATACACAAGTATCTGCATCTTCGATCACTTTGAAGAATCCCGATACTTGCTACACCTGGTTCTCTACTCTATTCAAATACCAATAACTTCTCAAAATTCGGACCATGTGTTTCCACGAAACACTTGTCTAAAAACTAGAGAAGTCATAAGTAAACCGAATATAGTACGAGGACCATCCCCTCTGTCCTCAATGGACACTGGACAATATACAATACTCTGTACAAGTCCCTTGAGTCTAAAAACTCACTCCCTGTGTGTTGTAGGTTGAAAACTGTACTTATGGTTAAGAAGAATTACACCGCTGTTTAATGCTCCTTACCTAACCATCAACTGATATAGGTAAATGTCATAGACATAATTTCAAAGAGGTACATCTCACTCTATAAAAATAGACGTACAGATATATCAACTTGAAATTGGTGCATTATAACGGATATTCAAAACCAAATATTCGCCATCCGGCAAACAACCCAGGTGACTTCCTCAAATATCACCAATTACAACGAATTCCGATATAATGAGGATGATCACCTAATTCCCAATAACTTACTCCCACTCATCATCTGTAAAACCATACAGATGTGAGAGTCATACCTGGTAAATACATACCCTGGAGCAAGTGTCAAATTAGGAAATCAGTTTTCTTTTAACAGTACACAGTGAAACTGAAACATTGAAATGTTTCGATGGGGTATCCTGGTATTCCTAGTAATGCCTCTTCCATTATCCAGATTCACGACTATAACCGTGTAATTCTTTTCCACCTCTCCAAATCCCTTTATATGTCTTTAGTCATTACCTTTTGCACACCCCTTTAGGCCAAATGGTTTTCTTCTTTCCCTACCGTTCGGGACCAGCCTATGGTTTGGAAAAAGACTATCCAATAAGCATAATGGGTGTACTGTCCTAATCCTAGGAGCACTCGCAATGCGAGAGAAGGTGAAGATAAAAGACACCTGAATAAACCTTATTCCTATTTCTCCTGAACCAGAATCCATCCCCGAACTGGAACAAGTTCCTTTCGAGTTCGTATATGACCATACGATGGAGTATCCAATAAACTGTGGATCTTCGTAGGGATACGGAGTGTCCTGTAGAAATACAAAGGTGAAGTGGGAGTGGTAATGAAATACTTGGTTTGCTCGTGAATATCAGTCGCAATTTACTTTGCCCTCTTACTAATCTCTTTCTTTTTCTTTACATAATACCTTCTGTATACCATCGTTATGCTAATTAGTTTTCTTCATTCCCCACCGTTCGGCACCAGCCTAAGGTTTGGATGAAGACTATCCAATTTTCGTAATAGGTGTGCTATCTCCTAAACCAAGGAGTACTCGCAACCTGAGAGAAGGTAAAAGGAAAAGACAACTGAATAGTCCTATTCGTTTTCTCCAGAACCGGAAACCATCCTCGAATAAATTCTTTCGAGTTCGTATCTAACCATACGATGGTTTTGTCCAATGGAAGTGGACATTCGTAGTAACACGGGGTGTCCTGGAGAAAAGGGTAAAAGTTGGAGTGGAAATGAGGTTTGCAACTCTGACAATCCAAAAGCCAGTGTTTAAGAAGGTTCGGTTAATTTTGGTCTCTGAGTCATAGTCTTAGGGTCGGGTCAATGGTCGCTGCCAAAGAGAGAGAGAAAAGAAACACTCAGCGTGCACTCTAACCTAGATCAGAATGGTTACCAATTTATCTAATCTGGAAACCTCCCACTGTACTGTCAAATTCTCCTCCAAACCTGAAAGAAGAATTAGTCGGGATCACCCGAGGAGTAAACCAACTCATCAGTGGGAATCGGGATCCAACTATCATCGCATGATAACGTGCGGAATCCGCTCATGTCATCACACTCCAGAAGGTATGCGCATATCTGGCAAGTTTCAGTTTCTTTAGAAACTCCCGATGTGATTTTTACCCCATGCTCTTATGACCTTGACTTTGGCCAACAAATCCTAAGTCACATGTCAAGTTCTACCCGTCATTCTCTAGGTTGATTTGAATCCACCCGTACCTACCCTTGACTTTGTCCAACAAAGCAGTACGACTGTTCCAAACCAACGCATCTATCTATGCTGCATATGAATAACCAACAGCTACCAAACACTGTGCCTTGACTTTGGCCAACAAACACAACTTGAATACTATTGACTATCCATATGAAACGACGGAGGGCTACGAATGGTTTCTGGCGAAAACCTTTAACGTAATGAACTTGATATCGTTGAACGAACGGATAGCTTTTTAGAAAAATATAGTAACGAAAACCTTTGCTAAAGAGGTCACTCCCGGTGAAGGGATCTCGGCTCTTTCCCCATAGAATGAGGTGCAGGATATTCCAACTGAATACCACGATGCAATGCAAAAGTAATCGGCTATAGTGAAGTTATTGCCCTGACGCAAACTTTTGTCCAAGGGGTCACTCCCGCTGAAGGGATCTCGGCCCTTACCTCATCGACTGAGGAGCAGGATATTCCAACTGAATACCACTGTGCAAAACAAAAGTGAACGTCCTTGCAATAACAGCTTTTTGAAAAGTGTTCCAACAACATCAGATTAGGTTTGTTTTACTTGCATTGATACGAATCAATGCAGTCCCATCAATTGATCACACCACAAAGAACCAAAATATACTGATGTACGTATATGCCATCCGCATTCGCCACTGGGTCCCATCATTACCCGTTAGGTTAGCTAACTAACGACAGAGCGGGGACAGGACTAGCGCGGATGCAAAACATATACATCATCTACTAGTATATATATAATATATAATTTTCGCTCAAGGCGTGATAAAATGCAACATCACAGAAATGTACAGTATCACAGAACAATACAGATATCTAGGATCCCCGGGTTTCACAGAGCCGCTGAAACCCGACGTTCCCCTGGTCGTGTGGATAGCCTGTGCAATGAAAATCCTAGACCCCTACGGGCGCGACAAGTCACCCGCCAAAACCTGAAGCGAGGCAGCCCCCTTCAGCAACGTGAATGGACCACCCAGCACTTCACGGAATCCGGTAACTTGGGCACCCCTCCTGGGTCAACCTGTACCCCCTACGAGTGCGGCGAATAGCCCGCCAATTCTAGAGTGAAGCCCCCTCCGTCTCAATGCCATGAGATGCGGGCCTGTTGCCCTCTAGAACCCGGCTATCCGTGCACCCCTCCGCGGGGCAATCCTAGTACAGAAAGTAAAATATACATACAACGGGTACATCGACCGCAACCTGGTCGTGCCCCAAAAGAATATTACAAACAGGCAGTGACGGCAGTCCACATGTCGGACACTCGCCCCGCAATGTCAAATGTACATAATACATCAAAAACTGTACTAGCATTGCATCCAGGCTATCCCCCACGACCAATCCGCAACATCACAACACAATCATAGAACATCAACGTGAAAGTCACGTTCGCAAATCCGTCTAACCGGGCTATAGCAGTTAGACAGGATTTACCGATCAAGTGACATTCACGGTCGCAGATATAATGTAAAAACAGTGAACTAATGTGTTTAAAATATCCGATCGATCAAAAATTACCAAGTGGGCCCCAAGCACTACTGTAGCACATAAAGAAATCTGGGCCCAAAAAAAATAACATTCCAAAAACCCTATTATCAAGTCAGGAGCTTTCTGAAAAATTTTGGTAGACTTAACAGTTCAAGTCGCGACGGAACCGCGGCCAAAGCATGGGTTTGCCCACGGTTCCGCGGAGGTTTAGACTGTTCACGAGCCCAAATTTTCACAGAACTCATCAAATTCCCTGGACATCATTCTGCAACATACTGAAAAAAATTTCAAGCCAGAAAAAAATCGACAGAAACTGATGCTAGGAAAAATACGGGTTTTGGAATTTTGTTCGATCGGAAACGTAAAACACATTAGACAAAGCTAGACTTTGTTAATGGCGAGGCTCTGATACCACTGTAAGTGCACGGCGGCGCCCCGGCCGTCAATCCGACGCTGGAATGCGGAAGCGGTGATTTACAATAACTTTTCAGAACCGGCACCACCGTGCACTAAAACCCGCATCGTGCCATTAAACTAGTCCTAGCTAACTACAAGATGGGAAGAGAGATATACCGAGCGATCCGTGTCCTCCGGTCTTCTCGTCGTCGTCCCGATCTCCTGCGGAATGTCCGGTCTCCACCTCGTCGCCGGAAGGGCACCACGTCACCGGCTTCTTTTACGGGCTCCCACCTCTATACCGAGGCAACTCAGGCACGAAGCTGGCGAGTCGACGTGCCCAAGGGTTGCTATAGAATGTGTGTAGAACTCATGTCTCATTTGGGGTAGTGGATGTTGCCTTTTTGGTGGAGGTGAAGAATAGACTTTTGAGATGAACTAGAGTGCTTTTTCTTAGCACAATTAGCAAACCAAACGCCACACATGAAAAATGAATCCCTCATTCACTACAATAGTGGCCGGCCCCTCTTCTTTGTGTGAATGGAGAAAGAAAGAAAAGTCAAGGGGTGGGTGGAATGCAATGATGCAAGCAAGTGATGATGAGAGAATCCAATGATCACAACCAAAAACCCACACTCCAAAACAACCATCATCATATCCAAAGTCAAGCAATCATGAAAACTATCATGAAGCAAAAAGTCAAGTGATCATGACACAAAAAGATGCAAATAACTCCCTCCACAAAACTTATTTGCACAAATGCAAAATAAGCCCTCCTCCACCAATTTTCAGCCAATGAAAGATACAAACGAAAATAGCCGAAACGGAAAACAAACTGGCAACTCCAGAAAAATGGTCCCGTAATAAATTACAGGAAAACCCCGATACTGTGTATACACACCCGCATTTGTATTCCAACCGAAATACAAATGCAATGAGACAAAATTTACACTGTACTATACTAGGATCCGGCTTAAACCAAAGGCGGCTAGTATTATCCATCCGTTTCTGATCCGTGCAATACCGCACGTATCTGATCGAACCCTGCCATATCTCCATACAGCCTCTACAGCGTTTCGCCCGAAAACTTGAGCAACTGAATGTGGGGGACTCTAAAGACTCCTCAACACCTTGGTTGTGGATTTAACAACTAGCACGTCAGAGGTATAAGCCAATACGTGACGAGCCACCAGCTATTGACCAAAAGGGGCATCCATGAGCGAACTCATCCTGACACCCTACTGAGCCAGTCAGTGACAATATCCGTATAGTCCGGTCCGTTCGTCTATGAGCATCGCATGGCGGGCCTAGGGGGTTGGTAAAAGTCAGACCCCCAAATGCGGTACAAGTCGTGTCAGAGATCAGCCCAGAACACCCTGAGATACTACTGGAATACCTACCAGTAAATCTCCAGCCTTGGCCAAGGACTTTTCATGTTCTGGCTCTCCTAGACGCAGCGCGACCTCACCCCCAATACCGGGAGAGACGAACCCCCGAAGATCCGCTCACTACCTCCATGTGGCTCGGGACTGTACCCAACTAAAACCTGTTTGCACGTCTCCTTTGAGCGTGGTAGGGTAGTAATCAAAGTACAGTGGGAACACACACGAGCCAAATGACGATCCCCAGGTCGATGAACTAACCTGTACACATGTCACCAGGAAACTGCTATCTGACGTCAGGTATAAGACCAACTAGCATGTTCCCGGTGAGTCCTGTCCAGTGTACTCATAACCTAATGAGCACCTATATACATCTTAGGTGAACCAAATGACACCAGTGGCTTGTGAGACCGGCCACCGCCCCTCGTCGGGGTCTCGAATGTATACACTAGTCTACTCTGGAGTATCGATGCCCTATCTCGAAACTCCCACGACTAGGGACCTTTTAAGGATGTGCTTATAGACCACCAGCTCCCACGTATATGATCGCCCTCATACTGCTGGTAGTCAAGCAAGAATCCTAGGGGCTCTATCAACGTGCAATAGTGACCCGTAAGGTCACCTAAAGCAGTACACGATGATAAAGGTAAACCAGATAGCATACTATCATCTTGAGTAAGACTGTCCTACCGGGATAGGTCCTCCCTCAATCATTGCAATCACGTGCCTGTGATCCAATAATTGACTCTGAGGGCACTATCTCCAACACACACACGCCCTGGTAATTGCCATGCCACCACACTAGATAATCGATAATTTGAAACATTTTACTATAATTGATGCTTAAACCTGTGCTATTGCCTGTAAATCCTTAAAATGAAATCGTAGGATTGCTATTCATGTGCATGTACCTTATCATATCATTTGTTCATGCCTAGCCTATTAATCATACATCGCAACTTGATTATTGATACCATATGCATTCATTATCATTGACATATGCACTTATGAGGATTTCTTGAGATTTTATGATATTTCTGGATTTCGGGGGAAAGCCGCAAAATTTCTAAACTGATTACCTTCTTAAAATATGTAAATAGCGGTTTTCTAGTGTGTCGTCCACCATGAGTTTGCTGTGGTTTTCGAGACCCGTTTCGAGGAGTTGGATGAACCGTCGCGGGTACATGGTGGGCCCGGTAAGGTACCCCAGGGCAAGAAGGTCGTGTTGCTGACGTTGAGCCCGGCAGGGGATAGACTACCTACCGGTGACTTTTTCGCACGGCGGATATCCAGAGGATACCGACCGTGGCCGCGAGATGATGAGATATTTATATTTGAGATGGGTCAGCCGGACGGCTGGGGCCAGAGATACTATGATATGGATACGTGAGATTGAGACAGTTTTGAGGTGTCGATGCTGGACACGGATTCTTGTTGATTCTTTTGGTATTGTGCTGATATTTTAAAAGAAAAGAGATTCCTAAAAGAAAAAAATATGACTTCTTGTACCTATATATTCAGATTACGAGTACCTTCATATTGCATTCATACCTGCTAGTACCTTCATGTTGCATACATACCTGCTAGTATATCCTGCCATACCTGTATTATAGATGCTAGGATGCTTGCGATAGCCTATATAGATGTTATTTATTACTCACGAGTTGGCAACTCACCCCCGTTGTGCCACAGCCTTTTGCAGGTCCGCTCCGCCAGTACAGTAGCGGCGGGCGCACTTGCTTCTTTTGCCTCTTTTGCCTGCACTCGAGGCTTTTGCTTATAGGTGGGTTGTATTATTATTTTGTACCACCTTGTATATTCTTGTATCTAGAGTACTCCATCTACTGTATCTACCAGTATTGTTGTATATTGACCTAGAGACGAGACTGTGAGATTTGTGGGCTTCTTTTTTTTATGCTGTATTTTGGGGTCGAGCTCACTTGAGTCGACATGCTGTTTTACTTGTGCTTCTTATGTTTATTTATGCACATTGCTGATTTACATTGCGTGGGATTTGTGACCGCCTTGTGGCGAAGAGCTAGCTCCCGCTTGGGGATGCCTTATTTGTTGTATTCACATATATTCTTGTTGTACCCATTTTGGGGGCCAGTATTTACAAAGGAGACTCTGCCGAAATTTTCGGAAAAATTGATACTGTTTTTAAAAAGGCTTGATATGACTTATTTGATAATCTCGCTTTCAATTGATTGGTTTTCCTTCACTCTCCTGCTTTTTGGTTTTGATTTCTGGTTTTTGGCTTACTTATTTTACGGACGTCTTGAGAGGTTTCGTAACTTAAGTTCCAGTCACGTTCCGTACCCTGCGGGTCGTGACAAAGTTGGTATCAGAGCGATAGGTTTTACCTTTTTGAGTGTAGGATGACCCTTGGTAGATGGAGTAAGTGACTTAAGCAGGGTAACGTAGCGTGCGTATGTCCGCGGCATACTTGCGATACGGTACTCCGCCTAGGTGAGTTTAGGATATACATGCTTGAAATTCCTTCTTCAATTCCGTGTATCCTATGATTCTATTGCACTGTTCTTATCGTCCTGTTCTTGTAACAGCCACTATGCCGCCGAAGGCTACGAGAGCGCAGAGGGCTGCCGCCCGAGATGAGATCCGAGCAGGCTCATCCGAGACGAGGACCGAGGAGGGTGGTATACCTACGCCTCAGGGACAGACTGATCCGCCTTCCCCAGGCCGCATGGACAGGCTAGAGTCTGGTATGGAGGAGCTACGACAGATGATGGGAGGTATGCAGGAGTTACGACAGCTGGTGGGATCCCTAGTAGCGTCCAGTCACGCACCGAGATCGGAGGAGGTACCTACCACATCACAGACTACCATGGTGCCTGCTACCCAGACAGTTGCTCCTACTACTACTACCGTGGCTATCCCAGTATCGCTACAGGATTTCATGAGGCTGAGACCTCCAGTCTTCACGGGCACCGATCCAGCAGAGGATCCGTAGACATTTCTTGAAAGTTTAGCCAGGATCTGCCATTCGCTCATATGTTCTGACGATCGATGGGTGGAGCTTGCATGTTTCCGTCTAGAGGGCATCGCGCAAACATGGTGGGAGTCAGTCTTGAGAGGTCGAGCTGCAGGTCTACCGCCTATGACTTGGGCCAAGTTTACGGCAGTGTTTCTAGCTCGTTTCCTCCCAGAGAGCGTTCGTGACGCCAGAGCTCGTAGTTTTGAGGCCTTGACCAAGACTCCAGGGATGACGGTGTCTGAGTACGATGTCCAGTTCACGCAGTTGTCCAGATATGCTCCGTATTTGGTGGATACTGAAGAAAAGATGGTGAAGAGGTTCGTGCAGGGACTTGACACCCAGCTATTTCTTGCTATTGGCGCCCAGCACTTCGACACCTATTCAGCTGCTATGGATACGGCATTACGGATGGAGGCACGCATATCACAGACTTCGGCCGTTTCTGGGTCGAAGAGGATTCACACCGATGTGCCGTCGCAGAGGTAGCGCGCCAGATTCTTTCCGACAGATGGGCCTGGCAGAGGATGTAGGGTTGCTATGCACGCGCACAAGGGTCTACGAGGCATCAACCATGCCCGATTAAAAATTTAGCCGTGCCGAACAACCCGAATACGGATCTTTAAACTAGAGATTAGGCGAAAACTAACATGCTAAACACTTTAACACTAAGTGAGAGGGATTACAACCTTTGTAGATCCGGTCCTTCACTTCATAAGCTCCGTGTTGTGGTCCCTTCGCTGCGATCATCGGGTTCCGGACTCTCGAGAGGTTCCACGAAGAGAAAGATGCAGTTTTGCTTCCGATCTTCGATACAAATATGATCTACCTTGAAGTTTCATTAACATAAGCTAACACTCACTAAAATTGAGTGAACACTCTCATCTAAAGGAGGGAAGATGAGGATGATGAAGTGGGATTTTTGCTCTCTTTATTTATCTTTTTCTCACATTTATTCATCACTTGGAAAAAGCTAGTAAGCTTTTTCCATGAAGAAAGAAGAAGGAAGAAGATGAACTATATGGTAGAAATCCTTTTGTGATGAATAATGCAAAGAAGATAATGATGAATAATACAACTATGGTCAAGTAACCATTGTAGAGATTAAACTAGGGTTAAAGGGTGTGGTTGGGTTAAGAAATATCATGCAAAAATATCTTTTCCAAAACAAAAAAGAAAACCTTCTAGAAACATCTAGAAAGGTTTAACCCTAATCAAACCCTAACCTTGTTTATTCTATACTAAACATGTTGCATTAGTAATCATATAATGTTACAATATTATATATCACATATATAATATTTATTGTAACCAAATAAAATAATACATTTAACATATATCGCATATATATCAATGTATTACCCGAGTGAGAAAAAGAATCTTTTAGTGAGCTAATATTAGTTAATGTAATTTAATATATCATATATATTATTATACATTAAATTATCGAATCAACCCTTGATCCGACAATCCGGTTATATCGCATATAACCGACTAATATTTATCCGTACCGATTCATCGAATCAACACTTGATCCGATGACCCGGCTGATATCAAATATCGCGAGAATAGAATACGGTATCTCATATCGCATTATCCTCGGTCCCGCACATATCACATACGTGCCCCTATTCCGTTTTGCCTGAGCCAAGAAACCTCTGTGTAGGACTCTAAAGAATCGTTAATACGCTGGCAGTAGGTGATGATCATATCAAACACCCACAAGCTGCAAGCGGTCAGCTAAACATAACAGCTACCCAGGTATTGAGCGCTCAGAAGATCAACAAGCAAGCCTGTACATTCTCCTGTGAATCCAAACAGTAACACTCCCGTACAGTCCGGTCTCGTCGTCTGATATGTCGCATATCTCGCCTAGGGGTGGTAAACGTCAGACCCCAGTAGCTCGATAAGTCGTGTCGATATGAGGTCTATAACAGTTCGAGAAACTACTGATAACAATTACCAGTAAATCTCAGCAGCCCTGGCCAGGGATTTCCGGTTATAGCCAATCGAACACAGCACAACATCAACTCCTTATACCGGGAGTGACGAATCCCCTCCTATCGCTCATTGCCTCCATGTGATTCGGGACTGTACTCAAAAGCCACCTTTTTGCACGCCCTCTTGGACGTGGTATGATGGAAATCAAAGCACAGTGGGAATCACACAAGACTCTATGACGATCTCGGGTCAACAGACTACTCTGTACCAGTGTCACCGGAAAACTGCCATCTGACGTGAGGTATAATACCATCTGGGAGTTCTCGGCGAGTCCGTCCAGTGTACCCAGTCTCCACTGAGTACCCGTACACCATCCTTGATGTCAAACACCGATGGATATGGGATCATCCATCGCCCATCATATGGGTCAAGATGCATATACGCTAGTCTACTCTGGTGCATCGATGCCCTGTCTCGATATACCCTCGACTAGGAACAGTTATAGGATGTACTCGTCGACTACCGTAGCCCACTCAGTATGATCTCATCATAGTCCCAGTAGTCGAGTACATATCCTAAGGGCTTTATCAACATGTAATATAGAGACAATCAGAATACATGTTAAGATAAAGTACAACCAGATAGCATACTATCATGTCAAGCAAGAAAGTCCTCCCTATATATGTCCAAGCATCCATTACAATATACATCGTATGTACAGTAATGGCCTCTAGGGCATACATATAACTAACAGAGGATTTGGACGGGGTCAGTTATATGGTTCATATCCACAGGGACAGAAGCCGTCGCCAGGATGTTTTGGGTGCGGGAGTCCGCACCATCGTATCAGGGACTGTCCAGCGAGACGATAGGGAGCGGTGACTGTGCCACATGTTACCCTACCACCATCACCACCTCCTCCTCAGAGAGCCCTACTTCCTATCACTGCCGATGCTCCACGACAGTTCGATGCACCCAGAGGCCATGGACGTGGCGGTCCGATCCAGAGAGGACGAGGAGGCCGAGACCGAGGCCGAGGACAGCCAGTTATTGGTGGGGGTTAGGCCCGAGTTTTTGCTTTGACGCCGCAGGATGCGCAGGCATCCAACGCCGTTATGACAGGTACCTTGCCAGTTTGCTCTTTCGACGCACGGGTATTATTCGACCCAGGTTCCACACATTCATACGTATCTACACACTTTGCACCAATGTTGGGCCGTGAGTCATCGTCGTTAGATCAGCCGCTTGTTGTTATTACCCCGGTAGGCGAGTCGTTTGTCGCTCATTTTGTGTTTCGATTGTGTTTCGTTCGTATTGTGGAGAGGGATTCGTCGGTTGATTTGATTCTCCTCGATATGTTGGACTTTGATGTGCTTCTGGGCATGGATTGGCTAGCCACCTGTTATGCTTCAGTGGACTGCCGTGAGAAAGCGGTCAGATTTAGCTTTCCGGGAGAGCCAGTCCTTGTTATTTAGGGAGACCGCAGCGTCACCCTTCCTACCTTGATTTCGTCTCTTCGCGCTGGTCAGCTCTTACGGAAGGGATGTCAGGGATTCTTAGTGTATATGTGTGATACTCGAGCTGCAGAGGTTCCTTTGGACCGGGTCCCGATTGTTTGTGAGTTCCCTGATGTTTTCCCTGACGAGCTGCCTGGGCTACCGCCTGAGCGTGATGTTGAGTTCTGCATCGATTTGATTCCCGGCTCGGGTCCTATTTCTATACCGCCTTATCGGATGGCCCCGGCAGAGCTTAGAGAGCTGAAGGATCAGTTGCAGGATTTGTTAGATAAAGGGCTTATTCGACCGAGTGTTTCTCCGTGGGGTGCTCCGGTCCTGTTTGTCAAGAAGAAGGACGGAAGTTCGCGCTTTTGTATCGACTACCGCCAGCTGAACAAGGTTACCGTGCAGAACAGATATCCGTTGCCACGCATTGATGATTTTTTCGACCAGCTTCAGGGTGCGGGGTATTTTTCGAGGATCGACTTGCGATCAGGGTACCATCAGCTGCGAGTTCGACCGGAGGATATACCGAAGACATCTTTCCGTACGCGTTATGGCTACTATGAGTTTCTGGTGATGTCGTTCGGACTCACCAACGCCCCAGCTGCATTCATGGATTTGATGAACCATACATTCAGGCCGTATCTTGACTTGTTCATCATCGTGTTTATCGACGATATCTTGGTGTACTCCCGGAGCAGAGAGGAGCACGAGCAGCACTTGCGGATTACGTTGCAGACTTTGAGGGAGCACCAGCTTTTCGCAAAATTTTCCAAGTGTGCATTCTGGTTGGACAGCGTCGGATTCTTGGGTCATGTGATTACGAGAGATGGCATATGTGTGGACCCGAAGAATATTGAGGCCGTTCAGCAGTGGCCCAGACCGACATCAGTTATGGAGATCCGCAGTTTCCTAGGCCTGGCTGGCTACTACAGGCGATTCGTTCAGGATTTCTCCCGTATTGCTGCACCTTTGACCGGATTGACCCGGAAGGGAGTTCCTTTCGTTTGGACGGAGGAGTGTGAGCACAGTTTTCAGCAGCTACGGACTTGTTTGACTACGGCGGCGGTATTATCTTTGCCTTCAGGATCAGGCGGATTCGTGGTTTATTGTGACGCTTCACGAGTGGGGCTAGGGTGCGTATTGATGCAGCATGACAGAGTGATCGCGTATGCTTCGCGGCAGTTGAAGAAACATGAACAGAACTACCCCACTCACGATTTGGAGATGGCTGCAGTGGTCTTTGCACTTAAGATCTGGCGACATTACCTATACGGCGAGTCGTGTCAGATATTCACTGATCACAAGAGCTTAAAGTATATATTTCTGCAGCGATACCTAAATCTCAGACAGCGTCGTTGGATGGAACTAGTAAAGGACTACGATTGCGAGATTTTGTATCACCCGGGCAAAGCGAATATAGTGGCGGATGCTTTGAGCAGGAGGCCCGGGGGTAGTTTATCTTGTTTGCGCGCAGTGCAAAGGCAGTCGTCGGCAGATTGGCAGATTTTATGCGACAGTCGAGTTGAGTTCGAGTTCACTCCGACAGGGGCACAACTTGCGCATGTTCGTGCATGTCCACAGTTACTTGACCGTATTCGAGAGGCATAGACCAGCGATGAATGCCTTTTAGAGATCATGGAGCAGATTAGACAGGGCAGAGATTCCGAGTTCTTGATCGATGATCAGGGAGTACTGCGATTTAGGACTCGACTGTGCGTACCAGATTCTGAGGGACTACGACGTGAGATTCTTGAGGAGTCGCATAGATCGACATACAGCGTTCATCCGGGTTCCACCAAGATGTATCACGATATGAGAGATGTCTTTTGGTGGGACGGGATGAAGTGGGACGTCACAGACTTCGTATCGAGATGCCTGACTTGTCAGCAAGTCAAGGCCGAGCACCAGAGGCCAGCAGGAGAGTTGCAGCCTTTGCCCATTCCGGAGTGGAAATAGGAGCAGATTTCTATGGACTTCATTGTGGGTCTACCCAGGACCAGTCGAGGGTATGACTCCATTTGGGTGATCGTGGATCGATTGACGAAAGCGGCTCACTTCCTTCCAGTGAAGATGACTTTTAGTTTTGCTCAGTATGCCCAGATTTACATCGACGAGATCGTACGACTGCATGGAGTCCCGACGTGTATCGTGTCCGACCGAGGCACCCAGTTTACCAGCCGACTATGGCAGAGGCTTCAGGAGGCATTGGGCACCCGTTTGAGTTTCAGCACAGCATTTCATCCGCAGACCGACGGCCAGTCAGAGCGGACCATTCAGACTTTTGAGGACATGCTCCGAGCGTGCGTTTTAGACTTCGGAGGTAGCTGGGATCATCATTTACCCTTAGTGGAGTTCTCCTACAACAACAGCTTCCAGGATACTATTCAGATGGTACCTTTCGAGGCATTGTATGGAAGGAGATGCAGATCGGCCGTCTGTTGGACAGAGCTCAGCGAGAGCAGTATTTTCGGGCCGCAGCTTGTTGAGGAGACGACAGCGAAGATACAGTTGATCCGAGACCGGATGAGAGCGGCTCAGAGTAGGCATAAATCGTATGCAGATAGGCGCCGTCGCAGACTAGAGTTCGCAGTTGGCGATCATGTTTTTCTGAGGGTCTCTCCGATGAAGGGCGTGATGCGATTTGGGCGAAAAGGAAACCTTAGTCCCAGATTTGTGGGTCCCTTCGAGATTCTCGAGCGTGTCGGCGCAGTTGCATATCGTTTGGCTCTTCCACCCAGCTTTCCCGATGTTCACCCCGTCTTCCATGTTTCGATGCTCCGCAAGTACCTTCACGACCCTTCGCATGCGATTCAGCACCCGACAGTCCAGCTAGAGCGCGACCTTTCTTTTGCAGAGCAGCCGGTGGTCATCCTGGATCGGCAGGTGAAGAAATTGAGATCGAAAGTTATACGGACAGTCAATGTCCTTTGGCGTGGCCCGAGCAGCGAGGAGGTCACCTGGGAGACCGAGGACGAGATAAGGAAAAAATATCCCCATCTCTTTGAAAGTACGCGTAGCTAGATTTTTAAATTCGGGGACCGAATTTCTTTAAAGGGGGAAGATTGTAACGCCTTGAAATGTCATTTTGGTGTTTTCCCGAAAATCGGTGAAAATTTGGCATTTTTCCGTAAATCGTCTTTTTTGTATATTTGCAGTTTAGGCCTAATTATACCTAATTTGGATAGGTAATTGGAAGTTTTTAGTAGCTAATGAGTTACTTATAAATTTCTGGTCATTTAAAATTTTTCCCTAATTTTTCAATTTTTAATATTATTTTAAGCCGGTAAAAAAAATACATTAAATTAGCGATAAATACAAATTTAAATGGGCTAATTTTAATCTTTAAAATCATGTTAATTAAAATCTAGTTGTAATATAAATTTTTAGTATTTTATTTCAAGTTTTAATGGGTTTTTATTATGGAAAACAAAAAAATAATTAATTTAAGCTAAAACTTGCAATTTTAAGCTTGTGGGGGGTCTTTTTGCATAGAATTTCTTTGTAAAATCTCTCTCACTCATTCCTCTCCATCATGGCCGGCCCCACAACTGCTTGAGCAGCCCACACCCCCCTCAATTTTGTTTTCAATTCATTTTAAAAGTTCAATGTGATAAGGATTAAAATATAGTAATTGGAGTATGGGTTTTTGTTGTTTGTTTGGTCTTTTGACTTTGAGAAACTTTTCCCAACTCCCCCACACCTCTCCCCACTCCTCAACAGCCGAGAATTCCTGCAGCAATGGCCCAAAAAAAATTTCCCCAATTCTCTTTCCCTTTTGCTTCATTTTTATCTCAGAAATCCATCAAAATCCAAAATTTCTTTCACAAATTTAAAGCAAACCCTTTTTCCACCTCCTCTCAAACCTAAATTTGTTCAAATCTTGGAGAAAGGAGGTGTCTTGAGTGGTTAGAGCAACCAAGGGTTTAGGCTTTGGAGGTATAATTTCTAATCTATGGTTAATTGTTAGTTGTATTATGCTAAATTTGAACTTTGAAATGTTAAATTAGTGTTAATTTCTAATCTAGTTTTTTTTAGTTCATGGCTTGACTTTTAATTAGGGTTTAGAACACCATTATGAGATTAATTAAGTTATTTAGTTATCTAGTTATTATACAAACCTAATTTAAGAGATTACTTTGCTTAAGTGGGTTTTTATTTGTGTTAATTTAAATTTTTTAAGTGTGGAATTTGATTTGGAATTGCTAGGTTATAAATTCAAGAAAGGGTTGTGTTTGGATAATGGGTTTTGTAGCATGGTAAATGAGTTGAAATTATGTGATTGTGGAAAACTATTTGTGTGGTTGGATGTTTGTGTTGGATTGTGATAACTTTATCGTCAATTTTCGATGTTGCACCAAATTAGCAAGTTTTGTGCTTACTAGATTTTTATTTAAATATTGTGGTGATTTATTTGTGATATCTTGATGATATTATTAGCATATCCTACAACATTTAGGATGTGTGAATGCGGATTTTTGGTTTTTTCGGTTTTTAGCCTTGCCGGGCGCCCAAAACGACGATTCTAGTTAGTTTTT
This sequence comes from Agapanthus africanus, assembly GCA_030015575.1. Lineage (NCBI taxonomy): Eukaryota > Viridiplantae > Streptophyta > Magnoliopsida > Asparagales > Amaryllidaceae > Agapanthus > Agapanthus africanus. The sequence continues at coordinate 339,479,838 of CM057341.1, read as the reverse complement.
GCGATTTTCGTGTGTGTTCCGCGCACCTTGTGCACGTTGTGCGTAGCTTGTGAATGTGGATATTTTTCGTTTAGGATTTGCGTCGTTTCATGATATATAACCTTATGTTTTGTATTGATGCAAATTCCAGGTTCGGACGCGGCACGAAAAGGGAAAGCAGTGATTGGACGTAGCTAGCTGAGGATTCCGGTGAGTAGATTTAACATCTACGGGGGACTATCGTTTGGATGGCGCAGGTCACCCGATAGTTTAATTAGTTAAAGATTTCCAGTAATATTAGTAACTACATCCATGCATTATTTGACATACATATGCGAACCCATTGTATAGGACACCTGCACCATTGCCATGGTTTTTATATGCTGCACGAGCACTATTCATGCGTACACACACGCCCTGGTAATTGCCATGCCACCACACTAGATAACCTATAATTTGAAACCTTTTACTATAATTGATGCTTAAACAAGTGCGATTGCCTTTAAATCCTTAAAATGAAATCGTAGGATTGCTATTCATGTGCATGTACCTCATTATATCATTTGTTCATGCCTAGCCTATTAATCATACATCGCAACTTGATTATTGATACCATATGCATTCATTATCATTGACATATGCACTTATGAGGATTTCTTGAGATTTTATGATATTTCTGGATTTCGGGGGAATGCCGCAAAATTTCTAAACTTATTACCTTTTTAAAATATGTAAATTGCGGTTTTCTAGTGATGTAAGTGTCGTCCACCATGAGTTTGCTGTGGTTTTCGAGACCCGTTTCGAGGAGTTGGATGAACCGTCGCGGGTACATGGTGGGCCCGGTAAGGTACCCCGGGGCAAGAAGGTCGTGTTGCTGACGTTGAGCATGGCAGGGGATAGACTACCTACCGGTGACTTTTTGGCACGGCGGATATCCAGAGGATACCGACCGTGGCCGCGAGATGATGAGATATTGATATTTGAGATGGGTCAGCCGGACGGTTGGGGCCAGAGATACTATGATATGGATACGTGTGATTGAGACAGTTTTGAGGTGTCGATGCTGGACACGGATTCTTGTTGATTCTTTTGGTATTGTGCTGATATTTTAAAAGAAAAGAGATTCCTAAAAGAAAAAAATATGACTTCTTGTACCTATATATTCAGATTACGAGTACCTTCATATTGCATTCATACCTGCTAGTACCTTCATATTGCATACATACCTGCTAGTATATCCTGCCATACCTGTATTATAGATGCTAGGATGCTTGTGTGCATGCTTGCGATAGCCTATATAGATGTTATTTATTACTCAAGAGTTGGCAACTCACCCCCGTTGTGCCACAGCCTTTTGCAGGTCCGCTCCGTCAGTAAAGTAGCGGCGGGCGCACTTGCTTCTTTTGCCTGCACTCGAGGCTTTTGCTCATAGGTGGGTTGTATTATTATTTTGTACCACCTTGTATATTCTTGTATCTATAGTACTCCATCTACTGTATCTACCAGTATTGTTGTATATTGACCTAGAGACGAGACTGTGAAATTTGTGGGCTTCATTTTCTTTTATGCTGTATTTTGGGGTCGAGCTCACTTGAGTCAACATGCTGTTTTACTTGTGCTTCTTATGTTTATTTATGCACATTGCTGATTTACATTGCGTGGGATTTGTGACCGCCTTGTGGCGAAGAGCTAGCTCCCGCTTGGGGATGCCTTATTTGTTGTATTCATATATATTCTTGTTGTACCCATTTTGGGGCCCAGTATTTACAAAGGAGACTCTGCCGAAATTTTCGGAAAAATTGATATTGTTTTTAAAAAGGCTTGATATAACTTATTTGATAAACTCGCTTTCAATTGATTGGTTTTTCTTCACTCTCCTGCTTTTTGGTTTTGATTTCTGGGTTTTGGCTTACTTATTTTACGGACGTCTTGAGACGTTTCGTAACTTAAGTTCAGTCACGTTCTGTACCCCGCGGGTCGTGACACATATATACTATATACAGTATTTATCACAGAATATCAAATGATCACATCACAGATATCGCAGCAGAAGTAACATATGAAACATTGGATATATTAGGACGTCCGTGTTTTATTTTGAGCCTCTATAAAACACGGATTCCACGGTCGCGACGAATAGCCAAACCCACACCCCTAGACCCCTACGAAAGCGGCAAGCAACCCTACCAATTCTAGAGTTAGGAGACCCGAACTCGACTCCTCGAGTTGGTCTCCCACTGGACTCTAGAACCCGGTTACTTGTGCTCTCCTCCTTGGGTCTATCCTAGTGCGTAAAAGTAAATAATATACAAATGGTGACATCAACCTCATCCCGAAAGTGCCCCAATAAATGAGTATTACATACATTTAAATTTACTTGAATGAAAATAAAAACCATCATCTCACATAAAACCCCCCGGCTATTCAGAACGCAACGATCCAATATAACATATCCAGCAACACATAACATCACATGTCATCAACGTAAGTAAATATGCGCATCCCAATTATCGTTGACATATAGCAACGAAACCGGCGATATCATATATTACACTTACGGTCGCAGAAAAGAAAGTGTAAAACTACAACATTTGGAATCCACAATCTCTTTAGATATCGTAAATCCGAAATATCACATATTTCGCATTTCATGCCTAACTGTATGAATTCCACATATTGTATCACATTCCAGATAAATAGACAGTATTAAACTTTCTGATCGAATAATCAAATACCCAAGATTTCCATAATAGCTCAACGCTTGAGCGGAGTTCAAAGATTCCAGAATACGTCACAGTAGCAATGGTCTAGCCGTAGAAGGGTCAATCCAACGCCTCACATGTGGCACGCCGTACTGCCTCAAACCCTAAGGTTCAAAAGGCAGTTCAAGACGGTCACATAATTGAGTTAAGGTTTGTTGTCTTCTAAAGGGTCCATCGCGTCACATGCACGTTTTTCCGAAAGATTTAAACCCGAGAAAAATTCAACACTTGAATGTTTTTCGTGCAGGGAAAAATTGAGTTAATGATATCCGTTCGAACATTTTAATACTTTCTAAATTATCAGGAAAACAAAAACTAATTTAAAATTCCCGATCGAATCGATGATTACAAAATAAACCCTTGAATACTCAACACTTGAGTCAAATTTAAAATACCCATAAAATTCCAACAGCAGAATTGAACATTACTGTACAAACAAAAAATCCCATTGTCACTCTACTGCCGTGGTTCCGCGGCACAAGCTGGTATTTGCCGCGGAACCGCGGTGGTCCGTACGATTCAGGTGCTCGTTTTGCACACTAATGCTTAAAAAACCCTGCTGAATTTTTTAGGCATTTTTAATACTGAAAATACACAGTTTTGAAAAAATGTACAGAGAGGTGTTAACTTTGACGTTTTCGGGTTCGATCGGGGTTTTAACTTCGTTAACACATCGCCTAATGCTCTATCTAGGCTCGGATACCACTGTAGGGTTACTAGGCATACTAACAAGGCTCTACAAGGCATCGACCATGCCAAAATGAAATTTTTATGTGCCGAACAACCCTAAGCAAGATTGTATACTAGAGTTTAGGCGAATCATATGCAAGTAAACTAGGTTTACGACTAAGTGAATACGAAATACAACCTTTGTAGATCGGTCGTTCACTTTTTTAGCTCCTTATTGAAGTCCCTTCGCTGCGATCATGGTACTCCCGGACCCTTGCTTGGCTTCACGAGGCGAAAGACGCGTCCTTGCTTGAAGTCTTCGAGGCCGAAGATGATCTACGTCGAGGGGATGCCAACTCAAGTTTCTAATTCACTAACTAGAGAATTAGTGAAGCAAACACCCTAAACTAATGTGCTAGTCTAGTAGAGGATGGAGAAATAGGAAGTGGGTTCTCTTTGGATTTTTATTTCTCACTTTGGATTAAACCCTAGCAAGCTTTTCTTTTGAACAATGAAGAAGATGAACAAAAGAAAGAGATGAGGATAATGATCAAGTGTGTGAGCTAACCATGGTGAGTGAGTATCATATACTAACTCTTGTAGAGACTTAATCTTAGGCTAATTGTAATGGTTGGGTTAATAAATATCCATAGTAAAATACAAACTCAAGTTGATTTAGTCAATGCATCCACAAGTTTCCACAAGCTTCATGAATTTTCTAATCCTCCACTTGATCTTGTATTTACTTTAAATATTAAAACCCAAACTAAAAATTAGCTTAGTGTAAGTCTCACACACCCATGGATGATGTATCATCAACCATGATACAAAAAGATAACACATTTTAATATATATCATATATATAGTAAAGATGTGTACATGAGAGAAAAAACCCTAAATGAACATGTGTTAGTTAATGTAAACTAGTATATCAAATATACAATTATACAATAAATTATTAAATCAACACTTGACTTAATAATCCGGTCATATCACATATAACCGACTAACATCCAATGTATCGACTTATCGAATCAACACTTGATTCGATAACCCGGTCATATCATATATAACCGACCGATACTAAAAGTAGCGAGAATAGAATACGGTATCACATACATGCATCATTCTCGGTCCTGCACATATCACATATGCGCTCCTATTTCGTTTTGCCCGAGCCAGTAAAACCTCTGTGTAGGAAACTAAAGACTCGTCAATACGCCGGCAGTAGGTGATGATCGCATCAAGCACCCACAAGCCGTCAGCGGTACTAGCTGGACGTAACGGCTACCCGGGTTTTAAGCGATCAGAAGATCAGCAAGCAAGCCCGCTCCAACTCCTGTAAAAGCCTGCCGGTAACACTTCCCGTACAGTCCGGTCTCCTCGTCTGATATGTCGCATATCAAGTCTAGGGGTGGTAAACGTTAGACCACAATAACCGATAAGTCGTGCCGATGTGAGGCTCATAACGGGTCGAGAAACTACTGGTAACACTTACCTGTAAATCTCTAAATCATCCTTAGCCAGGGACTTCCCTGTTACGGCCAATCGAGCACGGCGCAACATCAACCCCCAATCCCGGGAGAGACGAAACCCCTCCTATCGCTCATTGCCTCCATGTGACTCGAGGCAGTACCCAAAAACCACCGTTTTGCTCGCCCTCATGGACGTGGTAAGGTGGAAATCAAAGCACAGTGGGAATCACACAAGACTCTATGACGATCTCGGGTCTACAGACTAACCTGTACAAGTGTCACCAGAGAACTGCCATCTGACGTGAGGTATAATACCATTTGGGAGTTCTCGGCGAGTCCGTCCAGTATACCCAGTCTCCACTGAGCACCCGTATACCATCTCTGATGTCAAACACCAATGGATATAGGATCATCCATCGCCCATCTCATGGGTCGAGAAGCGTATACGCTAGTCTACACTGGTATATCGATGCTCTGTCTCGATACACCCACGAGTAGGAACATTAAAGGATGTACTTATGGACTACCATGGCCCCACTAGTATGATCTGCATCACAGTCCAGGTAGTCAAGTACACATCCTAAGGGCTTTATCAACATGTAGCTATAAGACAGTATAAAGAGACAAGTATACATGTTAAGATAAAGAGCAACTAGATAGCATACTATCATATCGAGCAAGAAAGTTCTCTCTATATATGTCCAAGCATCCAATATAATATACATCATCTGTACAATACTGGCCTCTAGGGCATACATACAACTAACAATGCTACCAAACCCTAGACTAGGTGCTAGGGAAACCTAATAGTGGTATGCTAGAATTTTAGACACAGTGTTAATATAATTACGAAAACGAAATCGACTCCGAAAATACGGTATTTGAAACCCTTGATATTGCTCTCTGGAAATTTTCTAAAATGTTCTTTAAAAATTTTTTTACCAACTGCAGAAGTTAGTATGAGATGTATTGAGAACACTGGAGCAATACAGAGCAAATCCACCTCACTAAAACCGAGCACTTTGGGGTTTTGGCCGGCCTGCTTGGCCAGACTGCCTCCAAATTACTCTGTATTACTTCTTTGGTCTGCTCTGTAGGATTTGGGGTTTCAGGTATTGTTTGCTTAGCCCAATTTTTCATGTGATGATTGATTTGATCAGGGGCTAATTCGTAGTATTTCTTGTCGTATAATTTAACAACGTATTGGTAACCTTGACAATGTTTAGGAGTTCGAACGAATATTGAACTCAACATCTATTACTCCGCTGAAATTTTCAAGTGTTGTAATTTTCTTAAGTTGATTGTATTCGTAAAATTGTGCAAGTCCCCCTATGGACACTCTAGAAGAATTGTCACGACCCGAAAGAGCACGTGACTGGCCCTTGAACCATATGAAGTCTATAGGACTCTATCTGATCCAAGTAAGCCAAAAGCCCAGAAATCTAAAACCCTATTCTTTAGAGTAAAGAAACAAAAAACAAGTTTTGGTTGATGGAATTTCTAGATACAATGAATAACACATGTACAACGGCGGTTTTGATACAAAGAACTCACCTACCAAGCAAAGCACCCGCAAAGGAAAGCAGTGTGCCAGAAATGCCGCTATGGAACATGTACGGCAAACCAGCAAGAACTGTGGCACAACGGGGGTGAGTTGCCAACTCATGAATAGAAAATATCTACAAGCAGAAATTGAAAGCATGACATAATCCTAAGTCAAAACGATCAGATAAAATATAAACCTCAAATGAATAAGTCTGAAGCATGGAAAAGTGGCAATGTAACATCTGAGCATAAGTGTAGTGCCAAGTACTCGTGCAAGTGTCTTGCGTAATAACATATCATAAATATGATGTATGTATGCGGTAAAATGAAAACAGCAGATATCATGGATGGAATCATCAGATAATCAATGTCGAGCATCGACACAAACTATATATCTCAATATCAAGTGAAACCCATATATCATATATCCGATATGTATGCAGCATTCATGAAGGTGCTCTATCAGGTACAACTAATATATGATGCAATGCATATAAAATAAACGTGGGGTAGGGGAGATATAACATGCCATCGTCCATAAAGGCTCCTCTCATATCGAGCACATAGGCTCCTTTCCATATAACGGGCATCCGTTAGTCCGGGTCAGCCCCCACTATCATATATCGGGCATCCGTCAGTCCGGGTCAGCCCTCACTCTCATATATCGGGCATCCGTCAGTCCGGGTCAGCCCTCACTCTCAAATATCGGGCATCCGTCAGTCCGGGTCAGCCCTCACTCTCCTATATAACTTTGCATAGATCATCATGATGGTCAATTAAGTAGGTGTATATATATATCGGCGTCCTATACCACTAATATATATATATACTATGGGTATACATATATATTTCAGCGTCCCATACCACTGATATATATACGCAGGAGTAAGACAATCCAGAATCATCATATGCAACCATATCACAGTGCGAAATCCATGAATTATAATACATGCAACATGAAACACTAATACGAGCATGGAACATTGTAAAGGCATATGCACAAAGGAATATGAATCAATAACATATAAGCATGCAACGCAATGCGAGCCGTAGAGTGAATAGTAAATGAATAGTAATGTAGCTTGTCATTTGAAATAAGTATGACTTGGGTCTAGTCTAACATCTACTATGCAAACTACAGATCTAAGTATCAGGTCAACCGGGAGGGGTATGGAATCCACCTAAATCTGAGTCAGTATATATATATAGTCGGTGATCCCGCCTCAATAGTATTGCGTACGATACAGTATATCATATGGCATCCTCAAGTCATGAGTGCGGATCTATCATCAATATAAAGCTCGTACGGTAAATCGTCGTACGGCATCCCAATAGCTGGGTACGGGTAAATATTACATTCCTCTCATCAAATATCAGGTATCATTATCATCATATCACATAATTTTGGGTACTGATCTAAGTCTAGTACAACTGATACCATCTATATACTGCATGTGCAAGCACACGTCCAAAGGCCTGCTAAAGATCACATGTCGTATCTCAAATAAAAATCATATCAAATCACCGATCTCGCGGCACAATGTCCATAATCATCTACTCATCTCCAATGTCATCCAATATCACCATCACACCGTGTAAGTATAAAGAATATGCAGGGGTGTGCGTGTGGGTGTAAATCTATTCTAGGGTTCTCGAGTATGAACTACACTAGTTTACTTCTAATTCATAATATACCTAACACAATATCCATGACACACTATAACTATCATATAATATAGTATATCAACTATGGATTGCGGGGTGCTATACGCCATCCACCCGACTTCCCCCTGTAGATATAATCTAATCACCTTGCGTCTTCATTGTCAATGTCACCACGCGTTTGCTTGTCGTCCCAAAGGCTGCATGGGGTACCTACACATTAACATATCGCAAATGTGTATCAAAACCAATTCCGAACTAAAACGGCATATGAATCTCAAAACGATACGCTAAGATCTATAGGTTAGAACCTATGGACAACGCTTTCCAAAACCATCAACAACCCTCGATATCGTCGTATAAACGCCAAATAGTCGAGGTAAAACACAATACACAAATTCAAAATTAAAAATACGGAATACGGAAACACGAATCCAAAACAACAACTAAGGAAATAGGCTCCAGATTTCACCCTAGGTCAAATTAGACAAATTTATATATGCCAGGGGCCTAAACTATAAATGTAGGAGCAGCAGAACCAAAACGACCCAATTTGGTGCAGATCTGGCCGAAATTTGCGGCCAGAGGGAATTAATTGGCGGCCGGGTCATGGAGTTAGGGGCTAGGGTCTTTGTGTTAGCTTCCTGGGTGCCTGCACATATCACTGTCCACTCAATTTTATTTTAGGATGTCTCGGGTGATAGCAGATCTCATCAAAGCTTCCCAGATTTCATAACTTTTCCGATATCGGTTTCTAAATCCGTATTTCGGGTTTCAACTCTCAGGTTGGGGTCTCAATTCACGCACTAGGGTGTTTATCTAAGCTCTACTGAGCTCAATTTCCCATTAATACACAATTTCCCTCAAACCCTAACTAGGTTTTCCTCAAGTCCACAAAATCAAACAATATCGATATGAAACCTGAATAGAAGCTTAAGCACAAGAAATACCACTCTAATTGTGAAGGAATTACCTCATAAGACCCCCAAGAATCCTCAACAGCGCTAAAATGAAAGCTTTCTCGATCCATCCTATAGCTCTTGAGCTTGTGCACATATTTAATGAAATGGGGGTAGGGTTTTGGTGTTGTTTGTGAGATGTTTTGGGTCTTGAAGAGGGGAGGGAGATGAGGGGCAGCAGCAGCAGCTGAAGGGGAAGAGGGAGAGAGAAAGTGAGTTGAGGAAGTGAAGGGAAAATGGCTAAGTCAAAGCTACCCCCTCTCTTTTCTCTTTCTCATCCACCTACCACCATATTATAATCCTTTTCCTTTTTCCCTTCTTTTCTTTTCCCTCAAATTCCTTCTCACTCAAATAGTGAACCCCAAAAGAACAACCATGGTAAGAAAAATGCAACACAAGTGTAGGAAATGGTATGTGCATGTTTTGCACAAAATTGCCCGAAAACCCGATTAGCGATTTTTGATCGCGATTAGCACTAAATTAGCTTATAACTAATCATAACAACTTAGAAAATGGCATAATTCTCTAAATTACCCTATTTTAGAATTTTCCATAATTTTTCCAGATTTTTCTCCATTTATTTGTATTTAATTATACCGAATTATTAAAATATTCAATAAAGTAATATTAAATTATAAAATTTCCCAAAATGGTATTTTATTATTTTGAAATGTTACAAGAATATACTAACCTTAACTCGATTCTATGCCCACGAAACCGCAATCGAACCTTAGGGTTTGCCGTGGTTCCGTGGTGTCATAGGTGAGGCATTGGTAAACCCCTTCTACGGCTGGTCCATAGACACTGTGGCATGGTTTTTAAGTTGTTACGACCCAAACTATTAGCTCGTGACCAGCACTTAAATCACGCGACGTCTACAGGCGTAACGTAATTTAAGTAAACTGAAACCCAGAAATCTAAACCATTTTAAGAAATAAAGATACGATAAATCATGTTTTGTCTTTTGAAAAATTGGGCAGCACCTCCTTTGTAAAAACTAACCCCGAAAACGGGTACAACAAAAAAAAGATAAAGCATCCCCAAACGGGAGCATATCATGCCCAACAGCGGAAACAACCACCACAAGTAAAAAAAAAATACCAAGTATACGACGCCCAACGGCGAAGATCTATACAAGGAAATAAAGTAAAGCAAGACATCAACCCCAAAAGCGAACATAAACCTATCGCTCAAGTCTCGCAACTATAAGTCTTCTAATTCTGTAACATATACAATTACTAGTTTCTGAATTGATAGATTAACTAGATACAATATGAAAAATGAATACAAGAGGGGCACGATCCAACATGTACCACCCACCACAAGAAAGTCACCCGAAAACAGCTGTGTGCCAGCGATGCCGCTACTGGTCCATGCGGACAACCTGCAAGAACTATGGCACAACGTGGGTGAGTTTCCAACTCGTGAATAGAAAAACATCACCAGATAGAAATCGAAATAAACAACGATTCCTAGGTCTACTATATCATACAGGTAATACTATGATATTTAGGGTGACCGTATCTGCATAAGTGCCAACACATAATAAATGCCTATCAGCAAGTGGATATCATCCAACAATATAATCAATGCATGTATGCAAGTGGATCTCATCCACGTGTCAACCACTGACATAATAACTCCAGCATGTAAATATCATAAAAGCATGTGCAGGTAAATATGAGGATATGAAACAACGTGTGTCCGTCGCGACACAACAAAATCATGGAACCGGAGTGTCCACATCGACACTCAAAAACATCATGAAAGCCGTGTCTAGGATCGACACGTAAATCCTCATCTGCCAGGCGCCGTCACCATGACCGGCCCTGATGTCAGTACATCTCATGGAACATGAGTGTCCACATCGACACTCGCAATCCACGTAGCATGTATGAACATGACTCCGGTCGGTATCCCCAAGATATCCGCCGAGTCCAAATACTGTCACCGGTAGGTAGTGGTCCCTCTGCCAGGCTCATCACCTACACCACGAAATCATCTCTCGCCCCTGGGTACAATATCGGGTCCACCATGTACCCACAGACGGTGCCTCCTGCTCCTCGAATCGGGTTTCACATGCCAATCTCAGAACCGAGAAATCACATGGTAGACGCACTGACATATCATATCAAGAGAAACCGGATTTTCAAACAACACATAATTTCTTGAAATACCCCCACGGTTCTCAAATCCATAAATCATATGAAATCCATATCTCAATGCGTAAATCCAAGAAAACTAATATATGTAACATAAAATAACAATATGAGCATATTAAGGGAAAACCGCTCTTTCGATTGAATCCAGCTTTAAAATATATCATGCGGTTCCCAAATACTCTGAAAAACAAGTGCAGCATCATATAAGGTGTACATGTAAGTGTAGCAAGGTATAAGTATCTACATGTAAGCAAGTATGTATGATGCATTTCATAAGCGCAATAGCACAATAATCAACGTCCCAATATCACATGTCAATATAATACCACTTAGGGGTATATGTAACTATAGCAAGATATGTGGGTGTGCATGTCAGTATGTAGGCATGATGCACATGTAGCTGTTGCAGAGTATGTGGGTGTACATGTCAGTATATCATGCAACCTAGCATAGTGATGTGGACACGGCAGTATATCATAGCATGATGTAGCAATTCTACTTGTAAGTGACATGGCAATTATCGATGATGAAGTGTGTGAGCCGGCAATCTGTGTAAGTGTAACATACGCATCATTGATAATGGTGTAGGTGTACTAGCACAGGCATAAGAAATGCAATGAGAATAGTATGAATGCAGCAAAATGCATATAGTGAATCGAATTCTATAAGGTATACATATCAACAAGACCGAGTCGGTGAATCTATCAATCGGCATCCAGCCTCACAACATCACGTGCGGTACAATCCATCGTACGGCATTCTCTAATCAGGGGTATGAATAAATCAATAAGTAAAACTCATCACGTACGGTAATCTAACGTACGGCGGCATTAAACAAATAGGGATTCTATCAACCTATACAGCATCGGGGGTACGGATCTAAGTCTCGTACGGCATATCACTCATTATGCAATCATTATCCATATAAATATATATACCTATCTCTCAGGTCACATCCATGTCAAACTCGTATCAGGGGACCTACAAAGGTATCAACAATTGTTAGTTATGTATATGCCCTAGAGGCCATTGTTGTACATATGATGTATATTATAATGGATGCTTGGATATATATAGAGAGGACTTTCTTGCTCGACATGATAGTATGTTACTTAGTTTCACTTTATCTTATCATGTTGACTTGTATTGGTTTACAGTCTAACTCTCACATGTTGATAAAGCCCTTAGGATCTGTACTCGACTACTGGGACTATGATGAGATCATACTAGTGGGGCCACGGTAGTCGATGAGTACATCCTATAATTGTTCCTAGTCGAGGGTGTGTCGAGACAGGGCATCGATACACCAGAGTAGACTAGCGTATACGCATCTTGACCCATATGATGGGCAATGGATGATCCCATTTCCATCGGTGTTTAACATCAAGGATGGTGTACGGGTGCTCAGTAGAGACTGGGTACACTGGATGGACTCGCTGAGAACTCCCAGATGGTGATATACCATACGTCAGATGGCAGTTCTCCGGTGACACTGGTACAGGGTAGTCTGTAGATCCGAGATCGTCAAAGAGTCTTGTGTTATTCCCACTGTGCTTTGATTTCCACCTTACCACGTCCAAAAGGGCGTGCAAAACGGTGGCTTTTGGGTGCAGTCCCGAATCACATGGAGGCAATGAGCGATAGGAGGGGATTCGTCTCTCCCGGTATAGGGAGTTGATGTTGTGCTGTGTTCGATTGGCTATAACTGGAAGTCCCTGGCCAGGGCAGATATAGAGATTTACTGGTAAGTGTTATCGGTATTTTCTCGACCCGTTATGAGCCTCACATCGACACGACTTATCGGTTATTGGGGTCTGACGTATACCACCCGTAGACTTGATATGCAACATATCAGACGAAGAGACCGGACTGTATAGGAGTGTTACTGATTGGATTCACAGGAGAATGTACAGGCTAGCTTGTTTGTCACGTCCCGAAAGTACGGAACATGACCGGCACTTAAACTACGAAACGTATCGAGGCGTACGTAATCTAAGTAAACCGAAAACCCAGAAATCCAAACCAAGAAAAGAAGTAGAGTGAAGGAAAACCAATTTAAAACAAGTAGTTTTAATAGCATAAGCCGAATTATGCGGTTTTTAAGAGCATCAAAATTTACTGAAAATTTCGGCAGAGTCTCCTTGGTAAAAACTGGCTCCCAAACGGGATACAACATGAATAGTATACGAAATCAATAAAAAGGCATCCCCAAGCGGGAGCTAGCTCTTCGTCAATCGACGGTCACAACCACACTAGCAATATAATATACAACGCCAACGGCGAGGATCAAAACTCAAAAGGAACTCAAAACCACCAGAAATATAACGAGCGACTCTAAGGTCGAAAGAATAAACAGCACTGGTCTCTATCTCAAAATAAATACATGTTTGGTTGATGGAATTTACTAGATACAACGGAATAATATTATACAAGGTAATATGATGGGTACGATACAAGAAAAACCCACCTACTAGCAAGTCACCCGAATGAAACTGAGCCCGCAAAGCCGTAATGAAACCTGTAAGGCAAACCTGCAAGAAACTGGGGCACAACGGGGATGAGTTGCCAACTCGTGAATAGAAAAACATCTACGCACAGAAATCGCATAAATAACGCAACCTAGGTCAATGATCATAATATATCCTCAAATATATGAATAACATGCAGCCTATAACAATGGCTAGGGTAATATCTAACCGAGTGAAATCTCATGTGCCCGTGTCGGTGCCTCAGGTAGCAATATATCATATGAATGAGGTATGAATGCATGAAAACAGAATACATGTAAATGAAGAAACTGTTTTCATAAATTAGTGAGATTTCCTTCGTATTTTTAAACTGAGGTATCATAATGAAATCAGTATCAACAGTGTCTAGCATCGACACAAAACATAAATCTCACTGCCTCGAAATATCAATGTCTCAATCTCAATATCTAGGGCGCCGTCAGTCCAGACCGGCCCCTACCATCCATCTCAAGACCACGACGGTATCCTCCGGATATCTGACGCGTCGGGTAATATCACCGGTAGGTAATCTGTCCCCTGCCAGGCTCAACGTTAACACCACATTCATCTTGCCCCGGGGTACCATACCGAGCCCACCATGTACCCGTGACGGTTCCTCCACTCCTCGACACGGATCTCGAAAACTACAACAAACTCATGGTGGACGACACTTACATCACTAGAAAACCGCAATTTACATATTTTAAAAGGTTAATAAGTTTAGAAATTTTGCGGCATTCCCCCGAAATCCAGAAATATCATAAATCTCAAGAAGTCATCACAAGTGCATATGTCAATGCTAATGAATGTATATGGTATCAATAACCAAGTTGCAATGTATGATTAATAACTAGGCATGAACAATGGAATAACAGTATGCATGAAGTGACAAGTAATAACTACAATGTCTAAACAGGCCTATAACCCAGGTACACTAATATCGTATCAACTACGAACTAACAAGCTAAGCCAAGCAATAGTATTTTCTAAGTGTACGTGACATGGCAATTACCGATGAAGATGTGTGTGAGCCGGCAAGTAAGTGTATGTGGTACATACGCATCATCGGTAATGGTGCTGGTGTCCTAACAGCATGATATCAATAATGGAGTATGCAGCAAAATAAGTATGCGGGGCAGAGCGAACAGCAATAATGTGCGGAAGCAGAATACTAGACACAACGATAACTAATCAGTATTAAACTAATATAAGTCCTACAAATGGTGCCTTTTGAAATAAAACGAATCATGGGGTTTTGAAAATAGGGGCTACGGTGTTTTTATGAAAAGATACGTCTTTTGAAATATCCGTAGGATCCCTTGGGCTGTTTTTAAAAATGCCCACGATTCGTTAGTTTTTGAAATAGGTAAGAAGTCTAATCTAATCTAACAACTACACTAAACTAAATGGCTGAACTAACAAGCTGAACTACAGGTAAGGAAACCGCCTATCATCTGAGTCGATACATATACATACCTGTATATGTATAGTCGGTGATCCCGCCTCAATAATATCATATCTGATACCATATCTAAAATCAGGCATCCCAAGTCAAGAGTGCGGATCAATCATCAATATAGCTCGTACATAAATCCGTCGTACGGCATCCCAAATCTGGGTACGGGTCAATATCACATTCATCATACTATTCACCCGGTATCCTCTTTATCAAATATTATGATCGGGGTACTGATCTACGTATAGTACCATACTGAGACCGCCTACGTATGCATGGACGTGTATGAAACACTACGTCAAGGACCCGCTACAACGTCATGTCGTATCTAAGATACGAACCCTGCTATATCACGATCTCACGGCCTCAAATCGAATCTCATCGACACAGCTCAATCCCAAGTATCATCCTCAATCCGTATATGAACACATAGTCCCATACCTATGTGAACACATAACTATAAAGAATCCCATGAGCACATATCAATAGGAATGTATGCAAGTATGTATGTGTGTATGTGTAGTGCAACACTGCCCTAGGGTTCGCAACACTAAGGTAATCCAACACACCAATATCCATCCTAAGCAACGTTATTAATCCCAAATAACATATAATAAATGTTGGTGTGTATACGCATCCGTATACACCACCACGGACTGCGGGGGTGCTATACGCCATCCACCCGACTTCTCCCCGTAGATATAAATCTACTCACCTGGTCCTCGCTCGCCGGTGCCGACGTCGCCAGGCGCTTGCTTGTCGTCCCGAAGTTCGCATGGGGTACCTACATATCATAACGCACCGTATCGCATTAAAACTAAATTCGAAATCGAAACGGCATACGAAAATCAAATCGGCACGCGTATCACGCATAGATCCAAACCTATCGCCTATGCATGCAAGAATAGTCAAACCAACCCCCGATGTCGATGTACAAACGTCAACCATCGAGAAAACCTAAACACACCAATCGTGATTTCAAAACTCACTAATTATATAAGAAATAGGGTTTAGTTCATCAAAACCATAAAATTAAACAATTCGTTTTATTTTCCAAAAACCTAGTTAGCACAAATTCCCATTTCGGTTCAAAACTTGATGTTTTACCCAAACTAAATATTTTGATGATTCTAATGGCCAAAATGCTCACTTAATATCATAATTAGGTCATACAAATCACCTCCATATTTTTAATCTCACGAATTAGCATTAACTCAAAATTCAAGTTTGCAACAAATATCGATTTTAACACTTTTCAAGGTAAAATTCACAATTTATCAATTAAGCATGGTTTTGTATGATCAAAGTCGCTAAACAACAAATTAAAATGCTAATAAAGTCATCAAAACCTTAATTACATTTTAAATCTCAATTTTATATGTATTTCACTAAAACCTAGTTTGCAAATTACATAATTAATACAAATTTAAATTTAACAAAAATATAAACTAACAACTAGATTAGTTTTAGCATAATAACAACATGTTAAACTACACAATTTTCCCATGATCAATTATAAGAACCCCAACTTAAATTCACAACCCTAATCTAGAATTTCTTAATCATACAATTGAACCCACATAAAACAAAATTAACACTTAATTACGCTAACTACAAGCAATTAACAACGATTTAAGCAAAAGGGTTAGAATTTACCCAAACAAATTGAAGATCCCACAAGCACACATAGCCCTCCAAAATGCTCCCTTGTCACCAAAATCCATGCTATAAGGGCTAACCAAAAATGGGTAGGAGTCGGATTTGGGTTTTGGGATTTTTTTGATGGATTTTGGGGCAATTTTTGAAGAAGTTTTGAAGAGAAAAGAGAAGGGGAAAAGGGGGGGCTGTTGCTACTGTAGGGGAGGGAGGGGTCGGCCAGAAATTGAGGGGGGGGGGAGGAGAGAGAGGGAGGTAGAGAAAGTGGGGGAAAGTCAATGTCAAGGTAAGGTCAAAAGTCCATCTAATTCACCCATTTTCTTTTCTTTTCTTTCATATCTTTTCCTTTGAAAATCAAGTGGGGAAAAATATGGTGGCTGCTGAATTCAGCCATGGGGAGGAGTAAGTGGGTGTGTGTGGGTGTGGGTACTGGTGTGGGGTGATGAAAAATGATAAATACAATACCCCAAGCATCCATTTACGCTAAAAAAAACATTTTTTTCTTCAATAATTTCTAAACCGTTTTGTCAAATGATTTCGTTTCAAAAACCACATGATAAAATTTTATTTAATATTTTATGATGCACAAAATTTGTTTCAACTCATTTCAATTTGTAATTTTCCCTAATTAAATGTATTAGTGACGGCTTAAATAATAATAAAATAATATTTTTTTCAGAAAATTTGAAATTTCACCAGCGGCTCAATAAACACCAAATAATAGCAATTACATAGCTAGAATATGTATATTTAATTTTTATAATAAGATATTTGCATTTTGACTTTTTACAGAAAACCCCCTTATTTTACCGATTTTTCGAAATTTCACCGAAACGATTTTCAAAGCGTTACAATCTTTCCCCCTTAAAGAAATTCGGTCCCCGAATTTAAATTCAAACTCCCCCAAATACTAAAACATCTAAGAAAACCCATCAAGTCGTCGGGGCTCCGAAATTGTAAATACATAAAACAAATCGTAGCGCAGCGCATGCGCTTGAAAAATGAGCATATAACTCAAATCAAAACTCCGTCAAGCATCCCGCAATCATCGGAGTCATGGAGAAGACATCAATGCCAAATCCAAATCAAAACCAATATGACATAACTCGAAACTATACATGTAAATATCGAATCTATATCTGTAAGTATCTGAAGGAAATGCATGCCAAATCTCTTTAAGTCGCTGTGCAACGCGTATAACACTGCACAGTGGCGGACGTCTATCATAAGAAAATAACTATATACATATATACCTTTGTTTGAAATGTACGTTCCGCCGTTTTGGAAACAATTTAGAAGGGTCTCCTTGTTTTAAACATTTCGTGTCATATCAGACACGTAGGTAAATACTGAGGCTATAGCTCGCTTTTTGGAAATCCCTTCAATAACTATCAATGCATGCAAAATATATTCAGGTACTGTCCTCTGACTAGTCCTGCTCAGTACGAAAACACATAGCAATATCATAAAAACGTACTGCTCTATACGAAATCAATCCCCAAAATATGCACATGAATGCTACGTGCGTCTGGTGCGCACGGAAATCAAAATCCATGAATGTGGCATACATGCGCACAGAAACAACATCTAAGTGCATCGGGTGTGCACGAAACATCTGTCGTAGGCAACATGTGTGCCTGACAGCAAAATCAGGTGCATCTGACATGCACGAAAAATCTCGATTTAGTGCATCTGGTGTGCACCAAAATCGCATCTCAAGACATGCGCTCAACATGCGCGAAAATTCAAATCAGGTGCATCCATCGTGCACGAAATCATGAAATCCAATATCAAGCGCCGAACGTGCGCAAAATCAATCAGGTGCACAAGGTGAACAAAACAAATATCGAGTATCACAATCGAAATCGAAGTCCAGTGCACACTGCAAGCATATAATAACTATACAGAGTGCAGGAACCAATTCGTGTGCGTGCATACGCACAAAATCAACTCAAATGTCTAAAACCGTAAAATCACAAACATGTGAAACCCAAGCACGAAAACGATATCAAGTGCAACACTGTGCAAAGATCGTAAATCCTCAATCATCAAAATCAAATCATGCGAATAAATCACCCAAAACATCGAAATCAATAATGGCGGAATAGTATCGCTCAAGTACATCCTCTAAGAATCTCGGGCCAACTGTCGCGGTCACTAATGGGACGTCTCGTCGATGATCATGAACTCTGGCCTGCTGGTGTGCGTAACCATGACCACTCCTGGTTCAAGGTCTTCACTGTGAATTACCAATCTTTCGGTCCATCGGCTCATCGGCCCTGTCAGGTATGCTAACGGGGACGATTCCGTTCTGGCACTTCTCTGGTCATCTCTTGGTCAATCATCGCGACCACTCGTAAGACAGCATATCACCGGCGTCGGCCTCTGGCTCTCTGAATGTACGTGACACATCTGATCCTGAGTGCAAGTATCATTGCAGCAGTGTCCTGGAAGGAATCCTGCTCACGGTCTCTTCCATGTCTCGTCTCTGCCAACTGTCCGGAAGTTATTGTCCTTTCCTATATCTGCATCTTGCTCTGGAACGACTGCATACTCATCGCGACTCCTTCTGGAAGGTAAGTCCAAGTACCATGCCTCGGCATGCGCATCGCCTCTCTGATGTCGGCGGAGTGGAACATCATCTCATCTAGATCTGGTGCGAACCTCTTACTCCACTTTTCTCTAATGTCGTCTGCTTTGGACTCGTCTCGTCGCGGCTGCATGGACTGAGCTCCAACGACTATCCTCGAATCTGGAGTCTCCCAAGAAATGCATCTCACCACCTAGCATCCGAATTAAGTCGAACCATCCAATCGATTGTCAAAACCTCATAATCCCCGAAGGGCTCAACATCTTGGGTACAGTTTAATAGTATCGAGTACATACCACAGCATCGGTGGTCTAGCCGTAGAAGGGCAAACCCAAGCCTCACTAATGGCGCCGTAGAACTGCCGCAAACCCGATGGTTCAAAGGCTTTCACACGGTCATTAAGTCGAGTTAGGGTTTCATTCTTCTAGAGGGACCATAGAATTGCCTGCATGTCTTTCCGACTACTTTAAACTTGGAATAATAGGTTTCCGACTTTCGATCGTCTCTGTCGACCCTCACGTCTCTACGTGAAGTCGTCTCTAGCTGGAATCAATCTATCCGATGACCTCGCATCGGGGTAAGCGAACGATCCACATGTCCTAGTCATTCATCCTAGATGACTAGCGACCTCCTATCATCTCTTAGTACAACTTATACTGCAATAGCTCCAACATCTGGGGCGATATCTCGTCGTTCGCAGCAATAACTGGCTCACTCGTCTGCATGCTGAACCGTGCCTCAATCATCAGGAGTAAGCAACACACCAACGGTCATCAAAATCTGGCTGGCCTCCATCAATGGCTCAATTCTCTTGTGTCGATCAGCACCTCCGAGTAACCTCATAAAGGCGATCCGCCAAACGCTCGTGGCGCGGAAACACAGTAAAAAGACATATCTCTGCAATCGTGTGTCGCCGGAATTTCGCCCTGGTAAGTCCTCGTTCGTGACGAGCTTGTGCTGACCGCAACTCTAGCCGTAGCTCTCCCTGCCCGTAACCGTAGCGGCAAAACCAAACTGGTACCGATGAGGCTAGATCAGGAAGGAATATAATACTGAACAAGGAAACGTACATCCTAAGGCTTCATAAGTGGAGTGGCGTGTCGTAAATATGCCGCGGAACATACCAAGGGTACGTCACTCTACTTTAGTCACCTATTCCATCAACCAAGGGTCATCCTACGCTCCGAAGGTTAAAACCTAACGCTCTGATACCAACTTTGTCACGTCCCGAAAGTACGGAACATGACCGACACTTAAACTACGAAACGTCTCGAGGCGTACGTAATCTAAGTAAACCGAAAACCCAGAAATCCAAACCAAGAAAAGAAGTAGAGTGAAGGAAAACCAATTTAAAACAAGTAGTTTTAATAGCATAAGCCGAATTATGCGGTTTTTAAGAACATCAAAATTTACTGAAAATTTCGGCAGAGTCTCCTTTGTAAAAACTGGCTCCCAAACGGGATACAACATGAATAGTATACGAAATCAATAAAAAGGCATCCCCAAGCGGGAGCTAGCTCTTCGTCAATCGACGGTCACAACCACACAAGCAATATAATATACAACGCCAACGGCGAGGATCAAAACTCAAAAGGAACTCAAAACCACCAGAAATATAACGAGCGACTCTAAGGTCGAAAGAATAAACAGCACTGGTCTCTATCTCAAAATAAATACATGTTTGGTTGATGGAATTTACTAGATACAACGGAATAATATTATACAAGGTAATATGATGGGTACGATACAAGAAAAACCCACCTACTAGCAAGTCACCCGAATGAAACTGAGCCCGCAAAGCCGTAATGAAACCTGTACGGCAAAGCTGCAAGAAACTGGGGCACAACGGGGGTGAGTTGCCAACTCGTGAATAGAAAAACATCTACGCACAGAAATCGCATAAATAACGCAACCTAGGTCAATGATCATTATATATCCTCAAATATATGAATAACATGCAGCCTATAACAATGGCTAGGGTAATATCTAACCGAGTGAAATCTCATGTGCCCGTGTCGGTGCCTCAGGTAGCAATATATCATATGAATGAGGTATGAATGCATGAAAACAGAATACATGTAAATGAAGAAACTGTTTTCATAAATTAGTGAGATTTCCTTCGTATTTTTAAACTGAGGTATCATAATGAAATCAGTATCAACAGTGTCTAGCATCGACACAAAACATAAATCTCACTGTCTCGAAATATCAATGTCTCAATCTCAATATCTAGGGCGCCGTCAGTCCAGACCGGCCCCTACCATCCATCTCAAGACCACGACGGTATCCTCCGGATATCCGACGCGTCGGGTAATATCACCGGTAGGTAATCTGTCCCCTGCCAGGCTCAACGTCAACACCACATTCATTCTGCCCCGGGGTACCATATCGAGCCCACCATGTACCCGTGACGGTTCCTCCACTCCTCGACACGGATCTCGAAAACCACAGCAAACTCATGGTGGACGACACTTACATCACTAGAAAACCGCAATTTACATATTTTAAAAGGTTAATAAGTTTAGAAATTTTGCGGCTTTCCTCCGAAATCCAGAAATATCATAAATCTCAAGAAGTCATCACAAGTGCATATGTCAATGCTAATGAATGTATATGGTATCAATAACCAAGTTGCAATGTATGATTAATAACTAGGCATGAACAATGGAATAACAGTATGCATGAAGTGATAAGTAATAACTACAATGTCTAAACTGGCCTATAACCCAGGTACACTAATATCGTATCAACTACTAACTAACAAGCTAAGCTAAGCAATTGTATTTTCTAAGTGTACGTGACATGGCAATTACCGATGAAGATGTGTGTGAGCCGGCAAGTAAGTGTATGTGGTACATACGCATCATCGGTAATGGTGCTGGTGTCCTAACAGCATGATATCAATAATGGAGTATGCAGCAAAATAAGTATGCGGGGCAGAGCGAACAGCAATAATGTGCGGAAGCAGAATACTAGACACAACGATAACTAATCAGTATTAAACTAATATAAGTCCTACAAATGGTGCCTTTTGAAATAACACGAATCATGGGGTTTTGAAAATAGGGGCTACAGTGTTTTTATGAAAAGATACGTCTTTTGAAATATCCGTAGGATCCCTTGGGCTGTCTTTAAAAATGCCCACGATTCGTTAGTTTTTGAAATAGATAAGAAGTCTAATCTAATCTAACAACTACACTAAACTAAACGGCTGAACTAACAAGCTGAACTACAGGTAAGGAAACCGCCTATCATCTGAGTCGATACATATACATACCTGTATATGTATAGTCGGTGATCCCGCCTCAATAATATCATATCCGATACCAAATCTAAAATCAGGCATCCCAAGTCAAGAGTGCGGATCAATCATCAATATAGCTCGTACGTAAATCCGTCGTACGGCATCCCAAATCTGGGTACGGGTCAATATCACATTCATCATACTATTCACCTGGTATCCTCTTTATCAAATATTATGATCGGAGTATTGATCTACGAATAGTACCATACTGATACCGCCTACGTATGCATGGACGTGTGTGAAACACTACGTCAAGGACCCGCTACAACGTCATGTCGTATCTAAGATACGAACCCTGCTATATCACCGATCTCACGGCCTCAAATCGAATCTCATCGACTCAGCTCAATCCCAAGTATCATCCTCAATCCGTATGTGAACACATAGTCCCATACCCATGTGAACACATAACTATAAAGAATCCTATGAGCACATATCAATAGGAATGTATGCAAGTATGTATGTGTGTATGTGTAGTGCAACACTGCCCTAGGGTTCGCAACACTAAGGTAATCCAACACACCAATATCCATCCTAAGCAACGTTATTAATCCCAAATAACATATAATAAATGTTGGTGTGTATACGCATCCGTATACACCACCACGGACTGCGGGGGTGCTATACGCCATCCACCCGACTTCTCCCCGTAGATATAAATCTACTCACCTGGTCCTCGCTCGCCGGTGCCGACGTCGCCAGGCGCTTGCTTGTCGTCCCGAAGTTCGCAAGGGGTACCTACATATCATAACGCACCGTATCGCATTAAAACTAAATTCGAAATCGAAAAGGCATACGAAAATCAAATCGGCACGCGTATCACGCATAGATCCAAACCTATCGCCTACGCATGCAAGAATAGTCAAACCAACCGCCGATGTCGATGTACAAACGTCAACCATCGAGAAAACCCAAAGACACCAATCGTGATTTCAAAACTCACTAATTATATAAGAAATAGGGTTTAGTTCATCAAAACCATAAAATTAAACAATTCGTTTTATTTTCCAAAAACCTAGTTAGCACAAATTCCCATTTCGGTTCAAAACTTGATGTTTTACCCAAACTAAATATTTTGACGATTCTAATGGCCAAAATGCTCAGTTAATATCATAATTAGGTCATACAAATCACCTCCATATTTTTAATCTCACGAATTAGCATTAACTCAAAATTCAAGTTTGCAACAAATATCGATTTTAACACTTTTCAAGGTAAAATTCACAATTTATCAATTAAGCATGGTTTTGTATGATCAAAGTCGCTAAACAACAAATTAAAATGCTAATAAAGTCATCAAAACCTTAATTACATTTTAAATCTCAATTTTATATGTATTTCACTAAAACCTAGTTTGCAAATTACATAATTAATACAAATTTAAATTTAACAAAAATATAAACTACCAACTAGATTAGTTTTAGCATAATAACAACATGTTAAACTACACAATTTTCCCATGATCAATTATAAGAACCCCAACTTAAATTCACAACCCTAATCTAGAATTTCTTAATCATACAATTGAACCCACATAAAACCAAATTAACACTTAATTACGCTAACTACAAGCAATTAACAACGATTTAAGCAAAAGGGTTAGAATTTACCCAAACAAATTGAAGATCCCACAAGCACTCATAGCCCTCCAAAATGCTCCCTTGTCACCAAAATCCATGCTATAAGGGCTAACCAAAAATGGGTAGTAGTCGGATTTGGGTTTTGGGATTTTTTTGATGGATTTTTGGGCAATTTTTGAAGAAGTTTTGAAGAGAAAAGAGAAGGGGAAAAGGGGGGGTTGTTGCTGCTGTAGGGGAGGGAGGGGTCGGCCAGAAATTGAGGGGGGGAGGAGAGAGAGGGAGGTAGAGAAAGTGGGGGAAAGTCAAAGTCAAGGTATGCTCAAAAGTCCACCTAATTCATCCATTTTCTTTTCTTTTCTTTCATATCTTTTCCTTTGAAAATCAAGTGGGGAAAAATATGGTGGCTGCTGAATTCAGCCATGGGGAGGAGTAAGTGGGGGTGTGTGGATGTGGGTACGGGTGTGGGGTGATGAAAAATGATAAATACAATACCCCAAGCATCCATTTACGCTAAAAAAAGCCTTTTTTCTTCAATAATTTCTAAACCGTTTTGGCAAATGATTTCGTTCCAAAATCCACATTATAAAATTTTATTTAATGTTTTATGATGCACAAAATTTGTTTCAACTCATTCCAATTTGTAATTTTCCCTAATTAAATGTATTAGTGACGGCTTAAATAATAATAAAATAATATTTTTTTCAGAAAATTTGAAATTTCTCCAGCGGCTCAATAAACACCAAATAATAGCAATTACATAGCTAGAATATGTATATTTAATTTTTATAATAAGATATTTGCATTTTGACTTTTTAAAGAAAACCCCCTTATTTTACCGATTTTTCGAAATTTCACCGAAACGATTTTCAAAGCGTTACATTGTTGATCTTCTGATCACTCAATACCTGGGTGGCTATTACGTTTAGCTGACCGCTTGCAGCTTGTGGGTGTTTGATATGATCATCACATGCTACCGGCGTATTGACGATTCTTTAGAGTCCTACACAGAAGTTTCTTGACTCAAGCAAAACGGAGTAGGGGCACATATGTGATATGTGCAGGACCGAGGATAATGTGATATGAGATACCATATTATATTCTCGCAATATTTAGATATGAACCGAGTCATCGGATCAAGTGTTGATTCGATGAATCGGTACATGATATATTAGTCGGTTATATTCGATATAGCCGGATTGTCGGATCAAGTGTTGATTCGATAATTTAATGTATAATAATATATGTGATATATTTCATTACATTATCTAATATTGGCTCGCTTTATTATTTCATTTTCTCACCGGATAATACATTGATATATATACGATATATTTTAATTGTATTATATTCTTTTGTTACAAATATATAATATATATGTGATATATATTATTGTAACATGATATGATTACTAATGCAACTTGTTTAGTAGAGATTAATCAAGGTTAGGGTTTGAATTGGGTTAGTTTCTTCTTGCACCTTCTAGAAGCTTTTCTTTTATCATGAGTTAGATATTATGGTTGATATTTTCTTATGACTCATTGTTTTAACTCAACCCAAACCTAGCCTTAGTTAATTCTCTACAAGAGTTATCCTTGTCATCCTTGACCATGGTTCCATTATTATTCATATATCATTTCATTATTCATCACAAAAGGTTCAACTCATTTTTCATCTTGATCTTCAACCTTGAGCTTTGAGAAAGCTTACTAGGTTTTCCTTTTGTGATGTTTTCATTTAAGAATTTGATATAAAAAGAAAGCATAAATACCACTCCATCATCCTCATCTAATCTAACCGATTAGATTAGGGTGTTCACCTCATTGGAGTGAGAGAGCTTGAGTTATAGCAATTTCGACGTAGATCATCGGAGAAAATGAACACTACAAGCTAGCATGGATCGTTCGAGTCGTGGAGCCTCTCTTGAGTCCGGTAGATCGTGGATCGCGGCGAAGGGACTTCTACTCGGAGCTTATGAAGCGAAGGAGCGGACTACAAAGGTTGTAATCCCTCACTTTTAGTTGTAAAGATGTTAACTTGCATGTTAAACCCTAATAATCTAGCAAAGATCCCGGCTTTGGGTTGTTCGGCGCGTCTAAAATTTTATTCGGGCATGGTTGATGCTTTATGAACCCTCACAAGAATGCCTAGTAACCCTACAGTGGTATTAGAGCCTAGCTAGAGCATTAGGCGACGTGTATACGAAGTTAAAACTCCGATCGAACCCCGAAACGTCGAAACGACCCCCTCTCTGGACAAATTTTAAAAATGTGCTTTTTTCTGTATTAAAAATACCTAAAAAAATCAGCATGGAATTTTAAGCATCACTGTGAAAAATGAGGAGCTAAACCGTACGGACTACCGCGGAACCGCGGCCATACCTTGCTTGGGCCGCGGATCCGCGGCCGTACAGTTGAGTTTGACTTTTTATTTGGCACAGTTATGACCGTAGCTGCTATTTTATATTTCTGGGTATTTTTAATCTGACTCAAGTGTTGAGTGTTCTGGGGATTATTTTGTATTCGTTGAGTCGATTGGAAAATTTAATTTCTTTATTTTTCCGGATATTTAGAAACTGTTAAAATGTTCGAACGGATATCATTAACTCATTTTTTCCCGGCACGAAAAACTTTTAAGTGTTGAATATTTCTCGGGTTTAAATCTTTCGGAAAAACGTGCAAGTAACGCGGCGGTCCCTCTAGAAGAACACAAACCTTAACTCGATTATGTGACCGTCTGAACCGCCTCTAAACCTTAGGGTTTGGGGCAGTACGGCATGCCACATGTGAGGCGTTGGCTTGACCCTTCTACGGCTGGACCATGGTACTGTGACATATTCTGGGATTATTTGAACTCCGCTCAAGTGTTGAGCTATTTAGGAAATCTTGGGTATTTGATTATCCAATCGGAAACTTTAATACTGTCTATTTATCTGGAATGTGATTCAATATGTTGAATTCATATAGATAGGCATGAAATGCGAAGTATGTGATATTTCGGATTTATGATGTCTAAAGTGATTGTGGATTCCAAATGTTGTAGTTTTACAATTTCTTTTCTGTGACCGTAAGTGTAGTATGTAGTTGTATTGCCGGTTTTCGTTGCTATACATCAACGACGATCGGTGTATGCATATTTACTTACGTTGATGATATGAGATATTATGTGTTTCTGTGATATGTTATATTGGATCGTCGTGTTCTGAATAGCCGGGGGTTTAATGTGAGATGAGGGTTTTTATTTTCATTCTTGTAAAATTCATTTGTATGTAATATTATTTTATTGGGGCACTTCCGGGATGAGGTTGATGTCACCAGTGTATATTATTTACTTTTCCGCATTAGGTAGACCCAAGGAGGGGAGCACAAGTAACCGGATTCTACGGTCCAGTGGGAGGCCATCTCGAGGAGTCAAGACCGGGTCTCCTAACCCTAGAATTGGCAGTGTTACTTGCCGCTCTCGTAGCGGTCTAGGGATGTGGGTTTGGCTATTCATCGCGACAGTGGAATCCGTATTTTATACCGACTCGTATTAAAAACACGGACATCCTAGTATATCCAATATTTCATATAAGTTCTTCTGCTGCAATGTTCTGTGATGAGATCATATTACTGCCTGAGATGAATGCTTATACTATATATATGTGCTGATATATAAATATTATTGCTTTCGTTTCTTCTGTGATGCTTAGGAAGCATAAGCTGATCGGATTTATTAATGAGATTAATAAAAAGAAAAGAAACCTAAAAGATGTTGTAGAATCAAAACTTTATAAAAAGGGTAGCTGCAGTTTTGCTTTGCATAGCGGTATATATGATATACCCTGCACCTTATTCGATGAGGAAAGAGCCGAGATCCATTCACCGGGAGTGACCTCTTTAGCGAAATTGTCAGATGCTACAAACTCGCGGTTTATTTTTTGACAGATTATATAGTTCTTGCTTTGCACAGCGGTATATACGATATATCCTGCACCTTATTCGATGGGGAAAGAGCCGAGATCCCTTCACCGGGAGTGACCTCTTTAGCGAAACTAGAAAAGCCTAAAAAACACTCCTTTTCAAAATTCACTTGATTCTATGACGATATCAAGTTCATTACGCTCATGGTTTTCTGAAAAACCTGCGTAGTCCTCCGTCATTTCAGATAAAGACTATTTAGTATTCGTGCTGCGTTTGTTGACCTCTGTCAAGGCGTAGTGTGCGGTAGCTGATTAGTATTATCTGTAAAGCATGTGATGTGATTGGATTAGGGTAGTCGTACGACCTTGTTGACCTCTGTCAAGGGTCGTGCGAGTGGGTTTGATTCAATCAAGAAATGACGGGTTGAACTTGACTAGTGCACTATGTTTTGTTGACCTCTGTCAAGGTCATAGCACACTAGGGGCAAAATATTATCGGGAATTTCAAGTGTTGAAATTTGCAATGAGATTGCATACCTCCTTTGAGATAGTTGG
This sequence comes from Agapanthus africanus, assembly GCA_030015575.1. NCBI lineage: Eukaryota > Viridiplantae > Streptophyta > Magnoliopsida > Asparagales > Amaryllidaceae > Agapanthus > Agapanthus africanus. The sequence continues at coordinate 339,451,079 of CM057341.1, read as the reverse complement.
ATCACGATACCCACTGCGAGTAAGAGTTACTCCTGGGAGAGTTTTACACAGGACAATTAGCCGATTAAGTAGGTGTCTAGAAAAGCGTTAACGGGGTTACGCCTCTGGGAAAACGAGGTTTATTTTAATTTGGTCTGTGCGAAAGCATGGGGAACCTCCCTCAAGTACCGACACTGATCTGGCTGAAAGATTGACGAAATTGTAGGGTGTAATTAATCCCGGCTAATCTTACCTATTAGGGTTTGAAGGAAGATTTGATAAAAACAGTGGGAGACATCCTGATTAGATAAGATAATAACCAATCTAATCTTGCAAGAGCATACGCTAAAGTGTTTTCTTCTCTCTCTCTCCAGGTAGCGACCATGTCAGGCCATAATAAAGATAATAATATGGATGTATTGACTGAACCCGCTTATTATACAGAGCAGGGAAACGTTCGACCCGTTCTATCTTATAAGTGTAATAAGACTGAGCAGGAAACAGGAGAATATCTGGATTCTCACGCCGCCCAAACGGAGAACATGCATGTTGATACACCTTCTTCGGGTGTGTTAGTTATTGAGAACCATTTCTCAGTTCACCCTACGTCCTGGGTATTAGATACCGGATCAGGATCCCACACATGTAATTTGTTACATGGGCTACGTAAAGGTAGAGAACTGGGAAAAGGTGATCATTCCGTTCAAGTAGGGAATGGTGCAAGTATTGCATCCAAAGCAGTTGGCGAATATCACCTAGTATTACCAAGTCATAATACACTGATTCTGAATGAGTGCTATTATATACCGAACATGATATGCAACATTATATCAGTTTCTTTATTGAGTAAAGAAGGATATAATTTTGTAGTAAAGGATAATATTATGAATATATTCCTAGATCAAAAGTTGATTGGATCAGGCTCGTTACCTAATGGCATATTCATTCTCAATCAAAATACAGTCTTTAATATAGAAAACACACACAAGACGAAAAGTTCAGAAATGAACGAATCCTTCTTGTGGCATTGTAGACTTGGTCATATCAATGCCACACGGCTAGCTAAGTTACATAAGGATGGATATTTGAATTCGTTCGAATTATCATCTTATGATACTTGCCATTCATGTCTCAAAGGAAAAATGACCAAAACTCTGTTTAGTGGACACGAAGAAAGAGTTACGGAACTCTTAGGACTGGTATATAGTGATGTATGCGGTCCCATGTCTACGCATGCCAGGAACGGTTCTTCCTACTTTATTACATTCACTGACGATCTCTCTAAATACGGACATGTGCTCCTGATGAAACACAAGTCTGAAGCTTTTGAGAAATTCAGAGAATATAAGCACGAAGTAGAGAACCAAAAGGGAAAAAGTAATAAGATCCTTCGATCTGATCGAGGAGGTGAATACTTAAGCAATGAGTTCCTAGATTATCTAAAAGAGAATGGGATTCTCTCTCAGCTTACTCCTCCTTATACACCACAGCACAACGGTGTATCGGAAAGGAGGAATCGCACCCTATTAGATATGGTGCGCTCTATGATGAGCACAGCCGAGTTGCATGTTTCCTTTTGGGGTTATGCGCTTGAAGCAGCTGCATATCTACTGAATCAGGTTCCATCAAAATCTGTACCTACCACACCATATGAGAAATGGAGTAGGAAGAGACCATGTCTTAAACGAGTTAAGATATGGGGTTGTCCGGCCTATGTCAAAAGGCAAAATCCGGACAAACTCGACGCACGATCAGTTCTTTGTAAGTTTGTAGGATATCCTAATCATTCAAATGGATATCTATTCTACCACAGTGAACAATAAAAGGTGTTTGTTGATCCACATGCCACCTTTTTAGAGAAGGAATTTCTTGCAAAAGAAATTAGTGGTGATACGGTAGAGCTGGAAGAGGTTCCAGAAACACAAACTACAACTGAAGATTTAGTGCAACCAGAGGATTCAGTAGTACCCGACGAACCCCAGCCTCTCCGCCGATCTAGCAGGGTTTCTCATCCACCTGAGAGATACTACGGTTTTGTCATTGATGGTGGAAGCGAGGATTGCATCATGGAAGATAATGACCCGACTAGTTTCGAGCAGGCCATCACGAGTGGTGACTCTGTGAAATGGCTGGATGCAATGCGATCTGAGATGGAATCCATGTACACCAACAAAGTATGGACTTTGGAAAATGCTCCTGAAGGGGTAAAACCCATTGGGAGCAAGTGGATCTTTAAAAGGAAATTTGGTGTAGATGGAAAAGTTGAGACTTTCAAAGCTAAACTTGTTGCAAAGGGTTTTCGTTAAAGACCAGGTGTGGATTATGACGAAACCTTTTCTCCAGTGGCTATGCTTAAGTCCATCCGGATCCTGCTTGCCATTGCTACATACCATGACTACGAAATCTGCCAGATGGATGTTAAGACCGCCTTTCTAAATGGTGATTTAGAGGAGTGCGTGTACATGACTCAGCCAGAGGGCTTCGTAGATAGTGGGAGCAGCGGAAAGGTGTGCAAGATGCTTAAATCCATCTATGGGTTAAACCTGGCATCGCGGAGTTGGAACATCTGTTTTGATGTAGTAGTCAAACAGTTTGACTTCATCCAGATCTTACTTGCCATTGCTGCATACCATGACTACGAAATCTGGCAAATGGATGTTAAGACCGCCTTTCTAAATGGTGATTTAGAAGAGTGCGTGTACATGACTCAGCCAGAGGGCTTCGTAGATAGTGGGAGCAGCGGAAAGGTGTGCAAGCTGCCTAAATCCATTTATGGGTTAAAGCAAGCATCGCGGAGTTGGAACATCTGTTTTGATGTTGTAGTCAAAGAGTTTGACTTCATCAAAAATATAGATGAACCTTGTATCTATAAGATGGTAGCAGAGAGTAAGGTTGTCTTCCTCGTATTGTACGTGGATGACCGACTCTTGATAGGAAATGATATTCCTATACTGCAATCAGTCAAGCTCTTATTATCACAAAGATTCTCAACGAAAGATCTAGGTGATGCCTCCTGCATATTGGGAATCATGATCTATAAAGATATATCTAAACGGATACTGGGATTGTCCCAATCCAGGTACATTGACACCATACTAAAGAGGTTTAGAATGGAAGAATCTAAGCATGGGAACCAACCCACGATCTCTGGACTCACTCTCTCCAAAGAGATGTCTCCCAAGACTGATTTGGAGAGAGCTCGCATGCAAGGGATACCCTATGCTTCGGCAGTAGGCTCTATCATGTATGCGATGCTATGTACCAGACCCGATGTAGCATACTCACTAAGTGTAGTGAGTCGGTATCAAGCAGATCCTAGAGAGAGTCACTGGACAGCTGTGAAGAACATTCTCAAGTACTTACGAAGTACTATGGAGATGTTCTTGGTGTATGGTAACGGAAAACTCCGAGTGGAGTCCTCTACCGATTCCATCTTCCAAAGTGATAAGGACGAATCTAAGTCGCACTCGGGATTTGTCTTTGCCCTCAATGGAGGGGCGGTATGTTGGAAGAGTTCGAAACAGGATACCGTTGCAGACTCGACGATGGAGGCTGAATACATCGCTGCCAACGATGCTGCCAAAGAGGCTGTCTGGATAAAGAAGTTCATTAGTGAACTTAGTGTGGTTCCATCCATTGAGCATCCAATACCTTTGTATTGCGATAACAAAGGAGCTGTGGCTTTGGTCAAGGAACCCAGGTCCCATCAAAAGTCCAGACATATTCTGAGGCGGTATCACCTGATCAGGGAGATAGTTGATCGCCGGGAGATCGAGGTCAGGAGAGTAGATACGAAGGACAACACTGCGGATCCACTCACGAAGGCCATACCCCGTTCCCCAGATACAGTTTGATAGATTATTCGGGATGCACGGTATGAGATACTACAGTAGCTGGCCTTAGTGCAAGTGGGAGATTGTTAGTTATGTATATGTCCTATAAGCCATTGTTGTACATATGATGTATACTATAATGGATGCTTGGATATATATAGAGAGGACTTTCTTGCTCGACATGATAGTATGCTATTTGGTTTCACTTTATCTTAACATGTTGACTTTTATTGGTTTATTGTCTTATTCTCACATGTTGATAAAGCCCTTAGGATCTGTACTCTACTATTGGGACTATGATGAGATCATTCTAGTGGGGCCACGGTAGTCGATGAGAACATCCTATAATTGTTCCCAGTCGAGGGTGTGTCGAGACAGGGCATCGATACACCAGAGTAGACTAGCGTATACGCATCTTGACCCATATGATGGGCGATGGATGATCCCATATCCATCGGTGTTTGACATCAAGGTTGGTGTACAGGTGCTTAGTGGAGACTGGGTACACTGGACGGACTTGCCGAGAACTCCCAGATGGTGATATACCACACATCAGATGGCAGTTCTCCGGTGATACAGGTATAGGGTAGTCTGTAGACCCGAGATTGTCAGAGAGTCTTGTGTGATTCCTACTGTGTTTTGATTTCCACCTTACCATGTCCAAGAGGGCATGCAAAACGGTGGCTTTTGGGTGCAGTCCCGAATCAAATGGAGGCGATGAGCGATAGGAGGGGATTCGTCTCTCCCGGTATAGGGAGTTGATGTTGTGCTGTGTTCGATTGGCTATAACTGGAAGTCCCTAGCCAGGGCTGATATAGAGATTTACTGGTAAGTGTTATCAGTAGTTTCTCGACCCGTTATGAGCCTCACATCGACACGACTTATCGGTTATTGGGGTCTGACATATACCACCCGTAGACTTGATATGCGACATATCAGACGAAGAGACCGGACTGTACGGGAGTGTTACTGATTGGATTCACAGGAGAATGTGTAAGTCCATGCTACCTCTCCCGGTACTTTCGGGCAAGCGGAATTTGGTGAAAAACAATTTTCTAGAGGCGGTAACATGGACTCAAAACCGGATCTTGGTTAAACATCTAACTAACAACCTAACTAGGAGTTGTTAACAACTCCTAGTTAGGGGGTTATACCTTTCTTTCTTGAACTCCTTCGTCTTCCAGCCTCGATGGTTGTCCGGATCGGCTTCACCCCGTCGTCTCCTTGCGCCGAAGATCGATCCACCTGAAAGCTTCTACCTTTGGCTTCTTCTTCGTACTTTGAAGAAACTGGTTCACTCGGTTTGCCAAACCTTGTGAACTAGAGTGAGTAGAGGAGAGTGTGTTGGGATTTTCTCTATGGTTCTTGGTTCTCAACACATGAGATAAGTGAACCATAGACTAAAGAGAGGGAGAGCAAGAGGAAGGAGATGAGAGCTCAAGAACACAAGAGAGAGAATGAAAATGATAGAATGAGCAAGACTTTTCTCACTTGGCTCTCATAATCCAAAACCATCATCACAAAAATAGTAATAAAGTATTGTGTAAATGGTTCAAGTCAAAATGGCTATATCATTTCATGCACTCATATTGCACAAGAGAACAAGCAAGTAAAAAGTCTTTGCCATGAAATGATAGCCATTGTCATCATGATGGTCAACTAGTCCAACCTAGTCAACCGGTCAACAAAGTCAACAAGTCAACAAAGTTAACCCCTCAACAACCATGTCTCCACAATACTTAATTAATATTATTGTTAATTACATATCATATTCTCATTAGGATTGAGCAAAAAGTCAATAGTCAACAGTCAACGGTCAACAACCCTAATGAGAATCCTCTGCCTCTGTCTCTCCGTCAACTGTGCATACACACCCACATCCGCGTTCCAAGGAACACGAATACAAACTGGATAAAACCAATCCCAAAACGTACACTAGGATCTGGCTTAAACCAAAGCCCGCTAGTGTTAACTGTCCGTGCATAAGTGCACGGATGTGACCGGACCCTGTCGCAAAACCATGCGACCTGTCGCAAAACCATGCGACCTCTACTCTTTTGGCTAAAGGCGAATAGCTTTCTGTGTGGGACTCTAAAGACTCGACACTACGCTGGCAGTGGGTTTAACCACAGACATCAAGCGGCACTAGCTGTGCGTAACGGTCCCCAGGTAGATGCCGACAAGAAGACTGACAAGGTGAAACCCATCTGAACTCCTACTGAGCCTGAATGTGACAATCTCCGTACAGTCCGGTCTGTTTGTCTGATACATCGCATGGCGGGCCTAGGGGGGCGGTAAACGTCAGTCCTCTAATAGCGGTACAAGTCGTGTCGGAGTGAAGCCCAATACACCCTGAGATAACAGTGGAAGCCTACCAGTATATCTCGCTTGCCCTAGCCAGGGACTACTCGTGTAATGGCTCTCCTAGACACAGCGCGATGTCAACCCCCAATACCGGGAGAGACGAATCCTGTCTAACCGTCACGGCCTCTAAGTGCTTCGGGACTGCACCCAACTACTACCTGTTTGCACGAGTCCTTTGAGCCGTGGTAGGGTAGTAATCAAAGTATAGTGGGAACACACTCGAGGCGAAGTGACAGTGTCAAGTCAGCGAACTAAGCTGTACTCATGTCACCTGGGAACTGATAACTGACGATAGGTATAATACCTACCGGTCAGTTCCCGACGAGTCCTGTCCAGTGTACTCGTAACCTAACGAGCACCCGCATACTATCTCCAGTACGACGTACTAACGGCTGTGGGACAGACCGTCTCCCACACTGGGACGAGAAGCGCATGCGCTAGTCTACTCCGGAGTATTGATGCCCTGTCTCGATAGTCCTGCGACTAGGGACCTGCATAAGGATGTACTTATAGATTACCCAGCCCCCACTAGTGTGACTGCCATCACAACGCTGGTAATCAAGCAAAGATCCTAAGGGCTCCACTAATGTGTATAGGTGATATACTAAAATAAACACAAGTACACATTGAAGTAGAAACAAACCAAGTAGCATACTACTATTTTGAGCAAGATTGTATATACAAGGTGAATATCCCAAGCTTCCATTAAGTAATATACAAACTAGTATGATACAGTAATGGCCTCTAGGGCATATACACTAACAATCTCCCACTTGCACGAAGGACATGTACTGGCGTATCGAAGACCTATCATCTCGATCAGCCGCTCGAACTGAGTCTGGGGCAAGGCCTTGGTGAATGGATCTGCAGTGTTATCTTCTGAAGCAACCCTACGAACCTCGATCTCCTGGCGATCTACGATCTTCCTGATCAGGTGATACCGCCTCAAGATGTGTCTGGATCTCTGATGGGACCTGGGTTCCTTTGCTAAAGCTATAGCCCCGTTGTTGTCACAATACAGAGGTATCGGATCAACAATGGATGGAACCACCTGAAGTTCTTTCAAGAACTTCCTCATCCAGACGGCTTCTTTTGCGGCATCAGAAGCAGCGATGTATTCCGCTTCCATCGTCGAGTCTGCAACGGTTTCCTGTTTGGAACTCTTCCAACACACCGCCCCTCCATTGAGGGTAAAGACAAAAACCGACATGGACTAAGAATCATCCTTGTCACTCTGGAAGCTGGAGTCAGCAAAGGCCTCGATATGGAGGTCTTTTCCGCCATACACCAAGAACATCTCCTTAGTCCTTCTCAGGTACTTGAGAATGTTCTTTACCGCTATCCAGTGTTTCTCCCCAGGGTTTGACTGATACCGGCTTACCACACTCAGTGCATAAGCTACATCCGGTCTGGTACACAACATCGCATACATTATAGAGCCTACCGCAGAAGCGTAGGGTATAATAGACATGCGATCCCTCTCCAAATCAGTCTTGGGAGACATCTCTTTAGAGAGGGTGATCCCGTGACAAGCCGGTAGGTTACCGCGCTTGGAATCTTCCATACTGAATCTCTTTAGTATGGTGTCGATGTACCTGGACTGTGAAAGTCCTAATATCCTCTTGGATCTATCACGATGGATCCGGATCCCCAGGATGTATGAGGCATCACCCAGGTCTTTCATGGAGAACCTGTGTGACAAGAACCCCTTGACAGATTGTAGCATAGGAATGTCATTTCCTATTAAGAGAATGTCATCCACGTATAAAACGAGGAATACTATAGTTCTCGCTACAAATCTACTGTAGATGCATGGTTCATCTGGATTTTTGATAAAGCCAAATTCCTTGACCGTCTCATCAAAACAGATGTTCCAACTCCGCGATGCCTGCTTTAGTCCATAGATGGACTTAAGAAACTTGCACACCTTTCCGCTGCTCCCACTCTGAATGAAACCTTCCGGCTGGTCCATATAGACACACTCCTCTAAATTTCCATTTAGAAAAGCGGTCTTTACGTCCATTTACCAAATCTCATAAATGTGGAAGGCAGCAATGGCAAGAAGGATCCGAATGGATTTCAGCATAGCCACTGGAGAAAAGGTTTTGTCATAGTCCAAACCAGGTCTTTGACGAAAACCCTTTGCAACCAGTCTAGCTTTATAGGTCTCAACCTGTCCATCTACACCAATCTTCCTTTTGAAGATCCACTTGCATCCTACGGGTTTTACCCCGTCTGGAGCAATGTCCAACGTCCATACCTTGTTGGTGTACATGGACTCCATTTCGGTCCGCATTGTATCCAGCCATTTTACCGAGTCAACGCTCTGAATGGCTTGCTGGAAGCTAGTAGGCTCATCTTAATCTATGATGCAATCCTCTATATCCCCGTCTATGAGAAAACCGTAGTATCTCTCGGGCGGATGAGACTGCCTACTACTCCTGCGGAGCGGCGTAGGAATATCCTGTTCTTTTGAACCCTCTGGTTCCACTAAGTTTTCAGTAATAGCTCGTGGTTCTGGAATTTCTTCCAGTTCTACTGCGCTCCCACTAATTTCCTTTTCTAGGAACTGGTGTTCTAGAAAGTGGGCATGACGAGAAACAAAAACCTTTTGTTCCTCTTCTCAATATAAGAAATATCCCTTGGAGTTCTTTGGATATCCCACGAATTTGCACTGTACTGAGCGTGCCTCGAGCTTGTCCACATGCTGCTTTTTGACAAAAGCTGGACTTCCCCATGTCTTAATGTGATTAAGATAGGGTTTCTTCCCACACCACATCTCATATGGTGTAGTAGGCACAGTCTTAGTGGGAACTCGGTTCAAAAGGTATGCAGCTGATTCTAGCGCATACCCCCAGAATGATCGCGGTAACTCAGCGTTACTCATCATGGACCGTACCATATCCAATAGAGTTCGGTTCCGTCTCTCCGATACACCGTTATGTTGCGGAGTGTATGGAGGAGTAAGCTGAGAGAGAATTCCGTTCTCTTTTAAATAGTCCAGGAACTCGGCACTTAAGTATTCTCCACCTCGATCCGATCTTAGAATCTTGATACTTTTGCCGGTTTTTTTTTCTACTTCATTCTTATATTCCTGGAATTTTCCAAAGGCTTCGGACTTATGTTTCATTAAGAAGACATAACTGTACCTTGAAAAGTCATCCGTAAAAGTAATGAAGTAAGAATAACCGCTTCGCGCATGTGTAGACATTGGACCGCACACGTCGCTGTGTACGAGTCCCCAGAGCTCGCTCGCTCTTACTCCGTGTCCAGTAAACGGAGTCTTTGTCATCTTTCCTTTGAGACAGGATTGACAAGTGTCATACGATTGATATTCGAACGGATTCAAATATCCTTCTGTATGTAACTTCGTCAACCTTCTCTCATTGATGTGACCCAGTCTACAATGCCATAAGAAAGTCTGATAGATTTCCGGAGACTTTCTTTTGTGTGTATTCTGGACAATGAAAATCTGTGGTTGGTTTAATACGTATATACCATTGCTCAATTTACCTGACCCAATCAGAACTTGATTAAGGCGAATGTTTACAACATTGCTTACAAACGCAAATTCATAACCTTCTTTAGAAATCAAAGATACAGAAATGATATTACAAGTTGCGTTGGGTACAAAAAAGCAATTACGCAAAACCAAAACATGTCCATCAGACATTCCCAGGTGATAGTCCCCCACGGCCTTAGCATCCATGCTAGCTCCGTTTGCAACTTTGAGGGTCATGTCACCTGCCTTCAAAACCCTACGGTTTCTCAACGCCTGCAAAGAATTACAGATATGAGATCCTGATCCGGTATCCAATACCCAGGAAGTAGAGTTTATTGAAAGACAGTTTTCAATAACATACACACCTGAAGCTGAAGCCGCAACCTGCTTCAGATCCTGTGTTCTGGCTTTCCAAGCCCTGCAATCATTCTTCCAGTGTCCCTTCTTATGACAATAGAAGCATTCTTCCTTATCCACAAGCTTTCCCACTTTCTTTGTTGCTTTTGCATTTCCCTTCGTATCCATTTTACTAACACCGCCCCTTGGTTTGGCGAGGGCTTTCTTCTTCTTTCCCTTGGCTTTCGCCTTGGACCTAGAAGTAGAAGATCCTCCTACAAACAAAGTGGATGTTTCCCTACCTTTCTGTAGGGTGCCCTCTGCGCTCCTTAGCATGTTGAGGAGTTCTGAAAGTTCAACTTCCTTTTCTTGTAAGTTGAAGTTCAGTATGAACTGGGCGTAAGTGGAAGGAAGGGACTGGAGAATCAAGTCCGTATAGAGCTCATTCTCCAACGTGGTCCCAAGGTCCGCGAGCTCCTCAATGTAGCCAATCATCTTAAGCACGTGTTCCGCTACCGATGATCCGACGGCCAATCTTGCCGAAAATAACTTCTTCGACACTTCGTATCTTGCGATACGAGATTGCTCTCCATACAGTTCTTTTGTATGAAGAAATATGGATTCCAGGTCCATATTCTCGTGCCTCCTCTGATGTTCATTGTCCATTTAGGCAAGCACGAGGCACTTGGCCTTCGCGCAGTCTAATTCCCAGGTCTTACGGATTTCCTTATCCGCGACGCTGGTTTTGGGACCTGGGACAGGGGGAGCTTTGGTGGTAAGAAGATACCCCAGCTTGTCGTAAGTGATTGCCATCTTGACATTCCTGAGCCAATCTTTGTAGTTTGGCCCTGTCAGTATGTTTTTATCTAGGAGTAACTTAAGTCCAGTCATGTCGATTGGTCGCTGCAATTAGGAGAGAGAAGAAACACTCAGCATGATGCTCTTGCAAGTTTAGAATGGTTTTTAGTTTGTCTAAACAGGATGGCTCCCACTGTTTCTCGAATCCCTCCTCAAACCAAAAAGGAAGAATTAGTCAGGATCAATCTCACCGTACAACACTTGCTTAACCGTTCAGCCAGGCCAGTGTCGGTACTTCGAGGGAGGTTTTCCAACGCTTTCGCGAAGTTCCTTAATTAAATAACCTCTTTTCCCTGGGGGCGTAGCCCCGCTAACACTTTTCTAGACACCTACTTGGTTTATAGCATTGATCGTTAAGTGAGAAATTTCCCGAGGAGTAGCATATACTCACAGTAGGATCGGGATCCAAATATCATCGTGTGACGAAACTGAAGGAATCCTACCAGAATCATCACACTCCAAATGGTATGCAATACTAGCAAGTTTCAGTTCTTTTGAAAACCCCGATGTGGATTTTTGCCCCATGCTCTTATTGTTGGAGATAGTGCCCTCAGAGTCAATTATTAGGTCACAGGTACGTGATTGCAATGATTGATGGAGGACCTATCCCGGTAAGACAGTCTTACTCGAGATGATAGTATGCTATCTGGTTTACCTTTATCATCGTGTACTGTTTTAGGTGACCTGACAAGTTGCTATTACACGTTGATAGAGCCCCTAGGATTCTTGCTTGACCACCAGCAGTATGAGGGCGATCATATAAGTGGGAGCTGGGGTCTATAAACATATCCTTAAATGGTCCCTAGTCGTGTGAGTTTCGAGACAGGGCATCGATACTCCAGAGTAGACTAGTGTATACAGTCGAGACCCCGACGAGGGGCGGTGGCCGGTCTCACAAGCCACTGGTGTCAGTTGGATCACCTAAGATGTATATAGGTGCTCCTTGGGTTATGAGTACACCGGACTGGACTCGCCGGGAACATGCTAGTTGGTCATATACCAGACGTCAGATGGCAGTTCCCTGGTGACATGTGTGCAGGTTATTTCATCGACCTGGGGATCGTCATTTGTCTCGTGTGAGTTCCCACTGTACTTTGATTACTACCCTACCACGGCTCAAAGGAGTCGTGCAAACAGGTTTTAGTTGGGTACAGTCCCGAGCCACATGGAGGCAGTGAGCATATCTTCAGGGGTTCGTCTCTCCCGGTATTGGGGGTGAGGTCGTGCTGTGTCTAGGAGAGCCATTACACGAAGCCCTCGGCCGAGGCAAGGAGATTTACTGGTAGGTATTCCAGTAGTATCTCAGGGTGTTCTGGGCTACACTCCGACACGACTTGTACCGCTTTTGGGGGTCTGACTTTTACCAACCCCCTAGGCCCGCCATGCGATGCTCATAGATGAACGGACCGGACTGTACGGATATTGTCACTGACAGGCTCAGTAGGGTTGTCAGGCTGAGTTCGCTCACAGACATCCCTTTTAGTCAGTACCTGGTAGCCCGTTACGTATTGGCTTATACCTCTGACGTGCTAGTGGTTAAATCCACAACCAAGGTGTTGACGAGTCTTTAGAGTCCCCCACATTCAGTTACTCAAGCTTTCGGGCGAAAGGTTGTAGAGGCCGTATGGAGATATGGCAAGGTCCGATCAGATACGTGCGGTATTGCACGGATCAGGATCGGACAGTTTGTACTATAGGCCGTATGGATATATGGCAGGGTTCGATCAGATACGTGCGGTATTGCACGGATCAGGATCGAACAGATATTACTAGCCGGCTTTGGTTTAAGCCGGATCCTAGTATAGTACAGTGTAGACTTTGTCTCATTGCATTTGTATTTCGGTCGAAATACAGATGCGGGTGTGTATGCACAGTATCGGGGTTTTCCTGTAATTTATTACGGGATCAGTTTTCTGGAGTTGCCAGTTTGCTTTCCGTTTCGGCCGATTTCCATTGTTCCGTTCATTGGCCGAAGATTGGTGGAGGAGGGATTATTTGCATTGTTGCAAATAGGCATTTGTGGAGAGGGGTCTTTGCTTATTGTTGTATCATGATAGTCTCTCATTGACCTTGACTTCTAGCTTCATGATGGCTTGACTTTGTAAGCATCATGGTTGTTGATGATTAGTTGGTAGTGTATTGGTTTTGGGAGTGATCATTGCCTCTCATCATCACTTGCTTTTTCCATGACACTCCACCTTGCATTATTGTTTTGATTCTACCCTCTTGAGTTTGAATCTCCTCTCTTATTCCTCCATTCTTAAAGTGATGGCCGGCCCAAGCATGAAGGGGGGCTGTCCAACATTTTTGGAGTGGGGTTTTTGGTTCATTTCATGTTCCAAAATCCCCAAAGTTCCTCCACATAGTTCTTGTATCTTCCCTCCACCAAAAAGGCAATTCCTACAACCCCAAATGAGACTTCTTCACTACACATTCTACAGCGAATCTTGGGCACGTCGACTAGCCAGCTTCGTGCCCGAGTTGCCTCGGCATTGAGGTGGGAGCCCGTAAAAGAAGTAGGCGATGTGGTGCACTTCCGGCGACGAGGAGGAGACGGGACATTCCGCAGGAGATCGGGACGACGACGAGAAGACCGGAGGACTCGGATCTGTCGGTATACTTCTCTTCCCTATCTTGTAGTTAGCTAGGACTAGTTAATGGTTCGATCCGGGTATTAGTGCGCGACGGTTTGCCAGTTCAAGTAAAAATCAAAGTTTATCACCGCTTCCGCATTTGGCCGTCGGATTGACGGCCGGGGCACCGCCGTGCACTTACAGTGGTATCAGAGCCTCGCCATTAACTTAGTCTATCTTGGTTTAATGTGTTTTGCATTTCCGATCGACCAAAATTCCAAAAAACCATATTTTGATCACATCAGTTTTCTGTTGGAAATTTTTGGTGTTGAAAAATTTTTCAGGTTGTATAAAATTGATGTGCTAGAAGAAATAAGAGTTCTGTAGAAATTCGATGGACCAATTCCACTACGGGAGCGCGGAACCGCGGCCAAACACCCCTTTGGGCCGTGGTTCCGCCGCACTATGTTGGGTTTGCTGCATCAATTTTCTACAGTCTCTTTCTGGGCTAAAAATAGGGGTTTTGGAATATTAATATTGGGCCCAGAATTTCCTGATCTGCTACAGTAATGCTTTGGGGCCTACTTGTTAAAATTTGATTGATCGGATATTTTAAACACATTATTTCACAGTATTTACATTATATCTGCGACCGTGAATGTCACTCGATCGGTAAATCCGGTCTAACTGCTATAGCCCGGTTAGACGGATTTGCGAACGTGACTTTCACGTTGATGTTCTGTTTTTGCTGTGATGTTGCGGATCGGTCGTGGGGGATAGCCTGGATGCAATGCTAGTACAGTTGTGGTTGTATTATGTACATTTGATATTGCGGGGCGAGCGTCCAACATGTGGACTGCCGTCACTGCCTGTTTGTATTATTATTTTGGGGCACGGCCAGGTTGCGGTCGATGTACCCGTTGTATGTATATTTTACTTTCTGTACTAGGATTGCCCCGCGGAGGGGTGCACGGATAGCTGGGTTCTAGAAGGCAACAAGCCCGCATCTCATGGCATTGAGACGGAGGGGCTTCACTCTAGAATTGGCGGGCTATTCGCCGCACTCGTAGGGGGTACAGGTTGACCCAGGAGGGGTGCCCAAGTTACCGGATTCCGTGAAGTGCTGGGTGGTCCATTCACGGTGATGAAGGGGGCTGCCTCGCTTCAGGTTTTGGCGGGTAACTTGCCGCGCCCGTAGGGGTCTAGGATTTCATTGCGCAGGCTATCCACACGACCAGGGGAACGTCGGGTTTCAGCGGCTTTGTGAAACCCGGGGATCCCAGATATCTGTATTGTTCTGTGATGCTGTACATTTTCTGTGATGTTGCATTTCTTTCACGCCTTGAGCGAAATATAATATATTGGTATATATATTAGTAGATGTTGTATATGTTTTACATCCGCGCTAGTCCAGTCCCCGCTCTGTCGTTAGTTAGCTAACCTAACGGGTAATGACGGGACCTAGTGGCGAATGCGGATGGCATATACGTACATCAGTATATTTTCGTTCTTTTTGGTGTGATCAATTGATGGGACTGCATTGATTCGGATCAATGCAAGTTAAAAACAAACCTAATCTGATGTTGTTGGAACACTTTTTCAAAAAAAGCTGTTATTGCAAGGACGTTCACTTTTGTTTTGCATCGTGGTATTCAGCTGGAATATCCTGCTCCTCAGTCGACGAGGCAAGGGCCGAGATCCCTTCACCGGGAGTGACCCCTTGGACAAAAGTTTGCGTCAGGGCAATGACTTCACTATAGCCGATTACTTTTGCTTTGCACCGTGGTATTCATTTGGAATATTCTGCACCCCATTCTACGGGGAAAGAGCCGAGATCCCTTCACCGGGAGTGACCTCTTTAGCAACGGTTTTCGTCACTATATTTTCAAAAAGCTATCAGTTCCTTCAACAATATCAAGTTCTTTACGTTAAAGGTTTTCGCCAGAAACCATTCGTAGCCCTCCGTCGTTTCAGACGGGTAGCACGTAGTATTCATGCTATGTTTGTTGGCCTTCGTCAAGGCATAGTGTATGGTAGCTGCTTGTTGCCTTTCTGCAGCATAGATAGCTGTAAGTGCACGGCGGCGCCCCGGCCGTCAACCCGACGCCGGAATGCGGAAGCGGTGAAAAACTTTAATTTTGCGGACTTTGCAAACCGGCACCACCGCGCACTTTAACCGGATCGCAACCATTAAACTAGTCTACGCTATAAAAAAGGAAAGGGAAGAGATGTATACCGACGATCCAAGTCCTCCGGTCTTCATCTCCACTCCGATCTCCTCGCGGGATCTCCGTCCATCTCCTCCTCGTCGGAAAGGGCACCACGAAGCCGGGTACTTTTACGGGCTCCCACCTCAATACCGAGGCAACTCGCGCATGAAGCCGGCAACTCGACATGCTCAAGATATGCTGTAGGTTATCTAGTGTAGTGTCTCTTTTGGGGTTTGTTGCCATTTGAGGATGATGGAGGATACTAGACAAGAAAAATGGTGCTTGCATTTTTCTTATCATGAAAGCAAGATCAAGAAGGAAACTCTCAAGAATGAAGCTCTCTTTTTTCTTCTCTTCTCCTTCTCACAATTCTCATGGAAACTTATCATCTTGTTATTAGAATAAGAAAGGTGGAGGAAGGATAATATGATAGCAAGAGGGAGGTGAGTGTAGGAGCAAGAGAAAGGTGACCATATCCAAGGGACAAAGAAACATGCACCATACTTGCACTTTTTCAAACCATACCCTCATCAAATCACAAGTCAAAGCAAGTTATGGTGCAAAGAAAAGAAAGCTATCATAATCAATATATATTCAATAAAACCCCTCCACAAATGTAATTTGCAAAACTGCAAATTACCCCCTCCATCGGAAAAGTCCGGCCGGGAAAGAACAAAGGAAAACCGGCCGGAACGGAATGCAAACTGGCAACTCCAGAAAACTGGTCCCGTAATAAATTACAGGAAAACCCCGATACTGTGCATACACACCCGCATCTGTATTCCGTCCGGATACAAATGCAATAAGACAAAATCTACACTGTACTAAACTAGGACCGGCTTAAAACAAAGCCGGCTAGTAAAATCCGTTCGATCCTGATCCGTGCAATACCGCACGTATCTGATCGAACCCTGCCATATACCTATACGGCTACTAGTACAAACCGTCCGATCCTGATCCGTGCAATACCGCACGTATCTGATCGGACCCTGCCATATCTCCATACGGCCTCTACAGCGTTTCGCCCGAAAGCTGAGTAACTGAAAGTGTGGTGGACTCTAAAGACTCGTCAATACTATGGCTGTGGATTTAACCACTAGCCCGTCAGAGGTATAAGCCAATACGTAACGGGCCACCAGCTATTGACCAAATGGGACGTCGATGAGGAAGCTCACCCCGACACCCAACTGAGCCTGTCAGTGACAATATCCGTGCAGTCCGGTCCGTTCGTCTATGAGTATCGCATGGCGGGCCTAGGGGGTTGGTAAAAGTCAGACCCCCAAAAGCGGTACAAGTCGTGTCGGAGTGTAGCCCAGAACACCCTGAGATATTACTGGAATACCTACCAGTAAATCTCCTTGCCTTGGCCAAGGACTTTGTGTAATGGCTCTCCTAGACACAGCACGACCTCACCCCCAATACCGGGAGAGACGAACCCCTGAAGATACGCTCACTGCCTCCATGTGGCTCGGGACTGCACCCAACTAAAACCTGTTTGCACGACTCCTTTGAGCCGTGGTAGGGTAGTAATCAAAGTACAGTGGGAACTCACACGAGACAAATGACGATCCCCAGGTCGATGAACTAACCTGCACACATGTCACCAGGGAACTGCCATCTGACGTCTGGTATATGACCAACTAGCATGTTCCCGGCGAGTCCTGTCCGGTGTACTCATAACCTAATGAGCACCTGTATACATCTTAGGTGATCCAACTGACACCAGTGGCTTGTGAGACCGGCCACCGCCCCTCGTCGGGGTCTCGACTGTATACACTAGTCTACTAATGGAGTATCGATGCCCGGTCTCGAAACTCCCACGACTAGGGACCTTTTAAGGATATGCTTGTAGACCCCCAGCTCCCACTTATATGATCGCCCTCATACTGCTGGTGGTCAAGCAAGAATCCTAGGGGCTCTATCAACGTGTAATAGCGACGTGTCATGTCACCTAAAGCAGTACACGATGATAAAGGTAAACCAGATAGCATACTATCATCTCGAGTAAGACTGTCCTACCGGGATAGGTCCTCCCTCAATCATTACAATCACGTACCTGTGACCTAATAATTGACTCTGAGGGCACTATCTCCAACAATCTCCCACTTGCACTCAAGGCTAATTATTGCGATGTCGCATACTCACAGCCCGTGTGATACCGAACACCCAACTCCTCTACTAGTCAGTCTCACAAAGCTCGTTTGCGGAACTATTGCGTTCGAGGAATAGCCTCAGTGAGTGGATCCGCTTAGTTATTTCTTTCTATGTCTCTCTATATCTCAAGTTCGCGGAGAAACCCATCTCCCGAAATGAGCAATACCTGTCTTAGAATGTGTCTGGATGTCTGATGGGACATAGCTCATAAATGAACTCCAAATCCAAACTTCTTAGACTGTATCGTCAACTGAACTTAATCAGTATCCTGCGCCATGCCTCCCTCAGTATTGCCTTGGATCACCTGTCCAAAATACTGCCCCTCGTCAGAGGGGAAAACAATAACTCTGACAACCTGCTTGTCGTCCATGTCACCTTGGAAGCCTGGAATGATAACCGTCTCCTGAATGAGGCTGTCGTTATCATATCCCTAGAACATCCACTTATGTTCTAAAACTGCTTCCGACTGTTTCTCCAGGATTGGATTAATGTCAACTTATTGCATCTAGTGCAAGAACAACATCTGGTGTGGTACTTGACATCTCATGATTGACTCAATTGCCTAAGCAAGTGATCTGCCAATCATGCACGTCCCTCTCCCCTTTAGTCTGTAAGACACCTTTAGAGAGGGTGACTCCATTACCTGCAGGTACACTACCGTGCCAGGAGTCGTCCATCCTAAATACTCTTAGAATGCTGTCAAGTACCCTGATTGGGAAACCACCCAAATCTAGATCTAAAACCATAGATCTAGTAACCAGTATGTCTGATATAAAATCCGTTTCCTTTGTGGAGAAACAACTGTGTGACGACCAAAGTATAACCGATCGTAGTGTACGAGTTTCTTTTCCTACTCTGTGTATATCATCCAAATACCAGGATATCACACCCTACTACCTTCTCAACAGATCCATCCCCTATTCTGATGAAGTCAAACCCATGACTGTCACGTCAGAAATAGATGATCTATCTCCGCTACATCTGCTCTAGTCTATAAATAGACATAAGCAACCTGTCCACCAATGCTTCCGCTGCTCCCACTGACTACGACAACCCTCTGGCAGAGTCATATACACGTACACTTCTGAAGCGAGTTCAGAACGACGCTATACTCATCCTCCCGCCGGGTCTCGTAACCTGGAACAACAGCAATGGCAATTGTGGGTAAATAAGAACTTCCCTGTCACCGTCCTTGAGGGTACCGTAGTACCTCTCGGGTGCCTGAAGTTACCCACCTAATCTGCGGAGTGGCCAATGGAATGTCAATCCAGATTGAATCTTTAGGTTCCTTATCAAATCTTCAGTAATCGTTTGTGGTTCTGGAATTACTTCCAGTTCTACCATACTCCCACTACTATTTTCTGAAAAAAAATCCATTTTTAATAAAACTGTGGCGAGTCTAGAACAATATTGCTATTGTTCATCCAGATGGTAGAAAATCAACCCGCGTCATAGCCTGGGTCAACCCACAAACAGCCATTACAGAAACATGCCTTGAGTTGTCCAGTGTCTGGTTTTAAGCATAAACCGGACAACTCCCCGTACCTTAACAATGTTAAGATATGAACTGTTCTATATCCAATATAGAAACAGAGGCACTGATTTAATTGAACCAGATCCAAATCATGCAGCTGTCCCCAGCGCATGTCAACTAAATGGAAGGAGGCCGATCAGCGTTACTCAACTTAGGAATACTTCCAATTATGAGTAACCTGAAAGAGAAACAAGATCTCTTTATCAACTGAATACCATACACAAGTATCTACATCTTCGATCACCTTGAAGAATCCCGATACTTGCTACACCTGGTTCTCTACTCTATTCAAATACCTATAACTCCTCAGAACTTAGACCCTGTGTTTCTACGAAACACATGTCTAAGAACTAGAGAAGTTAAAAGTAAACAGAATATAGTATGAGGACCAACCCCTCTGTCCTAATGGACACTGGACAACATACAATACTCTGTATAAGTCCGCTGAGTCTAACAACTCTTTCACTGTGTGTTGTAGGTTGAAAAACTGTACTTATGGTTAAGAAGAATTACACCGCTGTTTAATGCTCCTTACCTAACCATCCACTGATATAGGTAAATGTCGTAGACATAATATCAAAAGGTATATCTCACTCCATGAAAATAGACGTACAGATATATCAATTTGAAATTGGTGCATAACAGCGGATATTCAAAACCAAATATTTGCCGACCGGCAAACAGCCCAGGTGATTTCCTCAAATATCACCGATTACAACGAATCCCGATATAATGAGGATGATCACCTAATTCCCAATAACTTACTCCCACTCATCATCTGTAAAACCATACAGATGTGAGAATCGTACCTGGTAAATACATACCCTGGAGTAAGCGTCTAATCAGGAAATCAGTTTTCTTTTAACATTACACAGTGAAACTGAAACATCGAAATGTTTCGATGGGGTATCCTGGTATTCCTAGTAATGCCTCTCCCAAATTCACGACTGTAACCGTATAATTCTTTGCCACCTCATCAAATCCCTTCATTTGTCTTTAGTCTTTACCTTCTGCACACCCCTTTAGGCCAAATGGTTTTCTTCCTTCCCTACCGTTCGGCACCAGCCTATGGTTTGGAAGAAGACTATCCAATAAGCATAATGGGTGTACTGTCCCAATCCTAGGAACACTCGCAATGAGAGAGGGTGAAGATAAAAGACACCTGAATGTACTTTATTCCTATTTCTCCTGAACCAGGATCCATCCCCGAACTGGAACAAGTTCCTTTCGAGTTCGTATATAACCATACGATGGAATATCCAATAAACTGTGGATCTTCGTAGTGATACGGAGTGTCCTGGAGAAATACAAAGGTGATGTGGGAGTGGTAACGAAATATTTGGTTTGGTCGTGAATATCTGTTGCAATTTACTTTGCCCTCTTACTAATCCCTTACTTTGTCTGAACTTAATACCTTCTGCACACCATCGTTATGCTAATTGGTTTTCTTCATTCCCTACCGGTCGGCACCAGCCTAAGGTTTGGAAGAAGACAATCCAATTTGCATAATAGGTGTGCTACCCCTAAACCAAGGAGTACTCGTAACCTGAGAGAGGGTAGAAGGAAAAGACAACTGAATAATCCTATCCGTTTTCTCCAGAACCTGAAACCATCCTCGAAGTTCTTCGAGTTCGTATCTAACCATACGATGGTTTTGTCCAATGGAAGTGGACGTTCGCAGTAATACGGGGTGTCCTGGAGAAAAGGGTAAAAGTAGGAGTGGCAATGAGGTCTGCAACTCTGACAATCCAAAGCCTGTGTTAAGAAGGTTCGGTCAACTTGGTCACTGAGTCAAAGTCTTAGGGTCGGGTCAAATGGTCGCTGCCAGAGAGAGAGAGAAAAGAAACACTCAGCGTGCACTCTAACCTAGATCAGAATGGTTACCAATTTATCTAATCTGGAATCCTCCCACTGTACCTCAAATTCTCCTCCAAACCTGAAAGAAGAATTAGTCGGGGTTACCCGAGGAGTAAACTAACTCATCAGTGGGAATCGGGATCCAACTCTCATCGCATGACAACGTGACGGAATCCGCTCACGGTATCACACTCCAGAAGGTATGCGCATATCTGGCAAGTTTCAGTACTTTTGAAACTCCCGATGTGATTTCTGCCCCATGCTCTTATGACCTTGACTTTGGCCAACATATCATAAGTCACATGTCAAGTTCTACCCGTCATTCTCCAGGTTAATTTGAATCCACCCGTACATACCCTTGACTTTGGCCAAAATGGCAGCACGACTGTCCCAAACCAACGCATCTATCTATGCTGCATATGAATACCCCAATAGCTACCAATCACTGTGCCTTGACTTTGGCCAACATACACAGCTTGAATACTATTGACCACCCATATGAAACGACGGAGGGCTACGAATGGTTTCTGGCGAAAACCTTTAACGTAAAGAACTTGATATCGTTGAAGGAACGGATAGCTTTTTAGAAAATATAGTGACGAAAACCTTTGCTAAAGAGGTCACTCCCTGTGAAGGGATCTCGGCTCTTTCCCCGTAGAATGAGGTGCAGGATATTCCAAATGAATACCACGGTGCAAAGCAAAAGTAATCGGCTATAGTGAAGTTAATGCCCTGATGCAAACTTCTGTCCAAGGGGTCACTCCCGGTGAAGGGATCTCGGCCCTTGCCTCGTCGACTGAGGAGCAGGATATTCCAATGAATACCACGATGCAAAACAAAAGTGAACGTCCTTGCAATAACAGCTTTTTGAAAAGTGTTCCAACAACATCAGATTAGGTTTGTTTTTAACTTTGCATTGATCCGAATCAATGCAGTCCCATCAATTGATCACACCACAAAAAACGAAAATATACTGATGTACGTATATGCCATCCGCATTCGCCACTGGGTCCCGTCATTACCCGTTAGGTTAGCTTACTAACGACAGAGCGGGGACTGGACTAGCGCGGATGAAAAACATATACAACATCTACTAATATATATACCAATATATAGTATTTCGCTCAAGGCGTGAATAAAATGCAACATCACAGATAATGAACAGCATCACAGAAACAATACAGATATCTGGGATCCCCGGGTTTCACAGAGCCGCTGAAACCCGACGTTCCCCTGGTCGTGTGGATAGCCTGTGCAATGAAATCCTAGACCCCTACGGGCGCGGCAAGTCACCCGCCAAAACCTGAAGCGAGGCAGCCCCCTTCAGCGCCGTGAATGGACCACCCAGCACTTCACGGAATCCGGCAACTTGGGCACCCCTCCTGGGTCAACCTGTACCCCCTACGAGTGCGGCGAATAGCCCGCCAATCCTAGAGTGAAGCCCCCTCCGTCCCAATGCCATGAGATGCGGGCTTGTTGCCCTCCAGAACCCGGCTATCCGTGCACCCCTCCGCGGGGCAATCCTAGTACAGAAAGTAAAATATACATACACCGGGTACATCGACCGCAACCAGGTCGTGCCCCAAAATAATAATACAATCAGGCAGTGACGGCAGTCCACATGTCGGACGCTCGCCCCGCAATATCAAATGTACATAATACGACAACACAGTACTAGCATTGCATCCAGGCTATCCCCACGACCGATCCGCAACATCACAGCAAATACATAGAACATCAACGTGAAAGTCACGTTCGCAAATCCGTCTAACCGGGCTATAGCAGTTAGACCGGATTTACCGATCGAGTGACATTCACGGTCGCAGATATAATGTAAATACTGTGAAAAATGTGTTTAAAATATTCCGATTGATCAAACATTAACAAGTGGGCCCCCAAACAAAACTGTAGCAACCACAGAAAACCTGGGCCCAATTTTAATATTCCAAAAACCACATTTATCATTCAGGAACACACTGCAAAAATTTTGGGGGGTGAACAGTTAAATCCGCGGCGGAAGCGCGGCCAAACCAGGGGTTTGGCCGCCCTTCCGCGGTGGTATGAGGAGATCGTTGAACCAAATTTTTACAGTGAGCTTAGAATTCCCTGCACATCACTCTGAGACAACCTGAAAAATTTTTGGACTCAAAAAAAATTCGACAGAAACTGATGTGGGAAAAATACGGGTTTTTGGACTTTTTGATCGATCGGAAATGCAAACACATTACACAAAGCTAGACTAAGTTAATGGGGAGGCTCTGATACCACTGTAAGTGCACGGCGGCGCCCCGGCCGTCAACCCGACGCCGGAATGCGGAAGCGGTGAAAAACTTTAATTTTGCGGACTTTGCAAACCGGCACCACCGCGCACTTTAACCGGATCGCAACCATTAAACTAGTCTACGCTATAAAAAAGGAAAGGGAAGAGATGTATACCGACGATCCAAGTCCTCCGGTCTTCATCTCCACTCCGATCTCCTCGCGGGATCTCCGTCCATCTCCTCCTCGTCGGAAAGGGCACCACGAAGCCGGGTACTTTTACGGGCTCCCACCTCAATACCGAGGCAACTCGCGCATGAAGCCGGCAACTCGACATGCTCAAGATATGCTGTAGGTTATCTAGTGTAGTGTCTCTTTTGGGGTTTGTTGCCATTTGAGGATGATGGAGGATACTAGACAAGAAAAATGGTGCTTGCATTTTTCTTATCATGAAAGCAAGATCAAGAAGGAAACTCTCAAGAATGAAGCTCTCTTTTTTCTTCTCTTCTCCTTCTCACAATTCTCATGGAAACTTATCATCTTGTTATTAGAATAAGAAAGGTGGAGGAAGGATAATATGATAGCAAGAGGGAGGTGAGTGTAGGAGCAAGAGAAAGGTGACCATATCCAAGGGACAAAGAAACATGCACCATACTTGCACTTTTTCAAACCATACCCTCATCAAATCACAAGTCAAAGCAAGTTATGGTGCAAAGAAAAGAAAGCTATCATAATCAATATATATTCAATAAAACCCCTCCACAAATGTAATTTGCAAAACTGCAAATTACCCCCTCCATCGGAAAAGTCCGGCCGGGAAAGAACAAAGGAAAACCGGCCGGAACGGAATGCAAACTGGCAACTCCAGAAAACTGGTCCCGTAATAAATTACAGGAAAACCCCGATACTGTGCATACACACCCGCATCTGTATTCCGTCCGGATACAAATGCAATAAGACAAAATCTACACTGTACTAAACTAGGACCGGCTTAAAACAAAGCCGGCTAGTAAAATCCGTTCGATCCTGATCCGTGCAATACCGCACGTATCTGATCGAACCCTGCCATATACCTATACGGCTACTAGTACAAACCGTCCGATCCTGATCCGTGCAATACCGCACGTATCTGATCGGACCCTGCCATATCTCCATACGGCCTCTACAGCGTTTCGCCCGAAAGCTGAGTAACTGAAAGTGTGGTGGACTCTAAAGACTCGTCAATACTATGGCTGTGGATTTAACCACTAGCCCGTCAGAGGTATAAGCCAATACGTAACGGGCCACCAGCTATTGACCAAATGGGACGTCGATGAGGAAGCTCACCCCGACACCCAACTGAGCCTGTCAGTGACAATATCCGTGCAGTCCGGTCCGTTCGTCTATGAGTATCGCATGGCGGGCCTAGGGGGTTGGTAAAAGTCAGACCCCCAAAAGCGGTACAAGTCGTGTCGGAGTGTAGCCCAGAACACCCTGAGATATTACTGGAATACCTACCAGTAAATCTCCTTGTCTTGGCCAAGGACTTTGTGTAATGGCTCTCCTAGACACAGCACGACCTCACCCCCAATACCGGGAGAGACGAACCCCTGAAGATACGCTCACTGCCTCCATGTGGCTCGGGACTGCACCCAACTAAAACCTGTTTGCACGACTCCTTTGAGCCGTGGTAGGGTAGTAATCAAAGTACAGTGGGAACTCACACGAGACAAATGACGATCCCCAGGTCGATGAACTAACCTGCACACATGTCACCAGGGAACTGCCATCTGACGTCTGGTATATGACCAACTAGCATGTTCCCGGCGAGTCCTGTCCGGTGTACTCATAACCTAATGAGCACCTGTATACATCTTAGGTGATCCAACTGACACCAGTGGCTTGTGAGACCGGCCACCGCCCCTCGTCGGGGTCTCGACTGTATACACTAGTCTACTAATGGAGTATCGATGCCCGGTCTCGAAACTCCCACGACTAGGGACCTTTTAAGGATATGCTTGTAGACCCCCAGCTCCCACTTATATGATCGCCCTCATACTGCTGGTGGTCAAGCAAGAATCCTAGGGGCTCTATCAACGTGTAATAGCGACGTGTCATGTCACCTAAAGCAGTACACGATGATAAAGGTAAACCAGATAGCATACTATCATCTCGAGTAAGACTGTCCTACCGGGATAGGTCCTCCCTCAATCATTACAATCACGTACCTGTGACCTAATAATTGACTCTGAGGGCACTATCTCCAACAGATAGATGCGTTGGTTTGGGACAGTCGTATAGCCTTGTTGGCCTTCGTCAAGGGCTTGTGCGGGTGGGTTCAAATCAACCTGGAGAATGACGGGTAGAACTTGACATGTGACTTATGATTTGTTGGCCTTCGTCAAGGTCATAAGAGCATGGGGCAGAAATCACATCGGGAGTTTCAAAAGAACTGAAACTTGCCAGATATGCGCATACCTTCTGGAGTGTGATACCGTGAGCGGATTCCGTCACGTTGTCATGCGATGAGAGTTGGATCCCGATTCCCACTGATGAGTTAGTTTACTCCTCGGGTGACCCCGACTAATTCTTCTTTCAGGTTTGGAGAAGAATTTGAGGTACAGTGGGAGGTTTCCTGATTAGATAAATTGGTAACCATTCTGATCTAGGTTAGAGTGCACGCTGAGTGTTTCTTTTCTCTCTCTCTTTGGCAGCGACCATTGACCCGACCCTAAGACTATGACTCAGTGACCAAGTTGACCGAACCTTCTTTAACACTGGCTTTTGGATTGTCAAAGTTGCAAACCTCATTGCCACTCCTACTTTTACCCTTTTCTCCAGGACACCCCGTTTTACTACGAACGTCCACTTCCATTGGACAAAACCATCGTATGGTTAGATACGAACTCGAAGGAATTTATTCGAGGATGGTTTCCGGTTCTGGAGAAAACGGATAGGATTATTCAGTTGTCTTTTCTTTTTTACCTTCTCTCAAGTTGTGAGTACTCTTTGGTTTAGCGGTAGTACACCTATTACGCAAATTGGATTGTCTTCTTCCAAACCTTAGGCTGGTGCCGACCGGTAGGGAATAAAGAAAACCAATTAGCATAACGATGGTGTGCAGAAGGTATTAAGTTAAGACAAAGCAAGGGATTAGTAAGAGGGCAAAGTAAATTGCAACAGATATTCATGACCAAACCAGGTATTTCTTCGCCAATCCTAAAATCACCTTTGAATTTCTCCTGGACACTCCGTATCACTACGAAGATCCACAGTTTATTGGATACTCCATCGTATGGTTATATACGAACTCGAAAGGAACTTGTTCCAGTTCGGGGATGGATTATGGTTCAGGAGAAATAGGAATTAAGTTCATTCGGTTGTCTTTTATCCTCACCTTCTCTCGCATTGCGAGTGTTCCTAGGATTAGGACAGTACACCCATTATGCTTATTGGATAGTCTTCTTCCAAACCATAGGCTGGTGCCGAACGGTAGGGAAGGAAG
The DNA here is from genome assembly GCA_030015575.1 of Agapanthus africanus. NCBI lineage: Eukaryota > Viridiplantae > Streptophyta > Magnoliopsida > Asparagales > Amaryllidaceae > Agapanthus > Agapanthus africanus. Next base: position 339,424,136 of record CM057341.1, on the reverse strand, counting down.
AAAACCATTTGGCCTAAAGGGGTGTGCAGAAGGTAATGACTAAAGACATATGAAGGGATTTGGAGAGGTGGCAAAGAATTATACGGTTACAGTCGTGAATATGGAAGAGGCATTACTAGGAATACCGGGATACCCCATCGAAACATTTCAATGTTTCAGTTTCACTGTGTACTGTTAAAGGAAAACTGATTTCCCAATTAGTCCTTACTCCAGGGTATGTATTTACCAGGTACGATTCTCACATCTGTATGGTTTTACAGATGATGAGTGGGAGTAAGTTATTGGGAATTGGGTGATCATCCTCATTATATCGGGATTCGTTGTAATCGGTGATATTTGAGGAAATCACCTGGGCTGTTTGCCGGTCGGCAAATATTTGGTTTTGAATATCCGCTGTCATGCACCAATTTCAAATTGATATATCTGTACGTCTATTTTCATAGAGTGAGATATACCTTTTTGAAATTATGTCTACGACATTTACCTATATCAGTGGATGGTTAGGTAAGGAGCATTAAACAGCGGTGTAATTCTTCTTAACCATAAGTACAGTTTTCAACCTACGACACACAGTGAGTGAGTTATCAGACTCAAGGGACTTGTACAGAGTATTGTATGATGTCCAGGGTCCATCAGGACAGAGGGGTTGGTCCTCGTACTATATTCGGTTTACTTATGACTTCTCTAGTTTTTAGACAGGTGTTTCGTGGAAACACATGGTCCGAATTTGGAGAAGTTGTAGGTATTTGAATAGAGTAGAGAACCAAAAGTAGCAAGTATCGGGATTCTTCAAAGTGATCGAAGATGTAGATACTTGTATATGGTATTCAGTTGATAGTAATGATAAAGAGATCTAGCTTCTCTTTCAGGTTACTCATAATTGGGAGCTTTCCTAAGTTGAGTAACGCTGATCGGCCTCTCTCCATTTTAGTTGACATGCACTGGAGACAGTTGCATGATTTGGATCTGGTTCAGTTAAATCAGTGCCTCTGTTTCTATATGGGATATAGAACAGTTCATATCTTAACGGTGTTAAGGTACGGGGAGTTGTCCGGCTTATGATTAAAACCAGACTCTGGATAACTCAAGGCACGTTTCTGTAATGGCTATTTGTGGGTTGACCCAGGCTATGAAGAGGGTTGACTTTCTACCATCTGAATGAACAATAGCGATATTGTTCTAGACTCGCAACAGTTTTATCAAAAAAATTGGATTTTTCAGAAAAACAGAAGTGGGAGTATGGTAGAAATGGAAGTGATTCCAGAACCACAAACGATTACTGAAGATTTGATAAGGAACCTAAAGATTCAATCTGGATTGACATTCCATTGGCCACTCCACAGATACGGTGGGTAACTTCAGGCACCCGAGAGGTACTTCGGTAGCCTCAAGGACGGTGACAGGGAAGTTCTTGTTTACCCACAATTACCATTGCTGTTGTTCCAGGCTGCGAGACCCGGCGGGAGGATGAGTATAGCGTCGTTCTAAACTAGTTTTAGAAGTGGACGTCTATATGACTCTGCCAGAGGGTTGTCGTAGTCAGTGGGAGCAGCGGAAGCATTGGTGGACAGGTAGCTTATGTCTATTTATAGACTAAAGCAGATATAGCGGAGATAGATCATCTATTTCTGACGTGACAGTCATAGGTTTGACTTCATCAGAATAGGGGATGGATCTGTTGAGAAGGTAGTAGGGTGTGATGTCATGGTATTTGGATGACATACACAGAGTAGGAAAGGAAACTCCTATACTACAATCGGTTATACTTTGATCGTCACACAGTGATTTCTCCACAAAGGACTTGGACTTTATGTCTGACATACTGGTTACTGGATCTATGGTTTTAGATCTTGATTTGGGTGGTTTCCCAATCAGGGTACTTTGACGGCATTCTAAGAGTATTTAGAATGGACGACTCCAAGCACGGTAGTGTACCTGCAGAAGATGGAGTCACCCTCTCTAAAGCTGTCTTGCAGACTAAAGGGAAGAGGGATGTGCATGATTGGCAGATCACTTGCTTAGGCAATTGAGTCAATCATGAGATGTCAAGTACCACACCAGATGTTGTTCTTGCACTAGATGCAATAAGTTGACATTGATCCAATCCTGGAGAAACAGTCGGAAGCAGTTATAGAACATAAGTGGATGTTCTAGGGATATGATAACAATAGCCTCATGCGGGAGACAGTTATCATTCCAGGCTTCCAAGGTGACCTGGACGACAAGGAGGTTGTCAGAGTTATGGTTTTCCTTCTGATGAGGGGCAGTATTTTGGACAGGTGGTCCAAGGCAATACTGAAGGTGGCATGGCGCAGGATACTGATTAAGTTCAGTTGACGATACAGTCTAAGAAGTTTGGATTTGGAGTTCATTTATGAGCTATGTCCCATCAGACATCCAGACACATTCTAAGACAGGTATTGCTCATTTCGGGAGATGGGTTTCTCCGCGAACTTGAGATGTAGAGAGACATAGAAAGAAACTTCAAAGCGGATCCACTCACTGAGGCTATTCCTTGAACGCAATAGTTTCGCAAACGAGCTTTGTGAGACTGACTAGTACAGGAGTTGGGTGTTCGGTATCACACGGGCTGTGAGTATGCGACATCGCAATAATTAGCCTTGAGTGCAAGTGGGAGATTGTTGGAGATAGTGCCCTCAGAGTCAATTATTAGGTCACAGGTACGTGATTGCAATGATTGATGGAGGACCTATCCCGGTAGGACAGTCTTACTCGAGATGATAGTATGCTATCTGGTTTACCTTTATCATCGTGTACTGTTTTAGGTGACCTGACAAGTTGCTATTACACGTTGATAGAGCCCCTAGGATTCTTGCTTGACCACCAGCAGTATGAGGGCGATCATATAAGTGGGAGCTGGGGTCTATAAGCATATCCTTAAATGGTCCCTAGTCGTGTGAGTTTCGAGACAGGGCATCGATACTCCAAAGTAGACTAGTGTATACAGTCGAGACCCCGACGAGGGGCGGTGGCCGGTCTCATAAGCCACTGGTGTCAGTTGGATCACCTAAGATGTATATAGGTGCTCATTGGGTTATGAGTACACCGGACTGGACTCGCCGGGAACATGCTAGTTGGTCATATACCAGACGTCAGATGGCCGTTCCCTGGTGACATGTGTGCAGGTTAGTTCATCGACCTGGGGATCGTCATTTGTCTCGTGTGAGTTCCCACTGTACTTTGATTACTACCCTACCACGGCTCAAAGGAGTCGTGCAAACAGGTTTTAGTTGGGTACAGTCCCGAGCCACATGGAGGCAGTGAGCGTATCTTCAGGGGTTCGTCTCTCCCGGTATTGGGGGTGAGGTCGTGCTGTGTCTAGGAGAGCCATTACACGAAGCCCTCGGCCGAGGCAAGGAGATTTACTGGTAGGTATTCCAGTAGTATCTCAGGGTGTTCTGGGCTACACTCCGACACGACTTGTACCGCTTTTGGGGGTCTGACTTTTACCAACCCCCTAGGCCCGCCATGCGATGCTCATAGACGAACGGACCGGACTGTACGGATATTGTCACTGACAGGCTCAGTAGGGTTGTCAGGCTGAGTTCGCTCACAGACATCCCTTTTAGTCAGTACCTGGTAGCCCGTTACGTATTGGCTTATACCTCTGACGTGCTAGTGGTTAAATCCACAACCAAGGTGTTGACGAGTCTTTAGAGTCCCCCACATTCAGTTACTCAAGCTTTCGGGCGAAAGGTTGTAGAGGCCGTATGGAGATATGGCAAGGTCCGATCAGATACGTGCGGTATTGCACGGATCAGGATCGGACAGTTTGTACTATAAGCCGTATGGATATATGGCAGGGTTCGATCAGATACGTGCGGTATTGTACGGATCAGGATCGAACAGATATTACTAGCCGCCTTTGGTTTAAGCCGGATCCTAGTATACTACAGTGTAGACTTTGTCTCATTGCATTTGTATTTCGGTCGAAATACAGATGCGGGTGTGTATGCACAGTATCGGGGTTTTCCTGTAATTTATTACCGGACCAGTTTTCTGGAGTTGCCAGTTTGCTTTCCGTTTCGGCCGATTTCCATTTTTCCGTTCATTGGCCGAAGATTGGTGGAGGAGGGCTTATTTGCATTGTTGCAAATAGGCATTTGTGGAGGGGGGTCTTTGCTTATTGTTGTATCATGATAGTCTCTCATTGACCTTGACTTCTAGCTTCATGATGGCTTGACTTTGTAAGCATCATGGTTGTTGATGATTAGTTGGTAGTGTATTGGTTTTGGGAGTGATCATTGCCTCTCATCATCACTTGCTTTTTCCATGACACTCCACCTTGCATTATTGTTTTGATTCTACCCTCTTGAGTTTGAATCTCCTCTCTCATTCCTCCATTCTTAAAGTGATGGCCGGCCCAAGCATGAAGGGGGGCTGTCCAACATTTTTGGAGTGGGGTTTTTGGTTCATTTCATGTTCCAAAATCCCCAAAGTTCCTCCACATAGTTCTTGTATCTTCCCTCCACCAAAAAGGCAATTCCTACAACCCCAAATGAGACTTCTTCACTACACATTCTACAGCGAATCTTGGGCACGTCGACTAGCCAGCTTCGTGCCCGAGTTGCCTCGGCATTGAGGTGGGAGCCCGTAAAAGAAGTAGGCGATGTGGTGCACTTCCGGCGACGAGGAGGAGACGGGACATTCCGCAGGAGATCGGGACGACGACGAGAAGACCGGAGGACTCGGATCTGTCGGTATACTTCTCTTCCCTATCTTGTAGTTAGCTAGGACTAGTTAATGGTTCGATCCGGGTATTAGTGCGCGACGGTTTGCCAGTTCAAGTAAAAATCAAAGTTTATCACCGCTTCCGCATTTGGCCGTCGGATTGACGGCCGGGGCGCCGCCGTGCACTTACACTTATGACCTTGACTTTGGCCAAAATATCATAAGTCACATGTCAAGTTCTATCCGTCGTTCTCCAGGTTAATTTGGATCCACCCGTACCTACCCTTGACTTTGGCCAAAATGGCAGTACGACTGTCCCAAACCAACGCATCTATCTATGCTACACATGAATACCCAATAGCTACCAATCACTATACCTTGACTTTGGCCAACATACATAGCTTGAATACTATTGACTATTCATGTAAAATGACGGAGGGCTACGAATGGTTTTGGCGAAACCGTGAATGTAGTGAAATTGATATAATCGATGGAACGAGATAGCTTTTAAAAGGAGTGGCTCAAACTCCGCATTTAAAAGTTGGTTTTGAAAAGAACCGAGTGGGTTTTTCGAAAGTGTTCCAACGACTTTTACTTGGTTTATTTTCTTGCATTAGTTCTTTTAATGCGTGATATTCTTGCATTAGTCCTTTTAATGCGTCCCATCATTTAATCCTACCATTGCAGAAAACAACCAAAATATGACGTACGCTTATGCCATTCGCATTCGCCACGGGGCCCCGTCATTACCCGTTAGGTTACTTAACTAACGACATAGCGGGGGCTGGGGTAGCGCGGCTGTAAAACATAAACAACACCTAAATAATATCATATATAGATATATTGCAATGATAGCCATTTCAGATCACAGATGAACACATTGGATATACTAGGAACCCGCAATTCGTACGAGCCTGTAACGAAAAGCAGATTACACGGTCGCGGTGAATAGCCAATACCCCACCCAAGACCCCTACGGGTGCGGCAAACTACCCGCCAAGTACCCGAAGCGAAGCAACCTCCCTAAACCCAGTGAGTAGGCCACTCGGCACTTCGACATACCCGATAGTTTGTGCACCCCCTCCATAGGTCTATCCTAGGTGCAAAAACAGTAAAAAGAAATTATACAATGACGGCTACAACCCCGACCCGGTTGTGCGGCCATACAAATAATTATTACATCAATTTACAAATTTACATAAATTGAAAGAAAAGAAAACTCTCGTCTCACAACCCCCGGCTATTCACCCGCAACAATCCAATGAATTCATATACACATTCCAGCAACATTACAGATCACAGATTTGTATAACCCCCACTAATCGACATATAGCGATTAGCAGACGTTCAATAAAAATATCACATCACAGAAAAAACCCGTCAGCTTAAGTCTTTTAGAAGTTCGATCAAAAATACGGATTTTCAGGCCCCAAACACAAAATTTTCGTTCTGGAAAATCTGGGCAGAAAATACATATTGCAAAAATCCCAAAATACCCCTATGAACAAACTGCAAAAATAAAACCCCACGACCGAGTCAACTCGGCCGCGGTTCCGCGGCGGGAGCAAGCTCCCACCGCGGAAACGCGGCGCGTTGATCGATTCAGTGGGTCGAATTTTTGCAGTTTCTTCTAAAAACCCTGAGTCGATTTTTGGTATATCTCAAATAATTTTTGCAGCACTTTGAAAATCGACAGAAAGTTTGAATTTCGGGTTTATTTCAGGACTTTTTCTCCTATCGAATTTCTAGCTACTATGCTAACATGTTAGATAGAGTTTAACTAGGCTCTGATACCACTGTAAGTCCATGCTACCTCTCCAGGTACTTTCGGGCAAGCGGAATTTGGTGAAAAACAATTTTCTAGAGGCGGTAACATGGACTCAAAACCGGATCTTGGTTAAACATCTAACTAACAACCTAACTAGGAGTTGTTAACTACTCGGTTAGGGGGTTATACCTTTCTTTCTTGAACTCCTTCGTCTTCAAGCCTCGATGGTTGTCCGGATCGGCTTCACCCCGTCGTCTCCTTGCGCCGAAAATCGATCCACCTGAAAGCTTCTACCTTTGGCTTCTTCTTCATACTTTGAAGAAACTAGTTCACTCGGTTTGCCAAACCTTGTGAACTAGAGTGAGTAGAGGAGAGTGTGTTGGGATTTTCTCTATGGTTCTTGGTTCTCAACACATGAGATAAGTGAACCATAGACTAAAGAGAGGGAGAGCAAGAGGAAGGAGATGAGAGCTCAAGAACACAAGAGAGAGAATGAAAATGATAGAATGAGCAAGACTTTTCTCACTTGGCTCTCATAATCCAAAACCATCATCACAAAAATAGTAATCAAGTATTGTGTAAATGGTTCAAGTCAAAATGGCTATATCATTTCATGCACTCATATTGCACAAGAGAATAAGCAAGTAAAAAGTCTTTGCCATGAAATGATAGCCATTGTCATCATGATGGTCAACTAGTCCAACCTAGTCAACCGGTCAACAAAGTCAACAAGTCAACAAAGTCAACCCCTCAACAACCATGTCTCCACAATACTTAATTAATATTATTGTTAATTACATATCATATTCTCATTAGGGTTGAGCAAAAAGTCAATAGTCAACAGTCAACGGTCAACAACCCTAATGAGAATCCTCTGCCTCTGTCTCTCTGTCAACTGTGCATACACACCCGCATCCGCATTCCGAGGAACACGAATACAAACTGGATAAAACCAATCCCAAAACGTACACTAGGATCTGGCTTAAACCAAAGCCCGCTAGTGTTAACTATCCGGACACTGTCCGTGCATAAGTGCATGGATGTGACCGGACCCTGTCGCAAAACCATGCGACCTGTCGCAAAACCATGCGACCTCTACTCTTTTGCCTAAAGGCGAATAGCTTTCTGTGTGGGACTCTAAAGACTCGACACTACGCTGACAGTGGGTTTAACCACAGACCGCAAGCGGCACTAGCTGTGCGTAACGGTCCCCAGGTAGATGCCGACAAGAAGACTGACGAGGTGAAACCCATTTGAACTCCTACTGAGCCTGAATGTGACAATCTCCGTACAGTCCGGTCTGTTCGTCTGATACATCGCATGGCGGGCCTAGGGGGGCGGTAAACGTCAGTCCCCTAATAGCGGTACAAGTCGTGTCGGAGTGAAGCCCAATACACCCTGAAATAACAGTGGAAGCCTACCAGTATATCTCGCTTGCCCTGGCCAGGGACTACTCGTGTAATGGCTCTCCTAGACACAGCGTGATGTCAACCCCCAATACCGGGAGAGACGAATCCTGTCTAACCGTCACTGCCTCCAAGTGCTTCGGGACTGCACCCAACTACTACCTGTTTGCACGACTCCTTTGAGCCGTGGTAGGGTAGTAATCAAAGTACAGTGGGAACACACTCGAGGCGAAGTGACAGTGTCAAGTCAGCGGACTAAGCTGTACTCATGTCACCTGGGAACTGATAACTGACGATAGGTATAATACCAACCGGTCAGTTCCCGACGAGTCCTGTCCAGTGTACTCGTAACCTAACGAGCACCCGCATACTATCTCCAGTACGACGTACTAACGGCTGTGGGACAGACCGTCTCCCACACTGGGACGAGAAGCGCATGCGCTAGTCTACTCCGGAGTATCGATGCCCTGTCTCGATAGTCCTGCGACTAAGGACCTGCATAAGGATGTGCTTATAGATTACCCAGCCCCCACTAGTGTGACTGCCATCACAACGCTGGTAATCAAGCAAAGATCCTAAGGGCTCCACTAATGTGTATATGTGATATACTAAAATAAACACAAGTACACATTGAAGTAGAAACAAACCAAGTAGCATAATACTATTTTGAGCAAGATTGTATATACAAGGTGAATATCCCAAGCTTCCATTAAGTAATATACAAACTAGTATGATACAGTAATGGCCTCTAGGGCATATACACTAACAGAATGTACAGGCTAGCTTGTTGATCTTCTGATCGCTCAATACCTGGGTGACTGTTACGTTTAGCTGACCGCTTGCAGCTTGTGGGCGTTTGATATGATCATCACTTGCTACCGGCGTATTGACGATTCTTTAGAGTCCTCTACAGAGTTTTCTTAACTCAGGCAAAATGTAGTAGGGGCACATATATGATATGTGCAGGACCGAGGATAATGCGATATGAGATACCGTATTATATTCTCACGATAATTAAATATGAACCGGGTCATCGGATCAAGTGTTGATTCGATAATTTAATGTATAATAATATATGTGATATATTGCATTACATTATCTAATATTGGCTCGCTTTATTATTTCATTTTCTCACCGGGTAATACATTGATATATATGCCATATATATTAATTGTATTATTTTCTTTTGTTACAAATATATAATATATATATGATATATATTATTGTAACATGATATGATTACTAATGCAACTTGTTTAGTAGAGATTAATCAAGGTTAGGGTTTGAATTGGGTTAGTTTCTTCTTGCACCTTCTAGAAGCTTTTCTTTTGTCATGAGTTAGATATTATGGTTGATATTTTCTTATGACTCATTGTTTTAACTCAACCCAAACCCTAGCCTTAGTTAATTCTCTACAAGAGTTATCCTTGTCATCCTTGACCATGGTTGCATTATTATTCATATATCAATTCATTATTCATCACAAAAGGTTCAACTCATTTTTCATCTTCATCTTCAACCTTGAGCTTTGAGAAAGCTTACTAGGTTTTCCTTTTGTGATGTTTTCATGTGAGAATTTGATATAAAAAGAAAGCATAAATACTACTCCATCATCCTCATCTAATCTAGCCGATAAGATTAGTGTGTTCACCTCATTAGAGTGAGAGAGCTTGAGTTATAGCAACTTCGACGTAGATCATCGGCGAAAAGGAACACTACAAGCTAGCATGTTTCGTTCGAGTCGTGGAGCCTCTCTTGAGTTCGGGAGATCGTGGATCGCGGCGAAGGGACTTCTACTCGGAGCTTATGAAGCGAAGGAGCGGACTATAAAGGTTGCAATCCCTTACTTTTAGTTGTAAAGATGTTTACTTGCATGTTAAACCCTAATAATCTAGCAAAGATCCCGGCTTTGGGTTGTTCGACACGTCTAAAATTTTATTCGAGCATGGTTGATGCTTTATGACCCCTCACAAGAGTGCCTAGTAAACCTACAACAATCACATATCGACTCGAATCCATAAAATGACATATCACACTAAGTCATCATATCGCATCGTATACTCGTTCATCACATTAATATCTCGCATCACATTAAATAAATGTCATACATGATCTCTTTTAATTCGTACTTATCATGATTCACTTATCATTTCATTTTCTCCTAAGTCAATTGTTCATTAGCATCAACTTCAATCACATTATCGTTTGTAAATCCTACGATCATGTCCGTCGCATATCATTATCAAGATATAATAATCAAATGATAATCCATATCAATGGTTGCGGGGTTGCTATACGCCATCCACCTGACTTCCCCCGTAGATATAAATCTACTCACCTGCTAAACTCCTCGCTTAGCCGTAGTCGATGCGCTTCGTCGTCACGAAATCCATGCGAAGGTACCTTCAATCAATAGGAATTCGCAAAGCTATTAACATCAAATTCCAAAATCCAAAAACGGCAAGCGGTGCGCTCATAGGTTAGAACCTATAGCCTGCGCATGCAAAACAACCAAACAACTCTCGTCGTTTACGTAAAAACGTCCAACGCCCAAATAAAATATCCAGTTGCAAAACCAAGAAATCCAAATACCGGAAAACATAGCCGAAACCCTCATAAGGGTCGCTATACATGAAAACTACTACGCCAAAAACCCAAACGTACCAAAACTCATTCACAACACATATAATATCGTAGGTAGTAATATATACATCATCACCATGTCCATTAAAACCCACGACTAATTTTTACCAAAAACCTAGTAAGCAGTTTATATCATTTTAGCTCATTTTAATACAATGCTAGATGTTTTAAACAATCTAGTGATCGCAATAATCATAAAGCGGATTAATTAAGTCATCCAAACTATTTCTACCATTTTATCTCATCCAAAACATGTTTTAGTGAAACCTAGTTTACTAATTATCTCAATTAGACAAATAGGAACTTAACAAATATCATTCTCACAAATGATTAGGTTATCCAAGTCTACACTTCAAGATTAATCGCATTAACCATTCAAAACCCTAACTTGTAAACTGTAAAGTGGTTTAAGAAATTATACCGATCGATCTGTGTCCTTCGGTCTTTAGCTATCATTCCACGCTCCTCGCGGCATCTCTGATCTCCGTTCTTCTCGTCGAAGTGGCACCATGTCAAAAAATGATTATACGGGCTCCCGCTTCAAACTGAAGCAACTTCGATATGAAGTTTGCTAACCAACATGTCCAAGATTGAAGTAGAGAGTGTGTAGAATATTTTGTCTCAAGGCACCCAACGAATCGGGTGCAGGTAAATGATGTTGCCTTTGGAGTAATGAAGTGAATGAGCTAACGGAATTTGCAATGAATGAATTTCCTTCACCAAAAATTGGCTCGGTCAAATATGAGCATGAATAGTGCTCGGCCACAAATTATAATTGCTCTCTGTGAATGGAAAAAAGAAATTGATCAAGCAAAGAAAAACTTGCTTGCAATTAAGGTGGGGCCGGCCACATATAAGTGTTCACTGTGACCAAGAAAGGGGGGTGAGCACAAGGGATTCAAAGGTGACCACAAGCTAAAATATCAACATAAAAATCTTAAGAATGACAAAAAAAGAAATGAATTCAAAGGATGAGTCACAAATATGACTCATCAATTCTAGAACCTCACAACCATGAGTCACCACTTAGCCAAATGAATCCACACCAAACAAAAGAATTCGGCCATGTCATGATAAATGATAAATGGAATTTTGGCCAAAATGTTATATCAACATCAACCAATAATTAAGTGCATAAATAACACATTAAAATAATATTATAATTAGGAAAAAAATTTATGCGAACCAAAACATCCAATTGACCCCCAAAGCCCGTGCACTAGCGCTATTCTAGTTAAACTAGGCGCAGTCAAGTCTGTACAGAGGTTTGATCACAATCGGGTTAAAACGGAAAATACCAACTATTTTACCCTAAAACGGAAAAATTCATATAACGATTTCAGAAACGTTACAATATTCCCCCTTAAAGAAATTCGGTCCCCGAATTTAAATTCAAACCCCCAATACTAAAACATTTAAAAATCCAACTCAATCAACAGGGATCCAAAATCACGGAAGATACAGAAATACCACAGCGCATCCTGTGTGCCAGAAAAATGAGTACGAAACTCAAAACCGATCTCCGTCAAGCGTCACGCAAATCATCAGACTTGCACGCATATCATCGGAGTCACAATGGAGATATAGATCTCGAAATCCACTACTGAAATCCAATATACACTAAGCAAATGCTATAAAATGTATATAGTACACATCCTTTTTTGAAAAAAAACTCCAAAACTAAAATAACTTATGCAGAATCTTTTTTCTGAATCACCGTGTGATGTGTAACTCACGGCGCAAAAGACGGACGCTCATTTGTAAAGTAATAATATACTACCATATAAGTTTTGATCAAAATATACGTTCCGCCCTTTTTAAAATATCCCAAAAGGTTTTCTTTTGTAAATGCTCGTGTCACTCGCAGACACGTAAGAAATAGCGAGACTATAGCTCCTTTTTGAAAAACCTCTTGGTAACTTTTTATGCATGCAAAGTACACAGGTCCTCTCCTCGGATCAGTCCTGCTAGGGTACTACAAAGTACAGGAACTTATCATGAAAACAAAATGCTCAAAAGAAATATCAGCCTCAAAAGGCTTGTCCAACCATCACGTGCGTTTGGTGCGCACGGAAATCAAATCCAAGTACAGGTGCCACAATATGCACAAAAGTAAGACTAAGTGCAACGGGTGTGCACGAAAGCATCTGTCCAATGCAACTGGCGTGTACGAAAACAACAACCAGTGCATCTAAAGTGCACGAAAGTCTCAAACCAGTGCAACTATCATGCATGAACGAAAATCCTAATTGAGTGCATCCTGTGTGCACAAATCACATCTCATATCATGCGCCCAACGTGCGCGAAAGTCCAAATCAAATGCATCCGTCATACACAAACGAAATCGAAATGTAGTGCATCCCACATGCATGAATAAAAGTCTTACTCAAGTGCATCCGATGTGCACAAAATCCTAATACCAAGTGCCTAATATGCGCAAAAATCCAACCTAACCGCATCGGGTTCGTAAAACGCATCTAGTGCAAGAAATATCAAATCCTGTCCATCCACTGCACGAAATATCAAATCCTGTGCATATAGTGCATGAAATATCAAATCCCGTGCATCCACTGCATGAAATATCAAATCCTGTGCATCCACTGCACGAAATATCAAATCCTGTGTATCTAGTGCATGAAATATCAAATCCTGTGCATCCAATGCATGAAATATCAAATCATGTCGATCCACTGCACGAAATATCAAATCATGTGCATCTAGTGCACGAAATATCAAATCTTGTGCATCCACTGCACGAAATATCAAATCTCTTGCATCTAAGGCACAAAATCGACATCAACACAACGGTGTTTAAAATATATATCTCAAGTGCAATAACCTATGCACAAAAAAGTAAATACCCAGTAGGTGCATCCATGGTGCATGAAAACCATGTCCTAAAACTCAATCATCAACACAAAAATCCAAGCGATATAAGCGTGATACTCGGATCACAAACGCAAATCGCAACAAATGACATTGAGGTATACCTCCTACAATGTCGAAAAATATCGATGCACCCAAACTGGCAGAGCAAGAACATCTGCTTGCCTCCTGCTCATAGTCTGGCGTCTTCTGTCTCTGGGTCCCTATTTCTCCGTGGATCACAAATCTCGCGCTCTATCGGCTCATCTGCCTGGTCAGGTGTGCAAACGGAAACGATTCCGCTCTGGCACTCCTCAGGTCAACTCTCTACCAATTAGTATGATCACTCATAAAGCAGCACGTCACTGGCGTCGTCTTCTGGCCCTCTGAATACACGTGACCCAACTGATCCTCGGTGCAAACTCATCGCCGCAGTGTCCTAGAAGGAACTGGCTCAAGGTCTCTTCCGATCTTGCCTATACCGAACTATACGGAGGCTGGTACACTTACAAATCTTTTCTCGCTTTCTGGACAACTGCGTTCTCAGCACAACATTTTCTCGGGAACTGGCCGTATCCCAACGCCTCTGTATATATATCAGATCTCTAATCTCGACGGGGAGTAACAACAGCTCGTCAGCATCATGCACGAACCTCTTGTTCCACTCGTCCTTATTATCGTCCACTTGACATCATGTCATGCTATCTGCGTACTGCAATGGTTCTCGACGACAATCAATCTGGAATCTCTCGCACGAACTCGGTATCTTCATCACTCTGCAGAAGATATCTAGCCGAACGCGTCCTCAGGAACTCGCCCCAACCATCGGAGGAATACTCAATATTCATCCGTTTCTCGATCAACTCACAACACATCTGGGTGAGGTCCTCTATCCGAATCTGGTTATCTTACTGATCTCACATAGGAACATCCGACGAACAACGCCATCTATCTGCACGGTCGATGACATCACAAACTCTGAGGTATGCCGTACCTCAACAATCCTCTCACAGCAGGCAGCCTCTAACAATGGCCCGATCATCCGGTACAAAACCGCAAACTCATCTCAAATGAGAGGTCACAACACCACACTAAATCGATACGTTCCCATGTCACCAGAAAACACGATGGTCAGTCCTCGTCCACGATGAGCTCGCCCTGACCGCATCACAAGCAGCAGCTCAAACTGCACTCAAACCATGGTGATAGGAACCTCAAACAAGTATCGACGAAAAAGATCAAAGTGATGAAATGAATCAACAGATCCAGAATGAATATATGATCATATGGAGGAACAGAATCAGTGAGAGTATGATCATGTAAACGAATAGAATCAAGGATCTCAAATGGATGTATAATCAAGGAAAACAAAGAGAATCAACAGTCTCAAGATATGTACATCCTAAGGTTTCTTAAGTGGAGTATCGTATCGTAAATATGCCGCGGAACATATGTACGGTACGTCACTCTACTCAAGCTACCTACTCTATCAATCAGGGTCATCCTATGTAACGAAAGTTCGGGTCTAACACCCCCATGTTCAAGTCTAAGTTCCGTAAGGTCAAGCCTAGGTTCCAAAATATATACGCCCTAGACCCCACATAGTTAAACCTAGACTCGAACCAAGGTTAAACCTAGCGCTCTGATACCAACTTTGTCACGACCCAAAATATTAGCTCGCGACCAGCACTTAAATCACGCGACGTCTACAGGCGTAACGTAATTCAAGTAAGCTGAAACCCAGAAATCTAAACTTTTTTAAGAAATAATGATAAAATAAATCATGTTTTGTCTTTTGAAAAATTGGGCAGCACCTGCTTTGTAAAAACTAACCCCGAAAACGGGAACAACAAAGAAAAATATAAAGCATCCCCAAACGGGAGCAAATCACACCCAACAGCGGAAACAACCACCAAAAGTAAAAAAAATAACAAGTATACGACGCCCAACGGCGAAGATCCACAAAAGGAAATAAAGTAAAGCAAGACATCAGCCCCAAAAGAGAACATAAACCCATCGCTCAAGTCTCGCAACTACAAGTCTTTTAAGTCTGCAACATATACAATTACTAGTTTCTGAATTGATGGAGTGACTAGATACAATATGAAAAATGAATACAAGAGGGGTACGATCCAACATGTACCACCTACCACAAGCAATTCATCCGAAAATAGCTGTGTGCCAGCGATGCCGCTACTGATCCATGCGGACAACCTGCAAGAACTGTGGCACAACGGGGGTGAGTTGCCAACTCGTGAATAGAAAAACATCACCAGGTAGAAATCGAAATAAACAACGATTCCTAGGTCAACTATATCATAAAGGTAATACTATGATATCTAGGGTGACTGTATCTGCATAAGTGCCAACACATAATAAATTCCTATCAGCAAGTGGATATCATCCAACAATATAATCAATGCATGTATGCAAGTGGATCTCGTCCACGTGTCAAAAACTGACAGAACAACTCCTACATGTAAATATCATAAAAGCATATGCAGGTAAATATGAGGATATGAAACAACGTGTGTCCCTCGCGACACAAAAAAATCATGGAACCGGAGTGTCCACATCGACACTCGAAAACATCATGAAACCCGTGTCTAGCATCTACATGTAAATACTCATCTGCCAGGCACCGTCATCATGACCGGCCCTGATATCAGTACATCTCATGGAACCTGAGTGTCCACATCGACACCCGCAATCCACGTAGCTTGTCTGAACATGACTACGGTCGGTATCCCCAAGATATCCGCCGAGTCCAAATACTGTCACCGGTAGGTAGTGGTCCCTCTGCCAGGCTCATCGCCTACACCACGAAATCATCTCTCGCCCCGGGGTACCATACCGGGTCTACCATGTACCCGCAGACGGTGCCTCCCGCTCCTCGAATCGGGTTTCACACGCCAATCTCAGAACCGAGAAATCACATGGTGGACGCACTGAAATATCTTATCAAGAGAAACCGGGTTTTCAAACAACACATAATTCCTTGAAATACCCCCACGGTTCTCAAATTCATAAATCACATGAAATCCATATCTTAATGCGTAAATTCATGAAAACTGATATATGCAACATAAAACTACAATATAAGCATATTAAGGGAAAACCGCTCTTTCAGATGAATCCAGCTTTAAAATATATCAAGCAGTTCCCAAATACTCCGAAAAACAAATGCAGAATCATATGAGGTGTACATGTAACTGTAGCAAGGTATAAGTATCTACATGTAAGCAAGTATGTATGATGCATTTCATAAGCGCAATAGCACAATAATCAACATCCCAATATCACATGTCAATACAATACCACTTAGGGGTATATGTAACTATAGCAAGATATGTGGGTGTGCATGTCAGTATGTAGGCATGATGCACATGTAGCTGTAGCAGAGTATGTGGGTGTCCATGTCAGTATATCATGCAACCTAGCATAGTGATGTGAACACAGCAGTATATCGTAGCATGATGTATCAATTCTACTGTGTAAGTGACATAGCAATTATCGATGATGAAGTGTGTGAGCCGGCAATCTGTGTAAGTGTAACATACGCATCATCGATAATGGTGTAGGTGTACTAGCACAGGCATAAAAAATGCAATGGGAATAGCATGAATGCAGCACAATGCATATAGTGAATCAAATGCTATAAGTTATACATATCAACAAGACCGAGTCGGTGAATCTATCAATCGGCATCCAACCTCACAATATCACGTGCGGTACAATTCATCGTACGGCATCCTCTAATCAGGGGTATGAATAAATCAACAAGTAAAACTCATCACGTACAGTAATCTAACGTACGGCGGCATTGTTGGATATGTATGCCCTAGAGGCCATTATTGTATAGTACTAGTTCGTATAATACATTTTGGAGGCTTGGGATATATATACGGGTTTACGACAGTCTTGCTCGATATAGTAATATGCTACTTGGTTTGTTTCTATCTTAATATGTGTATATGTTTCTTTTAACATATCGCTAAAACATATTGATGGAGCCCTTAGGATCTTTGCTTGACTACCGGCGTTATGATGACGATCACACTAGTAGGGGCTGGGTAGTCTATAAGCACATCCTTATTTTGGTCCCTAGTCGTAGGATTATCGAGACAGGGCATCGATACTCCAGAGTAGACTGGTGCATACGCTTCTCTTCCCAGCAGGGGAGATGGTCTGTCCTACAGCCATCAGTACGTCGTACTGGAGATAGTATGCAAGTGCTCGTTAGGTTACGAGTACACTGGACAGGACTCGTCGGGAACTGTTGGTTGGTACTATACCTATCATCAGTTAACAGTTCCCAGGTGACATGAGTAAATCTTAGTCCGCTGACTTGACACTGTCACTTCGCCTCGAGTGTGTTCCCACTGTTCTTAGATTACTACCCTACCACGGCTCTACAGAGTCGTGCAAACATGTAGTAGTTGGGTGCAGTCCCGAAGCACTTGGAGGCAGTGACGGTTAGACATGATTCGTCTCTCCGAGTATTGGCAGTTGATATCACGATGTGTCTAGGAGAGCCATTACACATAGTCGTACCTGGCCAGGGCAAGCGAGATTTGCTGGTAGTGTTACCAGTAGTTTCTCAGGGTGTTTTGGGCTACACTCCGACACGACTTGTACCGCTATTAGAGGACTGACGTTTACCGCCCCCCTAGGCCCACCATGCGATACTCTCAGACGAACAGACCGGACTGTACGGAGATTGTCACATTCAGGCTCAGTAGGAGTTCGGATGGGTTCACCTCATCAGTCTTCTTATCGGCATCTGTTAGAGATAGTGCCCTCAGAGTCAATTATTGGATCACAGGCACGTGATTGCAATGATTGAGGGATGACCTATGCCGGTAGGACAGTCTTACTCGAGATGATAGTATGCTATCTGGTTTATCTTTATCATCGTGTACTGGTTTAGGTGACCTTACGAGTCACTATTGCACGTTGATAGAGCCCCTAGGATTCTTGCTTGACTACCAGCAGTATGAGGGCGATCATATAAGTGAGAGCTGGAGTCTATAAGCACATCCTTAAAAGGTCCCTAGTCGTGAGAGTTTCGAGACAGGGCATCGATACTCCGGAGTAGACTAGTGTATACAGTCGAGACCCCGACGAGGGGCGGTGGCCGGTCTCACAAGCCACTGGTGTCAGTTGGTTCACCTAAGATGTATACAGGTGCTCATTGGGTTATGAGTACACCGGACAGGACTCGCCGGGAACCTGCTAGTTGGGATTATACCAGACGTCACATAGCAGTTCCCTGGTGACATGTGTACAGGTTAGTTCATCGACCTGAGATCGTCATTTGTCTCGTGTGAGTTCCCACTGTGCTTTGATTACTACCCTACCACGGCTCAAAGGAGTCGTGCAAACAGGTTTTAGTTGGGTACAGTCCCGAGCCACATGGAGGCAGTGAGCGGATCTGCAGGGGTTCGTCTCTCCCGGTATTGGGGGTGAGGTCGCGCTGTGTCTAGGAGAGCCAGAACATGAAAAGTCCTTGGCCAAGGCAGGAGATTTTCTGGTAGGTATTCCAGTAGTATCACAGGGTGTTCTGGGCTACACTCCGACACGACTTGTACCGCTTTTGGGGGTCTGACTTTTACCAACCCCTAGGCCCGCCATGCGATGCTCATAGACGAACGGACCGGACTGTACGGATATTGTCACTGACAGGATCAGTAGGGTGTCAGGATGAGTGCGCTCATCGACGTCCCTTTTGGTCAATACCTGGTAGCCCATCACGTATTGGCTTATACCTCTGACGTGCTAGTGGTTAAATCCACAGCCATAGTATTGACAAGTCTTTAGAGTCCACCACACTCAGTTACTCAGGTTTCGGGCGAAACGCTGTAGAGGCCGTATGGAGATATGGCAGGGTTCGATCAGATACGTGCGGTATTGCACGGATCGTGATCGGACGGATTTTACTAGCCGGCTTTGGCTTAAGCCGGATCCTAGTATTAGATAGTGTAGTTTTGTCTCTTTGCATTTGTGTTCAGTGGGAATACAAATGCGGGCATGTATTTGCAGTAGTGGGGTATTCCTGTAATTTATTACGGGATCGGTTTTCTGGGGTTGCCAGTTTGCATTCCGTTCCGGCCGGTTTTCTTTTATTCCTTCACGGCCGGACTATCCGTTGGAGGATGTTATTTGCACATTTGCAAATAACATTTTGTGGAGGGGTTTCTTGCATAATTTTAGCCTCTTCATCATGAGATTCTATTCTAGTCTTATTCATTGCATTTATTATGATGGTTTAGTGAGTGGATTGAAAAGGAATATGGTTGTGACCATTTTGATATTAGATTATTGATTTTATTCTCTTGTATTGTTTTTTCCTTTTTCCTCCACCATGATTTGGGCCGGCCACTATTCCAGGGAGAAGAGTGATTGTTTTTTAGTGTGTGGTGATTAATTTTCATATCATGCATTAAAAAATTGAAGGGGGTCCTAGCTAATTTAAAAAGAGCTCATTTATTTCACAGCAAGAGAGAGCATGCTCCATTTTTCTTTTCTAGCAAGCATCCATGAAATTCTTGTGTACAAATTCCTCCATAAATGGCAACCTCTTAAACCCAAAGAGACATGGCTACTACACTATTCTACAGCATCCCTTGGACACGTCGGCTAGCCAACTTCGCGCCCGAGTTGCCTCGGTCCAGAGGCGGGAGCCCGTAAAAGACTTTGGCGATGTGGTGCCCTTTCTGACGAGGAGGAGATGGACGGAGTTTCCGCAGGAGATCGGAGTGGAGACGAAGACCGAAGGACACGGATCGCTTGGTATACTTCTCTACCCGTATTTTACTTTTCTAGTTGCTAGGTTAATGGCCCGATCCGGGTGAAAAGTGCGCGGTGGTGCCAGTTCAATAGTTTTGAAAGTTTTTGTTTCCGCGTTTCCGGCGTCGGATCGACGGCCGGGGCGCCGCCGCGGACTTACATTGGTATCAGAGCCACGCCATTAACCATGCCTAGCTTGCTCTAGTATGTTTAGAACTCGATCGAACAAAAATCCCTAAAAACCGTATTTTCCATGCATCGTGTTTCTGTCGAAATATTTTTTGCTCCAAAAATTTTTCAGGTTGTTTCAGAATACTGTGCATGAAAATCTAAGAATTGTGTGAAAATTTGGTAGCGTGATCACTCCATACTGCCGCGGAACCGCGGCCAATCCCATTCTTGGGCCGCGGTTCCGCCGCGCTTTGAACAGATCAGCTCACCAAAATTTTCCAGATTGTTTTAGACTTGGAAATAGGGGTTTTGGGATATTATTTTTGGGCCCATATTTTCTGTAAGTCCTACAGTACTGCTTGGGGCCCACTTTGATAAATTTGTTCGATCGGATATTTTAAACATGCTAGTTCACAGTATTTACATTATATCTGCGACCGTGAATGTCACTCGATCGGTAAATCCAGTTTAACTGCTATAGCCCGGTTAGACGGATTTGCGAACGTGACATTCACGTTGATGTTCTGTGATTGTGCTGTGTTGTTGCGGATCGGTCGTGGGGGATAGCCTGGATGCAATGTTAGTACAGTTCTGTTTTATATGTATATTTGATATTGCGGGGCGAGCGTCCGACATGTGGACTGCCGTCACTGCCTCTTTGTAATATTCTTTTGGGGCACGACCAGGTTGCGGTCGATGTACCCGTTGTATGTATATTTTATTTTCTGTACTAGGTTTAACCCAAGGAGGGGTGCACGGATAGCCGGGTTCTAGAGGGCAACGAGCCCGCATCTCATGGCGTTGAGACGGAAGGGGCTTCACTCTAGAATTGGCAGGCTATTCGCCGCACTCGTAGGGGGTACAGGTTGACCCAGGAGGGGTGCCCAAGTTACCGGATTCCGTGAAGTGCTGGGTGGACCATTCACGTTGCTGAAGGGGGCTGCCTCGCTTCAGGTTTTGGCGGGTAACTTGCCGCGCCCGTAGGGGTCTAGGATTTCATTGCACAGGTTATCCACACGACCAGGGGAACGTCGGGTTTCAGCGGCTCTGTGAAACCCGGGGATCCCAGATATCTGTATTATTCTGTGATGCTGTCCATATCTGTGCTGTTGCCTTTTATCACGCCTTGAGCGAAAATTATATATTGTATATATACACTAGTAGATGTTGTATATGTTTTGCATCCGCGCTAGTCCAGTCCCCGCTCTGTCGTTAGTTAGCTAACCTAACGGGTGATGACGGGACCTAGTGGCGAATACGGATGGCACATACGTACGTCAGTATATTTTCGTTCTTTGTGGTGTGATCAATTGATGGGACTGCGTTGATTCGGATCAATGCAAGATAAACAAACCTATTCTGATGTTGTTGGAACACTTTTTCAAAAAGCTGTTATTGCAAGGGCGTTCTCTTTTGTTTTGCACAGTGGTATTCAGTTGGAATATCCTGCTCCTCAGTCGACGAGGCAAGGGCCGAGATCCCTTCAGCGGGAGTGACCCCTTGGACAGAAGTTTGCGTCAGGGAAATAACTTCACTATAGCCAATTGCTTTTGCTTTGCATCGTGGTATTCAGTTGGAATATCCTGCACCTCATTCTACGGGGAAAGAGCCGAGATCCCTTCACCGGGAGTGACCTCTTTAGCAAAGGTTTTCGTCACTATATTTTTCTAATAAGCTATCAGTTCCTTCAACGATATCAAGTTCATTCGTAGCCCTCCATCATTTTAGTTAAATATTCGGTAGTATTCAAGCTATGTATTTTGACCTCACGCCAAGGCATAGTGTTTGGTAGCTGCCGGGTATTTATCTGTTGCATAGATAGATGCGTTGGTTTGGGACAGTCGTACTACTATTTTGGCCTACGTCAAGGGTATGTACGGGTGGGTTCAAACTAACCTGGACAATGATGGGTAGAACTTGACATGTGACTTATGATATTTTGACCTCACGCCAAGGTCATAAGAGCATGGGGCAAAAATCCACATCGGGAGTTTCAAAAGAACTGAAACTTGCCAGATATGCGCATACCTTCTGGAGTGTGATAGCGTGAGCGGTTTCCGTCACGTTATCATGCGATGATAGTTGGATCCTGATTCCCACTGATGAGTTGGTTTACTCCTCGGGTGATCCCGGCTAATTCTTCTTTCAGGTTTGTGGAAGAATTTGACGTTACAGTGGGAGGTTTCCAGATTAGATAAAGTGATAACCATTCTGATCTAGGTTAGAGTGCACGCTGAGTGTTTCTTTTCTCTCTCTCTTTGGCAGCGACCATTGACCCGACCCTAGACTATGACTCAGTGACCAAGTTGACCGAACCTTCTTTACACTGGCTTTTGGATTGTCAGAGTTGCAGACCTCATTGCCACTCCTACTTTTACCCTTTTCTCCAGGACACCCCGTATTACTACGAACGTCCACTTCCATTGGACAAAACCATCGTATGGTTATATACGAGCTCGAAGGAATTCGAGGAAGGTTTAAGGTTCTGGAGAAAACGAATAGGACTATTCAGTTTTTTTTTCCTTTTTTCCTTCTCTCAGATTGCGAGTACTCCTTGGTTTAGGAGATAGTACACCTATTACGCAAATTGGATAGTCTTCTTCCAAACCATAGGCAGGTGCCGAACGGTGGGGAATGAAGAAGCCAATTAGCCTAAACGGTGTACAGAAGGTATTAAGTTCAGACAAAGCAAGGGATTAGTAAGAGGGCAAAGTAAATTACGACTGCTATTCACGACCAAACCAAGTATTTCTTCGCCAATCCTAAATCACCTATTTCTAAGGTTTATTCGGTTGTCTTTTATCTTCACCTTCTCTCGCATTGCGAGTGTTCCTAGGACTGGGACAGTACACCCATTATGCTTATTGGATAGTCTTCTTCCAAACCATAGGCTGGTGCCGAACGGTAGGGAAGGAAGAAAACCATTTGGCCTAAAGGGGTGTACAAAAGGTAATGACTAAAGACATATAAAGGGATTTGGAGAGGTGGCAAAGAATTATACGGTTACAGTCGTGAATCTGGATAATTGAAGAGGCATTACTATGAATACCAGGATACCCCAACGAAACATTTCAATGTTTCAGTTTCACTGTGTACTGTTAAAAGAAAACTGATTTCCCAATCAGACACTTGCTCCAGGGTATGTATTTACCGGGTTGGATTCTCACATCTGTATGGTTTTACAGATGATGAGTGGGAGTAAGTTGTTGGGAATTAGGTGACCATCCTCATTATATCGGGATTCGTTGTAATTGGTGATATTTGAGGAAGTCACCTGGGTTGTTTGCCGGTCGGCAAATATTAGGTTTTGAATATCCGTTGTTATGCACCAATTTCAAATTGATATATCTGTACGTCTATTTTTCATAGAGTGAGATATACCTTTTTGAAATTATGTCTATGACATTTACCTATATCAGTGGATGGTTAGGTAAGGAGCATTGAACAGCGGTGTAATTCTTCTTAACCAAAAGTACAGTTTTCAACCTACGACACACAGTGAATGAGTCACTAGACTCAGGGGACTTATACAGAGTATTGTATATTGTCCAGTGTCCATTAGGACAGAGGGGTTGGTCCTCATACTATATTCGGTTTACTTATGACTTCTCTGATTTTTAGACAGGTGTTTCGTAGAAACACAGGGTCCGAATTTTGAAAAGTTATAGGTATATGAATAAAGTAGAGAATCAGGTATCGCAAGTATCAGGATTCTTCAAGGTAATCGAAGATGTAGATGCTTGTATATGGCATTCAGATGATAGTAATGTTTAAGAGAACTTGCTTCTCTTTCAGGTTACTCATAATTGGAAGTACTCCTAAGTTGAGTAACGCTGATCCGCCTCCTTCCATTTAGTTAACATGCACTGGAGACAGCTGCATGATTTGAATCTGGTTCAATTAAATCAGTGCCTCTGTTTCTATATTGGATATAGAACAGTTCATATCTTGACATTGTTAAGATACGGGGAGTTATCCAGCTTATGCTTAAAACCAAACTTTGGATGACTCAAGGCACGTTTCTGTAATGGCTGTTTGTGGGTTGACCCGGGCTATGACGAGGGTTGACTTTCTACCATCTGGAAGATCAATAGTGATATTGTTCTTAACTCGCCACAGTTTTAATTAAAAATAGATTTTTTTCAGAAAACAGTCAGTGGGAGTATGGTAGAACTGGAAGTGATTCCAGAACCGCAAACGATTACAGAAGATTTGATAAGAACCTAAAGATTCAATCTGGTTTGACATTCCATTGGCCACTCCGCAGATAATGTGGGTAACCTCAGACACTCGAGAGGTACTTCGGTATGCTCAAGGACGGTGGCAGGGAGGTTCTTGTTTACCCAGACTTTCCATTGCTGTTGTTCCAGACTGTGAGACCCGGCAGGAGGATGAGAATAGCGTCGTTCTGAACTAGCTTTAGAAGTGTACGTCTATATGACTCTGCTAGAGGGTTGTCGTAGTCAGTGGGAGCAGCGGAAGCATTGGTGGACATCAGGCTTATGTCTATTTATAGACTAGAGCAGATATAGCGGAGATAGATCATCTATTTCTGATGTGACAGTCATAGGTTTGACTTCATCAGAATAGGGGATGGATCTGTTGAGAAGGTAGTAGGGTGTGATGTCCTGGTATTTGATGACATACACAGAGTAGGAAGTGATATTCCTATACTACAATCGGTTATACTTTGGTCGTCATACAGTGGTTTCTCCACATAGGACTTGGATATTATATCAGACATTCTGGTCACTAGATCTATGGTTTTAGATCTAGATTTGGGTAGTTTCCCAATCTGGGTACTTAGACAGCATTCTATGAGTATTTAGAATGAACGACTCCTAGCATGGTGGTGTACCTGCAGGTAATGGAGCCACCCTCTCTAAAGGTGTCTTACAGACTAAAAAGGAGAGGGATGTGCATGATTGGCAGATCACTTGCTTAGGCAATTGAGTCAATCATGAGATGTCAAGTACCACACCAGATGTTGTTCTTGCAGTAGATGCAATAAGTTGATATTAATCCAATCCTGGAGAAACAATCGGAAGCAGCTTTAGAACATAAGTTGATGTTCTATGGAATTGATAACGGCAGCCTCCTTTAGGAGACGGTTATCATTCCAGGCTTCCAAGGTGACCTTGATGGCAGAGTGGCTGTCTGAGTTATAGTTTTCCCTCTTACGAGGGGCAGTATTTTGGACAGGTGGTCCAGGTGGATACTGAGGGAAGGCATGGCGCAGGATACTGATTAAGTTCAGTTGACGATACAGTCTAAGAAGTTTGGATTTGGAGTTCATTTCTGAACTAGGTCCCGTCAGACATCCAGACATTCTAAGACAGGTATTCCTCATTTCGGGAGATGGCTTTCTCCGCGAACTTGAGATATAGAGAGACATAGAAGGAAACATCAAAGCGGATCCACTCACTGAGTCTATTCCTCGAACGCAATAGTTTCGCAAACGAGCTTTGTGAGACTGACCAGTAGAGGAGTTGGGTGTTCGGTATCACACGGGCTGTGAGTATGCGACATCGCAATAATTAGCCTTGAGTGCAAGTGGGAGATTGTTAGAGATAGTGCCCTCAGAGTCAATTATTGGATCACAGGCACGTGATTGCAATGATTGAGGGAGGACCTATGCCGGTAGGACAGCCTTACTCGAGATGATAGTATTGTTAGTTATATGTATGCTCTAGAGGCCATTACTGTACATTGGATGTATATTGTAGTGGATGCTGGGACATATATAGGTAGGACTTTCTTGCTCGACATGATAGTACGCTATCTGGTTGCTCTTTATCTTAACGTGTATACCTTCTGTCTCTCTGATTACATGTTGATAAAGCCCTTAGGATGTGTACTCGACTTCCAGGACTATGATGCAGATCATACTAGTGGGGCCTGCGTAGTCAGTCAGTACATCCTTCAATGTTCCTAGTCGTGGGAATATCGAGACGGGGCATCGATATTCCAGAGTAGACTAGCGTATATCTTCTCGA
Source organism: Agapanthus africanus (assembly GCA_030015575.1). Lineage (NCBI taxonomy): Eukaryota > Viridiplantae > Streptophyta > Magnoliopsida > Asparagales > Amaryllidaceae > Agapanthus > Agapanthus africanus. Next base: position 339,397,806 of record CM057341.1, on the reverse strand, counting down.
CCCATGCGATGGGCGATGGATGATCCCATATACATTAGTGTTTGACATCAGAGATGGTATACGGGTGCTCAGTGGAGACTGGGTACACTGAACGGACTCGCCGAGAACTCCCAGATGGTATTATACCTCACGTCAGATGGCAGTTCTCTGGTGACACTGGTACAGCTTAGTCTGTTGACCCGAGATCGTCATAGAGTCTTGTGTGTCTCCCACTGTGCTTTGATTTCCACCCTACCACGGCTCTACGGAGGCGTGCAAACAGGTGGTTTTTGGGTACAGTCCCGATTCACATGGAGGCAATGAGCGATAGGAGGGGATTCGTCTCTCCCGGTATTGGGGGTTGATGTTGTGCTATGCTCGATTGGCCATAACAGGAAATCCCTGGCCAGGGTTGCTGTGATATACTGGTAAGAGTTATCAGTAGTTTCACGAAAGTTATGGACCTTACGTCGGCATGACTTATCAAGCTATTGGGGTCTGACGTTTTACCACCCCTAGGCGAGATATGCGACATATCAGACGAACAGACCGGACTGTACGGTAAGTGTTACTGGTTGGATTCACAGGAGTGTGAGCGGGCTTGCTCGTCGATCTTCTGATCGCTCAATACCCGGGTGGCCGTTACGTTTAGCAGACCGCTTGCGGCTTGTGGGTGTTTGATATGATCATCATCTGCTGCCGGCGTATTGACGAGTCTTTAGAGTCCTACACAGAGGTTTCCTGGCTCGAGCGAAACGAAATAGGAGCGCATATGAGATATGTGCGGGACCGAGAATAATGCGTGTATGTGATACCGTATTTCATTCTGGCGATGAATGTGTCGAATGGTTGTATGCGATATAACCTAGTTATCGAATCAAGGATTGATTCGATAAGCCGATACATTGGATACTAGCCGGTTATATGCGATATGACCGGATCATTGAATCAAGTGTTGATTTAATGATTTAATGTATAATTATATATTTGATATATTACTTTGCATTAACTAGTATTGGTTCACTTTAAATGGATTTACTCACTTGGTTTGTGCACATTGTATATGTGATATATTTTGTGCACATGATTGTATCATGTTTGATGATACATGCAAGCTAGGGTTAGTGTAAAGAATTAGACCATGGTTAAGTTTATGATTAGGGTTTTCTTTTTATTTACTTATTCATTTATTTATTCTTTTTGTTTATTTTGGAAAAAGAAAATGATAAAGAAAATAGAATGGTGGCTTGATTTGTTTGTAGTTGAAGTTTCTTGAAACTTTGACTAAGTCACCATTCTTGTCTCATCTTTAACCCTAACCATTCAAGTTAACCATGGTCCATTCTCTACAACTAACCAAGGGTTAGTAAATGATAAGTATTGATTTATTTATCATTTACATAATACTTATCATATTCTTTTTCTTCATCTTCTTCTTCATCTTCAACTTGAAGAAAGCTTGCACCATCAATGGCAACTAGCCAAAATGAGTGAGAAATCCAAATCTAAAGTCTACCCACTTCCTATTTCTTCATCCTCTACCTCTTGCCAAGTTGTATAGGGTGTTTCCTTCACAAGTTTTCAAGGCTTGGTGAAGTTGGAGCTTGTTCTTGTGATGCTTCGACGTAGATCATCTTCGGCATCGAACAGACGATCAAGCCCGCCCATTCTTCGATGATGCCAATGCTAGAGTCAAGGGTTCGATTTGGAAAGCGGAGGGAGATCATCGCGGAGCTTAGGAGTGTAAGTGCACGGCGGCGCCCCGGCCGTCAATCCGACGGCCAAATGCGGAAGCGGTGATAAACTTAAATTTTACTTGAACTGGCAAACCGCCGCGCACTAATACCCGGATCGAACCATTAATTAGTCCTAGCTAACTACAAGAAAGGGAATAGAGATATACCGACGATCCAAGTCCTCCGGTCTTCTCGTCATCGTCCCGATCTCCTGCGGAATGTCCCGTCTCCTCCTCGTCGCCGGAAGTGCACCACATCGCCTACTTCTTTTACGGGCTCCCACCTCAATGCCGAGGCAACTCGGGCACGAAGCCGGCTACTCGACGTGCTTAAGGTTCGCTGTAGAATATGTAGTCCTCAAGTCTCACTTTGGGGTTGTGGAATTTCCATTTGGTGGAGGAATGATACTTGGAGCTTTTGGGATTGATCTTGTGGGATTTTTGCAACATGAAATGAGCCAAACATCCCCACCAAAAATTTGGGACAGCCCCACAATGCTTGGGCCGGCCATGAGAGGTGAGGGAGGGGAAAGAATGAGAGAGCCATCCAAAAAGAGGAGAGAGTGGGAAGACTATCATGCAAAAAGAAATCATGAAAAGAATATGGTCACCATCACACCCACTCTCAACTACTCATCAACAACCATGATAGCACCAAATCCAACACTCCAACAAGCTAATGATCACTTCCAAAAGTCATGCCATCATGAAGAAGCTAGAAGTCAAGGTCAAGGAAAAGCTATCATGATACAACAAAAAGCAAAGACCCCCCTCCACAAATGCCTATTTGCAACAATGCAAATAAGCCCTCCTCCACCAATCTTCGGCCAACGAACGGAACAATGGAAATCGGCCGAAACGGAAAGCAAACTGGCAACTCCAGAAAACTGTTCCCATAATAAATTACAGGAAAACCCCGATACTGTGCATACACACCCGCATTTGTATTCCGACCGAAATACAAATGCAATGAGACAAAATCTACACTGTACTATACTAGGATCCGGCTTAAACCAAAGCCGGCTAGTAATATCCGTTCGATCCTGATCCGTGCAATACCGCACGTATCTGATCGAACCCTGCCATATACCCATACGGCCTATAATACAAACTGTCCGATCCTGATCCGTGCAATACCGCACGTATCTGATCGGACCTTGCCATATCTCCATACGGCCTCTACAACCTTTTGCCCGAAAGCTGAGTAACTGAATGTGGGGGACTCTAAAGACTCGTCAACACCTTGGTTGTGGATTTAACCACTAGCACGTCAGAGGTATAAGCTAATACGTAACGGGCTACCAGGTACTGACTAAAAGGGATGTCTGTGAGCGAACTCAGCCTGACAACCCTACTGAGCCTGTCAGTGACAATATCCGTACAGTCCGGTCCGTTCGTCTATGAGCATCGCATGGCGGGCCTAGGGGGTTGGTAAAAGTCAGACCCCCAAAACCGGTACAAGTCGTGTCGGAGTGTAGCCCAGAACACCCTGAGATACTACTGGAATACCTACCAGTAAATCTCCTTGCCTCGGCCGAGGGCTTCTTGTAATGGCTCTCCTAGACACAGCACGACCTCACCCCCAATACCGGGAGAGACGAACCCCTAAAGATACGCTCACTGCCTCCATGTGGCTCGGGACTGTACCCAACTAAAACCTGTTTGCACGACTCCTTTGAGCCGTGGTAGGGTAGTAGTCAAAGTACAGTGGGAACTCACACAAGACAAATGACGATCCCCAGGTCGATGAACTAACCTGTACACATGTCACCAGGGAACTGCCATCTGACGTCTGGTATATGACCAACTAGCATGTTCCCGGCGAGTCCTGTCCGGTGTACTCATAACCCAATGAGCACCTGTATACATCTTAGGTGATCCAACTGACACCAGTGGCTTGTGAGACCGGCCACCGCCCCTCGTCGGGGTCTCGACTGTATACACTAGTCTACTAAGGAGAATCGATGCCCTGTCTCGAAACTCTCACGACTAGGGACCTTTTAAGGATATGCTTATAGACCCCCAGCTCCCACTTATATGATCGCCCTCATACTGCTGGTGGTCAAGCAAGAATCTTAGGGGCTCTATCAACGTGTAATAGCGACGTGTCAGGTCACTTAAACCAGTACACGATGATAAAGGTAAACCAGATAGCATACTATCATCTCGAGTAAGACTGTCCTACCGGGATAGGTCCTCCATCAATCATTACAATCACGTACCTGTGACCTAATAATTGACTCTGAGGGCACTATCTCCAACAATCTCCCACTTGCACTCAAGGCTAATTATTGCGATGTCGCATACTCACAGCCCGTGTGATACCGAACACCCAACTCCTCTACTAGTCAGTCTCACAAAGCTCGTTTGCGAAACTATTGCGTTCGAGGAATAGCCTCAGTGAGTGGATCCGCTTTGAAGTCTCTTTCCATGTCTCTCTATATCTCAAGTTCGCGGAGAAAGCCATCTCCCGAAATGAGCAATACCTGTCTTAGAATATGTCTGGATGTCTGATGGGACCTAGCTCATAAATGAACTCCAAATCCAAACTTCTTAGACTGTATCGTCAACTGAACTTAATCAGTTTCCTGCGCCATGCCACCCTCAGTATTGCCTTGGATCACCTGTCCAAAATACTGCCCCTCATCAGAAGGAAAAACTATAACTCTGACAACCTCCTTGTCGTCCACGTCACCTTGGAAGCCTGGAATGATAACCGTTTCCCGAATGAGGCTGTCGTTATCATTTCCCTAGAACATCCACTTATGTTCTAAAACTGTTTCCGACCGTTTCTCCAGGATTGGATTAATGTCAACTTATTGCATCTAGTGCAAGAACAACATCTGGTGTGGTACTTGACATCTCATGATTAACTCAATTGCCTGAGCAAGTGATCTGCCAATCATGCACATCCCTCTCCCCTTTAGTCTGTAAGACACCTTTAGAGAGGGTGACTCCATCTTCTGCAGGTACACTACCGTGCATGGAGTCGTCCATTCTAAATACTCTTAGAATGCTGTCTAAGTACCCTGATTGGGAAACCACCCAAATCTAGATCTAAAACCATAGATCTAGTAACCAGTTTGTCTGATATAATGTCCAAGTCCCATATGGAGAAACTACTGTGTGACGACCAAAGTATAACCGACCGTAGTATAGGAATTTCACTTCCTACTCTGTGTATGTCATCTAAATACCAGGACATCACACCTTACTACCTTCTTAACAGATCCATCCCCTATTCTGATGAAGTCAAACCCATGACTGTCACGTCAGAAATAGATGATCTATCTCCGCTACATTTGCTTTAGTCTATAAATAGACATAAGCTACCTGTCCACCAATGCTTCCGCTGCTCCCACTGACTATGACAACCCTCTGGCAGAGTCATATACACGTACACATCTGAAACCAGTTCAGAACGACGCTATACTCATCCTCCTGCCGGGTCTCACAGTCTGGAACAACAGCAATGGCAAATGTGGGTAAACAAGAACTTCCCAGTCACCGTCCTTGAGGCTACCGTAGTACCTCTCGGGTGCCTGAAGTTACCCACCTTATCTGCGGAATGGCCAATGGAATGTCAATCCAGATTGAATCTTTAGGTTCCTTATCAAATCTTCAGTAATCGTTTGTGGTTCTGGAATCACTTCCAGTTCTACCATACTCCCACTACTGTTTTTCTGAAAAAATCCATTTTTAATAAAACTGTGGCGAGTGTAGAACAATATTGCTATTGTTCATCCAGATGGTAGAAAATCAACCCTCGTCATAGCCTGGGTCAACCCACAAACAGCCATTACAGAAACGTGCCTTGAGTTATCCAGAGTCTGGTTTTAAGCATAAACCGGACAACTCCCCGTACCTTAACATCGTTAAGATATGAACTGTTCTATATCCAATATAGAACCAGAGGCACTGATTTAATTGAACCAGATTCAAATCATGCAGCTGTCTCCAGTGCATGTCAACTAAATGGAAGGAGGCCGATCAGCATTACTCAACTTAGGAATGATTCCAATTATGAGTAGCCTGAAAGAGAAGCAATTTCTCTTAATCACTACTATCAACTGAATACCATATACAAGTATCTACATCTTCGATCACTTTGAAGAATCCCGATACTTGCTACACCTGGTTCTCTACTCTATTCAAATACCTATAACTTCTCCAAATTCGGACCCTGTGTTTCCACGAAACACTTGTCTAAAAACTAGAGAAGTCATAAGTAAACCGAATATAGTACGAGGACCAACCCCTCTGTCCTGATGGACCCTGGACATCATACAATACTCTGTACAAGTCCCTTGAGTCTGATAACTCACTCACTGTGTGTTGTAGGTTGAAAACTGTACTTATGGTTAAGAAGAATTACACCGCTGTTTAATGCTCCTTACCTAACCATACGATGGTTTTGTCCAATGGAAGTGGACGTTCGTAGTAATACGGGGTGTCCTGGAGAAAAGGGTAAAAGTAGGAGTGGCAATGAGGTCTGCAACTCAGACAATCCAAAAGCCAGTGTTTAAGAAGGTTTGGTTAACTTGGTCACTGAGTCATAGTCTTAGGGTCGGGTCAAAGGTCACTGCCAAAGAGAGAGAGAAAAGAAACACTCAGCGTGCACTCTAACCTAGATCAGAATGGTTACCAATTTATCTAGTCTCGAAACCTCCCACTGTACCTCAAATTCTCCTCCAAACCTGAAAGAAGTATTAGTCGGGGTCACCCGAGGAGTAAACTAACTCATCAGTGGGAATCGGGATCCAACTATCATCGCATGACAACGTGACGGAATCCGCTCACGGTATCACACTCCAGAAGGTATGCGCATATCTGGCAAGTTTCAGTTCTTTTGAAACTCCCGATGTGATTTCTGCCCCAAGCTCTTATGACCTTGACTTTGGCCAACATATCATAAGTCACATGTCAAGTTCTACCCGTCATTCTCCAGGTTAATTTGAACCCACCCGTACATACCCTTGACTTTGGCCAAAATGGCAGTACGACTGTCCCAAACCAACGCATCTATCTATGCTGCATATGAATACCCCAATAGCTACCAATCACTGTGCCTTGACTTTGGCCAACATACACAGCTTGAATACTATTGACCACCCATATGAAACGACGGAGGGCTACGAATGGTTTCTGGCAAAAACCTTTAACGTAAAGAACTTGATATCATCGAAGGAACGGATAGCTTTTTTTAAAAATATAGTGACGAAAACCGTTGCTAAAGAGCTCACTCCCGGTGAAGGGATCTCGGCTCTTTCCCCGTAGAATGGGGTGCAGGATATTCCAACTGAATACCTCGGTGCAAAGTAAAAGTAATCGGCTATAGTGAAGTTATTGCCCTGACGCAAACTTCTGTCCAAGGGGTCACTCCCGGTGAAGGGATCTCGGCCCTTGCCTCGTCGACTGAGGAGCAGGATATTCCAACTGAATACCACGATGCAAAACAAAAGTGAACGTCCTTGCAATAACAGCTTTTTGAAAAGTGTTCCATCAACATCAGATTAGGTTTGTTTTAACTTGCATTGATCTGAATCAATGCAGTCCCATCAATTGATTACACCAAAAAGAACGAAAATATACTGATGTACGTATATACCATTCGCATTCGCCACTGGGTCCCGTCATTACCCGTTAGGTTAGCTAACTAACGACAGAGCGGGGACTGGACTAGCGCGGATGCAAAACATATACAACATCTACTAATATATATACCAATATATAGTATTCGCTCAAGGCGTGATAAAAAATGCAACATCACAGAAAAAAACAGCATCACAGAAACAATACAGATATCTGGGATCCCCGGGTTTCACAGAGCCGCTGAAACCCGACGTTCCCCTGGTCGTGTGGATAGCCTGTGCAATGAAATCCTAGACCCCTACGGGCGCGGCAAGTCACCCGCCAAAACCTGAAGCGAGGCATCCCCCTTCAGCAACGTGAATGGACCACCCAGCACTTCACGGAATCCGGTAACTTGGGCACCCCTCCTGGGTCAACCTGTACCCCCTACGAGTGCGGCGAATAGCCCGCCAATCCTAGAGTGAAGCCCCCTCCGTCTCAATGCCATGAGATGCGTGCTTGTTGCCCTCTAGAACCCGGCAATCCGTGCACCCCTCCACGGGGCAATCCTAGTACAGAAAGTAAAATATACATACAACGGGTACATCGACCGCAACCAGGTCGTGCCCCAAAATAATAATACAAACAGGCAGTAACGGCAGTCCACATGTCGGACGCTCGCCCCGCAATATCAAATGTACATAATACAATCACAACTGTACTAGCATTGCATCCAGGCTATCCCCCACGACCGATCCGCAACATCACAGCAAAAACAGAACATCAACGTGAAAGTCACGTTCGCAAATCCGTCTAACCGGGCTATAGCAGTTAGACCGGATTTACCGATCGAGTGACATTCACGGTCGCAGATATAATGTAAATACTGTGAAATAATGTGTTTAAAAAATATCCGATCGATCAAAATATAACAAGTGGGCCCCAAGTACTACTGTAGCACATCAAGAAAATCTGGGCCCAATATTAACATTCCAAAACCCCTAAAATCACCCCAGAAGCCCACTGGAGAAATTTGGCCCATTGATCTTTACATACTGCGGCGGAACCGCGGCCCAAGGTGGGTTTTGGCCGCGGTTCCGCGCTCCCCTTGATGGATCAATGACCCGAATTTTTCCAGAAGCCTTATAACTTCCTGTACAGTACTTTTATACAACCTGAAAAATTTTTCGAGACTGAAAAAAAACAACAGAAAACTGTCGTGGGTGATATTGGGTTTTCGGAACATTTCTTCGATCGGAATTGTAAAACACATTAAGGAAAGCTAGACTAAGTTAATGGCGAGGCTCTGATACCACTGTAAGTGCACGGCGGCGCCCCGGCCGTCAATCCGACGGCCAAATGCGGAAGCGGTGATAAACTTAAATTTTACTTGAACTGGCAAACCGTCGCGCACTAATACCCGGATCGAACCATTAATTAGTCCTAGCTAACTACAAGAAAGGGAATAGAGATATACCGACGATCCAAGTCCTCCGGTCTTCTCGTCATCGTCCCGATCTCCTGCGGAATGTCCCGTCTCCTCCTCGTCGCCGGAAGTGCATCACATCGCCTACTTCTTTTACGGGCTCCCACCTCAATGCCGAGGCAACTCGGGCACGAAGCCGGCTACTCGACGTGCCCAAGGTTCGCTGTAGAATATGTAGTCCTCAAGTCTCACTTTGGGGTTGTGGAATTGCCATTTGGTGGAGGAATGATACTTGGAGCTTTTGGGATTGATCTTGTGGGATTTTTGCAACATGAAATGAGCCAAACATCCCCACCAAAAATTTGGGACAGCCCCACAATGCTTGGGCCGGCCATGAAAGGTGAGGGAGGGGAAAGAATGAGAGAGCCATCCAAAAAAAGGAGAGAGTGGGAAGACTATCATGCAAAAAGAAATCATGAAAAGAATATGGTCACCATCACACCCACTCTCAACTACTCATCAACAACCATGATAGCACCAAATCCAACACTCCAACAAGCTAATGATCACTTCCAAAAGTCATTCCATCATGAAGAAGCTAGAAGTCAAGGTCAAGGAAAAGCTATCATGATACAACAAAAAGCAAAGACCCCCCTCCACAAATGCCTATTTGCAACAATGCAAATAAGCCCTCCTCCACCAATCTTCGGCCAACGAACGGAACAATGGAAATCGGCCGAAACGGAAAGCAAACTGGCAACTCCAGAAAACTGGTCCCATAATAAATTACAGGAAAACCCCGATACTGTGCATACACACCCGCATTTGTATTCCGACCGAAATACAAATGCAATGAGACAAAATCTACACTGTACTATACTAGGATCCGGCTTAAACCAAAGCCGGCTAGTAATATCCGTTCGATCCTGATCCGTGCAATACCGCACGTATCTGATCGAACCCTGCCATATACCCATACGGCCTATAGTACAAACTGTCCGATCCTGATCCGTGCAATACCGCACTTATCTGATCGGACCTTGCCATATCTCCATACGGCCTCTACAACCTTTCGCCCGAAAGCTGAGTAACTGAATGTGGGGGACTCTAAAGACTCGTCAACACCTTGGTTGTGGATTTAACCACTAGCACGTCAGAGGTATAAGCCAATACGTAACGGGCTACCAGGTACTGACTAAAATGGATGTCTGTGAGCGAACTCAGCCTGACAACCCTGCTGAGCCTGTCAGTGACAATATCCGTACAGTCCGGTCCGTTCGTCTATGAGCATCGCATGGCGGGCCTAGGGGGTTGGTAAAAGTCAGACCCCCAAAAGCGGTACAAGTCGTGTCGGAGTGTAGCCCAGAACACCCTGAGATACTACTGGAATACCTACCAGTAAATCTCCTTGCCTCGGCCGAGGGCTTCGTGTAATGGCTCTCCTAGACACAGCACGACCTCACCCCCAATACCGGGAGAGACGAACACCTAAAGATACGCTCACTACCTCCATGTGGCTCGGGACTGTACCCAACTAAAACCTGTTTGCACGACTCCTTTGAGCCGTGGTAGGGTAGTAATCAAAGTACAGTGGGAACTCACACAAGACAAATGACGATCCCCAGGTCGATGAACTAACCTGTACACATGTCACCAGGGAACTGCCATCTGACGTCTGGTATATGTCCAACTAGCATGTTCCCGGCGAGTCCTGTCCGGTGTACTCATAACCCAATGAGCACCTGTATACATCTTAGGTGATCCAACTGACACCAGTGGCTTGTGAGACCGGCCACCGCCCCTCGTCGGGGTCTCGACTGTATACACTAGTCTACTAAGGAAAATCGATGCCCTGTCTCGAAACTCTCACGACTAGGGACCTTTTAAGGATATGCTTATAGACCCCCAGCTCCCACTTATATGATCGCCCTCATACTGCTGGTGGTCAAACAAGAATCCTAGGGGCTCTATCAACGTGTAATAGCGACGTGTCAGGTCACTTAAACCAGTACACGATGATAAAGGTAAACCAGATAGCATACTATCATCTCGAGTAAGACTGTCCTACCGGGATAGGTCCTCCATCAATCATTACAATCACGTACCTGTGACCTAATAATTGACTCTGAGGGCACTATCTCCAACAAGGAGGTGGTGGACCGGATCTACAAAGGTTGTAGTCACTTTCCCTTAGCATTTAATTCGATTACATGCTTGCTTCGCCTCATTATCTAGTTAACGATCCGTATTAGGGTTTGTAGGCACTTGTAAAATTTTGATTTGTGCATGTTTGATCACTTGTGAGACTCCATTAGAGTGCCTAGGAACCCTACAGTGGTATCAGAGCCTAGCTAGAGCCTTAGGCGAAGTCCCTACAGAATTAGAAGTCCGATCGACCCAAAACCCCGACTTGAAAATGCTCTCTGGACAATTCTGTAAAATGTGGATTTTTGTAGATTAAAAATATTCAGAAAAATCAGCAGGAAGATCTAAAGCTTACTGTAAAATTCGAGGGCCTGATTCCATAAAGGCGCCGCGGATCCGCGGCATGAGCTTGCTCATGCGGCGGTTCCGCGGCCATTTTGTCGTTTTGTGCATCCAATTTTGCACAGTAATTCTTAGTTGTCTGTGCTGGCTTTCCTGGGGATTTTAATAATTTTTTCCAGATTTGCATTTTCTGGGTCGTATTAGGGACTCGGTATATCGATCGGATTGTCTAATTCTGTCTGTGTGCTTTTCCGGATAATCTTAGAATATGTTAAAAAGTTCGACCGAATATAAATACCCACTTTTTCCCCTGCCGGGAAATTTCCAATTGTTGGATTTTTCCATAGTTTAACGATGTTCTAAGTAGTGCAAGTAACGCGATAGACCCTCTAGAAGACAACAAACCTTAACTCGATTATGTGACCGTCTTGAACTGCCCTTTGAACCTTCGGGTTTGGGGTAGTACGGCGTGCCACATGTGAGGCGTTGGCTTGACCCTTCTACGGCTGGACCGTTGGTACTGAGGCACGAACTGAATGTTGTTAGACTTATTTCTTGTGTTGAGCTGTTTCGGGAAATCTTGGGTGTTCGATTGTTTGATCGGAAAGTTTAACATTTTCTATTTATCCGGAATGTGATACAATAATTGGAAATCACAAGTAGTTATGAGATAACTGAATGAATGTTATAAACATAGCAGTTTAGTCTCACTTGATCGGTTGCCACGGAATTTTGATGAGATCAAAAGTCCGTCGCAATCACGTAGCGTACGCGGATACTCGCCGGGTAAACTTAATAGACAGCCTCACTCCATAGCCCCGACCAAGTGACTGTAGGAGAACCCCGTCGCCGAAAGCATCCGTTCGGGTGCTCGCGGCAGCGGTGTTCCGCCTTGGTGCACTTTGTCGACGGCGTCGGGGGTGCGGCCGCCTACTAAAGTTGGCGACGAGTATTCGATCAGAATGTCGGGAATCTTGTTGAATTACCCGACTTTATATTGAAAAAGTGTTTTCGATTTTGAGACTAAAATGCGGGGTTTATAATTGTTAGGCATGCGATGTCTAAAGAATTCATTTGATCAGGCATGCGATGTCTGAGGTGGTTGTGGATTCCAACTGTTGTAGTTTTACACTTTCTTTTCTGTGACCGTAAGTGTAATATGTGATATCGCCGGTTTCGTTGCTATATGTCAACGACAATTGGGATGCGCATATTTACTTACGTTGATGACATGTGATGTTATGTGTTGCTGGATATGTTATATTGGATCGTCGTATTTGAATAGCCGGGGTTTTTTTATGTGAGATGAGTGTTTTTCATTTTCATTCATGTAAAAATTTGTATGTAATATTCTTTTATTGGGGCACTTCCAGGTTGCGGATGTTGTCACCACTTGTATATTATTTACTTTTCTGCACTAGGATAGACCCAAGGAGGGGGGCACAAGTAACCGGGTTCTGGGGTCCAGTGGGAGACCAACTCGAGGAGTCGAGTCCGGGTCTCCTAACCCTAGAATTGGTAGGGTTACTTGCCGCTCTCGTAGGGGTCTAGGGGTGTGGGATTGGCTATTCATCACGACCGTGGAATCCGTGTTTTATACTGGCTCGTATTGAAAACACGGACGTCCTAGTATATCCAATATTTCATATGTATCTTCTGCTGTGATTTATCTGTGATCTTGTGATGTTCTGTGACAGATATTATATATAGTATATATGATATATTATATTGACGTTGCTTATGTTTTACACCCGCGCTAGCCCTGCCCCGCTCTCCCGTTAGTTACCTAACCTAACGGTGCAGACGGGACATCGAGGCAAATGCGGATGGCATAAGCGTACGTTATATTTATCTGTGATGATTAGGTGGACTTAAATGATGGGATATTCATTAATGAGATTAATGAAAGAAAATAAACCTAATAGATGTTGTGGAATCGAATTTCAAAATAAAAACAGGTAGCTACAGTTCTTGCTTTGCATCGCGGTGTTCATTGTAGAACATTCTGCACCTTATTCGATGGGGAAAGGACCGAGATCCCATCACCGGGAGTGACTCCTTTAGCAATAACTGGCAGATGCTACACACTCGGTTTGTCTTTTGATCGCTTCTATTGTTTCTGCTTTGCACAGTGATATATATGATATATCCCGCACCTCATTCGACGAGGAAAGGGCCAACGATCCCTTCTCCGGGAGTGATCCCTTTAGCAAAACTAGAAAAGCCTCAAAAACATTCCATTTAAAAACCATTTGATTCTGCAACGAGATCAAGTTCAAAGCGTTAAAGGTTTTCATAAAAACCAGCCGCAACCCTCCGTCATTTTAGAAAGTAGAGTACTTAGTATTCGTGCTGTGTTTGTTGACTTTAGTTAAGGCACAGTGTACGGTAGCTAAGTGATGTCTTCCTACACCGCATATGATGCGATTAGTTAGGACAGTCGCGTGACTTTGTTGACCTTAGTTAAGGGTCATGTGGGTGGGTCTAATTAATCACGAAATGACGGGTAGAACTTGACTAGTACTTATGATTTGTTGACCATAGTTAAGGTCATAGTTGCTAGGGGTAAAAACCTTTATCGGGATTTTCAAGTGTTGAAACATGCAATGAGATTGCATACCTTCTATATGATAGTTGGATCCCGATACCCACTGCGAGTAATTGTTACTCCTGGGAGAGTTTTGCACTTTACAATTAGCCGATCAAGTAGGTGTCTAGAAAGGTGTCAACAGGGTTACGCCTCTGGGAAAACGAGGTTTACTGTTATTAGGTCCGTGCGAAAGCATTGGGAACCTCCCTCAAAGTACCGACACTGGCCTGGCTGAAAGATTGGCGAACTTGTAGAGTGTAATTAATCCCGGCTAGTCTTTCCTTTTAAGGTTTGAAGGAAGATTTGATAAAAACAGTGGGAGCCATCCTGATTAGATAAAATATATAACCAATCTGATCTTGCAAGAGCGCACGCAGAGTGTTTTCTTCTCTCTCTCTCCTGGTAGCGACCATATCACGCCTTAACCAAGATAATAAAATGGATGTATTGACCGAACCCGCTTGTTATTCTGAGCTGGGGAACGTTGGTCCCGCTCCAACTTATAATTGTTATAAGACAGAGCAGGAAATTGGGGAATACCAGAATTCCTATGCCGCCCAAACGAAGAAAGTGCATATGATGCATCTCCTTCGGGTGTGTTCATTACAAAGAACTGTTTCTCAGTATCCTCTGCATCCTGGGTATATAATACCTGATCAGGATCCCAGATATGTAATCTGTTACATAGGGCTACAAAAAGGTAGAAAAACTGAGAACGGGTGATAAGTTTCATGAGGCAGAAAACGGGGCAAGTGTTGCAGCCAAGTCTGTTGGTCACTGTCACCCTGTATTACGAATACATTGATTCTGAACAAATGCTGTTAGATACCGAACCTGATATACAAAATCATATCAGTCTCTTTATTAGTAAAGAAAGGATATAATTTTGTATTGATGGATAATGTTTTGAACATTTCCTATATCAAAAGTTGATCGGTTCAGGCACGTTATCTAAAAGCATTGACGTTCTAAATCAAACTACAGTTCCTTGTATACTGAACACACACAAGAGGAAGAGTTCAAAAATGAACAAATTCTTCTTGAGGTATTGTAGACTAGGTCATATCAATGCGACCCGACTAGCTGAAGTTACATTTAGATGCATATTTAAATCAGTTTGAATTTACATCTTGTGAAACTTGCCAGTCATGTCACAAAGATATAATGACACCAGCTCTGTTTACTGGAAACTGAGAAAGAGTTAGTAAACTCTTGGGACTGATGCATGATGATGTATGTAAGGTCTCCTGTCTACACATGCCAGGACTGGTTCTTTATACTTCATTATATTCTCTGATAATCTCTCAAGATTCAGTCATATATTCCTGTTGAAATATAAGTCCGAACCTTTTGAGGTATTCACAGAATATAAGTAGGAAGTAGAGAACCAATATACGGGTATAAGTATTATGTCCTATGATGAGATCAGGGAGGAGCATACTTGTGCATGGAATCCTTGGACTATTCTAAAGGAAAATGAGATTCTCTCTCAGTATTACTCCTCTGAATACACCACAGCACAACGGTGTATCGGGGCGGAGCAATCACACAATATTAGATATCGTGTGCTCTATGATGAGTATTACTGAGTTACCTATTTCCTTTTGGGAGTTATGCGCTTGAGAAGCTGCATACCTATTGAATTAGGTTCGAATCAAATCAGTGCCTACCATTCCATATGAGATATGGTATGGGAAGAGCCTATCTCTTAAGTAAGTTATGATTTGGGATTGTCCGGCCTATGTCAAAAGCAAATTCCGGACAAGATCGAGGCGAGATCAGTTCTGTAGAACTGGAAAGGTTCCAGCTGTACAAAACTGCTAATGATTTGACAGAACCAATGAATTCAATAGTTCCCGACGAACCTCAGCCTCTCCGCCGATCTAGTAGGGTTCCTCACCCACCTGAGAGATACCTCGGTTTCTCGATGACAGTGGGAGCGAGTATTGCATCATGAGATGATGACCCAACTAGATTCGAGCAGGCCATCAATAGTAAGGACTCTGTAAGAATGGCTTGATGCTTAGCCATCTGAGATGGAATCCATATACACCAACAAAGTATGGACTTTGGTTGCGATATCTGAGGGTTAAATCCCCATCAGGAGCAAGTATATCTTGAGAAGATTACTTGGTGTAGATGGACAAGTTGAGACTTTCAAAGCTAGACTTGTTAAAGGTTTTCGTCATCAACCAAGCACGGATAATGATGAAACCTTTTCCAGGGACTATGCTTAAGTCCATCCAGATCCTACTTGCCACGGCTACATACCATGACTACGATATTTGATGGTTGGGTGCCATGACTACTTTTCTAAATAATGATTTGGAAGAGAACGTCTATAAGAACACAGCCAGAGGGCCTCATAGACAGTGGGAGCAGCGGAAACGTGTGCAAGATGCTTTATAGGATAAAGCAGGCATCGCGGAGTTGGAACATCTGTTTTGATGGATTAGTCAAAGAAGTTGACATCATCAAAATGGTAGATGAACCTTGTATAAACAAAAAAGTAGTAGGGAGTATGGTGACGATCCTCGTAGAGTACGTGGATGACATACTCTTATTAGGGAAGGAGTTTCCTATGCTACGCTCGATCAATCTCCGCTTATCACAATGATTTTCCATATAGGATCAAAGTGATACATACTAAATCCTAAGCTTTGGATCTATGAGATAGATCTAATTGGATGTTAGGATACTCACCAGTTGTAGTGAGATGGTATCAATCGATCCTGGGGAGAATTGCTGGAAGTGTTCCAGGGTGATAAAGACGACTGAATATCAGTCACAGGCATTGTCTTTACCCTCAGTAAAGGGATGGTATGTTGGAAGAGTTCCAAGCTAGATACCGTGACAAACTAGACGATAAAGGCTGGTAACATCGCTATTAAAGATACTGCTAAAGAGGCAGTTTGGGTGTATATTGGTTCATAAGATGAACTAGGTTCCTGCCATTCTATGACAATGGAAGTGTGGCTTCGGCCCTGGAACCCTGGTCCCATCAGTGACCCAGAAAAATTCTGAGGCAGCATCACCTGATCATGGAGATAGTTGATCTCCAGGGTGATCGAGGTTAGGAGAGAAGACTCAGAGGAGAACACGGCGGATCCACTCACGAAGGCCTTTTCCCAAAGAGAGACTTTATGGGATGGTTGAGTATGTGATACTGCAACCACTGCTACAGATGGCCCTAGTGCAAGTGGGAGATTGTTAGTTATATGTATGCCCTAGAGGCCATTACTGTACATTGGATGTATATTGTAGTGGATGCTGGGACATATATAGGTAGGACTTTCTTGCTCGACATGATAGTACGCTATCTGGTTGCTCTTTATCTTAACGTGTATACCTTCTGTCTCTCTGATTACATGTTGATAAAGCCCTTAGGATGTGTACTCGACTTCCAGGACTATGATGCAGATCATACTAGTGGGGCCTGCGTAGTCAGTCAGTACATCCTTCAATGTTCCTAGTCGTGGGAATATCGAGATGGGGCATCGATATTCCAGAGTAGACTAGCGTATATCTTCTCGACCCATGCGATGGGCGATGGATGATCCCATATCCATTAGTGTTTGACATCAGAGATGGTATACGGGTGCTCAGTGGAGACTGTGTACACTGAACGGACTCGCCGAGAACTCCCAGATGGTATTATACCTCACGTCAGATGGCAGTTCTCTAGTGCCACTGGTACAGCTTAGTCTGTTGACCCGAGATCGTCATAGAGTCTTGTGTGTCTCCCACTGTGCTTTGATTTCCACCCTACCACGGCTCTACTGAGTCGTGCAAACAGGTGGTTTTTGGGTACAGTCCCGATTCACATGGAGGCAATGAGCGATAGGAGGGGATTCGTCTCTCCCGGTATTGGGGGTTGATGTTGTGCTATGCACGACTGGCCATAACAGGAAATCCCTGGCCAGGGTTGCTGTGATATACTGGTAAGAGTTATCAGTAGTTTCACGAAAGTTATGGACCTTACGTCGGCATGACTTATCAAGCTATTGGGGTCTGACGTTTTACCACCCCTAGGCGAGATATGCGACATATCAGACGAACAGACCGGACTGTACGGTAAGTGTTACTGCTTGGATTCACAGGAGTGTGAGCGGGCTTGCTCGTCGATCTTCTGATCGCTCAATACCCGGGTGGCCGTTACGTTTAGCAGACCGCTTGCGGCTTGTGGTTGTTTGATATGATCATCATCTGCTGCCGGCGTATTGACGAGTCTTTAGAGTCCTACATAGAGGTTTCCTGGCTCAAGCGAAACGAAATAGGAGCGCATATGAGATATGTGCGGGACCGAGAATAATGCGTGTATGTGATACCGTATTTCATTCACGCGATGAATGTGTCGAATGGTTGTATGCGATATAACCTAGTTATCGAATCAAGGATTGATTCGATAAGCCGATACATTGGATACTAGCCGGTTATATGCGATATGACCGGATCATTGAATCAAGTGTTGATTTAATAATTTAATGTATAATTATATATTTGATATATTACTTTGTATTAACTAGTATTGGTTCACTTTAAATGGATTTACTCACTTGGTTTGTGCACATTGTATATGTGATATATTTTGTGCACATGATTGTATCATGTTTGATGATACATGCAAGCTAGGGTTAGTGTAAAGAATTAGACCATGGTTAAGTTTATGATTAGGGTTTTCTTTTTATTTACTTATTCATTTATTTATTCTTTTTGTTTATTTTGGAAAAAGAAAATGATAAAGAAAATAGAATGGTGGCTTGATTTGTTTGTAGTTGAAGTTTCTTGAAACTTTGACTAAGTCACCATTCTTGTCTCATCTTTAACCCTAACCATTCAAGTTAACCATGGTCCATTCTCTACAACTAACCAAGGGTTAGTAAATGATAAGTATTGATTTATTTATCATTTACATAATACTTATCATATTCTTTTTCTTCATCTTCTTCTTCATCTTCAACTTGAAGAACGCTTGCACCATCAATGGAAACTAGCCAAAATGAGTGAGAAATCCAAATCTAAAGTCTACCCACATCCTATTTCTTCATCCTCAACCTATTGCCAAGTTGTATAGGGTGTTTCCTTCACAAGTTTTCAAGGCTTGGTGAAGTTGGAGCTTGTTCTTGTGATGCCTCGACGTAGATCATCTTCGGCATCGAACCGACGATCAAGCCCGCCCATTCTTCGATGATGCCAATGCTAGAGTCAAGGGTTCGATTTGGACAGCGGAGGGAGATCATCGCGGAGCTTAGGAGGTGGTGGACCGGATCTACAAAGGTTGTAGTCACTTTCCCTTAGCATTTAATTCGATTACATGCTTGCTTCGCCTCATTATCTAGTTAACGATCCGTATTAGGGTTTGTAGGCACTTGTAAAATTTTGATTTGTGCTTGTTTGATCACTTGTGAGACTCCATTAGAGTGCCTAGGAACCCTACAAGTATGCTATCTGGTTTATCTTTATCATCGTGTACTGGTTTAGGTGACCTTACGAGTCGCTATTGCACGTTGATAGAGCCCCTAGGATTCTTTCTTGACTACCAGCAGTATGAGGGCGATCATATAAGTGAGAGCTGGAGTCTATAAGCACATCCTTAAAAGGTCCCTAGTCGTGAGAGTTTCGAGACAGGGCATCGATACTCCGGAGTAGACTAGTGTATACAGTCGAGACCCAGACGAGGGGCGGTGGCCGGTCTCACAAGCCACTGGTGTCAGTTGGTTCACCTAAGATGTATACAGGTGCTCATTGGGTTATGAGTACACCGGACAGGACTCGCCGGGAACCTGCTAGTTGGGATTATACCAGACGTCAGATAGCACTTCGCTGGTGACATGTGTACAGGTTAGTTCATCGACCTGAGATCGTCATTTGTCTCGTGTGAGTTCCCACTGTGCTTTGATTACTACCCTACCACGGCTCAAAGGAGTCACGCAAACAGGTTTTAGTTAGGTACAGTCCCGAGCCACATGGAGGCAGTGAGCGGATCTGCAAGGGTTCGTCTCTCCCGGTATTGGGGGTGAGGTCGCGCTGTGTCTAGGAGAGCCAGAACATGAAAAGTCCTTGGCCAAGGCAGGAGATTTGCTGGTAGGTATTCCAGTAGTATCTCAGGGTGTTCTGGGCTACACTCCGACACGACTTGTACCGCTTTTCGGGGTCTGACTTTTACCAACCCCCTAGGCCCGCCATGCGATGCTCATAGACGAACGGACCGGACTGTACGGATATTGTCACTGACAGGCTCAGTAGGGTGTCAGGATGAGTGCGCTCATCAACGTCCCTTTTGGTCAATACCTGGTAGCCCATCACGTATTGGCTTATACCTCTGACGTGCTAGTGGTTAAATCCACAGCCATAGTATTGACGAGTCTTTAGAGTCCACCACACTCAGTTACTCAGGTTTTGGGAGAAACGCTGTAGAGGCCGTATGGAGATATGGCAGGGTTCGATCAGATACATGCGGTATTGCACGGATCGTGATCGGACGGATTTAACTAGCCGGCTTTGGCTTAAGCCGGATCCTAGTATTAGATAGTGTAGTTTTGTCTCTTTGCATTTGTGTTTAGTGGGAATACAAATGCGGGCACGTATTTGCAGTAGTGGGGTTTTCCTGTAATTTATTACGGAATCGGTGTTCTGGTGTTGCCAGTTTGCATTCCGTTCCGGCCGGTTTCTTTTATTCCTTCACGGCCGGACTATCCGTTGGAGGATGTTATTTGCATATTTGCAAATAACATTTTATGGAGGGGTTTCTTGCATAATTTTAGCCTCTTCATCATGAGATTCTATTCTAGTCTTATTCATTGCATTTATTGTGATGGTTTAGTGAGTGGATTGAAAAGGAATATGGTTGTGACCATTTTGATATTAGATTATTGATTTTATTCTCTTGTATTGTTTTTTCCTTTTTCCTCCACCATGATTTGGGCCAGCCACTATTCCAGGGAGAAGAGTGATTGTTTTTTAGTGTGTGGCTATTAATTTTCATATCATGCATTAAAAAATTGAAGGGGGTCCTAGCTAATTTAAAAAGAGCTCATTCTTTTCACAGCAAGAGAGAGCATGCTCCAATTTTCTTTTCTAGCAAGCATCCATGAAATTCTTGTGTACAAATTCCTCCATAAATGGCAACCTCTTAAACCCCAAAGAGACATGGCTACTACACTATTCTACAGCATCCCTTGGACGCGTCGGCTAGCCAACATCGCGCCCGAGTTGCCTCGGTCCAGAGGCGGGAGCCCATAAAAGACTTTGGCGATGTGGTGCCCTTTCTGACGAGGAGGAGATGGACGGAGTTTCCGCAGGAGATCGGAGTGGAGACGAAGACCGAAGGACACGGATCGCTTGGTATACTTCTCTACCCGTATTTTACTTTGCTAGTTGCTAGGTTAATGGCCCGATCCGGGTGAAAAGTGCGCGGTGGTGCCAGTTCAATAGTTTTGAAAGATTTTGTTTCCGCGTTTCCGGCGTCGGATTAACGGCCGGGGCGCCGCCGCGGACTTACAGCATCTACCTGGGGACCGTTACGTACAGCTAGTACCGGTTGTGGCCTGTGGTTAAACCCACTGCCAGCGTAGTGTCGAGCCTTTAGAGTCCCACACAGAGGGTTACTCGCCTTTGGGCAAAACAGAGTAGAGGTTGCATGGTTTTGCGACGGGGTTCGTTCACATCGGCGCACTTGTGCACTTTTGGTGTCATGACAGTTATTACTAGCGGGCTTTGGTTTAAACCAGATCATAGTATTTGTTTTGGGATTGGTTTTGTCTCAGTGTATTCGTCTTCCTTGGAACACGGATGCGGGTGTGTATGCACAGTTGACAGAGGCAGAGGCAGAGGATTCTCATTAGGGTTGTTGACCTTTTGGCTTTGGTTGACTTGTTGACTGTTGACTTTTTCTAAACCCTAATGAGAATAAGAAATATGATTAATAATATTAATTAAGGATTATTGTGCCATGGTTGAGTTGAACATTTGACTTTTGTTGACTTGTTGACTTTGTTGACCGGTTGACCATTGTGGACTTGTTGACCATCATCATTTCATTTCAATGATGATTCTTGTTCTTTACAAAATGCATTAAATGCATGAAATGATAATGGTCATTGAAACTAACCATCACAATTCTTAATTATTATTATCATCATTATTCTTGCTTTTGTGAGCATGGTTGTATTATAAGAGCTCATTCTATCATTTTCTTTCTCTCTCTTAGAAAGAAAGCTCTTCCTCTTCCTCTCTCAAAGTTTAAGTGTTCCATGAGTTGGAAATCATGAACCTTTGAGACAAAACTACCATAACTCATCTCTACTCATTCTAAGGTTCTAGGTTTAGCAAACCAAGCACCTTAGTTATCTCTAGGTTGAGATAGGAGCTCAAGTTCGAGGCCCTCGGGTGGATCCATCTACGGTAAAGAGGAGACGACGAGGAGGAGCCATTCAAGCCAATACAAGGAGCAAGCAAGGAGGAGAACCACCAAAAGAGGAGAAGGAGTTCAAGACCTAGGTATAACCATTCTACATAGTAGCTAGAATTTGTTAGTTTTTGTTTAGCAAAGATCCTTCATGGATGGTCCATGTTACCTAGTTAAAAAAAAATTGTTTTTACCTATTCCGCCTCCACGAAAGAACCGGGGTGGGTAACGTGGACCTAACAGTGGTATCAGAGACTAGCTAAACAACAACTAACTGTTAGCAAAGTGTTTAGAACTTCGATCCGGTAAAAATCCCAAAAACATGTCAAAAACCCAAGCTTTCTGCCGTTTTTAAAAAATGCTCTAAAAATTATTCTACATGTCTTAAAAATCGGTGCAGGGTTTTCTAGGAAAATTCAAGAAAGTTGAGCCCACGACTCGGCCAACTCGTATCGGAAGCGCGGCGGAACCATGCGTTCCGCCGCGGATCCGCGGCCGAGTTGACTCGGTCGCGACTCCAACTTCTTGCAGCTTTCTCTTTTTGGTATGTTGGGATTTTTAAGATGTTTTGTTTCTGCCCAGATTTTCCAGAGAACAATGTTTTGTTGGGGTAGTAACAAATTGGTATTTTGATCGAAGTTCTATGAAGTTTAGCTATTTTGTTATATCTGTAATGTGATATATGCACTGAACGTCGGCTAATCGCTATGCGTCGATTAGTGGGGGTTGTGCATATCTGTGATCTGTAATGTTGTTGGATTGTGTATATGAGCTTGTTGGATTGTCGCGGATGAATAGCCGGGTTTTTGTGAGATGAGAGTTTCTTTATCTTTCATTTGATGTAATATGTAAATTGATGTAATACTATTTTTATGGCCGCACATCCGGGATGAGGTTGTAGCCGCCATTGTATATTATTTCTTTTACTGTTTTTGCTCCTAGGATGGATCCAAGATGGGGTGCACAAACTACCGGATACGTTGAAGTGCTGAGTGGCCTACTCACGTTGTTGAGGGAGGCTGCATCACTTCGGGTATTTGGCGGGTAGTTTGCCGCACCCGTAGGGGTCTAGGGTGGGGTTTTGCCTATTCATCGCGACCGTGTAATCCGCCATTCGTTGCAGGCTCGAACGAAACGCGGATTCCTAGCATATCCAATGTGTTCATCTGTGATCTGGAATGGCTATCATTGCATTTGACGAATGTATATATCTATATATGATATCTAGTAGGCGTTGCTTATGTTTTGCATCCGCGCTAGTCCAGCCCCCGCTCTGTCGTTAGTTAAGTAACGTAACGGGTAATGACGGGGCCCCGTGGCGAATGCGGATGGCATAAGCCTACGTCATATTTTCGTTGTTTTCTGCAATGGTAGAATTAATTGATGGGACGCATTATATTAATGCAAAGAAAAAAACAAACCTAAAAGACGTTGTTGGAACAATTTTCAAAAAGCTGTTATTGCAAAGACGTTCTCTTTTGTTTTGCATAGAGGTATTCGGTTATGAATGCACAGCACCTCATTCGACGAGGCAAGGGCCGAGATCCCTTCATCGGGAGTGACCCCTTGGACAAAAGTTTGCGTCAGGGTAATAACTTCATTATAGTCGATTATTCTTGCTTTGCATCGAGGTATTCAGTTTGGAATATCCTGCACCTCATTCGACGAGGAAAGAGCCGAGATCCCTTCACAGGGAGTGACCTCTTTAGCAAATGTTTTCGCCGCTATGTTTTCAAAAAGGGCAACCATATTCCTTCAACTATATCAAGTTCATTACGTTAACGGGTTTTCGCCAAAACCTAGCCGTAGCCCTCCGTCATTTCGGATTGGTATTACTTAGTATTCGTGCTACGTATTTCGTGCTCAACCGAGGCGTAGTGAACGGTAGCTATGTAATATTTTTCTGTAGCATATAATGTGATTGGTTGGGACAGTCGTGTGGTCATTTTGGCTCAGTCAAGGACTTGTACGGGTGGGTCTAATGCAATCAAGATAATGATGGGTTGAACTTGACTAGGATCCTTTTGATATGTTGGCTCAGTCAAGGTCACTTGGGTCCTAGGGGTAAAAACCACATCGAGAGTTTCTAAAGAAACTGAAACTTGCAGATTTAGCATACCTTCTGGAGTGTAGTGACTAGAGTGGATTCCATCTAGGTCATTACACAATGATAGTTGGATCCCGATCCCACTGATGAGTTGGATTACTCTCGGGAGATTATTTCACTTAACAATCAATGCTATAAACCAAGTAGGTGTCTAGAACGGTGTTAGCGTGGCTACACCTCCAGGAAAAAGAGGTTATTTAATTAAGGAACTTCACGAAAGCGTTGGAAAACCTCCCTCGAAGTACCAACACTAGCCTGGCTGAAAGGTTAAGCAAGTATTGTGACGTGCAACTAATCCCGACTAGTTCTTCTTTTAAAGGTTTGAAGAAGAATTTGAGGAAACAGTGGGAGCCATCCTGATTAGATAAATTAATAAACCAATCTAATCTTGCAAGAGCGCACGCTGAGTGTTTCTTTTCTCTCTCTCCACGTAGCAACCATTTCACGCCCTAATCAAGATAATAAAATGTATCGCTTGACCGATCCGAATTCTTATTCGGGGCTGGGGAACGTCGGTTCGGCTCTAACTTGTGACAAAAGTCATAAGTTTGAGCAAGGGAGGGAGGATTGCATAGATTCCAAGGATACCCAGTTGAAGAAGAAGCATAGTTTTGCATCTACTTCAGGTGTTCTTGTAATTGAGAACTGCTTTACGGTCAGCCCTACCTCCTGGGTACTTGATACCGGATCAGGATCTCATATCTGTAATTTATTGCAGGGACTGAGAAAAAGTAGGAAAGTTGCACCTGGTGATATGTCGCTCAGGGTAGCGAACGGAGCATAAGTTAATGCTGCAGCCGTCGGTGAATATCACCTAGTGTTGCCAAATGGCAATACTATAATTTTGAACGATTGCTACTATGTACCTTCCATGGTTTGCAACATAATATCAGTTTCTTTACTCAATAAAGATGGATATAATTTTGTTCTAGATAGAAATATTATGAATATTTACCTTCATAAGGTACTGGTTGCAAAAGGTACACTGTGTAATAGTATCTACATTCTAAATCAGAATACAGTTCTCAATGTACAAAATACACGCAAGAGGAAGAGTTCAGATACGAACGAATCCTACTTATGGAATTGTAGACTTGGTCATATCGGAGAGAAAAGACTAAGTAAGTTGCATAAAGATGGACTCTTGGATACGTTCGAGTTTTCATCTTATGAAACTTGTCAGTTTTGTCTCAAAGGAAAGATGATCAAATCACTGTTCACCGGACATGGAGAAAGAGCAACAGAGCTCTTAGGACACATACACGGTGATGTATGTGGTCCAATGTCTATACATGCAAGGGTGGGTTCTCGTACTTCATCACATTCACTGGCGATCTCTCTAGGTTCGGATATGTGTATCTGATGAAACAGAAATCTGAAGCTTTTGAGAAATTCAAGGAATTCAGAAACGCAGTAGAGAACCAGACTGGCAAAAGTATCAAGATCCTCCGATCGGATAGGGGAGGGGAGTACTTAAGCACGGAATTCCTATATTACTTAAAAGAGAATGGTATTCTCTCTCAGCTTACTCCTCCTTATACACCACAGCACAACGGTGTATCAGAACGGAGGAATCGTACCCAATTGGATATGGTTCGCTCCATGATGAGTAGTGCCGAGTTGCCTCTTTCATTTTGGGGACATGCGCTTCTTACAGCGGCATATCTCTTGAATGATGTTTCGTCTAAATCTGTGCCTAAGACACCATTCAAGATATGGAATGATAAAAGGCCGTATCTTAAACGTATTAAGATATGGGGTTGTCCGGCCTATGTAAAAGTACAAAATCCGGACAAACTTCAGGCACGTTCAGTTCTATGTAAATTTGTGGGATATCCTAAAAACTCTACAGGATATCTGTTCTACCGCACCAAGGAACAGAAGGTGTTTGTATCTCTCCACGCCACCTTTTTAGAGTGGCAATTTCTTGTAAAAGAAACAAGTGGGAGTTCGGTAGAACTGGAAGAAATTCAGCAACCACAAAATGTAACTGAAGATTTGACAGAACCTCAGGATTCAATAACCCCAGACGATCCTCAGCCACTCCGCAGATCTGGTAGGATTTCTCATCCGCCCGAGAGATACTACGGTTTTCTCTTAGACGAGGATCGAGAGGATTGCATCTTTGAAGAAGATGACCCTACCAGTTTCAGGCAGGCCATTATGAGTAGGGACTCTGATAAGTGGCCGGAAGCTATGCAATCCGAAATAGAGTCCATGTACACCAATAAAGTGTGGACCTTAGATATTGCTCCACCTGGGGTAAAACCCGTTGGATGCAAATGGATCTACAAAAGGAAACTTGGTGTAGATGGGCAGGTAGAAACCTATAAGGCTAGACTCGTTGCAAAAGGTTTTCGTCCAAGACCTGGTGTGGACTATGACGAAACTTTTTCTCCAGTGGCTATGCTCAAATCCATTTGGATCCTACTTTCCATTGCTGCCTTCCATGACTATGAAATCTGGCAGATGGACGTAAAAACGGCTTTTCTAAACGGCTGTTTAGAAGAGTGCGTTTACATGGATCAGCCAGAGGGTTTTGTAGACAGTGGGAGCAGCGGGAAGGTGTCCAAGTTGATTAAATCCATTTATGGATTGAAGCAGGCATCGCGGAGCTGGAACATCTATTTTGATGAGGCAATCAAGGAATTTGATTTCATCAAGAACGAAGATGAACCTTGTGTCTATAAGAAGATTGTAGGACGAATTGTCGTGTTCCTAGTCTTGTACGTGGATGACATTATTTTTATAGGAAATGACATTCCTATGCTACAATCGGTCAAGCTATTCTTGTCACAACGGTTCTTCATGAAGGAACTGGGTGATGCCTCGTGCATTCTGGGATCAAGATCTACAGAGATAGATCCAAGAGACTACTGGGACTTTCGCAGTCCGGGTACATAGAGACCGTACTAAAGTGATTTAGTATGGAAGATTCCAAGCGCGGTAATATACCCGCATTGCATAAAATCACCCTCTCTAAGAAGATGTCTCCTAAGACTGACGAGGAGAGGGTTCGCATGAGCACTATACCCTATGATTCGGCGGTAGGATCTATAATGTATGCGATTCTATGTACAAGACCAGATGTAGCTTACGCGCTGAGCATGGTGAGCCGATATTAGTCAGACCCTGGTGAGGGCCACTGGACGGCAGTGAAGAACATTCTCAAGTACCTGAGAAGGACTAAGGAGATGTTCCTGGTTTACGGTAATGGAGACCTCAGGGTCGAGTCCTTTACCGATTCAAGCTTCCAGAGTGACAAAGATGACAGCAAGTCTGTCTCGGGTTTTGTGTTTACCCTCAACGGAGGGGCGGTATGTTGGAGAAGTTCCAAAAAGGATACCGTCGTAGACTCTACGATGGAGGCTGAATACATTGCTGCAAGCGATGCCGCAAAAGAGGCGGTCTGGATGAAGAAGTTCATTAGTGAACTTCAGGTGGTTCCGTCCATTGTTGACCCAATACCTTTGTATTGCGATAACAATGGGGCTATAGCTTTAGCAAAGGAACCAAGGTCCCATCAGAAATCCAGACACATCTTAAGGCGGTATCACCTGATCAGGGAGATCTTTGATCGCCACGAGATCGAGGTATGGAGAGTGGACACAAAAGACAACACGGCGGATCCATTCACAAAGGTCGTCCCTCAAACACAGTTCAAGCGACTTTTTGAGCTATTGGGTATGCGGTACGCCAGCAGCTGGCCTTAGTGCAGACGTTGGGTATGCGGTACACCAATTACTGGCCTTTAGTGCAAGTAGGAGATTGTTGGATATGTATGCCCCAGAGGACATTATTGTATAGTACTAGTTTGTATAATACATTTTGGAGGATTGGGATATATATACGGGTTTACGACAATCTTGCTCGATATAGTAGTATGCTACTTGGTTTGTTTCTATCTTAATATGTGTATATGTTTCTTTTAACATATCGCTAAAACATATTGATGGAGCCCTTAGGATCTTTGCTTGACTAAAGGCGTTGTGATGACGATCACACTAGTGGGGGCTGGGTAGTCTATAAGCACATCCTTATTTTGGTTCCTAGTCGTAGGATTATCGAGACAGGGCATCGATACTCCAGAGTAGACTGGTGCCTACGCTTCTCTTCCCAGCAGGGGAGATGGTCTGTCCCGCAGCCATCAGTACGTCGTACTGGAGATAGTATGCAGGTGCTCGTTAGGTTACGAGTACACTGGACATGACTCGTCGGGAACTGTTGGTTGGTATTATACCTGTCGTCAGTTAACAGTTCCCAGGTGACATGAGTACAGCTTAGTCCGCTGACTTGACACTGTCACTTCGCCTCGAGTGTGTTCCCACTGTTCTTAGATTACTACCCTACCACGGCTCTACTGAGTCGTGCAAACAGGTAGTAGTTGGTTGCAATTCCGAAGCACTTGGAGGAAGTGACGGTTAGACATGATTCGTCTCTCCCGGTATTGAGAGTTGATATCGCGCTGTGTTTAGGAGAGCCATTACACATAGTCGTCCCTGGCCAGGGCAAGCGAGATTTGTTGGTAGTGTTACCAGTAGTTTCTCAGGGTGTTTTGGGCTACACTCCGACACGAATTGTACCGCTATTAGGGGACTGACGTTTACCGCCCCCTAGGCCCGCCATGCGATACTCTCATACGAACAGACCGGACTGTACGGAGATTGTCACATTCAGGCTCAGTAGGAGTTCGGATGGGTTCACCTCATCAGTCTTCTTATCGGCATCTACCTGGGGACCGTTATGTACAGCTAGTACCGCTTGCGGCCTGTGGTTAAACCCACTGCCAGCGTAGTGTCGAGCCTTTAGAGTCCCACACAGAGGGTTACTCGCCTTTGGGCAAAATAGAGTAGAGGTTGCATGGTTTTGCGACGGGGTTCGTTCAAATCCGCGCACTTGTGCACGTTTCGTGTCCGGACAGTTATTACTAGCGGGCTTTGGTTTAAGCCAGATCATAGTATTTGTTTTGGTATTGGTTTTGTCTCAGTGTATTCGTGTTCCTTGGAACACGGATGCGGGTGTGTGTGCACAGTTGACAGAGGCAGATGCAGAGGATTCTCATTAGGGTTGTTGACCTTTTGGCTTTGGTTGACTTGTTGACCGTTGACTTTTTTAAAACCCTAATGAGAATAAGAAATTTGATTAATAATAATAATTAAGGATTATTGTGCTATGGTTGAGTTGAACATTTGACTTTTGTTGACTTGTTGACTTTATTGACCGGTTGACCATTGTGGACTTGTTGACCATCATCATTTCATTTCAATGATGATTCTTGTTCTTTACAAAATGCATTAAATGCATGAAATGATAATGGTCATTCAAACTAACCATCACAATTCTTAATTATTATTATCATCATTATTCTTGCTTTTGTGAGCATGGTTGCATTATGAAAGCTCAATCTATCATTTTCTTTCTCTCTCTTAGAAAGAAAGCTATCCCTCATCCTCTCTCAAAGTTCAAGTGTTCCATGAGTTGGAAATCATGAACCTTTGAGACAAAACCACCATAACTCTTCTCTACTCATTCTAAGGTTCTAGGTTTAGCAAACCAAGCACCTTAGTTATCTCTAGATTGAGATAGGAGCTCAAGTTCGAGGCCCTCGGGTGGATCCATCTACGGCAAAGAGGAGACAACGAGGAGAAGTCATTCAAGCCAATACAAGGAGCAAGCAAGGAGGAGAACCACCAAAAGAAGAGAAGGAGTTCAAGACCTAGGTATAACTATTCTACATAATAGCTAGAATTTGTTAGTTTTTGTTTAGCAAAGATCCTTCATGGATGGTCCATGTTACCTAGTTAAAAAAATTTGATTTTTACCTATTCCGCCTCCCCGAAAGAACCGGGGTGGGTAACGTGGACCTAACATGCAATAACCAAATAGGGATTCTATAAACCTATACAACATCGGGGGTACGGATCTATGTCTCGTACGGCATATCACTCATTATGGAATCATTATCCATATAAATATATATACCTGTCTCTCGGGTCACATCCATGTCAAACTCATATCAGGGGACCTACAAAGATATCAACAATCACATATCGACACGAATCCATAAAATGACATATCACACTATGATATCATATCATATCATATACTCGTTCATCATATTAATATCTCGCATCACATTAAATAAACATCACACTTGTTCTCTTTTAAATCGTACTTATCATGATTCACTTATCATTTCATTTTCTGCTAAGTCAATTGTTCATTAGCATCAACTTCAATCACATTATCGTTTGTAAATCCTATAATCATGTCCGTCGCATATCATTATCAAGATAAAATGATCAAACGATAATCCATATCAATGGTTGCAGGGGTGCTATACGCCATCCACCCGACTTCCCCTGTAGATATAAATCTACTTACCTGCTAAACTCCTCGCTTAGCCGTAGTCGATGCGCTTCGTCGTCACGGAATCCATGCGAAGGTACCAACAATCAATAGGAATTCACAAAGCAATTAACATCAAATTCTGAAATCCAAAAACGGCACGCGGTGCGCTCATAGGTTAGAACCTATAGCCTGCGCTTGCAAAACAACCAAACAACTCTCGTCGTTGATGTAAAAACGTCCAACGCCCAAATAAAATATCTAGTCGTAAAACCAAGAAATCCAAATACCGGAAAACATAGCCGAAACCCTCACAAGGTTCGCTATACATGAAAACTATTACGCCAAAAACCCAAACGTACCAAAACTCATTCACAACACATATAATATCGTAGGTAATAATATATACATCATCACCATGTCCATTAAAACCCACGTCTAATTTTTACCAAAAACCTAGTAAGCAGTTTATATCATTTTAGCGCATTTTAACACAAAGCTAGATCTTTTAAACTATCTAGTGATCGCAATCATCATAAAGCGGCTTAATTAAGTCATCCAAACTATTTCTACCATTTTATCTCATCCAAAACATCTTTTACTGAAACCTAGTTTGCTAATTATCTCAATTAGACAAATAGGAATTTAACAAATATCTTTCTCACAAATGATTAGGTTATCCAAGTCTACACTTCAAGATTAACCACATTAACCATTCAAAACCCTAACTAGTAAACTGTAAAGTGGTTTAAGAAATTATACCGATCGATACGTGTCCTTCGGTCTTTAGCTATCATTCCACGCTCCTCGCGGCATCTCCGATCTCCGGTTTCCTCGTCGAAGTGGCACCATGTCAAAGAATCTTTATACGGGCTCCCGCTTTAAACTGAAGCAACTCGGACATGAAGTTTGCTAACCGAAATGTCCAAGATTGATGTAGAGAGTGTGTAGAATACTTTGTCTCAAGGCACCCAACGAATCGGGTGCAGGTAAATGAAGTTGCCTTTGGAGTAATGAAGTGAATGAGCTAATGGAATTTGCAATGAATGAATTTCCTTCACCAAAAATTGGCTCGGCCAAATGTGAGCATGAATAGTGCTCGGCCACAAATTCTAATTGCTCTCTGTGAATGGAAAAAAGAAATTGATCAAGCAAAGAAAAACTTGCTTGCAATTAAGGTGGGGCCGGCCGCATATAAGTGTTCACTGTGAACAAGAAAGAAGGGGTGAGCACAAGGGATTCAAAGGTGACCACAAGCTAAAATATCAACATAAAAATCTTAAGAATGACAAAAAAAGAAATGAATTCAAAAGATGAGTCACAAATATGACTCATCAATTCAAGAACCTCACAACCATGACTCGCCACTTTGCCAAATGAACCCCCCCCCCCCCGCCAAACAAAAGAATTCGGCCATGTCATGATAAATGATAAATGGAATTTTGGCCAAAATTATATATCAACATCAACCAATAATTAAGTGCATAAATAACACATTAAAATAATATTTTAATTAGGGAAAAATTCTATGTGAACCAAAACTTCCAAATGACCCCCAGAGCCCGCGCACTAGAACTATTCTAGTTAAACTAGGCGCAATCAAGTCTGTACAGATGTTTGATCACAATCGGATTAAAACGGAAAATACCGACTATTTTACCCTAAAACGGAAAAATTCATATATCGATTTCAGAAATGTTACATGAGTATTTTGACTTTGCTCAAGTGTTGAGCTCAAGGGATAATTTGTGTGTGTATGTTGATTCGATCGAAACGTTAAACATCGTTTTGATATTTGATATATATGATACAATATGTGGAACTCATATAGTTTGCCATGAAATCCGTAATATGTGATATTTCGGGTTAACGATGTCTAAGATGATTGTGGATTCCAAATATTGTAGTTTTTCACTTTCTTTTCTGCGACCGTAAGTGTAGTATATGGTGTATCGCCGGCTTCGTTGCTATACATCAACGACAATCGGGATACGCATACTTGCTTACGTTGATGATATGAGATATTTTGTGTTGCTGTGATATGTTATATTGGATCGTCATGTTTTGAATAGCCGGGGGTTTTATGTGAGATGAGGGTTTTTATTTTCATTCATGTAAAATTCATTGCATGTAATATTCTTTTATTGGGGCACATCCGGGTTGAGGATGATGTCACCATTGTATATTATTTACTTTTCCGCATTAGGATAGACCCAAGGCGGGGAGCACAAGTAACCGGGTTCTAGGGTCCAGTGGGAGGCCATCTCGAGGAGTCAAGACCGGGTCTCCTAACCCTAGAATTGGTAGGGTTGCTTGTCGCTCTCGTAGGGGTCTAGGGATGTGAGTTTGGCTATTCATCACGACCGTGGAATCTGTGTTTTATACAGACTCAAAATAAAACACGGACCTCCTAATATATCCAATATTTCATATGATTCTTCTGCTGCTGATATACTGTGATGTGATCATATTATATACGTGAGAAGAATGCTTTATTATTGTATATATGATATATAATAAACGTTGCTTATGTTTTACACCCGCGCTAGTCCTGCCCCGGTATGCCGTTAGTTAAGTAACCTAACAGTGCATAACGGGACACAGTGGCAAATGTGGATGGCATAAGAGTACGTTGTATTTTCGTTTCTTCTGTGATGCTTAGGAAGCTTAAATGATGGGATTCATTAATGAGATTAATGAAAGATAAATAAACCTAAAAGATGTTGTATAATCAAATTTTCGAAAAGGGTAGCTCTAGTTTTTGCTTTGCATAGCAGTATTCCTTATAGAATATCCCGCACCTTATTCGATAAGGAAAGAGCCGAGATCCCTTCACCGGGAGTGACTTCTTTAGCGAAACTAGAAGATGCTACAAACTCACGGTTTAGTTTTTGATTGATTCTATAGTTCTTGCTTTGCATAGTGGTATTTATGAAATATCCTGCACCTTATTCGATAAGGAAAGAGCCGAGATCCCTTCACCGGGAGTGACCTCTTTAGAAAAACTAGAAAAAGCCTCAAAAAACACTCCTTTTCAAAATCACTTGTTTCTACAACGATATCAAGTTTATTAAGCTCATGGTTTTCTTAAAAACCAGTGTAACCCTCCGTCATTTCAGATAAGTGCTACTTAGGATTCGTGCTACGTTTGTTGGTCTCCGTCAAGGCGTAGTGTGCGGTAGCTAACTAGTGTTTATCTGCAACATAAGATGAGATTGGATTAGGGTAGTCGTACGACTTTGTTGGCCTCCGTCAAGGGTCGTGCGGGTGGGTTTGATTCAATCATGAAATGTATGGGTTGAACTTAACTAGCAGCTTATGGTTTGTTGGCCTCCGTCATGGCATAGGACGCTAGGGATAAAAGCATTATCGGGAATTTTAAGTGTTGAAATTTGCAATGAAATTGCATACCTTCTATGAGATAGATGGATCCTGATACCCACTGCGAGTAAGAGTTACTCCTGGGAGAGTTTTACACATGATAATTAGCCGATCAAGTAGGTGTCTAGAAAGGTGTTAACGGGGTTATGCCTCTGGGAAAACGAGATTTATTCTAATTAGGTCTGTGCGAAAGCACGGGGAACCTCCCTCAAAGTACCAACACTGGCCTGGTTGAAAAATTGGCGAACTTGTAAGGTGTAATTGATCCCGGCGAGTCTTACCTTTTAGGGTTTTATGGAAGATTTGATAAAAAGTGGTAGAAGCCATCCTGATTAGATAAGATAATAACCAATCTAATCTTGCAAGAGCATACGCTAAAGTGTTTTCTTCTCTCTCTCTCTCCAGGTAGCGACCATGTCAGGCCTTAATCAAGATAATAAAATGGATGTATTGACTGAACCCTCTTATTATACTGAGCAGGGGAACGTTGGTCCCGCTCCAACTTATAATTGTTATAAGTCCGAGCAGGAAATATGAGAATATCCAGATTCTCACGCCGCCCAAACGAAGAATAAGTATGCCGATGCATCTTCTTCGGGTGTGTTAGTTATCAAGAACAATTTCTCAGTTCACTCTACGTCCTGGGTATTAGATACCGGATCGGGATCCCATATATGTAATATGTTACATGGGCTACGGAAAGGTAGGGAACTAGGAGAGGGTGATCATTCCATAAGAGTAGAGAATGGTGCAAATGTTGCAGCCAAAGCAGTTGGCGAATATCACCTTATATTACCAAATGGTAATACATTGATTCTGAACGAATGCTATTACATTCCGACACTGATATGCAATCTTATATCAGTATCTTTATTGAGTAAAGAAGGATATAATTTTGTAGTACAGGAAAATGTTATGAACATCTTCCTGAATCAAAAGTTGATTGGATCAGGCTCGTTAAATAATGGCATATACGTTCTGAATCAAACTACAGTCCTTAATATACAAAACTCACACAAGAGGAAGAGTTCAGAAATGAACGAATCCTTCTTATGGTATTGTAGACTTGGTCATATCAATGCGACACGACTAGCTAAGTTGCATAAGGATGGATACTTGAATCCATTTGAATTTTTATCTTATGACACTTGCCAGTCATGTCTCAAAGGCAAGATGACCAAAACTTCGTTTAGTGGACACGGAGAAAGAGTTACGGAACTCTTGGGACCGAGACATAGTGATGTATGTGGTCCCATGTCTACACATGCCAGGGATGGTTCCTCGTACTTCATTACATTCACTGACGATCTTTCAAGATACGGACATGTGTTCCTCTGTTGAAACACAAGTCTGAAGCTTTTGAGAAATTCAGAGAATATAAGAACGAAGTAGAGAACCAAACGGGTAAAAGTATTAAAATCCTACGATCTGATCGAGGAGGAGAATACTTGAGTAATGAGTTCCTGGACTATCTAAAAGAGAATGGGATTCTCTCTCAGCTTACTCCTCCTTATACACCACAGCACAACGGTGCATCGGAGCGGAGGAATCGCACCCTATTAGATATGGCGCGCTCTATGATGAGCACTGCTGAGTTGCCTATTTCCTTTTGGGGCTATGCGCTTGAGACAGCAGCATATCTATTGAATAGAGTTCCAACCAAATCAGTGCCTACCACTCCATATGAGATATGGGAGGGAAAGAGACCGTGTCTTAATTTTGTTAAGATATGGGGTTGCCCGGCCTATGTTAAAAAGCAAAATCCGGACAAACTTGAGGCAAGGTCTTTTCTGTATAAATTTATAGGATATCCCAAGCATTCGCGAGGGAATATCTTCTACCACACTGAGGAACAAAAAGTGTTTGTTTCTCGACATGCCACCTTTTTAGAAAAGGAATTTATTGAAAAAGAAATTAGTGGTAATGAGGTAGAACTGGAAGAAGTTCCAGCTACACAAACTACAATAGAAGATTTGGTGGAACCAGAGGATTCAGTAGTTCCCGACGAACCCCAGCCTCTCTGCCGATCTAGTAAGGTTCCTCATCCACCTGAGAGATACTACGACTTTCTCTTAGACGGTGGGAGCGAGGATTGCATCATGGAAGATGATGACCCAACTAGCTTCGAGCAGGCCATCATGAGTGGAGACTCTGTGAAGTGGCTGGATGCAATGCGATCTGAGATGGAATCCATGTACACCAACAAAGTATGGACTTTGGAAGTTGCTCCTGAAAGGGTAAAACCCATTGTGAGCAAATGGATCTTTAAGAAGAAACTTGGTGTAGATGGAAAAGTTGAGACTTTCAAAGCTAGACTTGTTGCAAAGGGTTTTCGTCAACGACCAGGTGTGGATTATGACGAAACCTTTTCTCCAGTAGCTATGCTTAAGTCCATCCGGATCCTGCTTGCCATTGCTGCATACCATGACTACGAAATCTGGCAGATCGATGTTAAGACCAACTTTCTAAATGGTGATTTAGAGGAGTGCGTGTACATGACTCAGCCAGAGGGCTTCGTAGATAGTGGGAGCAGCGGAAAGGTGTGCAAGATGCTTAAATCCATCTATGGGTTAAAGCAGACATCGCGGAGCTGGAACATCTGTTTTGATGTAGTAGTCAAAGAGTTTGACTTCATCAAGAACGTAGATGAACCTTGTATCTACAAGAAGGTTGCAGAGAGTAAGGTTGTCTTCCTCGTATTGTACGTGGATGCTATACTCTTGATAGGAAATGATGTTTCTATGCTGCACTCGGTCAAGCTTTTCTTATCACATAGATTCTTAATGAAAGATCTAGGTGATACCTCCTGCATTTTGGGAATTAAGATCTAAAGAGATAGATCTAAACGGATACTGGGGTTATCCCAATCCAGGTACATTGACACCATACT
The DNA here is from genome assembly GCA_030015575.1 of Agapanthus africanus. Classification (NCBI taxonomy): domain Eukaryota; kingdom Viridiplantae; phylum Streptophyta; class Magnoliopsida; order Asparagales; family Amaryllidaceae; genus Agapanthus; species Agapanthus africanus. Next base: position 339,360,885 of record CM057341.1, on the reverse strand, counting down.
AAAGAGCTTTAGTATGGAAGAATCCAAGCGTGGGAACCAACCCACGATCTCTGGACTCACTCTTTCCAAAGAGATGTCTCCTAAGACTGATTTGGAGAGAGCTCGCATGCAAGGGATACCCTATGCTTCGGCAGTAGGCTCTATCATGTACGTGATGTTATGTACCAGACCCGATATATCATACTCACTAAGTGCAGTGAGTAGTTATCAAGCAGATCCTGGAGAGAGTCATTGGACAGCTGTGAAGAACATTCTCAAGTCCTTAAGAAGGACTAAAGAGACGTTCTTGGTGTATGGTAACGGAGATCTCCAGGTGGAGTACTTTACCAATACGAGCTTCCAAAGTGATAAGAAAGACTCTAAGTCGCACTCGGGATTTGTCTTTACCCTAAGTGGAAGGGCGGTTTGTTTGAAGAGTTCCAAGAAAGAAACCACGGCAGACTCGACGATGGAGGCTGAATACATCGCTGCCAACGATACTGCCAAAGAGGCTGTCTGGATGAAGAAATTCATTACTGAACTTCTTGTGGTTCCGTCTATTGAGCATCCAATACCTTTGTATTGTGATAACAACGGATCTGTGTCTTTGGCCAAGGAACCCAGGTCCTATCAGAAGTCCAGACATATTCTGAGGCGGTATCACCTGATCCGGGAGTTAGTTGATCGCCGCGAGATCGAGGTCATGAGAGTTGACACGAAGGACAACACTGCAGATCCACTCACGAAGGCCATACCCCAAATAAAATTTGAGAGACTTTTCGGGATGTTGGGTATGAGATACTACAACAGCTGTCCTTAGTGCAAGTGGGAGATTGTTAGTTGTATATATGCCCTAGAGGCCATTGTTGTACATATGATTTATATTATAGTGGATGCTTAGATATATACAGAGGACTTTCTTGCTCGATATGATAGTATGCTATCTGGTTTCACTTTGTCAAAACATGTTGACTTGTATTGGTTTACTGTCTTGCTCTCACATGTTGATAAAGCCCTTAGGATATGTACTCGAGTACTAGGACTATGATGCAGATCATTCTAGTAGGGCCTGGGTAGTCCAAGAGTACATCCTATAACTGTTCGTAGTCGAGGGTGTATCGAGACAGGGCATCGATACACCATAGTTGACTAGCGTATACGCATCTTGACCCATATGATGGGCGATAGATGATCTCATATCCATCGGTGTTTGACATCAAAGATGGTGTACGGGTGCTCAGTGGAGACTGGGTACACTGAATGGACTCGCCGAGAACTCCTAGATGGTATTATACCTATCATCAGATAACAGTTCTCTGGTGACACTGGTAGTCTGTAGACCCGAGATCGTCATAGAGTCTTGTGTGATTCCCACTGTGCTTTGATTTCCAACTTACCACGTCCAAGAGGGCGTGTAAAACGGTGGATTTTGGGTATATTCCCGAATCACATGGAGGCAATGAGCGAGAGGAGGGATTCTTCTCTCCCGGTATTAGGAGTTGATGTTGCGCTCTGTTCGATTGGCTATAACTGGAAGTCCCTGGCCAAGGCTGATATGGAGTGCTACTGGTAAGAGTTATCAGTAGTTTCTCGACCCGTTATGAGCCTCACATCGACACGACTTATCGGTTACTGGGGTCTGACGTTTACCACCCCTAGACTGAATATGCGACATATGAGACGAAGAGACCGGACTGTACGGTAGTGTTACTGATTGGCTCGATGGGAGTTTTGACAGCTTCGCTGGTTTTCTTCTGATCGCTCCATACCCGGGTGGCCATTACGTTTAGATGACCGCTTGTGGCTTGTGGGTGTTTGATATGATCATCACCCACTGCCGGCGTATTGACGAGTGTTAGAGTCCCACACAGGAGTTTCCTAGCTCAGGCAAAACGATATGGTGTGCATATGAGATATGCGCGGGATCCGATTGAATGCGAGTGTGTGATACCGTATGTTAATCGGGAGTTTTTCTATTGGTCGGGTCGTATGTGATATGACCGGATTGTTAAATCAAGTATTGATTTAACATTTGACTTTCAGTTTATTTCTTTATTTAAACCCATTTCTTTGAAGAAGATGTATGCATGCATGTATGCAGATGTTGATGTGCATGGACACATACATGCATACATGGATAGTTATCATGGTTGATGATACACTATATGGTGGCAATGCAAGACTCACATGGTAGTTAATATACATATATATTTATTTTTGAGTTAAGTTTCAAGATAATTCACTCATGCTTAATGTTTATCTTGCTTTGACTTTTTGACCATTCTTGACCTAACTTTTAACCATGAGTTAATTCTCTTTTGTCTATTTAAACTCAGTGTAAAATATCTAGATATTAACTAACCGTGATTTGAGGAGAGAAGGATTTAATATGATTATTTCATTCTCATCTCATTATGTTTTATTATTCATCACAAAAGCTTTTGAGCTTGAGCTTTGCCATCATTTTCTTCTTCCTCCCTCTCTTAAGTTTTCATTTGAGTGAGTTAGAGAAAAAGAAAGGGTTTTAATTAGAGAATACAAACCAGCTCATCATTCTACACACATCTAGCCCATTTGTGTAGGGTATTTACTACACTTCTTCCATGGATCAAGTAAAGCAAGGAGCTTTGGGCAAAGGGATTTCGGGTGGATCATCATGGACAGGGAAGGTTGCTAGCGATCCGTTCCAAACTCTCAAAGGTCCAAGGAGTCACCAAAGAGAGATTACAAAGGTTGTAATATCTACTCCTAGTGATAGATTGTTCTTTGTATGTGATACAAAACTTGTTACCCTAAATATTCTAGTTAAGATTCATGGTTTGTTTTGTTTGCACCTCTCTAAATTTTAAAGTGGCATGAGTGATACTACCAAATCCTAGACTAGGTGCAAGGGAAACCCAACACTCATGAGATGGCTGCCCCTTCTCTCTCATCCTCATAAAAAATATCTCATCCATTTTCCAATTAAACAATTGCAAACCATACCTTGCTCCATGCCTCATGCCACCTCACACCTCCACCTCATTTATAAAACAAATGAATTTCCAAAAAGGAAAATCATATAAATGAAATGTCCACTTCTAGAAGTTATTCCATATAAAATACGGAATACAACCCTGTACATGTATCGAAATACATATATGCGTATTCGAACAAAAATACGAATACCAAAGAGAGAAAATGAATAGTGAACAATAATACTAGTATATAAATACATATATAAATTATTAAATCGAAACCTGATTTAATAATCCAGCTTAATCCCAAGCCGCTAGTATTATCAAACGGCCGATTAAAGTCTGCGCAGCATGTGCACATATTTAATCGGACACCTGTACGTACCAACATACGTGATCTACACCATATCGCCTGAACCGTGAAAACCCTCTGTGTGGGACTCTAAAGACTCGTCAATACGCTGGCAGTGGGTTTAACCACAAGCACGTCAGCGTCACTAGCTGTACATAACGACTACCCAGGTATTGAGAGAAAGGGAGGCCGACGAGCAAACTCATCCTGAACCCCTATTGAGCCTGATAGTGACAATATCCGAACAGTCCGGTCTGTTCGTCTAAGAGTATCGCATATCGAGTCTAGGGGGTGGATAAAGTCAGACCCCTAACAACGCTCCATTTAGTGTCGGCATGAATCCCATCACCATCTGAGAAACTATCGATCCTAGAACGGTAATTCTCATCCACCGTGGCCACGGATTTCTGGTGATGGCCACCCGTGCACAACGCCACATCAACCCCCAATACCGGGAGAGACAAATCCCCGACGATCCGATCACTGCCACCATGTAGCTCGGGACTGTACCCAAATAAAACCTGTTTGCACGACCCCTATGAGCCGTGGTAGGGTAGTAATCAAAGCACAGTAGGAACTCACACGAGACAAATGACGATCTCAGGTCGACAGACTAACCTGTACATATGTCACCTTGGAACTGCTATCTGACAATAGGTATAATACCAACTAGCACGTTCCCGGCGAGTCCGTCCAGTGTACTCATAACCCAATGAGCACATGTATACTATCTTTGGTGAACAAACTAACACCAATGACTTGTGAGACCTGGCCACCGCCCTCGTCGGGGTCTCGATCAGTATACACTAGTCTACACTGGAGTATCGATGCCCAGTCTCGATATTCCCACGACTAGGGACATTAAAGGATGTGCTTATAGACCCCCAGCTACCATGTATATGATCGCCATCATAATGCTGGTAGTCAAGCAAGAATCCTATGGGCTTTATCAACATGTACATGATGATAAAGACAAACCAGAGAGCATAATATCATCTCGAGTAAGACTGTTCTACCGGTATAGGTCCTCCTTCAATCATCATAATCACCTGCCTGCGATTACGATAATTTCCTTGAGTGCACTATAGCCAACATGAAAACATCGCTACCAACGATACTGTCAAAGAGCCTGTCTGGATGAACAAATTCATGAGATGAACTTGGTGAGAAACATACCAAGGAAAACGGATCGAACCACAGTAGTCATGAGAGGAAATCATACGAATAATTTTTTTAGAGAATAATCCTATGTGTATTCGATTAAAAAGAATGAGGATAAACATGAAATTATTGAAAAAGTATTCCAAATATAATCCACACAATCTATTTTGCGCTTGAAACATCTATATTTCATAAATATTGGCGGTTTTCACAATTTTTAAAATATGTGGGTTTGAAAATAAATCATTTCTCCAAACTAGACCCCGAAACAATTTTTTATTCGACTTAAATTCAGTATTAAGTATTTCATGTTAGTTATATGTATGCCCTAGAGGCCATTACTCTACATACGATGTATATTGTAGTGGATGCTTGGACATAAATAGGGCGAACTTTCTTGCTCGACATGATAGTACGCCATCTGGTTGCTCTTTATCTTAAGATGTACTCTGATTGTCTCTATGTTACATGTTGATAAAGCCCTTAGGATATGTACTCGACTACTGAGACTATGATGAGATCATACTAGTGGGGCCACGGTAGTCAACGAGTACATCCTATAACTGTTCCTAGTCGAGGGTGTATCGAGACAGGGCATCGATACACCAGAGTAGACTAGCGTATACGCATCTTGATCCATATGATGGGCGATGGATGATCCCATATCAATCAGTGTTTGACATCAAGGATGGTGTACGGGTGCTCAGTAGAGACTGGGTACGCTGGACGGACTCGCCGAGAACTCCCAGATGGTATTATACCTCACGTCAGATGGCAGTTTTCCGGTAACACTGGTACAGGTTAGTCTGTAGACCCGAGATCGTCATAGAGTCTTGTGTGATTCTGTCATGACCCAAAGTTTGGCCCATGACCGGCACTTAATCACGTAACGTCTACAGGCGTAACGCGACTAAGTAAGCCGAAACCCAGAAATCAAACCAGTAATAGTATAGAGTGTCTAAACATTTAATAAGAACATTTGCCAAACTGCTAAGAAAACTTCAAGTAGAGAATCACCATGATAACAATATACGACGCCGTAGCGAAGAAATGAGCAATAAATGGAAAACATCACATATGATAAGAACTGCATAAGTAAAGTCAGCTCACAACGAGCTCGACACCAGAGTACAAAATAATATACATCGTCTTCACAACTGGTATCTAAGTCAATACATAAGTGGTAGATGGAGAGTACTAGATACAACAATGTACATAACTGAAAGATAAACAGATACATCACAAAACCCACCTATCAGCAAAAGAGCTAGTATGCCAACTGTAGGGGTATCTGTGTCCAAAAATGCAAGAAAACAGCCTGCCGCGACTACTCCGAAGGGCAACCTGCAAACACTGTAGCATAACGGGGGTGAGTTTCCAACTCGTGAGTAGTAGATAATATATAAAGGTAATCGCGAGTATGCACGTGTTGCGATACTCTAACCTATGCCAAAAGATAACATCTATATGATGAACTATATGAGCAGTAATCATGCATCAAGTACGATCTAACAACATCTCTAAATGATAAGCAGGGTATGCAATAATCGTGCATAGCATGTGAAATCTAATGACATCTATATAGGTTGAGCAGGGTATGCAATAATCGTGCATGGAAATGCAATCTAACAACCCTATATAGAATGAGCAGGGTAGGCAATGATCGTGCATAGCATGTGTACTCAATCAGGTACAACAGTTACATGATGAGATATAAAATACTGAATGTTGAGCATGGGAATAATAATATCTACGGATTATCAACGTGGAAAATAATCGGTGTCATCCATATGCCCAAATCATGTAAGTCTCATAGAATCATGGGTGCCTAGTATCGGCACACTAAAATATCATGAATCATCGTGTCTAGCATCGACACGCAAATCCTCAAGTATCGGGCTCCATCTCCGGAATCGGCCCTCGGCCCTGGCAGTACGGATCGGCCCGTATCCATCTCTCATCACTGGTCAGTATCCTCCGGATAACTGCCAGATCTAACCAATCACCGATAGGTAGTAGTCCCTCCGCCGGGCTCACCGTCTAACAATACGAGCCTTCTCGCCCTGGGGTACCGTACCGGGTCCACCATGTACCCGCAATCGGTGCCTACCGCTCCTCGAATCGGGTATACTCACACAAGCTCTCTGGAACCGAGAAAACTCATGGTGGACGCACTGAAATATAATATCAAGGGTAACCGGGTTTTTAAAACAATTACATAATCTCTTTTGAAATGTCCACGGTTCCCCAAATCCAGAAATATCACGGAAACAATATATCTCAATGCGTAAATCCATGCAAATATGAAGATATCACTATATGTGTGCACTGGTGAAGATATCACTATATGAATATACACTATGAAGATATCACTATATGAATATACAGTGTGCATGTGCGCAAGTATGAAGATATCAATATATGTGTCCACTGGTATGAATATACAGTATGCATGTGCGCAAGTATGAAGATATCAATATATGTGTGCACTGGTATGAATATACAGTGTGCATGTACGTGTAGGGTTGCAGGGCATGCTCACAAGGTTCTACAAGGCATCAACCATACCCGATTAAAAATTTAGCCGTGCCGAACAACCCTACAGCCGGATCATTAAACTAGGGCTTAGGCGAAAACAAGCATGTTAAACTCTTTAACACTAAGTGAGAGGGATTACAACCTTTGAAGATCCGGTCCTTCACTTCATAAGCTCCGTGTTGAGGTCCCTTTGCTGCGATCATCGTGTTCCGGACTCTCGAGAGGCTCCACGAAGAGAAAGATGCAGTCTTGCTTCCGATCTTCGATAATATAGATGATCTACCTTGAAGTTTCATTAACACAAGCTTACACTCACAAAATGAAGTGAACACCCTCATCTAAATGGCAAAGGTAGATGAGGATGATGAAGTAGGATTTTTGCTCTCATTCGTTTTCATATTCTCACTCACTTTCATCACTTAGCAAAAAGCTAGAAAGCTTTTTCCAAGAAGGAACTCAAGGAAGAAAATGATAGAATCCTTTTGTGATGAACAATGAAAAGAATAATATGATGAATAATGCAACCATGGTCAACTGAACCCATGTAGAGAATTAACTAGGGCTAGGGTTTGGGTTGGGTTAAAGCATGAGTCATTTGAAAATATCTTTGCAAAAACAAAAGAAAACCTTCTAGAATCATCTAGAAAGCATTAACCCAAATCAAACCCTAATCTTTTTTAATCTCTACTAAACATGTTGCATTAGTTATCATATCATGTTAGAATATTATATATCACATATATAATATTTATTGTAACCAAATAAAATAATACAATTAACATATATCGCATATATATCAATGTATTACCCGAGTGAGAAAAAGAATCTTTTAGTGAGCTAATATTAGTTAATGTAATTTAATATATCATATAAATTATTATATATTAAATTATCGAATAAACACTTGATCCGAAAATCCGGCTATATCGCATATAACCGACTAATATTTATCCGTACCGATTCATCGAATCAACACTTGATCCGATGACCCGGCTGATATCAAATATCGCGAGTATAGAATACGATATCTCATATCGCATTATTCTCGGTCCTGTACATATCACATATGTGCCCCTAGTCCGTTTTGCCTGAGTCAAGAAACCTCTGTGTAGGACTCTAAAGAATCGTCAATACGCCGGCAGTAGGTGATGATCATATCAAACACCCACAAGCTGCAAGCGGTCAGCTAAACGTAACAGCTACCCAGGTATTGAGCGCTCAGAAGATCAACAAGCAAGCCTGTACATTCTCCTGTGAATCCAATCAGTAACACTCCCGTACAGTCCGGTCTCGTCGTCTGATATGTTTCATATCTCGCCTAGGGGTGGTAAACGTCAGACCCTAGTAGCTCGATAAGTCGTGTCGATATGAGGTCTATAACAGTTCGAGAAACTACTGATAACACTTACCAGTAAATCTCAGCAACCTTGGCCAGGGATTTCCGGTTATAGCCAATCGAACACAGCGCAACATCAACTCCCTATACCGGGAGAAACGAATCCCCTCCTATCGCTCATTGCCTCCATGTGATTCGTTACTGTACCCAAAAGCCACCGTTTTGCATGCCCCATTGGACGTTGTATGATAGAAATCAAAGCACAATGGGAATCACACAAGACTCTATGACGATCTCGGGTCAACAGACTACTCTGTACCAGTGTCACCGGAGAACTGCCATCTGACGTGAGGTATAATACCATCTGGGAGTTCTCGGCGAGTCCGTCCAGTGTACCCAGTCTATACTGAGCACCCGTACACCATCCTTGATGTCAAACACCAATGGATATGGGATCATCCATCACCCATTATATGGGTCAAGATGCGTATACGCTAGTCTACTCTGGTGTATCGATACCCTATCTCGATACACCCTCGACTAGGAACAGTTATTGGATGTACTCATCGACTACCGTGGCCCCACTAGTATGATCTCATCATAGTCCCAGTAGTCGAGTACATATCCTAAGGGCTTTATCAATATGTAACATAGAGACAATCAGAGTACATGTTAAGATAAAGTTCAACCAGATAGCATACTATCATGTCAAGCAAGAAAGTCCTCCCTATATATGTCCAAGCATCCATTACAATATACATCGTATGTACAGTAATGGCCTCTAGGGCACACATATAACTAACAATCTTCCACTTGCACTAGGGCCATCTGTTATGGTATCACATACCCAACAATCAGCTGTGGTTGAAATATCTCATACTCAACCATCCCATAAAAGTCTCTACTGGGAAAAAGGCCTTTGTGAGTGGATCCGCGCTGTTGTCCTCTGTGTCTACTCTCGTAACCTCGATCTGCCTGGAGATCAACCATCTCCATGATGGGGTCATATTGCCTAAGAATTATATCTGGATTTCTGATGGGACAGTAGTTCCTTGGCTAAAACCAAAACTCCATTGTCACACAATGGTAGGAACGAAGTTCATCTCATGAACTTATATCTATCCAGACTGCCTCTTTGGTATCATCCTTGGTAACGATGTATCTTGCCTTTAATCGTCTAGTAAGTCACGGTATCTAGCTTGGAACTCTTCCAACATAACGTCCTTCCACTGAGGGTAAAGACAATGCCTGCGACTGACATTCAGTCGTCCTTGTCACCGTGGAACCTTTCCAGTGATTCTCCCCAGGATCGATTGATACCATCTCACTACAACTAGTGAGTATCCTAACATCCAATTAGATCTATCTCATAGATCCAAAACCCAGGATTTAGGAGGTATCACTTTGATCCTATATGGAGAATCCTTGTGATAAGCGGAGATTGACCGAGCGTAGCATAGGAAACTCCTTCCCTATCAAGAGTATGTCATCCACGTACTCTACGAGGATCACCACCATACTCCCTACTACCTTTTTGTATATACAAGGTTCATCTACCATTTTGATGAAGTCAAACTTTTTGACTACCACATCAAAACAGACGTTCCAACTCCGCGATGCCTACTTTATCACATAAAACATCTTGTGCACGTTTCCGCTGCTCCCACTGTATACAAAGCCCTCTGGCCGTGTACTTATAGACGCTCTCTTCTAAAACATCATTTAGAAAAGCAGTCATGACACCCAACCACCAGATATCGTAGTCATGGTATGTAGCAGTGGCAAGTAGGATCTGGATGGACTTAAGCATAGCTTTGAAAGTCTCAACTTTTCCATGTACACCAAGTAATCTTCTCAAGATATACTTTCTCCTGATGGGGATTTAACCCTTCAGATAAAGCAACCAAAGTCCATACTTTGTTGGTGTATAAGGATTCCATCTCAGATCAATAAGCATCCAGCCATTCTTACAGAGTCCTACTCCTGATGGCCAGCTCGAAACTAGTTGGGTCATCATCTCATGATGCAATCCTCGCTCCCACTGTCATAGAGAAACCGAAGTATCTCTCAGGTGGGTGAGGAACCCTACTAAATCGGCGGAGAGGCTGAGGTTCGTTGGTTACTATTAAATCCTTTTGTTCTACCAAATCATCTGCTGTAGTTTGTATAGCTGGAACTCCTTCCAGTTCTACCTCATGACCACTAATTTTTCCACAAGAAATTCCCTTTCACAAAGGTGGCATGTTGAGAAACAAAATATTTTTGTTCCTCGGTTAGGTAGAAGATATTCCCTTGCATATGCTTGGGATATCCAACAAACTTCCACAGATCTTACTTTACCTCGAGCTTGTCCGGATTTTGCTTTTAGACATAGGCTGGACAACCTTAAATCTTAAAAAACTTAAGATATGGGCTCTTCCCATTCCATATCACATATGAAGTGGTAGGCAACTGATTTTATTTGAACCCTATTCAATAGGTATGCAGTTTCTCAAGTGCATAACTCACAAAAGGAAATAGGAAACTCAGTAGTACTCATCATAGAGCACACCATATCTAATAGGGTGATATTGCTCCACCCCGATATACCATCGTGCTATGGTGTATACGGAGGAGTAATGCTGAGAGAGAATCTCATTCTCCTTTAGAATAGTCCAGAAATTCCGTGCTCAAGTATTCTCCTCCTTGATCTCATCAAAGGACATAATACTTATACCCGTTTTTGTTTTTCTACTTCTAACTTATATTCTGTGAATATCTCAAAAGCTTCGGACTTGTGTCTCAACAGGAACATATGTCTGAATCTTGAGAGATCATCAGAGAATGTAATGAAGTACAAAGAACCATTCTTGGCATGTGTAGATAGGGGCCCTTCATACATCAGCATGTATCAATCCCAAAAGTTCACTAACTCTTTCTCTGTTTCCAATAAACAGAGTTGTGGTCATCTTATCTTTGTGACATGACCGACAAGTTTCACAAGATGTAAATTCAAACAGATTTAAATATGCATTTATGTGTAACTTCAGCTAGTCGGGTCGCATTTATATGACGTACTCTACAATGCCTCAAGAAGGATTCGTTCATTTTTGAACTCTTCCTCTTGTGTGTGTTCTGTATACTAAAAACTGTAGTTTGATTTAGAACATCAATGCTTTTAGATAACGTGCCTGAACCGATCAAATCTTGATATAGGAAATGTTCAAAACATTATCCAACAATACAAAATTATATCATTTCGTTACTAATAAAGAGACTGATATGATGTTGTATATCAGGTTCGGTATCTAATAACATTCGTTCAAAATCAATGTATTCTGGTAATACAGGGTGATAGTGACCGACAGACTTGGCTGCAACACTTGCACCGTTTCTATCTCATGAAACTTATCACCCGTTCTCAGTTCTCTTCCTATCTGTAGCCCATGTAATAGATTACATATGCGGGATCCTGATCTGGTATCTCATACCCAGGACGTAAAGGATACTGAGAAACAGTTCTCGGTAATGAACACACCCGAAGAAGATGCATCAACATGTACTTTCTTCGTTTGGGCGGCACGGGAATTCTGGTAATCCCCAATTTCCTGCTCTGTCTTATAACAATTATAAGTTGGAGCGGGACCCACGTTCCCTAGCACAGTTATAACAAGCGGGTTCGGTCAATACATCCGTATTATTATCTTGATTAAGGCGTGATATGGTCGCTACCTGGAGAGAGAGAGAAGAAAACACTCAGCGTATGCTCTTGCAAAATTAGATTGGTTATCTAATATATCTAATCAGGATTTTTCCCACTGTTTTAATCAAATCTTCCTTCAAACCCTAAAAGGAAAGACTAGCCAGGATTAATTACACGCTACAAGTTCGCCAATCTTTCAGCCATGCCAGTGCCGGTACTTTGAGGGAGGTCCCCCGTGCTTTCGCACGAACCTAATTAAAGTAAACCTCGTTTTCCCAGGGGCGTAACCCCGTTAACACCTTTCTAGACACCTACTTGATCGGCTAATTGTAATGTGTAAAACTCTCCCAGGAGTAACTCTTACTCGCAGCGGGTATCGGGATCCAACTATCTCATACAAGGTATGCAATCTCATTGCAAATTTCAACACTTGAAATTTCCGATAATATTTTACCCCTAGCACTTATGACCTTAACTAAGGTCAACATATCATAAGCACTAGTCAAGTTCTACCCGTCATTTCATGATTAATCAGACCCACCCTATATGACCCTCAACTATGGTCGACATAATCATATGAATATCCTAACTAATCGCATCATATGCAGTGTAGGAAGACATCACTTAGCAACCATACACTACGCCTCAACTAAAGTCGACATACGCAGTACGAATACTAAGTACTCTACTTCCTAAAATGACGGAGGGCTACGGCAGGTTTTAAAGAAAACCCTTTGCGTAATGAACTTGATATCATTATAGAATCGAGTGATTTTAAATGGAGTGTTTTTGAGTCTTTTCTAGTTTTGCTAAAGGGGTCACTCCCGGTGAAGGGATCGTCGGCCCTTTCCTCATCGAATAAGGTGCAGGATATTTCACAAATATCACAATGCAAAGCAAGAACTATAGAAGCAATTAAAAGATAAACCGAGTTTGTAGCATCTTCTAGTTTCACTAAACAGGTCACTCCCGGTGAAGGGATCTCGGCTCTTTCCTTAATGAATAAGGTGATGGATGTTCTACAAGGAACACCGCTATTCAAAGCAAGAACTAGAGCTACCAGTTTTTAAACAAGTTTCTACAATATCTTAGGTTTCTTTTATTTCATTAATCTCATTAATGAAGTCACATTTTATTATGCTTCACAAGCATCTCTTTTGAAACGAAATCTGCAATATAACATATATCTCATATATATAATATAAACACTCATCTCAGGCAGTAATATGATCTCATCACAGAACATTGCAGCAAAAGAACATATACGAAATATTGGATATACTAGGACGTCCGTGTTTTCAATATGAGCCTGTATAAAACACGGATTCCACGGTCGCGATGAATAGCCAAACCCATATCCCTAGACCCCTACGAGAACGGCAAGTAACACTGCCAATTCTAGGGTTAGGAGACCCGGTCTCGACTCCTCGAGATGGCCTCCCACTGGACTTTAGAACCCGGTTACTTGTGCTCCTCGCCTTGGGTCTACCTAATGCGGAAAAGTAAATAATATAAAATGGTGACATCATCCTCTGCCTGGAAGTGCCCCAATAAAAGAATATTACATACAAATGAATTTTACATGAATGAAAAAGAAAAAACTCTCATCTCACATAAAACCCCCGGCTATTCAAAACACGACGATCCAATATAACATATCACAGCAACACATAATATCTCATATCATCAACGTAAGCAAGTATGCGTATCCCGATTGTCGTTGATGTATAGCAACGAAGCCGGCAATACACCACATACTACGCTTACGGTCACAGAAAAGAAAGTGTAAAACTACAACAATTGGAATCCGCAACCTCCTTAGACATCGCATGCCTAACCAAATGAATTCTTTAGACATCGCATGCCTAACAATTATAAACCCCGCATTTTAGTCTCATTATTGAGAACTCTTTTCAATATCAAGTCGGGCAATTCAACAAGATTCCCGACATCCTGATCGAATGCTCGTCGCAAACTTTAGGAGACGGCCGCACCCCCGGATGCCGTCGACGAAGTGCACTAAGGCGGAACACCGCTGCCGCGAGCACCCAAACGGATGCGTTTGGCGACGGGGTTCTCCTACAGTCACTTGGTCGGGGCTATGGGGCATGGCTGTCTATTAAGTTTACCCGGCGAGTATCCACGTACGCTACGTGATTGCGATGGACTTTTGATCACATCAAAATCCCGTGGCAACCGATCAATTGAGACAGAACTGCTAGATTTATAACATTCAATTTAGTTATCTCATAACTACATGTGGATTCCAAATATTGTATCACATTCCAGATTGTAACATTTAAAAATAATAAAATGTTATTTTTGGGTCGTTTTATAATTTAATAATATTTTATTGAATATTTTAATATCTCGGTATTATTAAATACAAATAAATGGGAAAAATTTTGTAAAAATTATGGAAAATTATAAAATAGGGTATTTTATGGAATTATGCCATTTTTGATCTTTTATGATTAGTTATGTGCTAATTTAGTGCTAATCGCGATTAAAAATCGCTAATCGGTTTTTAGCAATTTTGTGCAAAACATGCACATAGCTTTTTCTACACTTGTGTTACATTTTTCTTGCCATATTTCTTTTGGGGTTACAATTCTAGTAAGAAGGTTTTGGGGAAAAGGAAAAAGAAAAGAAAATGGAATAAGGGATTATAATATGAGGTTTGGTGAGAGAGAGAGGTATGGTCTTCTTTTGACCAAGACTTAGCCATTTTCCTCTTCAACCTTCACTCATTTCTCTCCTCCTCCATCTCTTGCTGCTGCTGCTCCTGCACCTCATTCTCCCTCCCCTCTTCAAGCCCCAAATCATCTCACAAACATCACCAAAACCCCACTCTCATTTCACAAAAATGTGCATAAGCTCAAGATCTACACATTGGACCAAGGAAGCAAGGATTTTGGCCACTAGGGGCAACTCAAGAAAGTTCTTGAGTTGCCAAATGAGGTATTTTCTGGACCTTAAGTTTAGTTTATGGATTACCATTACCCCGTGTTTAGATTGAACCGATATTGTTTGATTTTGTGGAGTTAAGGAAAACCTAGTTAGGGTTATGGGAAATTTTGTGTTGTAATATGAAATTGAGCTCAGTAGAGGTTATATAAATACCCTAGTGCATGTATGGAGACCCAAAGCTGAGACTTAAGACCCAGAATACGGATTTATAGAAACCGATATCGGAATGTTTGTGGAATCTGTTAAGCTTATTTGAGATCTGCTTTCAACCCGAGACTCTGAAAATTATATTGAATGGACAGTGAGATGTGCAGGCACCCAGGAAGCTACCACCAGAACCCTAGCCCCTACCTCCCATTCCCGGCCGTAAATTTATCCATTCTGGCCTCAAATTGCGGCCAGACCATGGTGGATTTGCCCCCTTTTGGTTTTGGTGCCACCTTACCAGTATATTAGACCCCTGGCATGTATAGATTTGTCTAATTTGACCTAGGGTGAAATCTGGAGCCTATTTCCTAAGTTGTTGTTTTGGATTCGTGTTTCCGTATTCCGTATTTCTAATTCTGAATTTGCGTATGGTGTTTTACCTCGACTACTTGGCGCTTATACGACGATATCGAGGGTTGTTGATGGTTTTGGAAGCGTTGTCCATAGGTTCTAACCTAGAGGTCATAGCGTATCGTTTTGGGTTTCGTATGCCGTTTTAGTCTTGAATTGGTTTTGATACGCATTTGCGATACATTAATGTATAGGTACCCCATGAAGACTTCGGGACGACATGAAAAAGCGTGGCGACGTCAACAGATAAAGACGCACGGTGAGTAGAATATATTTACTGGGGGTAGTCGGGTGGATGGCGTATAGCAACCCCGCAGTCCGTATTTGATACTATATATGATAGTTATAGTGTGTCGTGGTTATTGTGTTAGGTGTATTATGGATAGTTTAGGGTTAAAAGCAACTAGTGTAGTTCATAGTCGCGAACCCTAAAATAAATTTACACCTACACGCACACCCTTGCATATTCTTTATACGTGTACTGTGTTTGATGATATTGAATGACTTTGGAGATGAGTCGATGATTTTGGGCATTGTGCCGTGAGATCGGTGATTTGATATGATTCGTGTTTGGGGATACGACATGCGATCTCTAGTGGGCCTTTGGACGTGTGCTTACACACGCAGTATGTAGATGGTATCAGTTGTACTAGACTTAGATCAGTACCCCAGATCATGTGATATGTTGATAATGATACCTGAAAATTTTTGAGAGGAATGTGATATTGACCCGTACCCAGCTATTGGGATGTCGTACGACGATTTACCGTACGAGCCTATATAGATGATAGATCCGCACTCATGACATGAGGATTGGCATATGATATACTGTATCGTACGCGATACTATTGAGGCAGGATCACCGACTATTATATATATATATATATATATATATATATCGACTCAGATTTAGGTGGTTTCGTTACCCCTCCTGATGGACTGGGCTTAGTAGATGTTAGAATAGACCCGAGTCATACCTATTTCAAAACAAACGAATCGGGAATATCTTAAGGACAAGTAAAGGGATTCTACGGGTATTTTCAAAAGATGCATCTATTCTTCAAAAAAACACTGTAACCCTTATTTTACTAAAACCCCGATTCGTCTTATTTCAAATGGCACCACTGCATGGCATATACATATTGGTGTAGATTCTTCACTGTTACGTTGATTTATTCGATTCCGCATTTCGTGGTATGTGCATACTATTATTCCATGTTGCATGATATCCTGTTATACTTGCATTATACTTGCATTTCATTTATATGTCACATACATCATGTTTTCTGATTATACGCATCGAGATATTCGTTTTCATGATATTTCTGGATTTGGGAACCGTGGATAATTTCAAAGGAAAGTATGTACTTATTTGAAAAACCCGGTTTCCTCGTTATGATATTTGCGCTGCCACCATGAGATTTATCGGTTCTGATTTTATACCCCTTAGGAGGTGTTGGTGACGTATGAGGGTACATGGTGGGGCCCGATATATGAGATAGTGGGGCTGACCCGGACCGACGGATGCCCGATATATGAGATAGTGGGGCTGACCCGGACTGACGGATGCCCGATATATGAGATAGTTGGGCTGACCCGGACTGACGGATGCCCGATATATGAGATAGTGGGGCTGACCCGGACTGACGGATGCCCGATATATGAGACAGTGGGGCTGAACCTGACTGACGGATGCCCGATATATGAGATAGTGGGGCTGACCCGGACTGACGGATGCCCGATGTATGAGAGAGTGGGCTGACCCGGACTGACGGATGCCCAATATATGAGAACTTACATGCCGATACTAGGCACAGGTTTCATGATGTTTTCCATGATATTGATCATACTTTATTTGTATATATAACAGGGAGGGCGCTGTTATATATACCCTTATACCAATATTAGTGGAATGTGACGCTAATATATGTGTATTGATATACATTTTGATACTTCATCATATTTACTTCATGCAGACATACCTTATGTTTATGACATGTTATTACCTGAGGTACTCGCACGAGTTTTTGGCACTACCTACATGTTTAGATGTTACATTGCCACCTTATCATGCTTCAGGCTTATTCTTTGAGGTTTATATATTTGATTGTATTGACCTTGGATTATGTCATGCATTCGATTTCTGCTTGTAGATATTCTCTATTCACGAGTTGGCAACTCACCCCCGTTGTTCCACAGTTCTTGCAGGTTTTACCGTACAGGTTCCATAGCGGCATTTCTGGCACACTGCTTCCTTTGCGGTTGAATTGCTTTTGGTAGGTGGGTTCTTTGCATCAGAAACAACCTTATATATGTATTATTCATTGTATCTAGAAATTCCATCAACCAAAACTTGTATATTGTTTCAGACATAGACACCAGTGATGTATTATTTCGACCTTAGAGTCGCGCTTAGCAGTATTATGGTTTTCATGCTTATTGAGTTTCTTTTGAGTTTGATCCTCGCCATTCGGCGTTGTATATTATATTGCTTGTGTGGTTGTGACCGTCGATTGACGAAGAGCTAGCTCCCGCTTGGGGATGCCTTTTATCATTGCACATATATTGTTCTTGTTGTGCTCCGTTCGGGGCCAGTATTTATAAAAGAAACTCTGCCGAAATTTTTAGAAAAGACTTTACATTTTAAAAATGTAAATTCGGCTTAGTTATTTAAAAACCTTGACTTCAAACATGTTTTTCTTCACTTCTTTAAACCAGTTTTCTTTATTCACCCTTCAAATGGTTTTAGATTTCTGGGCTTTTGGCTTACTTGGATCAGATGGAGTCCTATAGACTTATATGGTTCAAGGGCCAGTCACGTGCTCTTTTGGGTCGTGACAAAGTTCGTATCAGAGCGCTAGGTTAACCTTGGTTCGAGTCTAAGTTTGACTATGCGGAGCGTAGGGCGTCTATATATATACGGAACTTAGGCTTGACCTTACGGAACTTAGACTTAGTCGAGGGGGTATTCGACCCGAACTTTCGTCGCGTAGGATGACCCTTGGTTGATAGAATTGGTGACTAAAGTAGAGTGACGTACCGTGGGTATGTTCCGCGGCATACTTACGACATGCCACTCCGCTTAAGGATCCTTAGGATGTACATATTTTCGAGATCAGTGATTCTCTTCATATCCATGATTATACATCAATTTGAGATCCTCGATTCTATTAGTTTCATGATCATACCTTCATTGATGCCGTTCCTTCTTATGATCATGTATCCACTCTGGATCTATTGTTCTCTTTCTTGCCATTGATCTGCTCTCTTCGATACTCGATTGAGGTTCCTGTCGCCATGTTTGAGCGCAGTTTGGACTGCTGCTAGGGTTACGGTCAATGCGAGCTCGTTTGGTACGAGGACCGACCATTGTGTTTTCTGGTGACATGGGAACGTCTCGAGTTAGTATTGGTGATTGTGACCTCTAGTGGAGGCGAGTGCTTGGTTCTGCACCGGATGATCGGGCCATTGTTAGAGCTGCCAGTTGAGAAAGGACTGTTGATGTACAGCATACCTCAGAGATTATGATGTTGCCTACCGTGCAGACAGATGGACCAGCTGTTGCTGAGATTGACAGGATTTCGCTTCCAGAGCTTACGAGCTGAGATTGCCGGAGCTTCCAGGCGGATATGAAACAGATGATAGCTAGTCTACCAGATTTGAGAGACGGAGGTGATTCGTTCGATTTATGCGCCAGAGCAGGCCCAGTTGAGTTGAAGTTTTCCAGTGCGGAGAGTCTTAC
Organism: Agapanthus africanus; assembly: GCA_030015575.1. NCBI lineage: Eukaryota > Viridiplantae > Streptophyta > Magnoliopsida > Asparagales > Amaryllidaceae > Agapanthus > Agapanthus africanus. The sequence goes on along the minus strand of CM057341.1, from coordinate 339,341,610 downwards.
TCGGATCTAGAGCAGACCGATTTAGAGATGACCGCCCATGTATTGCCTTTCTTGGAGGATTGAGGCGTTGTCCGGCGTACAGACAAATGAGCCAGTGGTTGCTGCAAATGACGAGATATCGCCCAGATGATTGGAGCTACTGCATAAGTATATACTTAGAGATATGATGGACGGTCACTAGTAACCGAGGGTGGATGAGTAGGGCGTGCGGTTCGTTCGCTTACCCCGATGCGAGGTCATCAGATAGATTGATTCCAGCTAGAGACGACTTCACGAAGGTTCGTTGAGAGTCTATAGAGACGATCGAATGTCAGAAGCCCATTTTCCAAGTTTAAAGTATACGGAAAGACATGCAAGCGATTCCATGGACCCTCTAGAAGAATGAAACCCTAACTCGACTTAATGACCGTGTGAAAGCCTTTGAACCTTAGGGTTTGCGGCAGTTCCGCGGCGCCATTAGTGAGGCTTGGGTTTGCCCTTCTACGGCTGGAGCACCGACGCTGTGGCATGTACTCGATACTATTAAACTGTACTCAAGATGTTGATCTCTTGGGGGATTAAGAGGTTCTGACGAGTCGATCGAATGAATCGACATCATTCGGATATCATGTTATGGGATGCTTTGCTTGCGAGACTCCAGATACGAGTATAGCCGTTGGAGCACAGTCCATGCAGCCACGATGAGACGAGTCCGAATCAGTCGTCATTGAAGCAAAGGAAAGTAAGGAGTTCGCAAGAGAGTTCGACGAGATGACGTTCCCCTCCGCTGACATCGGAGATGTGATACGCACGCAGAGGCATTATATATGGATATATCTTCCAGAAAGAGGCGCGATGAGTATGCAGCCATTCCGGAACAAGAATTTTCTTCAGTAAAGGACGATGACTTCCGGGCAATTCGGCAGAAAAGAGATTTGAGAGATACTTCGGATCGACCGTAGCCGAGAACAGTGCAGTGCGCCGATAGAGACGTGACGTCGAAGTGGACGGTAATACAGACAAGCGGACAAGAGGTTCGTGCGAGACGCTGACGAGCTATCATTACTTTCCGTCGAGACCAGAGACCTGATATGCTTACAGAGGCGTTGGAATGCGACCAGTTTCCGAGAAATGTTGGGCTGAGGACACAGATGTCCATTGAGCGAGAAGAGATTATGCAAGAGTACCAGCCTCCGTACAGATCGGCATAGGCAAGATCGGCAGAGACCTTGAGCAGGATTCCTTCCAGGACACTGATGCAATGATGTTTGCACCCAGGATCAGATGTGTGATGTGCATTCAGAAAGCCAGAGGCCGACGCCAGTGATATGCTGCTTTATGAGTGGTCATGAGGATTGACCGAGAGTTGACCAGAGAAGTGCCAGAACGGAATCGTTTCCGTTAGCACACCTGACAGGGCCGATGAGCCAATTGATTGCGAGATAGGTAATCCGCAGAGAAGATAAGGACCCAGAGACAGAGGACGCCAGACCGGGAGCAAGAGGCAAGTAGATATCTTGCGCTGCTAGAATTGGATGCACCGACTCCTTCTCGACTTTGAAGGAGGAACTACCGACGACGGTATTTATGATTTGTGATTTTGTGATTCGGTTATCACGTATTCGTCATCTTGGATTTCGGTATTTTGGGCGTTCTGTTTACATGATTTAGATTTGATGACGTAGTTTCATGATATTTGTTTTATGCACCCACTAGGTATTTATATTTTGCGCATAGTTATTACATTTAAGGTATTGATTGTGATTTCACGCCTGTCTTATGCAGTGATTTGATTTACACTTCCAGCATAGTTTTCATGCACCTTTAGTGTTTTGATATACGATTTTGGTGCACGCCAGATGCGCTAAATCGGGATTCTTCGTGCATGTCATATGCACCTAATTTTTGCTGTCAGGCACACACGTTGCCTATGACAGATGTTTCGTGCACACCAGTTGCACCTAGATGTTGTTTTGTGCAAATGTATGACACATATATGGATTTTGGATTCCTTGCGCAACAGACGCACAGGATATTCTTATATATACATTTTTGGGGATTGATTTCTAATAGAGAAGTACATTTTTATGATATTCGCTATGTATTGATGTTTTCGGAGCACCGACAAATTGGATTTTTACTGAAATGTTTTAGTATTTGGGGGTTTAAATTTAAATTCGGGGACCGAATTTCTTTAAAAGGGGTAGATTGTAACGTTTCAAAATAATAAAATGTTATTTTTGTGAAGTTTTATAATTTAATATTATTTTATTGAATATTTTAATATCTCGGTATTATTAAATACAAATAAGTGGGAAAAATTTTGTAAAACTTATGGAAAATTCTAAAATAGGGTATTTTATGGAATTATGCCATTTTTGAGCTTTTATGATTAGTTATATGCTAATTTAGTTCTAATCGTGATTAAAAATCGCTAATCGGTTTTTAGCAATTTTGTGCAAAACATGCACATATCTTTTTCTACACTTGTGTTACATTTTTCTTGCCATATTTCTTTTTGGGTTACTATTCTAGTAAGAACGTTTTGGAGAAAAGGAAAAAGAAAAGAAAATGGAATAAGGGATTATAATATTAGGTTTGGTGAGAGAGAGAGGTATGGTCTTCTTTTGACCAAGACTTAGCCATTTTCCTCTTCAACCTTCACTCATTTCTCTCCTCCTCCATCTCTTGCTGCTTCTGCTCCTGCACCTCATTCTCCCTCCCCTCTTCAAGCCCCAAATCATCTCACAAACATCACGAAAACCCCACTCTCATTTCACAAAAAGTGTGCATAAGCTCAAGATCTACACATTGGACCAAGGAAGCAAGGATTTTGGCCACTAAGGGCAACTCAAGAAAGTTCTTGAGTTGCCAAATGAGGTATTTTCTGGACCTTAAGCTTAGTTTATGGATTACCATTACCCCGTGTTTAGATTGAACCGATATTGTTTGATTTTGTGGAGTTAAGGAAAACCTAGTTAGGGTTATGGGAAATTTTGTATTGTAATATGAAATTGAGCTCAGTAGAGGTTATATAAATACCCTAGTGCATGTATGGAGACCCAAACCTGAGAGTTAAGACCCAGAATACGGATTTATAGAAACCGATATCGGAAAGTTTGTTGAATCTGTTAAGCTTATTTGAGATCTGCTTTCAACCCGAGACTCTGAAAATTATATTGAATGGACAGTGACATGTGCAGGCGCCCAGGAAGCTACCACCAGAACCCTAGCCCCTACCTCCCATTCCCGGGCGCAAATTTATCCATTCTGGCCGCAAATTGCGGCCAGACCATGGTGGATTTGCCTCGTTTTGGTTTTGGTGCCCCTTACCAGTATATTAGACCCCTAGCATGTATAGATTTGTCTAATTTGACCTAGGGTGAAATCTGGAGCCTATTTCCTAAGTTTATATTTTTGATTCGTGTTTCCGTATTCCGTATTTCTAATTCTCAATTTGCGTATGGTGTTTTACCTCGACTACTTGGCGTTTATACGACGATATCGAGGGTTGTTGATGGTTTTGGAAGCGTTGTCCATAGGTTCTAACCTATAGGTTATAGTGTATCGTTATGGGTTTCGTATGCCGTTTTAGTCTTGAATTGGTTTTGATACGCATTTGTGATACATTAATGTATAGGTACCCCAAGAAGACTTTGGGACGACAAGAAAAAGCGTGGCGACGTCAACAGATAAAGACGCAAGGTGAGTAGATTATATTTACTGGGGGAAGTCGGGTGGATGGCGTATAGCAACCCCGCCGTCCGTAGTTGATACTATATATGATAGTTATAGTGTGTCGTGGTTATTGTGTTAGGTGTATTATGGATAGTTTAGGGTTAAAAGCAACTAGTGTAGTTCATAGTCGCGAACCCTAGAATAGATTTACACCTACACGCACACCCTTGCATATTCTTTATACGTGTACTGTGTTTGATGATATTGGATAGCTTTGGAGATGAGTCGATGATTTTGGGCATTGTGCCGCGAGATCGGTGATTTGATATGATTCGTGTTTAGGGATATGACATGCGATCTCTAGCGGGCCTTTGGACGTCTGCTTACACACGCAGTATATAGATGGTATCAGTTGTACTAGACTTAGATTAGTATCCCAGATCATGTGATATGATGATAATGATACCTGAAAATTGTTGAGAGGAATGTGATATTGAACCGTACCGAGCTATTGGGATGCCGTACGACGATTTACCGTACGAGCCTACATTGATGATAGATCTGCACTCATGACATGAGGATTGACATATAATATACTGTATCGTACGCGATACTATTGAGGCGGGATCACCGACTATTATATTATATATATATATATAGACTCAGATTTAGGTGGTTTCCTTACCCCTCCTGTTGGACTGGGCTTAGTAGATGTTAGACTAGACCCGAGTCATACCTATTTCAAAACTAACGAATCGGGAATATCTTAAGGACAAATAAAGGGATTCTACGGGTATTTTCAAAAGATGCATCTATTTTTAAAAAAAAACACTGTAACCTTTATTTTACTAAAACCCCGATTCTTCTTATTTCAAATGGCACCACCGCATGGCTTATACATATTGGTGTAGATTCTTCACTGTTACGTTGATTTATTCGATTCCGCGTTTCATGGTATGTGCATTCTATTATTCCATGTTGCATGATATCCTGTTATACTTGCATTATACTTGCATTTCATTTATATGTCACATACATCATGTTTTCTGATTATACGCATCGAGATATTCGTTTTCATGATATTTCTGGATTTGGGAACCGTGGATAATTTCAAAGAAAAGTATATACTTATTTGAAAAACCCGGTTTTCTCGTTATGATATTTGCGCTGCCACCATGAGATTTGTCGGTTCTGATTTTATACCCCTTACGAGGAGTTGGTGCCGTATGAGGGTACATGGTGGGGCCCGATATATGAGATAGTGGGACTGACCCGGACCGACGGATGCCCGATATATGAGATAGTGGGGCTGACCCGGACTGACGGATGCCCGATATATAAGATAGTGGGGCTGACCCGGACTGACGGATGCCCGATATATGAGATATTGGGGCTGACCCTGACTGACGAATGCCCGATATATGAGATAGTGGGGCTGACCCGGACTGACGGATGCCCGATGTATGAGATGTTGGAGATAGTGCCCTCAGAGTCAATTATTGGATCACAGGTACGTGATTGCAATGATTGATGGAGGACCTATCCCGGTAGGACAATCTTACTCGAGATGATAGTATGCTATCTGGTTTACCTTTATCATCGTGTACTGTTTTAGGTGACCTGACAAGTTGCTATTACACGTTGATAGAGCCCCTAGGATTCTTGCTTGACCACCAGCAGTATGAGGGCGATCATATAAGTGGGAGCTGGCAGTCTATAAGCATATCCTTAAATGGTCCCTAGTCGTGAGAGTTTCAAGATAGGGCATCGATACTCCAGAGTAGACTAGTGTATACAGTCGAGACCCTGACGAGGGGCAGTGGCCGGTCTCACAAGCCACTGGTGTCAGTTGGATCACCTAAGATGTATACAGGTGCTCGTTGGGTTATGAGTACACCGGACAGGACTCGCCGGGAACATGCTAGTTGGTCATATACCAGACGTCAGATGGCAGTTCCCTGGTGACATGTGTACAGGTTAGTTCATCGACCTGGGGATCGTCATTTGTCTCGTGTGAGTTCCCACTGTACTTTGATTACTACCCTACCACGGCTCAAAGGAGTCGTGCAAACAGGTTTTAGTTGGGTACAGTCCCGAGCCACATGGAGGCAGTGAGCGTATCTTCAGGGGTTCGTCTCTCCCGGTATTGGGGGTGAGGTCGCGCTGTGTCTAGGAGAGCCATTACACGAAGCCCTCGGCCGAGGCAAGGAGATTTACTGGTAGGTATTCCAGTAGTATCTCAGGGTGTTCTGGGCTACACTCCGACACGACTTGTACCGCTTTTGGGGGTCTGACTTTTACCAACCTCCTAGGCCCGCCATGCGATGCTCATAGACGAACGGACCGGACTGTACGGATATTGTCACTGACAGGCTCAGTAGGGTTGTCAGGCTGAGTTCGCTCACAGACATCCCTTTTAGTCAGTACCTGGTAGCCCGTTACGTATTGGCTTATACCTCTGACGTGCTAGTGGTTAAATCCACAACCAAGGTATTGACGAGTCTTTAGAGTCCCCCATATTCAGTTACTCAGCTTTCGGGCGAAAGGTTGTAGAGGCCGTATGGAGATATGGCAAGGTCCGATCAGATACGTGCGGTATTGCACGGATCAGGATCGGACAGTTTGTACTACAGGCCGTATGATTATATGGCAGGGTTCGATCAGATACGTGCGGTATTGCACGGATCAGGATCGAACGGATATTACTAGCCGGCTTTGGTTTAAGCCGGATCCTAGTATAGTACAGTGGAGATTTAGTCTCACTGCATTTGTATTTCGGTCGAAATACAGATGCGGGTGTGTATGCACAGTATCGGGGTTTTCCTGTAATTTATTACGGGACCAGTTTTCTGGAGTTGCCAGTTTGCTTTCCGTTTCGGCCGATTTCCATTGTTCCGTTCATTGGCCGAAGATTGGTGGAGGAGGGCTTATTTGCATTGTTGCAAATAGGCATTTGTGGAGGGGGGTCTTTGCTTATTGTTGTGTCATGATTCTTGTCCCATCATTTGACTTCATAAACTCATGATTGCTTGACTTTCTTTATCATCATGGTTTTGATGATGGTTGTTGATGATGAGAGATGGTTGTTAGTTGAGTGTTGGTTTTGCTTTGTTATCATTGGTTCATATGATAACCATTCCTCTCTCTCTCTCTTTTGGATGAGATGTTTATGGCTCCCATTATTTTTGATATACTCCACTCTCTCATTGACCTCTCCACCATTGTAATGGCCGGCCAAAAGTCTTTTGGGGCTGTCCCAATTTGGGAGTGAGGGATTGTTGCTCATTTGGCTAGGCAAAAGTATTTTTAGCTCCTCCTCCAAAAGCTTATCTCATATCCTCCACCAATGGCAACTCCCTAAACCCCTAGAGACACAAATAGCTCACTACACCATTCTACAGCAAGTCTTGAGCACGTCGAGTAGCCGGCTTCGTGCCCGAGTTGCCTCGGCATTGAGGTGGGAGCCCGTAAAAGAAGTAGGCGATGTGGTGCCCTTCCGGCAAGGTGGCGACGACCGGAGATTCCGCAGGAGATCGGGACGATGATGAGAAGACCGGAGGATTTGGATCGTCGGTATATCTCTATTCCCCTTCTTGTAGATAGCTAGGACTAATTAATGGTTCGATCCGGGTATTAGTGCGCGGCGGTTTGCCAGTTCAAGAAAAATTTAAAGTTTATCACCGCTTCCGCATTTGGCCGCCGGATTGACGGCCGGGGCGCTGCCGTGCACTTACAGTGGTATCAGAGCCTCGCCATTAACTTAGTCTAGCTTGGTTTAATGTGTTTTGCATTTCCGATCGACCAAAATTCCAAAATCTACATTTTTGCTAGCATCAGTTTTCTGTTGAAATTTTTTGGTCTCGAAAAATTTTTCAGGTTGTAAAATAGTGATGCACTGGATGTTATAAGCATACTGTAGAAATTCGACACAGTAAGTCGACCAACAGAGAGCGGAACCGCGGCAAACCCCCCCTTGGGCCGCGGTTCCGCCGCCGAACAGTGTCCTTGCTGTGTCAAATTTCTTCAGTAGCTTTCTGGGCTTAAAATTGGGGTTTTGGAATATTAATATTGGGCCCAGAATTTCTTGATGTGCTACAGTAGTGCTTGGGGCCCACTTGTTAAAATTTTGATTGATCGGATATTTTAAACACATTATTTCACAGTATTTACATTATATCTGCGACCGTGAATGTCACTCGATCGGTAAATCCGGTCTAACTGCTATAGCCCGGTTAGACGGATTTGCGAACGTGACTTTCACGTTGATGTTCTGTTTTTGCTGTGATGTTGCGGATCGGTCGTGGGGGATAGCCTGGATGCAATGCTAGTACAGTTGTGATTGTATTATGTACATTTGATATTGCGGGGCGAGCGTCCGACATGTGGACTGCCGTCACTGCCTAATTGTATTATTATTTTGGGGCACGGCCAGGTTGCGGTCGATGTACCCGTTGTATGTATATTTTACTTTCTGTACTAGGATTGCCCCGCGGAGGGGTGCACGGATAGCCGGGTTCTGGAGGGCAACAAGCCCGCATCTCATGGCATTGGGACGGAGGGGGCTTCACTCTAGGATTGGCGGGCTATTCGCCGCACTCGTAGGGGGTACAGGTTGACCCAGGAGGGGTGCCCAAGTTACCAGATTCCGTGAAGTGCTGGGTGGTCCATTCACGTTGCTGAAGGGGGCTACCTCGCTTCAGGTTTTGGCGGGTAACTTGCCGCGCCCGTAGGGGTCTAGGATTTCATTGCACAGGCTATCCACACGACCAGGGGAACGTCGGGTTTCAGTAGTGGCTCTGTGAAACCCGGGGATCCCAGATATCTGTAATGTTTCTGTGATGCTGTACATTTTCTGTGATGTTGCATTTTCTTTCACGCCTTGAGCGAATATAATATATTGGTATATATATTAGTAGATGTTGTATATGTTTTGCATCCGCGCTAGTCCAGTCCCCGCTCTGTCGTTAGTTAGCTAACCTAACGGGTAATGACGGGACCCAGTGGCGAATGTGGATGGCATATACGTACGTCATATTATTTTCGTTCTTTGTGGTGTGATCAATTGATGGGACTGCGTTGATTCGGATCAATGCAAGTTAAAAACAAACCTTATCTGATGTTGTTGGAACACTTTTCAAAAAGCTGTTATTGCAAGGACGTTCACTTTTGTTTTGCATCGTGGTATTCAGTTGGAATATCCGGCTCCTCAGTCGACGAGGCAAGGGCCGAGATCCCTTCACCGGGAGTGACCCCTTGGACAAAATTTTGCGTCAGGGCAATAACTTCACTATAGCCGATTACTTTTGCTTTGCATCGTGGTATTCAGTTGGAATATCCTGCACCCCATTCTACGGGGAAAGAGCCGAGATCCCTTCACCGGGAGTGACCTCTTTAGCGAAGGTTGTCGTCACTATATTTTTAAAAAAAGCTATCAGTTCCTTCGACGATATCAAGTTCTTTACTTTAAAGGTTTTCGCCAGAAACCATTCGTAGCCCTCCATCGTTTCATATGGGTGGTCAATAGTATTCAAGCTGTGTATGTTGGCCAAAGTCAAGGCACAATGATTGGTAGCTATTGGGTATTCATATGCAGCATAGATAGATGCATTGGTTTGGAACAGTCGTACTGCCATGTTGGCCAAAGTCAAGGGTATGTACGGGTGGATTCAAATTAACCTGGAGAATGATGGGTAGAACTTGACATGTGACTTATGATATGTTGGCCAAAGTCAAGGTCATAAGAGCATGGGGCAGAAATCACATCGGGAGTTTCAAAAGAACTGAAACTTGCCAGATATGCGCATACCTTCTGGAGTGTGATACCGTGAGCGGATTCCGTCACGTTGTCATGCGATGATAGTTGGATCCCGATTCCCACTGATGAGTTAGTTTACTCCTCGGGTGACCCCGACTAATTCTTCTTTCAGGTTTGGAGGAGAATTTGAGGTACAGTGGGAGGTTTCCAGATTAGATAAATTGGTAACCATTCTGATCTAGGTTAGAGTGCACGCTGAGTGTTTCTTTTCTCTCTCTCTTTGGCAGCGACCATTGACCCGACCCTAAGACTATGACTCAGTGACCAAGTTGACCGAACTTTCTTTAACACTGGCTTTTGGATTGTCAGAGTTGCAGACCTCATTGCCACTCCCACTTTTACCCTTTTCTCCAGGACATCCCGTATTACTACGAACGTCCACTTCCATTGGAAAAAACCATCGTATGGTTAGATACGAACTCGAAGGAATTTATTCGAGGATGGTTTCAGGTACTGGAGGAAACGGATAGGATTATTCAGTTGTCTTTTCCTTTTACCTTCTCTCAGGTTGCGAGTACTCCTTGGTTTAGGAGATAGTACACCTATTACGCAAATTGGATAGTCTTCTTCCAAACCTTAGGCTGGTGCCGACCGGTAGGGAATGAAGAAAACCAATTAGCCTAACGATGGTGTACAGAAGGTATTAAGTTAAGACAAAGCAAGGGATTAGTAAGAGGGCAAAGTAAATTGCAACAGATATTCACGACCAAACCAAGTATTTCTTCGCCAATCCTAAATCACCTTTGTATTTCTCCAGGACACTCCGTATCACTACGAAGATCCACAGTATATTGGATACTCCATCGTATGGTTATATACGAACTCGAAAGGAACTTGTTCCAGTTCGGGGATGGATTCTGGTCCAGGAGAAATAGGAATAAGGTTTATTCAGTTGTCTTTTATCTTCACTCGTAGGATTAGGACAGTACACCCATTATGCTTATTGGATAGTCTTCTTCCAAACCATAGGCTGGTGCCGAACGGTAGGGAAGGAAGAAAACCATTTGGCCTAAAGGGGTGTGCAGAAGGTAATGACTAAAGACATATGAAGGGATTTGGAGAGGTGGCAAAGAATTATACGGTTACAGTCGTGAATCTGGAAGAGGCATTACTAGGAATACCGGGATACCCCATCGAAACATTTTAATGTTTCAGTTTCACTGTGTATTGTTAAAGGAAAACTGATTTCCCAATTAGTCCTTACTCCAGGGTATGTATTTACCAGGTACGATTCTCACATCTGTATGGTTTTACAGATGATGAGTGGGAGTAAGTTATTGGGAATTGGGTGATCATCCTCATTATATCGGGATTCGTTGTAATCGGTGATATTTGAGGAAATCACCTGGGCTGTTTGCCGGTCGGCAAATATTTGGTTTTGAATATCCGCTGTCATGCACCAATTTCAAATTGATATATCTGTACGTCTATTTTCATAGAGTGAGATATACCTTTTTGAAATTATGTATACGACATTTACCTATATCAGTGGATGGTTAGGTAAGGAGCATTAAACAGCGGTGTAATTCTTCTTAACCATAAGTACAGTTTTCAACCTACGACACACAGTGAGTGAGTTATCAGACTCAAGGGACTTGTACAGAGTATTGTATGATGTCCAGGGTCCATCAGGACAGAGGGGTTGGTCCTCGTACTATATTCGGTTTACTTATGACTTCTCTAGTTTTTAGACAGGTGTTTCGTGGAAACACAGGGTCCGAATTTGGAGAAGTTATAGGTATTTGAATAGAGTAGAGAACCAGGTGTAGCAAGTATCGGGATTCTTCAAAGTGATCGAAGATGTAGATACTTGTATATGGTATTCAGTTGATAGTAGTGATAAAGAGATCTTACTTCTCTTTCAGGTTACTCATAATTGGAAGCATTCCTAAGTTGAGTAACGCTGATCAGACTTCTTCCATTTAGTTGACATGCACTGGAGACAGCTGCATGATTTGAATCTGGTTCAATTAAATCAGTGCCTCTGTTTCTATATTGGATATAGAACAGTTCATATCTTAACGATGTTAAGGTACGGGGAGTTGTCCGGTTTACGCTTAAAACCAGACACTGGACAACTCAAGGCACGTTTCTGTAATGGCTGTTTGTGGGTTGACCCAGGCTATGACGCGGGCTGACTTTCTACCATCTGGATGAACAATAGCAATATTGTTCTAGACTCGCCACAGTTTTAATAAAAAATGGATTTTTTCAGAAAACAGTAGTGGGAGTATGGTAGAACTGGAAGTGATTCCAGAACCACAAACGATTACTGAAGATTTGATAGGAACCTAAAGATTCAATCTGGTTTGACATTCGATTGGCCACTCCGCAGATGCGGTGGGTAACATCAGGCACCCGAGGGGTACTCCGGTAGCCTCAATGACGGTGACAGGGAAGTTCTTGTTTACCCACACTTACCATTGCTGTTGTTCCAGGCTGCGAGACCCGGCGGGAGGATGAGTATAGCGTCGTTCTAAACTAGTTTTAGAAGTGTACGTCTATATGACTCTGCCAGAGGGTTGTCGTAGTCAGTGGGAGCAGCGGAAGCATTGGTGGACAGGTAGCTTATGTCTATTTATAGACTAAAGCAGATGTAGCGGAGATAGATCATCTATTTCTGACGTGACAGTCATGGGTTTGACTTCATCAGAATAGGGGATGGATCTGTTGAGAAGGTAGTAGGGTGTGATATCCTAGTATTTGGATGACATACACAGAGTAGGAAAAGAAACTCCAATACTACAATCGGTTATACTTTGGTCGTCACACAGTGGTTTCTCCACAAAGGAAATGGATTTTATATCAGACATACTGGTTACTAGATCTATGGTTTTAGATCTAGATTTGGGTAGTCTCCCAATCTGGGTACTTAGACATCATTCTAAGGGTATTTAGAATGGATGACTCCTGGCACGGTATTATACCTGCAGGTGATGGAGTCACCCTCTCTAAAGCTGTCTTACAGACTAAAGGGGAGAGGGATGTGCATGATTGGCAGATCACTTGCTCAGGCAATTGAGTTAATCATGAGATGTCAAGTACCACACCAGATGTTGTTCTTGCACTAGATGCAATAAGTTGACATTAATCCAATCCTGGAGAAACGGTCGGAAGCAGTTTTAGAACATAAGTGGATGTTCTAGGGATATGATAACGACAGCCTCATTCGGGAAACAGTTATCATTCCAGGCTTCCAAGGTGACGTAGACGACAAGCAGGTTGTCAGAGTTATAGTTTTCCTTCTAACGAAGGGCAGTATTTTGGACAGGTGATCCAAGGCAATACTGAGGGAGGCATGGCGCGGGATACTGATTAAGTTCAGTTGACGATACAGTCTAAGAAGTTTGGATTTGGAGTTCATTTATGTGCTATGTCCCATCAGACATCCAGACACATTCTAAGACAGGTATTGCTCATTTCGGAAGATGGGTTTCTCCGCGAACTTGAGATATAGAGAGACATGGAAAGAGACAACAAAGCGGATCCACTCACTGAGGCTATTTCTCGAACGCAATAGTTTCGCAAACGAGCTTTGTGAGACTGACTAGTAGAGGAGTTGGGTGTTCGGTATCACACGGGCTGTGAGTATGCGACATCGCAATAATTAGCCTTGAGTGCAAGTGGGAGATTGTTGGAGATAGTGCCCTCAGAGTCAATTATTGGATCACAGGTACGTGATTGCAATGATTGATGGAGGACCTATCCCGGTAGGACAGTCTTACTCGAGATCATAGTATGCTATCTGGTTTACCTTTATCATCGTGTACTGTTTTAGGTGACCTGACAAGTTGCTATTACACGTTGATAGAGCCCCTAGGATTCTTGCTTGACCACCAGCAGTATGAGGGCGATCATATAAATGGGAGCTGGCAGTCTATAAGCATATCCTTAAATGGTCCCTAGTCGTGAGAGTTTCGAGATAGGGCATCGATACTCCAGAGTAGACTAGTGTATACAGTCGAGACCCCGACGAGGGGCAGTGGCCGGTCTCACAAGCCACTGGTGTCATTTGGATCACCTAAGATGTATACAGGTGCTCTTTGGGTTATGAGTACACCGGACAGGACTCGCCGGGAACATGCTAGTTGGTCATATACCAGACGTCAGATGGCAGTTCCCTGGTGACATGTGTACAGGTTAGTTCATCGACCTGGGGATCGTCATTTGTCTCGTGTGAGTTCCCACTGTACTTTGATTACTACCCTACCACGGCTCAAAGGAGTCGTGCAAACAGGTTTTAGTTGGGTACAGTCCCGAGCCACATGGAGGCAGTGAGCGTATCTTCAGGGGTTCGTCTCTCCCGGTATTGGGGGTGAGGTCGCGCTGTGTCTAGGAGAGCCATTACACGAAGCCCTCGGCCGAGGCAAGGAGATTTACTGGTAGGTATTCCAGTAGTATCTCAGGGTGTTCTGGGCTACACTCCGACACGACTTGTACCGCTTTTGGGGGTCTGACTTTTACCAACCCCCTAGGCCCGCCATGCGATGCTCATAGACGAACGGACCGGACTGTACGGATATTGTCACTGACAGGCTCAGTAGGGTTGTCAGGCTGAGTTCGCTCACAGACATCCCTTTTAGTCAGTACCTGGTAGCCCGTTACGTATTGGCTTATACCTCTGACGTGCTAGTGGTTAAATCCACAACCAAGGTATTGACGAGTCTTTAGAGTCCCCCACATTCAGTTACTCAGCTTTCGGGCGAAAGGTTGTAGAGGCCGTATGGAGATATGGCAAGGTCCGATCAGATACGTGCGGTATTGCACGGATCAGGATCGGACAGTTTGTACTACAGGCCGTATGATTATATGGCAGGGTTCGATCAGATACGTGCGGTATTGTACGGATCAGGATCGAACGGATATTACTAGCCGGCTTTGGTTTAAGCCAGATCCTAGTATAGTACAGTGGAGATTTAGTCTCACTGCATTTGTATTTCGGTCGAAATACAGATGCGGGTGTGTATGCACAGTATCGGGGTTTTCCTGTAATTTATTACGGGACTAGTTTTCTGGAGTTGCCAGTTTGCTTTCCGTTTCGGCCGATTTCCATTGTTCCGTTCATTGGCCGAAGATTGGTGGAGGAGGGCTTATTTGCATTGTTGCAAATAGGCATTTGTGGAGGGGGGTCTTTGCTTATTGTTGTGCCATGATTCTTGTCCCGTCATTTGACTTCATGAACTCATGATTGCTTGACTTTCTTTATCATCATGGTTTTGATGATGGTTGTTGATGATGAGAGATGGTTGTTGGTTGAGTGTTGGTTTTGCTTTGTTATCATTGGTTCATATGATAACCATTCCTCTCTCTCTCTCTTTTGGATGAGATGTTTATGGCTCCCATTATTTTTGATATACTCCACTCTCTCATTGACCTCTCCACCATTGTAATGGCCGGCCAAAAGTCTTTTGGGGCTGTCCCAATTTGGGAGTGAGGGATTGTTGCTCATTTGGCTAGGCAAAAGTATTTTTAGCTCCTCCTCCTAAAGCTTATCTCATATCCTCCACCAATAGCAACTCCCTAAACCCCTAGAGACACAAATAGCTCACTACACCATTCTACAGCAAGTCTTGGGCACGTCGAGTAGCCGGCTTCGTGCCCGAGTTGCCTCGGCATTGAGGTGGGAGCCCGTAAAAGAAGTAGGCGATGTGGTGCCCTTCCGGCAAGGTGGCGACGACCGGAGATTCCGCAGGAGATCGGGACGATGATGAGAAGACCGGATGATTTGGATCGTCGGTATATCTATATTCCCCTTCTTGTAGATAGCTAGGACTAATTAATGGTTCGATCCGGGTATTAGTGCGCGGCGGTTTGCCAGTTCAAGAAAAATTTAAAGTTTATCACCGCTTCCGCATTTGGCCGCCGGATTGACGGCCGGGGCGCCGCCGTGCACTTACATGAGATAGTGGGCTGACCCGGACTGAAGGATGCCCGTGCCGATGCTAGGCAAAGGTTTCATGATATTTTCCATGATATTGATCATACTTTATTTGTATATATAACAGGGTATGAGGGCGCTGTTATATATACCATTATACCAATATTAGTGGAATGTGACGCTAATATATGTGTATTGATATACATTTTGATACTTCATCATATTTACTTCATGCAGACATACCTTATGTTTATGACATGCTATTACCTGAGGCACTGGCACGAGTTTTTGGCACTACCTACATGTTTAGATGTGACATTGCCACCTTATCATGCTTCAGGCTTATTCTTTGAGATTTATATATTTGATTGTATTGACCTAGGATTATGTCATACATTCGATTTCTGCTTGTAGATATTCTCTATTCACGAGTTGGCAACTCACCCACGTTGTGCCACAGTTCTTGCAGGTTTTGCCGTACAGGTTCCATAGCGGCATTTCTGGCACACTGCTTCCTTTGCGGGTGAATTGCTTTTGGTAGGTGGGTTCTTTGCATCAGAACCACCCTTGTATATGTATTATTCATTGTATCTAGAAATTCCATCAACCAAAACTTGTATATTATTTCAGACTTAGACACCAGTGATGTATTATTTCGACCTTAGAGTCGCTCTTAGCAGTATTATGGTTTTCATGCTTATTGAGTTTCTTTTGAGTTTGATCCTCGCCATTCGGCGCTGTATATTATATTGCTTGTGTGGTTGTGACCGTCGATTGACGAAGAGCTAGCTCCCGCTTGGGGATGCCTTTTATCATTGCACATATATTGTTCTTGTTGTGCTCCGTTCGGGGCCAGTATTTATAAAAGAAACTCTGCCGTAATTTTTAGAAAAGACTTTATATTTTAAAAATGTATATTCGGCTTAGTTATTGTAAAACCTTGACTTCAAACATGTTTTTCTTCACTTCTTTAAACCAGTTTTCTTTATTTACCATTAAAATGGTTTTAGATTTCTGGGCTTTTGGCTTACTTGGATCAGCTGGAGTCCTATAGACTTCATATGGTTCAAGGGCCAGTCACGTGCTCTTTTGGGTCGTGACAAAGTTGGTATCAGAGTGCTAGGTTAACCTTGGTTCGAGTCTAAGTTTGACCATGTGGAGCCTAGGGCGTCTATATATATACGGAACTTAGGCTTGACCTTACGGAACTTAGACTTAGTCGAGGGGGTATTCGACCCGAACTTTTGTCGCGTAGGATGACCCTTGGTTGATGGAATAGGTGACTAAAGTAGAGTGACGTACCGTGGGTATGTTCCGCGGCATACTTACGACACGCCACTCCGCTTAAGGAACCTTAGGATGTACATATTTTCGAGATCAGTGATTCTCTTCATATCCATAATTATACATCCATTTGAGATCCTCGATTCTATTAGTTTCATGATCATACCTTCATTGATGCCGTTCCTTCTTATAATCATGTATCCACTCTGGATCTATTGTTCTCTTTCTTGCCATTGATCTGCTCTCTTCGATACACGATTGAGGTTCCTGTCGCCATGTTTGAGCGCAGTTTGGACTGCTGCTAGGGTTACGGTCAATGCGAGCTCGTCTGGTACGAGGGCCGACCATTGTGTTTTCTGGTGACATGGGAACGTCTCGAGTTAGTATTGGTGATTGTGACCTCTAGTGGAGGCGAGTGCTTGGTTCTGCACCGGATGATCGGGCCATTCTTAGAGCTGCCAGTTGATAGAGGACTGTTGATGTACAACATACCTCAGAGATTATGATGTTGCCTACCCTGCAGACAGATGGACCAGCTGTTGCTGAGATTGACAGGATGTCGCTTCCGGAGCTTACGAGCTGAGATCGCCGGAGCTTCCAGGAGGATATGAAACAGATGATAGCTAGTATATCCGATTTGAGAGACGAAGGTGATTCGTTCGATTTATGCGCCGGAGCAGGCCCAGTTGAGTTGAAGATTTCCAGTACGGAGAGTCTTACTCGGATCTAGAGCAGACCGATTTAGAGATGACCGCCCATGTATTGCCTTTCCTGGAGGATTGAGGCGTTGTTCGGCGTACAGACGAATGAGCCAGTGGTTGCTGCAAATGACGAGATATCGCCCAGATGATTGGAGCTATTGCAGCATGAGTATATACTTAGAGATATGATGGACGGTCACTAGTCACCAAGGGTGGATGAGTAGGGCGTGCGGTTCGTTCGCTTACCCCTATGCGAAGTCATCAGATAGATTGATTCCAGTTAGAGATGACTTCACGCAGGTTCGTTGAGAGTCTATAGAGACGATCGAATGTCAGGAGCCCATTTTCCAAGTTTAAAGTATACGGAAAGACATGCAAACGATTCCTTGGACCCTCTAGAAGAATGAAACCCTAACTCGACTTAATGACCGTATGAAAGCCTTTGAACCTTAGGGTTTGCGGCAGTTCCGCGGCTCCATTAGTGAGGCTTGGGTTTGCCCTTCTACGGCTGGACCACCGACGCTGTGGCATGTACTCGATACTATTAAACTGTACTCAAGATGTTGATCTCTTGGGGGATTAAGAGGTTCTGACGAGTCGATCGAATGATTCGACATCATTCGGATATCTTGTGATGGGATGCTTTGCTTGGGAGACTCCAGATACGAGTATAGCCGTTGGAGCACAGTCCATGCAGCCACGATGAGATAGTCCGAATCTGTAACGTTTTGAAAATCGTTTCGGTGAAATTTCGGAAAAATCGGTAAAATAAGGGGGTTTTCTGTAAAAAGTCAAAATACAAATATCTTTATTATAAAATTAAATATACATATTCTAGCTATGTAATTGCTAGTATTTGGTGTTTATTGAGCCACTGATAAAATTTCTAATTTTCTGAAATTTTTTCCGAAATTAATTATTTTAATATTATTTTAAGCTATCACTAATACATTTAATGAGGGAAAATTACAAATTGGAATGGGTTGAAACAAATTTTGTGCATCATGACATATTTAAGTAGCTTGGAAAATATTATTTTTGAAATGAAAAGAAATTCCATGTTGATTCTAAAAATTTAAAGGAAAAGGCTAAATGGAAAAGGGAAAATTAAAGGTTATTATAAGGAATATGAAACATGGGCTTGTTGTTTGAGCTTTGGGCTTTGTTTACTTGAAATTTCCCACACCCACACACACACTCACCCCCCCCCCCAACCATGGCTGGCCGAAATCTGCAGAATTCCCCCCCAAAGTTTTCCCCAAATGCAAGTTTAAAAGTTAAGAAAACAATGAATTAAAATGAAAGAATGAACATGTAAGTATGGGCCTTGTTTCCTTTGACTTTCAACACCCCATTCCCTCTCTCCTCAGCCCCCAAATTGGCCGAAATCCTTCCCTCTCACTGCAGCAGCCCCTCCTCCCATCTTCTCCTCTCATTTTCCATAAAAAAATCACCAATTTCCATCAAAAATCAAAGCAAAAATTCAAATCAAAGCCCTACCCATTTCCCCTTACCTCTTTTAGCATGGATCTTGGTGCAAAGATTTCAATTTGGAGGTCAAGTTTCATGTTGATCTCAAGATGGTTGTGAGGTATAAATCTAGTTCTTTTTTTTGAGTTGTTTGTTATTACTTCAAATTATGTTAATGAAGGGTTTAGTTTAGATTTTAAATTTCAAGTCCAAATTCAAGATTAGGGTTTATGAAATTGAAGTGAGATTTTGTTTTGGAGTTGAATGGTGATCAATTGTGCATGGTTATGTGATGTATTTTTGTATCTTAGGGCATGCAAAATGTAATCTTGTTGCTTAGTGCTAATTGTAACATTAAAATATCCAATTTAGCTTTATTTAAGCAAACTAGTTTTTAGCTTTTGGTTCCAAATGGGTGATAAATCTAATTAAGGTTTTGATGACTTTATTAATATTTTAATTTGTTGTTTAGCAATTTAGATCATGCAAAACCAAGCTTAATTGATGAATTGGGAATTTTGCTATAAAAGGTGCTAAAAATTGATATTTTTGCAAACTAGGATTTTGGAAATTATGCAAATTTATGAGAATAAATTATAGAAATGGTTTATATGACTTAGTTATGATATTTAGTGGATATTTTGTCCGCTAAATTTTTTTAAACATCGAGTTTTGTACTAAAACGGTTAATTTTGCTTGCTAGATTTTCGGAAAAATAGCTTTTAAAGTGAGTTTGAGGTTTTTGTGAATTGCAACCTATTTCATATTATAATTAGTGTTTTTGAATGTATAAATGGGCCTGTTTGGGTTTTTCTCGATGGTTTGGCATTTGTACGCCGACGTCGAGGGTTTTTAGGTTGATTTGTGGAAGCAAACCATAGGTTTTGACCTATGTGGGATTCGTGCGTCGTTTTGGTTATGAGTCGGATTTTAATGCGATATGGTACGTTTTGATATGTAGGTACCCCATGTGGACTTCGAGACGACAAGCAAGCGGTGGCGACGTCGGCACCGGCGAGCGAGGACCAGGTGAGTAGATTTATATCTACGGGGAGAAGTCGGGTGGATGGCGTATAGCACCCCCGCAGTCCGTGGTGGTGTATACGGATGAGTATACACACCAACAATTATTATATGTTATTTTGGATTAATAACGATGTTTAGGATGGATATTGGTGTGTTGGATTATTTTAGTGTTGCGAACCCTAGGGTAGTGTTGCACTACACATACACACATACATACTTGCATACATTCCTATTTATATGTGCTCATGGGATTCTTTATAGTTATGTGTTCACATGGGTATGGGACTATGTGTTCACATACGGATTCGAGGATGATACTTGGGATTGAGCTGAGTCGATGAGGTTTGTTTTGTGGTTGTGATATCGGTGATATGGCAGGATTCGTACTTGAGGTACGTCCTGGTGTTATAGCGGATCTTGGGACGACGATACGGGTGAATAGTGTTATTAATAAAATGGTCGACATATGATCGTGATATGAGATATGATATGCTAGGATATTGATAATAGGCCGTATTGGGCGATGTATACCCCTTGATGATGATATGTGCTGATGATATCGGTTTGTATGAGATTGTCGATCAGTAGTCAGATCATGAGTATATTGAGGATATTAGTATTGTACTAGACATAGATCAGTACCCTAGACTATGATCTTGGATAAAGAGGATACTGGAGAAATAGTGTGAGGAATATGATATTGACCTGTACCCAGATTTGGGATGCCGTATGACGGATTTACGTACGAGCTATATTGATGATTGATCCGCACTCTTGACTTGGGATGACTGATTATAGATATGGTATCGGATATGATATTATTGAGGCAGGATCACCGACTATACATATACAGGTATGTATATGTATCGACTCCGATGATAGGCGGTTTCCTTACCTGTAGTTCAGCTTGTTAGTTCAGCCGTATAGTTTAGTGTAGTTGTTAGATTAGATTAGACTCCTACCTATTTCAAAACTAGCGGATCGTGGTTATTTTAAAAGATCGGTCAAGGGATCTACGGATATTTCAAAAGACGTATCCTTTCTTAAAAAACCACCGTAGCCCCTATTTTCAAAACCCCGCGATTCGTGTTATTTCAAATGGCACAATTGTTTAATATTTAGCTCCCGCTCATTATAGTTGCTCACTCCGCATCGCATACTTACATTGTTATTTCATATTGTATTGTTGATATTATGTGGTTAGGACACCAGCACCATTACCGATGATGCGTATGTACCACGTACACTTATTTGCCGGCTCACACACATCTTCATCGGTAATTGCCATGTCACGCACACCCTAGGAAATATTATTGCTAACTTCACTTGATAGCTAGTAGTTTGACATGATATTAGTGTACATACCTTATATGCTAGCTTAGATATTGTAGTTATTACTGTCGCTTCCTGCATACCGTTATTCATTGTTATGCCGCATTCATGGATTCTCATGCATATATTCACTTTTTACGTGCTATTGAGGTTTTGGATTCTGATTTCCATGAGATTTTCTGGATTTGGGGAAAACCGCAAAACATATACAAACTTCTTCTTTCTCTTTTTAAATGAAAAGCGCGGTTTTTCCCATGATGTATGAGCCGTCCACCATGAGTTTGCTGATGGATTTCGAGACCCGATTCGAGGAGTTGGATGAACCGTTTCGGGTACATGGTAGACCCGTTAAGGTATCCCGGGGCAAGAAGCTCGTGGTGATGACGATGAGCCTGGCAGGGGGAGACTACCTACCGGTGATTTTACCCGACGCGTCGGATATCCGGAGGATACCGTCGTGGTCTTGAGATGGACGGTAGGGGCCGGTCTGGACTGACGGCGTCCTAGATATTGTGATTGAGACATTGAGATTTCGAGATATTGAGGTACAGAGACTGTGATACAGAGATATCGAGATATTGGGATTACGTTTTGTGCCGATGCTAGGCACTGTTTTATGCTGATTTCATTATGATACCTCGTTTTAAAAATACAAAGGAAATCTCACTAATTTATGAAAACAGTTTCTTCATTTACATGTACTCTGTTTTCATGCATTCATACCTCATTCATATGATATATTGCTACCTGAGGCATATATTGCTACCTGAGGCACTGACACGGGCATATGAGATCACACTCTAGTTAGATATTACCCTAGCCATTGTTATAGGCTACATGTTATTCATATATTGGAGGATATATTATGATCATTGACCTAGGTTGCGTTATTTATGCGATTTCTGTGCGTAGATATTTTTCTATTCACGAGTTGGCAACTCACCCCCGTTGTGCCCCAGTTTCTTGCAGGTTTGCCGTACAGGTTTCATTACGGCTTGCGGGCATAGTTTCCTTCGGGTAATTTGCTAGTAGGTGGGTTTACTTGTATCGTACCCCCATTATATATCTTGTATATCATTATTCTGTTGTATCTAGAAGTTCCATCAACCAAACATGTATTTATTTTTGAGATAGAGACCGGTGAGGTTATTCTTTCGACCTTAGAGTCGCGCGTTGTATTTCTGTGGATTTCTTGTTGTTTTGAGTTCCTTTTGAGTTTTGATCCTCGCCCTTGGCATTGTATATTATATTGCTTGTGTGGTTGTGACCGTCGTTTGACGAAGTGCTAGCTCCCGCTTGGGGATGCCTTTTTATTGATTTCATATACTATTCATGTTGTATCCCGTTTGGGAGCCAGTATTTACAAAGGAAACTCTGCCAAAATTTTCAGGAAATACTTGATTTTTTTTTAAAACCGCATAATTCGGCTTATGCTATTAAAATTACTTGATTTGAATTGGTTTTTCTTCACTCTACTACTTTTCTTGGTTTGGATTTCTGGGTTTTCGGCTTACTTAGATTACGTACGCCTCGAGGCGTTTCGTAGTTTAAGTGCCGGTCATGTTCCATCTTTTCGGGAAGTGACAAAGTTGGTATCAGAGCGTTAGGTTTTACCTTCGGAGCGTAGGATGACCCTTGGTTGATGGAATAGGTAACTAAAGTAGAGTGACGTACCGTGGGTATGTTCCGCGGCATATTTACGATACGCTACTCCACTTAAGAAGCCTTAGGATGTACATTTCTTTGCTCAGTATTATATTCATTCCGATCTAGCCTCATCAGTACCAGTTATGGTTTTACTGCCACGATTACGGGCAGGGAGAGCTATGGCAAGAGTTGAGGTCAGCAGGAGCTCGTCACGAACGAGGACTGACCAGGGCATGATTCCGGCGACACACGATTGCAGAGATGTGTCTTTTCATTGTGTCTTCGCGCCACGACCATTGGATGGATTGCTGTATGAGATTACTCGGACGTGTCGATTTGCACTAGAGGATTGAGCCACTGATAGAGGCCAGCCGGATTTTGATGACTATTGAAGTATTGCTTACTCCTGATAATCGAGGCACCGTTCAGCGTGCAGACGAGCGAGCCAGTTATTGCTGCGAACGACGAGATATCGTCCTAGATGTTGGAGCTATTGCAATACAAATTGTGCTAAAAGATGATAGAAGGTCGCTAGTCACCAAGGATGAATGACTAGGACACGTGGATCGTTCGCTACCCCGATGCAAGGTCATCAGATAGATTCGTTCCAGCTAGAGACGACTTCACGCGGAGACGTAGAGAGTCGACAGAGACGATCGAATGTTGGAAACCTATTATTCCAGGTTTAAGGTATTCGGAAAGACATGCAGGCAATTCAATGGACCCTCTAGAAGAATGAAACCCTAACTCGACTTAATGACCGTGTGAATGCCTTTGAACCTTAGGGTTTCCGGAAGTTCCTTGGCGCCATTAGTGAGGCTTGGGTTTGCCCTTCTACGGCTGGACCATCGATGCTGTGGTACGTACTCGATACTGTTAAACTGTATCCAAGATGTTGAGCTCTTGGGGGATTATGAGGTTTTGACGAATCGATCGGATGGTTCGACTTCATTCGGATGCTAGGTGGTGATATGCATTCTTGGGAGACTCCAGATACGAGGATAGCCGTTGGAGCTCAGTCCATGCAGCCACGACGAGACGAGTCCGAAGCAGTCGACATTAGGGAAAAGTGGAGTAAGAGGTTCGTACGAGATCTTGATGAGACGACGTTCCACTCCGCCGACATCAGAGATGCGATACGCATGCCGAGGCGTTGTACTTGGATATACTTCCAGAAGGAGTCATGATGAGTATGCAGCCGTTCCGGAACGAGCACAGATCTAGTAAGGGACGATGACTTTCGGACAGTCCGGCAGAGGCGAGATTTGGGAGAGATCTCGACAGGACCTTTCTGGGATGAATTACGAGAAGACTTGGACCCAGGAGTGGTCATGTTACGCACACCGGCAGGCCAGAGTTCAGCATCGTCGACGAGAGACGCTATGAGTGACCACGACAGTTAGCCAGAGATTCTTGGAGGATGTGCTTGAGTGGGACTATTCCGCCATAATTGATTTCGGTATTTTGGGCGATCTATTCGCATGATTGATTTTGATGATTGAGTTTCATGATATTTATTTTCATGGACCTTGGTTGCACCTACTGAGTATTTATGATTTTTGCACAGTTGTTGCACTTGATATCGTTTTCATGCCTTGGTTTCTCATGTTTATGATTTTATGGATTTCATGATTTCGTGCACGATGGATGCACTTGATTTGGATTTTCGCGCATGCTGAGCGCATGTTTGAGATACGATTTTGGTGCACCCCAGAAGCACTAAATCGAGATTCTTCGTGCATGTCAGATGCACCCGTTTTTGCCGTCAGGCACACCTGTTGCCCTTGACAGATGTTTCGTGCACACCCGATGCACTTAGATATTGTTTCTGTGCACATGTATGACACATTTATGGATTTTGATTTCTGTGCGCAACAGACGCACATGGCATTCATATATATATTTGGGACTGATTTATGTTGGAGCAGTATATTGTATGATGTTTGCTATTTGGTTTAGTACTGAGCAGGACTAGTCACAGGACAGTACCTGAGTATATTTTCGCATGCATTGCTAGTTATCGAAGGGATTTCCAAAGAAGAGCTATAGTCTCAGTATTTACCTACGTGTCCGAGATGACACGAAACATTTTATAAAGGAAACCCTTCTGAAATTGCTTTCAAAACGGCGGGACGTGCATATTAAACAAAGGATATATATATATATGTAGTTATTTTATTACAATAGACGTCCTCTACTGTGCAGTGCTGCGAGCATCGCACAGCGATTTGAAGAAGATTTGGCTTGCATTACTTCCATATGTTTTAATGATGTATATCATATTGATTTTCATTTTGGATTTAGACATTGTGTCTTCACCATGACTCCGATGATTGCGGGATGCTGGATGGAGTTTTGGTTTTGAGTTATATGCTCATTTTTCATGCGCATGCGCTGCGCTACGATTTGTTTTATATATTTATGATTTCAGAGCCCCGACGACTTGATGGTTTTGCTTAGATGTTTTAGTACTTGGGGGAAGTTTTAATTTAAATTCGGGGACCGAATTTCTTTAAGGGAGGAAGATTGTAACGTTTTGAAAATCGTTTCGGTGAAATTTCGGAAAAATCGGTAAAATAAGGGGGTTTTCTGTAAAAAGTCAAAATACAAATATCTTTATTATAAAATTAAATATACATATTCTAGCTATGTAATTGCTAGTATTTGATGTTTATTGAGCCACTGGTAAAATTTCTAATTTTCTGAAAATTTTTCCGAAATTAATTATTTTAATATTATTTTAAGCTATCACTAATACATTTAATGAGGGAAATTACAAATTGGAATGGGTTGAAACAAATTTTGTGCATCAGGACATATTTAACTAGCTTGGAAAATATTATTTTTGAAATGAAAAGAAATTCCATGTTGATTCTAAAAATTTAAAGGAAAAGGCTAAATGGAAAAGGGAAAATTAAAGGTTATTATAAGGAATATGAAACATGGGCTTGTTGTTTGAGCTTTGGGCTTTGTTTACTTGAAATTTCCCACACCCACACACACACTCACCCCCCCCCCCAACCATGGCTGGCCGAAATCTGCAGAATTCCCCCCCAAAGTTTTCCCCAAATGCAAGTTTAAAAGTTAAGAAAACAATGAATTAAAATGAAAGAATGAACATGTAAGTATGGGCCTTGTTGCCTTTGACATTTAACACCCCATTCCCTCTCTCCTCACCCCCTAAATTGGCCGAAACCCTTCCCTCTCACTGCAGCAGCCCCTCCTCCCATCTTCTCCTCTCATTTTCCATAAAAAATCACCAATTTCCATCAAAAATCAAAGCAAAAATTCAAATCAAAGCCCTACCCATTTTCCCTTACCTCTTTTAGCATGGATCTTGGTGCAAAGATTTCAATTTGGAGGTCAAGTTTCATGTTGATCTCAAGATGGTTGTGAGGTATAAATCTTGTTCTTTTTTTTGAGTTGTTTGTTATTACTTCAAATTATGTTAATGAAGGGTTTAGTTTAGATTTTAAATTTCAAGTCCAAATTCAAGATTAGGGTTTATGAAATTGAAGTGAGGTTTTGTTTTGGAGTTGAATGGTGATCAATTGTGCATGGTTATGTGATGTATTTTTGTATTTTAGGGCATGCAAAATGTAATCTTGTTGCTTAGTGCTAATTGTAACATTAAAATATCCAATTTAGCTTTATTTAAGCAAACTAGTTTTTAGCTTTTGGTTCCAAATGGGTGATAAATCTAATTAAGGTTTTGATGACTTTATTAACATTTTAATTTGTTGTTTAGCAATTTAGATCATGCAAAACCAAGCTTAATTGATGAATTGGGAATTTTGCTATAAAAGGTGCTAAAAATTAATATTTTTGCAAACTAGGATTTTGGAAATTATGCAAATTTATGAGAATAAATTATAGAAATGGTTTATATGACTTAGTTATGATATTTAGTGGATATTGTGTCCGCAAAATTTTTTTAAACATCGAGTTTTGTACTAAAACGGTTAATTTTGCTTGCTAGATTTTCGGAAAAATAGCTTTTAAAGTGAGTTTGAGGTTTTTGTGAATTGCAACCTATTTCATATTATAATTAGTGTTTTTGAATGTATAAATGGGCGTGTTTGGGCTTTTCTCGATGGTTTGGCATTTGTACGCCGACGTCGAGGGTTTTTAGGTTGATTTGTGGAAGCAAACCATAGGTTTTGACCTATGTGGGATTCGTGCGTCGTTTTGGTCATGAGTCGGATTTTAATGCGATATGGTGTGTTTTGATATGTAGGTACCCCATGTGGACTTCGAGACGACAAGCAAGCGCGTGGCGACGTCGGCACCGGCGAGCGAGGACCAGGTGAGTAGATTTATATCTACGGGGAGAAGTCGGGTGGATGGAGTATAGCACCCCCGCAGTCCGTGGTGGTGTATACGGATGCGTATACACACCAACAATTATTATATGTTATTTTGGATTAATAACGATATTTAGGATGGATATTGGTGTGTTGGATTATTTTAGTGTTGCGAACCCTAGGGTAGTGTTGCACTACACATACACACATACATACTTGCATACATTCCTATTTATATGTGCTCATGGGATTCTTTATAATTATGTGTTCACATGGGTATGGGACTATGTGTTCACATACGGATTTGAGGATGATACTTGGGATTGAGCTGAGTCGATGAGGTTTGTTTTGTGGTTGTGATATCGGTGATATGGCAGGATTCGTACTTGAGGTACGTCCTGGTGTTATAGCGGATCTTGGGACAACGATACGGGTGAATAGTGTTATTAATAAAATGGTCGACATGTGATCGTGATATGAGATATGATATGCTAGGATATTGATACTAGGCCGTATTGGGCGATGTATACACCTTGATGATGATATGTGCTGATGATATCGGTTTGTACGAGATTGTCGATCAGTAGTCAGATCATGAGTATATTGAGGATATTATTATTGTACTAGACATAGATCAGTACCCTAGACTATGATCTTGGAAAAAGAGGATACCGGAGAAATAGTGTGAGGAATATGATATTGACCTGTACCCAGATTTGGGATGCCGTATGACGGATTTACGTATGAGCTATATTGATGATTGATCCGTACTCTTGACTTGGGATGACTGATTATAGATATGGTATCGGATATGATATTATTGAGGCAGGATCACCGACTATACATATACAGGTATGTATATGTATCGACTCCGATGATAGGCGGTTTCCTTACCTGTAGTTCAGCTTGTTAGTTCAGCCGTATAGTTTAGTGTAGTTGTTAGATTAGATTAGACTCCTACCTATTTCAAAACTAGCGGATCGTGGTTATTTTAAAAGATCGGTCAAGGGATCTACGGATATTTCAAAAGACGTATCCTTTCTTAAAAAACCACCGTAGCCCCTATTTTCAAAACCCCGCGATTCGTGTTATTTCAAATGGCACCATTGTTTAATATTTAGCTCCCTCTCATTATGGTTGCTCGCTCCGCATCGCATACTTACATTGTTATTTCATATTGTATTGTTGATATTATGTGGTTAGGACACCAGCACCATTACCGATGATGCGTATGTACCACGTACACTTATTTGCCGGCTCACACACATCTTCATCAGTAATTGCCATGTCACGCACACCCTAGAAAATATTATTGCTAACTTTACTTGATAGCTAGTAGTTTGACATGATATTAGAGTACATACCTTATATGCCAGCTTAGATATTGTAGTTATTACTGTCGCTTCATGCATACCGTTATTCATTGTTATGCCGCATTCATGGATTCTCATGCATATATTCACTTTTTACGTGCTATTGAGGTTTTGGATTCTGATTTCCATGATTTTTTCTGGATTTGGGGAAAACCGCCAAACATATACAAACTTCTTCTTTCTCTTTTTAAATGAAAAGCGCGGTTTTTCCCATGATGTATGAGCCGTCCACCATGAGTTTGCTGATGGATTTCGAGACCCGATTCGAGGAGTTGGATGAACCGTTTCGGGTACATGGTGGACCCGGTAAGGTACCCCGGGGCAAGAAGCTCGTGGTGATGACGATGAGCCTGGCAGGGGGAGACTACCTACCGGTGATTTTACCCGACGCGTCGGATATCCGGAGGTTACCGTCGTGGTCTTGAGATGGATGGTAGGGGCCGGTCTGGACTGACGGCGTCCTAGATATTGTGATTGAGACATTGAGATTTCGAGATATTGAGGTACAGAGACTGTGATACAGAGATATCGAGATATTGGGATTACGTTTTGTGCCGATGCTAGGCACTGTTTTATGCTGATTTCATTATGATACCTCATTTTAAAAATACAAAGGAAATCTCACTAATTTATGAAAACAGTTTCTTCATTTACATGTACTCTGTTTTCATGCATTCATACCTCATTCATATGATATATTGCTACCTAAGGCACTGACACGGGCACATGAGATCACACTCGGGTTAGATATTACCCTAGCCATTGTTATAGGCTACATGTTATTCATATATTGGAGGATATATTATGATCATTGACCTATGTTGCGTTATTTATGCGATTTCTGTGGGTAGATATTTTTCTATTCACGAGTTGGCAACTCACTCCCGTTGTGCCCCAGTTTCTTGCAGGTTTGCCGTACAGGTTTCATTACGGCTTGCGGGCATAGTTTCCTTCGGGTGATTTGCTAGTAGGTGGGTTTACTTGTATCGTACCCCCATTATATATCTTGTATATCATTATTCTGTTGTATCTAGAAGTTCCATCAACTAAACATGTATTTATTTTTGAGATAGAGACCAGTGAGGTTATTCTTTCGACCTTAGAGTCGCGCGTTGTATTTCTGTGGATTTCTTGTTGTTTTGAGTTCCTTTTGAGTTTTGATCCTCACCCTTGGCGTTGTATATTATATTGCTTGTGTGGTTGTGACCGTCGTTTGACGAAGTGCTAGCTCCCGCTTGGGATGCCTTTTTATTGATTTCATATACTATTCATGTTGTATCCCGTTTGGGAGCCAGTATTTACAAAGGAAACTCTGCCAAAATTTTCAGGAAATACTTGATGTTTTTTTTAAAACCGCATAATTCGGCTTATGCTATTAAAATTACTTGATTTGAATTGGTTTTTCTTCACTCTACTACTTTTCTTGGTTTGGATTTCAGGGTTTTCGGCTTACTTAGATTACGTACGCCTCGAGGCGTTTCGTAGTTTAAGTGCCGGTCATGTTCCATCTTTTCGGGACGTGACAGAATCAGTCGACATTGAAGCAAAGGAAAGTAAGGAGTTCGCAAGAGAGTTCGACAAGATGACGTTCCCCTCCGCTGACATCGGAGATTTGATACGCACGCAGAGGCATTATATATGGATATATCTTCCAGAAAGAGGCGCGATGAGTATGCAGCCGTTCCGGAATAAGAATTTGCTTCAGTAAAGGACGATGACTTCCGGGCAATTCGGCAGAAAAGAGATTTGAGAGATACTTCGGATCGGCCGTAGCCGAGAACAGTGCAGTGCGCCGATAGAGACGTGACGTCGAAGTGGATGGTAATACAGACAAGTGGACAAGAGGTTCGTGCGAGACGCTGACGAGCTGTCATTACTTTCCATCGAGACCAGAGACCTGATATGCTTACAGAGGCGTTATGATGCGACCAGTTTCCGAGAAATGTTGGGCTGAGGACACAGATGTCCATTGAGTGAGAAGAGATTATGCAAGAGTACCAGCCTCCGTACAGATCGGCATAGGCAAGATCGGCAGAGACCTTGAGCAGGATTCCTTCCAGGACACTGATGCAATGATGTTTGCACCCAAGATCAGATGTGTGATGTGCATTCAGAAATCCAGAGGTCGACACCAGTGATATGCTGCTTTATGAGTGGTCGTGAGGATTGACCGAGAGTTGACCAGAGAAGTGCCAGAACGGAATCACTTCCGTTAGCACACTTGACAGGGCCGATGAGCCGATTGATTGCGAGATAGGTAATCCGCAGAGAAGATAAGGACCCAGAGACAGAGGACGCCAGACCGGGAGCAAGAGGCAAGTAGATATCTTGCGCTGCTAGAATTGGATGCACCGACTTCTTCTCGACTTTGAAGGAGGAACTACCGACGACGGTATTTATGATTTGTGATTCGATTATCACGTATCCGTTATCTTGGATTTCGGTATTTTGGGCGTTCTGTTTGCATGATTTAGTTTTGATGACGTAGTTTCATGATATTTGTTTTATGCACCCACTGGGTATTTATATTTTGCGCATAGTTATTACATTTGAGGTATTGATTGTGATTTCATGCCTATCTTATGCAGTGATTTGATTTACAGTTCCAGCATAGTTTTCATGCACCTTTAGTGTTTTGATATACGATTTTGGAGCATGCCAGATGCGCTAAATCAGGATTCTTTGTGCATGTCATATGCACCTGATTTTTGCTGTCAGGCACACACGTTGCCTATGACAGATGTTTCGTGCACACCAGTTGCACCTAGATGTTGTTTTGTGCACATGTATGACACATATATGGATTTTGGATTCCTTGCGCAACAGACGCACAGGATATTCTTATATATACATTTTTGGGGATTGATTTCTAATAGAGAAGTACATTTTTATGATATTCGCTATGTATTGATGTTTTCGGAGCCCCGACAAATTGGATTTTTACTGAAATGTTTTAGTATTTGGGGGTTTAAATTGAAATTCGGGGACCGAATTTCTTTAAGGGGGGTAGATTGTAACGTTTCAAAATAATAAAATGTTATTTTTGGGAAGTTTTATAATTTAATATTATTTTATTGAATATTTTAATATCTCGGTATTATTAAATACAAATAAATGGGAAAAATTTTGTAAAAATTATGGAAAATTCAAAAATAGGGTATTTTATGGAATTATGCCATTTTTGAGCTTTTATGATTAGTTATATGCTAATTTAGTGCTAATCGCGATTAAAAATCGCTAATCGGTTTTTAGCAATTTTGTGCAAAACATGCACATATCTTTTTCTACACTTGTGTTACATTTTTCTTGCCATGTTTCTTTTGGGGTTACTATTCTAGTAAGAAGGTTTTGGAGAAAAGGAAAAAGAAAAGAAAATGGAATAAGGGATTATAATATGAGGTTTGGTGCGAGAGAGAGGTATGGTCTTCTTTTGACCAAGACTTAGCCATTTTCCTCTTCAACCTTCACTCATTTCTCTCCTCCTCCATCTCTTGCTGCTGCTGCTCCTGCACCTCATTCTCCCTCCCCTCTTCAAGCCCCAAATCATCTCAAAAACATCACCAAAACCCTACTTTCATTTCACAAAAAGTGTGCATAAGCTCAAGATCTACACATTGGACCAAGGAAGCAAGGATTTTGGCTACTAGGGGCAACTCAAGAAAGTTCTTGAGTTGCCAAATGAGGTATTTTCTGGACCTTAAGCTTAGTTTATGGATTACCATTACCCCGTGTTTAGATTGAACCGATATTTTTTAATTTTGTGGAGTCAAGGAAAACCTAGTTAGGGTTATGGGAAATTTTGTGTTGTAATATGAAATTGAGCTCAGTAGAGGTTTTATAAATACCCTAATGCATGTATGGAGACCCAAACCTGAGACTTAAGACCCAGAATACAGATTTATAGAAACCGATATCGGAAAGTTTATGGAATCTGTTAAGCTTATTTGAGATCTGCTTTCAACCCGAGACTCTGAAAATTATATTGAATGGACAGTGACATGTGCAGGTACCCAGGAAGCTACCACCAGAATCCTAGCCCCTACCTCCCATTCCCGGCAGCAAATTTATCCATTCTGGCCCCAAATTGCGGCCAGACCATGGTGGATTTGCCTCGTTTTGGTTTTGGTGCCCCCTTACCAGTATATTAGACCGCCGGCATATATAGATTTGTCTAATATGACCAAGGGTGAAATCTGGAGCCTATTTCCTAAGTTGCTGTTTTGGATTCGTGTTTTCGTATTCCAAATTTCTAATTCTGAATTTGCGTATGGTGTTTTACCTCGACTACTTGGCGTTTATACGACGATATCGAGGGTTGTTGATGGTTTTGGAAGCGTTGTCCATAGGTTCTAACCTATAGGTCATAGCATATCATTTTGGGTTTCGTATGCCGTTTTAGTCTTGAATTGGTTTTGATACGCATTTGCGATATATTAATGTGTAGGTACCCCATGAAGACTTCGGGACGACAAGCAAAAGCGTGGCGACGTCAACAGATAAAGACGCAAGCTGAGTAGATTATATCTACTTGGGGAAGTCGGGTGGATGGCGTATAGCACCCCCGCAGTCCGTAGTTGATACTATATATGATAGTTATAGTGTGTCGTGGTTATTGTGTTAGGTGTATTATGGATAGTTTAGGGTTAAAAGCAACTAGTGTAGTTCATAGTCGCGAACCTTAGAATAGATTTACACCTACACGCACACCCTTGCATATTCTTTATACGTGTACTGTGTTTGATGATATTGGATGACTTTGGAGATGAGTCGATGATTTTGGGCATTGTGCCGCGAGATCGGTGATTTGATATGATTCGTGTTTGGGGATACGACATGCGATCTCTAGCGGGCCTTTGGACGTGTGCTTACACACAGAGTATATAGATGGTATCAGTTGTACTAGACTTAGATCAGTACCCCAGATCATGTGATATGATGATAATGATACCTGAAAATTGTTGAGAGGAATGTGATATTGACCCGTACCCAGCTATTGGGATGCCGTACGACGATTTACCGTACGAGCCTATATTGATGATAGATCCGCACTCATGACATGAGGATTGGCATATGATATACTTTATCGTACGCGATACTATTGAGGCGGGATCACCGACTATTATATTATATATATATATCGACTCGGATTTAGGTGGTTTCCTTACCCCTCCTGATGGACTAGGCTTAGTAGATGTTAGACTAGACCCGAGTCATACCTATTTCAAAACTAACGAATTGGGAATATCTTAAGGACAAGTAAAGGGATTCTACGGGTATTTTCAAAACACGTATCTATTCCTAAAAAAAAACACCGTAACCCTTATTTTTCTAAAACCCCGATTCGTCTTATTTCAAATGGCACCACTGCATGGCATATACATATTGGTGTAGATTCTTCACTGTTGCGTTGATTTATTCGATTCCGAATTTCATGGTATGTGCATACTATTATTCCATGTTGCATGATATCCTGTTATACTTGCATTTCATTTATATGTCACATACATCTTATTTTCTGATTATACGCATCGAGATATTCGTTTTCATGATATTTCTAGATTTGGGAACCGTGGATAATTTCAAAGGAAAGTATGTACTTATTTGAAAAACCCGGTTTCCACGTTATGATATTTGCGCTGCCACCATGAGATTTATCGGTTCTGATTTTATACCACTTACGAGGATTGGGTGCCGTATGAGGGTACATGGTGGGGCCCGATATATGAGATAGTGGGGCTGACCCGGACCGACGGATGACCGATATATGAGATAGTGGGGCTGACCCGGACTGACGGATGCCCGATATATGAGATAGTAGGGCTGACCCGGACTGACGGATGCCCGATATATGAGATAGTAGGGCTGACCCGGACTGATGGATGCCCGATATATAAGATAGTGGGGCTGACCCGGACTGACGGATGCCCGATGTATGAGAGAGTGGGCTGACCCGGACTGACGGATGCCCAATATATGAGGACTTACGTGCCGATGCTAGGCACAGGTTTCATGATGTTTTCCATGATATTGATCATACTTTATTTGTATATATAACAGGGTATGAGGGCGCTGTTATATATACCCTTATACCAATATTAGTGGAATGTGACGCTAATATATGTGTATTGATATACTTTTTGATACTTCATGCAGACATACCCTATGTTTATGACATGTTATTACCTGAGGCACTGGCACGAGTTTTTGGCACTACCTACATGTTTAGATGTTATATTGCCACCTTATCATGCTTCAGGCTTATTCTTTGAGGTTTATATATTTGATTGTATTGACCTAGTATTATGTCATGCATTCGATTTCTACTTGTAGATATTCTCTATTCACGAGTTGGCAACTCATCCCCGTAGTGCCACAGTTCTTGCAGGTTTTGCCGTAGAGGTTCCATAGTGGCATTTCTGGCACACTGCTTCCTTTGAAGGTGAATTTCTTTTGGTAGGTGGGTTCTTTGCATCAGAACCACCCTTGTATATGTTTTATTCATTGTATCTAGAAATTCCATCAACCAAAACTTGTATATTGTTTCAGACTTAGACACCAGTAATGTATTATTTCGACCTTAGAGTCGCGCTTAGCAGTATTATGGTTTTCATGCTTATTGAGTTTCTTTTGGGTTTGATCCTCGCCATTCGGCGTTGTATATTATATTGCTTGTGTGGTTGTGACCGTCGATTGACAAAGAGCTAGCTCCCGCTTGGGGATGCCTTTTATCATTACACATATATTGTTCTTGTTGTGCCCCGTTCGGGGCCAGTATTTACAAAAGAAACTCTGCCGAAATTTTTAGAAAAGACTTTACATTTTAAAAATGTATATTTGGCTTAGTTATTTAAAAACCTTGACTTCAAACATGTTTTTCTTCACTTCTTTAAACTAGTTTTCTTTATTTACCCTTAAAATGGTTTTAGATTTCTGGGCTTTTGGCTTACTTGGATCAGATGGAGTCCTATAGACTTCATATGGTTCAAGGGCCAGTCACTTGCTCTTTTGGGTCGTGACACAGATAAATAGACAATGTTAAACTTTCCGATCGAATAATCAAACACCCAAGATTTCCCAAATAGCTCAACACTTGAGCGGAGTTCAAAAAAATATCCATCACATGCCACAGTACCGATGGTCCAGCCGTAGAAGGGTCAAGCCAACGCCTCACATGTGGCACGCCGTACTGCCGCAAACCCTAAGGTTTAGAGGCAGTTCAAGATGGTCACATAATCGAGTTAAAGTTTGTTGCCTTCTAGACGGTCCACCGCGTTACTTGCACGACTTAGAAAGTTTCAAAACTCGAGAAAAATCCAACTTTTGAAAAATTTTCCGACTGGGGAAAAAGTGAGTTATCGATATCCGTTCGAACTTTTTAACAGTTTCTAAAATTATCCGGAAAAACTAAACAAAGTTAAATTATCCGATCGAATCATCGAGTCCCCAATACAACCCAGAAAACTCAACACTTGAGTAAAATTAAAAATTCTCAGAAGAATCAGGAAGTTGGTATTGAAGTTACTGTACAAAACACTAACCCTAATTCTACTATTCCGCCGCGGAAACGCCGTGCAAGCAAGGTATTACTGCGGTTCCGCGGCCATTTAGTGGAATTAAGATGTCGTATTTCACAGTAATTCCTAAAATACCCTGCTGATTTTTTTGAGTATTTTTAATATGAAAAAATCACCAGTTTTACAAAATTTCCAGAAAGGGGTAAATATCGGGGTTTACGGGTTCGATCGGACTTTAAACTTCGCGTAGACTTGGCCTAAAGCTCTAGCTTGGCTCTGATACCACTGCAGGGTTGCTGGGCACGCTCACAAGGTTCTACAAGGCATCAACCATGCCCGATTAAAAATTTAGCCGTGCCGAACAACCCAAAACCGGATCTTTAAACTAGGGTTTAGGCGAAAACAAGCATGTTAAACTCTTTAACACTAAGTGAGAGGGATTACAACCTTTGTAGATCCGGTCCTTCACTTCTTAAGCTCCGTGTTGAGGTAAAAATTTAGCCGTGCCGAACAACCCTACAGCCGGATCTTTAAACTAGGGTTTAGGCGAAAACAAGCATAATAAACTCTTTAACACTAAGTGATAGGGATTACAACCTTTGTAGATCCGGTCCTTCACTTCTTAAGCTCCGTGTTGAGGTCCCTTCGCTGCGATCATCGTGTTCCGGACTCTCGAGAGGCTCCACGAAGAGAAAGATGCAGTCTTGCTTCCGATCTTCGATAACATAGATGATCTACCTTGAAGTTTCATTAACACAAGCTAACACTCACAAAATGAAGTGAACACCCTCATCTAAATGGCAAGGGTAGATGAGGATGATGAAGTAGGATTTTTTCTCTCATTTGTTTTCATATTCTTATTCACATTCATCACTTAGCAAAAAGCTAGAAAGCTTTTTCCAAGAAGGAACTCAAGGAAGAAGATGATAGAATCCTTTTGTGATGAACAATGAAAAGAATAATATGATGAATAATGCAACCATAGTCAACTAAACCCATGTAGAGAATTAACTAGGGCTAGGGTTTGGGTTGGGTTAAAGCATGAGTCATTTGAAAATATCTTTGCAAAAACAAAAGAAAATCTTCTAGAATCATCTAGAAAGCATTAACCCAAATCGAACCCTAATCTTGTTTAATATCTACTAAACATGTTGCATTAGTTATCATATCATGTTACAATATTACATATCACATATATAATATTTATTGTAACCAAATAAAATAATACAATTAACATATATCGCATATATATCAATGTATTACCCGAGTGAGAAAAAGAATCTTTTAGTGAGCTAATATTAGTTAATGTAATTTAATATATCAAATATATTATTATACATTAAATTATCGAATCAACACTTGATCCGACAATCCGGCTATATCGCATATAACCGACTAAAATTTATCCGTACCGATTCATCGAATCAACACTTGATCCGATGACCCGACTGATATCAAGTATCGCGACTATAAAATACGGTATTGTTCATATCATAATATTGAATTTTATATTCCCCATTCTTATGCGTTTTATAAATAAACAGGTGCTTTTGACGCATGTCTGCCACATATTACAGGTTACAGGTTCTTGGAGCGAAAACAGTGAAAAAGACAAAAAGATGATACAAAAGAGGGACTTTTGACCAACAAGTAGAAGGATCCTAGTCAAGCCTAGATGAAAGAACAGTTCGCAATTGTGCAAGGCAACGCAAGGTCCAAAATGTCAATGTGTACAGTTAAAAGACCATTACCACTTTCACTGAAAGATCTGGAGAAGAACCAGAAGTCAAATAGAGAAAAGAACTAGAGAAATACAAATCCCAAAGCATTATTAATGATCCCAGAAAAATTGAGAAGACGACCTCACCAATGGGCAGCGGAACCGCGGCCCAACCACCACCCATGCCGCGGTTCTGTGGCCACATACTGCACGTGTCGGTGCAAATTTCTCCTGGCGGTGCGTCGGTGCTTTTGTTGGGATTTTTAGGGGGTATATCTGTAATAGCATATACGCGAGCAATTGTAACCCTAATTTTTCTATTTCCTTATAAATATGTAATCAAAATATTGTATTAAGGATGCCTCTTTCCAATAAATAAAAATTCAGATTCTTTTGAGGATTTAAGAGCATCATTTATGTAAGTTCTTCTTTTAATTTATGCCTTAGTTTATAATTAAATTCCTGCCTTAGATTAATTAATCTTTTGCCATAGATAATTCTAGTTTAGAATCTCTTAAACTGCAGTAGGAAATTAATCCAGTAGATCTAAAAATGCAAAATCATAAAATGATGTTTTTAATGAATCTCCTAATGAGCGAGTAATTTCCTCGCTTGTTAGGGTTAGAAATAAGGGAGGGATTGAGAGATGAAGATCTCTCATCTCTTTCGTGCCCACTTATTTTTAATAACTAGAACTTCATTCATGCATGCATGATCCGCTCCCTACGGCACCCTACCCACGAGGTAACGATGAAACCGTAGTATAAAGGACCGGACATGCATATCTTCCATGAAGGTTAGAGCAATTATTAGGAAAGGACAGATAAGGATCTAGAGAGAGAAACTTCGTTTCTTCCCAATCATCCTAATCCCCTTTACTAATAATTGCTATAACTTCTAAAAGATTTAATTTAGGGCATTGAAAGAGGTGTGACATTCAATCTTATCAAACTCCACCTTAGACCTAATCCTAGCAAGTTTCTAATCATCGTACAACTTAGTTTTTAGATTCAATTAAAAGACCAAACAACCATTGGAATCAGCTCGTAAGAACACTTAGGAAAATTACACATCCCTGTGGACCGACCCGTATTCACCGGCTAGCTTCATGCGACGCCGTTCTTGATTGCGGTAAATATTTTTGATCGTTAAAATCCTAGACTAATCAAATGGCGCCGTTGCCAGGGATGGCGTAAAATTTCTTTTGTGTAATTTCGGGTTGATATAAATCTTATAAATCATAAAAATCTGAAAATAGAAAAAGTATATAAAAAAAAATTATCAATTTTTATCTGTTTGAAGGGTTTATTGTTTGAATCTTGCAGGAACAGCGAAGAATCTCGGATCTGGAAATTTACAGAGGGAGAAACAGAAATTGGTACATCAGAACAGAGGAGGATTGGAACAGAGGAGAGGTAGATTTTTTCTCGGGAAGTGATCCCTCGACACAACCGCGGAACCGCGGTTAAGGAGCGCCCCAAACCGCGGAACCGCGGCGCGCTTGCCACGTCAGCGCCTCAAAATTTGCCGGTTTGTTTTGTTTTCTCCCCTCTGCAACCTAAAATATATCCTTTGTCAAATTTACTGCAGGATTTCTTTGCGCTTAAAATCTTCTTCACCCTTCTCAATAACAGATTTTCTGCAGGTTTCTTTGTGCCGCGCTAAAAATAATTAATTGCAAGAGAATTTACAGTTTTGCATATTTTAATTGGACTTTAAGGGGCTATTGTGTTAGTTATATGTATGCCCTAGAGACCATTACTATACATAGGATGTATATTGTAGTGGATGCTTGGACATATATAGGGAGGACTTTCTTGCTCGACATGATAGTATGATATATGGTTGCTCTTTACCTTAACGTATACACTAATTGTCTCCCTGTTACATGTTGGTAAAGCCCTTAGGATGTGTACTTGACTACCTGGACTATGATGCGGATCACACTAGTGGGGACATGGTAGTCCATAAGTACATCCTTCAAGGTCCCTAGTCGTGGGTGTATCTAGACGGGGCATCGATATACCAGAGTAGACTAGCGTATACCTTCTCGACCCATACAGATGGACGATGGATGATCCCATATCCATTGGTGTTTGACATCAGAGATGATATACGGGTGCTCAGTAGAGACTGGGTACACTGGACGGACTCGCCGAGAACTCCCAGATGGTATTATACCTTACGTCAGATGGCAGTTCTCTGGTGACACTGGTACAGGTTAGTCTGTAGACCCGAGATCGTCATAGAGTCTTGTGTGATTCCCACTGTGCTTTGATTTCCACCTTACCACGTCCAATAGGGCGTGCAAAACGGTGGTTTTTGGGTACAGTCCCGAATCACATGGAGGCAATGAGCGATAGGAGGGGATTCGTCTCTCCCGGTATAGGGAGTTGATGCTGCGCTGTGTTCGATTGGCTATAACCGGAAATCCCTGGCCAGGGTTGCTGAGATTTACTGGTAAGTGTTACCGGTAGTTTCTCGAACTGTCATAAACCTCATATCGACATGACTTTTCGAGCTATTGGGGTCTGACGTTTACCACCCATAGGCGAGATATGCGACATATCAGACGACGAGACCGGACTGTACAGGAGTGTTACTGGTTGGATTCACAGGAGTCTGAGCAGCTTTGCTTGTTGATCTTCTGATCGCTCAATACCCGGTTGGCCATTACGTTTAGCACACCGCTTGCGGCTTGGGGGGTTTGATATGATCATCACCTAGTGCCGGCGTATTGACGAGTCTTTAGAGTCCTACACAGAGGTTTCCTGACTCAAGCGAAACGAGATAGGAGCGCATATGAGATATGTGCGGGACCGAGAATAATACCAGTATGTGATACTGTATTCTATTCTCGCGATTTGTATCATTGGACGGTTATATGAGATATAGCCGGGTTACCGAATCAAGTGTTAATTCGATACATTGATACACTTGATATTAGTCGGTTATATGCAGTATGACCGGATCATTAAATCAAGTGTTGATTTAATGATTTAATGTATAATTATATATTTGATATATTACTTTACATTAACTAGTATTTGTTCACTTAAGATTGATTTTCTCACTTGATTGTGCACATTGTATATATGATATATGTTTGTGCACTAGTTTGTATCATGTTTGATGATACATGCAAACTTGGGTGTGTATGCTTTAAACCATAGTTTAGGTTAATGGTTAAGGTTTTATTTATTTTTGGCAAAATAAAATGGTGGCTTGCTTTGTTTTATTCTTGAAGCTTCATGAAGCTTTGAAAGTCTTAACCATTTTGTTTTTTCCTTAACCTAACCATTACACCTAAACCCTAGTTTATTCTCTACATGTGTTAACTTCACCCATGGTTGCATTATGGTAAGCATCACTTGATTTTCTATTTTGAATTATTCATTAATCTTTTTCTTTCTTCTTCTTCTTCTTCTTCATGAAGAAAAGAAAAGCTTGCTAGAAAATTCTATGTGATGAAATCAAGTGAGAAATCCAAATCCAAAGTGAACCCACTTCCTATTTCTTCATCCTCTACCACTTGCCATGTTGTATAAGGTGTTTTCTTCACAAGGTTCATGACCAAGTGAAGATGGAGCTTGAGTTTGAGTCGCCTCGACGTAGATTATCTTCGGCATCGAAGTCAACGACCTAGCCCTCTCATTTCTCCGATGAAACCAACGCTAGAGTCCGGGATTCCGATGATCGCAGCGGAGGGACGTCTACACGGAGCATTGGAAGTGGAGGACCGGATCTACAAAGGTTGTAATCCATTTCTCTTTTTAGTAAAGTTGTTTGCTAGCTTCTAGTTTCGCCTTTCCTCTAGTTAACGATCTTGCATTAGGGTTTCTCGGCACATAAATTTTTAAATTTGGCATGGTTGATTCCTTGTGGAACCTCTTGAGTGTGCCTAGGAACCCTACAGTAGTATCAGAGCCTAGCTAGAGCTTTAGGCGATTGGTAGACGATGTTAGAAGTCCGATCGAACCCGAAACCCTAATCCATTAACCCTTTCTGTACATTTTTGAAATCTGTGAAATTTTGTGAATTAAAAATATGCAGAAAAATCAGCAGGGATTTCTATGAGTTACTGTGCAACACGTGCGCCAGAGTCGATCAAAGCGCCACGGAAACGCGGCACAAGCATGGCTCGTGCGGCGGTTCCGCGGCCGTTTAGTCACCTTGTTCATTTCAATTTGCACAGTAATGTCACTATCTGTCTCCTGTATTTTCTGGGTATTTTTATTTAATACTCAACAGTTGAGTTTTCTGGGTTGTATTGGGAGTTCGTAGATTCGATCGGATTGTCTAATTTTGTCTATGTGTTTTTCCGGGTATTTTAGAACATGTTAAAAAGTTTGACTGGATATAAATACCCACTTTTTCCTCTGTCGGGAAATTTCCAAGTGTTGGATTTTTCCATAATTTAAAGACGTTCTAAGTAGTGCAAGTAACGCGATGGACCCTCTAGAAGACAACAAACCTTAACTCGATTATGTGACCGTCTTGAACTGCCCTTTGAACCTTAGGGTTTGGGGCAGTACGGCGTGCCACATGTGAGGCGTTGGCTTGACCCTTCTACGGCTGGACCGCTGGTA
Source organism: Agapanthus africanus (assembly GCA_030015575.1). Lineage (NCBI taxonomy): Eukaryota > Viridiplantae > Streptophyta > Magnoliopsida > Asparagales > Amaryllidaceae > Agapanthus > Agapanthus africanus. Next base: position 339,299,300 of record CM057341.1, on the reverse strand, counting down.
CTGTGGCATGAAGTGAATGTTTTTAAACTTGTTTCAAGTGTTGAGCTGTTTCTGGAAAACTTGGGTGTTTGACTGTTCGATAGGAAGGTTTAACATTTTCTATTTATCTGGAATGTGATACAATAATTGGAATCAACAACATTTGAATGTTATAAATCTAGCAGTCTAGTCTCACTTGATCGGTTGCCATGGAATTTTGATGTGATCAAAAGTCCGTCGCGATCACGTAGCATACGCGGATACTCGCCAGATAAACTTAATAGACAGCTACACCCCTTAGCCCCGACCAAGTGACTGTAGGAGAACCCCGTCGCCGAAAGCATCCATTTGGGTGCTCGCGGCAGCGGTGTTCCGCCTTAGCACACTTCGTCGACGGTATCGGGGGTGCGGCCGTCTACTAAAGTTTGCGACGAGCATTCGATGAGAATGCCGGGAATCCTGTTGAATTGCCCGACTTGATATTGAAAAGAGTTTTCGATAATGGGAATAAAATGCGGAATTTATAATTGTTAGGCATGCGATGTCTATGGAATTCATTTGGTTAAGCATGCGATGTCTAAAGAGTTTGCGGATTCCAACTGTTGTAGTTTTACACTTTCTTTTCTGTGACCGTAAGTGTAATATGTGATATCGCCGGTTTCGTTGCTATATGTCAACGACAATTGGGATACGCATGTTTACTTACGTTGATGACATGTGATGTTATGTGTTGCTGGATATGTTATATTGGATCGTCGTGTTTGAATAGCCGGGGTTTTTTTTTTATGTGAGATGAGTGTTTTTCCATTTTCATTCATGTAAAAACTTGTATGTAATATTCTTTTATTGGGGCACTTTCAGGTTGCGAAAGTTGTCACCGTTGATGTATATTATTTACTTTTCTGCACTAGGATAGACCCAAGGAGGAGAACACAAGTAACCGGGTTCTGGAGTCCAGTGGGAGACCAACTCGAGGAGTCGAGTCCGGGTCTCCTAACTCTAGAATTGGTAGGGTTGCTTGCCCCTCTCGTAGGGCTCTAGGGGTGTGGGTTTGGCTATTCATCGCGACCATGGAATTCTTGTTTTATAGAGGCTCAAAATAAAACACGGACGTCCTAGTATATCCAATATTTCATATGTTTCTTGTGCTGCGATATCTATGATGTGATCATTTGATGTTCTGTGATAGATACTATTTATAGTATATATGATATATTATATAGACGTTACTTATGTTTTACACCCGCGCTAGCCCTGCCCTGCTCTGCCGTTAGTTACCTAACCTAACGGTGCACGAGGGGACATCGAGGCGAATGCGGATGGCATAAGTGTCCGTCGTATTTATCTGTGATGTTTAGGTGCTTAAATGATGGGACTTCATTAATATGATTAATGAAAGAAAAAGAAACCTAAAAGATGTTGTGGAATCGAATTTTCAAAAACAGGTAGCTACAGTTCTTGCTTTGCATCGCGGTGTTCCTTGTAGAAAATCCTGCACCTTATTCGATGAGGAAATGGCCGAGATCCCTTCACCGGGAGTAACCCCTTTAACAATACCTGGCAGATGCTACACACTCGGTTTGTCTTTTGATAGCTTCTATAGTTTCTGCTTTGCACAGTGATATATATGATATATCCCGCACCTCATTCGACGAGGAAAGGGCCGACGATCCCTTCACCGGGAGTGACCCCTTTAGCAAAACTAGAAAAGCCTCAAAAACACTCCATTTTAAAATCACTCGATTCTACAACGATATCAAGTTCATTACGCAAAGGGTTTTCTTAAAAACCCGGCGTAGCCCTCCGACATTTCAGATAAGTACTACTTAGTATTCGTGCTGCGGTAGTTTGGCATTCGTCAAGGCGTAGTGTGCGGTAGCCAACCAGTATTTATCTGCTTATGCATATGATGCAGATTGGATTAGGGTATTCGTACGACGTTGTTTGGCATTCGTCAAGGGTCGTGCGGATGGGTTTAATTCAATCAAGAAATGTACGGGTTGAACTTGACTAGTGGACTTTGGGTTGTTTGGCATTCGTCAAGGTCATAGAACGCTAGGGGTAAAATATTATCGGGAATTTCAAGTGTTGAAATTTGCAATGAGATTGCATACCTTCTATGAGATAGTTGGATTCCAATACCCGCTGCGAGTAAGAGTTACTCCTGGGAGAGTTTTACACATTACAATTAGCCGATCAAGTAGGTGTCTAGAAAGGTGTTAACGGCTCTGGGAAAACGAGGTTTACATTAATTAGGTTCGTGCGAAAGCACGGGGGACCTCCCTCAAAGTACCGACACTGGCCTGGCTGAAAGATTGGCGAACTTGTAGCGTGTAATTAATCCCGGCTAGTCTTTCCTTTTAGGGTTTGAAGGAAGATTTGATAAAAAACAGTGGGAGCCATCCTGATTAGATAAAATAATAACCAATCTATTCTTGCAAGAGCGCACGCTGAGTATTTTCTTCTCTCTCTCTCCAGGTAGCGACCATATCACGCCTTAATCAAGATAATAATACGGAATATTGACCGAACCTGCTTGTTATACTGAGCTGGGGAATGTTGGTCCCGCTCCAACTTATAATTGTTATAAGACTGAGCAGGATATAGATGAATACCAGAATTCCTATGCCGCCCAAACGAAGAAAGTGCATATGATGCATCTCCTTCGGGTGTGTTCTTTACAAAGAACTGTTTCTCTCTATCCTCTACGTCCTGGGTATTTGATACCGGATCAGGATCCCAGATATGTAATCTGTTACATAGGGCTACAGAAAGGTAGAGAACTGAGAACGGGTGATAAGTTTCATGAGACAGAAAATGGTGCAAATGTTGCAGCCAAGTCTGTTGGTCACTGTCACCCTGTATTACCAGTACATTGATTCTGAACAAATGCTATTAGATACCGAACCTGATATACAAAATCATATCAGTCTCTTTATTAGTAAAGAAATGATAAAATTTTGTATTGTTGGATAATGTTTTGAACATTTCCTATATCAAAAGTTGATCGGTTCAGGCACGTTATCTAAAAGCATTGACGTTCTAAATCAAACTACAGTTCTTAGTATACAGAACACACACAAGAGGAAGAGTTCAGAAATGAACGAATCCTTCTTGAGGTATTGTAGACTAGGTCATATCAATGCGACCCGACTAGATGAAGTTACATACAGATGCATATTTAAATCAGTTTGAATTTACATCTTGTGAAACTTGCCAGTCACGTCACAAAGATTAGATGACCATAGCTCTGTTTATTGGAAACAAAGAAAGAGTTAGTAAACTCTTGGGACTGATACATGATGATGTATATAAGGTCCCCTGTCTACACATGCCAAGACCGGTTCTTTGTACTTCATTACATTCTCTGATAATCTCTCAAGATTCAGACATATGTTCCAGTTGAAACACAAGTCCGAAACTTTTGAGATATTCACAGAATATAAGTTAGAAGTAGTGAACCAAAATACGTGTATAAGTATTAAGTCCTTTGATGTGATCAGGGAGGAGAATACTTAAGCACGGAAATCCTGGACTATTCTAAAGGAGAATGAGATTCTCTCTCAGCATTACTCCTCCGAATATACCATAGCACGATGGTATATCGGGGCGGAGCAATAGCACCCTATGTGATATGGTGTGCTCTATGATGAGTACTACTGAGTTTCCTATTTCCTTTTGGGAGTTATGCACTTGAGAAGTTGCATACCTATTGAATATGGTTCAAATCAAATCAGTTGCCTACCACTTCATATGTGATATGGAAAGGGAAGAACCCATATCTTAAGTTGGTTAAGATTTGGGGTTGTCCGGCCTATGTCTAAAAGCAAAATCCGGACAAGCTCGAGGCAAGGTCTGTTATGTAGAACTGGAATGGTTCCAGCTATACAAACTACAGCAGATGATTTGATAAAATCAAAGGATTCAATAGTTACCGACGAACCTCAGCCTCTCCGCCGATCTGGTAGGGTTACTCATCTGCTTGAGAGATACTTCGGTTTCTCCATGACAGTGGGAGCGAGGAATGCATCATGAGATGATGACCCAACTAGTTTCGAGCAGGCCATCGAGAGTAGGGACTCTGTAAGAATGGCTGGATACTTAGAGATCTGAGATGGAATCCATGTACACCAACAAAGTATGGACTTTGGTTGCTATATCTGAAGGGTTAAATCCCCATCAGGAGCAAGTATATCTTGAGAAGATTACTTGGTGTAGATGGAAAAGTTGAGACTTTCAAAGCTAGACTTGTTAAAGGTTTGCATCATTGACCAGGTATGGATTATGATGAAACCTTTTCTAAGGAGCTATGCTTAAGTCCATCCAGATCCAACTTGCCATGGCTACATACCATGACTACGATATCTGGCGGTTGGGTGCCATGACTGCTTTTCTAAATGATGTTTTAGAAGAGTGAGTCTATAAGTACACAGCCAGAGGGCCTCGTAGGCAGTGGGAGCAGCAGAAACGTGTGCAAGACGTTTTATGTGATAAAACAGGGATCGCGGAGTTGGAACGTCTGTTTTTGATGTATTACTCAAAGAGTTTGACGTCATCAAAATGGTAGATGAACCTTATATAAACGAAAAGGTAGTAGGGAGTATGGTGGTGATCCTCGTAGTGCACGTGGATGACATACTCTAGATAGGGAAGGAGTTTTCCTATGCTACGCTCGGTTAATCTCCGCTTATCACAATGATTCTCCATATAGGATCACAGTGATACCTCCTAAATCCTGAGTTTTCATCTATGAGATAGATGTAATTGGATGCTAGGATTCTCACTAGTAGTAGTGAGATAGTATCAATCGATCCTGGGGAGAATCACAGGAAAGGTTCCAGGGTGATAAGGATGACTGAATATCAGTCACAGGCATTGTCTTTACCCTCAGTGGAGGGACGGTATGTTGGAAGAGTTCCAAACTAGATACCGTGGCATACTAGACGATAAAGGCAAGATACATCGTTACTAAGGATGCTACCAAAGAAGCAGTCTGGATATATATATATATAAGTTCATGAGATGAACTTCGTTCCTACCATTGTGTGACAATGGAGTTGTGGCTTATGCCAAGGAACCCCCATCCCATCAGAAACCCAGACATATTCTGAGGCAGCATCACCTGATTATGGAGATGGTTGATCTCTAAGGAGATCGAGGTAAGGAGAGCAGACTCAGAGGACAACACGGCGGATCCACTCACAAAGGCCTTTTCCCAAAGAGAGATTTTTATGGGATGGTTGAGTATGAGATACTATAACCACTGCTATCAGATGGCCCTAGTGCAAGTGGGAGATTGTTAGTTATATGTATGCCCTAGAGGCCATTACTATATATAGGATGTATATTGTAGTGGATGCTTGGACATATATAGGGAGAACTTTCTTGCTCGACATGATAATATGCTATCTGGTTGCTCTTTACCTTAACGTGTACACTGATTGTCTCTCTGTTACATGTTGGTAAAGCCCTTAGGATGTGTACTTGACTACCTGGACTATGATGCGGATCATACTAGTGGGGACATGGTAGTCCATAAGTACATCCTTCAAGGTCCCTAGTCGTGGGTGTATCGAGACGGGGCATCGATATACAAGAGTAGACTAGCGTATACCTTCTCGACCCATACAGATGGACGATGGATGATCCCATATCCATTGGTGTTTGACATCAGAGATGATATACGGGTGCTCAGTAGAGACTGGGTACACTGGACGGACTCGCCGAGAACCCCCAGATGGTATTATACCTTACGTCAGATGGCAGTTCTCTGGTGACACTGGTACAGGTTAGTCTGTAGACCCGAGATCGTCATAGAGTCTTGAGTGATTCCCACTGTGCTTTGATTTCCACCTTACCACGTCCAAGAGGGCATGCAAAAAGGTGGTTTTTGGGTACAGTCCCGAATCACATGGAGGCAATGAGCGATAGGAGGGGATTCGTCTCTCCCGGTATAGGGAGTTGATGCTGCGCTGTGTTCGATTGGCTATAACCGGAAATCCCTGGCCAGGGTTGCTGAGATTTACTGGTAAGTGTTACCGGTAGTTTCTCAAACTGTTATAGACCTCATATCGATACGACTTATCGAGATATTGGGGTCTGACATTTACCACCCCTAGGAGAGATATGCGACATATCAGACGACGAGACCGGACTGTACGGGAATGTTACTGGTTGGATTCAGAGGAGTGTGAGCAGGCTTGCTTGTTGATCTTCTGATCGCTCAATACCCGGGTGGCCGTTACGTTTAGCACACCGCTTGCGGCTTGTGGGTGTTTGATATGATCATCACCTACTGCCGGCGTATTGACGAGTCTTTAGAGTCCTACACAGAGGTTTCCTGGCTCAAGCGAAACGAGATAGGAGCGCATATGAGATATGTGCGGGACCGAGAATAATACCAGTATGTGATACTGTATTCTATTCTCGCGATTTGTATCTTTGGACGGTTATATGAGATATAGCCGGGTTACCGAATCAAGTGTTGATTCGATACATTGATACACTTGATATTAGTCGGTTATATGCAGTATGACCGGATCATTAAATCAAGTGTTGATTTAATGATTTAATGTATAATTATATATTTGATATATTACTTTACATTAACTAGTATTTGTTCACTTAAGATTGATTTTCTCACTTGATTGTGCACATTGTATATATGATATATGTTTGTGCACTAGTTTGTATCATGTTTGATGATACATGCAAACTTGGGTGTGTATGCTTTAAACCATAGTTTAGGTTAATGGTTAAGGTTTTATTTATTTATTTATTTATTTCTGGAAAAATAATATAGTGGCTTGCTTTGTTTTATTCTTGAAGCTTCATGAAGCTTTGAAAGTCTTAACCATTTTGTTTTTTCCTTAACCTAACCATTACACCTAAACCCTTGTTTATTCTCTACATGTGTTAACTTCACCCATGGTTGCATTATGATAAGCATCACTTGATTTTCTATTTTGAATTATTCATTAATCTTTTTCTTTCTTCTTCTTCTTCTTCATGAAGAAAATAAAAGCTTGCTAGAAAATTCTAAGTGATGAAATCAAGTGAGAAATCCAAATCCAAAGTGAACCCACTTCCTATTTCTTCATCCTCTACCACTTGCCATGTTGTATAGGGTGTTTTCTTCGCAAGGTTCATGACCAAGTGAAGATGGAGCTTGAGTTTGAGTCGCCTCAACGTAGATCATCTTCGGCATCGAAGTCAACGACCTAGCCCGCTCATTTCTCCGATGAAACCAACGCAAGAGGATTCCGATGATCGCAGCTGAGGGACGTCTACACGGAGCTTTGGAAGTGGAGGACCGGATCTACAAAGGTTATAATCCCTTTCTCTTTTTAGTACAGTTGTTTGCTAGCTTATAGTTTCGCCTATCCTCTAGTTAACGATCTTGCATTAGAGTTTCTCGGCACATAAATTTTTAAATTTGGCATGGTTGATGCCTTGTGGAATCTCTTGAGTGTGCCTAGGAACCCTACATATTGACCAAACTCAGATTGGGTGGGGATTTCATTACCTTTCCCCGGACCCCAGAAAACACTTAAAGCATTTGCATTGACCACTCTTAAATTAAAAAATATTAGACTCAGCCCTAAGGACGTCGCGCTCACTAGGACAGAGGACTAGTATAGGCATCAGCCGTTTATCCTAACCTGACTTTACGGTGCCTAGGAAAGTGTGTCAAAGGCTAGTGGTTGTTAATTAGGCCCACTACTGTGGTTCCTTCCCACTTACCTGGCACTTACCTGGCCGCAATTAGCGGTGAAGAGGCGGTTTGAGGTCCTATCTCTAGCCCTTTGGAACAGTTAGGAGCTGTCTAGCTGACCTAGGTGACCCTAGATCTAGGCCTGATTGTGCATTTATGATTGAGTGCAGTTGTGTCAAAAGTCTCTTTTCAAAAATCTTTTTGCAAAAATCACACATAAAAAAAAGAAAAAAAATCTTTTCAAAACTTGCAACTTGTCGCTAAAGAAATCTTGCACCTCACTTACACCACTTCCTCTCATTGACGTTTTCTTACCTCCACATTCTGTCTTTTATTTTTCTGACTACACTACCCCTTTAGTGTATGTCACTTTGGACTAGGGACACTAACGCCCGATTAGTCCGTGTTTCGTTGGTACCGACCGACGAACCCTTCGACACCGAAGTCGAAATTCCGTCCACTTTCTTACCTCCACCTTCAAATTCTTCTTCCGAAGGTATGTCGGGATACAATCCTAACAATACCTTACCGACGGGAATGATTCCACCTCCGTTAGGTGCGAATAACCCGAATCACCCGCCTGTTGAAGCGCCCGCACGAGTCGCGCTCCAGGATCTCTTCTACACCGTCCGCGCCTCTTTACCTACCTGTCTTTCACCCCCACCGGCAAATGGGGACCATTTTTAAATAAAACCCCACTTCATCAATATGCTGCCAAAATTTCACGGTTTGGAATCAGAAGATGCGTATATTTTTATCAATAAATTCCAAAACGTTTGGGTTATGATGAAAACGACCCAATTAAGTGATGACGCTATAAGGCTAAGGGTCATTCCTTTCACCTTATGCGACTTAGCCGAGAAGTGGCTATACAACACTGCATCATATTCCATTAGAAATTGGGATGAGTTTGTGAAATCTTTTTTCTTAAAAAGTTCTATCCTCATCACAAAACTGCTAGAATCCACAATGAGATTATACAATTTTCACAGCTTCCTTCCGAACCATTTTGGAAGTGTTTTGAGAGATTTAATGACCTACTCATTCAATGCCCTCATCATGGGATCGAAAGTTGGCAACTTTGCCAAACATTATACGAGGGATTGAACTCGGCAACGAAGCAGTTGCTAAAAACCATCTGTCAAGGTCACTTTCTCTCCAAATCTAGTGAGGAAGCGTGGCAGTTTCTTGAGGATCTTAGTGAACAAGCAATTCAGTGGGAGAGCACCAAGACCACATCATATTCTTCTAGTGGTCAATCTAGGGCAGGCATACATCAAGTAGAGATGTTGATTGCTATGAAGGCCTGTTGGAGATAGTGCCCTCAGAGTCAATTATTAGGTCACAGGTACGTGATTGTAATGATTGAGGGAGGACCTATCCCAGTAGGACGGTCTTGCTCGAGATGATAGTATGCTATCTGGTTTACCTTTATCATCGTGTACTGCTTTAGGTGACATGACACGTCGCTATTACACGTTGATAGAGCCCCTAGGATTCTTGCTTGACCACCAGCAGTATGAGGGCGATCATATAAGTGGGAGCTGGGGGTCTATAAGCTTATCCTTAAAAGGTCCCTAGTCGTGGGAGTTTCGAGACCGGGCATCGATACTCCATTAGTAGACTAGTGTATACAGTCGAGACCCCGACGAGGGGCGGTGGCCGGTCTCACAAGCCACTGGTGTCAGTTGGATTACCTAAGATGTATACAGGTGCTCATTGGGTTATGAGTACACCGGACAGGACTCGCCGGGAACATGCTAGTTGGTCATATACCAGACGTCAGATGGCAGTTCCCTGGTGACATGTGTGCATGTTAGTTCATCGACCTGGGGATCGTCATTTGTCTCGTGTGAGTTCCCACTGTACTTTGATTACTACCCTACCACGGCTCAAAGGAGTCGTGCAAACAGGTTTTAGTTGGGTACAGTCCCGAGCCACATGGAGGCAGTGAGCGTATCTTCAGGGGTTCGTCTCTCCCGGTATTGGGGGTGAGGTCGTGCTGTGTCTAGGAGAGCCATTACACAAAGTCCTTGGCCAAGGCAAGGAGATTTACTGGTAGGTATTCCAGTAGTATCTCAGGGTGTTCTGGGCTACACTCCGACACGACTTGTACCGCTTTTGGGGGTCTGACTTTTACCAACCCCCTAGGCCCGCCATGCGATGCTCATAGACGAACGGACCGGACTTCACGGATATTGTCACTGACAGGCTCAGTTGGGTGTCGGGGTGAGCTTCCTCATCGACGTCCCTTTTGGTCAATAGCTGGTGGCCCGTCACGTATTGGCATATACCTCTGACGTGCTAGTGGTTAAATCCACAGCCATAGTATTGACGAGTCTTTAGAGTCCACCACATTTTCAGTTACTCAGCTTTCGGGCGAAAGGTTGTAGAGGCCGTATGGAGATATGGCAGGGTCCGATCAGATACGTGCGGTATTGCACGGATCAGGATCGGACAGTTTGTACTATAGGCCGTATGGTTATATGGCAGGGTTTGATCAGATACGTGCGGTATTGCACGGATCAGGATCGAACAGATATTACTAGCCGGTTTTGGTATAAGCCGGATCCTAGTATAGTACAGTGTAGATTTTGTCTCATTGCATCTGTATTTCGGTCGGAATACAAATGCGGGTGTGTATGCACAGTATCGGGGTTTTCCTGTAATTTATTACGGGACCAGTTTTCTGGAGTTGCCAGTTTGCTTTCCGTTTCGGCCGATTTCCATTGTTCCGTTCATTGGCCGAAGATTGGTGGAGGAGGGCTTATTTGCATTGTTGTAAATAGGCAATTGTGGAAGGGGGTCTTTGCATATAGTTGTATCATGACATCTTTTCATTGACCTTGACTTCTTCTTGTCATGATGGCATGACTTTTGGCTCATCATGGTTGTTGATGATGAGGTTGGTGGTTGGTGGTGGAGTATGGGTTTTGTTTTGGTATCATTGTTTTTCATGATAACCATTCCTCTCTCTCTCTCTCTTGCATGATTCATATGGTTACCTCCCCCTTGACTTTTCCCCACTCTCCCTTTGCTACAAGGGGCCGGCCATTCTTGAGGATGGGGGTTGATTGATTTTTGGTGTGGCATTTTTTGGTTCTCTTCATTCTCCAAAAATCACACAAGAACCCTCTCTAAAAGTTCACTTCATTTTCCTCCACCACAAAGGCATCTCCATGAACCCCAAATGAGACTTCTTCTACTACGAATTCTACAACGAATCTTGGGCACGTCGAGTAGCCGGCTTCGTCCCCGAGTTGCCTCGGCATTGAGGTGGGAGCCCGTAAACAAAGTAGGCGATGTGGTGCACTTCCGGCGACGAGGAGGAGACGGACGGAGATCCCGCGAGGAGATCGGATTGGAGATGAAGACCGGAGGACTTGGATCGTCGGTATATCTCTTTCCCATCTTGTTTAGTAGCTTAGACTAGTTAATGGTTCGATCCGGGGTTTAGTGCGCGGTGGTGCCGTTTTGCCAAGTCCGCAAAAATTTAAGTTTACCACCGTTTCCGCGTTTGGCCGTCGGATTGACGGCCGGGGCGCCGCCGTGCACTTACAGTGGTATCAGAGCCTCGCTATTAACTTCGTCTAGCTTCGTTTGATGTGTTTTGCGGTTCCGATCGACCAAAATTCCAAAAACTCATTTTTACCTCACATCAGTTTTCTGTTAAGAATTTTTGGTGTCTAAAAATTTTTCTGGTGGTCTCAGAATGATGTGCAGGAGATTCTAAGAACTCTGGGAAAATTCGACACTCTGATCTTTCACACAGAGCGCGGATCCACGGCCCCACCCTTCTATTGGGCCGCTGTTCCGCCGCAGTCTTGAGAGTTCAGTGGGCCATCTTTTTCCAGTGGGCTTCAGGGGTGTAATTAGGGGTTTTGGAATATTAAAATTGGGCCAATTATTTCTGTGAGTGCTGCAGTATTGGTTTGGGGCCCACTTGTTAATTTTTGGTCAATCGGAAAATTTTAAACACATTTTTCACAGTATTTACATTATATCTGCGACCGTGAATGTCACTCGATCGGTAAATCCGGTCTAACTGCTATAGCCCGGTTAGACGGATTTGCGAACGTGACTTTCACGTTGATGTTTTTGTTTTTGCTGTGATGTTGCGGATCGGTCGTGGGGGATAGCCTGGATGCAATGCTAGTACTGTGCTGTTGTATTATGTACATTTGATATTGCGGGGCGAGCGTCCAACATGTGGACTGCCGTCACTGCCTGATTGTATTATTATTTTGGGGCACGACCTGGTTGCGGTCGATGTACCCGGTGTATATATATTTTACTTTCTGTACTAGGATTGCCCCGCGGAGGGGTGCACGGATAGCCGGGTTCTGGAGGGCAACAAGCCCGCATCTCATGGCATTGAGACGGAGGGGGCTTCACTCTAGGATTGGCGGGCTATTCGCCGCACTCGTAGGGGGTACAGGTTGACCCAGCAGGGGTGCCCAAGTTGCCGGATTCCGTGAAGTGCTGGGTGGTCCATTCACGGTGCTGAAGGGGGCTGCCTCGCTTCAGGTTTTGGCGGGTAACTTGCCGCGCCCGTAGGGGTCTAGGATTTCATTGCGCAGGCTATCCACACGACCAGGGGAACGTCGGGTTTCAGTAGTGGCTCTGTGAAACCCGGGGATCCCAGATATCTGTATTGTTTCTGTGATGTTGTACATTTCTGTGATGTTGCATTTTATTCACGCCTTGAGCGAATATAATATATTGGTATATATATTATTAGATGTTGTATATGTTTTGCATCCGCACTAGTCCAGTCCCCGCTCTGTCGTTAGTTAGCTAACCTAACGGGTAATGACGGGACCCAGTGGCGAATGCGGATGGCATATACGTACATCAGTATATTTTCGTTCTTTTTGGTGTGATCAATTGATGGGACTGCATTGATTCGGATCAATGCAAAGTTAAAAACAAACCTAATCTGATGTTGTTGGAACACTTTTTCAAAAAGCTGTTATTGCAAGGACGTTTACTTTTGTTTTGCATCGTGGTATTCATTGGAATATCCTGCTCCTCAGTCGACGAGGCAAGGGCCGAGATCCCTTCACCGGGAGTGACCCCTTGGACAGAAGTTTGCGTCAGGGCATTAACTTCACTATAGCCGATTACTTTTGCTTTGCATCGTGGTATTCAGTTGGAATATCCTGCACCCCATTCTACGGGGAAAGAGCCGAGATCCCTTCACCGGGAGTGACCTCTTTAGCGAAGGTTTTCGTCACTATATTTTCAAAAAGCTATCAGTTCCTTCAACGATATCAAGTTCCTTACGTTAAAGGTTTTCGCCAGAAACCATTCGTAGCCCTCCGTCGTTTCATATGGGTAGTCAATAGTATTCAAGCTGTGTTTGTTGGCCTTAGTCAAGGCACAGTGTTTGGTAGCTATTGGGTATTCATATGCTGCATAGATAGATGCGTTGGTTTGGAACAGTCGTATAGCCTTGTTGGCCCTAGTCAAGGGCTTGTACGGGTGGATTCAAATTAACCTGGATAATGACGGGTAGAACTTGACATGTGACTTATGATTTGTTGGCCTTAGTCAAGGTCATAAGAGCATGGGGCAGAAATCACATCGGGAGTTTCAAAAGAACTGAAACTTGCCAGATATGCGCATACCTTCTGGAGTGTGATACCGTGAGCGGATTCCGTCACGTTATCATGCGATGAGAGTTGGATCCCGATTCCCACTGATGAGTTAGTTTACTCCTCGGGTAACCCCGACTAATTCTTCTTTCAGGTTTGGAGGAGAATTTGAGGTACAGTGGGAGGATTCCAGATTAGATAAATTGTCACCATTCTGATCTAGGTTAGAGTGCACGCTGAGTGTTTCTTTTCTCTCTCTCTTTGGCAGCGACCATTGACCCGACCCTAAGACTTTGACTCAGTGACCAAGTTGACCGAACCTTCTTAAACACCGGCTTTTGGATTGTCAGAGTTGCAAACCTCATTGCCACTCCTACTTTTACCCTTTTCTCCAGGACACCCCGTTTTACTACGAACGTCCACTTCCATTGGACAAAACCATCGTATGGTTAGATACGAACTCGAAAGAATTTATTCGAGGATGGTTTCCGGTTCTGGAGAAAACGGATAGGATTATTCAGTTGTCTTTTCCTTTTACCCTCTCTCAGGTTACGAGTACTCCTTGGTTTAGGGGTAGTACACCTATTACGCAAATTGGATTGTCTTCTTCCAAACCTTAGGCTGGTGCCGACCGGTAGGGAATGAAGAAAACCAATTAGCATAACGATGGTGTGCAGAAGGTATTAAGTTCAGACAAAGCAAGGGATTAGTAAGAGGGCAAAGTAAATTGCAACAGATATTCACGACCAAACCAAATATTTCGTTACCACTCCCACATCACCTTTGTATTTCTCCAGGACACTCCGTATCACTACGAAGATCCACAGTTTATTTGGATACTCCATCGTATGGTTATATACGAACTTGAATGGAACTGGTTCCAGTTCGAGGATGGATTCTGGTTCAGGAGAAATAGGAATAAGGGTTATTCAGGTGTCTTTTATCTTCACCTTCTCTCGCATTGCGAGTGTTCCTAGGATCGGGACAGTACACCCATTATGCTTATTGGATAGTCTTCTTCCAAACCATAGGCTGGTGCCGAACGGTAGGGAAGGAAGAAAACCATTTGGCCTAAAGAGGTGTACAGAAGGTAAAGACTAAAGACATATGAAGGGATTTGGAGAGGTGGCAAAGAATTATACGGTTACAGTCGTGAATCTGGAAGAGGCATTACTAGGAATACCAGGATACCCCATCGAAACATTTCAATGTTTCAGTTTCACTGTGTAATGTTAAAGGAAAACTGATTTCCCGATTAGACACTTACTCCAGGGTATGTATTTACCAGGTACGATTCTCACATCTGTATGGTTTTACAGATGATGAGTGGGAGTAGGTTATTGGGAATTGGGTGATCATCCTCATTGTATCGGGATTCGTTGTAATCGGTGATATTTGAGGAAATCACCTGGGCTGTTTGCCGGTCGGCAAATATTTGGTTTTGAATATCCGCTGTTATGCACCAATTTCAAATTGATATATCTGTACGTCTATTTTCATAGAGTGAGATATACCTTTCTGAAATTATGTCTACGACATTTACCTATATCAGTGGATGGTTAGGTAAGGAGCATTAAGCAGCGGTGTAATTCTTCTTGACCATAAGTACAGTTTTCAACCTACGACACACAGTGAATGAGTTTTCAGACTCAAGGGACTTGTACAGAGTATTGTATGATGTCCAGGGTCCGTCAGGACAGAGGGGTTGGTCCTCGTACTATATTCGGTTTACTTATGACTTCTCTAGTTTTTAGACAGGTATTTCGTGGAAACACAGGGTCTAAGTTTTGAGGAGTTATAGGTATTTGAATAGAGTAGAGAACCAGGTATAGCAAGTATCGGGATTCTTCAAAGAGATCGAAGATGTAGATACTTGTGTATGGTATTCAGTTGATAGTAATGATAAAGAGATCTTGCTTCTCTTTCAGGTTACTCATAATTGGAAATGCTTCCTAAGTTGAGTAACGCTGATCGGCCTCCTTCCATTTAGTTGACATGCACTGGAGACAGTTGCATGATTTGGATCTGGTTCAATTAAATCAGTGCCTCTGTTTCTATATTGGATATAGAACAGTTCATATCTTAACATTGTTAAGGTACGGGGAGTTGTCCGGTTTATGCTTAAAACCAGACACTGGACAACTCAAGGCACGTTTCTGTAATGGCTGTTTGTGGGTTGACCCAGGCTATGACGCGGGTTGACTTTCTACCATCTGGATGAACAATAGCAATATTGTTCTAGACTCGCCACAGTTTTATTAAAAATGGACTTTTTCAGAAAACAGTAGTGGGAGTATGGTAGAACTGGAAGTGATTCCAGAACCACAAACGATTACTGAAGATTTGATAAGGAACCTAAAGATTCAATCTGGATTGACATTCCATTGGCCACTCCGCAGATAAGGTGGGTAACTTCAGGCACCCGAGAGGTACTTCGGTAGTCTCAAGGACGGTGACAGGGAAGTTCTTGTTTACCCACAATTACCATTGCTGTTGTTCCAGGCTGCGAGACCCGGCGGGAGGATGAGTATAGCGTCGTTCTGAACTCGCTTCAGAAGTGTACGTGTATATGACTCTGCCAGAGGGTTGTCGTAGTCAATGGGAGCAGCGGAAGCATTGGTGGACAGGTTGCTTATGTCTATTTATAGACTAGAGCAGATGTAGCGGAGATAGATCATCTATTTCTGACGTGACAGTCATGGGTTTGACTTCATCAGAATAGGGGATGGATCTGTTGAGAAGGTAGTAGGGTGTGATATCCTGGTATTTGGATGACCTACACAGAGTAGGAAAAGAAACTCCTATACTACAATCGGTTATACTTTGGTCGTCACACAGTGGTTTCTCCACAAAGGAAATGGATTTTATATCTGACATACTGGTTACTAGATCTATGGTTTTAGATCTAGATTTGGGTGGTTTCCCAATCAGGGTACTTGACAGCATCCTAAGAGTATTTAGGATGGACGACTCCTGGTACGGTAGTGTACCTGCAGGTAATGGAGTCACCCTCTCCAAAGGTGTCCTACAGACTAAAGGGGAGAGGGACGGGCATGATTGGCAGATCACTTGCTCAGGCAATTGAGTCAATCGTGAGATGTCAAGTACCACACCAGATGTTGTTCTTGCACTGGATGCAATAAGTTGACATTAATCCAATCCTGGAGAAACAGTCGGAAGCAGTTTTAGAACATAAGTGGATGTTCTAGGGAGATGATAACGACAGCCTCATTCAGGAGACAGTTATCATTCCAGGCTTCCAAGGTGACATGGACGACAAGGAGGTTGTCAGAGTTATAGTTTTCCTTCTGATGAGGGGCAGTATTTTGGACAGGTGGTCCAAGGCAATACTGAGGGAGGCATGGCGCGCAGGATACTGATTAAGTTCAGTTGACGATACAGTCTAAGAAGTTTGGATTTGGAGTTCATTTATGAGCTATGTCCCATCAGACATCCAGACACATTCTAAGACAGGTATTGCTCATTTCGGGAGATAGGTTTCTCCGCGAACTTGAGATATAGAGAGACATAGAAAGAAACAACTAAGCGGATCCACTCACTGAGACTATTCCTCGAACGCAATAGTTCCGCAAACGAGCTTTGTGAGACTGACTAGTAGAGGAGTTGGGTGTTCGGTATCACACGGGCTGTGAGTATGCGACATCGCAATAATTAGCCTTGAGTGCAAGTGGGAGATTGTTGGAGATAGTGCCCTCAGAGTCAATTATTAGGTCACAGGTACGTGATTGTAATGATTGAGGGAGGACCTATCCCAGTAGGACAGTCTTGCTCGAGATGATAGTATGCTATCTGGTTTACCTTTATCATCGTGTACTGCTTTAGGTGACATGACACGTCGCTATTACACGTTGATAGAGCCCCTAGGATTCTTTCTTGACCACCAGCAGTATGAGGGCGATCATATAAGTGGGAGCTGGGGGTCTATAAGCTTATCCTTAAAAGGTCCCTAGTCGTGGGAGTTTCGAGACCGGGCATCGATACTCCATTAGTAGACTAGTGTATACAGTCGAGACCCCGACGAGGGGCGGTGGCCGGTCTCACAAGCCACTGGTGTCAGTTGGATTACCTAAGATGTATACAGGTGCTCATTGGGTTATGAGTACACCGGACAAGACTCGCCGGGAACATGCTAGTTGGTCATATACCAGACGTCAGATGGCAGTTCCCTGGTGACATGTGTGCAGGTTAGTTCATCGACCTGGGGATCGTCATTTGTCTCGTGTGAGTTCCCACTGTACTTTGATTACTACCCTACCACAGCTCAAAGGAGTCGTGCAAACAGGTTTTAGTTGGGTACAGTCCCGAGCCACATGGAGGCAGTGAGCGTATCTTCAGGGGTTCGTCTCTCCCGGTATTGGGGGTGAGGTCGTGCTGTGTCTAGGAGAGCCATTACACAAAGTCCTTGGCCAAGGCAAGGAGATTTACTGGTAGGTATTCCAGTAGTATCTCAGGGTGTTCTGGGCTACACTCCGACACGACTTGTACCGCTTTTGGGGGTCTGACTTTTACCAACCCCCTAGGCCCGCCATGCGATGCTCATAGACGAACGGACCGGACTGCACGGATATTGTCACTGACAGGCTCAGTTGGGTGTCGGGGTGAGCTTCCTCATCGACGTCCCTTTTGGTCAATAGCTGGTGGCCCGTCACGTATTGGCATATACCTCTGACGTGCTAGTGGTTAAATCCACAGCCATAGTATTGACGAGTCTTTAGAGTCCACCACATTTTCAGTTACTCAGCTTTCGGGCGAAAGGTTGTAGAGGCCGTATGGAGATATGGCAGGGTCCGATCAGATACGTGCGGTATTGCACGGATCAGGATCGGACAGTTTGTACTATAGGCCGTATGGTTATATGGCAGGGTTTGATCAGATACGTGCGGTATTGCACGGATCAGGATCGAACAGATATTACTAGCCGGTTTTGGTATAAGCCGGATCCTAGTATAGTACAGTGTAGATTTTGTCTCATTGCATCTGTATTTCGGTCGGAATACAAATGCGGGTGTGTATGCACAGTATCGGGGTTTTCCTGTAATTTATTACGGGACCAGTTTTCTGGAGTTGCCAGTTTGCTTTCCGTTTCGGCCGATTTCCATTGTTCCGTTCATTGGCCGAAGATTGGTGGAGGAGGGCTTATTTGCATTGTTGTAAATAGGCAATTGTGGAAGGGGGTCTTTGCATATAGTTGTATCATGACATCTTTTCATTGACCTTGACTTCTTCTTGTCATGATGGCATGACTTTTGGCTCATCATGGTTGTTGATGATGAGGTTGGTGGTTGGTGGTGGAGTATGGGTTTTGTTTTGGTATCATTGTTTTTCATGATAACCATTCCTCTCTCTCTCTCTCTTGCATGATTCATATGGTTACCTCCCCCTTGACTTTTCCCCACTCTCCCTTTGCTACAAGGGGCCGGCCATTCTTGAGGATGGGGGTTGATTGATTTTTGGTGTGGCATTTTTTGGTTCTCTTCATTCTCCAAAAAGCACACAAGAACCCTCTCTAAAAGTTCACTTCATTTTCCTCCACCACAAAGGCATCTCCATGAACCCCAAATGAGACTTCTTCTACTACGAATTCTACAACGAATCTTGGGCACGTCGAGTAGCCGGCTTCGTCCCCGAGTTGCCTCGGCATTGAGGTGGGAGCCCGTAAATAAAGTAGGCGATGTGGTGCACTTCCGGCGACGAGGAGGAGACGGACGGAGATCCCGCGAGGAGATCGGATTGGAGATGAAGACCGGAGGACTTGGATCGTCGGTATATCTCTTTCCCATCTTGTTTAGTAGCTTAGACTAGTTAATGGTTCGATCCGGGGTTTAGTGCGCGGTGGTGCCGTTTTTCCAAGTCCGCAAAAATTTAAGTTTACCACCGTTTCCGCGTTTGGCCGTCGGATTGACGGCCGGGGCGCCGCCGTGCACTTACAAGGCCGAGATGGCCGCTCTTACGAAAAAGCTAGAAGCGATTGAGACCAAAATCTCATCGCCTTCTCCTGCCCCTGTTATGCCTCCACGAACTGTTTGTGCTTGTTGTGCGGATCTATCACACCTAACCGAAGAGTGTCCTTGCAATGCATCTACTCAAGGACATGATCAAGTCAATGCTACCTTTCAGCAACGACAAAGAAACGATCCATACTCTTCGACATACAATCCGGGTTGGAGGAGTCACCCAAATTTCGCTTGGAATTAAAATCAACAATTCCAAGGAAATAACAATTTTCAAAGGCCTCCTCCTCCACAACAACAACAAGCACCCCAACAAACTCAATTTCAACAACCTTTCCAACAGCAACCTTACCCTAATCAAGTGAACAATTTTGTGCCTAACAATTCTTACCCGCCAAACAATTTTGTTCAACCTAATAATGACAAGGTTAGCTCGCTCGAAAGAAGTCTAGATGCGTTCCTAAAGCAATCTACACAATCTACAGCAAGATTAGAGACTTCTATTCAATCTTTGGTGCAAAATAGTGCCTCACACGATCAAAGCATCAAATCTATTAAGGCACAAATTGCACAACTCAATGCAACATTGAGTGAGCGAGAAAAAGGAAAGCTCCCATCTCAACCACTGCCCAATCCAGGTCACGCACATGCTGCATATCAACAGCAGAATTATAACGTAAATGCCGTGACCACGTTGAGATCGGGAAAAGTATTGCAAAACATTGTGGGTATTAACAATGACACCCCTGCCAGTGGCCCTTCTTCATCTTCTTCACCTTCGTCTTCTACTTCTTCTTCGTTAGAGCCTATTCTCCATCCTTCACACGGCTCTACTTCTTCTAGCTCGAACGGACCCACTTCTCACATCACGAACACATCTACACGGGGTTCCGTTCCAACTCAACAATCTGATCCGCAAAAATTGGACTCAACAACTTTTCAAAACGTTCCTTTTCCAAACCGGTTGAGATCCAATAAACCATCTCCACAAATGGAGAAGATTGTCGAGTTGTTCAAGCAGGTTAGCATAAATATCCCTCTTTTGGATGCAATCCAACAAGTTCCTTCATATGCAAAAATCTTAAAGGACTTATGCACTAAAAAGAGAAAGTCACAAGTACCAAAGAAAGTTTTCATGGCTAATGCTATTAACCAACCTCAACCCTTACCCCAAAAACAGAAGGACCCCGGCTGTCCTACGATTTCAATTACAATTGGAGATAAGAAAATCAATCGAGCACTTCTAGATCTTGGGTCTAGTGTTAACCTGCTTCCCTACTCCGTGTACGAACAATTAGGGGTTGGAGAGTTGAAACCCACTCGTTGTACTCTTCAAATGGCTGATCGATCAATCACCCATCCTAGGGGTGAGCTAGAGGATGTGTTGATCAAAGTTGGGGACTTCATATTCCTCGTTGATTTTATTGTTATGGACACACGACCTGTTGCTAACCCATGGAACCAAATTCCGGTGATCCTCGGTCGACCATTTTTGGCCACTTCCAATGCCGTAATAAATTGTCGCAATGGCTCCATGACTCTATCCTTCGGGAAGACGTCTAGTGAGTTCAATATTTACAAGTTAGGAACTCTGCCCTCCGTGCCTAAAACTAGTACACGAGAAGTTTGCTCTATTCACGAAATCACGCAGGAGGACTGCGAGCTTGAAAGATTTTTGTTTGATGAAAACAGTTTTGACGCTACTAGTGCGTCCCTCCTTGAGCCTACCACCGTTGACACAACCGATATTGATTATGAATGTTTCACTTTTTCGGATGACGACGACTCACATCCCGAATATGAGTCTTTCGAATTTTTGGATGAGTTAGTTAAACCATCCGAATCGGTTGTTTGCAGTGATTTCGAACCTGTGTTGGAGTCCTTTGAGTTCGAGGTAGATTCCCCAATTTTGCCTATGATTCTTTTGCCTCCAAAACTCGAACTCACGCCCTTGCCGTCTCACCTTAAACATGCTTACATAGGTGAGAATGAGACCTTTCCCGTTATCATATCGTCCTCTCTAGCCCTCGAGCAAGAGAACGCCCTTTTAATGGTCTTACAAGATAGGCGGCAAGCTTTCGGCTGGAATATGGCGGACATAGAGGAGATTAGTTCCCTCATAATTGAATATCATATGCATATGATGGATGATGCCAAGTCGATGAAGGATCCACAGAAATATCTTGGGGATAGTGTGGTTAGTCAACCTTCTCCTTTGGAAGTTGAACCATCCCCATTTCTTTTAATAAGTTACGAGAATGCCAATACTCTACTGATTGCTGATCATTCGCATTCTCGTTTTGATTCATCACCACCTCCTGTCTATTCACTTCCACACTTTCCATATCACCACTTCTATCTTCCCCAATTCTTTTTGGATTGGTACAACATATTCTTCCACCAACCGATACTCTTTACAGATAAATTTTTCAACTGGTTGGTGTTGACATTTGGTCTATGCAAGTTTGGCAGTAATGTCTAACATTGTTTAAATGAAGTTTGGGGGGCCTTTCTGTATATATATATTTTTTCTTTTAAAAATAAAATAAAAAAAATGTATAAATAAATAAACAGGGAAGTGCCGGCCTTTTAACCTTCTTGGTGCAGCATGACAGTGAGGACACTGTCCAGTTTAAGTTTGGGGGTATGCTCGGTACGTCCTCTTCCTTCGTATTCATATGTATATTTTTGCATTTGCATATTTATTTGAAAACTCATAAAAACTGAAAAAATTCAAAAATTATAAAAATTAATTTATTCAATTTTGGCCATATTTTACTTAAGTTTAACAAGTAGGTTAACTGGCTACGAACAACTAGATCTTAGACTTAGCAAATTAAAAACCCTAAAAATAACCTTCCTTAAAGTTTATCGGTAGAAAGTATATGTCTTTGTAGTTTATTTAGAAATAGGCACATTTTTGGTTCACTTCTTGGGCTAAGTTGAAATAAAGGAAAAAGTATTTATTATTATTAGAGTATAAGTTTGAAAAATAATTCCTGGCTTAAGTATAGATTCTGAAAATGTATACCCTACAAAATTGCACAATCACGCACCTTGAAGCTTGGAATAGTAGAGGAGACCTTGAAATGCTCTTGTCTAAAAGTCCTTAGTACGAAGAAAATGAAAAATACAAAAGTGAATAAAGTAAAAAATGAACACTGGTTTTGTGATTACTTAAGGCTAAAAATAGAAAAATATTTAGCGAGGGTGCTTCATCACCTAGTGCCTTAGACCAACTGGTTTGGGAGTCACTGCTAAAGCCTTGGGTGTTGCAAGACTAGGACGTACGCTTTAAAGTGCAAACGCATTTTGTAATCGGTCGTTGGTACCTCAAGAAGAATTAACGGTCGCATGAAGGATGTGTAAGCAAAACTCACCAATTAATAAGTGCTTTGGACAACGGACAAGGGTATGATTGCTTGATTTGAATTTCCAAGTGTAGGGATGATTTATACACACACGTGGGGATATGTGATTAGAGTTTAGATAAGAGAAAGGAATGAAGACTAAAACTTGTATCTTTAGTAAAATTGATAAAAATTCCTAAGTGGAGATGGAACCCTAAAAGGAAAACTTAAGAAATGCCGAAAGCTGAGTGATTCTATAGAACATATATAATCTTAAGTTAAATGATGAGGATGTGTGAAGAATATGGATGGATAATTTACGAATCGACAATAATAGAATTCCTTGTTAGAAAACCTAATTGGAGAATTAAAGTCGAAAAGCCAAATTGATAGGATTTTGGGGGTGTAATCCGCTGAAAACCCTCAGGAGAAAACACTCCTCCTACTAGGGACACCTAGAGGTTTAACGGCTTGTTGCACGAGCTCTGTGCAATCGCGTTTCCCTGCGAAAGTGCGGTTAGGTTTTATCGAGAATAAAATAATAAGTTTGCTCGAGGACGAGCAAAAGATAAGTTTGGGGGTATTTGTTCATATCATAATATTGCATTTTATATTCCCCATTCTTATGCGTTTTATAAATAAACAGGTGCTTTTGACGCATGTCTGCCACATATTACAGGTTACAGGTTCTCGGAGCGAAAACAGTGAAAAAGACAAAAAGATGATACAAAAGAGGGACTTTTGACCAACAAGTAGAAGGATCCTAGTCAAGCCTAGATGAAAGAACAGTTCGCAATTCTGCAAGGCAACGCAAGGTCCAAAATGTCAAAGTGAACAGTTAAAAGACCATTACCACCTTCACTGAAAGATCTGGAGAAGATCCAGAAGTCAAATAGAGAAAAGAACTAGAGAAATACAAATCCCAAAGCATTACGAATGATCCCAGAAAAATTGAGAAGACGACCTCACCAATGGGCCGCGGAACCGCGGCCCAACCTCCACCCATGCCGCGGTTCCGCGGCCACATACTGTACGTGTCGGTGCAAATTTCTCCTGGCGGTGCGTCGGTGCTTTTGTTGGGATTTTTAGGGGGTATATCTGTAATAGCACATACGCGAGTAATTGTAACCCTAATTTTCCTATTTCCTTATAAATATGTAATCAAAATATTGTATTAAGGATGCCTCTTTCCAATAAATAAAAATTCAGATTCTTTTGAGGATTTAATAGCATCATTTCTGTAAGTTCTTCTTTTAATTTCTGCCTTAGTTTATAATTAAATTCCTGCCTTAGATTAATTAATCTTTTGCCTTAGTTAATTCTAGTTTAGAATCTCTTAAACTGCAGTAGGAAATTAATCCAGTAGATCTAAAAATGCAAAATCTTAAAATGATGTTTTTAATAAATCTCCTAATGAGCGAGTAATTTCCTCGCTTGTTAGGGTTAGGAATAAGGGAGGGATTGAGAGATGAAGATCTCTCATCTCTTTCGTGCCCACTTATTTTTAATAACTAGAACTTCATGCATGCATGCATGATCCGCTCCCTACGGCACCCTACCTACGAGGTAACGGTAAAACCGTAGTATAAAGGACCGGACATGCATGTCTTCCATGAAGGTTAGAGCAATTATTAGGAAGGACGGACAAGGATCTAGAGAAAGAAACTTCGTTTCTTCCCAATCATCCTAATCCCCTTTACTAATAATTGCTATAACTTCTAAAATATTTAATTTAGGGCATTGAAAGAGGTGTGACATTCAATCTTATCAAACTCCACCTTAGACCTAATCCTAGCAAGTTTCTAATCATCGTACAACTTAGTTTTTAGATTCAATTAAAAGACCAAACAACCATTGGAATCAGCTCGTAAGAACACTTAGGAAAAATACACATCCCTGTGGACCGACCCGTATTCACCGGCTAGCTTCATGCGACGCCGTTCTTGATTGCGATAAATATTTTTGATCGTTAAAATCCTAGACTAATCAGGTATCTCATATCGCATTATCCTCGGTCCCGCACATATCACATATGTGCCCCTACTCCGTTTTGCCTGAGTCAAGAAACCTCTGTGTAGTACTCTAAAGAATCGTCAATACGCCGGCAGTAGGTGATGATCATATCAAACACCCACAACCCGCAAGCGGTCAGCTAAACGTAACAGCTACCCAGGTATTGAGTGCTCAGAAGATCAACAAGCAAGCCTGTACATTCTCCTGTGAATCCAATCAGTAACACTCCCGTACAGTCCGGTCCCGTCGTCTGATATGTTGCATATCTCGCCTAGGGGTGGTAAACGTCAGACCCAAGTAGCTCGATAAGTCGTGTCGATATGAGGTCTATAACAGTTCGAGAAACTACTGATAACACTTACCAGTAAATCTCAGCAACCCTGGCCAGGGATTTCCGGTTATAACCAATCGAACACAGCGCAACATCAACTCCCTATACCGGGAGAGATGAATCCCCTCATATCGCTCATTGCCTCCATGTGATTCGGGACTGTACTCAAAAGCCACCGTTTTGCACGCCCCATAGGACGTGGTATGATAGAAATCAAAGCACAGTGGGAATCACACAAGACTCTATGACGATCTCGGTGTAAGTCCACGTTACCCTTCCCCGGTTCTTTGGGGTTGCGGAAATGGTGAAAAACGATTTTTCTTTGGGTGGTAATATGGACTCAAAATTCGGATCTTTGTTAAACAACTATCTAACAACCTAACTAGGAGTTTTACCTACTCTGTTAGGGGGTTATACCTTAACTTGAACTCCTTCTTCTTCAACTCCTTGCGGTAGTCGGATCGGCCTTACCTCGTCGTCTCCTCGCGCCGAAGATGGATCCACCCGAAAGCTTCTACCTTTGGCGTCAACCTCAAACTAGAGGAAACTAGAACACTTGGCTTGCTAGACTTTGTGTACTAGGATGAGTAGAGAAGTGTTTTGGGATTTTTTATCTCCAAGGCAAAATGATTCTCAACACGTGAGAGGTTTTTTGCCTTGAACTAGAGAGAGAGCAAGAGGAAGAGGGAGAGCTTGAGGATGAGAGAGCTTTCAAGAGAGAGAAAGCAAAATGAATGAATGACCAAGACTTTTTCCCACCATCCTCTCATAACAAAAATAATCATAACAATAATAGTAATTGAGTTTTATGTGATGGTTCATATCATATCAAAATGGCAATATCATTTCATGCACTCATTTTGTAAAGTATAACAAGCAAGCAAAAGTCAAGCCATGAAATGATAGCCATTGTCATGATGATAGTCAACAAGTCCAACCTAGTCAACCGGTCAACGAAGTCAACAAGTCAACAAAGTCAACCTTTCAACCCAACCATGGCACACTAATACTTAATTAATATTATTATTAATCATATTTCTTATTCTCATAGGGTTTAGCAAAAGTCAACAGTCAACAACCCTAATGAGAATCCTCTGCCTCTGTCTCTGTCAACTGTGCATACACACCCGCATCCGCGTTCCGAGGAACACGAATACAAACGAGATAAAACCGATCCCAAAACGTATACTAGGATTTGGCTTAAATCAAAGCCCGCTAGTCATAACTGCCCGGTCACTAAACGTGCACAAGTGCACGGATGTGACCGAACCCTGTCGCAAAACCATGCGACCTAAGTCCGGACACTAAACGTGCATAAGTGCACGGATGTGACCGAACCCAGTCGCAAAACCATGCGACCTCTACTCTTTTGCCTAAAAGCGAATAGCACTCTGTGTGGGACTCTAAAGACTCGACACTACGCTGGCTGTGGGTTTAACCACAGACCGCAAGCGGCACTAGCTGTGCGTAACGGCCCCCAGGTAAATGCCGATAAGAATACTGACGAGGTGAAACCCATCTGAACTCCTGCTGAGCCTGAATGTGACAATCTCCGTACAGTCCGGTCTGTTCGTCTGAGAATATCGCATGGCGGGCCTAGGGGGGCGGTAAACGTCAGTCCCCTAATAGCGGTACATGTCGTGTCGGAGTGTAGCCCATAACACCCTGAAATAACACTGGAAACCTACCAGTATATCTCGCTTGCCCTGGCCAGGGACGACTATGTGTAATGGCTCTCCATGACACAGCGCGATATCAACTCCCAATACCGGGAGAGACGAATCCTTTCTAACCGTCACTGCTTCCAATTGCTTCAGGATTGCACCCAACTACTACCTGTTTGCACGACTCCTTTGAGCCGTGGTAGGGTAGTAATCAAAGTACAGTGGGAACACACTCGAGGCGAAGTGACAGTGTCAAGTCAGCGGACTAAGCTGTACTCATGTCACCTGGGAACTAATAACTGACGATAGGTATAGTTTCAACCAATCAGTTCCCGACGAGTCCTGTCCAGTGTACTCGTAACCTAACGAGCACCCGCATACTATCTCAAGTACGACGTACAGACGGCTGTGGGACAGACCGTCTCCCCTGCTGGGATGAGAAGCGCATACGCTAGTCTACTCCGGAGTATCGATGCCCTGTCTCGATAATCCTACGACTAGGGACCTGTATAAGGATGTGCTTGTAGATTACCCAGCCCCCACGAGTGTGACTTCCATCACAACGCTCGTAATCAAGCAAAGATCCTAAGGGCTCTACTAATGTGTATAGTTGATATGCTATAAGAAACACATGTACACACATTGAAGTAGAAATAAACCATGTAGCATACTACCATTTTGAGCAAGATTGTCTATACAACTGTGAATATCCCAAGCTTCCATTAAGTAATATACAAACTAGTATGATACAGTAATGGCCTCTAGGGCATATACACTAACAATCTCCCACTTGCACTATGGCCATGTACTGGCGTATCAGAGACCTATCATCTCGATCAGCCGCTCGAACTGAGTCTGGGGTACGGCCTTCGTGAGTGGATCTGCAGTGTTATCTCCTGAATTTACTCTCTTCACCTCGATCTCCCGGCGATCTACGATCTCCCTGATCAGGTGGTACCGCCTCAAAATGTGCCTGGACTTCTGATGGGACCTGGGTTCCTTCGCTAAAGCTATAGCGTCGTTGTTGTCACAATACAGCGGTATTGGATCAACACTGGTAGGAACCACCTGAAGTTCCGTGAGGAACTTCTTCATCCAGACCGCTTCCTTTGCGGCATCGCAAGCAGATATGTACTCCGCTTCCATAGTTGAGTCAGCAACGGTCTCCTGCTTGGAACTCTTCCAGCAAACCGCTCCTCCATTGAGGGTAAAGACATAACCCGACATGGACTTGGAGTCATCCTTGTCACTCTGGAAGCTGGAGTCAGCAAAGACCTCGATCTGGAGGTCTTTTCCGCCAGACACCAAGAACATCTCCTTAGTCCTTCTCAGGTACTTGAGAATGTTCTTTACCGCTATCCAGTGTTTCTTCCCTGGGTCCGACTGATACCGGCTTACAACGCTCAATGCGTATGCTACATCCGGTCTGGTACATAACATCGCATACATTATAGAGACTACCGCAGAAGCGTAGGGTATAATAGACATGCGATCCCTTTCCAAATCTGTCTTGGGAGACATCTCTTTGGAGAGGATGATCCCGTGACAAGCCGGTAAATTACCGCTCTTGGAATCTTCCATACTGAATCTTTTCAGCATGGTGTCGATGTACCTAGACTGTGAAAGTCCCAACATCCTCTTAGATCTATCACGATAGATCTGGATTCCCAGAATGTAGTTGGCATCGGCCAGGTCCTTCATGGAGAACCTCTGTGACAAGAATCCTTTGACTGACTGTAACATAGGAATATCATTTCCTATTAGGAGAATGTCATCCACGTACAAGACGAGGAATACTACAGTTCTCCCTACAATCTTACTGTAAATGCATGGTTCATCTGGGTTTTTGATAAAGTCGAATTCTTTGACAGTATCATCAAAGCAGATGTTCCAACTCCGTGATGCCTGCTTCAGTCCATAGATGGACTTGAGCAACTTTCACACTTTACCGCTGCTCCCACTGTGAATGAATCTTTCTGGCTGATCCATATAGACGCACTCTTCCAAATTTCCATTTAGGAAAGCCGTCTTTACGTCCATCTGCCAGATTTCATAATCGTGGAAGGCAGCAATGGCAAGAAGGATCCGAATGGATTTGAGCATAGCTACCGGAGAAAAGGTCTCGTCATAGTCCAAACCAGGTCTTTGACGAAAACCCTTTGCAACTAGCCTAGCTTTATAGGTTTCAACCTGCCCATCTACACCAATCTTCTTTCTGAAGATCCATTTGCAGCCTACGGGTTTTACCCCTTCTGGAGAAAAGTCCAAAGTCCAAACTTTGTCGGTGTACATGGGCTCCATCTCAGTCCGCATTGCATCCAGCCATTTTACTGAGTCACCGCTCTGAATGGCTTGCTGGAAGCTAGTAGGCTCATCATAATCAACTGTGCAATCCTCTCTATCACCGTCTATGAGAAAACCGTAGTATCTCTCGGGCGGATGAGACTGCCTACTACTCCTGGGGAGTGGCGCAGGAATGTCCGGTTCTCCTGAACCTTCTGGTTCTTCTAAGTTTTCAGTAATAGCTTGTGCTTCTGGAATTTCTTCCAGTTCTATTGTGCTCCCACTTATCTGACTTTCTAAAAATTCAGTTTCTAAGAAGTGGGCATGCTGAGAAACAAAAACCTTTTGTTCCTCTGCGGAATAGAAAAGATACCCTCTGGAGTTCTTTGGGTATCCCACAAACTTACACAGTACTGAGCGTGCCTCGAGCTTGTCCGCATGCTGCTTCTTTACAAAAGCTGGACATCCCCATGTCTTAAGATACTTAAGACAGGGTTTCTTCCCACTCCCCATCTGATATGGGGTGGTAGGCACAGTCTTGGTTGGAGCCTTGTTCAAGGGATATGCAGCTGTTTCTAGTGCATAACCCCAGAAAGATCACGGTAATTCAACCTTACTCATCATGGAACGAACCATATCCAATAGGGTTCGATTCCTCCTTTCAGATACACCGTTGTGTTGTGGTGTGTATGGAGGAGTACGCTGAGAGAGAATTCCATTCTCTTTTAAGTAGTCCAGAAACTCGGCACTCAAGTATTCACCACCTCGATCAGATCTCAGTGTCTTCATACTTTTGCCTGTTTGTTTTTCAACTTCATTCTTGTATTCCTGAAATTTCTCAAAGGCCTCGGATTTGTGCTTCATTAAGAAGACATGTCCATACCTAGAGAAATAATCTGTGAAAGTAATGAAGTATGAATAACCACTTCGCGCATGTGTAGACATTGGACCACACACATCACTGTGTATGAGTCCCAAGAGCTCGCTCGCTCTTACTCCGTGTCCAGTGAACGGAGTCTTTGTCATCTTTCCCATGAGACAAGATTCACAAGTGGCATAAGACCGATACTCGAACGGATTCAAGTATCCCTCTTTATCTAACTTTGTTAACCTTGTCTCATTAATGTGACCCAGTCTACAATGCCATAAGAAAGCCTGATTTCTTTCTGGAGACTTTCTTTTATGTGTGTTCTGTACACTGAAAATCTGAGCTTGATTTAATACGTATATCCCGTTTTCTAATGTACCTGACCCAATCAGAACTTGATTTAGGTGGATGTGGACCACATCGCTTACAAAAGTAAAATCATATCCTTCCTTAGAAAGTAAGGATACATATATGATATTACAAGTCACACCTGGTACATACAAACAGTTACGCAGAATCAATATCTGCCCAGTTGTCAGTCCAAGATGATATTCCCCTACGGATTCAGCATCAATGCTCATTCCGTTAGCAACCCAGAGAGTTATATCACCTTTCCTGATAACCCTACGGTTTCTCAGAGCCTGTAACGAATTACAGATGTGAGATCCTAATCCGGTATCCAATACCCAGGAAGTAGGGTTAACTGACATACAGTTCTCTACTACAAACACACCCGAAGCCGAAGCCACAACATGCTTCGAATCCTTGCTACTGGCTTTACTAGCCCTGCAATCCTTCTGCCAATGTTCATTCCTATAACAATAGGAACGTCCCACCTTTACTACATCCAGCCCCGAAACTTTTGCCCTTCCCTTTCTTTCTTCTTCCCTGGTTTCCTTCAGGGTAGAAGGTAGAGACTGTAGAATCAAGTCAGCATCTGACCCGTTCTTCAATGGGGTCTTCAGGCCCGTGAGCTCAAAATAGCTGGTCTCTGTAAGGACGTTGCCCCCTACAGATGACCTGATAGCCAACCTCGCTTGAAGCAATTCGTTTGAGGTCTCATATCTTGCAATACGAGATTGCTCTCCATATAAATCTTTGTTATGGAGGAAGATGGAAACTGAGTCCATCTTCTCATGTTGCCTCTGGTATGCACCATCAATTGAGGCCAACACGAGGCACTTGGCTTTCGCACAGTCTTTTTCCGATGTCTTACGGATATCAATATCCGTGATAGGGGAAACTGGTCCTGAGACGGCAGGGGTTTGATTAGTTAAGAGGTGTCCCAGCTTGTCATGGGCAATGGACATCTGGACAGACCTTTGCCAATCATAACAGTCAAGTTCAGTCATTTTATTACCTAGATGTAACCTATGTGTTGTCACTGGGTCGCTGCAATTAAGAGAGAGAGAAGAAAACACTCAGCATGATGCTCTTGCAAGTTTGAGATTGGTTTTTAATTTATCTAAACAGGATGTCTCCCACTGTTTCTCGAATCCCTCCTCAAACCAAAAAGGAAGAATTAGTCAGGATCAATCTCACCGTACAATACTTGCTTAACCGTTCAGCCAGGCCGGTGTCGGTACTTCGAGGGAGGTTTTCCAACGCTTTCGCGAAGTTCTTTAATTAAATAACCTCTTTTCCCTGGGGGCGTAGCCCCGTTAACACCTTTCTAGACACCTACTTGGTTTATAGCATTGATCGTTAAGTGAGAAAGTTCCCGAGGAGTAGCATAAACTCACAGTAGGATCGGGATCAAAATATCACCGTCTGATAAAACTGAAGGAATCCTACCAGAATCATCACACTCCAAATGGTATGCAGCGCTAGTAAGTTTCTGGTTCTTTAGAAACTCCCGATATGGATTTTTGCCCCATGCTCTTATGACCTTGACGAAGGTTAACAAATCATAAGTCACATGTCAAGTTCTACCCGTCATTGTCCAGGTTAATTTGAACCCACCCGTATATACCCTTGACGAAGGTCAACAAGGTAATACGACTGTCCCAAACCAACGCATCTATCTATGCTACATATGAATACCCAACAGCTACCAATCACTATGCCTTGATGAAGGTCAACAAACATAGCTTGAATACTATTGAATATTCATACGAAACGACGGAGGGCTACGAATGGTTTTAGCGAAACCGTGAACGTAGTGAACTTGATATAATTGAAGGAACCTTAATAGCTTTTAAAATTAGTGGCTTAAGCTCTGCGTTTAAAAGTTGTTTTCGAAAAGAAACCGAGTGGTATTTGAAATTGTTCCAACGACTTTAACTTTGGTTTATTTTCTTGCATTAATTTTTAATGCATCCCATCATTTAATCTTACCATTGCAGAAAACAGCGAAAATATGACGTACGCTTATGCCATCCGCGTTCGCCACGGGGCTCCGTCATTACCCGTTAGGTTACTTAACTAACGACAGAGCGGGGGCTGGACTAGCGCGGATGCAAAACATAAGCAACGCCTAAATAGATATCATATATAGATATATAGCAATGATAGCCAATTCAGATCACAGATGAACACATTGTATATACTAGGAATCCGCATTCCGTACGAGCCTGTAACGAAAAGCGGATTACACGGTCGTGATGAATAGCCAATACCCCACCCTAGACCCCTACGGGTGCGGCAAACTACCCGCCAAATACCCGAAGCGAAGCAACCTCCCTCAACGACGTGAGTAGGCCACTCGGCACTTCGAGCAACCCGGTAGTTTGTGCACCCCCTCCATAGGTCTATCCTAGGAGCAAAAACAGTGAAAGAAATTATACAATGACGGCTACAACCTCACCCCGGTTGTGCGGCCAAATAAATAATATTACATCAATTACAAATTTACATGAATTGAAAGATAAAGAAAACTCTCATCTCACAACCCCCCGGCTATTCATCCGCGACAATCCAATGAATTCATATACACATACAATCAACATTACAGATCACAGATATGTATAACCCCCACTAATCGACGCATAGCGATTAGCAGACGTTCAATACATATATCACATCACAGATATATACCCGTCAGCTTAAGGCTTTAGAAGTTCATTCAAAATACGGATTTTTAAGCCCCCAAAACAAATTTTTCTTTCTGGAAAATCTGGGCAGAAAAATCATATTGTAAAAATCCCAAAACAACCCCAGGAATACACTGCAGGAAAACTGTGCCACGACCGAGTCAACTCGGCCGTGGATCCGCGGCAGGAGCATGCTCCTGCCGCGGTTCCGCGGCGCTTTGACCGAGTCGGTGGACCAGTTTTCTTGGGTGTCTTAAAAAAGCCTGAGTCGATTTTTAGTGTAAGATTTATTAATTTTTGAACAGAAAACAGAATCGGCAGAAACTTGATTTTTCGGGGATATTTCGCGACTTTTTCTCCGATCGAACTTCTAGTTACTTTGCTAACATGTTCGATAGCGTTTAACTAGGCTCAGATACCACTGTAAGTCCACGTTACCCTTCCCCTGTTCTTTGGGGTTGCGGAAATGGTGAAAAACGATTTTTCTTTGGGTGGTAATATGGACTCAAAATACGGATCTTTGTTAAACAACTATCTAACAACCTAACTAGGAGTTTTACCTACTCGGTTAGGGGGTTATACCTTAACTTGAACTCCTTCTTCTTCAACTCCTTGCGGTAGTCGGATCGGCCTCACCTCGTCGTCTCATCGCGCCGAAGATGGATCCACCCGAAAGCTTCTACTTTGGCTTCAACCTCAAACTAGAGGAAACTAGAACACTTGCCTTGCTACACTTTGTGTACTAGGATGAGTAGAGAAGTGTTTTGGGTTTTTTATCTCCAAGGCAAAATGATTCTTAACACATGAGAGGTTTTTTGCCTTGAACTAGAGAGAGAGCAAGAGGAAGAGGGAGAGCTTGAGGATGAGAGAGCTTTCAAGAGAGAGAAAGCAAAATGAATGAATGACCAAGACTTTTTCCCACCATCCACTCATAACAAAAATAATCATAACATTAATAGTAATTGAGTATTATGTGATGGTTCATATCATATCAAAATGGCAATATCATTTCATGCACTCATTTTGTAAAGTATAACAAGCAAGCAAAAGTCAAGCCATGAAACGATAGCCATTGTCATGATGATAGTCAACAAGTCCAACCTAGTCAACCGGTCAACGAAGTCAACAAGTCAACAAAGTCAACTTTTCAACCCTACCATGACACACTAATACTTAATTAATATTATTGTTAATCATATTTCTTATTCTCATTAGGGTTTAGCAAAAGTCAACAGTCAACAACCCTAATGAGAATCCTCTGCCTCTGTCTCTGTCAACTGTGCATACACACCCGCATCCGCGTTCTGAGGAACACGAATACAAACGAGATAAAACCAATCCCAAAACGTAAACTAGGATCTGGCTTAAACCAAAGCCCGCTAGTAATAACTGCCCGGTCACTAAACATGCACAAGTGCACGGATGTGACC
The DNA here is from genome assembly GCA_030015575.1 of Agapanthus africanus. Classification (NCBI taxonomy): domain Eukaryota; kingdom Viridiplantae; phylum Streptophyta; class Magnoliopsida; order Asparagales; family Amaryllidaceae; genus Agapanthus; species Agapanthus africanus. The sequence goes on along the minus strand of CM057341.1, from coordinate 339,265,067 downwards.
GAACCCTGTCGCAAAACCATGCGACCTCTGTCCGGACACCAAACGTGCACAAGTGCACGGATGTGACCGAACCCTGTCGCAAAACCATGCAACCTCTACTATTTTGCCTAAAAGCGAATAGCTCTCTGTGTGGGACTCTAAAGACTCGACACTACGCTGGCAGTGGGTTTAACAACAGACCTCAAGCGGCACTAGCTGTGCGTAACGGCCCCAGGTAGACGCTGATAAGAAGACTGACGAGGTGAAACCCATCTGAACTCCTACTGAGCCTGAATGTGACAATCTCCGTATAGTCCGGTCTGTTCGTCTGAGAATATCGCATGGCGAACCTAGGGGGCGGTATGTCAGTCCCCTAATAGCGGTACAAGTCATGTCGGAGTGTAGCCTAGAACACCCTGAGATAACACTGGAAACCTACCAGTATATCTTGCTTTCCCTGGCCAGGGACGACTATGTGTAATTGCTCTCCATGACACAGCGCGATATCAACTCCCAATAACGGGAGAGACGAATCCTTTCTAACCGTCACTGCCTCCAAGTGCTTTGGGACTGCACCCAACTACTACCTGTTTGCACGACTCCTTTGAGCCGTGGTAGGGTAGTAATCAAAGTACAGTGGGAACACACTCGAGGCGAAGTGACAGTGTCAAGTCAGCGGACTAAACTGTACTCATGTCACCTGGGAACTGATAACTGACGATAAGTATAGTACCAACCAATCAGTTCCCGACGAGTCCTGTCCAGTGTACTCGTAACCTAATGAGCACCCGCATACTATCTCAAGTACGACGTACTGACGGCTATGGGACAGACCGTCTCGCCTGCTGGGATGAGAAGCGCATACACTAGTCTACTCCGGAATATCGATGCCCTGTCTCGATAGTCCTACGACTAGGGACCTGTATAAGGATGTGCTTGTAGATTACCCAGCCCCTACGAGTGTGACTGCCATCACAACGCTGGTAATCAAGCAAAGATCCTAAGGGCTCTACTAATGTGTATAGGTGATATGCTATAAGAAACACATGTACACACATTGAAGTAGAAATAAACCAAGTAGCATACTACCATTTTGAGCAAGATTGTCTATACAACTGTGAATATCCCAAGCTTCCATTACGTAATATACAAACTAGTATGATACAGTAATGGACTCTAGGGCATATACACTAACACTCGGGTCAACAGACTACTCTGTACCAGTCTCACCAGAGAACTGCCATCTGACGTGAGGTATAATACCATCAGGGAGTTCTCGGCGAGTCCGTCCAGTGTACCCAGTCTCTATTGAGTACCCGTACACCAACCTTGATGTCAAACACCGATGGATATGGGATCATCCATCACCCATCATATGGGTCAAGATGCGTATACGCTAGTCTACTCTGGTGTATCGATGCCCTGTCTCGATACACCCTCGACTAGGAACAGTTATAGGATGTACTCGTCGACTACCGTAGCCCCACTAGTAAGATCTCATCATAGTCCCAGTAGTCGAGTACATATCCTAAGGGCTTTATCAACATGTAACATAGAGGCAATCAGAGTACATGTTAAGATAAAGTTCAACCAGATAGCATACTATCATGTCGAGCAAGAAAGTCCTCCCTATATATGTCCAAGCATCCATTACAATATACATCGTATGTACAGTAAGGCCTCTAGGACACACATATAACTAACAGTGTGCAAGTATGAAGATATCAATATATGTGTGCACTAGTATGAATATACTGTGTGCATGTGCGCAATTATGAAAATATCAATATGTGTGTGCACTGGTATGAATATACAGTGTGCATGTGCGCAAGTATGAAGATATCAATATATATGTGCAGTGGTATGAATAAACAGTGAGCATGTGCGCAAATATGAAGATATCAATATATATGTGCACTGGTATGAATATACAGTGTGCATGTGCGCAAGTACGAAGATATCAATATATGTGTGCACTGGTATGAATATACAGTATGCATGTGCGCAGGTACGAAGATATCAATATATGTGTGTACTGGTATGAATATACAGTGTGCATGTGCGCAAGTATGAAGATATCAATATATGTGTGCACTGGTATGAATGTACTGTGTGTACTGTGTGCATGTGCGCAAGTATGAAGATATCAATATATGTGTGCACTGGTATGAATATACAGTGTGCATGTGCGCAAGTATGAAGATATCAATATATGTGTGCACTGGTATGAATATACTGTGTGCATGTGCGCAAGTATGAAGATATCAATATATGTATGCACTGGTATGAATATACAGTGTGCATGTGCGCAAGTATGAATATATCAATATATGTGTGCACTGGTATGAATATACAGTGTGCATGTGCGCAGGTATGAAGATATCAATATATGTGTGCACTGGTATGAATATACTGTTAGTTGTATGTATGCCCTAGAGGCCAGTATTGTACAGATGATGTATATTATATTGGATGCTTGGACATATATAGAGAGGACTTTCTTTCTCGATATGATAGTATGTTATCTGGTTGCTCTTTATCTTAACATGTATACTTGTCTTTTGATACTGTCGTATAGCTACATGTTGGTAAAGCCCCTAGGATGTGTACTTGACTACCAGGACTATGATGAGATCATACTAGTGGAGCCAAGGTAGTCTATAAGTACATCTTTTAATGTCCCTAGTCGTGGGTATATCGAGACGGGGCATCGATATACCAGAGTAGACTAGCGTATGCGCTTCTCGACCCATGAGATGGGCGATGGATGATCCCATATCCATTGGTGCTTGACATCAGAGATGGTATACGGGTGCTCAGTGGAGACTGGGTACACTGGACGGACTCGCCGAGAACTCCCAGATGGTATTATACCTCACGTCAGATGGCAGTTCTCCGGTGACACTTGTGCAAGTTAGTCTGTAGACCCGAGATCGTCATAGAGTCTTGTGTGATTCCTACTTTGCTTTGATTTCCACCTTGCCGCGTCCAAGAGGGCGTGCAAAACGGTGGTTTTTGGGTATAGTCCCGAGTCACATGGAGGCAATGAGCGATAGGAGGGGTTTCGTCACTCCCGCTATTGGGGGTTGATGTTGTGCTGTGCTCGATTGGCCATAACAGGGAAGTCCCTGGCCAGGGCTGATTTAGAGATTTACTGGTAAGTGTTACCAGTAGTTTCTCGACCCGTTATGAGCCTCACATCGGCACGACTTATCGGTTGTTGGGGTCTGACGTTTACCACCCCTAGACTTGATATGCGACATATCAGACGAGAAAACCGGACTGTACGGGAAGTGTTACCGTTAGGCTTTCATAGGAGTTGGAGCGGTCTTGCTTGCTGAGCTTCTGATCGTTCAATACCCGGGTAGCCGTTACGTCCAGCTAGTACCGCTGACGGCTTGTGGGTGCTTGATGTGATCATCACCTATTGTCGGCGTATTGACGAGTCTTTAGAGTTCGACATAGAGCTTTTACTGGCTCAGGCAAAACGAAATATGAGCGCATATGTGATATGTGCGGGACCGAGAATAATGCATGTATGTGATACCGTATTCTATTCTCGCGACTTTTTGTATCGGTCGGTTATATGAGATATAGCCGGGTTATTGAATCAAGTGTTAATTCGATAAGTCGATACATTGGATGTTAGTCGGTTATATGAGTTATAACCGGATTATTAAGTAAAGTGTTGATTTAGTAATTTAGTGCATAATTGTATATATGATATACTAATTTACATTAACTAACATTTGTTTACTTAAGGATTTTTCTCACATGTGCACAACTTTAATATATATGTGATATATATTAAAATGTGTTTTCTTTTTGTATCATGGTTGATGATACATCTTTCATGGGTGTATGAGACTTACACCATGCTATTTGTTATGTTGGGTTTAATATTTAAAGTAATTACAAAATTAGTGGAAGATTAGAAAAATGCATGAAGCTTGTGGAAGCTTGTGGATGCAATGACTAAAGTCCACTAAGTTTGTTTTTACTATGGATTTTTGTTAACCTAACCATCACACTTAGCCATGATTAAGTCTCTACATGAGTTAGTATATGATACTCACTCACCCATGGTTAGCTCACTCACTTGATAATTATCTTCATCTTTTCTTTTGTTCATCTTCTTCTTCTTTGAGCAAAAGAAAAGCTTGCTAGGGTTTTCAAAAGAGAGTGAAACATTGTGAGAAAATAAATTCTAAAGAGAACCCACTTCCTATTTCTCCATCCTCTACTAGACTAACACTTTAGTTTAGGAAGTTTGCTTCACTAATTCTCTAGTTAGTGAAGAAGAAGCTTGAGTTCGTATTCCCTCGACGTAGATCATCTTCGGCCTCGAAGACTTCAAGTAAGGACGTTCCTTCTACCTCGTGAAGCCATGCAAGAACCCGGGAGGACCATGATCGCAGCGAAGGGACTACAACAAGGAGCTTTAGAAGTGAAGGACCGATCTACAAAGGTTGTATTTCGTATTCACTTAGTCGTAAATGATATTTACTTGCATGTGAAACCCTAATAATCTAGCAAAGATCTAGTTTAGGGTTATTCGGCACGACTAAAATTTTAATCGGGCATAGTTGATGCTTTGTAGAACCTTGTTAGAGTGCCAAGTAACCCTACAGTGGTATCAGAGCCTAACTAGAGTATTAAGCGACGTGTATACGAAGTTAAAACCCCGATCGAACCCGGAAACATCATTTTAACCCCCTCTCTGGACAAATTTTAAAAATGCGATTTTTTCTGTATTAAAAATACCTTAAAAAATCAGCAGGTAAATATAAGTATTACTGTTGAAAACGAGCCTTCAATTCGTACGGATCACCGCGGAACCGTGGCCAAACCTTGCTTGGGACGCGGATCCGCGGCCGTACTGTTCAATTGGGCTTTGGGTTTTCAAAAGTAATATCCCTATCTGTTAGTTCTGTTTTCTGGGTATTTTTAATCTGACTCAAGTGTTGAGTGTTCTGGGGATTATTTTGTATTCGTTGATTCGATCTGAAAATTTAATTTCGTTATATTTTCCGGATAATTTAGAAAGTATTAAAATGTTCGAACGGATATCATTAACTCATTTTTCCCGGCACGAAAAACTTTCAAGTGTTGAATTTTTCTTGAGTTTAAATCTTTCGGAAAAACGTGCAAGTAACGCGATGGACTCTCTAGAAGAACACAAGCCTTAACTCGATTATGTGACCGTCTGAACCGCCTCTAGACTTTAGGGTTTGAGGCAGTACGGTGTGCCACATGTGAGGCGTTAGCTTGACCCTTCTACGGCTGGACCGTTGCTACTGTGACGAATTCTGAAATTTTTGAACTCCGCTCAAGTGTTGAGCTATTAAGGAAATCTTGGGTATTTGATTATTCGATCGGAAAGTTTAATACTGTCTATTTATCTGGAATGTGGAATTCATATAGTTAGGCATGAAATGCGAAGTATGTGATATTTCGGATTTACGATGTCTAAAGAGGTTGTGGATTCCAAATGTTGTAGTCTTACACTTTTTTTTCTGCGACCGTAAGTCTAATATGTGATATCGCCGGTTTCGGTGCTATATGTCAACGACAATTGGGATGCGCATATTTACTTACGTTGATGACATATGATGTTATGTGTTGCTGGATATGTTATATTGGATCGTCGCGTTTTGAATAGCCGGGGGTTTTATATGAGATGAAGGGTTTTTTTTTATTTTCATTCATGTAAAATTAAATGTATGTAATATTCTTTTATTGGGGCACTTCCGGGATGAGGTTGATGTCACCATTTGTATATTATTTATTTTTTTCCGCACTAGGATAGACCCATGGAGGAGAGCACAAGTAACCGGGTTCTATAGTCCAGTGGGAGACCAACTCGAGGAGTCGATTCCGGGTCTCCGAACTCTAGAATTGGAAGGGTTGCTTGCCGCTCTCGTAGGGGTCTAGGGGTATGGGTTTGGCTATTCATCGCGACCGTGGAATCCGTGTTTTATAGAGGCTCAAAATAAAATACGGACGTCCTAGTATATCTAATGTTTCATATGTTTCTTCTGCTGCGATATCTGTGATGTGATGATTTGATATGTTGAGATGGATATTGTATATAGTATATATGATATATTATATAGACGTTACTTATGCTTTACACTCGCACTAGCCCTGCCCCGCTCTACCGTTAGTTACGTAACCTAACGGTGCACGAGGGGACATCGAAGCGAATGCGGATGGCATAAGTGTACGTCTTATTTATCTGTGATGTTTAGGTGATTTAAATGATGGGACTTCATTAATATGAGTAATGAAAGAAAAGAAACCTAAAAGAGGTTGTAGAATCAAATTTTCAAAAAAAAATGGTAGCTACAGTTTTTGCTTTGCATAGTGATATATATGATATATTCTGTACCTTATTTGATGAGGAAAGAGCCGATATCCTTTCACCGGGAGTGACCTCTTTAGCAAAACTGGCAGATGCTACTATACTCGGTTTGTCTTTTGATTGCTTTTAGAGTTTTGCTTTGCATAGTGATATATATGATATATCCTGCACCTTATTCGATGAGTAAAGAGCCGCGATCCCTTCACCTGGAGTGACCTCTTTAGCAAAACTAATGAAAGCCTCAAAATCACTCTATTTCAAAATTTCATATGATTCTACAACGATATCAAGTTCATTACGCAATAGGTTTTCAGAGAAATCTGTCGTAGCCCTCTGTCATTTCAGATAAGTTGTATATAGTATTCGTGCTGCATTTGTTGGCTTTCGTCAAGGTGTAGTGTGCGGTAGCTATATGCTGCTTATCTGCTGCATATGATGCGATTAGATTAGGGTAGTCATACGGTTTTGTTGGATTTCGTCAAGGGTCGTGCGGTTGGGTTTAATTCAGTCAAGAAACGTACGGGTTGAACTTGACTAGCGGGCTATGGTTTGTTGACTTTCGTCAAGGTCATAGCACGTTAGGGGCGAAATATTATCGGGAATTTCAAGCGTTGAAATTCGTAATGAGATTGCATACCTTCTATGAGATAGTTGGATCCCGATACCCACTGCGAGTAATTGTTACTCCTGTGAGAGTTTTACACATGACAATTAGCCGATCAAGTAGGTGTCTAGAAAGGTGTCAACGGGGTTACGCCTCTGGGAAAACGTAGTTTACTTTAATTAGGTCCGTGCGAAAGCACGGGGAACCCCCCTCAAAGTACCGACACTGGCCTGGCTGAAGGATTGGAGAAATTGTAGGGTGTAATTAATCCCGGCTAGTCTTTTCCTTTTAAGGTTGGAAGGAAGATTTGATAAAAATAGTGGGAGCAATCCTGATTAGATAAAATAATAACCAATCTGATCTTGCAAGAGCATACGCTAAAGTGTTTTCTTCTCTCTCTCTCCAGGTAGCGACCATATCATGCCTTAATAAAGATAATAATATGGATGTATTGACCGAACCCGCATGTTATACTGTGCTGGGGAACGTTGGTTCCGTTCTTTCTTATAAGAGTTATAGGACTGAACAGGACATAGGGGAATACCAGGATTCCCATGCCACCCGAATGAAGAAAGTACATGTTGATGCATTTTCTTCGGGTGTGTTCGTTACAGAGAACTGTTTCTCCATTTTCTCTACGTCCTGGGTATTAGATACCGGGTCAGGATCCCATATATGTAATCAGTTACATAGGCTTAAGAAAGGTAGAGAACTTGGAGAAGGTGATAAAGACATAAGGGTTGGAAATAGTGCAATTGTTGCAGCTAAAACTGTCGGGGAATATCACCTTGTATTGCCAACTGGTAATACATTGATTCTGAACGAATGCTATTACATGCCTAACCTGATATGCAACATTATATCGGTTTCTTTGTTGAGTAAAGAGGAATATAATTTTGGATTACAGGATAATGTTATGAACATTTTCCTTAACCAAAAGTTCGTCGGATCAGGCACATTGTGCAATGGCATTTATGTTCTAAATCAATCAACAGTTCTGAGCATAACAAACACACACAAAAGGAAGAGTTCAGAACTGAACGAATCCTTCTTGTGGCATTGTAGACTCGGTCATATAAATGCGACACGGCTTGCTAAGTTGCATAAGGATGGGTATTTGAAACCTTTCGAATTTTCATCTTATGACATTTGCCAGTCATGTATCAAAGGCAAGATGACCAAAACTCCGTTTACGGGACACGGAGAAAGAGTTTCTGAACTCTTAGGACTGATACATAGCGATGTATGCGGTCCCATGTCTACACATGCCAGGGATGGTTCTTTGTACTTCATTACATTCACTGACGATCTCTTAAGATACGGACATGTGTTCTTGATAAAACACACGTCTGAAGCTTTTGAGAAATTTAGAGAATATAAACAAGAAGTCGAGAACCAAACCGGGAAAAGTATTAAAATCCTTCGATCTGATCGAGGAGATGAATACTTGAGCAATGAATTCCTGGAGTTCCTAAAAGAGAATGAGATTCTCTCTCAGTTGACTCCTCCATATACACCACAGCACAACGGTGTATCAGAACGGAGGAACCGCACCCTATTAGATATGGTGCGCTCTTTGATGAGCACAGCTGAGTTACCTATTTCCTTCTGGGGGTATGCGCTAGAGACAGCCATACATCTATTGAATATGGCCTCCACCAAATCTGTTCCTACCACTCCATATGAGATATGGAAAGGGAAGAGACCATGTCTTAACTATGTAAAGATATGGGGTTGTCCAGCCTATGTAAAACAACAAAATCCGGACAAACTCGAGGCACGGTCTGTTCTATGAAAATTTGTAGGATATCACAAGAATTCACAAGGGTATATCTTCTACCATACTGAAGAACAAAGGGTGTTTATTTCTCGGCATGCCACCTTTTTAGAAAAGGAATTTCTTGCAAAAGAGATTAGTGGTCATGAGGTAGAACTGGAAGAAGTTCCAGCTACAAAAGCTGCAACAGAAGATCTGGTGGAACCAGAGGATTCGGTAGTTCCCGATGAACCCCAGCCACTCCGCCGATCTAGTAGGGTTCCTCACCTACCTGAGAGATACTACGGTTTTCTCATGGATGGTGGGAGCGAGGATTGCATCATGGAGGATGATGACCCAACTAGTTTCGAGCAGGCCATCACGAGTAGGGACTCAGTGAAATGGCTGGATGCAATGCGGTCCGAGATGGAATCCATGTACACCAACAAAGTATGGACTTTGGAAGATGCACCTGAAGGGGTAAAACCCATTGGGAGCAAGTGGATCTTCAAGAAAAAACTTGGTGTAGATGGGAAAGTGGAGACTTTCAAAGCTAGACTTGTTGCAAAGGGTTTTCGTTAAAGACCAGGTGTAGACTATGACGAAACCTTTTCTCCAGTGGCTATTGTTAAATCCATCCGGATTATGCTTGCCATCGCTGCGTATCATGACTACGAAATCTTGCAAATGGATGTTAAGATCGCCTTTCTAAACGGTGATTTAGAAGAGAGCGTGTACATGACTCAGCCAGAGGGCTTCGTAACTAGTGGGAGAAGCGGGAAGGTGTGCAAGCTGCTTAAATCCATTTATGGATTAAAGCAAGCATCGCGGAGTTGGAACATCTGCTTTGACGTCGTTATCAATGAGTTTGATTTCGTCAAAAACGTAGATGAACCTTGTATCTACAAGAAGGTGGCAGAGAGTAAGGTTGTCTTCCTCGTATTGTACGTGGACGACATACGCTTGATAGGAAATGACATTCCTATGCTGCAATCGGTCAAGCTCTTCTTATCACAAAGATTCTCAATGAAAGATCTAGGTGATGCCTCCTGTATATTAGGAATTATGATCTTTAGAGATAGATCTAAAAGGATATTGGGATTGTCCCAATCCAGGTACATTGACACCATACTAAAGAGGTTTAGTATGGAAGAATCCAAGAGTGGGAACTTACCCACGATCTCTGGACTCACTCTCTCGCATGCAAGGGATACCCTATGCTTCGGCTGTAGGCTCTATCATGTACGCGATGCTATGTACAACACCCGATGTAGCACACTCACTAAGTATAGTGAGTAGGTATCAAGCTGATCCTGGAGAGAGTCACTGGACAGCTGTGAAGAGCATTCTCAAGTACTTACGAAGGACTAAAGAGATGCTCTTGGTGTATGGTAACGGAGAACTCCAAGTGGAGTTCTTTACGTATTCGAGCTTCCAGAGTGATAAGGACGACTCTAAGTCGCACTCGGGATTTGTCTTTACCCTTTACGGAGGGGCGGTTAGCTGGAAGAGTTCCAAGCATGAAACCTTGGCAGACTCGACGATGGAGGCTGAATACATCGCTGCCAACGATGCTGCCAAAGAGGCTGTCTGGATCAAGAAGTTCATTACTGAACTTGGAGTGGTTCCATCCATTGAGCATCCAATACCTTTGTATTGCGATAACAATGGAGCGGTGGCTTTGGCTAAGGAACCCAGGTCCCATCAGCGATCCAGGCATATTCTGAGGCGGTATCACCTGATCCGGGAGATAGTTGATCGCCGGGAGATTGAGGTCAAGAGGGTTGACACGAAGAACAACACTGCGGATCCACTCACGAAGGCCATTCCCCAGATACAGATTGAGAGACTCTTCGGGATGCTTGGTATACGATACTACAGCAGCTGGCCCTAGTGCAAGTGGGAGATTGTTAGTTGTATGTATGCCCTAGAGGCCAGTATTGTACAGATGATGTATATTATATTGGATGCGTGGACATATATAGAGAGGTCTTTCTTGCTCGATATGATAGTATGCTATCTGGTTGCTCTTTATCTTAACATGTATACTTGTCTCTTGATACTGTCTTATAGCTACATGTTGTTAAAGCCCTTAGGATGTGTACTTGACTACCAGGACTATGATGAGATCATACTAGTGGGGACAAGGTAGTCCATAAGTACATCCTTTAATGTCCCTAGTCGTGGGTATATCGAGATGGGGCATCGATATACCAGAGTAGACTAGCGTATAAGCTTCTCGACCCATGAGATGGGCGATGGATGATCCCATATCCATTGGTGTTTGACATCAGAGATGGTATACGTGTGCTCGGTGTAGACTGGGTACACTGGACGTACTCGCCGAGAACTCCCATATGGTATTATACCTCACGTCAGATGGCAGTTCTCTGGTGACACTTCTGCAGGTTAGTCTGTAGACCCGAGATCGTCATAGAGTCTTGTGTGATTCCCACTGTTCTTTGATTTCCATCTTACCACGTCAAAGAGGGCGTGCAAAGCGGTGGTTTTTGGGTACAGTCCCGAGTCACATGGAGGTAATGAGCGATAGGAGGGGTTTCGTCTTTCCCGGTATTGGGGGTTGATGTTGCGCTGTGCTCGATTGGCCATAACAGGGAAGTCCCTGGCCATGGCTGATTTAGAGATTTATTGGTAAGTGTTACCAGTAGTTTCTCGACCCGTTATGAGCCTCACATCGGCACGACTTATCGGTTGTTGGGGTCTGACGTTTACCACCCGTAGACTTGATATGCGACATATCAGACGAGGAGACCGGACTGTACGAGAAGTGTTACCGTTAGGCTTTCACAGGAGTTAGAGCGGTCTTGCTTGCTAATCTTCTGATCGTTCATTACCCGGGTAGCCGTTACGTCCAGCTAGTACCGCTGACGGCTTGTGGGAGCTTGATGTGATCATCACCTACTGTCGGCGTATTGACGAGTCTTTAGAGTCCTACATAGAGATTTTACTGGCTCAGGCAAAACGAAATAGGAGCGCATATGTGATATGTGCGGGACCGAGAATAATGCATGTATGTGATACCGTATTCTATTCTCGCGACTTTTTGTATCGGTCGGTTATATGAGATATATCCGGGTTATCGAATCAAGTGTTGATTCGATAAGTCGATACATTGAATATTAGTCGGTTATATGAGATATAACCAGATTATTAAGTCAAGTGTTGATTTAATAATTTAGTGTATAATTGTATATATGATATACTAATTTACATTAACTAACATTTGTTCACATAAGGATTTTTCTCACATGTGCACAACTTTAATATATATGTGATATATATAAAAATGTGTTTTCTTTTTGTATCATGGTTGATGATACATCTTTCATATGGGTGTATGAGACTTACACCATGCTATTTGTTATGTTGTGTTTAATATTTAAAGTAATTACAATATTAGTGGAAGATTAGAAAAATGCATGAAGCTTGTGGATGCATTGACTAAAGTCCACTAAGTTTGTTTTTACTTTGGATTTTTGTTAACCTAACCATCACACTTAACCATGATTAAGTCTCTACATGAGTTAGTATATGATACTCACTCACCCATGGTTAGCTCACTCACTTGATAATTATCTTCATCTTTTCTTTTGGTCATCTTCTTCTTCTTTGAGCAAAAGAAAAGCTTGCTAGGGTTTTCAAAAGAGAGTGAAACATTGTGTGAGAATAAATTCTAAAGAGAACCCACTTCCTATTTCTCCATCCTCTATTAGACTAGAACTTTAGTTTAGGGTGTTTGCTTCACTAATTCTCTAGTTAGTGAAGAAGAAGCTTGAGTTCGTATTCCCTCGACGTAGATCATCTTCGGCCTCGAAGACTTCAAGCAAGGACGTTCCTTCTACCTCGTGAAGCCATGCAAGAGCCCGGGAGGACCATGATTGCAGCGAAGGGACTACAACAAGGAGCTTTAGAAGTGAAGGACCGATCTACAAAGGTTGTATTTCGTATTCACTTAGTCGTAAATGATATTTACTTGCATGTGAAACCCTAATAATCTAGCAAAGATCTAATTTAGGGTTATTCGGCACGAATAAAATTTTAATCGGGCATAATTGATGCTTTGTAGAACCTTGTTAGAGTGCCTAGTAACCCTACATATTCTGTGTGCATGTGCGCAAGTATGAAGATATCAATATATGTGTGCACTGGTATGAATATACAGTGTGCATGTACGCAGGTATGAAGATATCAATATATGTGTGCACTGGTATGAATATACAGTGTGCATGTGCCCAGGTATGAAGATATCAATATATGTGTGCACTGGTATGAATATACAGTGTGCATGTGCGCAGGTATGAAGATATCAATATATGTGTGCACTGGTATGAATATACAGTATGCATGTGCGTACGTATGAAGATATCAATATATGTGTGCACTGGTATGAATATACAGTGTGCATGTGCGCAGGTATGAAGATATTGTTAGTTATCTATATGCCTTAGAGGCCATTGTTGTACATACGATGTATATTATGATGGGTGCTTGGATATATATAGAGAAGACTTTCTTGCTCGTCATGATAGTATGCTATTTGGTTTTACTTTATCTTAACATGTTGACTTGTATTGATTTACTGTCTTTCTCACACATGTTGATAAAGCCCTTAGGATCTGTACTCGACTACTGGGACTATGATGAGATCATACTAGTGGGGCCATAGTAGTCGATGAGTACATCCTATAACTGTTCCTAGTCGAGGGTATATCGATACACCTGAGTAGACTAGCGTATACACATCTTGACCCATATGATGGGCGATGGATGATCACATATCCATCGGTGTTTGACATCAAGGATGGTGTCGGGTGCTCAATGGAGACTGGGTACACTGGACGGACTTGCCGAGAACTCCCAGATGGTGATATCCCATACGTCAGATGGCAGTTCTCCGGTGACACTGGTACAGGGTAGTCTGTAGACCCGAGATCGTCATAGTGTCTTGTGTGATTCCCACTGTGCTTTGATTTCCACCTTACCACGTCCAAGAGGGCGTGCAAAACGGTGGCTTTTGGGTGCAGTCCCGAATCACATGGAGGCAATGAGCGATAGGATGGGATTCGTCTCTCCCGGTATAGGGAGTTAATGTTGTGCTGTGTTCGATTGGCAACAACTGGAAGTCTGTTCAGTTGATAAAACTGCACATTTATTATTACATTTTTCCTACTATTTCTCTATTAGAAAAGGTGTTTATTATAATATATGATACATATGAGGGTTTATCTGTAAAAAGACTGTTTTCATGTATTTATATATTATAATTAGCATTTGGTTGGAAAATGTATGCAAAAAATATCATTGACCAATTCTTAAGAAAACAAACTCTACTAAATATCATTTGAGTTGTTGTGCAGAATTTTCAGGACTAAAATCAAGGAAATCAAGTTGTTAAAGCAAACCTGCCTAATTAAGAAAGCAAAACTTAGAAATCAAGTCTGGCAGCAACTACGGGAATATTTCCAAGTTCCAAAGGTTCCAGAGATCGCCACATGTCACAAAGATCAAGCGACAGAAAAATGATCCAACGATCCCTCTACTTGGCCACGGATCCGCGGCCAAACCCCCCTATTGGCCGCGGATCCACCGCGGGCCAGATGAATCAAGGGCTGGAATTTCTTCTGTTGGATCGTAACTACTTGCTTCCAAATTAGGAAGCTAATTTTCAGGCTTTGGGACTATAAATAAAGACCGAGAGCCTCTTGGAAAAATTATCAAGCCGACGCGATCACGAAGTCCAAGACGGCTCACGCATCCAGTTTGGTCATCAACGGTTCGTCTACCTCCTTAGAAGAGATCGAGAAGTTACTAGAAATTGTAATCATTTTCTAAGGAATCAAAGTGTAATGAATATTGTTGATTAATAAAGGAAGCTAAGTTTATGGCTTTGGGACTATAAATAAAGACCGAGAGCCTCTTGGAAAAATTATCAAGCCGACGCGATCACGAAGTCCAAGACGGCTCACGCATCCAGGCTGGTCATCAACTGTTTGTCTACCTCCTTAGAAGAGATCGAGAAGCAACTAGAAATTGTAATCATTTTCTAAGGATTCAAGTGTAATGAATATTGTTGATTAATAAAGGTAGCTTTCTTTTTCTTATTCTATTTCTTCGTAGTTTAATTATGCAATTTCTTTCCATCTCTTTTTCTCCCAACATGCGCGAGTAATTCTCCGCTTGTTAGGGTTCGTAGGATTAGGGTAGGCTAATCGATGATGAACATCCCTAAACCCTTTTTAAGTCCTATAAAGTTTATAAACTTTATCAAAAGAATCATTAACATCCTAATCGGGCGCGCTAACAATTCTTTGTTAGTCCCGACCGCGATTAGAGATTAGATTAATGATTGTTTTGGTAAAGGCTAGATATGAACGGAGTTCCGTGTCGAGATAAGGGTTAAGAGTAGGATTCCTTTTCCCTCCAGAAATCCTAATCTACACGCATCACCGTCGTTCTAGTTTTAAATCTATTAAAGGATAAAAAGGTTAACTTTTAATTAATCGTCCATAACTACTAAATCCTAACGAACCCTACAAGCCCCCTTATTATATTAACTACATCCCTAAAATAATCTAAATCTATATTTTTGCATTAGTGCTTAACGTAGATATAGAAACCTTTCCACAAAATTCTTTATCCCTCCTCTCTTTTTCAACACGCCTAAAGTAAGAGTAAAAGGTTCCACGTTTCCCAGAGGACGACCCGTACTCATCTCGGTCTAGCTACACGCGACACCGTTATTGATTGCACGCGACACCGTTATTGATTGCGGTTACTTTAACTGCAAAAACACTCTTTCGTACCAATCAAATGGCGCCGTTGCCGGGGAAACGTGCGTAATTTTTTTTATTCTTACTATTTGTGTTGAATTCTTATTCGATTCATATCGTAATTAAAACAAAACTGCGAATCGCATATTTAACGATTATTGTGTGAATTTTGCAAGGAGATCTGGAATCCAAGACTTGAGGAAACAGGAGACAGAGACATTCATTGAGATCCAGAGGAGTATAGAAGGACACCTAGCAAAAATCATCACCTAAACCCTCTGCCACGCGGCGGATCCGCGGCGAAAACACCCTTGTGGCGGCGGAAACGCGGCACAACAGAGGAGTTAGGGCTTCAATCTTCTCTGGTAAGATTCTAACCTCTTCCTCTCTGCTCTCAAATCCAATAAAATCTATTTTCTGCAGGATTCTTTGCAAAATATCGCCGCTAAAAAAATCTTTTTGCAAAGTTTTGTGATTGGTTTTGTTTTGCATATTTTAATACGGACTTTAAGGGGCAAAGACCAAATCCAGATTAGGTGGGGATTTCATCACCCATCCTAAGCCCCACAAATCATAAACCGAGCATCTGCATCAACCCTACATTAATTTGAAAAATATCTAGACCAGACTCTAAGGACTGTCGCGCTCAATAAGGACAGAGGAAGGTCATGGGTAATCTATCGCTTATCCGCATTACTTTTGTGGTGACTAGGCAAGTGTGTCCAAGGCGAGTGGTTTCTTAATTAGGACCACTACTTTTGTAGTGGGGAGCCTCCCACTCATATGGCACTTACCTGGCTACAAGGGTAGTAACGAGGCGGTAGAGGATTGATCCTGCGGCTTGTCCTTTAGAAGTCTAGGAGCGGTCTAGAGACTGGACTTAGGTAACCTTAGTTCTAGGGTTGTTTATGCATTGTAGAGTGATTTGTCTTGAGTCCCACTTTTTACAAAACAAACCAATTTTAAATCACACACACGCTGCCACTTGCACTAAACCCGCTTAGTGCATGCTCGGCTGGACACGGGATCCTAGTGCCCATCTTGTCCGCGTTCCTGCTATCGACGCCAAAGTCGGTACTTCTTCATCTTCCATTCCCCCACCACACACCACGACCGTGATGGACGGCACTCCATCAAATTATAACACCACGCTACCACCGCCCGTAGGTGAGCAGAATCCAACGCGCATCCCTCTCCAAGAGTGATGCTATCCTATCCGTGGTCCCCTTCCTACTTGTCTATCCATTCCACCAGCTAACGGGGATAATTTTTAAATTAAACCCCACTACATCAATCTGTTGCCCAAATTTCACGGGCTTGAGTCGGAAGACGCGTACATTTTCATCACCAAATTCGAAAACGTATGCGCAATGATGGGTACTTCACAATTGACTGTGGATGCTATGCGCTTGCGTCTTCTCCCATTCACACTGTGCGACTTGGAAGAAAAATGGCTTTATAATACTGCCGCACACTCTATCACTAATTGGGATGAATTCGTAATAGCATTTCTTAAGAAGTTTTACCCAAACCATAAGACCGCCCGTGTTAGAAGCGAGATCAACCAGTTCACCCAGCTTCCCAATGAACCATTTTGGAAGTGCTTTGAACGTTTCAAAGATCTGCTTGTCCAATGTCCTCATCATGGAATCAATAGATGGGATTTATGCCGAATTATATATGAGGGCATTAATCCAGCGACAAAGCAGATTCTTGAAACAAATTGTCAATGCAATTTCATGTCTAAAGACGACGGTGAAGCTTGGAAATATCTGGAAGACCTTGCTGAACACACATTGCAGTGGGAAAGCGTAAGACCACCTTCTTCTAAGGGAAGTATTCATCAGCTCGATATTTCCATCGCAGTAAAAGCCGAAATGGCAGCGATACAGAAGAAACTCGACGCTATTGAGAACAAGTTCTCATCATTCTCCCTAAATCAGGTCACGCTTCCCAAGACCGTCTGTGGTTACTGTTCAGATCCTTCACACTTAACGGAAAAATGTCCTATGAATGCATCGTTTCAAACTAATTCTGCTTTTCAGCAGCGACCTAGAAACGATCCTTATTCTTCCACGTACAATCAAGGATGGAGGAATCATCCTAACTTTGCTTGGAACCAAAACCAACCACAAAATCAAAATCAGTTCCAAACCAATTATCAAAGACCTCCTCCACAGCAACCACAACCACAGAATCAGCTTCCTTTTCAGTCACAAAATTTTCAAAATCCGGCCAACACTTCTACACCACAAGTTGCAGGTACTGACAACTCTTCACTCGCACAAACTTTAGATATGTTTATGAAACATACCATTCAAATGTCGGCTGTGATGAAGTCTTCTATTGATACCATAAAGCAAGATTCCGCCTCCCACGGCGAAAGTATTAAATCAATAGAAAACCAACTTGCACAGTTGAACGCTGCAATGAGTGCGAGAGAGAAAGGGAAACTCCCATCTCAACCCCTACCGAATCCTGGCCACTCACAAAGTTATAATGTGAGTGTCGTTACTACGTTGAGATCGGGAAAAGTGCTGAATAACCGAGTAGGTGAGCAATGTGATGATGTTAGTGACACCAATGATACCCCAGCTTCTTCTTCTTCCCCTAATTCGTCTAGTCTCCTACCTTCATCCGAGCCTATTCTCCGTTTTCCCCAAGGCACGAACCCTTCGCCCATTTCCTCGAATCTACCTAAAACGATCCCCAATCCAATTCTGGGATCCACTCCATCCCCACAATCCTCTCCAATGTTGGACCAAACCCTTATTGATAAAGCACCTCATCCAAACAGGTTAAGGGGCAACAGACCAAGTCCGCAAATGGAGAAGATTGTGGAAATTTTTAAGCAAGTTAACATAAACATTCCTCTCCTAGATGCTATTCAACAAGTTCCGTCATATGCGAAAATCCTAAAGGACTTGTGCACTAGGAAGAGAAAAGTTCAAGTACCTAAAAAAATTTTCCTTGCGAGTAATGTGAGCACTGCTTTTACACAACAACTACACAAGAAACGAAAGGACCCGGAAGTCCTACAATTTCTATTTCCATTGGGGGTAAAAATATCAATCGTGCTCTACTCGATTAAGGTGCTAGTGTTAACTTGCTTCCGTATTCTGTTTATGAGCAATTAGGGATCGGAGAGTTAAAACCTTCACATTACACTCTTCAGATGGCCGATCGATCTATCACCCAACCTAGGGGTGAGCTAGAGGATGTGTTAATCAAAGTCGGGGAATTTATATTTCCTGTGGACTTTATCGTTATTGATACACAACCTGTGGCAAACCCACGCAATCAAATTCCGGTGATACTCGGTCGACCCTTTTTGGCCACTTCCAACGCAGTAATCAATTGTAGAAATGGCTCTATGACCCTATCCTTTGGAAAGAAGTCAATTGAGCTTAACATTTACAAGTTGGGAAGTGAACCCTCCGAACCCTATGCTCATGTGTGTTCTGTCGAATTAATGGATGTCGACAGCAGCGAATTTGATCAACCTCATAATTCTGACACTTTTCATATATTGTTGCTTGACACGGACTCTTCCACCGAGTTGTCCGTGTCAACATCTAACACTGATGAGGAACTTTTTATAGAGTCTGATGATCACCCTGTTTTTCCTTATGACATTATTCTTCGGGATATCGATGAAAGCTTTGAGGAAATTTTCGCTGATGAACTCGCATTTTTAAAAGATACAGGTGTTGAGATAAATCAACTCCAAAATAAAGAAATTGAACCTCCACCCCTTCTTCTGGACAATCATGATAATGCGAGTAATCCATCATTACTATCACTGTGTCGTCTCTCCAAATTAAGACATAATCATTTTCCATTACACCTCTTATCACCTCCCCACTTCTTCACGTCAAAAGGTGACATGTTCTTCCACCAACCTTGGTGCTTCATCGATAAAATTTTTGAATGGTTGGTGTTGACCTTCGGTCTTTGCAAAGCTTGGCATTGACCAACAACCTTGACCCCCTCGTGTGATTTTAAAAGATTAACATTTTTAACTCAAGTTTGGGGGGGGGGTATATTTTGGCTCTTGAAAGAAAAAGAATTTTATAAGATTGTGAGCCAAAAATAAGTTTGGGGGAGGATTTCACTTGCATTATTTCTTGTCCCCTTTCTCGTCCTAAGTCTACAGGTTTTTGAGCTTAACGGAAGACATCAGTGAGGACACTGCTGTAAACAGGTTTGGGGGAGGTTTGTGCTTATTTACATATCAATTTGCATCATATTTTGCATAAGCACAATATTTTTTCTTTTATAACAAAAGAGTAGAAAATGAAAAATTACATCCAAAAGATAGGAATAGTTTAAGAAAACCAAAAAAATTAGAAGTTTTCTTAAACGAACTAGTAATAAATAGTTATGAGCCGTTGTCCCAAGGGTTAGTAAGATGAAAGAAGTCACTAATCTGAGGATAAAAATAAGTCTGAAAAATAGTTCATATTCTGGAAGCCAAACATTTGAATGTTAATACCCTACTATATGCACTCACACACGTCTTGAAACTCGGGATAGTAGAGGATATCTTGAAATGCTCTTGTCTAAAAGCCAAAGTATGAAGGAAATAATAAATGAAGAAAATATAAAAATGGTGAAGAGAAAAAAATGAACACTGGTTTTGTTATCGCCAAGGCAGCAATAAAAAAATATAGCAAGGGTGCTTCATCACCTAGTGCCTTAGACCAACTGGTTTGGGAGTCACTGCTAAGCCTTAGATGGTGCAAGACGAGGAAAATACTATCACCTAATCAGCAAGCACATAAGTAATCGTTCGGTTAGTACCTCAAGAAGTATTAACGGTCGCATGAAAATGTGTGAGCGATTCCAGATAAATATTCATCAAATTAAAAATTACTGAGGTAGATGGACAAGAGTATGATAGCTTGAATTGAATTCTCCAAGTGTAGGGATGTTCTATACACAAACGTAGGGGTATATGATCGATGTTTGGATGAAAGGTAGGAATGAAGAATAAAGACGATGTTTTATTGAGGGATGATGTGATTTCTAACATATTTTCATGACTATTAAGATAGGTCTCATGACAACTGAAAAGCTAGTGTAGTTGGAAACTCTTATTTTCAAAGTCTTTCTTTTATGGTTCTTATCTTTATATGTAAATTTCACCATCTCTCTTTTATTATAAGATTTTGTGGGTGTAATCCGCTGAAAACCCTCAGGAGAAAACACTCCTCCTACTAGGGACACCTAGAGGTTTAACGGCTTGTTGCACGTGCTCAGTGCTATCGTGTTGCCTACGAAAGTGTGCTTAGTTTTCTCCTTTCTTTTTCTCCTTCTCTTGAATAAACTAGTTTGCTCGGGACGATCAAAAGTTAAGTTTGGGGGTATTTGTTCAGTTGATAAAACTGCACATTTATTATTACATTTTTTCTACTATTTCTATAATAGAAAAGGTGTTTATTATAATATATGATACATATGAGGGTTTATCTGTAAAAAGACTGTTTTCATGTATTTATATATTATAATTAGCATTTGGTAGGAAAATGTATGCAAAAAATATCATTGACCAAATCTTAAGAAAACAAACTCTACTAAATATCATTTTAGTTGTTGTGCAGAATTTCAGGACTAAAATCAAGGAAATCAAGTTGTTAAATCAAACCTGCCTAATTAAGAAATCAAGTCTGGCAGCAACTACGAGAATATCTCCAAGTTCCAAAGGTTCCAGAGATCGCCACATGTCACAAAGATCAAGCCACAGAAAAATGATCCAACGATCCCTCTACTTGGCCGAGGATCCGCGGCCAAACCCCACTTTTGGCCGCGGATCCGCCGCGGACCAGATGAATCAAGGGCTGGAATTTCTTCTGTTGGATCGTAACTACTTGCTTCCAAATTAGGAAGCTAATTTTCAGGATTTGGGACTATAAATAAAGACTGATAGCCTATTGGAAAAATTATCAAGCCGACGCGATCACGATGTCCAAGACGGCTCACGCATCCAGGCTGGTCATCAACGGTTCGTCTACCTCCTTAGAAGAAATCGAGAAGCAACTAGAAATTGTAATCATTTTCTAAGGAATTAAAGTGTAATGAATATTGTTGATTAATAAAGGAAGCTAAGTTTATGGCTTTGGGACTATAAATAAAGACCGAGAGCTTCTTGGAAAAATTATCAAGCCGACGCGATCACGAAGTCCAAGACGGCTCACGCATCCAGGCTGGTCATCAACTGTTCGTCTACCTCCTTAGAAGAGATCGAGAAGCAACTAGAAATTGTAATCATTTTCTAAGGATTCAAGTGTAATGAATATTGTTGATTAATAAAGGTAGCTTTCTTTTTCTTATTCTATTTCTTTGTAATTTAATTATGCAATTTCTTTCCATCTCTTTTTCTCCCAACCTGCACGAGTAATTCTCCACTTGTTAGGGTTCGTAGGATTAGGGTAGGCTAATGGATGATGAACATCCCTAAACCCTTTGTAAGTCCTATAAAGTTTATGAACTTTATCAAAAGAATCATTAACATCCTAATCGGGCGCGCTAACAATTATTTGTTAGTCCCGACCGCGATTAGAGATTAGATTAATGATTGTTTTAGTAAAGGCTATATATGAACGGAGTTCCGTGTCGAGATAAGGGTTACGAGTGGGATTCCTTTTCCCTCCAGAAAACCTAATTTACATGCATCACCGTCGTTCTAGTTTTAAATCTATTAAAGGATAAAAAGGGTAACTTCTAATTAATCGTCCATAACTACTAAATCCTAACGAACCCTACAAGCCCCTTATTATATTAACTACATTCCTAAAATAATCTAGATCTATATTTTTGCATTAGTGCTTAACGTAGATCTAGAAATCTTTCCACAAAATTCTTTTTCCCTCCTCTCTTTCTCAACACATCTAAAGTAAGAGTAAAAGGTTCCACGTTTCCCAGAGGACGATCCGTACTCATCTCGGTCTAGCAACACGCGACACCGTTATTGATTGCGGTTACTTTAACTACAAAAACACTCTTTCGTACCAATCAAAGTCCCTGGCCAGGGCTGATATAGAGATATACTGGTAAGTGTTACCAGTAGTTTCTCGACCCGTTATGAGCCTCACATCGACACGACTTATCGGTTACTGGGGTCTGACGTATACCACCACTAGACTTGATATGCGACATATCAGATGAACAGACCGGACTGTACGGGAGTGTTACTGATTCGATTCACAGGAGAACGTACAGGCTAGCTTGTTGATCTTCTAATCGCTTAATACCTGGGTGGCTGTTACGTTTAGCTGACCGCTTGCAGCTTGTGGGTGTTTGATATGATCATCACCTGCTACCGGCGTATTGACGATTCTTTAGAGTCCTACACAGAGGTTTCTTGGCTTAGGCAAAACGTTGTAGAGGCACATATGTGATATGTGCAGGACCGAGGATAATGCGATATGAGATACCGTATTATATTCTCGCGATATTTAGATATGAACCGGGTCATCGGATCAAGTGTTGATTCGATGAATCGGTACACGATATATTAGTCGGTTATATTCGATATAGCCGGATTGTCGGATCAAGTGTTGATTCGACGATTTAATGTATAATAATATATATGATATATTGTATTACATT
Source organism: Agapanthus africanus (assembly GCA_030015575.1). Lineage (NCBI taxonomy): Eukaryota > Viridiplantae > Streptophyta > Magnoliopsida > Asparagales > Amaryllidaceae > Agapanthus > Agapanthus africanus. The sequence goes on along the minus strand of CM057341.1, from coordinate 339,241,962 downwards.
ATCTAATATTGGCTCGCTTTATTATTTCATTTTCTCACCGGATAATACATTGATATATATGCGATATATGTTAATTGTATTATTTTCTTTTGTTGCAAATATATAACATATATGTGATATATATTATTGTGACATGATATGATTAATAATGGAACATGTTTAGTGGAGATTAAGCAAGGTTAGGGTTTGATTAGGGTTAGCTCCTTCTTGCACCATCTAGAAGCTTTCCTTTTTGTCATAAAGAAGATATTATGGTTGATATTTATCCATGACTCATTCTTTAACCTAAGCAAACCCTAGCCCTAGTTTATTCTCTACAAAGGTTAAGCTTGTCATCCTTGACCATGGTTCCATGATCAATAATATATTCTTTTCTATTATTCATCATAAAAGGATTAACTCTTTTTCATCATCTTCTTCTCTCTTAAGCTTTGAAAAAGCTCACTAGATTTTTTCCTTTTGTAATGATTTCTTGTGAGAAATTGATATAAAAAGATAGCATAAATACTACTCTATCATCCTCATCTAATCTAGCCCATTAGATTAGGGTGTTCACCTTATTAGAGTGAGAGAGCTCGAGTTATAGCAACTTCGACGTAGATCATCGGAGAAACGGAACACTACAAGCTAGCAAGGATCGTTCGAGTCGTGTAGCCTCTCTTGAGTCCGGGAGATCATGGATCGCAGCGAAGGGACTTCTACTCGGAGCTTATGAAGCGAAGGATTGGACTACATAGGTTGTAATCCCTCACACTTAGTAGTAAAGATGTTTACTTGCAAGTTAAACCATAATAATCTAGCAAAGATCCCGGCTTTAGGTTGTTCGGCACGTCTAAATTTTTATTCGGGCATGGTTGATGCCTTATGAACCCTCACAAGAGTGCCTAGGAACCCTACAGTGGTATCAGAGCCTAGCTAGAGCATTAGGTGACGTGTATACGAAGTTAAAACTCCGATCGTACACCGAAACGCAATTTTAAACCCCTCTCTAGATATTTTTCAAAAACTGTGATTTTTCAGCATTAAAAATGCTTAAAAATACCAGCAGGAAATTATAAGAATAACTGTGAAAAACGACAGGGTAAAGCATACGGACCGCCGCGGAACCGCGGCCAATCCTTGCTTGGGCCGCGGATCCACGGCCGTACAGTAGCCTTTAACCTATTTTTTTGCACAGTAATGCCTATTTCTTTAATTTCTATTTTCTGGGTATTTTGAATCTGACTCAAGTGTTGAGTGTTCTGGGGTTTATTTTGTAATCGAAGATTCGATCGGAAAATTTAATTTCGTTATGTTTTCCGGATATTTAGAAACTGTTAAAATGTTCGAACGGATATCATTAACTCATTATTTCCCGTCACGAAAAACTTTCAAGTGTTGAATTTTTCTTGAGTTTAAATCTTTCGGAAAAACGTGCAAGTAACACGATGGACCCTCTAGAAGACAACAAACCTTAACTCGATTATGTGACCGTCTTGAACTGCCTTTTGAACCTTAGGGTTTGGGGCAGTACGGCGTGCCACATGTGAGGCGTTGGCTTGACCCTTCTACGGCTGGACCGTTGCTACTGTAACGTATTCTAGAATTTTCGAACTCCGCTCAAGTGTTGAGCTATTAAGAAAATCTTGGGTATTTGATTATTCGATCGGAAAGTTTAATACTGTCTATTTATCTGGAATGTGATACAATATGTGGAATTCATATCATTAGGCATGAAATGCGAAGTATGTGATATTTCGGATTTACGATGTCTAAAGAGATTGTGGATTCCAAATATTGTAGTTTTACACTTTCTTTTCTGGGACCGTAAGTGTAATATGTGATATCGCCGGTTTCGTTGCTATATGTCAACGACAATTGGGATACGCATATTTACTTACGTTGATGACATGTGATGTTATGTGTTGCTGGATATGTTATATTGGATCGTCGCGTTCTGAATAGCCCGGGGGTTTTATGTGAGATGAGGGTTTTTATTTTCATTCATGTAAAATTAAATGTATGTAATATTCTTTTATTTGGGCACTTCCGGGATGAGGTTGATGTCACCATTTGTATATTATTTACTTTTCCGCACTAGGATAGACCCAAGGAGGAGAGCACAAGTAACCGGGTTCTAGAGTTCAGTGGGAGACCAACTCGAGGAGTCGAGTCCGGGTCTCCTAACCCTAGAATTGGAAGGGTTGCTTGCCGCTCTCGTAGGGGTCTAGGGGTGTGGGTTTGGCTATTCATCGCGGCCGTGGAATCCGTGTTTTATAGAGGCATAAAATAAAACACGGACGTCCTAGTATATCCAATGTTTCATATGTTTCTTCTGCTGCGATATCTGTGATGTGATCATTTGATATGTTGTGATAGATACTGTATATAGTATATATGATATATTATATAAACGTTACTTATGTTTTACACCCGAGCTAGCCTGCCCCGCTCTGCCGTTAGTTACCTAACCTAACGGTGCATGAAGGGACATCGAGGCGAATGCGGATGGCATAAGTGTACGTCGTATTTATCTGTGATGTTTAGGTGACTTAAATGATGGGACTTCATTAATATGATTAATGAAAGAAAAGAAACCTAAAAGATGTTGTAGAATCAAATTTTCAAAAAGGGTAGCTACAGTTTTTGCTTTGCATAGCGATATATATGATATATCCTGCACCTTATTCGATGATGAAAGAGCCGAGATCCCTTCACTGGGAGTGACCTCTTTAGCAAAAACTGGCAGATGCTACGACACTCGGTTTGTCTTTTGATTGCTTTTACAGTTTTGCTTTGCATAGTGATATATATGATATGTCCTGCACCTTATTCGATGAGGAAAGAGCCGAGATCCCTTCACCGAGAGTAGCCTCTTTAGAAAAACTAATGAAAACCTCAAAATCATTCCATTTTAAAATTTCACTAGATTCTACAACGATATCAAGTTCATTACGCAATAGGTTTTCAGAAAAACCTGTCGTAGCCCTCCTTCATTTCAGATAAGTCCTACTTAGTATTCGTGCTACGTTTGTTGGCCTGCGTCAAGGCGTAGTGTGCGGTAGCTAATTAGTATTTTTCTGTTTATGCATATGATGCAGAATGGATTAAGGTAGTCGTGCGACTTTGTTGGCCTGCGTCAAGGGTCGTACGGGTGGGTTTAATTCAATCAAGAAATGACGGGTTGAACTTGACTAGCGCACTATAGTTTGTTGGCCTGCGTCAAGGTCATGGGACGCTAGGGCCAAAATATTATCGGGAATTTCAAGTGTTGAAATTTGCAATGAGATTGCATACCTCCTATGAGATAGTTGGATCCCGATACCCACTGCGAGTAAGTGTTACTCCTGGGAGTGTTTTGCACAGGACAATTAGCCGATCAAGTAGGTGTCTAGAAAAGTGTCGACGAGGTTACGCCTCTGGAAAAACGAGGTTTACTTTAATTAGGTTCGTGCGAAAGCACGGGGAACCTCCCTCAAGTACCGACACTGATCTGGCTGAAAGATTGACGAAATTGTAGGGTGTAATTAATCCCGGCTAATCTTACCTTTTATGGTTTGGAGGAAGATTTGATAAAAACAGTGGGAGACATCCTGATTAGATAAGATAATAACCAATCTAATCTTGCAAGAGCATACGCTAAAGTGTTTTCTTCTCTCTCTCTCCAGGTATCGACCATGTCAGGCCATAATCAAGATAATAATATGGATGTATTGACTGAACCCGCTTATTATACTGAGCAGGGGAACGTTGGACCAGTTCTTTCTTATAAGAGTTATAAGACTGAACAAGAAACAGAAGAATATCTAGATTCTCACGCCACCCAAACGGAGAACATGCATGTTGATGCACCTTCTTCGGGTGTGTTAGTTATTGAGAACTGTTTCTCAGTTCACCCTACGTCCTGGGTATTAGATACCGGATCAGGATCCCACATATGTAAATTGTTGCATGGACTACGTAAAGGTAGAGAACTGGGAAAAGGTGATCATTCCGTTCAAGTAGAGAATGGTGCAAGTATTGCAGCCAAAGCAGTTGGCGAATATCACCTAGTATTACCAAGTCGTAATACACAGATTCTGAATGAGTGCTATTATATACCGAACATGATGTGCAACATTATATCAGTTTCTTTATTAAGTAAAGAAGGATATAATTTTGTAGTACAGGATAATGTTATGAACATCTTCCTACATCAAAAGTTGATTGCATCAGGATCGTTACATAATGGAATATTCATTCTCAATGAAAATACAGTCCTCAATATACAGAACACACGCAAGAGGGAGAGTTCAGAAATGAACGAATCCTTCTTGTGGCATTGTAAACTTGGTCATATCAATGCGACACGACTAGCTAAGTTACATAAGGATGGATATTTGAATCCGTTCGAATTATCATCTTATGATACTTGTCATTCATGTCTCAAAGGAAAAATGACCAAAACTCCGTTTAGTGGACACGGAGAAAGAGTTACGGAACTCTTAGGACTGATACATAGTGATGTATGCGGTCCTATGTCTACACACGCCAGGAACGGTTCTTCCTACTTCATTACATTCACTGACGATCTCTCTAGATACGGGCATGTGTTCCTGTTGAAACACAAGTATGAAGCTTTTGAGAAATTCAGAGAATATAAGCACGAAGTAGAGAACCAAACGGGCAAAAGTATTAAGATTCTTTGATCTGATCGAGGAGGTGAATACTTAAGCAATGAGTTCCTAGATTATCTAAAAGAGAATGGGATTCTCTCTCAGCTTACTCCTCCTTATACACCACAGCACAACAATGTATCGAAACGGAGGAATCGCACCCTATTAGATATGGTGCGCTCTATGATGAGCGAGGCTGAGTTGCCTATTTCCTTCTGGGGATATGCACTGGAAACAGCTGCAGACCTATTGAATATGGTTCCCACCAAATCTGTGACAACCACTCCATATGAGATATGGAAAGGAAAGAGACCATATCTTAATTATGTTAGGATATGGGGTTGTCCGGCATATGTGAAAACACAAAATCCGGACAAGCTCGGGGCAAGGTCTATTCTGTGCAAGTTTATTGGATATCCCAAACATTCGCGCAGCTATATCTTCTACCACACCGAAGAACAAAAAGTGTTTGTTTCTCGGCACGCCACCTTTTTAGAAAAGGAATTTCTTGCAAGAGAGATTAGTGGCTCTAAGGTAGAACTGGAAGAAGTTCCAGCAACACAAACTATGATAGACGATTTAGTGGAACCAGAGGATTCAGTAGTACCCGACGATCCCCAGCCTCTCCGCCGATCTAGCAGGGTTTCTCATCCACCTGAGAGATACTACGGTTTTCTCATTGATGGTGGAAGTGAGGATTGCATCATGGAAGATGATGACCCGACTAGTTTCGAGCAGGCCATCACGAGTAGTGACTCTGTGAAATGGCTGGATGCAATGCGATCTGAGATGGAATCCATGTACACCAACAAAGTATGGACTTTGGAAAATGTTCCTGAAGGGGTAAAACCCATTGGGAGCAAGTGGATCTTTAAAAAGAAATTTGGTGTAGATGGAAAAGTTGAGACTTTCAAAGCTAGACTTGTAGCAAAGGGTTTTCGTCAACGACCAGGTGTGGATTATGACGAAACCTTTTCTCCAGTGGCTATGCTTAAGTCCATCCGGATCTTACTTGCCATTGCTGCATACCATGACTACGAAATCTGGAAAATGGATGTTAAGACCGCCTTTCTAAACGGTGATTTAGAAGAGTGAGTGTACATGACTCAGCCAGAGGGCTTCGTAGATAGTGGGAGCAGCGGAAAAGTGTGCAAGCTGCTTAAATCCATTTATGGGTTAAAGCAAGCATCGCGGAGTTGGAACATCTGTTTTGATGTTGTAGTCAAAGAGTTTGACTTCATCAAAAATATAGATGAACCTTGTATCTATAAGAAGGTAGCAGAGAGTAAGGTTGTCTTCCTCGTATTGTACGTGGATGACATACTCTTGATAGGAAATGATATTCCTATGCTGCAATCAGTCAAGCTCTTCTTATCACATAGATTCTCAATGAAAGATCTAGGTGATGCCTCCTGCATATTGGGAATCATGATCTATAGAGATAGATCTAAACGGTTACTGGGATTTTCCCAATCCACGTACATTCACACCCTACTAAAGAGGTTTAGTATGGAAGAATCCAAGCGTGGGAACCAACCCACGATCTCTGTACTCACTCTCTCTAAAGAGATGTCTCCCAAGACTGATTTTGAGAGAGCTCGCATGCAAGGGATACCCTATGCTTCAGCAATAGGCTCTATCATGTATGTGATGCTATGTACCAGACCCGATGTAGCATACTCACTAAGTGTAATGAGTCGGTATCAAGAAGATCCTGGAGAGAGTCACTGGACAGCTGTGAAGAACATTCTCAAGTACTTACAAAGGACTAAAGAGATGTTCTTGGTGTATGGTAACAGAGAACTCCGGGTGGAGTCCTTTACCGATTCAAGCTTCCAAAGTGATAAGGACGACTCTAAGTCGCACTCGGGATTTGTCTTTACCCTCAATGGAGCGGCGGTATGTTGGAAGAGTTCCAAACAGGATACCGTTGCAGACTCGACGATGGAGGCTGAATACATCGCTGCCAACGATGCTGCCAAAGAGGCTGTCTGGATAAAGAAGTTCATTAGTGAACTTGGTGTGGTTCCATCCATTGAGCATCCAATACCTCTGTATTGCGATAACAATGGAGCTGCGGCTTTGGCCAAGGAACCCAGGTCCCATCAGAAGTCCAGACATATTCTGAGGCGGTATCACCTGGTCAGGGAGATAGTTGATCGCCGGGAGATCGAGGTCAGGAGAGTAGATACGAAGGACAACACTGCGGATCCACTCACGAAGGCTATTCCCCAGATACAATTTGAGAGATTATTCGGGATGCTAGGTATGAGATACTACAGCAGCTGGCTTTAGTGCAAGTGGGAGATTGTTAGTTATGTATATGCCCTTGAGGCCATTGTTGTACATATGATATATATTATGATGGATGCTTGGATATATATAGAGAAGACTTTCTTGCTCGTCATGATAGTATGCTATTTGGTTTCACTTTATCTTAATATGTTGACTTGTATTGGTTTACTGTCTTTCTCTCACATGTTGATAAAACCCTTAGGATCTGTACTCCACTACTGGGACTATGATGAGATCATACTGGTGGGGCCATGGTAGTCGATGAGTACATCCTATAACTGTTCTTAGTCGAGCGTATATCGAGACAGGGCATCGATACATCAGAGTAGACTAGCGTATACGCATCTTGACCCATATGATGGGCAATGGATGATCCCATATCCATCGGTGTTTGACATCAAGGATGGTGTACGGGTGCTCTGTGGAGACTTGGTACACTGGACGGACTCGCCGAGAAATCCAAGATGGTGATATACCACACGTCAGATGGCAGTTCTCCGGTGACACTGGTACAGGGTAGTCTGTAGACCCGAGATCGTCATAGAGTCTTATGTGATTCCCACTGTGCTTTGATTTCCACCTTACCACGTCCAAGAGGGCGTGCAAAACGGTGGCTTTTGGGTGCAGTCCCGAATCACATGGAGGCAATGAGCGATAGGAGGGGATTCTTCTCTCCCGGTATAGGGAGTTGATGTTGTGCTGTGTTCGATTGGCTATAACTAGAAGTCCCTGGCCAGGGCTGATATAGAGATATACTGGTAAGTGTTACCAGTAGTTTCTCGACCCGTTGTGAGCCTCACATCGACACGACTTATCGGTTGCTGGTGTCTGACGTATACCACCCCTAGACTTGATATGCGACATATCAGACGAACAGACCGGACTGTTGTAAGTCCATGTCACGCACCCCATGAACTTGCGGGGAGGCGGAATATATGAAAAACGATTATCAAAGCTTCGTAACACAGACTTGAACGCATGAATCGTATCTAAACCGTTACTAACTAACTACTCGGATTCGAAGTTATACCTCACGTTACATGTCCTTCGGGTCTTCATCGTTGTCCTCCACTCCTCGTAGGCTCCTTGGAAAATCGGCACCTCAACGGCCTCCTCGAGTCAAAGAAGATCCACCCAAAAGCTCCTTCTCCAAGCTTGATCTCTAAATTGAGATAAGTAGGTTGCTTAAAGTGCTAATCTAAGCTACTTAGGGGATATAGAGTGAGGTTATGGATGTATTAGTCTAGCTAACCCTTGATCTCAACTCATGAGAGGTTAGGGTTAGGGTTTGAAGAGAGAGTGAGCTTGAGGAGAGAGAAGGTGAAGATGATAATGATAATGTTATTGTTTCTCACTTGATATATATGAAGCATAATGAATAATGAATAAATGAATAAAAGAGATTATTCATCGTGGTACATAAATGCAATATGAGTGATTCACTATGTGAGTCATTAAGCATTTAATAATGCATTAATGACATGATGAATCACACATAATGAGTCACAATATCATTCAATGACAATGCCACCTTACCCCCCACAAGTCACCATGCTTCTAGAAGCTTCTCGACAAATTACGAGAACGCCCCTACAATCCGTGAAAACACAGAAAAAACTTTAGACTGTATAAATCCAATAACTCGATACTAGAATCTGGCTTAAACCAAAGCCGGCTAGTAAAAACTGTCCGAACGCCGTACGTGAGTTTAAACACGTATGCATCCGAACTCTTGTCGTAAAACCATATGACCTCTATATCGTTTCGCCTGGAGCAGGAAAACTCTCTGTGTGGGACTCTAAAGACTCGACACTATGCTGGCAGTGGGTTTAACCACAGACCGCAAGCGGCACTAGCTGTACGTAACGGTCCCCAGGTAGATGTCGATAAGAAGGCCGATGAGTAAACTCATCCGAACTCCCACTGAACCTGATGTGACAATCTCCGTACAGTCCGGTCTGTTCGTCTAAGACTATCGCATATCGAGCCCAGGGGGCGGCAAGCGTCAGTCCCCTAATAGCGGTATAAGTCGTGTCGGAGCGAAGCCCATTACACCCTGAGAAACTACTAGAACCTACCAGTAAATCTCGCTTGCCTTGGCCAGGGACTTGCGTAATGGCTCTCTGACACAGCGCGATACCAACTCCAAATACCGGGAGAGACGAATCCTGTCTAACCACCCCTGCCTCCAAGTGCTCGGGACTGCACCCAACTGCTACCTGTTTGCACGACTCCTTTGATCCGTGATAGGGTAGCAATCTAAGAACAGTGGGACACACTCGAGGCGAAGTAGCAGTGTCAAGTCTGCGGACTATGCTGTACTCATGTCACCTGGGAACTGTTAACTGACGACGGGTATAATACCAACCAACAGTTCCCCTGCGAGTTCTGTCCGGTGTACCCGTAACCTAACGAGCACCTGTATATTATCTCCAGTACAACGTACTGATGGCTGTGGGACAGACCATCTCCCCAACTGGGATGAGAAGCGTACACACTAGTCTACTCTGGAGTATCGATGCCCTGTCTCGATAATCCTACGACTAGGGACGTGTATAGGATGTTGCTTATAGATTACCCAGCCCCCACTAGTGTGACTGCCATCACAACGCTGGTAATCAAGCAAAGAACCTATGGGCTCTACTAATATGTATAAGTGATACGTTACAAGAAACATATGTACATATTAAAATAGACACAAACCAAGTAGCATACTACCCTTTTTAGCAAGACTGTATATACAACTGTGAATATCCCAAGCTTCCATTAAGTAATATACAACCTAGTATGATACAATAATGGCCCCTAGGGCATATACACTAACAATCTCCCACTTGCACTAGGGCCATGAGCTGGCATATCGTAGACCTATCATCTCGAATAGCCTCTCGAACTGTGTCTGAGGAATGGTCTTTGTGAATGGATCAGCAATGTTATTCTCCGTATCTACTCTCTTTATCTCGATCTCCTGGCGATCTACGATCTCCCTGATCAAGTGATACCGCCTTAAGATATGTCTGGACTTCTGATGGGACCTGGGTTCCTTCGCTAAAGCTAAAGCGCCATTGGTGTCGCAATACAGAGGTATTGGACCAACACTGGTAGGAACCACCTGAATTTCTGTGAGGAACTTCTTCATCCAGACAGCTTCTTTTGCGGCATCGCAAGCAGCTATGTACTCCGCTTCCATCGTTGAGTCAGCAACGGTCTCCTGCTTGGAACTCTTCCAACAGACCGCCCCTCCTTTGAGGATAAAGACATAACCCGACATGGATTTGGAGTCATCCTTGTCACTCTGGAAGCCGGAGTCGGCAAAGGCCTCGATCTGGAGGGCTTTTCCGCCATACACTAAGAACATATACTTAGTCCTTCTCAGGTACTTGAGAATGTTCTTTACGGCTATCCAGTGCTTCTCCCCTGGGTTTGCCTGATACCGGCTTACTACGCTTAATGTGTATGCTACATCTGGTCTGGTACATAACATCGCATACATTATAGAGCCTACCGCAGAAGCGTAGGGTATAATTGACATGCGATCCCTTTCCAAATCAATCTTGGGAGACATCTCTTTAGAGAGGGTGATTCCGTGACAAGCCGGTAGGTTACCGCGCTTAGAATCATCCATACTGAATCTCTTCAATATGGTGTCTATATACCTGGACTGCGAAAGTCCCAACATCCTCTTTGATCTGTCATGATAGATCCGGATCCCCAGAATGTAGGTGGCATCACCCAGGTCTTTCATGGAGAATTTCTGTGATAAGAATCTTTTGACTGACTGTAACATAGGAATATCATTTCCTATTAGGAGAATGTCATCCGCGTACAAGACGAGGAATACTACAGCTCTCCCTACAATCTTACTTTATATGCATGGTTCATCTGGATTTTTGATAAAGTCAAATTCTTTGACAGCATCATCAAAACAGATGTTCCAACTCCGAGATGCTTGCTTTAGTCCATAAATGGACTTAAGCAACTTGCATACTTTACCGCTGCTCCCACTCTGAATGAATCCCTCTGGCTGATCCATATAGACGCACACTTCCAAATTACCATTTAGAAAGGCTGTCTTTACGTCCATCTGCCAGATCTCATAATCGTGGAAGGCAGCAATAGCAAGAAGGACCCGAATGGATTTGAGCATAGCCACTGGATAAAAGGTTTCGTCATAGTCCAAACCAGGCCTTTGACGGAAACCCTTTGCAACAAGTCTAGCCTTATAGGTTTCAACCTGTCTATCTACACCAATCTTCTTTTTGAAGATCCATTTGCATCCTACGGGTTTTACCCCATCTAGAGCAATGTCCAAAGTCCATACTTTGTTAGTGTACATGGACTCCATTTCGGTCGGCAATGCATCCAGCCATTTTACCGAGTCGCCGCTCTGAATGGCTTGCTGGAAGCTAGTAGGGTCATCATCATCAATGACGCAATCCTCTCTATCCCCGTCTATGAGAAAACCGTAGTATCTCTCAGGCGGATGAGATGGCCTACTACTCCTGCGGAGGGGTGCGGGAATGTCCTGTTCTTCTGAAACCTCTGGTTCTACCATACTTTCAGTAACAGCTTGTGGTTCTGGAATTTCTTCCAGTTCTACTGCGCTCCCACTCTTTTGATTTTCTAAAAATTCATCTTCTAAGAAGTGGGCATGACGAGAAACAAAAACCTTTTGTTCCTCTGCGTAATAGAAACAATATCCCATGGAGTTCTTTCGATATCCCACAAACATACACAGTACTGAGCGTGCCTCGAGCTTGTCCGCATGCTGCCTTTTTACAAAAGCTGGACATCCCCATGCCTTCAGGTACTGAAGACAGGGTTTCTTCCCACTCCACATCTGATATGGTGTGGTAGGCACAGTTTTGGTTGGAACCTTGTTCAAAAGATATGCAGCTGATTCTAGCGCATAACCCCAGAAAGATCGCAGTAACTCAGCCTTACTCTTCATGGAACGAACCATATCCAATACGGTTCGATTCCTCCTTTCTAATACACCGTTATGTTGCGGTGTGTATGGAGGAGTAAGCTGAGAGAGAATTCCATTCTCTTTTAAGTAACCCAGGAACTCGGCACTTAAGGATTCACCACCTCGATCAGATCTCAGTGTCTCGATACTTTTGCCTGTTTGGTTTTCCACTTCATTCTTGTATTCCTGGAATTTCTCAAAGGCCTCGGATTTATGCTTCATCAAGAAGACATGTCCATACCTAGAGAAATCATCCGTAAAAGTAATGAAGTAGGAATAACCACCTCTCGCATGTGTAGACATTGGACCGCACACGTCACTGTGTATGAGTCCTAAGAGCTCGCTCGCTCTTACTCCGTGTCTAGTAAACGGAGTCTTTGTCATCTTTCCCATGAGACAAGATTCACAAGTAGCATAAGATTGATATTCGAACGGATTCAAATATCCTTCTCTATGTAACTTAGTCAACCTTCTCTCATTGATGTGACCTAGTCTACAATGCCATAAGAAAGCCTGATTTAATTCCGGAGACTTTCTTTTAAGTGTGTTCTGGATATTGAAAACCTGAGCTTGACTCAATACATATATGTCGTTATCTAATGTACCGGAACCAATCATAACTTGATTTAGGTGGATGTGAACTACATCCCTTACGAATGTAAAATTATATCCCTCTCTCGAAAGTGAGCATACTGATTTGATATTACAAGTCATACTAGGTACATACAGGCAGTTACGTAGAATCAATATCTGCCCACTTGTCAAACCTAGGCGATATTCTCCCACGGATTCAGTGTCCACGCTCATTCCGTTTGCAACTCTGAGAGACCAATCACCTACCTTTATAACTCTACGGTTTCTCAAAGCGTGTAATGAATTACAGATATGAGATCCTGCTCCGGTATCCAGTACCCAGGGAGTAGAGTTAATTGACAAACAGTTCTCAATTACATACACACTTGAGGCCGAAGCCACAACATGCTTCGTATCCTGGCTACTGGCTTCCAAAGCCCTGCAATCTTTCTGCCAATGCCCAATCCCATAACAATAAGAACGTCCCTCTTTTACTACATTCAGTCCCGAAACTATTGCCTTTCTCTTTCCTTCTACTTCCCTGGTTTCCTTCAGGGTAGAAGGTAGAGACTGTAGAATCAAGTCAGTATCTGACCCGTTTCCCAACATGGTCTCCAGGTCCTAGAGCTCATCAATATAGCTAGTCATTGTAAGGACGTTGTCCCCTACAGATGACCCGACAGCCATCATCGCTTGAATTAAATCGGTCGAGGTCTTATATCTTGCGATATGAGATTGCTCTCCATATAAATCTTTGTTATGGAGAAAGATGGAAACTGAGTCCATCTTCTCGTGCTGCTTCTGGTATCTACCATCAACTGAAGCCAACACGAGGCACTTGGCTTTCGTTTTATCCTTTTCCCTTGTCTGACGGATATCCATAACCGCGACGGTGGAAACTGGACCTGGGACGGCGGGATCTTGAGTACTAATAGGGTGGTCCAGCTTGTCATAGGCAATGGACATCTAGACAGACCTTTGCCAGTCATATAAGTCAGATTCAGTCAAATTGTTATCTAGATGTAACCTATGTGTGGTGATCGCACGCTTTTGGCGTGTCGGATGTTCAAAGAATTAAAGTATAACCGCGATCAGGACGGTGTCGCTATGCAGCTAGCCGGTTGAGCACGGGTCGGTCCACAGGGAGATGGTGGTATTTTACCTTCTTGTCTTAGACGAGTCAATAAAGAATGAGTATGAGTTTGTTCAATCTATCCTATGTGTAATATTTGCAAGTATAAAGTTGTTAAGAAAAAGATACGAGATTATAAGCTAAAGAAATCCGTACTCAAAACCTTTGAGCCGAATCTTGACCAATTGAAGCTAGAGCAATCGGCAACAATGTGGATTAGGGGATTTAAGCGCGGTATTCGTGGAATACGGCTTATTTACCCTTGTCCTTCCGTTCTTGTCTCTTGCTTTCGCCTCCGGCCAAACCGAACGCAACCGGTCGCGGTTAGGAATCACCGTTACCTTGTCAGGGTACGGTGCCTAACGGAGCGCTTGCGTATCGTTTGAGCGGAGTTCAATGGAAAATACGGGAAAAGGAAATGGGCAAAGAAACGTTAACTTATAATACCGTATTTCTTCTTAACAATAATAATTACATTCATTCACAAGAAAGAACCAAAAAGAGAGAACAAAAAGAAAAGAACAAAGGAAAGAAAAGATTACAAGTAATTAAGTGCATGAATTAAATTGCAAGAAAGTAAAGCAAGGTAATAAAAAGCAAGTAATAAATAAGCAAATAAAAAGAACAAGAAACTAGAACTCAAGACAAGCATGTGATCAATACCCAACCCTTAAACTTGCAAGCTCAATCAAGAGGTTGCAAGATCAAGGGAAGGGTAGAGAACGCATGTGAAATGAAGTGCTAATTCCATGAAAGAATACGACCCTTGAGATCAATAACTAACCCTTAACCATTCAAGCTCAATGAAGAGGTTGAATGATCAAGAGAAAGCAAGAATCTCAAGGGGAAGAAGAAACACAAGAAAGATAAAAAACCCTCATCTTCATTAATTTTCCACTCAAAAAGATCTCACTACAATTTTAATGGAGAAAGAATGAAGAAGAAGAAGAAGAAGAAGAACAAAACTACACAAAAAAAAGGCTAAAGAAAAGCTCCCTTGGTTGAGCTCAAATCTGCTGTATTTATAGGCAGGGAGTTGAAGATCTAGGGCAACAAATTGGACCCATGTGAAAAGACCATCCTACCCCCTAAAGACCATGCCCTGAAGCGCCTGTACGGCCGCGGATCCGCCGCCAATAGCCCCTATTGGCCGCGGATACGCGCCCTTACAGTAGGGTTAGGGTGTGGGTAACTTTGTACTTCCCTGGTCTGCTATCCCCTGTTGTCTGGTACATGTATTTTCTGATAATTTCTTCCAGAATATCTTCAGATTCTTAGTCCAAGATTGCATCTTTTCTTCACGTTTGACTTTATCTCTCTTGAGCTCCGCGCACCCATTGATTCTTGTGCTGCCCCCCTCGTGCTCTGTGCTTGTCCGAGACACAAATGACCGCTATCATATGTCTTGTCCCTGGAACTGGTACTCGGCACTGGACGGATATGGATGACAGGAACCCGGCTTTTATCTGCTGTGACAGATGTTCTGTATTTGGTGTAACTGTGGAGATTTTGTCTTGATTTGCAATATTTGGACTGAAAAACCTGTACTCTGTAAATATGTAACAAACACGGATTAAAAGTACCTACTTATAAACACACGAGCATAAGAAAGGGCGGTAAAAAATGCAGTATTCTGATATGAACAAATACCCCCAAACTTAACTTTTGCTCGTCCCGAGCAAAACCAATTATTCACAAAAATAAAATGATAACCGCACTTTCGCAGGGAACGCGATTGCACTGAGCGCGTGCAACAAGCCGTTAAACCTCTAGGTGTCCCTAGTAGGAGGAGTGTTGTCTCCTGAGGGTTTTCAGCGGATACTACCCACAAAATCCAGTCAAGCTAGTTTTGTAAAATAACTAAGATTCAAACCCCTAAAGTTTTGTTTCAGAAAATAACAATTCTATTATCCTAAGTCTAGACTATCGAACCTTTATTTTTCACACCTCGCTTCTTATTTAACTACAGATTTTATATGTCTTTACGTGCAGTGCAAATAGTGTCGTTAAGTTCCCGAAAGGTCGAATAAAGTCATTATGTCACACAATAAAGCCCAGATAACAATTTTAAAAGGATCACATAAGTTTTATAAAGAGTTAAGCATTTTTCAAGTTTCATTTTCCAGTAAAGTTTCAACTTCAGAATTTCTATCTTCCCTAATAGGAAACTAGGTCTTATTCTTCACTCCACCTTTTTCTTGTTTTCATTTCATACACACCTCTGTGAACGTGCAATAGTCTTTATCATGGAGTAAAACCTTCATATCTCCGCTAAATTTTTTATGAAAGCCTGTCTTTTATCAAGATTATTCTCACACAAAGAACCGTTAGGAATTTTAACTCGGAGGGAACACTTGCTTGATTTTGTTTTAATCTGGACTTTCTAGGCTTCTTAGCGAGCTTTGGGCCAATGCACCCAAACCAGTTGGTTTTAGGGCATTAGGTGTAGAAACACCCCAGCGGACTTAATTACTCAAGTTACCTAGGTCCAAAAACAAAAGACAGTTTGGCGTGAAAATCATGATGATTCAATACGAACGGAGATATAACCGGTAGTTCAATTATTTTTTGGATAAAAGACGTGTTTAGTGGGTTCGGTGTGTAATCATTCCAATCAAGTTTCAGATGGGTTAGTTTTCAGACTTAGTTCCAATTAAGGCATCAATAACATTCCTTCATATTCACTCACTTCATAAACTATTCTTGATATATTACTTATTTCAGAACAAACCTATTTGATCCTCAGAAAATCATTTATCTTATTTAAAAGTTTTTAAACATAAAAGACTTGTCCTCTAATTCCCAAAATCTTACGACACGTGTAGTGTGATGTAAAGACGTATATCAGCTATAGTTAATTTCAAAGGAGAGTTATTTTTCAGGTTTTCAAAATCTAAACATAAGATTTAGTTATTCCTATTTTTTAAACAAAAACCGTCGAAATGTTGAATCAGAGTCCTCCCACTAGCTAACTTGACAGAAAAGTTTTTATGTTTTTAGAAAATTTTCAGATTTTTATGGATTTTATGGATTTTAATATGCATATGCAAAATATACAAATGAATGCGAAGGAAGAAAGCTTACCGAGCACACCCCCAAACTTAAACTTGACAGTGCCCTCACTGTCAGGCTATACCAAGAGGGTTAAAATTGCCGGCGCTTCCTAGAAACAAATTGTATACAAAACAAAAAGGAAAACAAAAATATATACAAAAAAGTGTCCCTCCCAAACTTAAGTAAAACAGTGTTTCCACTGTTAAGCGTTGAAATTCAGGATTTAGGGGGGAAAGAACAGTATCAAGCTATACAAGGCCTTACACAGGCCAAAAGTGAGCACCAACCATTCAAAGATTTTATCGCTATAATGTACAGGTTGGTGGAAGAAGGCGTAGAGAAAAGAGAAGGACAATACGCGAGACCGTATGCGAAGAGAAGCAGGATACGGTCTCGGTATATGAGAGGAAGAAGAATGGCGGAAGGGAAAAAGAAGTGGAATACGAACTTGAGGGTGCAAATGGAGTAAATAGATTAGCACAATTTGTGATGACCGATGTGTGAAAAGCGATTGTGCTAATATATTTACCCGTCGAGAAATGGGGTCAAATCCCTCAAGGATCGTGAGAAACCATGGGTACGCCGAACTTGGTAAACCAGTCATAGTAAATGAAAGTGAGACGGGTTCTTACAAGGTCGGAACGATGGAAAGGGTGGAGGGAAGTGGTTGAGGAGGGGTATCGGTTAGGGTTTCGGGAGGGTGCACACAGTCAATGAAAGGAACAGGATGAATTGGAAAATCCGACTCATCAATTAAAACTGTTTCATCCTCAAAACTATCCTCAATATTCTCCTCAAAATTTAGCACATCCATGCTCTTCTCTTCAAAGTCCAGACGCATATGGTGTTCGGGAAAAACATCTAATGACTCGGGATGATGATTTGAAGAGACAAACTCAGCCAAATCTACGGGTTCATCATCCAAAATATCCCCAGCGCCAATATCCTCAATCAAGTGAAAATCGAAATTCTCTGACACCTCATCAAAAGCATGGATATTAATCTATTCTGGTTCTAAGATATAGGTGTAGAGGTCAAAAGGATTAGGTATGGTTTCACTTGGAAGGGACCCTTCATAATCGGGCAAATCAAACACTACGAAGTCGCACAACTCATTCATCATTCTATCTTCAATTGATAAATCATGTGGGATACTCGATAGACTTTCAAAATAGGAGTTGTGGGATTCAATTTGGGACGGGTAGGTTTGAATTGGAAGGGGGTACATCTCACTCTCTCCACTCAAATTCACAGCCTGTCCTGCCGCCTCATTATACATTGAAAAAGTTGGAGCTAGTTGAAAACTAGCTACCGGGTCACTAGGTTGTATGAGGGCGGCCATGGACGCATTCAAATCCATCATCTGTTGGCTTGACGCTACCCTAAAATCTTCCAACGATTGTTCTAGACTAGACATAGGTTGTGAAGGGGTTTCAGTAAAAGATTCAAAGTTGTTTGGATACTGAAAACTCCCAAATGGCGGTTCTGAAGCAATGTCTAGGGAAGGTGCAAAAGTAGGGTAGGATTGGTAGGAATTGAATGGCTGGACAGGAGTGGGATCAACATTGGGATAAGAAGGTGAATGTAATTGTTGATCCCAAGAATTTGAAGTGGTGACAGGAGTGAAAGATCGGCTACGGGATTGTTCAATACGTTCAGCTAGAGACATAGGTCTTGGAACATGACTCGAAGAAGGGGTATCAACGTAAGAAGGGGTGAATGTATGAAATGGTTGATACGAAGTGGACTGCGGAGTCAAATTGTTTGTCCTAGACGCCTCTATCCGATCTCTCAATGAAATTTTTGGCATGGATGGATCGTTCGAAGTTCGGCCAAAACAAGAACCGTAAGATGTAATGTCTGGTTGTGGGTACCAAAGTTCGGCAAGAGTTTTGTGAGGTGGAGTACCCATGATATGAAGAGAGAGAGAAAAAGGTAGAGAGAAGGAGGGAAAAAGAATGTGATATTTTTTTTTAATTTTTTTTTTAAATATTAACAAAAGAATGAAGTATACACACAAAAAAAAAATATGGACAAAAATAATCACGACACAAAAAATACCACACACCTAATCGTTCTAGGGTTAACCTAGGTCAACTAGACCTGCTCCAGAACTTGATTGTCGAAGTAAAACTGTGTCGAGAAACAGGCTCAAGATACACTGATCACGAGGCCAGGTAAGTGCAGAGATAAGGGGAGGTTTTCCAACGCTTTCGCGAAGTTCCTTAATTAAATAACCCTTTCTCTTTTGGCGGTTTCGCCGTTAACACTTTCCTAGACACCCCGTAAACAATATACCGTTAAGCGAGCTTCTAAACACAGTTAACTTCTCCTAGTGAGCGCGAAGTCCTTAAGGCTTAAAGTCTAGTTTCTTTTAAATTTTGTGCGGGTAAACGTTATGCTCAAGTTCGTGATTTGTGGGCCACGGAAAAGGTGATGAAATCCTTTACCGTATGTTGTGGGGTTCGCTTGCCCTTAAGTCCGTATTAATGTATGCAATGCGCAATTCAAAAATTCTATAAAGAATCAAACAATCGTTTTTTAGTTTAAGCGCGGCGCTGCAACAAATACGGGTTAGTCAATTTTTTTAGCGTTTGCTAGCGAACTTGCAAAGAATCCTGCAAAGAATAGTATATTGGAAGCGTCGGATTTGAGAAGAAGGTGTTAGTAAAGTACGTACCGTTAAGTTTTGGGTTAGGAAACCCCCGTTGAATCAAATCCGGTAAGCTTGAAAAGTTCGCTTGCGCGGGTCAAACTACCCGGATCTTTGGCACTGTACTTCGTAATCACCTTTGCCTTGAATGCACACTTTGCTCCCCACAATTGCAGTTTGCAAATACGCAAAAATCTGCACACTTGCCCACAAAAATGATAAAAAAAAACAAAAAGATATTTTTTTTTTATATATACAAAAAGAATATTAACCCGAATAACAAGAGAGAAAATACGCTACCGTCTCCCCGGCAACGGCGCCATTTGATCGCAAGTAAGTAAAGCAAGAATGAAAAATGCAAGTAATAAATAAGCAAATAAAAAGAACAAGAAACTAGAACTCAAGAGAAGCATGTGATCAATAGCCAACCCTTAAACTTGCAAGCTCAATCAAGAGGTTGCAAGATCAAGGGAAGGGTAGAGAACGCATGTGAAATGAAGTGCTAATTCCATGAAAGAATACGACCCTTGAGATCAATAACTAACCCTTAACCATTCAAGCTCAATGAAGAGGTTGAATGATCAAGAGAAAGCAAGAATCTCAAGGGGAAGAAGAAACACAAGAAAGATAAAAAAACCCTCATCTTCATTAATTTTCCACTCAAAAAGATCTCACTACAATTTTAATGGAGAAAGAATGAAGAAGAAGAAGAAGAAGAACAAAACTACACAAAAAAAAGGCTAAAGAAAAGCTCCCTTGGTTGAGCTCAAATCTGCTGTATTTATAGGCAGGGAGTTGAAGATCTAGGGCAACAAACTGGACCCATGTGAAAAGACCATCCTACCCCCCAAAGACCATGCCCTGAAGCGCCTGTACGGCCGCGGATCCGCCGCCAATAGCCCCTATTGGCCGCGGATCCGCGCCCTTACAGTAGGGTTAGGGTGTGGGCAACTTTGTACTTCCCTGGTCTGCTGTCCCCTGTTGTCTGGTACATGTATTTTCTGATAATTTCTTCCAGAATATCTTCAGATTCTTAGTCCAAGATTGCATCTTTTCTTCACGTTTGACTTTATCTCTCTTGAGCTCTGCGCACCCATTGATTCTTATGCTGCCCCTCTCGTGCTCTGTGCTTGTCCGAGACACAAATGACCGCTGTCATATGTCTTGTCCCTGGAACTGGTACTCGGCACTGGACGGATAAGGATGACCGGAACCCGGCTTTTATCTGCTGTGACAGATGTTCTGTATTTGGTGTAACTGTGGAGATTTTGTCTTGATTTGCAATATTTGGACTGAAAAACCTGTACTCTGTAAATATGTAACAAACACGGATTAAAAGTACCTACCTATAAACACACGAGCATAAGAAAGGGCGGTAAAAAATGCAGTATTCTGATATGAACATGTGGTCACAAGGTCGCTGCAATGAGAGAAAGAGAAGAAAACATTGTAGCATGATGCTGTTGCAAGTTTAGATTGGTTTTAAGTTTATCTAAACAGGATGGCTCCCACTGTTTCTCGAATCCTTCCTCAAACCATAAAAGAAGAATTAGCCAGGACTATTCTCACCGTACAATACTTGCTTAACCGTTCTGCCAGGCCAGTGTCGATACTTCGAGGGAGGTTTTCCAACGCTTTCGCGAAGTTCCTTAATTAAATAACCTCTTTTCTCTGGGGGCGTAGCCCCGCTGACACCTTTCTAGGCACCTACTTGGTTTATAGCATTGATCGTTAAGTGAAGAATCACCTGATAAGTAGCATGTACTCAAAGTAGGATTGGGATCCAAATATCATCGTATGATAATGTTGAAGGAATCCTACCAACATTCATCAAACTCCAAATGGTATGCAACACTAGCAAGTTTCAGTTTCTTTAGAAACTCCCGATGTGGATTTTTGCCCCCATGCTCTTATGACCTTGACGAAAGCCAACAAATCATAAGTCGCATGTCAAGTTCTGCCCATCATTATCTTTGTTAATTTGAACCCACCCGTATATACCCTTGACGAAAGCCAACAAGGTAATACGACTATCCCAAACCAACACATCTATCTATGCAACAAATGAATACCCCAGCAGCTACCAAACACTATGCATTGACGAAAGCCAACAAACATAGCTTGAATACTACTGACCATCCATAAGAAATGACGGAGGGCTACGACTGGTTTTGGCAAAACCGTGAACATAGTGAACTTGATATAACCGAAGGAACCTGATAGCTTTTTTAAAAGGAGTGGTTAAAGCTCCGCAATTAAAAAATTATCTTCTGTTTTAAAAATAACGGAGTGGTTTTCTTTTAAACTGTTCCAACGATTCATTTTTGGTTTATTTTCTTTGCATTATAATAATGCGTCCCATCATTTATCCTATCATTGCAGAAAACAACGAAAATACCACGTCCTTCTTATGCCATCCGCATTCGCCACTGGGTCCCGTCATCACCCGTTAGGTTACTTAACTAACGACAGAGCGGGGGCTGGGCTAGCGCGGGTGTAAAACATAAGTGGCGTCTAATAGCTATCATATATAGATATTGTACATTCGTCAGACGCAATAATAAGCATTCCAGATCACTGATGAACTTTATTAGATATACTAGCAATCCGCATTTGCTTTGAGCCTGCAATAAAAGACGGATTACACAGTTGTGATGAATAGCCATTACCCTACCCTAGACCCCTACGGGTACGGCAAACTACCCGCTAAGTACCCGAAGTGAAGCGGTCTCCCTCAACAACGTGAGTAGGCCACTAAACACTTCGACGTACCCGGTAGTTTGTGTACCCTACCTTGGGTCCATCCTAGGAGCAAAAACAGTAAAAAGAAATAATACAACGGTGGCTACAACCGCAACCTGGATGTGCCCCGCAAAAGAATATTACATCATATTACATTTACATTGAATGAATGAATATAAAACACATATCAAAACCCCGGCTAATCATCACAACAGTCCAATACACTTCATATACACAAAGATTAAACATTTTAGAAATGTGCAACCCCCTGCCAACCGACATACTAGCAATTAGGAGAGGTTTACGAACATATTAAACATTACAGATAAAAACCCAATTAGCAAATATCTTAGAACATTGATCGATCACCATTTTTCGTGTCTACCCCAAAAGCAAGCCTGTACTGAAGTAACTTGGGTAGAAACAGAATATACAGGAAAACAAAACACACTAAAATATGAATTACCATGAAAATCCGAGTCAACTCGGAGTTGACTCGGCGGCGGATCCGCGGCCAAAAGCACTATTGTGCCGCGGATCCGCGGCCATCTTAAGGCGTTGAGATCTCGTATTTTCCCAGTTTCTTATTTTTCCCGGCACTGAATTTTAAGGCATATCAAATATTTTTTCGACACGTTTAAAATTTACAGAAACTGTAAGGGTCCGGGGTGTTTCGTTTTCGTGTTTTCCGTCGATCGAACTTCTAATTAGTTGTTAACAAGCTAGTAATGGTTTAGTTGGCTCTGATACCACTGTAAGTCCATGTCACGCACCCCACGAACTTGCGGGGAGGCGGAATATATGAAAAACGATTATCAAAGCTTCGTAGCACGGACTTGAGCGCATGAATCGTATCTAAACCGTTACTAACTAACTACTTGAGGTTTAACTACTCGGATTCGAAGTTATACCTCACGTTACATGTCCTTCGGGTCTTCATCGCTGTCCTCCACTCCTCGTAGGCTCCTTGAAACATCGGCACCTCAACGGCCTCCTCGAGTCAAAGATTATCCACCCGAAAGCTCCTTCTCCAAGCTTGATCTCTAAATTGAGATAACTAGGTTGCTTAAAGTGCTAATCTAAGCTACATAGGGGATATAGAGTGAGGTTATGAATGTATTAGTCTAGCTAACCCTTGATCTCAACTCATGAGAGGTTAGGGTTAGGGTTTGAAAAGAGAGTGAGCTTGAGAAGAGAGAAGGTGAAGATGATAATGATAATGATATTGTTTCTCACTTGATATATATGAAGCATAATGAATAATGAATAAATGAATAAAAGAGATTATTCATCTTGCTACATAAATGCAATATGAGTGATTCACTATGTGAGTCATTAAGCGCTTAATAATGCATTAATGACATGATGAATCACACATAATGAGTCACAATATCATTTAATGACAATGCCACCATACCCCCCCAAGTCACCATGCTTCTAGAAGCTTCCTGTTCATATCAGAAAACAGCATTCTAATACCACCCATTCATTATCTATTTGTTGTATTTATCGGTACTATTAACCAGTGTCTGCTTAGTAATACAGATTACAGGTATCCGTGATAAAATACTGGCAATACATTTAAAAGCATGGATATATCAATTGAGAGCCGACACTGCAACCAGAACCGCAATCCGACCGATACTTCAGGAGTTCCTTTTTGCAACAAGTTTGTGTACACATGTTTCTATCTAAGTAGTCCAACACAACAAATGTGTACACAAGACTTTTAGGCACATGTGGATATGCATTCAAGGCAAAATATTATATGCATTCAAGGCTAAACATCATGTGTTGATTTTCTCCTTCCAAAACTGAAATCAAATCAAAGTCAATTAAACAAATCAGCATGGGCCATAATGGGGCAGCCATGAATCAAGCCACATGTGGGAATGGAGTAATGAGCATTTAATGCTAAAGATTATGTGTTGATTTAAAGATTCAAACTTCCCTCTAATAATAAGTGCAAACCAAAATCAACTAGACAAATCAACATGGACCATAATGGGGGCAGCCATGAATCAAGTCAAAAATGGACATGAAGTAATGAGCATTCAATGCTAAAGATTTTGTGTTGATTTAAAAATTCGAATTTCCCTCCATTCTTTGGAGCCTATAAATACAGACCATGGGGCAAAGGTTCAAAGGTCATTCTTTAGTCTTGGATTGTGCTTACATTGTTTCATTCTTTTCACCAAACCTCTTTTGTTTTCATTTTGTTCTTGTAAATAGCTTAGTCCCCTTGAGTTCTTAACCTTCTCTTGATCCTTCAACCTCTTCATTGAGCTTGAAAGTTTAAGGGTTGGTTATTGATCTCAAAGGGTTGTATCATTCTTGATGATTAATAAAGATCTCTTTTGTGCCTTCATTCACCATGAGTTCTTTACCTCTTCTTGATCTTGCAACCTCTTCATTGAGCTTGCAAGTTTAAGATTTGGTTATTGAACCCATGTCTTGTTTTGGGTTCTATGATTCTTAGTCTTTCTTACTTGCTCTTTTATTTACATGCATTTTCTTTCTTGACTTTTGTTACTTGCAATTTATTACCATGTCATTTAATTACTTGCTTGTAATCTTTTCTTTTCTTTGTTCTTCTCTTTTGTTATCTCTTTTTGGTTTGTTTTGTGAAAGGTGTGAATATTGTTATTAGGAAAAGAGAAAGATTTTGTAAGTTAACATTTCGTTCCTCATTTCCTTTTCCCGTCTTTTCCATTTGAAACTCCGCCTAAATCTTACGCAAACGCTCCGTTAGGCACCCTACCCTACCAAGGTAAAGGTGATTCCTAACCGTGACCGGTTGCATTCGGTTTGGCCGGAGGCGAAAGCAAGAGACAAGAACGGAAGGACAAGGGTCAATAAGCCGGATTCCATGAATACCGTGCTTAAGTCCCTTAATCCACGTTGTTGCCGATTGTTCTAGCTTCATTGGTTGAGTTCGGCTCAAAGTACTTGAATACGGAATCCATTAACTTACACTATCCTATCGTTTCCTAACAAGCCTTATACTTGAATATACACATAGGTTAGATAACGAAAAAATCCACCACGTTGTTAACTTGTTTAAACAAGAACATAAAACTTACCATCTCCCTGTGGATCGACCCGTGCTCATCGCGGCTAGCTGCAAAGCGACACCGTCCTGATCGCGGTTAAACTTTAGAACTTTTAAATATCCGACACGCTTTTGGCATGCGATCAAATGGCGTCGTTGCCGGGGAGGCGGTAACGTTTTTAGTTTTTGTTATTTCGGGTTAATCTTGTGAATATCCATCTAACACTTTTTCAAAACAAATTAAAAATCTCAAAATTTTCAAAACCAAAAAAAAACCTAACATTCTTAACTCAATTTTTTTTTTGCTCTCTGGATTTTATACCTGCTTGCACTCTGTAACTAAAATAAAAAGATAAACAATACCAGTGTGGCATTAGTGGAATACTGAAACTACTGTTGAAATTTGGAGCCCTACCTCATCAAGTTGGCCGGCGACATCATCACCAAAACCTGCGACTCCGGCCCCTTCACCACCTTTTGCCTCCAATTTCTCCTCTGTGCTCCAGTTTTCTATTTTCGTCCTATTTGTATTGTTTGTTTTTTATAATTTTTAGTGTGCAGGTATTTGGGCATCGTATCGCTTTTTCGCAATAATAATCCGTTTTTCCAACATTTCAAATTTTGCGGATTTGCGAACAGGGAGCGTGGGGAGCAAAGTGCATATTCAAAATCAAGGTAGTTACGAAGAACAGTGCCAAAGATCCGGGTAGTTTGACCCGTGCAAGCGAACTTTTCAAGCTTACCGGATTCGATTCAACGGGGGTTTCTTAACCCACAACTTAACGGTACGTACTTTACTAACACCTTCTTCTCAAATCCGACGCTTCCAATATAATATCTTTGCAGGATTATTTGCAAGTTCGCTAGAAAACGCCAAAAAAAATTAAAAATTGACTAATCCGTATTTGTTGCAGTGCCGCGCTTAAAAAAAAGATTGTTTGAAATTTTGAACAAATTTTTTCATTGATTTGCACATTGCATACATTAATACGGATTTAAGGGCAAGCGAACCCCACAACATACGGTAAAGGATTTCATCACCTTTTCCGTGGCCAACAAATCACAAACTTGAGCATACCGTTAACCCACACAAATTTTAAAAGAAATTAGACTTTAAGGCTTAAGGACTTCGCGCTCACAAGGAGAGGTTAATTGTGTTTAGAACACCGCTTAACGGTATATTGTTTACGGGGTGTCTAGGAAAGTGTTCACGGCGAAACCGCCAAAAGAGAAAGGGTTATTTAATTAAGGACCTTCGTGAAAGCGTCGGAAAACCTCCCCTTATCTTTGCACTTACCTGGCCTCGTGATCAGTATATTTTGAGCCTGTTTCTCGACACAGTTTTATCTCGACAACCAAGTTCTTGAGCAAGTCTAGTTGACCTAGGTGAACCCTAGAACGATTAGGTATGTGGTATTTTTGTGTCGTGATTGTTTTTGGTCCAGATTCTTTTTGTGTGTATATTTCATTCTTTTGTTAATAACTAACTAAAAAAAAAAAAAATCACATTCTTTTTTTCCCCTCCTTTTCTCTTATTCTTCTTCCTCTCTTCATATCATGGGTACCCCACCTCGAAAAACCCTTGCCGAACTTTGGTACCCACAACCAGGCATAAATTCCTACGGTTCTTGCTTTGGTCAAATTTCGAACGATCCATCCATACCAAAAATTTCATTGAAAGATCGCATAGACGCGTCTAGGACAAACACTTGCACTCCGCAATCCACTTTGTATCAACCTTTTCAACCTCCTCCACTCTCTTATGTTGATACCCCTTTCGCAAGTCGTCCTTTGTCCATCTCTGAACATATTGAACAATCTCGTAACCAATCTTTCACTCCTTTCACCACTAAAAATTCTTTGGATCAACAATTCCATTCACCTTCTTATTTGTATGTTGATCCTACCACCATCCAGCCTTTCAATTCCTATCAGTCCTACCCGACTTGTACACCTTCCCTAGACATTGCTTCTGAACCGTCATTTGGGAGTTTCCAGTATCAGAACAACTTTGAATCTTTTACTGAAACCCCTTCACAACCTATGTCTAGTCTAGACCAGTCGTTGGAAGACTTTAGGGTAGCGTCATGTCAACAGATGATGGATTTGAAAGCGTCCATGGCCGCCCTCATACAACCTAGTGACCCGGTAGCTAGTTTTCAACTAGCTCCAAATTTTCCAATGTATGATGCGGTGGTAGGACAGGCTGAGAATTTGAGTAGTGAAAGTGAGTTGTACACCCTTCCTAATCAAACCTACCCGTTTCAACTTGAATCACACAACTCTAGTTTTGAATGTTTATCTAGTGTCCCAAAAGATTTACCGATTAAAGATAGAACGTTTAATGAGTTGTGCGACTTTGTAGTATTTGATTTACTCGATTGTGAAGGGTCCATTCCAAGTGAAACCAGTCCTAAACCTTTTGACCTCAATACCTCCATCTTAGAACTAGAATCGATTGAAATCCATGCTTTTGATGAGGAGTCTGAGAATATTAATTTTCACTTGATTGAGGATATTGACGCAGGGAGTATTTTGGATGATGAACCGTTAGATTTGACTGAAATTTTCTCTCCAATTCATCATCCCGAGTCATTAAATGTTTCGTTCGAACTTCATATGCGTTTTGATTTTGATGAGATTTGCATGGATGAGATAATTTTTGAGGAGAATTATGAGGATAGTATTGATGATGAACCATTTTTGTTTGATGGGTCGGATTTTCCAATTCATCCTCTTGAACCTTTAACTGTTATACTTCCTAAATCACCCTCCATCCTTTCCATCATTCCGACCACACAAAAGATAATGCAGGAGGACTGTGAGTTTGAAAAATTTCTGTTCAATCAGAGCACATTTGACGCCACTAGTGCGTTCCTCCTTGAATCTGACACTCTTCTCACAGCCGATAACGAATACGAGTGTTTCACTTTTTCGGACGATGTTGAAGGCTCACCGCCCGAGTTTGAGTCCTTTGAATTTTCAGATGAGTTAGTTGAAGCATCAAACTCGATTGCTCACAGTCATTTCGAACCATTGATGGAATCTTTCGAGTTCGAGACAGTTTACTTAGGTGAGAATAAGACTATCCCTAAATCACTCCCCTTCGTTCCTTCCATCGTTCCGACCTTGCAAGAAACTGTACCACTTTCATTTCCAATGTCTAGTTTACCAAGTTCGGGGTACCCATGTTTTCTGGCGAATCTTGAGGGATTTGACCCAATCTCTCGACGGGTTGATAGATTAGCACAATCGCTTTTTACACATCAGTCATTAAATATTGTGCGAATTTATTCACTCCATTTTCAACCTCAAGTTCGTACACCATTTCTTTTCCCCTTCCGCCATTCTTCCTCTCATATACCGAGACCGTATCCCGATTCTATCTCCATACGGTCTCGCATATTCTCCATTTCTTTTCTCTTCATCTTCTTTCACCAACCTACATATTATCATGATAGAATTTTTGAATGGTTGGTGCTCACTTTTGGGCTTTGTAAGGCCTTGTATAGCTTGATACTGTTCTCTTTCCCTCCCAATCCTGAACTTCAACGCTTAAACAGTGGAAACACTGTTTCACTTAAGTTTGGGGGGGAACCTTTTGGTGTACATATTTTTTGCTCTTTATTTTTGTATATAAATTGTTTTTGGGGATGCACCGACAATTTTGACCCTCTTAGTGTAGCCTGACAGTGAAGGCACTGTCAAGTTTAAGTTTGGGGGTGTGCTCGGTAAGCTTTCAACCTTCGCATTCATATGTATATTCTGCATCTGCATACTTATTTAACAACCCATAAAAATCAGAAAATTTTCCAAAAACATAAAAACTTTGTCGTCAAGTTAGCTAGTGGGAGAACTTAGATTCAATATTTCGACGGTTTTGTTTGATAAGATAGGAAAAACTAAATCCTATTTTTAGATTTTGAAAACGTGAAAGATAACTCTCCTTTGAAGTTAACTATAGCTAATATACGTCTTTACATCACACTACACGTGTCGTGAGTTTTGAAAATAAGATGACAAGTCTATTATGTCTGAAAATTTTTAAATGGATAAATTATTTTCTGAGGATCAAATAGGTTTGTTCTGAAATAAGTAATATCAAGAATAGTTTATGAAGTGAAGCAGATATGAAAGGATATTATTGATACCTTAATTGGAACTAATTCTGAAGAATAACCCATCTGAATCTTGATTGGAATGATTACACACCCAACCCACTAAACACGTCTTTTATCTAAAAAAAATAATTGAACTACCGGTTATATCTCCGTTCGCATTAAATCGTCATTGTCTTTTGTTTTTGGGCCTAGGTAACATGAGTAATTAAGTCCGCTGGGGTGTCTCTACACCTAAAGCCCTATAACCAACTGGTTTTGGAGCATTGGCCCAAAGCTCGCTAAGACGCCTAGAAAGTCCAGATTAAAACAAAGTCAAGCAAGTGTTCTCTCCGAGTTAAAATTCCTAACGGTTCTTTGTGTGAGAATAATCTTGACAAAAGACATGTTTTTATAAAAAAGTATTTCTAGCGGAGCTATTAAGGTTTTATTCTATGATAAAGACTATTGCACGTTCACAGAGGTGTGTATGAAATGAAAACAAGAAAAAGGTAGAGTGAAAAATATGACCTAGTTTCCTGTTAAGGAAGATAGAAATTCGGAATTTGCAACCTTACTGGAAAACAAAACTTGAGAATTACTTAACTCTTTATAAAACTTATGTGATCCTTTCTAAATTTTTATCTGGGCTTTATTTTGTGACATGATGATTTTAATCGATCGTTTTGAAACTTAACGACACTATTTGCACTACACGTAAAGACATATAAAATCTTAAGTTAAAAGAGAAGCGAGATGTGAAAAATAAAGGTTCGATAGTTCTAAATTTAGGATAATAGAATTGTTATCTTTTAAACAAAACCTTAGGGTTTGAATCATAGTTATTTCGCAAAACTGGCTTGACGGGATTTTGTGGGTAGTATCCGCTGAAAACCCTCAGGAGACAACACTCCTCCTACTAAGGACACCTAGAGGTTTAACGGCTTGTTGCATACGCTCAGTGCAATCGCGTTCCCTGCGAAAGTGCGGTTAGGATTTTCTTTTTTGAATAAATGGTTTTGCTCGGGACGAGAAAAAGATAAGTTTAGGGGTATTTGTTCATATCAGAAAACTGCATTCTAATACCGCCCATTCATTATCTATTTGTTGTATTTATCGGTACTATTAACCAGTGTCTGCTCAGTAATACAGATTACAGGTATCCGTGATAAAATACTGGAAATACATTTAAAAGCATGGATATATCAATTGAGAGCCGACACTTCAACCAGAACCGCAATCCGATCGATACTTCAGGAGTCCCTTTTTGCAACAAGTTTGTGTACACATTTTTCTATCTAAGTGGTCCAACACAACAAATGTGTACACAAGACTTTTAGGCACATGTGGATATGCATTCAAGGCAAAATATTATATGCATTCATGGCTAAACATCATGTGTTGATTTTTTCCTTCCAAAACTGAAATCAAATCAAAGTCAATTAAACAAATCAGCATGGGCCATAATGGGGCAGCCATGAATCAAGCCACATGTGGGAATGGAGTAATGAGCATTTAATGCTAAAGATTATGTGTTGATTTAAAGATTCAAATTTTCCTCCAATAATAAGTGCAAACCAAAATCAAGTAGACAAATCAACATGGACCATAATGGGGGCAGCCATGAATCAAGTCATAAATGGACATGAAGTAATGAGCATTCAATGCTAATGATTTTGTGTTGATTTAAAAATTCGAATTTCCCTCCATTCTTTGGAGCCTATAAATATAGACCATGGGGCAAAGGTTCAAAGGTCATTCTTTAGTCTTGGATTGTGCTTACATTGTTTCATTCTTTTCACCAAACCTCTTTTGTTTTCATTTTGTTCTTGTAAATAGCTTAGTCCCCTTGAGTTCTTAACCTTCTCTTGATCCTTCAACCTCTTCAT
The DNA here is from genome assembly GCA_030015575.1 of Agapanthus africanus. Taxonomy (NCBI): domain Eukaryota; kingdom Viridiplantae; phylum Streptophyta; class Magnoliopsida; order Asparagales; family Amaryllidaceae; genus Agapanthus; species Agapanthus africanus. Next base: position 339,210,872 of record CM057341.1, on the reverse strand, counting down.
TGAGCTTGAAAGTTTAAGGGTTGGTTATTGATCTCAAGGGGTCGTATCATTCTTGATGATTAATAAAGATCTCTTTTGTGCCTTTATTCACCATGAGTTCTTTACCTCTTCTTGATCTTGCAACCTCTTCATTGAGCTTGCAAGTTTACGATTTGGTTATTGAACCCATGTCTTGTTTTGGGTTCTATGATTCTTAGTCTTTCTTACTTTCTCTTTTATTTACATGCATTTTCATTCTTGACTTTTGTTACTTGCAATTTATTACCATGTCATTTAATTACTTGCTTGTAATCTTTTCTTTTCTTTGTTCTTCTCTTTTGTTATCTCTTTTTGGTTTTTTTTGTGAATGGTGTGAATATTGTTGTTAGGAAAAGAGAAAGATTTTGTAAGTTAACATTTCGTTCCTCATTTCCTTTTCCCGTCTTTTCCATTTGAAACTCCTCCCAAATCTTACGCAAACGCTCCGTTAGGCACCCTACCCTACCAAGGTAAAGGTGATTCCTAACCGTGACCGGTTGCATTCGGTTTGGCCGGAGGCGAAAGCAAGAGACAAGAACGGATGGACAAGGGTCAATAAGCCGGATTCCATGAATACCTGCTTAAGTCCCCTAATCCACGTTGTTGCCGATTGTTCTAGCTTCATTGGTTGAGTTCGGCTCAAAGTACTTGAATACGGAATCCATTAACTTACACTATCCTATTGTTTCCTAACAAGCCTTATACTTGAATATACACATAGGTTAGATAACGAACAAATCCGCCACGTTGTTAACTCGTTAAAACAAGAACATAAAACTTACCATCTCCCTGTGGATCGACCCGTGCTCATCGCGGCTAGCTGCAAAGTGACACCGTCCTAATCGCGGTTAAACTTTAGAACTTTTAAATATCCGACACGCTTTTGGCGTGCGATCACTTCCCGAAAAATTACGAGAACGCCCCTACAATCCGTGAAAACACGGAAAAAACTTTAGACTGTATAAATCCAATAACCCGATTCTAGAATCTGGCTTAATCCAAAGACGGCTGGTAAAAACTGTCCGAACGTCGTACGTGCGTTTAAACACGTATGCGTCCGAACCCTTGTCGTAAAACCATACGACCTCAATATCGTTTCGCCTGGAGCAAGGAAACTCTCTGTGTGGGACTCTAAAGACTCGACACTACGCTGGCAGTGGGTTTAACCACAGACCGCAAGCGGCACTAGCTGTACGTAACGGTCCCCGGGTAGATGTCGATAAGAAGGCCGATGAGTAAACTCATCCGAACTCCCACTGAGCCTGATGTGACAATCTCCGTACAGTCCGGTCTGTTCTTCTAAGACTATCGCATATCGAGCTTAGGGGGCGGCAAGCGTCAGTCCCCTAATAGCGGTATAAGTCGTGTCGGAGCGAAGCCTATTACACCCTGAGAAACTACTGGAACCTACCAGTAAATCTCGCTTGCCCTGGCCAGGGACTTTGCGTAATGGCTCTCTGACACAGCGCGATACCAACTCCCGATACCGGGACAGATGAATCCTGTCTAACCGCCACTGCCTCCAAGTGCTCGGGACTGCACCTAACTGCAACCTGTTTGCACGACACCTTTTAGCCGTGGTAGGGTAGCAATCTAAGAACAGTGGGACACACTCGAGGCGAAGTAGCAGTGTCAAGCCTGCGGACCATGCTGTACTCATGTCACCTGGGAACTGTTAACTGACGACGGGTATAATACCAACCAACAGTTCGCCTGCGTGTCCTGTCCAGTGTACCCATAACCTAACGAGCACCTGTATACTATCTCCAGTACGACGTACTGATGGCTGTGGGACAGACCATCTCCCCAACTGGGATGAGAAGCGTACACACTAGTCTACTCTAGAGTATCGATGCCCTGTCTCGATAATCCTACGACTAGGGACATGTATAGGATGTTGTTTATAGAAAACCCAGCCCCCACTAGTGTGACTGCCATCACAACGCTGGTAATCAAGCAAAGAACCTATGGGCTCTACTAATATGTATAAGTGATACGTTACAAGAAACATATGTACATATTAAAGTAGACACATACCAAGTAGCATACTACCATTTTTAGCAAGACTGTATATACAACTGTGAATATCCCAAGCTTCCATTAAGTAATATACAACCTAGTATGATTCAATAATAGCCCCTAGGGCATATACACTAACAACTGTACGTGGGTGCTACTGATTGGATTCACAGGAGAACGTACAGGCTAGCTTGTTGATCTTCTAATCGCTCAATACCTGGGTGGCTGTTACGTTTAGCTGACCGCTTTCAGCTTGTGGGTGTTTGATATGATCATCACCTGCTACCGGCGTATTGACGATTCTTTAGTGTCCTACATAGAGCCTTCTTGGCTCAGGCAAAACGGAGTAGAGGCACATATGTGATATGTGCAGGACCGAGGATAATGCAATATGAGATACCGTATTATATTCTCGCGATATTTAGATATAAACCGGGTCATCGGATCAAGTGTTGATTCGATGAATCGGTACATGATATATTAGTCGGTTATATTCGATATAGCCGAATTGTCGGATCAAGTGTTGATTCGATGATTTAACGTATAATAATATATATGATATATTGTATTACATTATCTAATATTGGCTCGCTTTATTATTTCATTTTCTCACCGGATAATACATTGATATATATGCGATATATGTTAATTGTATTATTTTCTTTTGTTGCAAATATATAACATATATGTGATATATATTATTGTGACATGATATGATTAATAATGGAACATGTTTATGTAGGATTCCTAGGCACTCTAATGGAGTCTCACAAGTGATCAAACATGGCTAATTCAAATTTTACAAGTGCCTACAAACCCTAAAACGGATCGTTAACTAGATATATAGGCGATGCAAGCAAGTAAACGGAAATATAGCTAAAGGGAATGTAAGTGCACGGCGGCGCCCCGGCCGTCAAACCGACGCCGGAATGCGGAAGCGGTGATAAACTTAAATTTTGCGGACTTTGCAAATCGGCACCACCGCGCACTAAACTCCGGATCGAAACCATTAACAAGTCTACGCTACAACAAGATAGGGAATAGAGATATACCGACGATCCAAGTCCTCCGGTCTTCATCTCCACTCCGATCTCCTCGCGGGATCTCCGTCCGTCTCCTCCTCGCCGGAAAGGGCACCACGTCGCCTGTATCTTTTACGGGCTCCCACCTCAATACCGAGGCAACTCGGGCGCGAAGCTGGCGAATCGACGCGTCCAAGATTTGCAGTAGAATGTGTAGTGTCTATGTCTCTTTAGGGTTTTGTTGCCATGGAGGATGGAGGGATCAAGAATGGACTTTTGAATGAAGTGTAGAATATTGCAAGCATGCAAATGAGATATAGATAATTTCCCCCATCCAAAAGAACTCCTCTCTCTTCTCAAAATGGTGTGGCCGGCCATGTAAAGGGTGAGAATGATGATGGAAAAAGAAATCAACCATAAATCAATACAAGAAGGAGAGTGAGTGTAGGAACATAGAAGAGGTGACCACAACCCAAGACAAGAAAACAAAACACCATGCTTTACCCTTTTCAAACCATACCCTTTCATGTCACAAATAAAAACAAAAGCATGATAGCTATCATAATCAATCCTTTATGCAAGAAACCCCCTCCACAAAGATTATTTGCACAATTGCAAATAACCCCCTCCATCGGAAAAGTCCGGCCGGGAAAAAGCAAAGGAAAACCGGCCGGAACGGAATGCAAACTGGCAACTCCAGAAAACTGGTCCCGTAATAAATTACAGGAAAACCCCGATACTGTGCATACACACCCGCATCTGTATTCCGTCCGGATACAAATGCAAAGAGACAAAATCTACACTGTACTAAACTAGGACTGGCTTAAACCAAAGCCGGCTAGTAATATCCGTTCGATCCTGATCCGTGCAATACCGCACGTATCTGATCGAACCCTGCCATATACCTATACGGCTACTAGTACAAACCGTCCGATCCTGATGCGTGCAATACCGCACGTATCTGATCGGACCCTGCCATATCTCCATACGGCCTCTACAGCGTTTCGCCCGAAAGCTGAGTAACTGAAAGTGTGGTGGACTCTAAAGACTCGTCAATACTATGGCTGTGGATTTAACCACTAGCCCGTCAGAGGTATAAGCCAATACGTAACGGGCCACCAGCTATTGACTAAAAGGGACGTCGATGAGCGAACTCATCCTGACACCCTACTGAGCCTGTCAGTGACAATATCCGTGCAGTCCGGTCCGTTCGTCTATGAGTATCGCATGGCGGGCCTAGGGGGTTGGTAAAAGTCAGACCCCCAAAAGCGGTACAAGTCGTGTCGGAGTGTAGCCCAGAACACCCTGAGATACTACTGGAATACCTACCAGTAAATCTCCTTGCCTTGGCCAAGGACTTTGTGTAATGGCTCTCCTAGACACAGCACGACCTCACCCCCAATACCGGGAGAGACGAACCCCTGAAGATACGCTCACTGCCTCCATGTGGCTCGGGACTGTACCCAACTAAAACCTGTTTGCACGACTCCTTTGAGCCGTGGTAGGGTAGTAATCAAAGTACAGTGGGAACTCACACGAGAAAAATGACGATCCCCAGGTCGATGAACTAACCTGCACACATGTCACCAGGGAACTGCCATCTGACGTCTGGTATATGACCAACTAGCATGTTCCCGGCGAGTCCTGTCCGGTGTACTCATAACCCAATGAGCACCTGTATACATCTTAGGTGATCTAACTGACACCAGTGGCTTGTGAGACCGGCCACCGCCCCTCGTCGGGGTCTCGACTGTATACACTAGTCTACTAATGGAGTATCGATGCCCAGTCTCGAAACTCCCACGACTATGGACCTTTTAAGGATAAGCTTATAGACCCCCAGCTCCCACTTATATGATCGCCCTCATACTGCTGGTGGTCAAGCAAGAATCCTAGGGGCTCTATCAACGTGTAATAGCGACGTGTCATGTCACCTAAAGCAGTACACGATGATAAAGGTAAACCAGATAGCAAACTATCATCTCGAGTAAGACTGTTGTACCGGGATAGGTCCTCCCTCAATCATTGCAATCACGTACCTGTGACCTAATAATTGACTCTGAGGGCACTATCTCCAACAATCTCCCACTTGCACTCAAAGCTAATTATTGCGATGTCGCATACTCACAGCCCGTGTGATACCGAACATCCAACTCCTCTACTAGTCAGTCTCACAAAGCTCGTTTGCGGAACTATTGCGTTCGAGGAATAGCCTCAGTGAGTGGATCCGCTTAGATGTTTCTTTCTATGTCTCTCTATATCTCAAGTTCGCGGAGAAACCCATCTCCCGAAAAGAGCAATACCTGTCTTAGAATGTGTCTGGATGTCTGATGGGACATAGCTCATAAATGAACTCCAAATCCAAACTTCTTAGACTGTATCGTCAACTGAACTTAATCAGTATCCTGCGCGCCATGCCTCCCTCAGTATTGCCTTGGACCACCTGTCCAAAATACTGCCCCTCATCAGAAGGAAAAACTATAACTCTGACAACCTCCTTGTCGTCCATGTCACCTTGGAAGCCTGGAATGATAACTGTCTCCTGAATGAGGCTGTCGTTATCATCTCCCTAGAACATCCACTTATGTTCTAAAACTGCTTCCGACTGTTTCTCCAGGATTGGATTAATGTCAACTTATTGCATCTTGTGCAAGAACAACATCTGGTGTGGTACTTGACATCTCACGATTGACTCAATTGCCTGAGCAAGTGATCTGCCAATCATGCCCGTCCCTCTCCCCTTTAGTCTGTAAGACACCCTTGGAGAGGGTGACTCCATTACCTACAGGTACACTACCGTGCCAGGAGTCGTCCATCCTAAATACTCTTAGAATGCTGTCAAGTACCCTGATTGGGAAACCACCCAAATCTAGATCTAAAACCATAGATCTAGTAACCAGTATGTCTGATATAAAATCCATGTCCTTTGTGGAGAAACCACTGTGTGACGACCAAAGTATAACCGATCGTAGTAAAGGAATATCATTTCCTACTACCTTCTCAACAGATCCACCCCTTATTCTGATGAAGTCAAACCCATGACTGTCACGTCAGAAATAGATGATCTATCTCCGCTACATATGCTTTAGTCTATAAATAGACATAAGCTCCCTGTCCACCAATGCTTCCGCTGCTCCCACTGACTACGACAACCCTCTGGCAGAGTCATATAGACGTGCACTTCTAAAGCTAGTTTAGAACGACGCTATACTCATCCTCCTGCCGGGTCTCGCAGCCTGGAACAACAACAATGGCAAGTGTGGGTAAACAAGAACTTTCCCGTCACCGTCCTTGAGGCTACCGGAGTACCTCTCGGGTGCCTGAAGTTACCCACCTTATCTGCGGAGTGGCCAATGGAATGTCAATCCAGATTGAATCTTTAGGTTCCTTATCAAATCTTCAGTAATCATTTGTGGTTCTGGAATCACTTCCAGTTCTACCATACTCCCACTACTGTTTTCTGAAAAAAATCCATTTTTAATAAAACTGTGGCGAGTCTAGAACAATATCGCTATTGTTCATCCAGATGGTAGAAAATCAACCCTCGTCATAGCCTGGGTCAACCCACAAACAGCCATTACAGAAACGTGCCTTGAGTTGTCCAGTGTCTGGTTTTAATCATAAACCGGACGACTCCCCGTACCTTAACATCGTTAAGATATGAACTGTTCTATATCCAATATAGAAACAGAGGCACTGATTTAATTGAACCAGATTCAAATCATGCAACTGTCCCCAGCGCATGTCAACTAAATGGAAGGAGGCCGATCAGCGTTACTCAACTTAGGAACACTTCCAATTATGAGTAACCTGAAAGAGAAGCAAGATCTCTTAATCATTACTATCAACTGAATACCATACACAAGTATCTATATCTTCGATCTCTTTGAAGAATCCCGATACTTGCTATACCTGGTTCTCTACTCTATTCAAATACCTATAACTCCTCAAAACTTAGATCCTGTGTTTCCACGAAACACTTGTCTAAAAACTAGAGAAGTCATAAGTAAACCGAATATAGTACGAGGACCATCCCCTGTGTCCTGATGGACCCTGGACAACATACAATACTCTGTATAAGTCCCTTGAGTCTAATAACTCATTCACTGTGTGTCGTTGGTTTAAAACTGTACTTATGGTTAAGAAGAATTACACCGCTATTTAATGCTCCTTACCTAACCATCCACTGATATAGGTAAATGTCGTAGACATAATTTCAGAAAGGTATATCTCACTCTATGAAAATAGACGTACAGATATATCAATTTGAAATTGGTGCATAACAGCGGATATTCAAAACCAAATATTTGCCGACCGGCAAACAGGCCAGGTGATTTCCTCAAATATCACCGATTACAACGAATCCCGATATAATGAGGATAATCACCCAATTCCCAATAACCTACTCCCACTCATCATCTGTAAAACCATACAGATGTGAGAATCATACCTGGTAAATACATACCCTGGAGTAAGTGTCTAATTGGGAAATCAGTTTCCTTTTAATAGTACACAGTGAAACTGAAACATTGAAATGTTTCGTTGGGGTATCCTGGTATTCCTAGTAATGCCTCTTCCAGATTCACGACTGTAACCGTATAGTTCTTTGCCACCTCTCCAAATCCCTTCATATGTCTTTAGTCTTTACCTTCTGCACATCCTTTTAGGCCAAATGGTTTTCTTCCTTCCCTACCGTTCGGCACCATCCTATGGTTTGGAAGAAGACTATCCAATAAGCATAATGGGTGTACTGTCCCAATCCTAGGAACACTCGCAATGAGAGAGGGTGAAGATAAAAGACAACCGAATAAACCTTATTCCTATTTCTCCTGAACCAGAATCCATCCCCGAACTGGAACCAGTTCCTTTCGAGTTCGTATATAACCATACGATGGAGTATCCAAATAAACTGTGGATCTTCGTAGTGATACGGAGTGTCCTGGAGAAATACAAAGGTGATGTGGGAGTGGTAACGAAAAATTTTGGTTTGGTCGTGAATATCTGTTGCAATTTACTTTGCCCTCTTACTAATCCCTTGCTTTGTCTGAACTTAATACCTTCTGCACACCATTGTTATGCTAATTGGTTTTCTTCATTCCCTACCGGTCGGCTCCAGCCTAAGGTTTGGAAGAAGACAATCCAATTTGCGTAATAGGTGTACTACCCCTAAACCAAGGAGTACTCGTAACCTGAGAGAGGGTAAAAAGAAAAGACAACTGAATAATCCTATCCGTTTTCTCCAGAACCGGAAACCATCCTCGAATAAATTCTTTCGAGTTCGTATCTAACCATACGATGGTTTTGTCCAATGGAAGTAGACGTTCGTAGTAAAACGGGGTGTCCTGGAGAAAAGGGTATAAGTAGGAGTGGCAATGAGGTTTGCAACTCTGACAATCCAAAAGCCAGTGTTAAAGAAAGTTCGGTCAACTTGGTCACTGAGTCATAGTCTTGGGGTCGGGTCAATGGTCGCTGCCAGAGAGAGAGAGAAAAGAAACACTCAGCGTGCACTCTAACCTAGATCAGAATGGTTACCAATTTATCTAATCTGGAATCCTCCCACTGTACCTCAAATTCTCCTCCAAACCTGAAAGAAGAATTAGTCGGGGTTACCCGAGGAGTAAACTAACTCATCAGTGGGAATCGGGATCCAACTCTCATCGCATGACAACGTGACGGAATCCGCTCACGGTATCACACTCCAGAAGGTATGCGCATATCTGGCAAGTTTCAGTACTTTTGAAACTCCCGATGTGATTTCTGCCCCATGCTCTTATGACCTTGACTAAGGCCAACAAATCATAAGTCACATGTCAAGTTCTACCCGTCATTGTCCAGGTTGATTTGAACCCACCCGTACAAGCCCTTGACTAAGGCCAACAAGGCTATACGACTGTCCCAAACCAACGCATCTATCTATGCAACATATGAATACCCAACAGCTACCAAACACTGTGCCTTGACTAAGGCCAACAAACACAGCTTGAATACTATTGACTACCCATATGAAACGACGGAGGGCTACGAATGGTTTCTGGCGAAAACCTTTAACGTAGTGAACTTGATATCGTTGAAGGAACGGATAGCTTTTTAGAAAATATAGTGACGAAAACCTTTACTAAAGAGGTCACTCCCGGTGAAGGGATCTCGGCTCTTTCCCCGTAGAATGGGGTGCAGGATATTCATAACCGAATATCACTGTGCAAAGCAAAAGTAATCGGCTATAGTGAAGTTAATGCCCTGACGCAAACTTCTGTCCAAGGGGTCACTCCCGGTGAAGGGATCTCGGCCCTTGCCTCGTCGACTGAGGAGCAGGATATTCCAACTGAATACCACGATGCAAAACAAAAGTAAACGTCCTTGCAATAACAGCTTTTGAAAAAGTGTTCCAACAACATCAGATTAGGTTTGTTTTTAACTTTGCATTGATCCGAATCAATGCAGTCCCATCAATTGATCACACCAAAAAGAACGAAAATATACTGATGTACGTATATGCCATCCGCATTCGCCACTGGGTCCCGTCATTACCCGTTAGGTTAGCTAACTAACGACAGAGCGGGGACTGGACTAGCGCGGATGTAAAACATATACAACATCTACTAATATATATACCAATATATTATATTCGCTCAAGGCGTGAATGAAATGCAACATCACAGATAATGAACAGCATCACAGAAACAATACAGATATCTGGGATCCCCGGGTTTCACAGAGCCACTACTGAAACCCGACGTTCCCCTGGTCGTGTGGATAGCCTGTGCAATGAAAACCTAGACCCCTACGGGCGCGGCAAGTCACCCGCCAAAACCTGAAGCGAGGCAGCCCCCTTCAGCTCCGTGAATGGACCACCCAGCACTCCACGGAATCCGGCAACTTGGGCACCCCTCCTGGGTCAACCTGTACCCCCTACGAGTGCGGCGAATAGCCCGCCAATCCCAGAGTGAAGCCCCCTCCGTCTCAATGCCATGAGATGCGGGCTTGTTGCCCTCCAGAACCCGGCTATCCGTGCACCCCTCCGCGGGGCAATCCTAGTACAGAAAGTAAAATATACATACACCGGGTACATCGACCGCAACCAGGTCGTGCCCCAAAATAATAATACAATCAGGCAGTGACGGCAGTCCACATGTCGGACGCTCGCCCCGCAATATCAAATGTACATAATACAACAAAACTGTACTAGCATTGCATCCAGGCTATCCCCCACGACCGATCCGCAACAACACAGCAAATACATAGAACATCAATGTGAAAGTCACGTTCGCAAATCCGTCTAACCGGGCTATAGCAGTTAGACCGGATTTACCGATCGAGTGACATTCACGGTCGCAGATATAATGTAAATACTGTGAAAAATGTGTTTAAAATTTTTCCGATTGATCAAACATTAACAAGTGGGCCCCCAAACAAAACTGTAGCAACCACAGAAAACCTGGGCCCAATTTTAATATTCCAAAAACCACAATTATCACTCAGAAACACACTGCAAACTTTTGGGAGAATGAACAGTCAAACTTGCCGCGGAAGCGCGGCCAAAGTAGGGTTTTGGCCGCCCTTCCGCAGTGCTACAGTGGGTTCATCATACCAAATTTTTACAGTATGCTTAGAATTCCCTGCACATCACTCTGAGACAACCTGAAAAATTTTTGGACTCAAAAAAAAATTCGACAGAAACTGATGTGCAAAGAAATACGGGTTTTCGGGATTTTGTTCGATCGGAAACGTAAAACACATTACACAAAAGCTAGACGAAGTTAATGGCGAGGCTCTGATACCACTGTAAGTGCACGGCGGCGCCCCGGCCGTCAAACCGACGCCGGAATGCGGAAGCGGTGATAAACTTAAATTTTGCGGACTTTGCAAATCGGCACCACCGCGCACTAAACTCCGGATCGAAACCATTAACAAGTCTACGCTACAACAAGATAGGGAATAGAGATATACCGACGATCCAAGTCCTCCGGTCTTCATCTCCACTCCGATCTCCTCGCGGGATCTCCGTCCGTCTCCTCCTCGCCGGAAAGGGCACCACGTCGCCTGTATCTTTTACGGGCTCCCACCTCAATACCGAGGCAACTCGGGCGCGAAGCTGGCGAATCGACGCGTCCAAGATTTGCAGTAGAATGTGTAGTGTCTATGTCTCTTTAGGGTTTTGTTGCCATGGAGGATGGAGGGATCAAGAATGGACTTTTGAATGAAGTGTAGAATATTGCAAGCATGCAAATGAGATATAGATAATTTCCCCCATCCAAAAGAACTCCTCTCTCTTCTCAAAATGGTGTGGCCGGCCATGTAAAGGGTGAGAATGATGATGGAAAAAGAAATCAACCATAAATCAATACAAGAAGGAGAGTGAGTGTAGGAACATAGAAGAGGTGACCACAACCCAAGACAAGAAAACAAAACACCATGCTTTACCCTTTTCAAACCATACCCTTTCATGTCACAAATAAAAACAAAAGCATGATAGCTATCATAATCAATCCTTTATGCAAGAAACCCCCTCCACAAAGATTATTTGCACAATTGCAAATAACCCCCTCCATCGGAAAAGTCCGGCCGGGAAAAAGCAAAGGAAAACCGGCCGGAACGGAATGCAAACTGGCAACTCCAGAAAACTGGTCCCGTAATAAATTACAGGAAAACCCCGATACTGTGCATACACACCCGCATCTGTATTCCGTCCGGATACAAATGCAAAGAGACAAAATCTACACTGTACTAAACTAGGACCGGCTTAAACCAAAGCCGGCTAGTAATATCCGTTCGATCCTGATCCGTGCAATACCGCACGTATCTGATCGAACCCTGCCATATACCTATACGGCTACTAGTACAAACCGTCCGATCCTGATGCGTGCAATACCGCACGTATCTGATCGGACCCTGCCATATCTCCATACGGCCTCTACAGCGTTTCGCCCGAAAGCTGAGTAACTGAAAGTGTGGTGGACTCTAAAGACTCGTCAATACTATGGCTGTGGATTTAACCACTAGCCCGTCAGAGGTATAAGCCAATACGTAACGGGCCACCAGCTATTGACTAAAAGGGACGTCGATGAGCGAACTCATCCTGACACCCTACTGAGCCTGTCAGTGACAATATCCGTGCAGTCCGGTCCGTTCGTCTATGAGTATCGCATGGCGGGCCTAGGGGGTTGGTAAAAGTCAGACCCCCAAAAGCGGTACAAGTCGTGTCGGAGTGTAGCCCAGAACACCCTGAGATACTACTGGAATACCTACCAGTAAATCTCCTTGCCTTGGCCAAGGACTTTGTGTAATGGCTCTCCTAGACACAGCACGACCTCACCCCCAATACCGGGAGAGACGAACCCCTGAAGATACGCTCACTGCCTCCATGTGGCTCGGGACTGTACCCAACTAAAACCTGTTTGCACGACTCCTTTGAGCCGTGGTAGGGTAGTAATCAAAGTACAGTGGGAACTCACACGAGAAAAATGACGATCCCCAGGTCGATGAACTAACCTGCACACATGTCACCAGGGAACTGCCATCTGACGTCTGGTATATGACCAACTAGCATGTTCCCGGCGAGTCCTGTCCGGTGTACTCATAACCCAATGAGCACCTGTATACATCTTAGGTGATCTAACTGACACCAGTGGCTTGTGAGACCGGCCACCGCCCCTCGTCGGGGTCTCGACTGTATACACTAGTCTACTAATGGAGTATCGATGCCCAGTCTCGAAACTCCCACGACTATGGACCTTTTAAGGATAAGCTTATAGACCCCCAGCTCCCACTTATATGATCGCCCTCATACTGCTGGTGGTCAAGCAAGAATCCTAGGGGCTCTATCAACGTGTAATAGCGACGTGTCATGTCACCTAAAGCAGTACACGATGATAAAGGTAAACCAGATAGCAAACTATCATCTCGAGTAAGACTGTTGTACCGGGATTGGTCCTCCCTCAATCATTGCAATCACGTACCTGTGACCTAATAATTGACTCTGAGGGCACTATCTCCAACACTACAACCTTTGTAGATCCGGTCCACCACCTCCTAGGCTCCGTGATGAAGTCCCCTCGCTGTCCAAATCGTATCTTGGGCTCTAGCGTCGGCTTCATCGGAGGAAAAACGGGCTAGGTCATCGACCGAATAATCTTAGAATATGTTAAAAAGTTCGACCGAATATAAATACCCACTTTTTCCCCTGCCGGGAAATTTCCAATTGTTGGTTTTTTCCATAGTTTAACGATGTTCTTAGTAGTGCAAGTAACGCGATGGACCCTCTAGAAGACAACAAACCTTAACTCGATTATGTGACCGTCTTGAACTGCCCTTTGAACCTTCGAGTTTGGGGCAGTACGGCGTGCCACATGTGAGGCGTTGGCTTGACCCTTCTACGGCTGGACCGTTGGTACTGAGGCATGAACTGAATGTTGTTAGACTTATTTCATGTGTTGAGCTGTGTCGGGAAAACTTGGGTGTTCGAATGTTCAATCGGAAAGTTTAACATTTTCTGTTTATCCGGAATGTGATACAACAATTGGAATTCACAAAAGTTATGTGATAACTGAATGAATGTTATAAACATAGCACTTTAGTCTCACTTGATCGGTTGCCACGGAATTTTGATGTGATCAAAAGTCCGTCGCAATCACGTAGTGTACGCGGATACTCGCCGGGTAAACTTAATAGACAGCCTCACTCCATAGCCCCGACCAAGTGACTGTAGGAGAACCCCGTCGCCGAAAGCATCCGTTTGGGTGCTCGCGGTAGCGGTGTTCCGCCTTGGTGCACTTCGTCGACGGTTTCGGGGGTGCGGCCGTCTACTAAAGTTTGCGACGAGCATTCGATCAGAATGTCGGGAATCCTGTTGAATTGCCCGACTTGATATTGAAAAGAGTTTTCGATAATGAGACTAAAATGCGGGGTTTATAATTGTTAGGCATGCGATGTCTAAGTATTTCATTTAGTCAGGCATGCGATGTCTGAGGAGGTTGCGGATTCCAACTGTTGTAGTTTTACACTTTCTTTTCTGTGACCGTAAGTGTAATATGTGATATCGCCGGTTTCGTTGCTATATGTCAACGACAATTGGGATGCGCATATTTACTTACGTTGATGACATGTGATGTTATGTGTTGCTGGATATGTTATATTGGATTGTCGTATTTGAATAGCCGGGGTTTTTTATGTGAGATGAGTGTTTTTCATTTTCATTCATGTAAAAATTTGTATGTAATATTCTTTTATTGTGGCACTTCCAGGTTGCGGATGTTGTCACCACTTGTATATTATTTACTTTTCTGCACTAGGATAGACCCAAGGAGGGGAGCACAAGTAACCGGGTTCTGGGGTCCAGTGGGAGACCAACTCGAGGAGTCGAGTCCGGGTCTCCTAACCCTAGAATTGGTAGGGTTGCTTGCCGCTCTCGTAGGGGTCTAGGGGTGTGGGATTGGCTATTCATCACGACCGTGGAATCCGTGTTTTATACTGGCTTGTATTGAAAACACGGACGTCCTAGTATATCCAATATTTCATATGTTTCTTCTGCTGTGATTTATCTGTGATCATGTGATGTTCTGTGACAGATATTATATATAATATATATGATATATTATATAGACGTTGCTTATGTTTTACACCCGCGCTAGCCCTGCCCCGCTCTGCCGTTAGTTACCTAACCTAACGGTGCAGACAGGACATCGAGGCGAATGCGGATGGCATAAGCATACGTTATATTTATCTGTGATGTTTAGGTGGACTTAAATGATGGGATATTCATTAATGAGATTAATGAAAGAAAATAAACCTAATTGATGTTGTGGAATCGAATTTCAAAATAAAAACAGGTAGCTACAGTTCTTGCTTTGCATTGCGGTGTTCCTTGTAGAACATCCTGCACCTTATTCGATAGGGAAAGGACCGAGATCCCTTCACCGGGAGTGACTCCTTTAGCAATAACTGGCAGATGCTACATCACTCGGTTTGTCTTTTGATAGCTTCTATAGTTTCTGCTTTGCACAGTGATATATATGATATATCCCGCACCTCATTCGACGAGGAAAGGGCCGACGATCCCTTCACCGGGAGTGACCCCTTTAGCAAAACTAGAAAAGCCTCGAAAACACTCCATTTTAAAACCATTTGATTCCGCAACGAGATCAAGTTCAAAGCGTTAAAGGTTTTCACAAAAACCATTCGCAACCCTCCGTCATTTTAGGAAGTAGAGTACTTAGTATTCGTGCTGTGTTTGTTGACCATAGTCAAGGCACAGTGTACGGTAGCTAAGTGATGTTTTCCTACACCGCATATGATGCGATTAGTTAGGACAGCCGCGTGACTTTGTTGACCTTAGTTAAGGGTCATGTGGGTGGGTCTAATTAATCACGAAATGACGGGTAGAACTTGACTAGTACTTATGATTTGTTGACCATAGTTAAGGTCATAGGTGCTGGGGGTAAAAACCTTTATCGGGAGTTTCAAGTGTTGAACTTGCAATGAGATTGCATACCTTCTATATGATAGTTGGATCCCGATACCCACTGCGAGTAATTGTTACTCCTGGGAGAGTTTTGCACTTTGCAATTAGCCGATCAAGTAGGTGTCTAGAAAGGTGTCAACGGGGTTACGCCTCTAGGAAAACGAGGTTTACAGTAATTAGGTCCGTGCGAAAGCACGGGGAACCTCCCTCAAAGTACCGACACTGGCCTGGCTGAAAGATTGGCGAACTTGTAGAGTGTAATTAATCCCGGCTAGTTTTTCCTTTTAGGGTTTGAAGGAAGATTTGATAAAAACAGTGGGAGCCATCCTGATTAGATAAAATACATAACCAATCTAATCTTGCAAGAGCGCACGCTGAGTGTTTTCTTCTCTCTCTCTCCAGGTAGCGACCATATCACGCCTTAATCAAGATAATAATACGGAATATTGACCGAACCCGCTTGTTATACTGAGCTGGGGAACGTTAGTCCCGCTCCAACTTATAATTGTTATAAGACAGAGCAGGAAATTGGGGATTACCAGAATTCCCGTGCCGTCCAAATGAGGAGAGTGCATGATGATGCATCATCTTCGGGTGTGTTCATTACAGAGAACTGTTTCTCAGTATCCTTTACGTCCTGGGTATGTGATACCAGATCAGGATCCCAGATATGTAATCTGTTACATAGGGCTACAGAAAAGTAGGGGACTGAGAACGGGTGATAAGTTTCATGAGGCAGAAAACGGGGCAAGAGTTGCAGCCAAGTCTGTTGGTCACTGTCACCCTGTATTCCAAATACATTGATTCTGAACGAATGTTATTAGATATCGAACCTGATATACAAAATCATATCAGTCTCTTTATTAGTAAAGAAAGGATATAATTTTGTATTCTTGGATAATGTTTTGAACATTTCCTATATCAAAAGTTGATCGGTTCAGGCACGTTATCTAAAAGCATTAACGTTCTAAATCAAACTACAGTTCCTTATATACTGAACACACATAAGAAGAAGAGTTCAGAAATGAACGAATTCTTCTTGAGGCATTGTAGACTAGGTCATATCAATGCGACCCGACTGGCTGAAGTTACATTTAGATGTATATTTAAATCAGTTTGAATTTACATCTTGTGAAACTTGCCAGTCATGTCACAAAGATAAGATGACCATAGCTCTGTTTATTGGAAACAGAGGAAGAGTTGGTAAACTCTTGGGACTGATACATGATGATGTATGTAAGGTCTCCTATCAACACATGCCAGGACTGGTTCTTTATACTTCATTATATTCTCTGATAATCTCTCAAGATTCAGTCATATGTTCCTGTTGAAACATAAGTCCGAACCTTTTGAGGTATTCATAGAATATAAGTTAGAAGTAGAGAACCAATAACCGGGTATAAGTATTATGTCCTTTGATGAGATCAAGGAGGAGAATACTTGTGCATGGAATTCCTGGATTATTCTAAAGGAGAATGAGATTCTCTCTCAGCATTACTCCTCCAAATAACCATAGCACATTGGTGTATCGGGGCGGAGCAATCACACCCTATATGATAAGGTGTGCTCTATGATGAGTACTACTGAGTTACCTGTTTCCTTTTTGGGAGTTATGCGGTTGAGAAGCTGCATACTTATTGAATAGGGTTCGAATCAAATCACTGCCTACCACTTCATATGTGATATGGAAAGGGAAGAGCCCATATCTTAAGTTAGTTAAGATTTGGGGTTGTCCGGCCTATGTCAAAAGAAAAATCCGGACAAGATCGAGGCAAGGTCAGTTCTGTAGAACTGGGAAGGTTCCAGCTATTCGAAACTACAGCTGAAGATTTGACAGAACAAAAGGATTTTATAGTTCCCGACGAACCTCAGCCTCTCCGCCGATCTAGCAGGGTTCCTCACCTGCTTGAGAGATACTTCGGTTTCTCGATGACAGTGGGAGCAAGGATTGCATCATGAGATGATGACCCAACTAGATTCGAGCAGGCCATCAAGAGTAGGGACTCTGTAAGAATGGCTGGATGCTTAGCCATCTGAGATGGAATCCATATACACCAACAAAGTATGGACTTTGGTTGCGATATCTGAAGGGTTAAATCCCCATCAGGAGCAAGTATATCTTGAGAAGATTACTTGGTGTAGATGGACAAGTTGAGACTTTCAAAGCTAGACTTGTTAAAGGTTTTCGTCATCAACCAGGCACGGATAATGATGAAACCTTTTCCAGGGACTATGCTTAAGTCCATCCAGATCCTACTTGCCACGGCTACATACCATGACTACGATATCTGGTGGTTGGGTGCCATGACAACTTTTCTAAATAATGATTTAGAAGAGAATGTCTATAAGAACACAGCCAGAGGGCCTCGTAGACAGTGGGACCAGCGGAAACGTGTGCAAGATGCTTTATAGGATAAAGCAGGCATCGCGGAGTTGGAACATCTGTTTTGATGGATTAGTCAAAGAAGTTGACATCATCAAAATGGTAGATGAACCTTGTATAAACAAAAAGGTAGTAGGGAGTATGGTGACGATCCTCGTAGAGTACGTGGATGACATACTCTTGTTAGGGAAGGAGTTTCCTATGCTACGCTCGATCAATCTCCGCTTATCACAATGATTTTCCATATAGGATCAAAGTGATACCTACTAAATCCTAAGCTTTGGATCTATGAGATAGATCTAATTGGATGTTAGGATACTCACTAGTTGTAGTGAGATGGTATCAATCGATCCTGGGGAGAATCACTGGAAGGGTTCCAGAGTGATAAAGACGACTGAATGTCAGTCACAGGCATTGTCTTTACCCTCAGTAAAGGGACGGTATGTTGGAAGAGTTCCAAGCTAGATACCGTGGCAAACTAGACGATAAAGGCTGGTAACATCGCTATTAAAGATACTACCAAAGAGGCAGTTTGGGTGTATATAGGTTCATAGGATGAACTAGGTTCCTACCATTGTGTGATAATGGAAGTGTGGCTTCGACCCTGGAACCCTGGTCCCATCAGTGACCCAGACATATTCTGAGGCAGCATCACCTGATCATGGAGATAGTTGATCTCCAGGATGATCGAGGTTAGGAGAGTAGACACAGAGGACAACACGGCGGATCCACTCACGAAGGCCTTTTCCCAAAGAGAGACTTTATAGGATGGTTGAGTATTAGATACTACAACCACTGCTACAGATGGCCCTAGTGCAAGTGGGAGATTGTTAGTTATATGTATGCCCTAGAGGCCATTACTGTACATTGGATGTATATTGTAGTGGATGCTGGGACATATATAGGTAGGACTTTCTTGCTCGACATGATAGTACGCTATCTGGTTGCTCTTTATCTTAACGTGTATACCTTCTGTCTCTCTGATTACATGTTGATAAAGCCCTTAGGATGTGTACTCGACTTCCAGGACTATAATGCAGATCATACTAGTGGGGCCTGGGTAGTCAATGAGTACATCCTTCATTGTTCCTAGTCGTGGGAATATCGAGACGGGGCATCGATATTCCAGAGTAGACTAGCGTATATCTTCTCGACCCATGTGATGGGCGATGGATGATCCCATATCCATTGGTGTTTGACATCAGAGATGGTATGCGGGTGCTCAGTGCAGACTGGGTACACTGAACGGACTCGCCGAGAACTCCCAGATGGTATTATACCTCACGTCAGATGGCAGTTCTCTGGTGACACTGGTACAGCTTAGTCTGTTGACCCGAGATCGTCATAGAGTCTTGTGTGTCTCCCACTGTGCTTTGATTTCCATCCTACCACGGCTCTACTGAGTCGTGCAAACAGGTGGTTTTTGGGTACAGTCCCGATTCACATGGAGGCAATGAGCGATAGGAGGGGATTCGTCTCTCCCGGTATTGGGGGTTGATGTTGCGCTATGCTCGACTGGCCATAACAGGAAATCCCTGGCCAGGGTTGCAGTGATATACTGGTAAGAGTTATCAGTAGTTTCACGAATGTTATGGACCCTAAGTCGGCATGACTTATCGAGCTATTGGGGTCTGACGTTTACCACCCCTAGGAGAGATATGCGACATATCAGACGAACAGACCGGACTGTACGGTAAGTGTTACTGGTTGGATTCACAGGAGTGTGAGCGGGCTTGCTCGTCGATCTTCTGATCGCTCAATACCCGGGTGGCCGTTACGTTTAGCAGACCGCTTGCGGCTTGTGGGTGTTTGATATGATCATCATCTGCTGCCGGCGTATTGACGAGTCTTTAGAGTCCTGCACAGAGGTTTCCTGGCTCAAGCGAAACGAAATAGGAGCACATATGGGATATGTGCGGGACCGAGAATAATGCGTGTATGTGATACCGTATTTCATTCTCGTGATGTATGTGTCGAATGGTTGTATGAGATATAACCTGGTTATCGAATCAAGGATTGATTCGATAAGCCGATATATTGGATACTAGCCGGTTATATGCGACATGACCGGATCATTGAATCAAGTGTTGATTTAATGATTTAATGTATAATTATATATTTGATATATTACTTTGCATTAACTGGTATTGGTTCACTTTAAATGGATTTTCTCACTTGGATTGTTCAAGTTGTATATGTGATATACTTTTATGCACAAGATTGTATCATGTTTGATGATACATGCAAGCTTGGGTTGAATGTATCATCAAACATGATACAATCTTGTGCATAAAAGTATATCACATATACAACTTGAACAATCCAAGTGAGAAAATCCATTTAAAGTGAACCAATACCAGTTAATGCAAAGTAATATATCAAATATATAATTATACATTAAATCATTAAATCAACACTTGGTTCAATGATCCGGTCATGTCGCATATAACCGGCTAGTATCCAATGTATCGGCTTATCGAATCAATCCTTGATTCGATAACCAGGTTATATCTCATACAACCATTCGACACATACATCGCGAGAATGAAATATGGTATCACATACACGCATTATTCTCGGTCCCGCACATATCCCATATGTGCTTCTATTTCGTTTCGCTTGAGCCAGGAAACCTCTGTGTAGGACTCTAAAGACTCGTCAATACGCCGGCAGCAGATGATGATCATATCAAACACCCACAAGCCGCAAGCGGTCTGCTAAACGTAACGGCCACCCGGGTATTGAGCGATCAGAAGATCGACGAGCAAGCCCGCTCACACTCCTGTGAGTCCAACCAGTAACACTTACCGTACAGTCCGGTCTGTTCGTCTGATATGTCGCATATCTCGCCTAGGGGTGGTAAACGTCAGACGCCAATAGCTCGATTAGTCATGCCGACGTAGGGTCTATAACATTCGTGAAACTACTGATAACTCTTACCAGTATATCACTATAACCCTGGCCAGGGATTTCCTGTTATGGCCAGTCGAGCATAGCGCAACATCAACCCCCAATACCGGGAGAGACGAATCCCCTCCTATCGCTCATTGCCTCCATGTGAATCGGGACTGTACCCAAAAACCACCTGTTTTCACGACTCAGTAGAGCCGTGGTAGGATGGAAATCAAAGCACAGTGGGAGACACACAAGACTCTATGACGATCTCGGGTCAACAGACTAAGCTGTACCAGTGTCACCAGAGAACTGCCATCTGACGTGAGGTATAATACCATCTGGAAGTTCTCGGCGAGTCCGTTCAGTGTACCCAGTCTGCACTGAGCACCCGCATACCATCTCTGATGTCAAACACCAATGGATATGGGATCATCCATCGCCCATCACATGGGTCGAGAAGATATACGCTAGTCTACTCTGGAATATCGATGCCCCGTCTCGATATTCCCACGACTAGGAACAATGAAGGATGTACTCATTGACTACCCAGGCCCCACTAGTATGATCTGCATTATAGTCCTGGAAGTCGAGTACACATCCTAAGGGCTTTATCAACATGTAATCAGAGAGACAGAAGGTATACACGTTAAGATAAAGAGCAACCAGATAGCGTACTATCATGTCGAGCAAGAAAGTCCTACCTATATATGTCCCAGCATCCACTACAATATACATCCAATGTACAGTAATGGCCTCTAGGGCATACATATAACTAACAGTTTAGTGGAGATTAAGCAAGGTTAGGGTTTGATTAGGGTTAGCTCCTTCTTGCACCATCTAGAAGCTTTCCTTTTTGGCATAAAGAAGATATTATGGTTGATATTTATCCATGACTCATTCTTTAACCTAACCAAACCCTAGCCCTAGTTTATTCTCTACAAAGGTTAAGCTTGTCATCCTTGACCATGGTTCTATGATCAATCATATATTTTTTCTATTATTCATCACAAAAGTATTAACTCTTTTTCATCATCTTCTTCTCTCTTAAGCTTTGAAAAAACTCACTAGATTTTCCTTTTGTGATGATTTCTTGTGAGAAATTGATATAAAAAGATAGCATAAATACCACTCCATCATCCTCATCTAATCTAGCCCATTAGATTAGGGTGTTCACCTCATTAGAGTGAGAGAGCTCGAGTCGTGGATCGCGGCGAAGGGACTTCTACTCGGAGCTTATGAAGCGAAGGAGCGGACAACAAAGGTTGTAATCCCTTACACTTAGTAGTAAAGATGTTTACTTGCAAGTTAAACCCTAATAATCTAGCAAAGATCCCGGCTTTTGGTTGTTCGGCACGTCTAAATTTTTATTCGGGCATGGTTGATGCCTTATGAACCCTCACAAGAGTGCCTAGGAACCCTACAGATATCAATATATGTGTGCACTAGTTTGAAGATATAGTGTGCATGTGCGCATGTATGAAGATATCAATATATACCAATATGCGACAAGTCATGACAATCATCAATGATGTGACAATCTAACGATATGTATAATACGCAGTAATCCTATAGTGCGAGTGTCATGGCAATCACTAACGGTGTGAGTGTAACATACAAATAGTGCTCGTGCAGCTTGAACCGTTAGTGACATTGCAGTGTTCTATGCTAACATTTCTATATGCAACAATAAGGTATCCTACTATAGTCCATATGAACATCTACGACTAAATATCCTAACACGCCCTGACGCTTAACTTCATACGGGCGATTTCCCCGTAGATGTTAAATCTACTCACCTGGTCGTGCGCTACTCGTAGCCGACCACCTGCTTCCCTTTCTTTGCTTCGTCCGTCGTACCCGCCTGCGAACCTAAAATTCACACAAGGAAAATCCACATAAGCAAATATCTCGCAAAACGCGATATCGAACCCAAACGAGAAACTTGTGTCGCGAACCAAACGCGCGTGTGTACGATACGCTAAAACGTGTGTACGTGTCTAAAACTATCCCGACATGCCGCGACACGCTGGATCACAGAACCCACTCACGTATCGCGCGTATCGCGCGAACTAAACGTACTAGAATAGCGATATATCGTCCCAGATTGTCCTACAGAGAGAAACTTGCAAAATTGCACATACCACCGGCCCTAAAAATACAGCAGACTCCAATCCAAGCAAACCCAACCCAATGACTCCCTCATCTGGCCGCAAATTGCAGCCAGAAAGAATAAACCGGCGGCTTCAATGTGGAATGGGGGTCTCGTATTCTGGTGGTGTGGTCAAGGTCTCCCAAGTAGGCTACAGTTAACTCAGATTTTATCTGAAACAAACGGGTCTAAAGCAGATCACAGAAAGGTGAAATTTCACTTTAAAACGCTAAATTTTGCACAAAAAGAAACCCTAAGGTATTTTTGTGAAATCTGGGGTTTATCTAGGTTAAACTAGTCCTAATAACACTTAACTAAGTTAGTCTAACTATTACCAACATCACTTAACCAAAAATCTACACAAATCACCATTACAAGCACAAAATCTCACTTTTATCTCAAACCGAAGCTAATTCTACACAAACTTAGCAAACAAGGAAGTAGGTTTAAGAATTATACCCTAAATGACCATAGGAAGCAGAGGGAAGGAGGAGGAGAGGATGGGAAAAGCTGTTGTGGCTGCTGGAGCTGCTACTGCTGCTGCTGCTGCTGGCTGCTGCTTGTTGCTGATGGTGCTGCTGTTGTTGCTGCTGCTAATGGTGCTGCTGCTGTTGCTTCTAGCAGCTGAGTGTGTGTGTGTGTGTGAGTGAGAGTGAGAGATAAGTGTGAGAATGAGTGTGAGGGAAAACAATACAAGGGTTTTGGAAAATAAAATGGGAGTCAACCCCTCACCCTCTCTCCTCATTAAATGCCAAGCATAGAACAAGCCATCATGGCCTCTCTCTCACCTACACTAGTCAACCCCTAACACTAATTCAATTTAATTTTTAAATAAAAAAAACTAACACACTTAATTAAAACAATGTTAACTTAACAAATGGGTTAGTCCACCATGCGTATCTAAACATGGTTTAACCCGAGACTTAACTCTAGTTAACATGCACAAGTGTGTGCAGTCCAGATAAAATTCTAATAAAATATTCATTAAATAGGATAAAATATTTGTAACTCAATTTGGTAAACTTTTTATTAAAAACAATATATTAAAATATAATTAACCCCTAAACACAACCGAAGGTGTTACAATCTTCCCCCCTTAAAGAAATTCGTCCCCGAATTTAAAAATACAAAGCTACGCATAAAATCAGAGAGATGAGGGAACTTTTTTCGCATCTTGCCCTCGGCCTCCGAAGTGATCTCTTCACCATTCGGGCTGCGCCAAAGCACTTTCACTGATAGCAAGACCTTCGATCGAAGTTTCTTCAATTGCCGCTCCAATATTACGACTGGCTGCTTGGTGAACGAAAGATCGCGCTCGAACTAAATGGTATGGTGCTGAATCAATGTGAGAAAGGTCATGAAGGTAATTGCAAAGTATCGACACGAAAATACTGGGTGAATATTCAATAATCTGGGTGAAAGTGCCAAATTAAAGGCAACGAAACTAACTTAAGGATCTTAAAAAGACTTACTATCCTGGGATAAGCTTCCCAAAACTCAACATGTCATTTATCGGAAAAATCCGTAGGAATACATGATTTGCCACTGCGAACTCGAATCTGCGACCATCTTGGTCGGCATATGACCTCTGTCCGAAATGGAAATTTCTCATTCTGACCTAAAACAGCTGGATCATCTCCGAAGTCTCTAGATAAGCTGGGGTCCAAAAATCCTACAACGCGGAGTTAGAAAAACAGACTGGTGACCGACACGACCTAACCCTTAAACCTAAAGGTTGCCAATTGGAGTGTCTCCTGATAACAGCTATCAAAGGAGAACACTAACAATGGCGAGTGACGATCCCCAACTGCCGACAACAATTAAGATGTATGCACAACTTAACAAGGAACAACTGAGAAAACCGAGTATAACCTGACAACAAGCATCCTAATGGAGTCACACCCTGACTAAACCTGGGTAAACACCGAAATTTGTGGAGACCTGCTCTCATTCCCTCTTCGGAACGGTTAAAGGTTGCAACTCTCTAGCCGGTCTCAGTTGCTCAACCTTAGCACACAACAAGACAGACACCTTGAAATGAATCCCGAGACTTCTCTTTTTCCATCCCTGCCCACCCTTAACTATCTCACAAGCACGTTAAATGTTGGTGGGACTTGAATGAGTACAGAGGATTGACCGATGTGCTGCTCTAGAATTTCACGTCTCTACCCAATAATGTCAGGCACACAAACGCGTCCCTAAACTTAGCACATCCTTGTCATAATCAAGGACTCCGAATCATTACCCAGCCGAATAAGCTCAAGTATCTCTGACGAACGAGCATCGGCGGGCAGTGTCTCGTGAAAGCGATTAAAGAAGAGTGGTCGGGCGCGGCCATGAGCAAGCTGTCCCCTCTGTAGACACGAACTTAAGCTGTACTCAACGATCGCACAAGAACTGTAAATCTACGGAGGACTGTCACAACAATCAAAATCCGCTGCAGGAAGATGTACATTAAACTCTGGTGGTCCGTGAAAAATCTGACACGACTCTCGAACAAGTAGTGTCTCCAATCTCCAATGCAAAACCACCGCGGCCATCTCCAGATCATGAGTGGGATATCCTTCTCGTACTTCCTCCAAATGTAGGGAAGCAAAAGCGATAACTCCATAGTGTCACCTCAGTACACACTTGAGCCCTACTCACGAACCATCACAGTTAAACCACAAAGTCGCCCGAACCAAAAAGCAAAGAAAGAACTGATGCAGTTGTTAACCGAATCTTCAACTGCTGAAACTCCATACAAAAGCCTCAGTCCAAAGAAAAGAAACCTTCATTCCGGTCAATTCAGTGAACGGTGCAGCACTACACTAGCAATCATGCACGAAACGGCGGTAAAAACCTGCTAAGCCCAAAATCTGTGGACCTCCGTACTGCTCACAAGTCTGGGCCTAAGCTGTATGGCCACGATCTTCCTCGGAACCATACAAAACCGTCTCCCGGTAACTACAAGACCTAGGAGTCACACAAACAAGCCTGAAGGGACACTCCGAGAATATAGCAAACCGCTGGGGCTCTCCCAGTATCTGCAAAACAGATCCTCAAGTGCTACTCCTATCCCTCAAGACACATTAAATAGACCAGGATGTCGTAAATAACACAACAATAACTGGTCGAGGAACGGCCTGAAGAAATCCGGTTCATCACATCTATGAATGCTGCTAGGGCATTGGTGAATCCAATGACACACTAAAACACACAAGCCCGTAGCATGCACAAGGCAGTCTTCGGAATGTCATCACTCCGAACCCGCAACAATGATGACCTGATCCCAAACAAACTTAGACAAAGTCTCGCACTCTGACGCTGATCGAAGAAATCGTCAATGCAAGGTACATGATACCTATCCGCACCGTACGCCGGTTCAATTGATGATCCATCAATACACAACCTCAATCTGTCGTCTTTCTCCTTAACGAACAGAAATAGGAGCTTCCTAATGAGAAACACTCAGATGCACAAAAGTCCCCCAACAAACAACTCTGCAGCAGATCCTTAAGCTCCTTAAGCTTCGCCGGCTCATCTGGAACAACGTTGGAAAACTCTCGCATGAAAGAAAACCGGCCCAACAAACCAACTGTGGATACGATATCACAAATGAACACCATGAATCCACGACATCTCCTCAAAAGCCGACTAGCGAAAAAGGCTAAATTCAAGCTGTGAGAGGCGGCACAACTATCCACCTGCACAACAAGAACTGACTCGCCAGGGAAAGGGAAACCTAATTGTTTCCTCACGGTAGTCCACAATGCCTAGCACGTAGCTAACCAGTCCGTACCCAGGAGAACGCCAAGTCCAACATCTCTAGGAGGATCAAAATGACAGACGAATCTCTATCTCCTATCCGATTGGAACACGACCGAATTACGTGTCGCGCAACAAAAGAATCGCTGACAGAAGTTAACACAACAAACGGCTGATCTACCTAACACGACTCTCGTCCTAAACTCGGCACGAAGTGTGGAAACATACGAGTGCATGGATCCGGATCAAAAAATACGTATGCAGCAAAAGTACATACTGAAAGAGTACATGACACCACAGCATTGGATGCCTACGCATCCTGATGAGTAGAAGTGAAAACTTGTGCCTGCCCTTCACCTGCGACTGACCGAACTCCTCCTCTACTAGCCTGACCCCTCTGCGCGAACCTTCCGCGTCCACGACGTCTCAGAATACGACCCTGACGTGGCGCTAAGGAACAATGCCTGACGAAGTGTCGAAGGCTTCCGCATCGAAAACATCCACGCGCTGACTGTTGACCTTCCTGGGGATGAGAGCCAAACGACTGTCCTCGTCCTAAGCCTCTGCTATGGGCTGGTACACCAG
This sequence comes from Agapanthus africanus, assembly GCA_030015575.1. Lineage (NCBI taxonomy): Eukaryota > Viridiplantae > Streptophyta > Magnoliopsida > Asparagales > Amaryllidaceae > Agapanthus > Agapanthus africanus. Next base: position 339,183,597 of record CM057341.1, on the reverse strand, counting down.
TACGATTCCTCAACTATTCCGGAACTCTCACGGTCTCTGGAAGACGTGTCTGGTAAACTGGGGCTGCCTCTACCGGTGCTATGTAGGTGACGGAATACTGCATGATGATCGCAAGGAACAACTGGGTAACAAGGTTGACAACCTCCTGTCGCTGCGCTCGAACGGCCTCCACCAATGAGCTCATCGTCTGGCGCAAGCCTTGCATCTCTGCCATTAATCTAGCGATCTGATCTGTCGTAGGAGGAACACTCTGCTCTGGTACAACAGGGGAACTACCCGGATCAGTCCTCGTCTCAGATGAATCAACTCGAATCTCAGCTCTCGTGGCTGCTCTCTGCGCCCTTGTAGTCCTTGGTGGCATAATGGCTGAAAGAAAATAGGATTCGATGAGGATACGGAAATCGAATCACAAGGATGTATACAATCATGAAGGAATTTCAATCAATAAGTCATAAGGTCTCTTAGGCGGAGTACCGTGTCGTGAGTATGCCGTGGAACATACGCACGCTATGCCACTCTGCTGCAGCTACCTACTCCATCATACCAGGATCATCCTATACTCTGAAGGTAAAACCTACGCTCTGATACCAACCTTGTCACGACCCAAAGTTTGGCCCATGACCGGCACTTAATCACGTAACGTCTACAGGCGTAACGCGACTAAGTAAGCCGAAACCCAGAAATCAAACCAGTAATAGTATAGAGTGTCTAAACATTTAATAAGAACATTTGCCAAACTGCTAAGAAAACTTCAAGTAGACAATCACCATGATAATAATATACGACGCCGTAGCGAAGAAATGAGCAATAAATGGAAAACATCACATATGATAAGAACTGCATAAGTAAAGTCGGCTCACAACGTGCTCGACACCAGAGTACAAAATAATATACATCGTCCTCACAACTGGTCTCTAAGTCAATACATAAGTGGTAGATGGAGAGTACTAGATACAACAATGTACATAACTGAAAGATAAACAGATACCGCACAAAACCCACCTATCAGCAAAAGAGCTAGCATGCCAACTGTAGGGGTATCTGTGTCAAAAGATGCAAGAAAGCAGCCTGCCGCGACTACTCCAAAGGGCAACCTGCAAACACTGTAGCATAACGGGGGTGAGTTTCCAACTTGTGAGTAGTAGATAATATATAAAGGTAATCGCGAGTATGCACGTGTTGCGATACTCTAACCTATGCCAACAGATAACATCTATATGATGAACTATATGAGCAGTAATCATGCATCAAGTACGATCTAACAACATCTATAAATGATAAGCAGGGTATGCAATAATCGTGCATAGCATGTGAAATCTAATGACATCTATATAGGTTGAGCAGGGTATGCAATAATCGTGCATGGCAATGCAATCTAACAACCCTATATAGAATGAGCAGGGTAGGCAATGATCGTGCATAGCATGTGTACTCTATCAGGTACAACAGATACAGGATGAGATATAAAATACTGAATGCTGAGCATGGGAATAATAATATCTAAACGGAATATCAACGTGGAAAATAATCGGTGTCCATCCATATGCCCAAATCCTGTAAGTCTCATAGAATCATGGGTGCCAAGCATCGGCACACTAAAATATCATGAATCGTCGTGTCTAGCATCGACACGCAAATCCTCAAGTATCGGGCTCCGTCTGCGGAATCGTCCCTCGGCCCCGGCAGTACGGATCGGCCCGTATCCATCTCTCATCACTGGTCAGTATCCTCCGGATAACCGCCAGATCGAACCAATCACAGGTGTTCCCCTCCGAACGGCGGTCGAGACATGGACGTCTTGCCTGAGATTCGGGGCAGATGCTATTTGGTTTTATCCTTCCACCTCTCCGAATATGCCAAGTTGATTTATGGCACCGTGTATCGGAGGTTTAGACGGATGCGACCGATGTAGCAGACTTCGTCAGATTCCCCCTCGCTTGAGGAGTTTTTGATTGTGGGGACGCTCTTCCCTGCAGGCGCAAGCCCCTGCAGTTAATTACGCTACCGCATCGCGGTAACAACTTTCTCCTTCTCCATAATTTCACTTCGTGTCGTGGGTGTTTGGTTTGTTTGTGGTTGCCCATGGATTGTATACGGAAACTAATTTATGTCGTTGCCCGTAGGACGTGGATTAGTCCAAATCCGCATTTTGTTAGATTTGGGTTTGGGATTTTGGTTTAAGGATACGTTAGCCATATTTGAGGCTAAGATCAACTTAAACGTTTGTTAAGGATACGTTAGTCTAATTTGAGACTAAGATCAACTTAACGGGATCGTTTAGATCCGAAAAAAGAGCATTTGGGCTCTATTGTTCCAGTTTAGGGACATAGTGGTCCATTGAATGTATGGCCGTCGGGACCCGTCACCTCTCTGACGACATTGAAGGATTACAACGACAGATGTCAGAGGAGTTCAGAGATGTACCCTTGAACCAAAGTTGGTTGGGAGGTTTATCGTTCCCATTTTGATTGGGACGCATTAGTCCATGAGTTTAAGGACGCATTACTCCGTGAGTTTAAGGACGAATTAGTCCATGAGTTTAAGGACGCATAAGTCCGTGAGTTTAAGGACGCATTAGTCCGTGAGTTTAAGGACGCATTAGTCCGTGAGTTTAAGGACGCATTAGTCCGTGAGTGTAAGGACGCATTAGTCCGTCAGTTTAAGGACGCATTAGTCCGTGAGTTCAATGACGCATTAGTCCGTGAGTTTAATGACGCATTGGTCCATGAGTTTAAGGACGCATTGGTCCATGAGTTTAAGGACGCATTGGTCCGGGAGTTTAAGGACACATTGGTCCGTGAGTTTAAGGACGCATTAGTCCGTGAGTTCATTGACTCAAATCTTGACTCTTAAGAGATATAGTTCCAAACCCTTAACTCCATGAGCCGCATCCTTCTATCTCTTTATTTCTTACTCTGGCGTGAAGTAGTTTATATGCTCATGAGTAAGTTCTCCATTTCAGTGGCATGTATCTTTGGCAAGTATGGCTCATAGATGGTCCATCTTGACTTCTTTACAGGGCAGTGATGGCTTAGGAGACAGGGGTAGAATCTGCCACCTAAGTCTTTTCAACTTTACGAGCCGTGAGGGTCTCATAAAGACTTTTCTCCCTACGAGTCGTAAGGATCTCGTAGGTGTATTTTCTCCTTAGGAGTCGTGAGGATTCCTAAGTGTGTTTTCTCTTATAAGTCGTAAGGATCCTATAATAGAGTTTTCCCTCTTACGAGTCGAGAGGACCCGTAAGCGGTTGTTTCCCTCCTTGTCGAGATTCGACTTTGGAGAGTGTGACCCGTGGATAGTATGCAAGAGACCATTTTGGGCCGACTTGCAAGGTCCTAGTGCTTAGGAAACAGGTTTTTTAATCCCTACTGCCTAAGGCTTTATCTCACGAGTCGAGACGAATCGAGAAGTTCTCGCAAAGACATCAATTTCCTTACGAGTCGAAACGGATCGAGCAGATCTCGCAAGAATATCCTAACGTCACAGTTAACCTCTGCTCTTTACGACAGAGGTCCGTTAGGGTCTGCGGTACTATGGTTTTGCCCGTCGTACCGTCGCATTGGACGATATATCCCTCGATAGGCAATCGTGCTGTTCGAGTAGCCCTGCGACTGCCATGTCTCTGATCCCTTCGGGGGCTGGACAAGACGTCTTCAAGCAATCCTCCTAGGCAGTTTGACCGTCGGAAGAGCAAGCGTTAGGAATTTTGCCATGCCGCTTTTTACATGAGGTTAGGCTCATTTTGGATAGCCCCAATGAGTCATAACCACTCCGCGCTGGTGTGGAATGATCTCCGATAGTCTTTCAGACTTTATATGACTTGCCGTTAAGACCCTGAAGCTAGGAATTTGGCCTTCACTTCGTTTTGCTGGCATTGCGTCTGCTGTATCGAGACGAATGTCGTGGTGGTGATTACTCCGTGTTTGTGCGAGATGATCTCCGATTGTCTTTCTGGTTTTATATGACTTGCCGTTAAGACCCTGAAGCTAGGAATTTGGCCTTTGCTTTGTTTGCTGCATTGCGTCTGCTGTATCGAGACGAATGTCGCGATTGTCTCTGGGTTGCTGATGAACCATCAAGGTTTGGAAATGGGGATTTTGCCGTGGCTCCTTTTGGTGATGTTGCGTCTGGTGTATCAAGACGAATGTCGAGGTGGTGACCACTCCGCTCTTGTGCGAGATGATCTCCGATAGTCTTTCAGGCTTTATATGACTTGCCGTTAAGACCCTGAAGTTAGGAATTTGGCCTTCACTTCGTTTGCTGGCATTACGTCTGCTGTATCGAGACGAATGTCGAGGTGGTGATTACTCCGCGTTTGTGCGAGATGATCTCCGATTGTCTTTCAGGCTTTATATGACTTGCCGTTAAGACCCTGAAGCTAGGAATTTGGCCTTTGCTTCGTTTGCTGCATTGCGTCTGCTGTATCGAGACGAATGTCGTGGTTGTCTCTAGGTTGCTGGTGAACCGTCGAGGTCTGGAACCAGGGATTTTGCCGTGACTCCTTTCGGTGATATTGTGTCTGCTATGTCGAGACGAACGTCGAGGTGGTGACCACTCCACACTGGTGCCAGATAATCTCCGATTGTCTTTCCGGTTTTATATGACTTGCCGTTAAGACCCTGAAGCTAGGAATTTGGCCTTTGCTTCGTTTGCTGGCATTGCGTCGTCTGTATCGAGACGAATGTCGCGGTGGTCTCTAGGTTGCTGGTGAACCGTCGAGTTCTGGAACTAGCGATTTTGCCGTGGCTCCGTTTGGTGATGTTGCGTCTGCTGTATCGAGACGAACGTCGAGGTGGTGACCACTCCACACTGGTGCGAGATGACCTCCGATTGTCTTTCCGGTTTTATATGACTTACCGTTAAGACCCTGAAGCTAGGAATTTGGCATTTGCTTCGTTTGCTGGCATAGCGTCTGCTGTATCGAGACGAATGTCGCGGTGGTGATCACTCCATGTTCGTGTGAGATGATCTCTGATTGTCTTTCCGGTTTTATATGACTTACCGTCAAGACGTTGAAGCTAGGAATTTGGCCTTTTGCTTCGTTTGCTGGCATCGCGTCTGCTGTATCGAGACGAATGTCGCGGTGGTGATCACTCCATGTTGGTGTGAGATGATCTCTCATTGTCTTTCCGGTTCTATATGACTTACCGTCAAGACGTTGCAGCTAGGAATTTGGCTTTCGCTTCGTTTGCTTTGCCGCGTCCGAATCCTGTTGGAGGAAGGGCGATGTAGTGACATCTCGTCTGTTGTATTGAGACGGTCGTCGAGGTGGTGACCACTCCGCGCTGGTGCGAGATGATCTTCGATAGTCTTTCAGGTTTTATATGAGTTACCGTCAAGACCCTGAAGCTAGGAATTTGGCCTTTGCTTCGTTTACTTTGACCGCGGGGTCTTTTGTTTACGTTGTGTCTACATCCTGCTGGACTGCGAAGGAACGCCGCTGTTAACATTGCGTCTGCTGTAACGAGACGAATGTTGAGGTGGAGCTAGGATTTCGCCGTCACTCCGCTTTGCTGACCATGGGGTCTTTCGTTGAAGTTGTATCTGCATCCTGCTGGACTGCGAAGGAACGCCGTTGTTGACATTGCGTCTGCTGTATCGAGACGAATGGTGAGGTGGAGCTGGGATTTTGCCGTCACTCCGCTTTGTTTCGGCCATGAGGTCTTTTGTTGACGTTGCATCTGCATCCTGCTGGACTGCGGAGGAACGCCGTCGTTGACATCTCGTCTGCTGTATCGATAGGAATGCTGAGGTAGAACTGGGATTTTGCCGTCACACCGCTTTGTTTCGACCACGGGGTCTTTCGTTGACGTTGCATATGCATCCTGCTTGACTGCGGAGGAACACCGTAGTTGACATCTCATCTGCTGTATCGAGACGAATGGTGAGGTGGAGCTGGGATTTTGTCGTCACTCCGCTTTGTTTCGACCATGGGGTGTTTCGTTGACGTTGCATCTGCATCCTGCTGGACTGCGGAGGAACGCCGTCGTTGACATCTCGTCTGCTGTATCGAGATGAATGGTGAGGTGGAGCTGGGATTTTGCCGTCACTCCGCTTTGTTTTGACCATGGGGTATTTCGTTGACGTTGCATTCGCATCCTGCTGGACTGCGGAGGAACGCCGTCGTTGACATCTCGTCTGCCGTAACGAGACGAATGCTGAGATGGTCTCTAGGTTGTCTGTGAACCATCGAGATTTGGAACTAAGGACTATGTCATGGCTCCGTTTGATGGTGTAACATCTGTGTCCTGCTGGAATGAGGAGGCATACCGTTGTTGGTCTCCAGGCTGTAGATGTGGCCATTGAGATTTGGAACCAGGGACTTTGCCATTGCTCCGTTTCGTTGCGACTCTGAGGTTGATTGTTGACGTCATGTCTGCATCTGGTTGGAGTGAGGAGAAACGCCGTTGGTGATCTCTAAGTTGTCGATATTGACGTCGAGGCCCTGAAGCCAGGGATCTTCCTTCACTTTGTTTGTTGACACTGTGACTGCAATATTGCGACGAATGTCGAGATGGTCTCTAGGTTGTCTATGAACCGTCGAGCTTTGGCTTCGCTTTCTGGTGGAGCCTGTTGGGAAGGTATGGTTCCCTCTTTATTTGTGTCCCTGGATTGTATATAGGGATTGATGTGAATCGCCTGTAGGGCAAAAAGTTTCATTCTTTCATCATTTTTTTTATTCTTTCCGCGATGCTCTATCATTTCAGCTTTTATATCGCGAAGGTCGCGATTGCCCCATCATTTCGGCTATTTTTCGCGGTGCCCAATCATTTCGGCTATTTATTTTATTTTTACTCGCTGTTTTTTATTGCGAGTTGCTCAATCATTTCGGCTATTTTGCATGCATACATTTTTTTACTTGCTGATTTTTATTTGCAAGTTGCCCCATCATTTCGGCTATTTCGTATGCATGTATGCCTCACTGATTTTTTTTTATCGCGAGTGTTGAACTTGGAATCTGACGCCAATCTCAGCATCAGTATCGCTACAACTGGAATATTGCCAGGAGCGAATCATCATTTTCCATGAAAGGGCTTGGAATTTGATACCGGTTTAGGCATCAGTATCGCTACAACTGGATGTTGCCAGGAGCGAATCATCATTTGCCTCTATCGATGTTGAACAAAGGTGGCTTAGTAAACAGGGTTAGGATCCTGTCGACCATGGATTTTGACTTCATGAGCCGTAAGGGTCTCACAAAGGTATTTCTCCCTACAAGTCGTGAGGATCTCGTAGGTGTGTTTTCTCCTTAGGAATCGTGAGGATTCCTAAGTGCATGTTCCCCTGTAAGTCGTAAGGATCTTACAAAAGGGTTTTCTCCTTATAAGTCGAGAGGACTTACAACGGTTGTTCACCATATGGACATATCCCCAGTCACGGGTGGGACTTTGTTAGGGAAATGTTTATTCGTGCCCGTGGATTGTATACAAGGGCCAGTATTGAGCCGCTTGTAGGGCAGTATCAGAGGTTGTGGGGGGTTGCTTAAGCACCGGTTTAGGTCTCTGTAACTTAAGACTTTCAAATCTTATGAGCCGTGAGGGTCCCATAAGAGAGTTCTCCTTACGAGTCGTGAGGATCCCGCAAGTGTATTTTCTCCTTAGGAATCGTAGGGATCCCTAAGTGTGTTTCTCCCTTGTGAGTCGTAAGGATCTCACGCGGGTGGTTTCTCCTCACAAGGTCGTGAGGACCCCATAAGTGTTTTTAACGAGGTTACGCCCTTTCGGGTTTTCACAAACACTCGCCGGTAGCCCTGCTGTTTTTACTCACGAAGCACTTTCGGGTTTTCATCCGCGCCCATTTTGCTTATGGACATATCATTTTTTTTTCTTTTTTTTTTACTCTTTTTATTCTTTTTTTTTTTCTAACGAGGTCGCGCCCTTCCGGGTTTTCACGAACACTCGGCGGTAGCCCTGCTGTTTTTACTCACGGAGCCCTTTCGGGTTTTCATCCGTGCCCATTTCGCTTATGGACATACCGTTTTTTTAAATTTTTTATTTTATTTCTTTTTTTATATTCATCTCGTCAGCCTGAGGATGCTGCGGTAGTAGTTTGAGGACGTTTCGGTCCGCAGCTAGTTTTAGGACATTGCGGTCCACTGTTAGTTTAAGGACGTTTCGGTCCGCAGCCAGTTTTAGTACATAGTGGTCCATCGTCGCCGTATTTGAGGCGAATCTCTAGTTTACTGACTTTTCGGTCTATGAGACTTTCCCTATGAATGAGCATGATGCCCCCGGTATATCTATCTTTCTCGGAGCATGTGGTTGTGGCGGGCTCACCTTCCAGTTTTCGGACAGCGCGAACATGCCCTGTTGGTATTGTTCTTCAACCCAGCTTTTGAAGACGTAGCAGTTTTCGGTCGAATGGCCCAATACTTGGTGGTAAGGGCAGTAATTAGGATTGTTGACACCATTCAGTTGTAGCTGGTGTTTCGGCTCCGGTAGAATGATAAGCCTGTTGCGCACTGCTAGTTCGAACAGCCTCCTTGTTTCATCCCGGGGAAATGAGTAAGGACGTTTCAACTTTTCATAGAGGGGTTGTAGCTTGTTGCTTTGGTGAACAACCGGTCTAGGGTCACTCAATTGTTGTTGAGCGTTGGCGACGAAGGCCGTTTTTCCCTTCCCTTTATCGTTTTTGTCCGATCCATTATTTGCGGGTCCGAAACTCTTTCCGGGTAGCGTGCGACTGCACGGCTGAATGTTCTCGCAACTCCTCAATTCTTTCGTTTTAGAGATAGATTCCTTGAAGAGAGGGCCGAGGGCTATTTTTTCGTCGGAGTCGCTCCTGAAGGTGAGAACTCGCGATCCCCCGGGATCAACCCTATGACAATTGCCGGCAATTCTTTTATGCTCATCTGTCGCATTTTTCCGCTGTCTACGAGCTTCCCGCTTTGTTCTGTTGAAGTGTTGTCTCTGAGCGACATACCCTTGCCACCAACACTTAAAGGAGTCGCAGTCTTCAGTAGGATGTGCGATTTTCTGATGATACAAGCAGTAATTAGGATGCATCTCTACTCCACCGAGAGTGTTTTCTTCAGAGGGTGGTAGCTTCATTCCCATTGATATGGCCTTAGCAAACCTTTTCCTCGTCTTGAATTTGTTTTTATCGGTAGCAAATGTCTTTTGATTTGACGGCAGTGCCTCGACTCTTTTGTCTAGTCACCGGCGTTTGGCTCCTTCCAATATGGCCATCTCGTGCTCCTGTTTGGCTTTACTTTTCAGACGGATCTCATTTAGGAAGGCATCGATCATCTCGTCTGACGGCCACAGAAGTTCTGGTTCAGGACCCGCCCTTGGTTTCTCGGTGCAAGGAGCCTCTTCATCATCTATCAATGAGTGAGAGATCACACGACAACTCGCTACGTAGTCCTCGGATTCATCTGATGAGTCTTCTCCATCGTTTTCGTCCTCAACAAAAGAACAAGCTGCCCCCGGCGTGTTTGTCTTCTTTGGAGTGTGCGGCTGTGGAGGGTTTACTTTCCACTTTTCAGATAGCGCGAACTTGCCTTGTAGGTACTTATCCTCGATCCATCCCTTAAAGACCAAACAATCCTCAATCGGGTGACTTACCGTTTGGTGGTAAGGGCAATAATTGGGATTATTGAGATCGCCTGGCTGCAACAGACGTTTTGGACTCGGCAGATTGATGAGTCTGTTGCGCACTGCCAGTTCGAACAGCTTCTTTGCTTTATTCTGATGAAACGAGTAAGGACGTCCCAGTCTCTCTTCGAGGGATGGGCGTGGTCGCACATTGTTTTGGCGAACAACCGTCTTTGAGTTGCTCGGCTGTTGTTGAGTATTGGCGACGACGATCGCTTTACCTTTCCCCATTTCGCTTCGGGAGTCCGGCTTTGGAGGAGTTGATCTGGGACCTATTTGATCCATCTGGGCTAGCTTATCAATCAAGGCCTGGAAAGTCGTCGGCTTAAAAAACATCATAAACTGGGAAATGGTGTAGGGTTACTAGGCACACTAATGAGGCTCTACAAGGCATCGACCATGCCGGATTAAAATTTTTAGGTGCGTAACAACCCTAAGCAAGATCGTTAACTAGAGATTGGGCGAGACATAAATCTAGTAGATAACAATTATCACTAAGGGAAGGGACTACAACCTTTGTAGATCCGGTCCTCCACTTCTTTAGCTCCGTGTTGACTTCCCTCCACTGCGATCATCGGAATCCTGGACTCTAGTGATGGTTTCATCGGAGAAATAATCGGGCTAGGTCGTTGACTTCGAGGCCGAAGATGATCTACGTCGGGGAGACTCAAACTCAAGCTATTCCTTCACTTGGTCAAAAACTTTATGAAGAGAACACCCTATACTACATGGCAAGTAGTAGAAGATAAAGAAATAGGAAGTGGGTTCACTTTAGAATTGGATTTCTCACTCTTTTTCTCATGGCACCATTGGAGCTAGCAAGCTTTTGTGGAGCTTGATGATGAAAAAGAAGAAGAAAAGAATCAATAGAATAAAATGAAACTTATCCTTTTAATTATGGCACCATGGTTGAGTTAAGCTCTCATGCTTAACTCATGTAGAGAATTAACCAAAGCATTAGGTTAATGGTTGGGTTATCTAATATCCTAAGGAAATGACAAAAGATATGACTTTGTCAAAGTTTCTTCAAGCTTCATGAAGCTTGATAACTTTGACCAAAGTCTCACTCCTTTGTTATTTGTTAGGAAAATAGTAAACCCTAATTTAACCTTGATTTGGTATAAGTCTCATACACACAACTTGTTTGTATCATCAAGCATGATACAAACTTGTACACTTGCATATATCACATATAAACAATGTGCACATTCAAGTGAGAAAATCAATCTTAAGTGAACCAATACTACTTAATGTAAAGTAATATATCAAATATATAATTATACATTAAATCATTAAATCAACACTTGATTTAACGATCCGGTCATATTGCATACAACCGACTAATATCAATAGTAACAACTTATCGAATCAACACTTGATCCGATAACCCGGCTATATCGCATACAACCGATTAATGTCACAAATCGCGAGAATAGAATACAGTATCACATACTGGTATTATTCTCAGTCCCGCACATATCTCATATGAGCTCCTATTTCATTTCGCTTGAGCCAGGAAACCCCTGTGTAGGACTCTAAAGACTCGTCAATACGCCGGCAGTAGGTGATGATCATATCAAACACCCACAAGCCGCAAGCGGTCTGCTAAACGTAACGGCCACCCGGGTATTGAGCGATCAGAAGATCAACGAGCAAGCCCGCTCACAATCCTGTGAATCCAATCAGTAACACTACCGTACAGTCCGGTCTGTTCGTCTGATATGTCGCATATCTCGCCTAGGGGTGGTAAACGTCAGACCCCAATAACTCGATAAGTCGTGTCGATATGAGGCTCATAACGGGTCGAGAAACTACTGGTAACACTTACCAGTAAATCCCTAAAACAGGCTTGGCCAAGGACTTCCTGTTATAGCCAATCGAGCACAGCGCAACATCAACTCCCTATACCGGGAGAGACGAAACCCCTCCTATCACTCATTGCCTCCATGTGATTCGGGACTGTACCCAAAAACCACCGTTTTGCACGTCCTCTTGGACGTGGTAAGGTAGAAATCAAAGCACAGTGGGAATCACACAAGACTCTATGATGATCTCGGGTATACAGACTAACCTGTACCAGTGTCACCAGAGAACTGCCATCTGACGTACGGTATAATACCATCTAGGAGTTCTCGGAGAGTCCGTCCAGTGTACCCAGTCTCCACTGAGCACCCGTATATCATCTCTGATGTCAAACACCAATGGATATGGGATCATCCATCGCCAATCTATATGGGTCGAGAAGCTACACGCTAGTCTACTCTGGTATATCGATGCCCCGTCTCGATACACCCATGACTTGGGACATTGAAGGATGTACTTATGGACTACCATGTCCCCACTAGTATGATCCGCATCATAGTCCAGGTAGTCAAGTACACATCCTAAGGGCTTTACCAACATGTAACAGAGAGACAATCAGTGTACACGTTAAGGTAAAGAGTAACCAGCTAGCATACTATCATATCGAGCAAGAAAATCATCCCTATATATGTCCAAGCATCCACTACAATATACATCCTATGTATAGTAATGGCCTCTAGGACATACATATAACTAACAAATGGTCGCTTGCGGATCAAGAGTGCCCACAAACATGCCTACCGCAGGTGCCTCTTCAATGCATTGTTCGCACTTCGACCATAGATTCCGCCAACGCGTTGCGTATTAAACCCACGTCTCGCCTGGCCTTACCCTGGAATTAATCAGTGTTGTTATCGGGGTGCGTTCATTAGCGCTCGCGAATCTTCGTGTAAACAGTATTTCCATCTCTGCAAATGTTTTGACAGAGTCGTTAGGTAGCTCTGAATACCATTCGAAGGTCGTTTCCGCTAAGTTGCCGACGAATTGGCGAAGTAAGAGTTTATCATCGCCTCCAGTGTTGCCGCAAAGAGCCCTGAATTGAGCGACATGCTGATGTAGATTCCCCGTCCCTTTATATACATGGAACTTAGGGATTGTATATCCCGGCGGGTAACTTATTCGGTCATACCAACTCGGGTACGGTCGCCCAATTTTGACGACTTGGTTGGCCGCTTCATTCGCCTGGTGAGCTCGTATTTGCTGAGCTATATAGTCATCCAGAGCGGCCTTGGAAATGGTTTCCTCTTTGGCTGCTGAAAGAGCCGGAGGTGGATTTGATGTTTCTCCTCTGTCGTTTTCAAGGATAATTGGAGGGTTTTCGGCTGGAGGGTCCGGCTGTAACACCATCCCTACTATATTTTGGAAGAGGAGCGCCATTTGTTTTATGTTGGCCGCTTGCTCTGCGGCTTCTTTGTCCTTCTTTTCGAGGACTCTGCGTAAGAAGTCAGCGTCGGTTTCTTGTTCGTGACGCTGTTCTGATGATGTCTCCGATCTTTCTTTTGGCCCGGTGAGTGCGGCCATTGTAGTCAGCATCTCTTGAAGCTTCTGTTGTTGCTCTTGGGCTTTCATCACGGATCGGGTGAGTGGTCGGTGACCTGTCGAAGCACGGCTTTCCTCCTTTCCAGAAGCCATATAAACGGTGTTCACCACCATGCCCCTAGACTTGGGGCATTTAGATTCAGTGTCTTTGCAATTTGCCAAAGACACAGGGATCTTCTCCGGCCACCTTCTTCTGTGAGCGGTCAAAGCTGAGGGGACCGTTTCTTTGGTCACCCAGGTGGTCGTCGTCTTACGTTGCTTGACAGGGGGATTTTCTTCCTGCCGGACCTTCATCTTTTTCTGTCGATGAGAAAAATTCGGATCAATCACTGATTTTCGGACCCGTCGCCAAGTCTTGTAGATCCTGGAATACATACGTTGAGGAGACTGCTCCGGCTTTTCTGGTTTTGCTTCCACGACGGCCTCTACCGGTGGAGGAGATCTTTTGAGCACCGCAGTTGGCGAATTTCTGCGTACCTTGTTCATGTTAGTTATATGTATGCCCTAGAGGCCATTACTGTACATACGATGTATATTGTAGTGGATGCTGGGACGTATATAGGGAAGACTTTCTTGCTCGACATGATAGTATGCTATCTGGTTGTACTTTATCTTAACATGTACTCTGATTGTCTCTAATACATGTTGATAAAGCTCTTAGGATATGTACTCGACTACTGGGACTATGATGAGATCATACTAGTGGGGCCACGGTAGTCGACGAGTACATCCTATAACTGTTCCTAGTCGAGGGTGTGTCGAGACAGGGCATCGATGCACCAGAGTAGACTAGCGTATACACATCTTGACCCATATGATGGGCGATGGATGATCCCATATCTATCGGTGTATGACATCAAGGATGGTGTACGGGTGCTCAGTGGAGACTGGGTACACTGGACAGACTCGCCTAGAACTCCAAGATGGTATTATACCTTACGTCAGATGGCAGTTCTCTGGTGACACTGGTACAGAGTAGTCTGTTGACCCGAGATCGTCATAGAGTCTTGTGTGATTCCCACTGTGCTTTGATTTCCACCTTACCACGTCTAAGAGGCGTGCAAAACGGTGGTTTTTGGGTACAGTCCCGAATCACATGGAGGCAATGCGCGATAGGAGGGGATTCGTCTCTCCCGGTATAGGGAGTTGATGTTATGTTGTGTTCGATTGGCTATAACCGGAAATCCCTGGCCAGGGTTGCTGAGATTTACTGGTAAGTGTTACCAGTAGTTTCTCGAACTGTTATAGACCTCATATCGACACGACTTATCGAGCTACTGGGGTCTGACGTTTACCACCCCTAGGCGAGATATACGACATATCAGACGACGAGACCGAACTGTACGGGAGTGTTACTGATTGGATTCGCAGGAGTACTAGCGGGCTTGCTTGTTGATCTTCTGATCGCTCAATACCCGGGTGGCCGTTACGTTTAGCACACCGCTTGCGGCTTGTGGGTGTTTGATATGATCATCACCTACTGCCGGCGTATTGACGAGTCTTTAGAGTCCTACACAGGGGTTTCCTGGCTCAAGCGAAACGAAATGGGAGTGCATATGAGATATGTGCGGGACCGAGAATAATACCAGTATGTGATACTGTATTCTATTCTCGCGATTTGTATCATCGGACGGTTATATGTGATATAGCCGGGTTACCGAATCAAGTGTTGATTCGATATATTGATACACTTGATATTAGTCGGTTATATGCAGTATGACCGGATCATTAAATCAAGTGTTTATTTAATGATTTAATGTATAATTATATATTTGATATATTACTTTACATTAACTAGTATTTGTTCACTTAAGATTGATTTTCTCACTTGATATGCACAAGTTGTATATGTGATATATTTTTGTGCACTAGTTTGTATCATATTTGATGATACATGCAAACTTGGGTGTGTGTATGGTTTAAACCATGTTTAGGTTAATGGTTAGGTTTTATATGTTTTATTTATTTTATTCATTTAGTTTTTTGGCAAAAATAAAATGGTAGTGGCTTTCTTTGTTTTATTCTTGAACTTTCATGAAGCTTCAACCATTTTGTTTTTTCCTTAACCTAACCATTACACCTAAACCCTAGTTTATTCTCTACATGTGTTTACTTCACCCATGGTTGCATTATGATAAGTTTCACTTGATTTATTATTTTCAAGAATTGATTATTCCTTCTTCTTCTTCTTCATCTTCTTCAAAAGAAGAAAACCTTTCTTGAAAATTTCCAAGTGATGAAATCAAGTGAGAAATCCAAATCCAAAGTGAACCCACTTCCTATTTCTTCATCCTCTACCACTTGCCATGTTGTATAGGGTGTTCTCTTCACAAAGTTTTTGACCAAGTGAAGGAATAGCTTTAGTTTGAGTCTCCCCGACGTAGATCATCTTCGGCCTCGAAGTCAACGACCTAGCCCGCTCATTTCTCCGATGAAACCAACACTAGGGTCCTGGATCCCGATGATCGCAGCGAAGGGACGTCAACACGGAGCTATAGAAGTGAAGGACCAGATCTACAAAGGTTGTATTTCCATTCACTTAGTAGTAAAGTAGTTTACTAGCTTCTAGTTTCGCCTTTACCTCTAGTTAACGATCTTGCATAGAGTTTCTCGGCACATAAAAATTTTGATTTTGGCATGGTTGATGCCTTGTGGAACCTCTTGAGTGTGCCTAGGAACCCTACAGTGGTATCAGAGCCTAGCTAGAGCTTTAGACGATGTGTAGACGATGTTAGAAACCCGATCGAACCCCGAAACCCAAACTCAAACCCTTCTCTGTACATTTTCCGAAATGTTGTTTTTTTCCATATTAAAAATTCTCAAAAAAATCAGCAGGGAAACAATAGAATTACTGTGCAGCACGTGATCGTAACTCGTCTAATGTGCCGCGGAACCGCTGCCCTAACCTGGATCGCGCGGCGGTTCCGCGGCCATTATGTGAGTACTTTGTTTTTTATTTGCACAGTAATTATTCTTTGTACCTCCTGATTCTTCTGGAAATTTTTAATGTTTACTCAATAGTTGAGTTTATTGGGGTGTATTGGGGACTCGTTAATTCGATCGGATATTCTAACCTCGTTTATGTTTTTCCGGATATTTTTAGAACATGTTAAAAAGTTCGACCGGATATAAATACCCACTTTTTCCCCTGCCGGGAAATTTCCAAGTGTTGGATTTTTCCGTAGTTTAAGAATGTTCTAAGTAGTGCAAGTAACGCGATGGACCCTCTAGAAGACAACAAACCTTAACTCGATTATGTGACCGTCCTGAACTTCCCTTTGAACCTTAGGGTTTG
Source organism: Agapanthus africanus (assembly GCA_030015575.1). NCBI lineage: Eukaryota > Viridiplantae > Streptophyta > Magnoliopsida > Asparagales > Amaryllidaceae > Agapanthus > Agapanthus africanus. Next base: position 339,167,304 of record CM057341.1, on the reverse strand, counting down.
GGGGAGTACGGCGTGCCACATGTGAGGCGTTGGCTTGACCCTTCTACGGCTGGACCGTCGGTACTGTGGCATGAAGTGAATGTTTTTAAACTTATTTCTTGTGTTGAGCTGTTTCGGGAAAACTTGGGTGTTTGATTATTCGATCGGAAAGTTTAACATTTTCTATTTATCTGGAATGTGCTACAATAATTGGAATTCACAAGTAGTTATGAGATAACTGAATGAATGTTATAAATCTAGCAGTTTAGTCTCACTTGATCGGTTGCCACGGGATTTTGATGTAATCAAAACTCCGTCGCAATCGCGTTGCATACGCGGATACTCGCCGGTAAACTTAATAGACAGCTACACCCCATAGCCCCGACCAAGTGACTGTAGGAGAACCCCGTCGCCGAAAGCATCCGTTCGGGTGCTCGCGGTAGCGGTGTTCCGCCTTAGTGTACTTCGTCGACGGTATCGGGGGTGCGGCCGTCTACTAAAGTTTGCGACGAGCATTCGATCAGAATGTCGGGAATCCTGTTGAATTGCCCGACTTGATATTGAAAAGAGTTTTCGATAATGAGAATAAAATGCGGGGTTTATAATTGTTAGGCATGCGATGTCTAAGGAATTCATTTGGTTAGGCATGCGATGTCTAAAGAGTTTGCGGATTCCAACTGTTGTAGTTTTACACTTTCTTTTCTGTGACCGTAAGTGTAATATGTGAAATCGCCGGTTTCGTTGCTATATGTCAACGACAATTGGGATACGCATGTTTACTTACGTTGATACCATGAGATGTTATGTGTTGCTGGATATGTTATATTGGATCGTCGTGTTTGAATAGCCGGGGGTTTTTATGTGAGATGAGTGTTTTTCATTTTCATTCATGTAAAAACTTGTATGTAATATTCTTTTATTAGGAAACTTCCAGGTTGCGGAAGTTGTCACCATTTGTATATTATTTACTTTTCCGCACTAGGATAGACCCAAGGAGGAGAGCACAAGTAACCGGGTTCTGGAGTCCAGTGGGAGACCAACTCGAGGAGTCGAGTCCGGGTCTCCTAACTCTAGAATTGGTAGGGTTGCTTGTCGCTCTCGTAGGGGTCTAGGGGTGTGGGTTTGGCTATTCATCGCGACCGTGGAATCCGTGTTTTATACAGGCTCAAAATAAAACACGGATGTCCTAGTATATCTAATTTTTCATATGTTTCTTCTGCTGCGATATCTGTGATGTGATCATTTGATGTTCTGTGATAAAGGTTGTATATAGTATATATGATATATTATATAGACGTTACTTATGTTTTACACCCGCGCTAGCCCTGCCCCGCTCTGCCGTTAGCTACCTAACCTAACGGTGCACGAGGGGACATCGAGGCGAATGCGGATGGCATAAGTGTCCGTCGTATTTATCTGTGATGTTTAGGTGCTTAAATGATGGGACATCATTAATATGATTAATGAAAGTAAAAGAAACCTAAAAGATGTTGTGGAATCGAATTTTCAAAAACAGATAGCTACAGTTCTTGCTTTGCATCGCGGTGTTCCTTGTAGAACATCATGCACCTTATTCGATGAGGAAAGGGCCGAGATCCCTTCACCGAGAGTGACCCCTTTAGCAATAACTGGCAGATGCTACAACACTCGGTTTGTCTTTTGATTGCTTCTATAGTTCCTGCTTTGCACAGTGATATATATGATATATCCCGCACCACATTCGACGAGGAAAGGGCCGACGATCCCTTCACCGGGAGTGACCCCTTTAGCAAAACTAGAAAAGCCTCAAAAACATTCCATTTTAAAATCATTTGATTCTACAACGATATCAAGTTCATTACGTAATAGGTTTTCAGAAAAACCTATCGTAGCCCTCCGTCATTTCAGATAAGTCCTACTTAGTATCCGTGCTACGTTTGTTGGCTTGCGTCAAGGCGTAGTGTGCGGTAGCTAACTAGTATTTATCTGTTTATGCATATGATGCAGATTGGATTAGGGTAGTCGTATGACTTTGTTGGCCTGCGTCAAGGGTCGTGCGGGTGGGTTTGATTCAATCAAGAAATGACGGGTTGAACTTGACTAGCGGACTATGGTTTGTTGGCCTGCGTCAAGGTCATAGGACGCTAGGGGTAAAATATTATCGGGAATTTCAAGTGTTGAAATTTGCAATGAGATTGCATACCTTCTATGAGATAGTTGGATCCCGATACCCGCTGCGAGTAAGAGTTACTCCTGGGAGAGTTTTACACATTACAATTAGCCGATCAAGTAGATGTCTAGAAAGGTGTTAACGGGGTTACGCCTATGGGAAAACGAGGTTTACATTAATTAGGTTCGTGCGAAAGCACGGGGGACCTCCCTCAAAGTACCGACACTGGCCTGGCTGAAAGATTGGCGAACTTGTAGCGTGTAATTAATCCCGACTAGTCTTTCCTTTTAGGGTTTGAAGGAAGATTTGATAAAAACTGCGGGAGCCATCCTGATTAGATAAAATAATAACCAATCTGATCTTGCAAGAGCATACGCTGAGTGTTTTCTTCTCTCTCTCTCTCCAGGTAGCGACCATATCACGCCTTAATTAAGATAAAAATATGGATATATTAACCGAACCCGCTTGTTATACTGAGCTGGGGAACGTTGGTCCCGCTCCAACTTATAATTGTTATAAGACAGAGCAGGAAATTGGGGATTACCAGAATTCCCGTGCCGCCCAAACGAAGAAAGTGCATACTGATGCATCATCTTCGGGTGTGTTCATTACAGAGAACTGTTTCTCAGTATCCTTTACGTCCTGGGTATGAGATACCGGATCAGGATCCCACATATGTAATCTGTTACATGGGCTACAGATATGTAGAGAACTGAGGACGGGTGATAAGTTTCATGAGACAGAAAATGGTGCAAGTGTTGCGGCCAAGTCTGTTGGTCACTGTCACCCTATATTAAAAATACATTAATTCTGAACAAATGCTATTAGATACCGAACCTGATATACAAAATCATATCAATCTCTTTATTTAGTAAAGAAAGGATATAATTTTATATTGTTGGATAATGTTTTGAACATTTCCTATATCAAAAGTTGATCGGTTCAGGTACGTTATTTAAAAGCATTGATGTTCTAAATAAAACTACAGTTCTTAGCATACAGAACACACACAAAAGGAAGAGTTCAGAAATGAACGACTTCTTCTTAAGGCATTGTAGACTAGGTCATATCAATGCGACCCGGCTAGCTGAAGTTACATATAGATGCATATTTAAATTACTTTGAATGTACATCTTGTGAAACTTGTCGGTCATGACACAAAGATAAGATGACCATAGCTCTGTTTATTGGAAACAGAGAAAGAGTTAGTGAACTTTTGGGATTGATACATGCTGATGTATGAAGGTCCCCTGTCTACACATGCCAAGACCGGTTCTTTTTACTTCATTACATTCTCTGATGATCTCTCAAGAATCAGACATATGTTCCTGTTGAAACACAAGTCCGAACCTTTTGAGATATTCACAGAATATAAGTTAGAATTAGAGAAACAAAATACGGGTATAAGTATTATGTCCTTTGATGTGATCAGGGAGGAGAATACTTGAGCATGGAAATCCTGGACTATTCTAAAGGAGAATGAGATTCTCTCTCAGCATTACTCCTCCGTATACACCACAGCACGTCGGTGTATCGGGGTGGAGCAATAGCACCCTATGTGATATTGTGTGCTCTATAATGAATAGTACCGAGTTTCCTATTTCCTTTTGGGAGTTATGCACGTGAGAAGCTGCATACCTATTGAATAGGGTTTCAATCAAATCAGATGCCTACCACTTCATATGTGATATGGAAAGGGAAGAGCCCATATCTTAAGTTGGTTAAGATTTGGGGTTGTCCGGGCTATGTCTAAAAGCAAAATCCGGACAAGCTCGAGGCAAGGTCTGTTATGTAGAACTGGAAACGTTCCAGCTATACAAACTACAGCAGATAATTTGGTAGAACCAAAGGATTCAGTAGATTCCAACGAACCTCAGCCTCTCTGCCGATCTAGTAGGGTTCCTCACCCACCCGAGAGATACTTCGGTTTCTCTATGACAGTGGGAGCGAGGATTGCATCATGAGATGATGACGCAACTAGTTTCGAGCTGGCCATCTGAAGTGGGACTCTGTAAGAATGGCTGGATGCTCAGCGATCTGAGATGGAATCCTTACACACCAACAAAGTATGGACTTTGGTTGCTTTATCTGAAGGGTTAAATCCCCATCAGGAGCAAGTATATCTTGAGAAAATTACTTGGTGTACATGGAAAAGTTGAGACTTTCAAAGCTAGACTTGTTAAAGGTTTGCATCATTGACCAGGTATGGATTATGGTGAAACCTTTCCTATGAGGCTATGCTTAAGTCCATCCAGATCCTACTTGCCACGGCTACATACCATGACTACGAAATCTGGTGGTTGGGTGTCATGACAGCTTTTCTAAAATGATGTTTTAGAAGAGAGCGTCTATAAGTACACAGCCAGAGGGCTTCGTAGACAGTGGGAGCAGCGGAAACGTGTGCAAGATGCTTTATAGGATAAAGCAGGCATCGCGGAGATGGAACGTCTGTTTTGATGTGGTAGTCAAAGAGTTTGACTTCATCAAAATGGTAGATGAACCTTGTATATACAAAAAGGTAGTAGGGAGTATGGTGGTGATCCTCGTAGAGTACGTGGATGACATACTCTTGATAGGGAAGTAGTTTCCTATGCTACGCTCGATCAATCTCCTCTTATCACAAAGATTCTCCATATAGGATCAGAGTGATACCTCCTAAATCCTGTGTTATGATCTATGAGATAGATCTAATTGGATGTTAGGATACTCACTAGTTGTAGTGAGAAGGTATCAATCGATCCTGGGGAGAATCGCTGGAAAGGTTCCAGGGTGATAAGGACGACTGAATGTCAGTCGCAGGCATTGTCTTTACCCTCAGTGGAGGGACGGTATGTTGGAAGTGTTCCAAGCTAGATACCGTGACTTACTAGATGATTAAAGGCAAGATACAACGTTACCAAAGATGCTACCAAAGAGGCAGTCTTGATTTATATAAGTTCATGAGATGAACTTCGTTCCTACCATTGTGTGACAATGGAGTTATGGCTTATGCCAAGGAACCCCCATCCCATCAGAAATCCAGATATAATTCTTAGGCAGTATCACCTGATCATGGAGATGGTTGATCTCCAGGGAGATCAAGGTTAGGTGAGCAGACGCAGAGGACAACAGCGCGAATCAACTCACAAAGGCCTTCTCCCCAGTAGAGACTTTTATGGGATGGTTGAGTATGAGATACTTCAACCACAGCTAATTGTTGGGTATGTGATACCACAACAGATGGCCCTAGTGCAAGTGGGAGATTGTTAGTTATATGTATGCCCTAGAGGCCATTACTGTACATACGATGTATATTGTAGTGGATGCTGGGACGTATATAGGGAAGACTTTCTTGCTCGACATGATAGTATGCTATCTGGTTGTACTTTATCTTAACATGTACTCTGATTGTCTCTAATACATGTTGATAAAGCCCTTAGGATATGTACTCGACTACTGGGACTATGATGAGATCATACTAGTGGGGCCACGGTAGCCGACGAGTACATCCTATAACTGTTCCTAGTCGAGGGTGTATCGAGACAGGGCATCGATGCACCAGAATAGACTAGCGTATACGCATCTTGACCCATATGATGGGCGACGGATGATCCCATATCCATCGGTGTTTGACATCAAGGATGGTGTACGGGTGCTCAGTGGAGACTGGGTACACTGGACGGACTCTCCGAGAACTCCCAGATGGTATTATACCTTACGTCAGATGGCAGTTCTCTGGTGACACTGGTACAGAGTAGTCTGTTGACCGGAGATCGTCATAGAGTCTTGTTTGATTCCCACTGTGCTTTGATTTCCACCTTACCACGTCCAAGAGGGCATGCAAAATGGTGGTTTTGGGGTACAGTCCTGAATCACATGGAGGCAATGAGCGATAGGAGGGGATTCGTCTCTCCCAGTATAGGGAGTTGATGTTGTGCTGTGTTCGATTAGCTATTGTTAGTGTATATGCCCTAGAGGCCATTACTGTATCATACTAGTTTGTATATTACTTAATGGATGCTTGGGATATTCACCTTGTATATACAATCTTGCTCAAAATAGTAGTATGCTACTTGGTTTGTTTCTACTTCAATGTGTACATGTGTTTATTTTTGTATATCGCCTATACACATTAGTAGAGCCCTTAGGATCTTTGCTTGATTACCAGCGATGTGATGGCCGTCACACTAGTGGGGCTGGGTAATCCATAAGCACATCCTTATGCAGGTCCCTGGTCGCAGGACTATCGAGACAGGGCATCGATACTCCGGAGTAGACCAGCGCATGCGCTTCTCATCCCAGTGTGGGAGACGGTCTGTCCCACAGCCGTCAGTACGTCGTACTTGAGATAGTATGCAGGTGCTCGTTAGGTTACGGGTACACTGGACAGGACTCGTCGGGAACTGACTAGTTGGTATTATACCTATCGTCAGTTATCAGTTCCCAGGTGACATGAGTACAGCTTAGTCCGCTGACTTGATACTGTCACTTCGCCTCAAGTGTGTTCCCACTGTACTTTGATCACTACCCTACCACGGCTCAAAGGAGTCGTGCAAACAGGTAGTGGTTGGGTGCAGTCCCGAAGCACTTGGAGGAAGTGACGGTTAGACAGGATTCGTCTCTCCCGGTATTGGGGTTGACATCGCGCTGTGTCTAGGAGAGCCATTACACGAGTAGTCCCTGGCCAGGGCAAACGAGATATACTGGTAGGTTTCCAGTGTTATCTCAGGGTGTTTTGGGCTTCTCTCCGGCACGACTTGTACCGCTATTGGGGGACTGACGTATACCACCCTCTAGGCCCGCCATGCGATGTATCAGACGAACAGACCGGACTGTACGGAGAATGTCACACTCAGGCTCAGTAGGAGTTCAGATGGGTTTCGCCTCGTCCGTCTTCTTGTCGGCATTACCTGGGGACCGTTACGCACAGCTAGTGCCGCTTGCGGTCTGTGGTTAAACCCACTGCCAGCGTAGTGTCGAGTCTTTAGAGTCCCACACAGAAAGCTTTTCGCCTTTAGGCAAAAGAGTAGAGGTCGCATGGTATTGCGACAGGTCGCATGGTTTTGCGACAGGGTTCGGTCACATCCGTGCACTTGTGCACGTACAGTGTCCGGACAGTTTACACTAGCGGGCTTTGGTTTAAGCCAGATCCTAGTGTACCTTATGGGATTGGATTTATCCAGTTTGCATTCGTGTTCCTCGGAACGCGGATGCGGGTGTGTATGCACAGTTGACAGGGAGGCAGAGGCAGCGGATTCTCATTAGGGTTGTTGACAGTTGACCGTTGACTATTTGACTTTATGCTCAACCCTAATGAGAATATGATATGTGATTAACTATTATATTAATTAAGTATTATGGTGATATGGTTGTTGACTTGTTGACTTTTGTTGACTTGTTGACTTTGTTGACTTTGTTGACTTGTTGACTTTTGTTGACTTGTTGACCGGTTGACTAGGCTTGACTAGTTGACCATCATGATAACCATAGCCATCATTTCATGGCAAAGACTTTTGTTTACTTGCTCATTTGTGTAAAATGAGTTCATGAAATGATATGGTTGTGGTTGCTTCAAACCATCACATAAGACTTTTGTTAATATGATGAGTTATCATTGCTTTGGATTATGAGAGGGTGAGAGACAAAATACTTGCTCATTCTTTCTTGCTCATTCTCTCTCTTGTTCTTGAGCTCTCATCTTGCTCTCACCCTCAACCTCTTGCTCCCTCTCTTGATCTATGGTTCTCTTGTCTCATGAGTTGAGAATCAAGAACCATAGATAAAATCACATTCTATTTCCTCTCTACTCATTCTAGTTCACTAGGTTTAGCAAACCAAGTGAACTAGTTTCTTCAAAGAACGAAGAAGGAGCTAAAGGTTGGAGCTTTCAAGTGGATCTATCTTCGGCGTACGGAGACGACGAGAAGGAGCCATCGGACCACCATCGGAGCTTGAAGAGAAGGAGTTCAAGACAAGCTAGGTATAACCCCCTAACCGAGTAGCTAGAATCTCTTAGTTAGGATGTTAGATAGATGTTTAACCAAGATCCGGGTTTTAGGTCCATATTACCATCTTTAAGAAAATCGTTTTTTACCAAATTCCGCGTTCCCGAAAGTACCGGGAGAGGTAGCATGGACTTACAGTGGTATCAGAGCCTAATTAAACTCTATCTAACATGTTAGCAAGTTACTAGAAGATCGATCAACGAAAAAGTCCCGAAACGAACCCCGGAATTTTAAACTTTCTGTCGATTTTAAAAGTGCTGGAAAACTTTTTTGAAAAACACCAAAAATCGACTCAGGCTTTTTTAAAGATACTGCAAAAATTTGGGCCGCTGAAACGATCAAAGCGCCGCGCTTCCGCGGCGGGAGCACGCTCCCGCCGCGGAAACGCGGCCGAGTTGACTCGTTCAACGGTTTTCTTTTCTGCAGTTTGGTCATTGGGGTATTTTGGGATTTTTAGAATATATATTTTCAACCCAGATTTTCCAGAACGAAAATTTTATTTTGGGGTCCCGAAAATCCGTATTTTTGATCGAACTTTCTAAAAGACTTGAGCTAACGGGTTTTCTGTAATGTGATATTTGTATTGAACGTCTACTAATCGCTATATGTCGATTAGTGGGGGTTATACAAATCTGTGATCTGTAATGTACTGGAATGTGTATATAAATATGTTGGATTGTCGCGGGTGAATAGCCGGGGGTTGTGAGACTAGAGTTTTCTTTTCTTTCAATTCTTGTAAATTTGTAAATTGATGTAATAATTATTTGTATGGCCGCACAACCGGGTCGGGGTTGTAGCCGTCATTGTATAATTTCTTTTTACTGTTTTTGCTCCTAGGATAGACTCATGGAGGGGTGCACAAACTACCGGGTATGCCGAAGTGTCGAGTGGCCTACTCATGGAGATGAGGGAGGTTGCTACGCTTCGGGTACTTGGCGGGTAGTTTGCCGCACCCGTAGGGGTCTTGGGTGGGGTATTGGCTATTCACCGCGACCGTGTAATCTGTTTTTGTTACAGGCTCGTGCAAATTACAGATTCCTAGTATATCCAATGTATTTATCTGTGATCTGAAATGTTTATCATTGCAGTATATCTATATATGATATTATTTAGGCGTTGCTTATGTTTTACAGACGCGCTAGCCCAGCCCCCGCTCTGTCGTTAGTTAAGTAACCTAACGGGTAATGACGGGGCCCCGTGGCGAATGCGAATGGCATAAGCGTACGTCATATTTTGGTTGTTTTCTGCAATGGTAGGATTAAATGATGGGACACATTAAAAGAACTAATGCAAGAATATCACGCATTAAAAGAACTAATGCAAGATAATAAACCAAGTTAAAGTCGTTGGAACACTTTCAAAAAACCACTCGGTTCTTTTCAAAACAAACTTTTAAAATACGGAGTTTGAGCCACTCCATTTAAAAGCTATCTCGTTCCATCGACCAAATCAAGTTCACTACATTCACGGTTTTGCCAAAACCATCCGTAGCCCTCCATCATTTCAGTTAAATATTCGGTAGTATTCAAGCTATGTATTTTGACCTCACGCCAAGGCATAGTGATTGGTAGCTGCCGGATATTTATCTGTTGCATAGATAGAATGCGTTGGTTTGAGACAGTCGTACTGCCATTTTGGCCTACGTCAAGGGTATGTACGGGTGGGTTCAAATTAACCTGGATAATGATAGGACGAACTTGACATGTGACTTATGACATTTTGACCTCACGCCAAGGTCATAAGAGCATGGGGCAAAAATCCACATCGGGAGTTTCATAAGTACTGAAACTTGCTAGATTTGCATACCATTTGGAGTGTGATGATTCTGGTAGGATTCCTTCAGTTTCGTCACGCAATGATATTTGGATCCCGATCCTACTGTGAGTATATGCTACTCCTCGGGAAATTTCTCACTTAACGATCAATGCTATAAACCTAGTAGGTGCCTAGAAAGGTGTTAGCGGGGCTACGCCCCCAGGGAAAAGAGGTTCTTTAATTAAGGAACTTCGCGAAAGCGTTGGAAAACCTCCCTCGAAGTACCGACACCGGCCTGGCTGAACGGTTAAGCAAGTATTGTACGGTGGGATTGATCCTGACTAATTCTTCCTTTATGGTTTGAGGAGGGATTCGAGAAACAGTGGGAGCCATCCTGTTTAGACAAACTAAAAACCACTCTAAACTTGCAAGAGCATCATGCTGAGTGTTTCTTCTTCTCTCTCCTAATTGCAGCGACCAATCAACATGACTGGACTTAAGTTACTCCTAGATAAAAAAAAACTGACAGGGCCAAACTACAAAGATTGGCTCAGGAATGTCAAGATAGCAATCACTTATGACAAGCTGGGGTATCTTCTTACCACCAAAGCTCCCCCTGTCCCTGGTCCAACTTCCAGCGTCGCGGATAAGGAAATCCGCAAGACTTGGGAGATTGATAGCGCGAAGGCCAAATGCCTCCTGCTTGCCTCGATGGACAACGAACATCAGAGGAGGCATGAGAATATGGACATGGAATCCATATTGCTTCATACAAAAGAACTGTATGGAGAGCAATCTCGTATCGCAAGATACGAAGCGTCGAAAAAGTTATTTTCGACAAGAATGGCCATCGGATCATCAGTAGCCGAGCACGTGCTAAAGATGATCGGCTTCATTGAGGAGCTCGCTGACCTAGGGATCACATTGGAGAGTGAGCTATATACGGATATAGTTCTCCAGTCCCTTCCTTCCACTTACGCCCAGTTTATACTGAACTTCAACTTACAAGAAAAAGAGGTTGAACTTTCAGAGCTCCTCAACATGCTGAGGAGCGCAGAGGGCACCCTACAGAAAGGTAGGGATACATCCACTTTGTTTGTAGGAGGATCATCTTCTTCTAGGTCCAAGGCGAAAGCCAAGGGAAAGAAGAAGAAAGCCCCCGCCAAACCAAGGGGCGGTGTTAGTAAAGTGGATACGAAGGGAAAAGCAAAAGCAACAAAGATAGCGGGGAAGCTTGTGGATAAGGAAGAATGCTTCTATTGTCATAAGAAAGGACACTGGAAGAATGATTGCAGGGCCTGGAAGGCCAGAACACAGGAATTGAAGCAGGTTGCAGCTTCAGCTTCAGGTGTGTATGTTATTGAAAACTGTCTTTCAATAAACTCTACATCCTGGGTATTGGATACCGGATCAGGATCTCATATCTGTAATTCTTTGCAGGCGTTGAGAAACCGTAGGGTTTTGAAGGCAGGTGACATGACCCTCAAAGTTGCGAACGGAGCTAGCATGGATGCTAAAGCCGTGGGGGACTATCACCTGGGAATGTCAGATGGACATGTTTTGGTTTTGCGTAATTGCTTTTTTATACCCAACGCAACTTGTAATATCATTTCTGTATCTTTAGTTTCTAAAGAAGGTTATGAATTTGCGTTTGTAAGTAATGTTGTAAACATTCACCTTAATCAAGTTTTGATTGGGTCAGGTACATTGAGTAATGGTATATACGTGTTAAACCAACCACAGATTTTCAACGTCCAGAATACACACAAAAGAAAGTCTCCAGAAATAAATCAGACTTTCTTATGGCATTGTAGATTGGGTCACATCAATGAGAGAAGGTTGACTAAGTTACATACAGAAGGATATTTGAATGCGTTCGAATATCAATCGTATGCCACTTGTCAATCTTGTCTCAAAGGAAAGATGACAAAGACTCCGTTTACTGGACAAGGAGTAAGAGCGAGCGAGCTCTTGGGACTCGTACACAGTGACGTGTGCGGTCCAATGTCTACACATGCCCGAAGCGGACATTCTTACTTCATTACTTTTACGGATGACTTCTCAAGGTACGGTTATGTCTTCTTGATGAAACATAAGTCCGAAGCCTTTGGAAAATTCCAGGAGTATAAGAATGAAGTAGAGAAACAGACCGGCAAAAGTATTAAGATTCTAAGATCGGATCGAGGTGGAGAATACTTAAGTGCCGAGTTCCTGGACTATTTAAAAGAGAACGGAATTCTCTCTCAGCTTACTCCTCCATACACCCCGCAACATAACGGTGTATCGGAGAGACGGAACCGCACCCTATTGGATATGGTGCGGTCCATGATGAGTAATGCTGAGTTGCCGCGATCATTCTGGGGATATGCGCTAGAATCAGCCGCATATCTTTTGAACCGAGTTCCAACTAAGACTGTGCCTACCACGCCATATGAAATGTGGAGTGGGAAGAAACCCTATCTTCAATATCTGAAAATCTGGGGATGTCCGGCTTTTGTCAAAAATCAGCATGAGGACAAACTCGAGGCACGCTCAGTACTGTGCAAGTTTGTGGGATACCCAAAGAATACCAGGGGGTATCTTTTCTACTACGCAGAGGAACAAAAAGTCCTTGTTTCTCGTAATGCCCACTTTCTAGAACACCAGTTCTTGGAAAAGGAAATTAGTGGGAGCGCAGTAGAACTGGAAGAAATTCCAGAACCACAGACTATTACTGAAAGGTTAGTGGAACCAGAGGGTTCAACAGAACAGGACATTCCTACGCCGCTCCGCAGGAGTAGTAGGCAGTCTCATCCGCCCGAGAGATACTGCGGTTTTCTCATAGACGGGGATAGAGAGGATTGCATCATAGAATATGATGAGCCTACTAGCTTCCAGCAGGCCGTTCAGAGCGTTGACTCAGTGAAATGGCTGGATGCAATGCGGACCGAAATGGAGTCCATGTACACCAACAAGGTATGGACGTTGGACATTGCTCCAGACGGGGTAAAACCCGTAGGATGCAAGCGGATCTTCAAAAGGAAGATTGGTGTAGATGGACAGGTTGAGACCTATAAAGCTAGGCTGGTAGCAAAGGGTTTTCGTCAAAGACCTGGTTTGGACTATGACGAAACCTTTTCTCCAGTAGCCATGCTGAAATCCATTCGGATCCTTCTTGCCATTGCTGCCTTCCACGATTTTGAGATCTGGCAAATGGACGTAAAGACAGCTTTTCTAAATGGAAATTTAGAGGAGTGTGTCTATATGGACCAGCCGGAGGGTTTCATTCAGAGTGGGAGCAGCGGAAAGGTGTGCAAGTTGCTTAAGTCCATCTATGGACTAAAGCAGGCGTCGCGGAGTTGGAACATCTGCTTTGATGAGACGGTCAAAGAATTTGGCTTTATCCAAAATCCAGATGAACCATGCATCTATAGTAGATTTGTAGCGAGAACTGTAGTATTCCTCGTTTTATACGTGGATGACATTCTCTTAATAGGAAATGACATTCCTATGCTACAATCTGTCAAGGGGTTCTTGTCACACAGGTTCTCCATGAAAGACCTGGGTGATGCCTCATACATTCTGGGTATCCGGATCTACCGTGACAGATCCAAGAGGATATTAGGACTTTCACAGTCCAGGTATATCGACACTATACTGAAGAGATTCAGTATGGAAGATTCCAAGCGCGGTAACCTACCAGCTTGTCACGGGATCACCCTCTCTAAAGAGATGTCTCCCAAGACTGATTTGGAGAGGGATCGCATGTCTATTATACCCTACGCTTCTGCGGTAGGCTCTATAATGTATGCGATGTTGTGTACCAGACCGGATGTAGCTTATGCACTGAGTGTGGTAAGCCGGTATCAGTCAAACCCTGGGGAGAAACACTGGATAGCGGTAAAGAACATTCTCAAGTACCTGAGAAGGACTAAGGAGATGTTCTTGGTGTATGGCGGAAAAGACCTCCAGATCGAGGCCTTTGCTGACTCCAGCTTCCAGAGTGACAAGGATGATTCCAAGTCCATGTCGGGTTTTGTCTTTACCCTCAATGGAGGGGCGGTGTGTTGGAAGAGTTCCAAACAGGAAACCGTTGCAGACTCGACGATGGAAGCGGAATACATCGCTGCATCTGATGCCGCAAAAGAAGCTGTCTGGATGAGGAAGTTCTTGAAAGAACTTCAGGTGGTTCCGTCCATTATTGATCCAATACCTCTGTATTGCGACAACAACGGGGCTATAGCTTTAGCGAAGGAACCCAGGTCCCATCAGAGATCCAGGCACATCTTAAGGCGGTATCACCTGATCAGGGAGATCGTAGATCGCCAGGAGATCGAGGTTCGGAGAGTCGCTTCAGAAGATAACACTGCTGATCCATTCACCAAGGCCCTGCCCCAGACTCAGTTCGAGCGGCTGATCGAGATGATAGGTCTTCGATACGCCAGTACATGGCCTTAGTGCAAGTGGGAGATTGTTAGTGTATATGCCCTAGAGGCCATTACTGTATCATACTAGTTTGTATATTACTTAATGGATGCTTGGGATATTCACGTTGTATATACAATCTTGCTCAAAATAGTAGTATGCTACTTGGTTTGTTTCTACTTCAATGTGTACATGTGTTTATTTTTGTATATCGCCTATACACATTAGTAGAGCCCTTAGGATCTTTGCTTGATTACCAGCGATGTGATGGCCGTCACACTAGTGGGGCTGGGTAATCCATAAGCACATCCTTATGCAGGTCCCTGGTCGCAGGACTATCGAGACAGGGCATCGATACTCCGGAGTAGACCAGCGCATGCGCTTCTCATCCCAGTGTGGGAGACGGTCTGTCCCACAGCCGTCAGTACGTCGTACTTGAGATAGTATGCGGGTGCTCGTTAGGTTACGGGTACACTGGACAGGACTCGTCGGGAACTGACTAGTTGGTATTATACCTATTGTCAGTTATCAGTTCCCAGGTGACATGAGTACAGCTTAGTCCGCTGACTTGACACTGTCACTTCGCCTCAAGTGTGTTCCCACTGTACTTTGATCACTACCCTACCACGGCTCAAAGGAGTCGTGCAAACAGGTAGTGGTTGGGTGCAGTCCCGAAGCACTTGGAGGCAGTGACGGTTAGACAGGATTCGTCTCTCCCGGTATTGGGGTTGACATCGCGCTGTGTCTAGGAGAGCCATTACACGAGTAGTCCCTGGCCAGGGCAAACGAGATATACTGGTAGGTTTCCAGTGTTATCTCAGGGTGTTTTGGGCTTCTCTCCGGCACGACTTGTACCGCTATTGGGGGACTGACGTATACCACCCCCTAGGCCCGCCATGCGATGTATCAGACGAACAGACCGGACTGTACGGAGAATGTCACACTCAGGCTCAGTAGGAGTTCAGATGGGTTTCGCCTCGTCCGTCTTCTTGTCGGCATTACCTGGGGACCGTTACGCACAGCTAGTGCCGCTTGCGGTCTGTGGTTAAACCCACTGCCAGCGTAGTGTCGAGTCTTTAGAGTCCCACACAGAAAGCTTTTCGCCTTTAGGCAAAAGAGTAGAGGTCGCATGGTATTGCGACAGGTCGCATGGTTTTGCGACAGGGTTCGGTCACATCCGTGCACTTATGCACGTACAGTGTCCGGACAGTTTACACTAGCGGGCTTTGGTTTAAGCCAGATCCTAGTGTACCTTATGGGATTGGATTTATCCAGTTTGCATTCGTGTTCCTCGGAACGCGGATGCGGGTGTGTATGCACAGTTGACAGGGAGGCAGAGGCAGCGGATTCTCATTAGGGTTGTTGACAGTTGACCGTTGACTATTTGACTTTATGCTCAACCCTAATGAGAATATGATATGTGATTAACTATTATATTAATTAAGTATTATGGTGATATGGTTGTTGACTTGTTGAATTTTGTTGACTTGTTGACTTTGTTGACTTGTTGACTTTTGTTGACTTGTTGACCGGTTGACTAGGCTTGACTAGTTGACCATCATGATAACCATAGCCATCATTTCATGGCAAAGACTTTTGTTTACTTGCTTATTTGTGTAAAATGAGTGCATGAAATGATATGGTTGTGGTTGCTTCAAACCATCACATAAGACTTTTGTTAATATGATGAGTTATCATTGCTTTGGATTATGAGAGGGTGAGAGACAAAATACTTGCTCATTCTTTCTTGCTCATTCTCTCTCTTGTTCTTGAGCTCTCCTCTTGCTCTCACCCTCAACCTCTTGCTCCCTCTCTTGATCTATGGTTCTCTTGTCTCATGAGTTGAGACTCAAGAACCATAGATAAAATCCCATTCTATTTCCTCTCTACTCATTCTAGTTCACTAGGTTTAGCAAACCAAGTGAACTAGTTTCTTCAAAGAACGAAGAAGGAGCTAAAGGTTGGAGCTTTCAAGTGGATCTATCTTCGGCGTACGGAGACGACGAGAAGGAGCCATCGGACCACCATCGGAGCTTGAAGAGAAGGAGTTCAAGACAAGCTAGGTATAACCCCCTAACCGAGTAGCTAGAATCTCTTAGTTAGGATGTTAGATAGATGTTTAACCAAGATCCGGGTTTTAGGTCCATGTTACCATCTTTAAGAAAATCGTTTTTTACCAAATTCCGCGTTCCCGAAAGTACCGGGAGAGGTAGCATGGACTTACAGCTATAACCGGAAATCCCTGGCCAGGGTTGCTGAGATTTACTGGTAAGTGTTACCAGTAGTTTCTCGAACTGTTATAGACCTCATATCGACACGACTTATCGAGCTACTGGGGTCTGACGTATACCACCCCTAGGCGAGATATGCGACATATCAGACGACGAGACCGGACTGTACGGGAGTGTTACTGATTGGATTCGCAGGAGTACTAGCGGGCTTTCTTGTTGATCTTCTGATCACTCAATACCCGGGTGGCCGTTACGTTTAGCACACCGCTTGCGGCTTGTGGGTGTTTGATAAGATCATCACCTACTGCCGGCGTATTGACGAGTCTTTAGAGTCCTACACAGGGGTTTCCTGGCTCAAGAGAAATGAAATGGGAGCGCATATGAGAT
The DNA here is from genome assembly GCA_030015575.1 of Agapanthus africanus. Classification (NCBI taxonomy): domain Eukaryota; kingdom Viridiplantae; phylum Streptophyta; class Magnoliopsida; order Asparagales; family Amaryllidaceae; genus Agapanthus; species Agapanthus africanus. The sequence continues at coordinate 339,150,415 of CM057341.1, read as the reverse complement.
ATGTACGGGACCGAGAATAATACCAGTATGTGATACTGTATTCTATTCTCGCGATTTGTATCATCGGACGGTTATATGTGATATAGCCGGGTTACCGAATCAAGTGTTGATTCGATATATTGATACACTTGATATTAGTCGGTTATATGCAGTATGACCGGATCATTAAATCAAGTGTTGATTTAATGATTTAATGTATAATTATATATTTGATTTATTACTTTACATTAACTAGTATTTGTTCACTTAAGATTGATTTTCTCACTTGATGTGCACAAGTTTTATATACCGGATTGCTCGAATGCGGGAAAGGAAGACTAGAGACTTATGTGCGGTGAAGTGTGTCAAAAATGAAAATCAGAAGGTTTTAGTTCGAGATGAGGATATCAAGGAAAGATGGAGAGATTATTTTGACAAATTGTTCAATGAGAGCTTTACTAAGAATTTGGATGGACTTGTCATTCAATCTCAAGATATAAATCGTGATTTCATGCGTAAAATAAGACTTACTGAGGTTAAAGAAGCTTTGAACAGAATGGGTTTAAGAAAAGCGGTTGGTCCTGACGGGATTCCTATCGAGATTTGGAGATGCTTAGGAGAAATAGGCGTTAAATGGCTGACAGATCTGTTTAATAAGATTTGGCAGACAAAAAAGATGCCAAATGAATGGAGGACAAGTATCCTTGTACCTATCTACAAGAATAAGGGTGACATTCAAAGTTGCTCAAACTACCGTGGAATAAAACTAATGTGTCACACCATGAAACTTTGGGAGGGAGTGATTGAACACAGGCTAAGGAAGGATATTAAGATAACAGAGAACCAATTTGGGTTCATGCCTGGACGATCGACGACAGAGGCGATTCATTTGCTTCGTCAACTTGTCGAGCGCTTTCGAGAGAGGAGAAGAGATTTGCATATGATATTTATTGATTTAGAAAAAGCGTACGACAAGGTACCTAGAGAGGTATTATGGAGGACAATGATGAAAAAGGGGGTCCCCGTCAAGTATATTGACATAATCAAGGATATGTACGACGGAGTAGTGGCAAATGTCAGAACTTGCGGTGGCTTAACAAGTGATTTTCCGATTACTATTGGTTTACATCAAGTATCTGCATTAAGTCCTTTCCTGTTTACCATCGTGATGGATGAGCTTACTAGAACTATCCAAGATGAGGTCCTTTGGTGCATGCTATTCGCTGATGATATTGTTCTAGTAAATGAGACGAAAGCAGGGGTTAATGCCAAATTGGAATTATGGAGACAAACATTGGAATCTCGGGGATTCAGATTGAGCAGGTCCAAGACAGCATATATGCACTGCAAATTTAGTAGCCAGAGAAGTCAAAACCATATTGGTATAACATTGGAAGGGCAAGAGATATCACCGAGCGACCAGTTTAGATATCTAGGTTCCATCATCCAAAGGAATGGGGAGATCGATAGTGATGTTAATCAAAGGATCCAAGCTGGTTGGTTGAAATGGAGGAGTGCAACAGGGATTTTGTGTGATCGTAACTTTCCGTTAAAATTGAAAGGGAAGTTTTATCGGAGCGCTATTCGGCCTGCCTTATTATATGGTACAGAATGCTGGGCTCCTAAGAAGCATCATACACAGAAGATGCACGTAGCGGAGATGCGCATGCTTCGTTGGATGTGCGGTAACACTAGAAAAGACAAGGTGCGAAATGAGGATATTCGTGCAAAAGTTGGTGTAGCACCCGTGGAGGAGAAGATGCGGGAAAACCGGCTTAGATGGTTTGGTCATGTGCGACGCAGACCTATGGAAGCACCGGTTCGACGAATAGATACTCTCGATATGGGTAATGGTAAAAGGGCAAAAGGGAGACCGAAGAAAACATGGATGGAGGTGATACGAAACGATATGGTTGCCAAAGGACTCAATGAAAGTATATTGTTCGATAGAAGTGAGTGGAGACAGAGGATTCATGTGCTGGACCCGGCGTGATTCTCATGTTGGTTCATGTAGCCTACCCCATATGCTTGGGATAAAAGGCTCAGTTGTTGTTGTTGTTGATGATACATGCAAACTTGGGTGTGTGTATGCTTTAAACCATGTTTAGGTTAATGGTTAGGTTTTATTTGTTTTATTTATTTTATTCATTTAGTTTTTTGGCAAAAATAAAATGGTAGTGGCTTTCTTTGTTTTATTCTTGAAGTTTCATGAAGTTTCAACCATTTTGTTTTTTCCTTAACCTAACCATTACACCTAAACCCTAGTTTATTCTCTACATGTGTTTACTTCACCCATGGTTGCATTATGATAAGTTTCACTTGATTTATTATTTTCAAGAATTGATTATTCCTTCTTCTTCTTCTTCATCTTCTTCAAGTGAAGAAAACCTTTCGTGAAAATTTCCAAGTGATGAAATCAAGTGAGAAATCCAAATCCAAAGTGAACCCACTTCCTATTTCTTCATCCTCTACCACTTGCCATGTTGTATATGGTGTTCTCTTCACAAAGTTTTTGACCAAGTGAAGGAATAGCTTGAGTTTGAGTCTCCCCGACGTAGATCATCTTCGGCCTCGAAGTCAACGACCTAGCCCGCTCATTTCTCCGATGAAACCAACGCTAGGGTCCTGGATCCCAATGATCGCAGCGAAGGGACGTCAACACGGAGCTACAGAAGTGATGGACCGGATCTACAAAGGTTGTATTTCTATTCACTTAGTAGTAAAGTAGTTTACTAGCTTCTAGTTTCGCCTTTACCTCTAGTTAACGATCTTGCATAGAGTTTCTCGGCACATAAAATTTTTGATTTTGGCATGGTTGATGCCTTGTGGAACCTTTTGAGTGTGCCTAGGAACCCTACAGTTCAGCAATTCAAAGCTGTTCCCGGTTGGAACAGCAACATCGATCCCCACCGTTGGAGACAGCGGAGTTATCCCAGAGGGGGAGTTTCCCCCTGCCTTCCTCACTCGGCGCCAGTGGCGACGTCGTGCGTGTCGTACGGATGGAGTTGTTTCAGCTATAAGGATGACTTCGTCGTGCCCCCTCTGGACAGGGGAAGCAGCTTTGAGGACCTCGCCTGGAGCAGCAATAGAAATGGCCAGCCTTGTAAAAACTGGCTTCTTGGAAGGAGGAGCCTTTCCAATAATTTCGTCCGCTTGAGCCGGGATGGCTATCCGCTTTGGGATGGCAGCTTCGGGTATCACAGGCTTGTAGACGTTCTGGCCCAGCCTGTTGAAAACTGAGGTATTGAAGTTGGGCGACCCGTTGAGAGGGGCCGCGGCAGTAGCAAGCTGATCAAAGACCGACTTCTTTGGAGCTTCTTACGATGTCATTAGGGCATTGAAGCTCATTGCTGGGAGCAGGGTCCCGAAGAATAGTCCAGCGGTGGCTTGAGTTATCTGCTCCACTGGCATCTTGAAAAGGGAGGCCGCTTGGGGCCCATAAGTCACTCCTCCATCAAGGACGGAGCGAGTGTCGCAGTTGCAGGTATTGCAGTTTGAAGCCATTGATCTTCGGTTTTCTGCACGGAGCAAGACACCAAATCTTAGTACCTCGAATCCACAGGCAACCACAGCAAACCGCAATTCGTTCGCGAACACGACACACGAAGTGTGGAGTGGAAAGAGGAAAAGGTCCCACCGGGCGTGCCAGAATCTGTTCCCCTCCGATCGGCGGCCAAGACATGAACGTCTTGCCTGTGATTCGGGGCAGATGCTATTTGGTTTTATCCGTCCACCTCTCCGAAGATGCCAAGTTAATTTATGGCACCGTGTATCGGAGGTTTGGACGGATGCGGCCGATGTAGCAGACTTCGTCAGATTCCCCCTCGCTTGAGGGGTTTTTGATTGTGGGGACGCTCTTCCCTGCAGGCGCAAGCCCCTGCAGTTAACTACGCTACCGCCTCGCGGTAACAACTTTCTCCTTCTCCATATGGTCACTTCACGTCGTGGGTGTTTGTTTTGTGTTTGGTTGCCCGTGGATTGTATACGGAGACTAAGTTATGTTGTCGCCCGTAGGACGTGGATTAGTCCAAATCCGTATCTTCTTAGATTTGGGTTTGGGGTTTGTTTAAGGATACGTTAGCCATATTTGAGGCTAAGATCAACTTAAACGTTTGTTAAGGATACGTTAGTCCAATTTGAGATTAAGATCAACTTAACGGGATCGTTTGGATCCGACAAAAGAGCATTTGGGCTCCATTGTTCCAGTTTAGGGACATAGTGGTCCATTGAATGTATGGTCGTCGGGACCCATCACCTCTCTGACGACGTTGAAGGATTACAACGACAAATGTCAGAGGAGTTCAGATACGTACCCTTGAGCCAGAGTTGATTGGGGGATCTATAGTCCAATTTGGGACTAAAGTCTGTTTGAAGGTTTAAGGATACGTTAGCCATATTTGAGGCTAAGATCAACTTAAACGGGATCGTTTAGATCCGACAATAGAGCATTTGGGGGCTCTATTGTTCCAGTTTAGGGACATGGTGGTCCATTGCCAGTTTAGGGATATGGTGGTCCATTGTAAATTTAGGGACATGGTGGTCCAACATTCCCACTTTGGGGACGGATATCGGTTTAAGGATGCATTAGTCCATGAGTTTAAGGATTCCACAGTCCGTATTACCAGTTTAGGGACATGGTGGTCCAACATTCCCATTTTGGGGAAGGATACTGGTTTAAGGACGCATTAGTCCATGAGTTTAAGGACCCCACAGTCCGTATTAGTGTGTGGTTGTCGGGACCCGTCACCTCTCTGACGACGTTGAAGGATTACAACGACAAATACCAGAGGAGTTCAGAGATGTACCCTCGAACCGGATGTAAATTGATTTGGGAGAGCAGTTGTGCTCGATTCAATTTAATTTGAGGACTTATGGCCAGAATTGGGTTAAGTCCAGTTATGTTTGAAATATTGGCCCTTTGGACCATTAGACATTTGTCTAGGTTCAGCCCCTCATCATTCAGCAGTGCTAAACAGAGGTTTGGGGGCTCTGACAACATTTTGTCTTTGATTTCCTCAATTTTGAGATTCATTTGGAGGAGGGCCTTTTGCCTCTAGAAAATTAGCCAATTTGGCTAAAAGTATTGTTAAACACTTAGAGAACAACAGTGTTAAACACTGGAGATAGAACTCTCAAATTAGTGTTAAACACTAAAAGACAATCAGTGTTAAACACTGGAAATATAATCTTTAATTTAGTGTTAAACACTAGAAACAATCAGTGTTAAACACTGGAAATATAATCCCGAAATTAGTGTTAAACACTAAAGACAGAGGGGTCACGTGTGGACACGTGAGAGCGCCAAAAAGGGGGACCAGATCCCTTTTCTTCGTTCCGCAATTAAGTGTTAAACACTTTTCATTTCCTGGCCATCACGTGTGGGCACGTGATGGCATCCATCCATTGGATATTAAAGGGATTTGTTAGGGGTCACGTGGGGACACGTGAGGGCACCCTAAATGTGGAGTCAGATCTCCTTTTGTTTTATCCTCAAATCTGCGAATAAGTGTTAAACACTTTTATTTTTATTTTAGAGCATCACGTGTTGGCACGTGATGGGGATCTGTGCGCCAATTGTTAAAGCATTTGCTGAGGGGTGACGTGATAACACGTGAGAGCGCCCAAAGCTTTCATTTCCTTTGCTTTTTCTTTCTGCGTTTTGGGAGTCACGTGGGAACACATGAGGCATTGCCTCAAAGCTTTCCTCCTTCTTATTTCTGGGGATCTCTTCAGGGGTCACATGGGGACACTGTTCAAACAAAAATATTGCATTTTTCATTCCCCTATTCTTATCCGTTTTATAAATAAACAGGTACTCTTGACGCACGTTTGTTGCATATTACAGGATACAGGCTCTTGGAGCGAATACAGTGAAAAAGACGGAAGTTGATACAGAAAAAGGACTTTTGACCAACAAGTAGACGGATCCTAGTCAAGCCTAGATGAAGAACAACGCAAGGTCCAAAATGTCAAGGCAAACGGTTAAAAGATCGCAACAAGTTTTTCACTGAAAGATCTGGAAAAGAACCAGAAGCCAAAGGGAGAAAAGAACTATGGAAATATAAAGCCCAATGTGTAAAGAACCAGCCCAGAAAATTTGGTCCACTGATCACACCAAAGGGCCGCGGAACCGCGGCCCTACCCCTACATTTGCCGCGGTTCCGCGGCCGCTCAGTGCCCGTGTCGGTGCATTTTTCCCGTGTCGGTGCGTCGGTGCAGTGGTTGGGATTTTTTGAGGGCAAATCTGTAATTGCATATCTGCGAGAGTCTGTAACCCTAAATTCTCCTGTTTACTTATAAATTGAAATCGAAAATTGTAAAACCCTATGCCTCTTTTCAATCAATAAAATTCAGAATTGCTGGGAGTATTATTCAGATCTGTTCTATATTGCTTGGAGGGAGCCGTCAACCTAGTAAGTTATTTTATGTCTTTGTTTTAATTCTTTTAATTAGTATGTCTTATCATCCCCTAATGAGCGAGTAGTCTCCTCGCTTGTTAGGGTTAGCCTTAGGGAAAGGTTTGAGAGATGAGATCTCTCACCCCTTTCATGCCATCCATACCTAAGAGTTAGAACTCCATGCATGCACGCACAACCCCTCCCTACGGCATCCTACCCCACGAGGTAACGATGAACCGTAGTATAAAGGGCCGGTTGCGTGTGTTTTCCATGGGGGTTAGGGTAATTATCAACAAAGGAAGGATACGAATCTAGAGGAAGAAACATCTTCCCAAAAGACTCGGATCCACTTTATTGATAATTACCGTAACATCTAATAGATCTAAAATAGGGCAATGAAAGCGGTAAGGAAACCTTTCATCTCCAAACTTCCCCTAAACCTAACCCTAGCAAGACTTTAATTTAGATTAATTTAGTTTAGTGATAGATCTAGTATTTTAGATTAAATCAATCCAAACAACAATTGGAATCAACTCGTAAAGACACAATAAGAGATCTACCCATCTCTGTGGATCGACCCGTACTCACCGGCTAGCTGCAAAGCGACGCCGTTTCTGATTGCGGTAAATACAAGTTTTCATATTAATCAAATGGCGCCGTTGCCGGGGATGGCGTAATATTTCTTTTTGTGTAATTTCGGGTTGATTTAAATTTTTAAAAAAAATCATAAAAATAAAAAAATAAAAAAATACAAAAACATTTTATCGATCTTTATCTGTTTGAAGGGTTTTAGGGTTTGAATTCTGCAGGAACAGCGAAGGATTACGAATCTGGAAATTTACAGAAGGTCAAAACAGAAAAGGGAACATCAGAACAGAGTAGAATTGGTGAACAGGAGCTGCACAAAATTTTTCAGAGGCTGAACCCACTGAGAAGCCGCGTTTCCGCCGCATATAGGCCATCAAGACCGCGGTTCCGCGCTCTGCCTGCCACGTCAGCGCATCAATTTTGCAAGGTTTGCTTTCTCCTTCTCCCCTCTGCAACCTCCATATATCCACTGTAAAATTTTCTGCAGGAATTCTTTGCGCTAAGAATTCTTCCTTCCCCTTCCAAATAACAGATTTTCTGCAGGTTTCTTTGCGCCGCGCTAAAAATTGATTTCAAGTGAATTTTACTGTTTTACATAATTTAATCGGACTTTAAGGGGCTAATTGACCAAACTCAGATTGGGTGGGGATTTCATCACCCTTCCCAGGACCCCAGAAAACACCTAAAGCATGTACATTAACCACAATTAATTAAAAAATATTAGACTCAGACCTAAGGACATTGAGCTCAACAGGAAAAGGACTAGTATAGGCATCGACCATTTATCCTAACTGACATTGCGGTGTCTAGGCTAGTGGTTATTAATTAGGCCCACTTTAGTGGTGGTTCCTTCCCACTTACCTGGCCGTACTTGTCGGTGAAGAGGCGGTTTGAGGTCCTATTTCTAGCCCTAGTTAGGAGCTGTCTAGCAGACCTAGGTGACCCTAGATCTAGGCCTGATTGTGCATGTGTGGTTGATACATTTGTGTCACGAGTCCCTTTCCGAAAACCTTTTTGCAAAACTCTCACATAAATAAAAAAAAGGGGAAAAATCTTTTCAAAACTTGCAACTTGTCGCTAAAGAAATCTTGCAACTCACTTCCACTACTTCCCTCCATTGACGTTATCTTACCCCCACATTCTGTTTTTCTATTTTTCTGACTACACTACTCCTTTAGTGTATGTCACTTTGGACTAGGGATACTAATGCCCGATTAGTCCGTGTTTCATTGGTACCGACCGACGAACCCTTCGACGAACCCTTCGTCGACATTCCGTCCATTTCCTTACCTCTACCTTCAAATTCTTCTTTCGAAGGTATGTCGGGACACGACCCCAACGATACCTTACCGACGGGAATGATTCCACCTCCGTTAGGTACGAATAACCCGAATCTTCCGCCTGTTGTAGCGCCAGCACGAGTTGCGCTCCAGGATCTCTTCTACCCCGTCCACACTTCTTTACCTACATGTCTTTCACCCCCACCGGCAAATGGGGACAACTTTGAAATAAAACCACACTTCATCAATATGCTGCCAAAATTTCATGGTTTGGAATCCGAAGATGCATATATCTTTATCAATAAATTCCAAAACGTTTGCGCTATGATGAAAACGACCCAATTAAGTGATGACGCTATAAGGCTAAGGGTCATTCCTTTCACCTTATGTGACCTAGCCGAGAAGTGGCTATATAGCACCGCATCACATTCCATTAGAAATTGGGACGAGTTTGTGAGAGCTTTTCTGAAAAAGTTCTATCCTCATGACAAAACTGCTAGAATCCGCAACGAGATTATACAATTTTCACAGCTTCCTTCCGAACCATTTTGGAAGTGCTTCGAGAGATTTAAAGACCTACTTGTTCTATGCCCTCATCATGGGATCGAAAGTTGGCAACTTTGCCAAACATTATACGAGGGATTGAACTCGGCAACGAAGCAGTTGCTAGAAACCATATGTCATGGTCATTTTCTCTCCAAGTCTAGCGACGAAGCGTGGCAGTTTCTTGAGGATCTTAGTGAGCAAACAATTCAGTGGGAGAGTACCAAGACCACATCATCTTCTTCTGTTGGTCAATCTAGGGCAGGCATACATCAAGTAGATATGTCGATTGCTATGAAAGCCGAGATGGCCGCACTTATGAAAAAGCTAGAAGCCATTGAGACCAAAATCTCATCGTCTTCTCCTGCCCCTGTTATGCCTCCACGAACTGTTTGTGCTTGTTGTTCGAATCCATCGCATCTTACTGAAGAGTGTCCTTACAATGCACCTATTCAAGGACAAGATCAAGTCAATGCTGCCTTTCAGCAACGACAAAGAAACGATCCGTACTCTTCGACATACAATCAGGGGTGGAGGAGTCACCCAAATTTCGCTTGGAACCAAAATCAACAAGTCCAAGGAAATAACAATTTTCAAAGACCTTCTCCTCCACAACAACAACAAGCACCTCCACCAACTCAAAACCAGCAACCTTTCCAACAACAACCTTATACAAATCAAACGAACAATTTGGTTCAACCAAATGATGATAAGGTTATCTCGCTCGAAAAAAGTCTAGATGCATTTCTTAAGCAATCTACAGAATCCGCAGCAAGATTTGAAAATTATGTTCAGTCTTTGATGCATAACAATGCATCACACGATCAAAGTATCAAATCTATTGAGGCACAAATTGCACAATTAACTGCTGCGTTGAGCGAGAGAGAAAAGGGAAAGCTTCCATCTCAACCATTGCCCAATCCCGGTCACACACAAAACGCATATCCCAATCACAATGTAAATGCGGTGACCACGTTGAGATCCGGAAGAGTGTTGCAGAATAATGTGGAAACTAGTGATGACATCCCCGCCGGCGGTTCTTCTTCTTCTTTTTCTCCATCGTCATCCTCCCCTTCTTCATTTTCTTCACTTTCTTCTTCACCTTTTTCTTTAGAGCCTATTCTCCACCACTCACATGGCTCTACTTCTTCTAGCTCGAACGGACCCATTTCTCACAACATGAACACATCTACACCGGGACCCGTTCCTACTCCACATTCTACTCCACAGACATTTGACTCAACGAATTTTCAAAATGCTCCATTCCCAAACAGGTTGAGTCCTAATAAACCAACTGCATAAGTGGAGAAGATTGTGGAAATATTTAAGCAGGTTAGCATAAATTTACCTCTCTTGGATGCAATCCAACAAGTCCCTTCATACGCGAAAATCTTAAAAGGCTTATGCACCTTGAAGAGAAAGGCATCTCAAGTACCCAAGAAAGTGCTAGTGGCTAGTGCAGTGAGCAATGCTATTAACCACCATCAAACCTTACCCCAAAAATGAAAAGACCCCGGATGTCCTACGATTTCAATCACAATTGGGGATAAGAAAATCAATCGAGCACTTTTAGATCTTGGGTCTAGTGTTAACCTGATTCCCTACTCCGTGTACGAACAATTAGGGGTTGGAGAGTTGAAACCCACTCGTTGTACTCTCCAAATGGTTGATCGATCAATCGCCCATCCTAGGGGTCAGCTAGAGGATGTGTTGATCAAAGTTGGGTAGTTCATATTCCCCGTTGATTTTATTTTTATGGATACACAACCTGTTGCTAACCCACGGAACCAAATTCCGGTGATCCTCGGTCGACCATTTTTTGCCACTTCCAATGCTGTAATAAACTGTCGCAATGGCTCCATGACTCTATCCTTTGGGAAGATGTCTAGTGAGTTCAATATTTATAAGATGGGAAGTCTGCCCCCCGTGCCTGAAACTAGTACACGAGAAGTTTGCTCTATTCACGAAATCACGCAGGAGGACTACGAGCTTGAAAGATTTCTATTTGATGAAAACAGTTTTGACGCCACTAGTGCGTCCCTCCTTGAGCCTACCACCGTTGACACAACCGATATGGATTATGAATGTTTCACTTTTTCGGATGATGACGACTCACAGCCCGAATATGAGTCTTTTGAATGTGTGGATGAGTTAGTTGAACCATCTGAATCGGTTGTTTGCAGTGATTTCGAACCTGTGTTGGAGTCCTTTGAGTTCGAGGTAGATTCCGCAATGATTCTTTCGCCTCCGAAACTCGAACTCATGTCCTTACCGCCTCACCTTAAATATGCTTACATAGGTGAGAATGAGACTTTTCCCATTATAATATCAGCCTCTCTAGCCTTCGAGCAAGAGAACGCTATTTTAAAAGTCTTACAAGATAGGCGGCAAGTTTTCGGTTGAACTATGGCGGACATCGAGGAGATCAGTTCCCATATAATTGAATATCATATGAAATTGATGGATGATGCCAAGTCAATAGAGGACCCACAGGAACATTTTGTAGGTATTGTGGTTAGTCAACCTCCTCTTTTAGAAGTTGAACCACCCCCATTTATTTTAAGAAGCTACGAGAATGCCAACATTCCACTGATCGCTGATCATTCGTATTCTCGTTTTGATTCATCACCACCTCCTGTATATTCACCTCCACACCTTCCATTCCACCACTTCTATCCTCCCCAATTCTGTTTGGATCGCTACGACCTATTCTTCCACCAACTGATACTCTTTACTGATAAATTTTTCAACTGGTTGGTGTTGACTTTTGGTCTATGCAAGGTTTGGCAGTAATGTCTAACATAGTTTAAATGAAGTTTGGGGGAGGGCCTTTTTGTATATATTTTTTTGTTTTTCTTAACAATAAAATTTTTTATAAATAAACAGGGAAGTGCCGGTATTTTGACCCTCTTGGTTTAGTATGACAGTGAGGACACTGTCAAGTTCAAGTTTGGGGATATTCTCGGTACGTCTTCTTCCTTCGCATTCATTTGTACATATTTTTGCATTTGCATACTTATTTGAAAACCCATAAAAATTTGAAAATTTTTAAAAACTATAAAAATCATTGTATTCAATTTTGCCTAATTGACTTTAGTTTGACAAATAGGTTAACTAGCTAGGAACAACTAGATCTTAGACTTAGTGAATTAAAAACCCTAAAAATAAAATTCCTTAAAGTTTAACGGTAGAAAATATATGCCTTGTAGTTTATTTAGAAATAAGCAAATTTTGGGTTCACTTCTTGGGCTAAGACGAGACAAGGGAAAAGTATTGATGTTCTTATTAGAGTATAAGTTTGAAAAATAGTTCCTAACTTAAGTCTAGACTCTGAAAACGTATACCCAACAAAAATGCACAATCACGCATCTTGAAACTTGGAATAGTAGAAGAGACCTTGAAATGCTCTTGTCTAAAGTGCTTAGTACAATGAAAATAAAAGAAAACAAAACAAAAGAAAATGAATAAAGAAAAATGGACACTGGTTTTTGTGATTGCTTAAGGCTGCAAAAATAGAAAAATCTTTAGCGAGGGTGCTTCAACACCTACTGCCTTAGACCAACTGGTTTGGGAGTCACTGCTAAAATCCTTAGGTGTTGCAATACTAGGAAGTACGCTTTAATGTGCAAACACATCTTGTAATCGGTCGTTAGTACCTCAAGAAGTATTAACGGTCGCATGAAGGATGTGTAAGAAAAATTCACTAATCAATAAGTGCTTTGGACAATGGACGAGAGTACGATTGCTTGATTTGAATTTCCAAGTGTAGGGGTGATCTATACACACACGTAGGGGTATGTGATTGGAATTTAGATAAGAGAGAGGAATGAAAGATAGAACTTGTATCTTTAATAGAGTTGATAGAAATTCCTAAGTGAAGATGAAACCCTAGAAGGAAGACTTAAGAAATGCCGAAAGCTAAGTAAGTCTATAGGATATATATAATCTTAAGTTGGATGATGAGGAAGTGTGAAGAATATGGGTGGATGATTCGCGAGTCAAAAGATAATAAAATTCCTTCTTAGAAAACCTAATTGGTGAACAAAAGTCAATGGGCCGAGTTGATAGGATTTTGTGGGTGTAATCCACTAAAACCCCTCAGGAGACAACACTCCTCCTACTAGGGACACCTAGAGGTTTAACGGCTTGTTGCACGTGCTCAGTGCAATCGCGTTTCCCTGCGAAAGTGTGGTTAGGATTTTAGTGAATAAAAAAATAAGTTTGCTCGAGGACGAGCAAAAGATAAGTTTGGGGGTATTTGTTCAGACCATAATATTGCATTTTTCATTCCCCTATTCTTATCCGTTTTATAAATAAACAGGTACTCTTGACGCACGTTTGTTGCATATTACAGGATACAGGCTCTTGGAGCGAATACAGAGAAAAAGACGGAAGTTGATACAGAAAAAGGACTTTTGACCAACAAGTAGACGGATCCTAGTCAAGCCTAGATGAAGAACAACGCAAGGTCCAAAATGTCAAGGCAAACGGTTAAAAGATCGCTACAAGTTTTTCACTGAAAGATCTGGAAAAGAACCAGAAGCCAAAGGGAGAAAAGAACTATGGAAATATAAAGCCCAATGTGTAAAGAACCAGCCCAGAAAATTTGGTCCACTGATCACACCAAAGGGCCGCGGAACCGCGGCCCTACCCCTACATTTGCCGCGGTTCCGCGGCCGCTCAGTGCCCGTGTCGGTGCATTTTTCCCGTGTCGGTGCGTCGGTGCAGTGGTTGGGATTTTTTGAGGGCAAATCTGTAATTGCACATCTGCGAGAGTCTGTAACCCTAAATTCTCCTGTTTACTTATAAATTGTAATCGAAAATTGTAAAACCCTATGCCTCTTTTCAATCAATAAATTCAGAATTGCTGCGAGTATTATTCAGATCTGTTCTATATTGCTTGGAGGGAGCCGTCAACCTACTAAGTTATTTTATGTCTTTGTTTTAATTCTTTTAATTAGTATGTCTTATCATCCCCTAATGAGCGAGTAGTCTCCTCGCTTGTTAGGGTTAGCCTTAGGGAAAGGTTTGAGAGATGAGATCTCTCACCCCTTTCATGCCATCCATACCTAAGAGTTAGAACTCCATGCATGCACGCACAACCCCTCCCTACGGCATCCTACCCCACGAGGTAACGATGAACCGTAGTATAAAGGGCCGGTTGCGTGTGTTTTCCATGGGGGTTAGGGTAATTATCAACAAAGGAAGGATACGAATCTAGAGGAAGAAACATCTTCCCAAAAGACTCGGATCCACTTTATTGATAATTACCGTAACATCTAATAGATCTAAAATAGGGCAATGAAAGCGGTAAGGAAACCTTTAATCTCCAAACTTCCCCTAAACCTAACCCTAGCAAGACTTTAATTTATATTAATTTAGTTTAGTGATAGATCTAGTATTTTAGATTAAATCAATCCAAACAACAATTGGAATCAACTCGTAAAGACACAATAAGAGATCTACCCATCTCTGTGGATCGACCCGTAATCACCGGCTAGCTGCAAAGCGACGCCGTTTCTGATTGCGGTAAATACAAGTTTTCATATTAATCAGACACGTGACCCTAGTTCTTTTCATGAACAGAGATCTTTTAAGAATTGAATTCTCTGTAGGGTTAAACCCTAATTATGATTTTGGAGGAATTAAATTCCTATTGTGAAAGAATTAAATTCTTATTTAGGATAAAATCCTGATTTCTTTTTAAAGGAATTAAATTCCCAGATATGTAAAAGAATTAAATTCTTGGTTAGGGTTAAACCCTTGTTTTGTTTTAGGAGAATTAAATTCTGAAAACTCAATTCCCCTTCTAAGTTTAGGATCTGCATGGCAGGATCTCGACCCGATGAGAATTAAATTCTCAACTTATGAGGAGATGTGCTCTGTGCAGATCTTCAACCAGAAGAAAAACTAAGTTCTTTTTTGTATAAGTGTTAAACTCTTGGATTGAGAATTAAATTCTCTTTTTAAAGTTTCGATTCCCTTTCTTTCCTCACCTAGGGTTTTCTTTGTTGAGAATTAAATTCTCCTTTCTTTTCTTCCCTCTTGAGAATTAAATTCTCCTCCCTCTGTTTTTCTCTCCCCCAAAAAGGTTCCTCTTCTCTTCTTTTCTTGGCTCCTATTTATAGGAGAAGGAAAAGAATCAATTTGTTTAGCAAATCTTTCATTGAAAGATTTGATTTGTTTTCATATTTAATATGATCCTTTAGATCATTCAGTGAATTTTATTCACCGTTGGGTTTTAAATCCAAAGATATTCTGTTTGTTATTTTTGGTGAGATTTAGAGGAAATATTTCCTAGTATTAAATCTTTCCATAAATTGGTGATCTTTAATCACCATTGGATTTTTAATCCAACGGTCCCCATAAGCCTTTTCCATTTGGAAAGATTTAGAGAAATTTAGAGTTTTAATTCTATTAAACTGTAAGGCTTTCAAAGCCTGTCACGTGCTGGCACGTGACCCCTAATTGAGTCCTTTTAACAGCCGCTTGTTTATGTTTCTATTTTTAGCATCACGTGTCAACACGTGACCATTGGTCACGTGTGAGCACGTGACACCTCGTTGAGGTATTTTCCTGATTTTTAGAATTAAATTCTATTAAGCTGTAAGGCTTTCAAAGCCTGTCACGTGCTGGCACGTGACCCTTGGTCACGTGTGAGCACATGACCCCCAATTGAGTCATCTTCAGCCATTTGTTTTATTTATGTTTTAACTATCACGTGTCAACACGTGACCACTGATCACGTGTGAGCACGTGATACCTCATTGAGGTAATTCCTGATTTTTAATCAGGGAACAGTGCATAGCATATTTGCTCATAACTTTTGATCCCGGATGAATTATGAGGACCATAATATATCAAATCAAAGGGTTTTTCGAGATGCTTCCAATATCATCAGAATTTAACAGTTCCTCTTTCGGGAGTTTATCAAAATATAGGCCTGAAGATACTGGTTCGCATTTCCTTAAGCGTATAGCTATCATTTGATACCTTGGGCTCTTTTGCGCAGAAATTTTTGGCGGGAACAGACTTGTCGTTATGACCCTGAAGCTAGGAATTTGGCCTTTGCTTCGTTTGCTGGAATCCTCTATATCAAGACGAATGTCGCGGTTGTCTCTAGGTTGTTGGTGAACCGTCGAGGTTTGGAATTAGGGATTTTGCCGTGGCTCCGTTGTTGTCGTCGCGTCTGAACCCTGCTGGAGGACGAACGCTGTGCTGGTGACCACTCCGCACTGGTGCGAGATGATCTCTGATTGTCTTTCAGGCTTTATATGAATTGCCGTTAAGACCCCGAAGCTAGGAATATGGCCTTCTCTTCGTTTGGTAGCATCGCGTCTTCTGTGTTGAGACGGATGTCGCGGTTGTCTCTGGGTTGTTGGTGAACCGTTGAGGTTTGGAACTAGGGATTTTGCCGTGGCTCCGTTTGGTGATGTTGCGTCTGCTGTGTCGAGACGAACGTCGAGGTGGTGACGACTCCACACTGGTGCGAGATGATCTCCGATTGTCTTTCAGGCTTTATATGACTTGCCGTTAAGACCCAGAAGCTAGGAATTTGGCCTTCGCTTCGTTTTCTTTGTCACGTCCGAATACTGTTGGAGGAAAAACGCTGTCGTGACATCTCGTCTATTGTATTGAGACAGACGTCGAGGTGGTGACCACTTGTTCATACCATAATATTGCATTATTATATTCCCCATTCTTATTCGTTTTATAAATAAATAGGTGCTTTTGACGTATGTCTGCTACATATTACAGGTTACAGGTTCTTGGAGCGAAAACAGTGAAAAAGACAAAAGACGATACAAAAAGAGACTTTTGACCAACAAATAGAAAGATCCTAGTCAAGCCTAGACGAAGAACAGTTCACAATCAACAAGGCAACGCAAGGTCAAAAATGTCAAGGCGAACGGTTAAAAGACCACTACAAGTTTTCACTGAAAGATCTGGAGAAGACCCAGAAGCCAAATGAATAAAAGAACCAAAGAAACAGAAGCCCCAAAAAGCAAGAAGTAATCACAGAAATTTTCAGAAAATGAACTCATCAATGGGCGGCGGAACCGTGGCCCAAGCCTGCCATTGCCGCGGTTCCGCGACCATAAGAAGCCCGTACTCTGTGAAATTTTTACCAAAATGTTTAAGCGGCGCTGACTAGTCAACCTAAGGGCTATTTTTGTAATTTCAGACATGCGAAGCAATTGTAAACCTAGGGTTTCTATCTCCTATAAATAGAACCCAAATCATTGTAATTTCTTATGCCTCCCTATGCCTCCTTTTAATAATAAATTCAGAATTCTTTATGGAGAGCATCGGTGCCTCTTTTCGATTCAGAAATTCAGATCTGATAAACCTGCTTTGATGATTGGAGAGAGACATCTGTAAGTAGATTTAATTAATTGCTCTAGTTTAGATTTTAATTCTTTGCCCTAGGTAGATTTAATTCATTGCCGTAGAAAATTGTTTAGAGTTAGCTTTGGGGAAGGCTTTTGAGAGATGAGATCTCTCATTCCTTTCTTACCCATCAAATATTTACAATAGGACTCCATGCATACACGCACACACCGCGTCCTACGGCATCCTACCCCTCGAGGTAACGATGACACCGTAGTATAAAGGCCCGGTTGCGCGCGTTTTCCATGGAGGTTAGGGTAAGGATCTCTAAAGGAAGGACAAGAACCTAGAGGAAGAAACACCTTCCCGAATTGATCTAATCCCCTTTATTGATAATTACCATAACTCCTCATAGATCTTTATTCGGTTATAGAAAGCGTTGAGATTTACTTGCATTTCCAAACCATCCCTAAACCTAACCCTAACAAGACTAGATCTAGATAATCGTAGTATAGAATAATTAGGTTTTTAGATTTAATAATCAATCTGAACACCCTTCGGAATTAACTCGTTAGCGCGATTAGGAGATTCACAACATCCCTGTGGACCGACCCGTACTCCCCGGCTAGCTTCATGCGACGCCGTTCTTGATTGCGGTAATAAGATAGTTTTTGACATAAAATCAAATGGCGCCGTTGCCGGGGATGGCGTGTCATTTCCTTTTTGCAATTTCGAGTTAATCTAAATTAAAAAAATCATAAAAATTTAAAAAAATATAAAAAAATATATCATTTGTTATTTTTTTGGAAAGGGTACTTTGTTTTGTGAATTTTGCAGGAACAATCGAGACGGATATGGAAATTTCCAGAAAGCGAAAAAGAAATCAAAAGATCAGAACAGAGAAGGATTTTCAAAACAAAACAGCAGAAAAATTTTGGAGTCTCGAACCGCCCACCTCACCGCCCTTCCGCGGCCAAAACCTGCCTTAGGCCGCGGAATCGCGGCCGCCTTGTCGAATCAGAGCGTCACAAAAATTTTGGGGACTCGTGCTAACCATACCGCCGCGAAAACGCGGCAGGAACACGTTTATACCGCGGAAAGGCGGCTCCGTGGTGGCATCATCTCATGGAATTTCCTCTGTAAGCTTCCCTGTTCTTTCTCTGCAAATATTTTTATATATATTCTGTAAAATGCCTGCAGAATTTAGTGCGCTATAAAAATCTTTCTCTTTCCAAATAACAATCTTGTGGAGGATTTTTGCGATTCGTTTAAAATAGAAATTGATTGCAAGTAATTTTTTTTTGTTGCATATCTTTTCTTGAATATCTTTTTGCAACAATTTTTTCCAAATAAAGATAAAAAGAAAAAGGAAAATTTTTATTAGAAAACTTGTCAACCTTTGCCGCAAATAAATCATTGCACCACAACAAACCTTCTTTCCTTTCCCCTTTCTTCTTCAAACATGGGTACCCCACATAATAAATCAGTTGCCGAACTTTGGTATCCCGAACCTAATTTTGCGTCGTACGTCAATTTGTTCGGTCAATTTAAAGACGATCCTCCCTTGCCTAAAATATCTTTGAAAGATCAAATAGAAGCGTCTAGAAGAAACAGTTCGACTTTTCAACCCACTTTGTGTCAACCAAATCAACCTTTACCACCTCCATATGTTGATACCACTTTTTCTAGTCCTTCTGTCACTCCTAAGCCGATGTCCATTGCTGAGCATATTGCTCAATCTTGCAGCCGATCTTTCACCCTTCTCCACTCATCTAGTTCTAGGGATCCGCACGATTATTCACCTTTTTATCCACATGTTGACCCTACACCTGACCAACCAACCACTTCCTACCAGTCCTACCCAACCTTCCCACCTTCACTAGACACTGTTTCTACACAGCCTGTTGGGAGTTTTGCATATCCACACCATTTTGAATCTTTTACCGAAACCCCCTCACCTAAGTCTAGTTTGGAAGAGTCTTTGGAGGCGTATATCGCAGCAACAAACAAAATGACTAGGAATGTGGAAGCGTCCGTGGCCGCCTTTATGCAACCTAGTGAACCGGTAGCTAGTTTTCCGCTAGCTCCAAATTTTTCAATGTATAAGGAGGCGGTTGGACAGAGTGAGAATGTGAGAGGATTTCCAAATCAAACCTACCATACCCAATTGAATCCAACAACTCCAATTTTCAAACATGTGTCCAAAATGTTGAGTTGTGCGACTTTGTAGTGTTTGATTTGCCAAATTGTGAAGAACCCCTTTCGAGTGAAACTACACTTAATCCTTTCGATCTTTACACCTCCACTCTAGAACCTAAATCGATAAATATCCATGCTTTTGATGAGGTGTCTAAAGAAATTGATTTTCACTTGATTGAGGATATAGACGCCGGGAATATTTCGGATGATGAACCTGTCGATTTGATTGAAATTTTATGTTCAACTCATCATCCCGAGTCATTAGATGTTTCTCCCGAACTTCATATGCGTCTTGATTTTGATGATAATGACATGGATAAGTTGAATATTAAGGAGAATTATGAGGATAATATTGAGGAGAGTAGTGAGGATAATATTGAGGTTGAACCATTTTCGTTTGATGTGTCTGATTTTCCAATTCATCCTCCTGAACCTTTGACTGTTATATCACCCTCCCTCCTTTACATCGTTCCGACCACGCTTGAAGACTGTAAGCTTGAAAACTTGTCCTTCGAATCTGACACAGTTCTTACAGACGATAACACCTATGAGTGTTTCACTTTTTCGGACGATATTGATGACTCACCGCCCGAGTTTGAGTCCTTTACATTTTCAGATGAGTTAGTTGAACCATCAGACTCGGTTGCATATAGTAGTTTCGAACCATTAATGGAATCGTTCAAGTTCGAGACAGTTTACTACGGTGAGAATAATACTATCCCTAATTCACTCCCTTTCGTCCTTCCTATTGTTCCGACCGTGCAAGTGACCGTTACGCTTTCATCTCTAATACCAAGTTCGGTGTACCCATGTTTTCTTGCGAATCTTGAGGGATTTGATCCCATTTCTCGATGGGTTGATAGGTTAGCGCAATCGCTTTTAACACATCGGTCATCAAAAATTGCGCTAATTTATTCACTCGATTTACACCCTCAGGATCGCGCGGCCCTTCTTTCTCCTTTCCGCCATTCTTCTCCTCTACCGAGACCGTATTCTACCTTTCTTCCCACACGGTCTCTTGTGTTTCTCATTTCTTTCATCTACACCCTATTATTTCACCAACTCGGCCATTACCACGATAAGATTTTTGAATGGTTGGTGCTAACCTTTGGCTTGTGTAAGGCCAAGCTTAAGTTTGGGAGGAGCCTTGTTGTATATATGTATATATATTTTTGTTTTCTTTTTCTATAAAAAAAAAATAAATTCAAAACAATAAAAAAAATTATAAATAAATAAACAGGGGAGTGCCAGCATTTTGACCCTCTTGGTGTAGCATGACAGTGAGGACACTGTCAAGTTCAAGTTTGGGGGTATGCTCGGTACGTCTTCTTCCTTCGCATTCATTTGTACATATTTTTGCATTTGCATACTTATTTTAAAAACCCATAAAAATCTGAAAAATTTCAAAAATTGTAAAAATTATTGTATTCAATTTTGGTCTAATTGACTTGAGTTTGACAAATAGGTTAACTGGCTAGGAACAACTAGATCTTAGACTTAGTAAATTTAAAACCCTAAAAATAACCTTCCTTAAAGATTAACGGTAGAAAGTGTATGTCTTTGTAGTTTATTTAGAAACAGGCAAATTTTGAGTTCACTTCTTGGGTTAAGTTAAAACAAAGGAAAAGTATTGATATTTTTATTAGAGTATAAGTTTGAAAAATAATTCCTAGCTTAAGTCTAGATTCTGAAAATGTATACCCTACAATTTGCACAAACACGCACCTTGAAACTTGGAATAGTAGAGGAGACCTTGAAATGCTCTTGTCTAAAGTCCTTAGTACAAGGGAAAAAAAAGAAAAAAAAAGTGTGAATTAAGAAAATAAAAATGAACACTGGTTTTTGTGATTCCTTAAGGCTGCAAAAATAGAAAAATATTTAGCGAGGGTGCTTCATCACCTAGTGCCTTAGACCAACTGGTTTGGGAGTCACTGCTAAAGCCTTGGGTGTTGCAAGACTAGGAATTACGCTTTAATGTGCAAACACATCTTGTAATCGGTCATTGGTACCTCAAGAAGTATTAACGGTCGCATGAAGGATGTGTAAGCAAAATTCAATTAAAAATTCACCAACTAATAAGTACTTTGGACAACGGACAAGGGTATGATTGCTTGATTTGAATTTCCAAGTGTAGGGGTGATTTATACACACACGTAGGGATATGTGATTAGAGTTTAGATAAGAGAAAGGAATGAAGAATAGAACTTGTATCTTTAGTAAAGTTGATAAAAATTCCTAAGTGGAGATGGAACACTAGAAGGAAAACTTAAGAAATGCCGAAAGCTAAGTAAGTCTGCAGAATATATATAATCTTAAGTTAAATGATGAGGAAGTGTGAAGAATATGGTTGGATAATTTACAAGTCGACGATAATAGAATTCCTTGTTAGAAAACCTAATTGGAGAATTAAAGTCGAAAAAGCCGAATTGATAGGATTTTGTGGGTAGTATCCGCGGAAAACCCTCAGGAGACAACACTCCTCCTACTAGGGACACCTAGAGGTTTAACGGCTTGTTGCACGTGCTCAGTGCAATCGCGTTTCCCTGTGAAAGTGTGGTTAGCTTTTTGTAGAGAATAAAAAAATAAGTTTGCTCGAGGACGGCAAAAGATAAGTTTGGGGGTATTTGTTCATACCATAATATTGTATTATTATATTCCCCAATCTTATTCGTTTTATAAATAAATAGGTGCTTTTGACGCATGTCTGCTACATATTACAGGTTACAGGTTCTTGGAGCGAAAACAGTGGAAAAGACAAAAGACGATATAAAAAGGGACTTTTCACCAACAAATAAAAGGATCCTAGTCAAGCCTAGAGGAAGAACAGTTCACAATCAACAAGGCAACGCAAGGTCCAAAATGTCAAGGCGAACGGTTAAAAGACCACTACAAGTTTTCACTAAAAGATCTGGAGAAGACCCAGAAGCTAAATGAATAAAAGAACCAAAGAAACAGAAGCCCCAAAAAGCAAGAAGTAATCACAGAAATTTTCGGAAAATGAACTCATCAATGGGCCGCGGAACCGCGGCCCATGCCTGCCATTGCCGCGGTTCCGCGGCCATAAGAAGCCCGTACTCTATGAAATTTTTACCAAAATGTTTAAGCGGCGCTGACTAGTCAACCTAAGGGCTATTTTTATAATTTCAGACATGCGAAGCAATTGTAAACCTAGGGTTTCTATCTCCTATAAATAGAACCCAAATCATTGTAATTTCTTATGCCTCCCTATGCCTCCTTTTAATAATAAATTCAGAATTCTTTATGGAGAGCATCGGTGCCTCTTTTCGATTCAGAAATTCAGATCTGACAAACCTGCTTTGATGATTGGAGAGAGACATCTGTAAGTAGATTTAATTAATTGCTCTAGTTTAGATTTTAATTCTTTGCCCTAGGTAGATTTAATTCATTGCCGTAGAAAATTGTTTAGAGTTAGCTTTGGGGAAGGCTTTTGAGAGATGAGATCTCTCATTCCTTTCTTACCCATCAAATATTTACAATAGGACTCCATGCATACAGGCACACACCGCGCCCTACGGCATCCTACCCCTCGAGGTAACGATGACACCGTAGTATAAAGGCCCGGTTGCACGCGTTTTCCATGGAGGTTAGCGTAAGGATCTCTAAAGGAAGGACAAGAACCTAGAGGAAGGAACACCTTCCCGAATGGATCTAATCCCCTTTATTGATAATTACCATAACTCCTTATAGATCTTCATTCGGGTATAGAAAGCGTTGAGATTTACTTGCATTTCCAAACCATCCCTAAACCTAACCCTAACAAGACTAGATCTAGATAATCGTAGTATAGAATAATTAGGTTTTTAGATTTAATAATCAATCCGAACACCCTTCGGAATTAACTCGTTAGCGCGATTAGGAGATTCACAACATCCCTGTGGACCGACCCGCACTCACCGGCTAGCTTCATGCGACGCCGTTCTTGATTGCAGTAATAAGATAGTTTTTGACATAAAATCACCACTCCGCGCTGGGGTGAGATGATCTCCGATTGTCTTTCGGGCATTATATGAGTTGCCGTCAAGACTTGGCTCCGTTTTATGATGGAGAATGGGGAGGGAAGATATGTTTCCTTCTTTGTTTGCGCCCCTGGATTGTATACAAGGATTGCTGTGATATCGCCTGTAGGGCATAAATTTCATTATATACTTTTCATTTTATTTCTTTTCCGCGATGCTCTATCATTTCAGCTTTTATATCGCGAAAGTCGCGATTGCCCAATCATTTCAGCTATTTTTCACGGTGCCCAATCATTTCGGCTATTTATTTTATTTTCACTCGCTGCTTTTTATTACGAGTTGCCCAATCATTTCGGCTATTTATTTTATTTTCACTCGCTGCTTTTTATTACGAGTTGCCCCATCATTTCGGCTATTTCATATGCATTTTTAGCTCGCTGATTTTTTATCGCGAGTGTGGAACTTGGAATCTGGTGCCAATCTCAGCATCAGCATTGCTACAACTAGAATATTGCCAGGAGCGAATCATCATTTGCCATGACAGGACTTGGAATTTGATACCGGTTTAGGCATCAGCATCGCTACAACTGGGATATTGCCAGGAGCGAATCATCATTTGCCTCTATCGATGTCGAACAAAGGTGGCTTAGCGAACAGGGTTAGGATCCCGTCGACTAAGGCTTTTGACTTCATGAGCCGTAAGGGTCTCACAAAGTTATTTCTCCTTACAAGTCGTGAGGATCTCGTAGGTGTGTTTTCTCCTTAGGAATCGTGAGGATTCCTAAGTGCATGTTCCCCTGAAAGTCATAAGGATCTTAAAAAAGGGTTTTCTCCTTATAAGTCGAGAGGACTTATAAGGGTTGTTCACTGTATGGACATATCCCCAGTCACGGATGGGACTTGGTTAGGGAAATGTTTATTCGCGCCCATGGATTGTATACAAGGGTCAGTATTGAGCCACTTGTAGGGCAATATCGAAGGTTGTGGGAGTTGCTTAAGAACGGGTTCAGGTCTCTATAACTTAAGACTTTCAAATCTTATGAGCCGTGAGGGTCCCATAAGAGAGTTCTCCTTACGAGTCGTGAGGATCTCGCAAATGTAATTTCTCCTTAGGAATCATGAGGATCCCTAAGTGTGTTGCTTCTCTGTGAGTCGTAAGGATCTCACGCGGGTGGTTTCTCTTTACAAGGTCAAGAGGACCTTGTAAGTTTCTTTTAACGAGGTTGCGCCCTTTCGGGTTTTCACAAACACTCGCCGGTAGCCCTGCTGTTTTTACTCACGGAGCCCTTTCGGGTTTTCATCCGTGCCCATTTTGCTTATGGACATACCGTTTTTTTCTTCTTTTTTTTCTTTTTTTTTAATTCTTTTTTCTAACGAGGTCGCACCCTTTCGGGTTTTCACGAACACTCGCCGGTAACCCTGCTGTTTTTACTCACGGAGCCCTTTCGAGTTTTCATCGGTGCCCATTTTGCTTATGGACATACCATTTTTTTATTATTATTATTTTTATTCTTTATTCTTTTTTTTTATCTCGTCAGCCTAAGGATGCTGCGGTAGTAGTTTAAAGACGTTTCGGTCATTTACAAGTTTTAGGACATTGCGGTCCATCGTTAGTTTAAGGACGTTTCGGTCTGCCGTCACCGTATTTGAGGCGAATCTCTAGTTTACTGACTTTTCGGTCTATGGTGCTTTCCCTATGAATGAGCATGACGCCCGGCATATCCATCTTTCTCGGAGCATGTGGTTGTGGAGGGCTCACGTTCCAGTTTTCGGACAACGCGAACTTGCCCTGTTGGTATTGGTCTTCCACCCAGCTTTTGAAAACGTAGTAGTTTTCGATCGGATGGCCCAATAATTGGTGGTAAGGGCAGTAATTGTCGACATCATTCCGTTGTAGTTGGCATTTCGGCTCCGTTAGAGCGATAAGCCCGTCGCGCACCGCTAGTTCGAACAGCCTTCTTGTTTCATCTTGGGCAAATGAATAAGGACGTTTCAACTTCTCATAGAGGGGTTGCCGCTTGTTGTTTTGGCGAACAACCGGTCTAGGGTCACTAGACTTTTGTTGAGCGTTGGCGACGAAGGCCGTTTTTTTCCTTCCCTTTATCCTTTTTGTCTGGTCCCTTGTTTGCCGGTCCGAGATCCTTTCCGGATAGCATGTGATTGCGCGGATGAATGCTCTCGCAACTCCTCAATCCTTCATAGATGGACTCCTTGAAGAGAGGGCCGAGGGCTATTTTTTCGTCGGAATCGCTCCCGAAGGTGAGAACTCGTGATCCCCCGGGATCATCTCTATGACAATTGCCGGCAACTCTTTTATACTCATCTGTCGTATTTTTTCGTTGTCTGCGAGCTTCACGCTTTGTCCTGTTGACGTGTTTCCTGTGAGCGACATACCCTTGCCACCAACACTTAAAGGAGTCGCAGTCTTCTGTAGGATGTGCGATCTTCTGATGATATAGGCAGTAATTAGGATGCATCTCTACTCCACCGAGAGTGTTTTCTTCAGAGGGTGGTAGCTTCATTCCCATTGATATGGCCTTAGCAAACCTTTTCCTCATCTTGAATTTGTTTTTATTGGCAGCAGATGTCTTTTGACTTGACGGGAGTGCCTCGACTCTTTCTTCTAGTCGCCGGCGTTTGGCTCCTTCCAATATGGCCATCTCATGCTCCTGATTGGCTTTACTTTTCAGACGAATCTCATTCAGGAAGGCATCGATCATTTCGTCTGACGGCCACAGAAGTTCTGGTTCAGGACCAGCCCTTGGTTTCTCGGTGCAAGGAGCATCTTCATCATCTATCAATGAGTGAGAGATCACATGACAACTTGCTACATAGCCCTCAGATTCATCTGATGAGTCTTTTCCATCGTTTTCGTCCTTAACAAAAGAACAAGTTGCCCCCGGCGTGTCCGTCTTCTTTGGAGTATGCGGCTGTGGTGGGTTTACTTTCCACTTTTCAGACAGCACAAACTTTCCTTGTAGGTACTGATCCTCGATACATTCCTTAAAGACAAAACAATCCTCGATCGGGTGACTTACCGTTTGGTGGTAAGGGCAATAATTGGAATTATTCACTTCGCTGGGTTGCGGTGGTCTCCTTGGATTCGGGAGATAGATAAGCCTATTGCGCATCGCCAACTCGAACAGCCTCTTCGTTTTATCCCGCGGGAATGAGTAAGGGCGCTTCATTTTCTCCTTATAATACCGCCGTCTCTCTTCCAGCTGATCCGTTAGCTTTATGGCACTGGGCTGCTGTTGGGTGTTCGCAACGAAGGTCTCCTTCCCTTTACCCTTGTCATTTCGGGGTTCCGGCTTCGGGGGAGACGGTCTGTGACCCATTTGAAGCTTGTGGAAGCTTGTGGATGCATTGACTAAGGTCCACTAAGTTTGTTTTTACATTGGATTTTTGTTAACGTAACCATCACACTTAGCCATGATTAAGTCTCTACATGAGTTAGTATATGATACTCACTCACCCAATGTTAGCTCACTCACTTGATAATTATCTTCATCTTTTCTTTTGTTCATCTTCTTCTTCTTTGAGCAAAAGAAAAGCTTGCTAAGGTTTTCAAAAGAGAGTGAAACATTGTGAGAAAATAAATTCTAAAGAGAACCCACTTCCTATTTCTCCATCCTCTACTAGACTAGCACTTTAGTTTAGGGTGTTTGCTTCACTAATTCTCTAGTTAGTGAAGAAGAAGCTTGAGTTCGTATTCCCTCGATGTAGATCATCTTCGGCCTCGAAAACTTCAAGCAAGGACGTTCCTTCTACCTCGTGAAGCCATACAAGAGCCCGGGAGGACCATGATCGCAGCGAAGGGACTACAACAAAGAGCTTTAGAAGTGAAGGACCGATCTACAAAGGTTGTATTTCGTATTCACTTAGTCGTAAATGATATTTACTTGCATGTGAAACCCTAATAATCTAGCAAAGATCTAGTTTAGGGTTATTCGGCACGACTAAAATTTTAATCGGGCATAATTGATGCTTTATAGAACCTTGTTAGAGTGCCTAGTAACCCTACATATACTGTGTGCATGTGCGCAAGTATGAAGATATCAATATATGTGTGCACTGGTATGAATATACAGTGTGCATGTGCGCAAGTATGAAGATATCAATATATGTGTACACTGGTATGAATATACAGTGTGCATGTGCGCACGTATGAAGATATCAATATATATGTACACTGGTATGAATATACAGTATGCATGTGCGCAGGTATGAAGATATCAATATATGTGTGCACTGGTATGAATACACAGTGTGCATGTGCGCAGGTATGAAGATATCAATATATGTGTGCACTGGTATGAATATACAGTGTGCATGTGCGCAGGTATAAAGATATCAATATATGTGTGCACTGGTATGAAGATATAGTGTGCATGTGCGCATGTATGAAGATATCAATATATACCAATATGCGACAAGTCATGACCATCATCAATGATGCGACAATCTAACGATATGTATAATGCGCAGCAATCCTATAGTGCGAGTGTCATGGCAATCACTAACGGTGTGAGTGTAATATACAAAAAGTGCTCGTGCAACTTGAACCGTTAGTGACAGTGCAGTGTTCTATGCTAACATTTCTATATGCAACAATAAGATATGCTACTATAGTCCATATGAACATCTACGACTAAATATCCTAACACGCCCTGATGCTTAACTCCATACGGGTGATTTCCCCGTAGATGTTAAATCTATGGACCTGGTCGTGCGCTACTCGTAGCCGACCACCTGCTTCCCTTTCTTTGCTTCGTCCGTCGTACCCGCCTGCGAACCTAGAATTCACACAAGGAAAATCCACATAAGCAAATATCTCGCAAAACGCGATATCGAACCCAAACGAGAAACTCGCGTCGCGAAACAAACGCGCGTGTGTACGATACGCTAAAACGTGTGTACGCGTCTAAAACTATCCCGACATGCCGCGACACGCTGGATCACAGAACCCACTCACGTATCGCGCGTATCGCGCGAACTAAACGTACTACAAAAGCGATATATCGTCCCAGATTGTCCTACAGAGAGAAACTTGCAAAATTACACATACCACCGGCCCTAAAAATACAGCAGACTCCTATCCAAGCAAACCTAACCCAATGACTCCCTCATCTGGCCGCAAATTGCAGCCAGAAAGAATAAACCGGCGGCCTCAATGTGGAATGGGGGTCTCGTATTCTGGTAGTGTGGTCAGGGTCTCCCAAGTAGGCTACAGTTAACTCAGATTTTATCTGAAACAAACGGGTCTAAAACAGATCACAGAAAGGTGAAATTTCACTTTAAAACGCTAAATTTTGCACAAAAAGAAACCCTAAGGTATTTTGGTGAAATCTGGGGTTTATCTAGGTTAAAGCGGTCCTAATAACACTTAACTAAGTTAGTCTAACTATTACCAACATCACTTAACCAAAAATCTGCACAAATCACCATTACAAGCACAAAATCTCACTTTTATCTCAAACCGAAGCTAATTCTACACAAACTTAGCAAACAAGGAAGTAGGTTTAAGAATTATACCCTAAAAAACCCTAGGAAGCAGGGGGAAGGAGGAGGAGAGGATGGGAAAAACTGTTGTGGCTGCTGGAGCTGCTGCTGCTGCTGCTCCATGCTGCTGCTGATGCTGCTGCTTGCTGCTGCTTGCTGCTGATGGTGCTGCTGTTGTTGCTGCTGCTGCTGCGTCTAGCAGCTGAGTGTGTCTGTGTGTGTGTGAGTGAGGGTGAGAGATAAGTGTGAGAATGAGTGTGAGGGAAAACAATACAAGGGTTTTGGAAAATAAAATGGGAGTCAACCCCTCACCCTCTCTCCTCATTAAATGCCAAGCATGGCACAAGCCATCATAGCCTCTCTCTCACCTACACTAGTCAACCCCTAACACTAATTCAATTTAATTTTTAAAGAAAAAAAAATAACACACTTAATTAAAACAATGTTAACTTAACAAATGGGTTAGTCCACCATGCTTATCTAAACATGGTTTAACCCGAGACTTAACTCTAGTTAACATGCACAAGTGTGTGCAGTCCAGATAAAATTCTAATAAAATATTCATTAAATAGGATAAAATATTTGAAACTCAATTTGGTAAACTTTTTATTAAAAACAATATATTAAAATATAATTAACCCCTAAACACAACCGAAGGTGTTACAGATTCCCACTGTGCTTTGATTTCCATCATACCACATCCAAGATGGCGTGCAAAAAGGTGGCTTTTGGGTACAGTCCCAAATCACATGGAGGCAATGAGCGATAGGAGGGGATTCGTCTCTCCCGGTATAGGGAGTTGATGTTGTGCTGTGTTCGATTGGCTATAACTGAAAATCCCTGGCCAGGGTTGCTGAGATTTACTGGTAAGTGTTATCAGTAGTTTCTCGAACTGTTATAGATCTCATATCGACACGACTTATCAAGCTACTGGGGTCTGACGTTTACCACCCCTAGGCGAGATATGCGACATATCAGACGAAGAGACCGGACTGTACGGGAGTGTTACTGATTGGATTCGCAGGAGAATGTACAGGCTTGCTTGTTGATCTTCTGATCGCTCAATACCTGGGTGGCTATTACGTTTAGCTGACCGCTTGCAGCTTGTGGGTGTTTGATATGATCATCACCTACTGCCGGCGTATTGACGATTCTTTAGAGTCCTACACAGAGATTTCTTGACTCAGGCAAAATGGAGTAGGAGCACATATATGATATGTGCGGGACCGAGAACAATACGTGTATGTGATACCGTATTAGATTCTCGCGATATGAGATATCGGCCGGGTATATGTGATATAGCCGGGTCATCGGATCAAGTGTTGATTCGATGAACTGATACAGATTATATTAGTCAGTTATTTATGAAATAGCCGGATTATCGGATCAAGTGTTGATTCGATAATTTAATGTATAATTATATATTTGATATATTAAATTATATTAACTGATATAAGCTCACTAAAATATTCTTTTTCTCACTCGGGTAATACATTGATATATATACGATATATGTTAATTGTATTATTTTATTTTGTTACAATAAATATTGTATATGTGATATATAATATTGTAATAAGATATGATTACTAATGCAACATGTTTAGTGGAGATTAAATAAGGTTAGGGTTTGATTTAGGTTAGTTCTTTCTTGAACCTTCTAGAAGGTTTCCTTTTTGTTTTTGCAAAGATATTTTGCAAGATATTTACTTAACCCAACCCTCACCCTTTACTATGGTTAGATCTCTACAATGGTTAAGTCTTTACTTGACTTAACCATGGTTGCATTTGTAATAATATTATCACAATTCATTATTCATCACAAAAGGATTGGATAGTTCTTCTTCTTCCTTCTTCTTTCTTTCATGAAAAGCTTTCTAGCTTTTTATGAACTGATGAAATGAGTGAGTTAATGAAAATAAATGAGAGCTAAAATCCTACTTCATCATCCTAATCTATCCTAGCCATTTAGATTAGGGTGTTCACTTCATTTATTGAGTGAGAGCTTGTGTTAATGAAACTTCAAGGAAGATCATCTTTGTTATCGAAGATCGGAAGCAAGCTTGCATCTTTCTCTTCGCGGAGCCTCTCGAGAGTCCGGAACTTGATGATCGCAGCAAAGGGACCATAACATAGAGCTTATGAAGTAAAGGACCGGATCTAAAAAGGTTGTAATCCCTCTCACTTAGATGTTAAAGTGTTTAGCATGCTTCATTTCTCCTAATCTCTAGTTTAAAGATCTTGTTTAGGGTTGTTCGGCACGGCTAAATTTTGAATCGGGCATGGTTGATGCCTTCTAGACCCTTGTGAGAGTGTCTAGTAACCCTACAGTGGTATCATTGCCAAGCTACAGCTTTAGGCGAAGTCTAGGCGAAGTTTAAAGTCCAATCGAACTCCGAATACCCGTAAAACCCGAGTTTCTGGAAATTTTTCAAAAATGTTGATTTTTTCATATTAAAAATACTCAAAAAAATTAGCAGGGAAATACAAGAATTGTTGTGTAGCACGTGCCTCCAATTCCATTAATGCGCCGCGGAACCGCGGCCGTACCATGGCCTGCGCGGCGGTTCCGCGGCTAAACTGTGGCAACAGGGTTTGTTTTTGGCACAGTAATATTCGTATGTATTTCCTGATTGTTCTGGGAATTTTTAATTCTACTCAAGTGTTGAGTTTTCTGGGTTGTATTGGGAGCTCGTTGATTCGATCGGAAAGTTTAATTTCGTTTATGTTTTTCCGGATAATTTTAGAACGTGTTATAAAGTTCGAACGGATATCAATAACTCACTTTTTCCCCTGCCGGAAAATTTCCAAGTGTTGGATTTTTCCGTAGTTTAAGAACGTTCTAAGTCATGCAAGTAACGCGGTGGACCCTCTAGAAGACAACAAACCTTAACTCGATTATGTGACCGTCTTGAACTACCTCTAAACCTTAGGGTTTGGGGCATTACGGCGTTGCCACATGTGAGGCGTTGGCTTGACCCTTCTACGGCTGGACTATTGGTACTGTGGCATGTGATGGATGTTTTTAAACTAATTTCAAGTGTTGAGAATTATTTGGGAAAACTTGGGTGTTTGATAATTCGATCGGAAAGTTTAACATTGTATATTTATCTGGAATGTGATACAATTTTTGGAATCCACAAGTAGTTATGAGATAACTAATTTGAATGTTATAAATGTAGCAGTTTAGTCTCAAATGATCAGTTGCCACGGGATTTTGATGCGATCAAAACTCCGTCGCAATCATGTAGCGTACGCGGATACTCGCTAGGTAAACTTAATAGATAGCCACGCCCCATAGCCCTGACCAAGTGACTATAGGAGAACCCCGTCGCCAAAAGCATCCGTTTGGGTGCTCGCGTCAGCGGTGTTCCGCCTTAGTGCACTTCGTCGACGGCATCCGGGGGTGCGGCCGTCTACTAAAGTTTGCGACGAGCATTCGATCAGGATGTTGGGAATCTTGTTGAATTGCCCGACTTGATATTGAAAAGAGTTTTCGATAATAAGACTAAAATGCGGGGTTTATAATTGTTAGGCATGCGATGTCTAAGGAATTCATTTGGTTAGGCATGCGATGTCTAAGGAGGTTGCAGATTCCAACTGTTGTAGTTTTACACTTTCTTTTCTGTGACCGTAAGCGTAGTATGTGATGTATCGCCGGCTTCGTTGCTATACATCAACGACAATCGGGATACGCATACTTGCTTACGTTGATAATATGAGATATTATGTGTTGCTGTGATATGTTATATTGGATCGTCGTGTTCTGAATAGCCGGGGTTTTTATGTGAGATGATAGTTTTTCTTTTTCATTCATGTAAAATTCATTTGTATGTAATATTTTTTTATTGGGGCACTTCCGGGCTGAGGATGATGTCACCATTGTATATTATTTACTTTTCCGCATTAGGTAGACCCAAGGCGGGGAGCACAAGTAACCGAGTTCTAGGGTCCAGTGGGAGACCATCTCGAGGAGTCGAGACCGGGTCTCCTAACCCCAGAATTGGCAGTGTTGCTTACCGCTCTCGTAGGGGTCTAGGGATATAGGTTTGGATATTCATCGCGACCGTGGAATCCGTGTTTTATACAGGCTCGTATTAAAACACGGACGCCCTAGTATATCCAATATTTCATATATGTTCTTCTGCTGCAATGTTCTGTGATGAGATCATATTACTGCCTGAGACGAATGTTTATATTATATATATGAGATATATGTTATATTGCAGATTTCGTTTCAAATGTGATGCTTGTGAAGCATAACAAAATGGGACTTTATTAATGGGATTAATGAAATAAAAGAAACCTAAAGATGTTGTCGAAACTTGTTTAAAAATCGGTAGCTCTAGTTCTTGCTTGGCATAGCGATGTTCCTTGTAGAACATCCAGCACCTTATTCGATAAAGAAAGAGCCGAGATCCCATCACCGGGAGTGACCTCTTTAGTGAAACTAACAGATGCTACGAACTCGGTATGTCTTTTGATTGCTTCTATTGTTTTTGCTTTGCATAGTGATATTTGTGAAATATCCTGCACCTTATTCGATGAGGAAAGAGCCGACGATCCCTTCACCGGGAGTGACCTCTTTAGCGAAACTAGGAAAGCCTAAAAAACACTCCATTTAAAATCACTCGATTCTACAACGATATCAAGTTCATTACGCAAAGGGTTTTCTTAAAAACCTGTTGTAGCCCTCCGTTATTTCAGATAAGTACTACTTAGTATTCGTGCTTTGGTAGTTTGGCATGCGTCAAGGCGTAGTGTACGGTAGCTAACTAGTGCTTATCTGCTAGCATACGATACGATTGGATTAGGGTATTCGTACGGCGTTGTTTGGCATGCGTCAAGGGTCGTGTGGGTGGGTTTAATTCAATCAAGAAATGTACGGGTTGAACTTGACTAGCGGACTATGGGTTGTTTGGCATGCGTCAAGGTCATAGCACGCTAGCAGTAAAATATTATTGGGAATTTCAAGTGTTGAAATTTGCAATGAGATTGCATACCTTCTATGAGATAGTTGGATCCCGATACCCGCTACGAGTAAGAGTTACTCCTGGGAGAGTTTTACACATTACAATAAGCCGATCAAGTAGGTGTCTAGAAAGGTGTCAACGGGGTTACGCCCCTGGGAAAACGAGGTTTATTTTAATTAGGTTCGTGCGAAAGCGCGGGGAACCTCCCTCAAAGTACCGGCACTGGCCTGGCTGAAAGATTGGCGAACTTGTAGAGTGTAATTAATCCCGGCTAGTCTTTCCTTTTAGGGTTTGAAGGATGATTTGACTAAAACAGTAGGAGACATCCTGATTAGATAAATTGATAACCAATCTAATCTTGTAAAAGCGCACGCTGAGTGTTTTCTTCTCTCTCTCTCCAGGTAGCGACCATGTCACGCCTTAATCAAGATAATAAAATGGATGTATTGACCGAACCCGCTTGTTATACTGAGCTGGGGAACGTTGGTCCCACTCCAACTTATAATTGTTATAAGACAGAGCAGGAAATAGGGGATTACCAGAATTCCCGTGCCGCCCAAACAAAGAAAGTACATGTTGATGCATCTTCTTCGGGTGTGTTCATTATACAGAACTGTTTCTCAATATTCTTTACGTCCTGGGTATTTGATGCCGGATCAGGATCCCACATATGTAATTTGCTACATGGGCTACAGATAGGTAGAGAACTGAGAACGGGTGATAAATTTCATGAGATAGAAACGGTGCAAGTGTTGCAGCCAAGTCTGTTGATAGTTATCACCCTGTATTATCAGAATACATTGATTCTAAACGAATGTTATTAGATACCGAACCTGATAGACAACATCATATCAGTCTCTTTATTAGTAAAGAACGGATATAATTTTGTATTGTTGGATAATGTTTTGAACATTTCCTATATCAAATGTTGATCGGTTCAAGCACGTTATCTAAAAGCATAGACGTTCTAAATCAAACCACAGTTCTTAACGTACAGAACACACACAAGAGGAAGAGTTCAGAAATGAACGAATCCTTCTTGAGGCATTGTAGACTAGGTCATATCAATGCGACCCGACTAGCTGAAGTTACATATAAATGCATATTTAAATTAGTTTGAATTTACATCTTGTGAAACTTGCCGGTCATGTCACAGAGATAAGATGACCACAGCTCTGTTTATTGGAAACAGAGAAAGAGTTAGTGAACTCTTGGGATTGATACATGCTGATGTATGAAAGTCCCCTGTCTACACATGCCAGGACCGGTTCTTTGTACTTCATTACATTCACTGATGATCTCTCAATATTCAAACATATGCTCCTGTTGAAACACAAGTACGAAACTTTTGAGATAATCACAGAATATAAGTTAGAAGTAGAGAACCAAAAACGGGTATAAGTATTATGTCCTTTGATGAGATCAAGGAGGAGAATACTTAAGCACGGAATTCCTGGACAATTCTAAAGGAGAATGAGATTCTCTCTCAGTATTACTCCTCCGTATACACCATAGCACGATGGTATATCGGGGTGGAGCAAAAGCACCCTATGTGATATGGTGTGCTCTATGATGAGTACTACTGAGTTTTCTATTTCCTTTTGGGAGTTATGCACTTGAGAAGCTGCATACCTATTGAATAGGGTTCAAATCAAATCAGTTGCCTACCACTTCATATGTGATATGGAAAGGGAAGAGCCCATATCTTAAGTTTGTTAAGATTTGGGTTGTCCGGCCTATGTCTAAAAAGCAAAATCCGGACAAGCTCGTGGCAAAGTCAGATTTGTGGAAGTTTATTAGATATCCCAAGCATTCGCAAGGGAATATCTTCTACCTAACCGAGGAACAAAAGATGTTTTGTTTCTCAACATGCCACCTTTGTGAAAGGGTATTTCTTGTGAAGAAATTAATGGTCATGAGGTAGTACTGAAAGGAGTTCCAGCTATATAAACTACAACAGATGATTTGGTAGAACCGAAGGATTCAATAGTAACCAACGAACCTCAGCCTCTCCGTTGATCTAGTAGGGTTTCTCACCCACCTGAGAGATACTTCGGTTTCTCTCTGACAGTGGGAGCGAGGATTATATCATGAGATGATGACCCAACTAGTTTTCGAGCTGGCCATCAGGAATGGGACTCTGTAAGAATGGCTGGATGCTTAGCGATCTGAGATGGAATCCTTATACACCTACAAAGTATGGACTTTGGTTGTTTTATCTGAAGGGTTAAATCCCCATCAGGAGCAAGTATATCTTGAGAAAATTACTTGGTGTACATGGAAAAGTTGAGACTTTCAAAGCTATGCTTAAGTCCATCCAGATCCTACTTATCATTGCTACATACCATGACTACGATTTCTGGCGGATGGGTGTCATGACTGCTTTTCTAAATAAAGATTTGGAAGAGAGCGTTTATAAGTACACAGCCAGAGGGCTTCGTAGACAGTGGGAGCAGTGGAAACGTGTGCAAGATGTTTTATGTGATAAAGCAGGTATCACAGAGTTGGAATGTCTGTTTTTATGTGATAGTCAAAGAGTTTGACTTCATCAAAAGGGTAGATGAACCTTGTATATACAAAAAGGTAGTAGAGAGTATGGTGGTGATCCTCGTAGAGTACGTGGATGACATACTCTTGATAGGGAAGGAGTTTCCTATGCTACGCTCGGTCAATCTCCTCTTATCACAAAGATTCTCCATATAGGATCAAGGTGATACCTCCTAAATTCTGGGTTATGGATCTATGGGATAGATCTAATTGGATGTTAGGAATCTCACTAGTTGTAGTGAGATGGTATCAATCGATCCTGGGGAGAATCACTGGAAAGGTTCCACGGTGATAAGGTCCACTGAATGTCAGTCGCAGGCATTGTCTTTACCCTCAGTAGAGGGACGGTATGTTGGAAGAGTTCTAAGCTAGATACCGTGACTTACTAGACGATTAAAGGCAAGATACATCGTTACCAAGGATGCTACCAAAGAGGCAGTCTGGATATATATAAGTTCATGAGATGAACTTCGTTCCAACCATTGTGTGACAATGGAGTTGTGGCTTATGCCAAGGAACCCCCGTCCCATCAGAAATCCAGATATAATTCTTAGGCAGTATCACCTGATCATGGAGATGGTTGATCTCCAGGGAGATCGAGGTTAGGAGAGTAGACACAGAGGACAACAGCTCGGATCCACTCACAAAGGCCTTTTTCCCAGTAGAGACTTTTATGGGATGGTTGAGTATGAAATACTTCAACCACAGCTAATTGTTGGGTATGTGATACCACAACAGATGGCACTAGTGCAAGTGGGAGATTGTAGTTATATGTATGCCCTAGAGTCCATTACTGTACATACGATGTATATTGTAGTTGATACTTGGACATATATAGGGAGGACTTTCTTGCTCGACATGATGGTACGCTATCTGGTTGCTCTTTATCTTAACATGTACTCTGATTGTCTCTATGTTACATGTTGATAAAGCCTTTAGGATATATACTCGACTACTGGGACTATGATGAGATCATACTAGTGGGGCCACGGTAGTCAACGAGTACATCCTATAACTGTTCTTAGTCTAGGGTGTATCGAGACAGGGCATCGATACACCAGAGTAGGCTAGCGTATACGCATCTTGACCCATATGATGGGCGATGGATGATCCCATATCCATCGGTGTTTGACATCAAGGATGTTGTACGGGTGCTCAGTAGAGACTGGGTACACTGGACGGACTCGCCGAGAACTCCCAGATGGTATTATACCTCACGTCAGATGGCAGTTCTCCGGTGACACTAGTACAGGTTAGTCTGTAGACCCGAGATCGTCATAGAGCCTTGTGTGATTCCCACTGTGCTTTTGTTAGTTATATGTATGCCCTAGAGGCCATTACTATACATAGGATGTATATTGTAGTGGATGCTTGGACATATATAGGGAGGACTTTCTTGCTCGACATGATAGTATGCTATCTGGTTGATCTTTACCTTAACGTGTATACTGATTGTCTCTCTGTTACATGTTGGTAAAGCCCTTAGGATGTGTACTTGACTACCTGGACTATGATGCAGATCATACTAGTGGGGACAAGGTAGTCCATAGGTACATCCTTCAAAGTCCCTAGTCGTGGGTGTATCGAGACGGGGCATCGATATACCAGAGTAGACTAGCGTATACCTTCTCGACCCATACAGATGGGCGATGGATGATCCCATATCCATTGGTGTTTGACATCAGAGATGATATACGGGTGCTTAGTGGAGACTGGGTACACTGGACGGACTCGCCGAGAACTCCCAGATGGTA
This sequence comes from Agapanthus africanus, assembly GCA_030015575.1. NCBI lineage: Eukaryota > Viridiplantae > Streptophyta > Magnoliopsida > Asparagales > Amaryllidaceae > Agapanthus > Agapanthus africanus. Next base: position 339,112,344 of record CM057341.1, on the reverse strand, counting down.
TTATACCTTACGTCAGATGGCAGTTCTCTGGTGACACTGGTACAGAGTAGTCTGTTGACCTGAGATCGTCATAGAGTCTTGTATGGTTCCCACTGTGCTTTGATTTCCATCTTACCACATCCAAGAGGGCGTGCAAAACGGTGGTTTTTGGGTACAGTCCCGAGTCACATGGAGGCAATGAGCGATAGGAGGGGATTCGTCTCTCCCGGTATAGGGAGTTTATGTTGCGCTGTGTTCGATTGGCTATAACCGGAAATCCCTGGTCAGGGTTGCTGAGATTTACTGGTAAGTGTTACCAGTATTTTCTCGAATTGTTATAGACCTCATATCGACACGACTTATCGAGCTATTGGGGTCTGACGTTTACCACCCCTAGGCGAGATATGCGACATATCAGACGATCAGACCGGACTGTACGGTAGTGTTACTGGTTGGATTCACTGGAGTGTGAGCGGGCTTGCTCGTCGATCTTCAGATCGCTCAATACCCGGGTGGCCGTTACGTTTAGCAGACCGCTTGCGGCTTGTGGGTGTTTGATATGATCATCACCTGCTGCCGGCGTATTGACGAGTCTTTAGAGTCCTACACAGAGGTTTCCTGGCTCAAGCGAAATGAAATAGGAGCGCATATGAGATATGTGCGGGACCGAGAATAATGCATGTATGTGATACCGTATTCTATTCTCGCGATGAATGTGTCGAATGGTTGTATGCGATATAACCTAGTTATCGAATCAAGGATTGATTCGATAAATCGATACATTGGATATTAGTCGGTTATATGCGATATGACCGGATCGTTAAATCAAGTGTTGATTTAATGATTTAATGTATAATTATATATTTGATATATTACTTTGCATTAACTAATATTGGTTCACTTTAGATGGATTTTCTCACTCGGATGTGCACATTGTATATACGATATAATTTTGTGCACTAGTTTGTATCATGTTTGATGATGCATGCTAAATTGGCTAAGTGTAAAGATTAAACCATGGTTGTGTAATGGTTAGGGTTTTGTTTTTACTTATTCATTTATTTATTTCATTTATTATTTTTGGAAAAATAATAAGCATAAAGATAAATGGTGGCTTTCTTTGGATGTATTATGAAGCTTCATGAAGACTTTGACCAAGTGACCATTTTGTCTCATGCTTAACCCTAACCATTCCATTCAACCATGATTAACTCTCTACACATTACCATGGTTAAGATTATGATAAGAATGATTTTATTATTCTTATTATAATAACTTATCATATTATCATCTTCATCTTCTTCTTCTTCTTCTTCACTTGAAGAAAACCTTTCTTCATCAATGGTGATTGATGAAAATGAGTGAGAAATCCAATTCTAAAGTCTACCCACTTCCTATTTCTTCATCCTCTACCTCTTGCCAAGTAGTAGAGTGTGTTTTCTTCACAAGTTTTCTAGACTTGGTGAAGTTGGAGCTTGATCTTGCGATGTCTCGACGTAGATCATCTTCGGCACGAAGCCGACGACCTTGCCCGCCCATTTCTCCGATGAAGCCGACGCTAGAGCCCGGATTTTGATTTGGACAGCGGAGAGGACTTCATCACGGAGCCGTGGAGGTGGAGGACCGGATCTACAAAGGTTGTATTTCCGTACTCTTAGTTAAAGTAGTTTACTAGTTACTTTTTCGCCTAGGATTCTAGTTAACGATCCGTATTAGGGTTTCTCGGCACCGTAATTTTTGAAATTGGCATGGTTGATGCCTTGTGAGACCTCTTGAGAGTCCCTAGGATCCCTACAGTGGTATCAGAGCCTAGCTAGAGCCTTAGGCGAAGAGTAGACGAAATTTGAAGTCCGATCGAACCCGAAACCCCATTTTTCCACGCTCTCTGGACTTTTTCTGAAAACGTGGATTTTTCCAAATTAAAAATTGCTAAAAAATTCAGCAGGGAATTATAAGAATTACGACGCAAAATTTTTTTCCTGAACCCTCTATTGCGCGGCGGAACCGTGGCCTAAGCCTGCTTAGGCGGCGGTTCCGCGGCCTAATGATGACGTCAGCACTCCTACTTTGCACAGTAATTCCTATTTAATTATGCTGGTTTTTCTGGGAATTTTTAATTTTAATTCAAGAGTTGAATTTTCTGGGGTTGTTTTGGGGATTCGGTGTTTCGATCGGAGTATCAAATTTTGTCTATGTGGCTTTCCGGATAAATTTTAGAATATGTTAAAAAGTTCGACCGGATGTAAATACCCAATCTTTCCCCTGCCGGGAAATTTCCAAGTGTTGGATTTTTCCGTAGTTTAATGACGTTCTAAGTAGTGCAAGTAACGCGATGGACCCACTAGAAGACAACAAACCTTAACTCGATTATGTGACCGTCTTGAACTGCCCTTTGAACCTTCGGGTTTGGGGCAGTACGACGTGCCACATGTGAGGCGTTGGCTTGACCCTTCTACGGCTGGACCGTTGGTACTGAGGCACGAACTGAATGTTGTTAGACTTATTTCATGTGTTGATCTGTATCCTGAAAACTTGGGTGTCTGACTGTTCGATCGAAAAGTTTAACATTTTCTATTTATCTGGAATGGGATACAATAATTGGAATTCACAAAAAGTTATGAGATAACTGAATGAATATTATAAACATAGCAGTTTAGTCTCACTTGATCGGTTGCTACGGAATTTTGATGTGATCAAAAGTCCGTCGCAATCACGTAGCGTACGCGGATACTCGCCGGGTAAACTTAATAGACAGCCTCACTCCATAGCCCCGACCAAGTGACTGTAGGAGAACCCCGTCGCCGAAAGCATCCGTTCGGGTGCTCGCGGTAGCGGTGTTCCGCCTTGGTGCACTTCGTCGACGGTATCGGGGGTGCGGCCGTCTACTGAAGTTTGCGACGAGCATTCGATCAGGATGTCGGGAATCTTGTTGAATTGCCTGACTTGATATTGAAAAGTGTTTTCGATAATGAGACTAAAATGCGGGGTTTATAATTGTTAGGCATGTGATGTCTAAGTAATTCATTTGGTCAGGCATGCGATGTCTGAGGTGGTTGCGGATTCCAACTGTTGTAGTTTTACATTTTCTTTTCTGTGACCGTAAGTGTAATATGTGATATCGCCGGTTTCGTTGCTATATGTCAACGACAATTGGGATGCGCATATTTACTTACGTTGATGACATGTGATGTTATGTGTTGCTGGATATGTTATATTGGATCGTCGTGTTCGAATAGCCGGGGGTTTTTATGTGAGATGAGTGTTTTTCATTTTCATTCATGTAAAAACTTGTATGTAATATTCTTTTATTGGGGCACTTCCAGGTTGCGGAAGATGTCACCCTTTGTATATTATTTACTTTTCCGCACTAGGATAGACCCAAGGAGGGGAACACAAGTAACCGGGTTCTGGAGTCCAGTGGGAGACCAACTCGAGGAGTCGAGTCCGGGTCTCCTAACTCTAGAATTGGTAGGGTTGCTTGCCGCTCTCATAGGGGTCTAGGGGTGTGGGTTTGGATATTCATCACGACCGTGGAATCCGTGTTTTATACTGGCTCGTATTGAAAACACGGACGTCCTAGTATATCCAATGTTTCATATGTTTCTTCTGCTGCGATATCTGTGATGTGATCATGTGATGTTCTGTGATAGATACAGTATATAGTATATATGATATATTATATAGGCGTTACTTATGTTTTACACCCGCGCTAGCCCTGCCCTGCTCTGCCGTTAGTTACCTAACCTAACGGTGCACGAGGGGACATCGAGGCGAATGCGGATGGCATAAGTGTACGTCCTATTTATCTGTGATGTTTAGGTAATTTAAAATGATGGGACTTCATTAATGTGATTAATGAAAGTAAAAGAAACCTAAGATGTTGTAGAATCGAATTTCAAAAATAAAACAGGTAGCTACAGTTCTTGCTTTGCATAGCGGTATATGTGATATATCCTGCACCTTATTCGATGAGGAAAGGACCGAGATCCCTTCACCGGGAGTGACTCCTTTAGCAATAACTGGCAGATGCTACACACTCGGTTTGGCTTTTGATTGCTTTTAACAGTTTTTACTTTGCACAGTGATATATATGATATATCCCGCACCTCATTCGACGAGGAAAGGACCGACGATCCCTTCACCGGGAGTGACTCCTTTAGCAAAACTAGAAAAGCCTCAAAAGCACTCCATTTTTAAATCATTTGATTCTACAACGATATCAAGTTCATTACGCAATAGGTTTTCAGAAAAAGCTGTAGTAGCCCTCCATCATTTCAGATATGTACTGGTTAGTATTCGTGCTGCGTTTGTTGACCTCTGTCAAGGCGTAGTGTGCGGTAGTTGATTAGTGCTTATCTGTATAAGCATATGATGTGATTGATTTAGGGTAGTCGTGCGACCTTGTTGACCTCTGTCAAGGGTCGTGCGGGTGGGTTTACTTTAATCAGGAAATGACGGGTTGAACTTGACTAGCAGCCTATGGTTTGTTGACCTCTGTCAAGGTCATAGGAGCTAGGGGCAAAATATTATTGGGAATTTCAAGTGTTGAAATTTGCAATAAGATTGCATACCTTCTATGAGATAGTTGGATCCCGATACCCGCTGCGAGTAATTGTTACTCCTGGGAGAGTTTTACACATTACAATTAGCCGATCAAGTAGGTGTCTAGAAAGGTGTCAACGGGGTTACGCCTCTGGGAAAACGAGGTTTAAATTAATTAGGTTCGTGCGAAAGCACGGGGGACCTCCCTCAAAGTACCGACACTGGCCTGGCTGAAAGATTGGCGAACTTGTAGTGTGTAATTAATCCCGGCTAGTCTTTCCTTTTAGGGTTTGAAGGAAGATTTGATAAAAAGCAGTGGGAGCCATCCTGATTAGATAAAATAATAACCAATCTATTTGTAGGGTTCCTAGGCACACAGTAGAGGTCTCACAAGGCATCAACCATGCCATTTTACAAAAATATGGTGCCGAGAAACCCTAGTTAACGGATCGTTGCTTGAAATCTAGGCAAAAAGTAAACTAGTTAACACTTAACTACTAGAATCTGGAAATTACAACCTTTGTAGATCCGGATATCCACCTCCACGGCTCCGCAACGAAGTGTCCTCGCTGTCCAAGTCGAACCCTGGGCTGTAGCGCGGCTTCATCGGAGAATGAACGGGCTTGGTCATCGACGACGATGCCGAAGATGATCTACGTCGAGGCATCGCTAGATCAAGCTCCCACTTCACAAAGTGATGAAACTTGTGAAGAAAACACACTCTACTACTTGGAAAGAGGTAGAGGATGAAGAAATAGGAGGTGGGTTCTCTTTAGAATTGGATTTCTCACTCTTAAGCTCAAGTTGCCATTGATGGCCTCAAGGTTTCAAACTTGAAGATGAAGAAGAAGATGAGCTAGAATTATGATAAGTCTATTTTTAAATGAAAAGAAAAACCATACTTATCATAATCAAACTAAGGTTAAGTGTAGAGAGCAAACCATGGTAAGTGGGAATAGTTAGGGTTTAGCATGAAGACAAAATGGTCTTGGAGTCAAACCTTCATGAAGCTTCATCAAGCATCATGACAAAAAGAAAACCATTTTGTTTTCATAAAATTATTTAAATAAAAGGAATGGATAAATAAATGAGTGATTAAATCAAAACCCTAATTATCTACTTAACCATGGTTTTATTCTTTATACTTAACCATATAAACATGCATCATCAAATATGATACAAACAAGTGCACAAAAGTATATCACATATACATCATGCATATCAAGTGAGAAAATCCATTTAAAGTGAACCTATATTAGTTAATGTAAAGTAATATATCAAATATATAATTATACATTAAATCATTAAATCAACACTTGATTTAACGACCCGGTCATATCGCATATAACCGACTAATATCAATAGTAACAACTTATCGAATCAACACTTGATCCGATAACCCGGCTATAACGCATATAACTGATCAATGTTACAAATCGCGAGAATCGAATACAGTATCACATACTGGTATTATTCTCGGTCCCGCACATATCTCATATGCGCTCCTATTTCGTTTTGCTTGAGCCAGGAAACCTCTGTGTAGGACTCTAAAGACTCGTCAATACGCCGGTAGCAGATGATGATCATATCAAGCACCCACAAGCCGCAAGCGGTCTGCTAAACGTAACGGCCATCCGGGTATTGAGCGATCAGAAGATCGACGAGCTAGCCCGCTCACACTCCTGTGAATCCAACCAGTAACACTTACCGTACAGTCCGGTCTGTTCGTCTGATACGTCGCATATCAAGTCTAGGGGTGGTAAACGTCAGACCCCAATAACCGATAATTCGTGCCGATGTGAGGCTCATAACGGGTCGAGAAACTACTGGTAACACTTACCAGCAAATCTCTGATCAGCCCTGGCTAGGGACTTCCCTGTTACGGCCAATCGAGCACAGCGCAACATCAACCCCCAATACCGGGAGAGACGAAACCCCTCCTATCGCTCATTGCCTCCATGTGACTCGGGACTGTGCCCAAAGACCACCGTTTTGCATGCCCTCATGGACGTGGTAAGGTGGAGATCAAAGCACAGTGGGAATCACACAAGACTCTATGACGATCTCGGGTCTACAGACTAACCTGTACAAGTGTCACCTGAGAACTGCCATCTGACGTGAGGTATAATACCATCTGGGAGTTCTCGGCGAGTCCGTCCAGTGTACCCAGTCTCCACTGAGCACCCGTATACCATCTCTGATGTCAAACACCAATGGATATGGGATCATCCATCGCCCATCTCATGGGTCGAGAAGCGTATACGCTAGTCTACTCTGGTATATCGATGCCCCGTCTCGATACACCCACGACTAGGGACCTTGAAGGATGTACTTATGGACTACCATGTCCCCACTAGTATGATCTGCATCATAGTCCAGGCAGTCAAGTACACATCCTAAGGGCTTTACCAACATGTAACCATAAGACAGTTTAAAGAGACTAGTGTACATGTTAAGATAAAGAGTAACCAGATAGCATACTATCATATCGAGCAAGAAAGTCATCTCTATATATATCCAAGCATCCAATATAATATACATCATCTGTACAATACTGGCCTCTAGGGCATACATACAACTAACAATCTCCCACTTGCACTAGGGCCAGCTGCTATAGTATCGCATACCGAGCATCCCGAAGAGTCTCTCAAACTGTGTCTGGGGAATGGCCTTCGTGAGTGGATCCGCCGTGTTGTTCTTCGTGTCAACCCTCCTGACCTCGATCTCCCGGCGATCAACTATCTCCCGGATCAGGTGATACCGCCTCAGAATATGCCTGGATCGCTGATGGGACCTGGGTTCCTTGGACAAAGCCACCGCTCCATTGTTATCGCAATACAAAGATATTGGATGCTCAATGGATGAAACCACTCCAAGTTCAGTAATGAACTTCTTGATCCAGACAGCCTCTTTGGCAGCATCGTTGGCAGCGATGTATTCAGCCTCCATCGTCGAGTCTGCCACGGTTTCCTGCTTGGAACTCTTCCAGCTAACCGCCCCTCCGTAAAGGGTAAAGACAAAGCCCGACTGCGACTTAGAGTCGTCCTTATCACTCTGGAAGCACGAATCGGTAAAGGACTCCACATGGAGATCTCCGTTACCATACACTAAGAACATATCTCTAGTCCTTCATAAGTACTTGAGAATGCTCTTCACAGCTGTCCAGTGACTCTCTCCAGGATCAGCTTGATACCTGCTCACTACACTTAGTGAGTATGCTACATCGGGTCTGGTACATAGCATCGCATACATGATAGAGCCTACTGCCGAAGCATAGGGTATCCCTTGCATCCGAGCTCTCTCCAAATCAGTCTTGGGAGACATCTCTTTGGAGAGAGTGATTCCAGAGATCGTGGGCAAATTCCCACGCTTGGATTCTTCCATACTAAACCTCTTAAGTATGGTGTCAATGTACCTGGATTGGGACAATCCCAATATCCTTTTGGATCTATCTCTATAGATCCTGATTCCCAATATGCAGGAGGCATCACCAAGATCTTTCATTGAGAATCTTTGTGATAAGAAGAGCTTGACCGATTGCAGCATAGGAATATCATTTCCTATCAAGAGTATGTCGTCCACGTACAATACGAGGAAGACAACCTTACTCATTGCCACCTTCTTGTAGATACAAGGTTCATCTGGATTTTTGACGAAATCAAACTCTTTGATAACGACGTCAAAGCAGATGTTCCAACTCCGCGATGCTTGCTTTAATCCATAAATGGATTTAAGCAGCTTGCACACCTTCCCGCTGCTCCCACTGTCTACGAAGCCCTCTGGCTGAGTCATGTACACGCACTCTTCTAAATCACCGTTTAGAAAGGCGGTCTTAACATCCATTTGCCAGATTTCGTAATCATGATAAGCAGCGATGGCAAGCATGATCCGGATGGATTTAAGCATAGCCACTGGAGAAAAGGTCTCGTCATAGTCCACACCTGGTCTTTGACGAAAACCCTTTGCTACAAGTCTAGCTTTGAAAGTCTCCACTTTCCCATCTACACCAAGTTTCTTCTTGAAGATCCACTTGCTCCCAATGGGTTTTACCCCTTCAGGAGCAACGTCCAAAGTCCATACTTTGTTGGTGTACATGGATTCCATCTCGGACCGCATAGCATCCAGCCATTTCACTGAGTCCCCACTCGTGATGGCCTGCTCGAAGCTAGTTGAGTCATCATCCTCCATGATGCAATCCTCGCTCCCACCATCCATGAGAAAACCGTAGTATCTCTGAGGTGGGCGAGGAAACCTACTAGATCGGCGGAGAGGCTGAGGTTCGTCGGAAGCTACTGAATGCTCTGGTTCCACTAAATCTTCTGTTGTGTTTTGTTCAGCTGGAACCTCTTCCAGTTCTACCTCAATGCCACTTATCTGTTTCATAAGAAAACTTTTTTCTAAGAAAGTGGCATGTCGAGAAACAAACACTTTTTGTTCCTCGGAGTGGTAGAAGATATACCCTCGCGAATGTTTGGGATATCCAACAAACTTACATAGAACAGACCTTGCCTCGAGCTTGTCCGGATTTTGTGTTTTAACATAGGCCGGACAACCCCATATCTGAATAAAATTAAGACATGGTCTCTTGCCATTCCATATCTCATATGGAGTGGTAGGCACTGATTTGGTCGGAACTCTATTCAGTAGGTATGCAGCAGTCTCCAGTGCATATCCCCAGAAGGAAATAGGTAACTCAGCTGTACTCATCATAGAGCGCACCATATCTAATAGGGTGCGATTTCTCCGCTCCGATACACCGTTGTGCTGTGGTGTATATGGAGGAGTCAGCTGAGAGAGAATCCCATTCTCTTTTAGGAAGTCCCGGAATTCATTGCTCAAGTTTTCACCTCCTCGATCAGATCGTAGGATTTTAATACTTTTTCCGGTTTGGTTCTCAACTTCTTGTTTATATTCCCTAAATTTCTCAAAAGCTTCTGATTTGTGTTTCATCAGGAACACATATCCGAATCTAGAGAGATCGTCAGTGAATGTAATGAAGTACGAAGAACCATCCCTGGCATGTGTAGACATGGGACCGCATACATCACTATGTATCAGTCCCAAGAGTTCGGTAACTCTTTCTCCGTGTCCCGTAAACGGAGTTTTGGTCATCTTGCCTTTGAGACATGACTGGCAAGTGTCATAAGATGAAAATTCAAACGGATTTAAATATCCATCTTTATGCAACTTAGCTAGTCGTGTCGCATTGATGTGGCCCAGTCTACAATGCCACAAGAAGGATTCGTTGAGTTCAGAACTCTTCCTCTTGTGTGCGTTTGTTATGCTCAGAACTGTTGATTGATTTAGAACATAAATGCCATTGCATAACGTGCCTGATCCAACCAACTTTTGGTTACGGAAAATGTTCATAACATTGTCCTGTAATACAAAATTATATCCCTCTTTACTTAATAAAGAAACCGATATAATGTTGCATATCAGGTTCGGCATGTAATAGCATTCGTTCAGAACCAATGTATTACCAGTTGGTAATACAAGGTGATATTCCCCGACAGTCTTGGCTGCAACAATTGCACCATTTCCTACTCTTATGTCTTTATCACCTTCTCCAAGTTCTCTACCTTTCCTAAGCCCATGTAACTGATTACATATATGCGATCCTGACCCGGTATCCAATACCCAGGACGTAGAGCAAATGGAGAAACAGTTCTCAGTAACGAACACACCCGAAGAAAATGCATCAACATGTACTTTCTTCAATCGGGTGGCATGGGAATCCTGGTATTCCCCTATATCCTGTTCATTCCTATAACTCTTATAGGAAAGAACGGAACCAACGTTCCCCAGCACAGTATAACATGCGGGTTCGGTCAATACATCCATATTATTATCTTCATTAGGGCATGAAATGGTCGCTACCTGGAGAGAGAGAGAAGAAAACACTTTAGCGTATGCTCGTGCAAGATCAGATTGGTTATTATCTTATCTAATCAGGATGGCTCCCACTGCTTTTTATCAAATCTTCCTTCAAACCCTAAAAGGAAAGACTAGCCGGGATTAATTACACACTACAGGTTCGCCAATCTTTCAGCCAGGCCAGTGTTGGTACTTTAAGGGAGGTCCCCCGTGCTTTCGCACGAACCTAATTAATGTAAACCTCGTTTTCCCAGAGGCGTAACCCCGTTGACACCTTTCTAGACACCTACTTGATCGGCTAATTGCAATGTGTAAAACTCTCCCAGGAGTAACTCTTACTCGCAGCGGGTATCGGGATCCAACTATCTCATAGAAGGTATGCAATCTCATTGCAAATTTCAACACTTGAAATTCCCGATAATATTTTGCCCCTAGCATCCTATGACCTTGACGGAGGCCAAACAACCCATAGTCTGCTAGTCAAGTTCAACCCGTCATTTCCTGATTGAATTAAACCCACCCGCACGACCCTTGACGGAGGCCAAACAACGCCGTACGAATACCCTAATCCAATCGCATCATATGCAAGCAGATAAGCACTAGTTAGCTACCGTACACTGCGCCTTGACGGAGGCCAAACTACCGCAGCACGAATACTAACTAATACTTATCTGAAATGACGGAGGGCTACGCAGGTTTTTAATAAAAACCATGAGCGTAATGAACTTGATATCGTTGTAGAATCAAATGAAGTTTTGAAATGGAGTGATTTTGAGGCTTTTCTAGTTTTGCTAAAGGGGTCACTCCCGATGAAGGGATCGTCGGCCCTTTTCTCGTCGAATGAGGTGCGGGATATATCATATATATCGCTGTGCAAAGCAAAAACCCAAAAGCAGTCAAAAGCAAACCGAGTGTGTAGCATCTGCCAGTTATTGCTAAAGGAGTCACTCCCGGTGAAGGGATCTCGGTCCTTTCCTCATCGAATAAGGTGCAGGGTATATCATATATACCGCTGTGCAAAGCAAGAACTGTAGCTACCTGTTTTATTTTAAAATTCGATTCCACAACATCTTAGGTTTCTTATCTTTCATTAATCACATTAATGAAGTCTCATCATTTAAATACCTAAACATCACAGATAGATATGACGTACACTTATGCCATCCGCATTCGCCTCGATGTCCCCTCGTGCACCGTTAGGTTAGGTAACTAACGACAGAGCAGGGCAGGGCTAGTGCGAGTGTAAAACATAAGTAACGTCTATATAATATATCATATATACTATATACTATATCCATCACAGAATCACATTACAGATATCGCAGCAGAATAAACATATGAAATATTGGATATACTAGGACGTCCGTGTTTTCAATACGAGCCAGTATAAAACACGGATTCTACGGTCGTGATGAATAGCCAATCCCACACCCCTAGACCCCTACGAGAGCGGTTAGCAACCCTGCAAATTCTAGGGATAGGAGACCCGGACTCGACTCCTCGAGTTGGTCTCCCACTGGACCCCAGAACCCGGTTACTTGTGCTCCCCTCCTTGGGTCTATCCTAATGCGGAAAAGTAAATAATATACAAAGGGTGACTACTTCCGCTACCTGGAAGTGCCCCAAAAGAAAGAATATTACATACAAGTTTTTTACATGAATGAAAATGAAAAACACTCATCTCACATAAAAACCCCCGGCTATTAGAACACGACGATCCAATATAACATATCCAGCAACACATAACATCACATGTCATCAACGTAAGTAAATATGCGCATCCCAATTGTCGTTGACATATAGCAACGAAACCGGCGATATCACATATTACACTTACGGTCACAGAAAAGAAAGTGTAAAACTACAACAATTGGAATCCGCAACTTCTTTAGACATCGCATGCCTAATCAAATGAAATATTTAGACATCACATGCCTAACAGATATAAATCCCGCATTTTAGTCTCATTATCGAAAACTCTTTTCAATATCAAATGAAACTAAACCGCTAGATTTATATCATTCATTCAGTTATCACATAACTGTTTGTGAATTCCAATTATTGTATCCCATTCCAGATAAATAGAATATATTAAACTTTCCGATCGAACATTCGAACACCCAAGTTTTCCCGAAACCATCCAACACATGAAATAGGTTCAAAGACATTCGTTTCATGCCTCAGTACCAATGGTCCAGCCGTAGAAGGGTCAAGCCAACGCCTCACATGTGGCACGCCGTACTGCCCCAAACCCGAAGGTTCAAAGGGCAGTTCAAGACGGTCACATAATCGAGTTAAGGTTTGTTGTCTTCTAGAGGGACCATCGCGTTACTTGCACTACTCAGAACGTCCTTAAACCACACAATAATCCAACACTTGGATATTTTTGGCAGGGGAAAGATTGGGTATTTATATTCGGTCGAACTTTTTAACATATTCAAAAAATTATCTGGAAAACACTTAGACAAAGTTCGATAATCCGATCGAATCGTCGATTCCCTATACAACCCCAGAATACTCAACTCTGGAGTCAAATTAAAATTCCCAGAAAACTCAGAACAATTAATCAGGAATTACTGTGCAAAAACCTAGGGCTGACGTCACTATTTAGCCGCGGAACCGCCGCAGAAGCCTAGCTTCTGCCGCGGTTCCGCCGCACTTTGTACTGTTCACTGGAAACGTTTTGCACAGTAATTCTTAGATTTTATTGCTGAATTTTTTAAGCATTTTTAATTGACAAAAAACCACAAATTTGAAAAATTTCCAGAGAGCTATTTTGGGGTTGGGTTTTCGGTTCGTCCGGGTTTCAAACTCCGTCTATCCTTCGCCTAAGGCTCTAGCTAGGCTCTGATACCACTGTAGGGTTCCTAGGCACACAGTAGAGGTCTCACAAGGCATCAACCATACCATTTTACAAAAATATGGTGCCGAGAAACCCTAGTTAACGGATCGTTGCTAGAAATCTAGGCGAAAAGTAAACTAGTTAACACTTAACTACTAGAATCTGGAAATTACAACCTTTGTAGATCCGGATATCCACCTCCACGGCTCCTCAACGAAGTGTCCTCGCTGTCCAAGTCGAACCCCGGGCTGTAGCGTCGGCTTCATCGGAGAATGAACGGGCTTGGTCATCGACGACGATGCCGAAGATGATCTACGTCGAGGCATCGCTAGATCAAGCTCCCACTTCACAAAGTGATGAAACTTGTGAAGAAAACACACTCTACTACTTGGCAAGAGGTAGAGGATGAAGAAATAGGAGGTGGGTTCTCTTTAGAATTGGATTTCTCACTCTTAAGCTCAAGTTGCCATTGATGGCCTCAAGGTTTCAAACTTGAAGATGAAGAAGAAGATGAGCTAGAATTATGATAAGTCTATTCTTAAATGAAAAGAAAAACCATACTTATCATAATCAAACTAAGGTTAAGTGTAGAGAGCAAACCATGGTAAGTGGGAATAGTTAGGGTTTAGCATGAAGACAAAATGGTCTTGGAGTCAAACCTTCATGAAGCTTCATCAAGCTTCATGACAAAAAAAAACCATTTTGTTTTCATAAAATTATTTAAATAAAAGGAATGGATAAATAAATGAGTGATTAAATCAAAACCCTAATTATCTACTTAACCATGGTTTTATTCTTTATACTTAACCATATAAACATGCATCATCAAATATGATACAAACAAGTGCACAAAAGTATATCACATATACATCATGCATATCAAGTGAGAAAATCCATTTAAAGTGAACCTATATTAGTTAATGTAAAGTAATATATCAAATATATAATTATACATTAAATCATTAAATCAACACTTGATTTAACGACCCGGTCATATCGCAAATAACCGACTAATATCAATAGTAACAACTTATCGAATCAACACTTGATCCGATAACCCGGCTATAACGCATATAACCGATCAATGTTACAAATCGCGAGAATCGAATACAGTATCACATACTGGTATTATTCTCGGTCCCGCGCATATCTCATATGCTCTCCTATTTCGTTTTGCTTGAGCCAGGAAACCTCTGTGTAGGACTCTAAAGACTCGTCAATACGCCGGTAGCAGATGATGATCATATCAAGCACCCACAAGCCGCAAGCGGTCTGCTAAACGTAACGGCCATCCGGGTATTGAGCGATCAGAAGATCGACGAGCTAGCCCGCTCACACTCCTGTGAATCCAACCAGTAACACTTACCGTACAGTCCGGTCTGTTCGTCTGATACGTCGCATATCAAGTCTAGGGGTGGTAAACGTCAGACCCCAATAACCGATAAGTCGTGCCGATGTGAGGCTCATAACGGGTCGAAAAACTACGGGTAACACTTACCAGCAAATCTCTGATCAGCCCTGGCCAGGGACTTCCCTGTTACGGCCAATCGAGCACAACGCAACATCAACCCCCAATACCGGGAGAGACGAAACCCCTCCTATCGCTCATTGCCTCCATGTGACTCGGGACTGTGCCCAAAGACCACCGTTTTGCACGCCCTCATGGACGTGGTAAGGTGGAGATCAAAGCACAGTGGGAATCACACAAGACTCTATGACGATCTCGGGTCTACAGACTAACCTGTACAAGTGTCACCTGAGAACTGCCATCTGACGTGAGGTATAATACCATCTGGGAGTTCTCGGCGAGTCCGTCCAGTGTACCCAGTCTCCACTGAGCACCCGTATACCATCTCTGATGTCAAACACCAATGGATATGGGATCATCCATCGCCCATCTCATGGGTCGAGAAGCGTATACGCTAGTCTACTCTGGTATATCGATGCCCCGTCTCGATACACCCACGACTAGGGACCTTGAAGGATGTACTTATGGACTACCATGTCCCCACTAGTATGATCTGCATCATAGTCCAGGCAGTCAAGTACACATCCTAAGGGCTTTACCAACATGTAACCATAAGACAGTTTAAAGAGACTAGTGTACATGTTAAGATAAAGAGTAACCAGATAGCATACTATCATATCGAGCAAGAAAGTCATCTCTATATATGTCCAAGCATCCAATATAATATACATCATCTGTACAATACTGGCCTCTAGGGCATACATACAACTAACACTATTCTTGCAAGAGCGCACGCTGAGTGTTTTCTTCTCCCTCTCTCCTGGTAGCGACCATATCACGCCTTAATCAAGATAATAATACGGATATTTGACCGAACCCGCTTGTTATACTGAGCTGGGGAACGTTGGTCCCGCTCCAACTTATAATTGTTATAAGACAGAGCAGGAAATTAGGGAATACCAGATTTCCCGTGCCGCCCAAACGAAGAGAGTGCATGCTGATGCATCATCTTCGGGTGTGTTCATTACAAAGAACTGTTTCTCAGTATCCTCCGCATCCTTGGTATGTGATACCGGATCAGGATCCCAGATATGTAATCTGTTACATAGGGCTACAAAAGGGTAGAAAAACTGAGAACGGGTGATAAGTTTCATGAGGCAGAAAACGGGGCAAGTGTTGCAGCCAAGTCTGTTGGTCACTGTCACCCTGTATTACCAATACAGTGATTCTGAACGAATGTTATTAGATACCGAACCTGATATACAAAATCATATCAGTCTCTTTATTAGTAAAGAAATGATAAAATTCTGTATTGTTGGACAATGTTTTGAACATTTCCTATATCAAAAGTTGATCGGTTCAGGCACGTTATCTAAAAGCATTAATGTTCTAAATCAAACTACAGTTCTTAGTATACAGAACACACACAAGAGGAAGAGTCCAGAAATGGACGAATCCTTCTTGAGGTATTGTAGACTAGGTCATATCAATGCGACCCGACTAGCTAGAGCTACATATAGATGCATTTTTAAATCAGTTTGAATCTACATCTTGTGAAACTTGCCAGTCTTGTCACAAAGATATAATGACACCAGCTCTGTTTATTGGAAACAGAGAAAGAGTTAGTAAACTCTTGGGATGATACATGTTGATGTATGTAAGGTCCCCTGTTTACACATGCCAGGACCGGATCTTTATACTTCATTACGTTCTCTGATAATCTCTCAAGATTCAGACATATGTTCCTGTTGAAACACAAGTCTGAACCTTTTGAGATATTCACAGAATATAAGTTAGAAGTAGAGAACCAATACGGGTATAAGTATTATGTCCTTTGATGAGATCAAGGAGGAGAATACTTAAGCACGGAATTCCTGGATTATTCTAAAGGAGAATGAGATTCTCTCTCAGCATTACTCCTCCGTATACACCATAGCACGATGGTATATCGGGGCGGAGCAATCACACCCTATATGATAAGGTGTGCTTTATGATGAGTACTACTGAGTTACCTATTTCCTTTTTGGGAGTTATGCACTTGAGAAGCTGCATACCTATTGAATAGGGTTCCAATCAAATCAGTTGCCTACCATTTCATATGTGATATGGAAAGGGAAGAGCCCATATCTTAAGTTGGTTAAGATTTAGGGTTGTCCGGCCTATGTCTAAAAGCAAAATTCGGACAAGCTCGAGGCAATGTAAGTTATGTAGAACTGGAAAGGTTCCAACTATACAAACTGCAGCTGATGATTTGATAGAACCAAAGGATTCAGTAGATTCCAACGAACCTCAGCCTCTCCGCCGATCTAGTAGGGTTCCTCACCCACCTGAGAGATACTTCTGTTTCTCTATGACAGTGGGAGCTAGGATTGCATCATGAGATGATGACCCAACTAGCTTCGAGCTGGCCATCGAGAGTAAGACTCTGTAAGAATGGCTGGATGTTTATCGATCTGAGATGGAATCCTTATACACCAACAAAGTATGGACTTTGATTGCTATATCTGAAGGGTTAAATCCCCATCAGGAGCAAGTATATCTTGAGAAGATTACTTGGTGTAGATGGAAAAGTTGAGACTTTCAAAACTAGACTTGTTAAAAGTTTGCATCATTGACCAGGTGTGGATAATGATGAAACATTTTCAAGTATCTATGCTTAAGTCCATCCAGATCCTACTTGCCACGGCTACATACCATGAATACGATATCTGGTGGTTGGGTGTCATGACAGCTTTTCTAAATGATGTTTTAGAAGAGAGCGTCTATAAGTACACAGCCAGAGGGCCTCGTAGACAGTGGGAGCAGCGGAAACGTGTGCAAGATGCTTTATAGGATAAAGCAGGCATCGCGGAGTTGGAACATCTGTTTTGATGTGGTGGTCAAATAGTTTGACTTCATCAAAAGGGTAGATGAACCTTGTATATACAAAAAGGTAGTAGGGAGTATGGTGACGATCCTCGTAGAGTACGTGGATGACATACTCTTAATAGGGAAGGAGTTTCCTATGCTACGCTCGATCAATCTCCGCTTATCACAATGATTCTCCATATAGGATCAAAGTGATACCTCCTAAATCCTGGGTTTTGGATCTATGAGATAGATCTAATTGGATGTTAGGACTCTCACTAGTTGTAGTGAGATGGTATCAATCGATCCTGGGAAGAATCACTGGAAGTGTTCCAGGGTGATAAAGACGACTGAGTGTCAGTCACAGGCATTGTATTTACCCTCAGTAAAGGGACGGTATGTTGGAAGAGTTCCAAGCTAGATACCGTGGCATACTAGACGATAAAGGCTGGATACATCACTACTTAAGATACTACCAAAGAGGCAGTCTGGGTGTATATTTGTTCATAAGATGAACTTTCTTCCTCCCATTGTGTGACAATGGAGTTGTGGCTTATGCCAAGGAACGCCGGTCCCATCAGTGATCCAGACATATTCTAAGGCAGTGTCACCTGATCATGGAGATGGTTGATCTCCAGGGTGATCGAGGTTTGGAGAGTAGACTCAGAGGACAACACAGCGGATCCACTCACAAAGGCCTGTTCCCAGAGAGAGATTTTTATGGGATGGTTGAGTATGAGATACTACAACCACTGCTATCAGATGGCCCTAGTGCAAGTGGAAGATTGTTAGTTATATGTATGCCCTAGAGGCCATTACTATACATAGGATGTATATTGTAATGGATGCTTGGACATATATAGGGAGGACTTTCTTGCTCGACATGATAGTATGCTATCTGGTTGATCTTTACCTTAACGTGTATACTGATTGTCTCTCTGTTACATGTTGGTAAAGCCCTTAGGATGTGTACTTGACTACCTGGACTATGATGCAGATCATACTAGTGGGGACAAGGTAGTCCATAGGTACATCCTTCAAAGTCCCTAGTCGTGGGTGTATCGAGACGGGGCATCGATATACCAGAGTAGACTAGCGTATACCTTCTCGACCCATACAGATGGGCGATGGATGATCCCATATCTATTGGTGTTTGACATCAGAGATGATATACGGGTGCTCAGTGGAGACTGGGTATACTGGACGGACTCGCCGAGAACTCCCAGATGGTATTATACCTTACGTCAGATGGCAGTTCTCTGGTGACACTGGTACAGAGTAGTCTGTTGACCCGAGATCGTCATAGAGTCTTGTGTGGTTCCCACTGTGCTTTGATTTCCATCTTACCACGTCCACGAGGGCATGCAAAACGGTGGTTTTTGGGTACAGTCCCGAGTCACATGGAGGCAATGAGCGATAGGAGGGGATTCGTCTCTCCCGGTATAGGGAGTTGATGTTGCGCTGTGTTCGATTGGCTATAACCGGAAATCCCTGGCCAGGGTTGCTGATATTTACTGGTAAGTGTTACCAGTAGTTTCTCGAATTGTTATAGACCTCATATCGACACGACTTATCGAGCTATTGGGGTCTGACGTTTACCACCCCTAGGCGAGATATGCGACATATCAGACGATCAGACCGGACTGTACGGTAGTGTTACTGGTTGGATTCACTGGAGTGTGAGCGGGCTTGCTCGTCGATCTTCAGATCGCTCAATACCCGGGTGGCCGTTACTTTTAGCAGACCGCTTGCGGCTTGTGGGTGTTTGATATGATCATCATCTGCTGCCGGCGTATTGACGAGTCTTTAGAGTCCTACATAGAGGTTTTCTGGCTCAAGCGAAACGAAATAGGAGCGCATATGAGATATGTGCGGGACCGAGAATAATGCGTGTATGTGATACCGTATTCTATTCTCGCGATGAATGTGTCGAATGGTTGTATGCGATATAACCTAGTTATCGAATCAAGGATTGATTCGATAAATCGATACATTGGATATTAGTCGGTTATATGCGATATGACCGGATCGTTAAATCAAGTGTTGATTTAATGATTTAATGTATAATTATATATTTGATATATTACTTTGCATTAACTAATATTGGTTCACTTTAGATGGATTTTCTCACTCGGATGTGCACATTGTATATACGATATAATTTTGTGCACTAGTTTGTATCATGTTTGATGATGCATGCTAAATTGGCTAAGTGTAAAGATTAAACCATGGTTGTGTAATGGTTAGGGTTTTGTTTTTACTTATTCATTTATTTATTTCATTTATTATTTTTGGAAAAATAATAAGCATAAAGATAAATGGTGGCTTTCTTTGGATGTATTATGAAGCTTCATGAAGACTTTGACCAAGTGACCATTTTGTCTCATGCTTAACCCTAACCATTCCATTCAACCATGATTAACTCTCTACACATTAGCATAGTTAAGATTATGATAAGAATGATTTTATTATTCTTATTATAATAACTTATCATATTATCATCTTCATTTTCTTCTTCACTTGAAGAAAACCTTTCTTCATCAATGGTGATTGATGAAAATGAGTGAGAAATCCAATTCTAAAGTCTACCCACTTCCTATTTCTTCATCCTCTACCTCTTGCCAAGTAGTAGAGTGTGTTTCCTTCATAAGTTTTCTAGACTTGGTGAAGCTGGAGCTTGATCTTGCGATGCCTCGACGTAGATCATCTTCGGCACGAAGCCGACGACCTTGCCTGCCCATTTCTCCGATGAAGCCGACGCTAGAGCCCAGATTTTGATTTGGACAGCGGAGAGGACTTCATCACGGAGCCGTGGAGGTGGAGGACCGGATCTACAAAGGTTGTATTTCCGTACTCTTAGTTAAAGTAGTTTACTAGTTGCTTTTTCGCCTAGAATTCTAGTTAACGATCCGTATTAGGGTTTCTCGGCACCGTAATTTTTGAAATTGGCATGGTTGATGCCTTGTGAGACCTCTTGAGAGTGCCTAGGATCCCTACAGCTTTGACTTCCATCATACCACGTCCAAGAGGGCGTGCAAAAAGGTGGCTTTTGGGTACAGTCCCGAATCACATGGAGGCAATGAGCGATAGGAGGGGATTCGTCTCTCCCGATATAGGGAGTTGATGTTGTGCTGTGTTCAATTGGCTATAACTGGAAATTTCTGGCCAGGGTTGCTGAGATTTACTGGTAAGTGTTATCAGTAGCTTCTCGAACTGTTATAGACCTCATATCAACACGACTTATCAAGCTACTGGGGTCTGACGTTTACCACCCCTAGGCGAGATATGCGACATATCAGACGAAGAGACCGGACTGTACGGGAGTGTTACCGATTCGATTCGCAGGAGGATGTACAGGCTTGCTTGTTGATCTTCTGATCGCTCAATACCTGGGTGGCTGTTACGTTTAGCTGACCGCTTGCAGCTTGTGGGTGTTTGATATGATCATCAGCTACTGCCAGCGTATTGACGATTCTTTAGAGTCCTACACAGAGCTTTCTTGACTCAGGCAAAACAGAGTAGGAGCACATATATGATATGTGCGGGACCGAGAACAATACGTGTATGTGATACCGTGTTAGATTCTCGCGATATGAGATATCGGCCTGGTATATGTGATATAGCTGGGTCATCGGATCAAGTGTTGATTCGATGAACTGATACAGATTATATTAGTCGGTTATTTGTGAAATAGCCGGATTATCGGATCAAGTGTTGATTCGATAATTTAATGTATGATTATATATTTGATAAATTAAATTACATTAAGTGATATAAACTCACTAAAAGATTCTTTTTCTCACTCGGGTAATACATTGGTATATATACGATATATGTTAATTGTATTATTTTATTTTGTTACAATAAATATTGTATATGTGATATATAATATTGTAATATGATATGATTACTAGTGCAACATATTTAGTGGAGATTAAACAAGATTAGGGTTTGATTTGGGTTAGTTCTTTCTTGAACCTTCTAGAAAGTTTCCTTTTTGTTTTTGCAAAGATATTTTGTAAGATATTTACTTAACCCAACCCACACCCTTTACTATGGTTAGATCTCTACAATGGTTAAGTCTTTACTTGACTTAACCATAGTTGCATTTGTAATGATATTATCACAATTCATTATTCATCACAAAAGAATTGGATTGTTCTTCTTCCTCCTTCTTCTTTCTTTCAAGAAAAGCTTTCTAGCTTTTTATGAATTAGATTAGGGTGTTCACTTCATTTAGTGAGTGTGAGCTTGTGTTAATGAAACTTCAAGGTAGATCATCTTTGTTATCGAAGATCGGAAGCAAGCTTGCTCTTTCTCTTCGTGGAGCCTCTCGAGAGTCCGGAACTTGATGATCGCAGTGAAGGGACCACAACACGGAGCTTATGAAGTGAAGGACCGGATCTACAAAGGTTGTAATCCCTCTCACTTAGATGTTAAAGTGTTTAGCATGTTTCGTTTCGCCTAATCTCTAGTTTAAAGATCTTGTTTAGAGTTGTTCGGCACGGCTAAATTTTGAATTGGGCATGGTTGATGCCTTCTAGACCCTTGTGAGAGTGCCTAGCAACCCTACATTTCACATGGAAGTAAAGCAGGCTATGCAATTCTTATGCCGCATTTCTTTATTTCTTGGGAAAATTGTTTCCGAGCCTAGCTTATAGAAATGTCTTACATTTAAACCTACGTGTTTTCAGAATTTTGGAAATGCCCAATATTTACAAAATACGGATCTTTTAAGACCAAAATAGATTAAGCGTATTTTATTTAGAATATTTTAGCAAAAATTTCAAGTTTACCCTAATTCTTTTTAATTAAATATACATGATTATTCTCTTAAGAAATTATGAGCTACTATGGTGAGCTTCTTTCTCCTCGGTGCTTTCCTACCAATTCCTTTTTTTTTATCCCGACCTCCTTCCCAAAAATTTACATCTCCATTTCCAAATCTCTCGTCGTCAATCCAATTTCTCCAATTCCCCAATTTCCGACTCCAATTTCTACCTCATCCCTTTCAAATCCCTAATCCGGATCCAATTCCTCCGATTCTCCTATCTCCACTCCCACCAATTTCCCTTTAATCTCCACATTAGGGCAATCAATAGTAAAGAATGAAAGAAATCAGAAATCAGGACAAGCAATAATAAAAAGGACAAGCAGCAATAAAGAATAATAAAGAAGATAGGTTTAGAAAGAAAATAGTTTTAGAAAAGAAATTAGGACAAGTCGTGATAAAGAGAGAATAATAAAAAAGAAAGGGAAAACTACAAAATACATAATAAAAAAATCTCATGTTCTAATAGTTTGGGAAATCAAAAAAAATCAAATATTTTAATATCATAAAAGATAATAAAAGGGCATTATAGGCATAGCATACATAAATATGTATAAAAATCACGCTTTGAGTTTAAAATAACGTCAAAGTATATTTTGCAGTTTTTCATCATATTGAATCTTTATAGATTTAAAAAAAAGTGTGCGTCTCCAAACCGGATGGGAATTTTCACTTGTTTCTTTGGTTCCCTCGTAGACGAAGCAAAAGTCTCCTTTCTTTTTTACTTTATTTTCTCAAATTGCATCAAAAGCCCACTGCAATGCCAAGATATGCAAGGTGAAGTCATTGTGTCAAGAAGCAAGTGGGACCCCCGAGTATTCAAATACGTGATAGATTTTTGCTCACTTTTTCTATACTTTTACATCACAAGATATTTAAATGCTCAAGAAAACCAATATACGCCAAATTTTCAACGATTGATCCACATGTACCATGCATGTTGTTTATTTAATAGAATAAAAAGATTTGTTAATTTGAATAAACAAATTAAACTAGAGTTTTGAAAGGTCCCATCGACATAATTAAATTAAAAATATTTTGTAATTTGATTAAACTAGAGTTTTGACAGCACGACTAAATTAAAAATATTTTAAAAAATGAAAGGTTCTTAAATATGTAATTTATATATTATTAATTTAAACTGATATTGCTTTATTAGGTATTTTTATTTTAAGAAGTTCATTGTTAAACATGAATTTTAGATTTCTAATAACAGCTGAATTTTACCATGATGATTTATTGATTCTCCTAAGCATTTTGGGCAGCGATATTGCCAAATCCTTATTTGATAAATCCACAACAAAACTTGTGTATCGCACAGAACCAAGACTCATCGGCCCTCTCGCTCGTTCCCGAGCTCCCCAGCCGAGGCCATCTTCCTCGGTCCTCCGACCGACCAACAGTACCGCTCACAGACGCAACCGCCGCACCGCAAATCTCGCCATGCGCAGATTCTCCGCCAGCAACATCCCACGTTCCACGCCATCACGATCCCCATTAATGGGCGATCCGCTCTTTACGCGGGCGTGACGTCCGGAGCGTAACCGCCGGCGAGATTCTCGTGCCTTCTACTGCGTACTGCCGCCACTATAAAAAACCCCATCACATAGGGGTCAAGTAAGCCATTTTCTACACTTTTAGGCCGTTACTCTGCTCGGATCTCATCACTAACTTGAGCGTCGGAGGGTCCTCGGTGGTACCAAACCATCCCGGGACTTCTTTGCAGGTACTCGGCAACAGCTTCATCACCTCACCTCTTTCTCCAAAAACCCATTGAGACCCACACGCAACGAAGGATAATCAGCTAAGTTCACCGCGAGATCAACGGAAGACAATATCTGACGGAGGCCCGAAAAGGAGATCCATCAGTTGGCGCCGTCTGTGGGAAACGAAACTCCACAAAAGACAAAATTGGCCTTCCGATCTCCATCCCCATGGCAAGCGATCACCTTGAAGATCCAGATACCGACCGCCGCCTCCCCCTCACCGGAGGCGCGGGTGAACCTCCTCCGGCGACCGTCATCAACGCCCTCACAGGCCGAATAGACCGACAACCCCTCCCTTGACGGGGTCGCACAGAGGGGGCTCGCCACGGCGGCTCGAGGGCCACCTCGCCCAAGGATCTAAGCCCTCACTAAGAGGCAGCCCAGCAGCTACCCTGCTCGGCTATCCCTGGCGGGTAGCTTCCCTACCGCAACGCCAGGGATCAGAAAGCCCTCCTAGAGGCAACCCAGCAGCTACCCTGCTCGGCTATCCCTGGCGGGTAGCTTCCCTACCGCAACGCCAGGGATCAGAAAGCCCTCCCAGAGGCAGTCGAGCCCGAGGATCCCTCGCTCGGCTTTCCCTGGCTGGTAGCTTCCCTACCGCAACACCAGGGATCAGAAAGTCCTCCCAGAGGCAGTCGAGCCCGAGGATCCCTCGCTCGGCTATCCCTGGCGGGTAGCTTCCCTACCGCAACGCCAGGGATCAGAAAGCCCTCCCAGAGGCAGTCGAGCCCGAGGATCCCTCGCTCGGCTATCCCTGGCGGGCAGCTTCCCTACCGCAACACCAGGGATCAGAAAGCCCTCCCAGAGGCAGTCGAGCCCGAGGATCCCTCGCTCGGCTATCCTTTAGGACAAAAGCCCTCGCCAAGAGGCACCGGGCTGTAACCCTGCCCGGCCAAGGGTCCTTGGTAGGCTTCTTACAGCCCTATAGCTCTTCCCGCGCCAAGAACCAAAGTCCTCCTAAAGACAGTCGGGTCCTTGCTCGGCTATCCCCGGCTGGTAGCTTCCTACCACAACCGACAGGGATCAAAGTCCTCGCCAAGAGGCACTGGGCAGTAACCCTGCTCGGTCCCCGTCCTGAAGGATAGAAAGTCCTCCCAGAGGAAGTCGAGCCCGAGGATCTCTCGCTCAGCTATCCCTGGTGGGTAGCATCCCTACCGCAACTCCAGGGATCAGAAAGTCCTCCCAGAGGCAGTCGAGCCCGAGGATCTCTCGCTCGGCTATCCCCGGCAGGTAGCTTCCCTACCGCAATGCCGGGGATCAGAAAGCCCTCTCCAAGAGGCACCGAGCAGCTACCCTGCTTGGCCATCCTTCGCAGGCCTCTCAGGGACCCTCCAGCGTCCAGGATCGAAGCCCTCGCCAAGAGGCACCGACTAGCTACCCTGCTCGGCCATCCTTCGCACGCCTCTCAGGGCCCTTCCAGCATCAAGGATCCATGCCCTCGCTAAGAGGCACCGAGCAGCTACCTGCTCGACCATCCTTCGCAGGCCTCTCAGGGACCCTCCAGCATCAAGGATCAAAGCCCTCGCCAGGAGGCACCGAGCAGCTACCCTGCTCGGCCATCCTTCGCAGGCCTCTCAGGGCCCCTCCAGCTTCAAGGACCAATGCCCTCACCAAGAGGCACCGAGCAGCTACCCTGCTCGGCCATCCTTCGCAGGCCTCTCATCGTGAGGCCGCCGAGTTCCTTCCTGCTCGGCGCATCCCCAGCGGGAATCCTGTAAGTGCACGGCAGCGCCCCGGCCGTCATCCCGACGCCAAAATGCGGAAACGATACTTTTACAAAACTTGTAAACCGGCACTACCGCGCAATAAAACCCCGGATCGGGCCATTAACCTACTCCTAGCAAACTAGGGAAAGGGTAGAGAGCTATACCGAGCGATCCGTATCCTTCGGTCTTCGGCCTCCATTCCGATCTCCTCGCGGAATCTCCGGTCTTCATCTCCTCGTCGGAACGGCCACCACATCGCCGGGTTATTTTACGGGATCCCACCTCTGGACCGAGGCAACTCGGGCACAAAGTTGGCGAGTCGACGTGTCCAAGAATACTGTAGGCTAGTGTAGGATAGTTTGTCTCTAGCGGGTATGAAGTTGCCATAGTGATGATGGAGGTGAAGAATGAACTTTTGAGAATAGGGCTCTTTTTGTAGCATGAATGGAAAAATGAGATGCCAAATATTTCTCACACCAAATGAATCTCTCTCACCCTTTCAAAAATTGTGGCCGGCCTCATCAAGAGGAGGAGGGAAAGGAGAATAATAATGCAAGAGAGAGAAAGGGTGATGATAATGAAATATCATTACTATAAAGTCAAAACCAAAACCCATCACCTAAGTAATGATGCACAAAGAATCATCATATACTAGAACCGTCATGAGAACTATCATGTCAAAAAGTCTTCTCCTTTATAAAAAGCACAATTGCAAATAACCCCCTTCCACCAATTTTTCAGCCAAAGAAAGAAACAAAGGAAAATGGCCGAAACGGAAAGCAAACTGGCAACTTCAAAAACTGATCCCGTAATAAATTACAGGAAAACCCCGCGACTGTATATACATACCCGCATTTGTATTGCGACCGAATACAAATGCAATGAGACAAAATCTACAGTGTATAATACTAGGATCCGGCTTAAACCAAAGCCCGCTAGTATTATCCGTCCGATCATGATCCGTGCAATACTGCACGTATATGATCGAACCCTGCCATATCTCCATACGACCTCTACAGCGTTTCGCCCGAAACTTGAGAAACTGTCTGTGGGGGACTCTAAAGACTCGTCAACACTTTGGCTGTGGATTTAACCACTAGCACGTCAAAGGTATTAGCCATACGTAACGGGCTACCAGGTATTGACCAAAAGGGACGTCGATGAGCGAACTCATCCTGACACCCTACTGAGCTTGTCAGTGACAATATCCGTACAGTCCGGTCCGTTCGTCTATGAGCATCGCATGGCGGGCCTAGGGAGTTGGTAAAAGTCAGACCCCTAAAAGCGGTACAGGTCGTGTCGGAGTGTAGCCCAGAACACCCTGAGATACTACTGGAATACCTACCAGTAAATCTCCTGCCTTGGCCAAGGACTTCGTGTAATGGCTCTCCTAGACACAGCGCGACCTCACCCCCAATACCGGGAGAGACGAACCCCTACAGATCCGCTCAATGCCTCCATATGGCTTGGTACTGTAACCAACTAAAACCTGTTTGCACAACTCCTTTAAGCCGTGGCAGGGTAGTAATCAAAGTACAGTGGGAACTCACACGAGACAAATGACGATCTCAGGTCGATGAACTAACCTGTACACATGTCACCAGGGAACTGCTATCTAACTGTAACATTTCAAAAAAATAAATTATTATTTTTGGGAATTTTTATAATTTAATATTATTTTATTGAATATTTTAATATTTTGGTATTATTAAATACAAATAAATGGGAATAATTTTAGAAAAATTATGGAAAATTCTAAAATAGGGTAATTTATAGAATTATGCCATTTTTTAAGTTTTTATGATTAGTTATATGCTAATTTAGTGTTAATCGCGATTAAAAATCGCTAATCGGTTTTTTGGCAATTTTGTGCAAAACATGCACATATCGCTTTTTTCACACTTGTGCATTTTCTACCATGGTTTCTCATTTGGGTTTACTATTTAAGTGAGAAGGAATTAAGAGAAAAGTAAAAGAAATTAAAGAAAAGGAAAAAGTAGCATGATGATGAGAGAGAGAGAGTAGGTGGCTTTTGACTTTTGACCCTTTCCCCCATCATTTTCCCCTTCTCATTCTCTCTGCTCTCCCCTCCCTTTGCTGTTGCTCCTGCTCCCTCTTCTTCTTCCTCCCTCTTCAACCTAGATCCACCATGAAATCCACCCCAAAACCCTATTCTCATTTCACAAAAAATGTTCCCGAGCACACTAGCTACACATTGAACCTAGCAAGAATGGATTTGGAGGACTTTGAGCAACTCAAGAAAATTTTCTTGAGTTGCCAAAAGAGGTAATTTCTACACCTATTATAGTAGTATTTCATTTCTTGTGCATCAATACTAGTTTCATATCGATATTGTGTCGTTTTGTGGACTTTGAGACTTCAAGTTAGGGTCATGAGTTGAATTGAGTGGTAAGGTGAAATTGAGGCTTGTGGTGACCTTAGAAACCCTGTTGTGATGTTGTATTGGACAATACCTAGAACAAGAACCCAGAATACGGTTTTATGAGACCATATCGGGAAAAATTGCAAATCTGGAGTTGTATTTGGGAATCTGCTTTCACCCGAGACACTTAAAAATAAAATTGATTGGACAGTGAGATGTGCAGGCACCTAGGGACCACCACCCAAGACCCCAGCCCCTGGTTCCACTTTCTGGCCGCCAATTTATCCCCTCTGGCCGCAATTTGCGGCCAGACCCAGTCCAGGTTGGTTCGTACTTGCTTAGTAGGTCTATCCCCAGTAAACTTAACCCATGGCATATGCAATTTTGTCTGATTCCACCTAGGGTGAAATCTGGGGCATTTTTCTTTAGTTGCTGTTTTGGATTCGTGTTTCCATATTCCGTATTTTTAGTTCTGAATTTGTGTCTTGTATTTTATCTCGACTATTTGGCGTTTATACGACGATATAGAGGATTATTTGATGGTTTTGAAGGCGTGCCATAGGTTCTAACCTATATGCCCCTTATCGTATCGTTTTAGGATTCGTATGCCGTTTTAGTTTTGAATTGGTTTTGATACGCATTTGCGATATGTTAATGTGTAGGTACTCGATAAAGACTTCGGGATGACAAGCAAACGCGTGACGACATCGATAAATAAAGACACAAGGTGAGTAGATTATATCTACAGGGGGAGGTCGGATGGATGGCGTATAGCACCCCCGCAGTCCGTAGTTAGTATACTATGTATATTATATATATGATAGTTATAGTGTGTTGTGGTTTTGTGTTAGGTGTGTTGTGGTTAGTTAGGGTTAGAATAACTAGCATAGTTCCTAGTTGCGAACCCTAGGACAGATTTACACCCACACGCACACACTTGCATATTCCTTATACTTATACTTTGTTGATAATATTGGATGACAATGGAGATGAGTCGATGATTTTGGGCCTTGTGCCGTGAGATCGGTGATTTGATATGATTCGTATTTGGGATACGACATGTGATTCTTGCGGGCTTGGGATGTGTGTTTACCCCCGCATTCATACTTTATAGATGGTATCAGATATACTAGACTTAGATCAGTACCCCAGATTAGGTGATATGATGATAATGATACCTGATATTTAATAAGAGGAATGTGATACTGACCCGTACCCAGCTATTGGGATGCCGTACGACGATTTACCGTACGAGCTTTATATTGATGATAGATCCGCACTCATGATTTGAGGATGTCATATGATTTACTGTATCGTACGCGCTACTACTGAGGCGGGATCACCGACTACTATATATATATATATATCGACTCAGATTTAGGTGGTTTCCATACCCCTCCCGGTTTACTTGATACTTAGATCTGTAGTTTGCATAGTAGATGTTAGACTAGACCCGAGTCATACCTATTTCAAAACTAACGAATCGGGAATATCTTAAGGATAAGTAAAGGGATTCTACGGGTATTTTCAAAAGACGTATCTATTCTCAAAAACACCGTAATCCTTATTTTACCAAAACCCCGATTCGTCTTATTTCAAATGACATTACTGCATGACATGTACACTTGGATGTAGATTCTTTACTTTTGCGTTGATTATTCGATTTCTGCATATTCATGCTATTCACATCGCTTTGCATGTGTTTATTGCTATATTACCATCATGGTGTTAGGACACCAGCACCATTATCGATGATGCATATGTTCCACATACACTGCTTGCCGGCTCACACACTTCATCGTCGATAATTGCCATGTCACTACACAGTAGTATTATTGCATCAGGATATGACCTTGTATGTGCATACCATTATTCTATGTTGCATGATATGCTGTTATACTTGCATTTCATCTATATGTCACATACATCATGCTTTCTGATTATGCGCATTGGGATATTTGTTTTCATGATATTTCTGGATTTGGGGAACCGTGGGTATTTCAAGAGATTATGTAAATGTTTTAAAACCCGGTTACCCTTGATATGATATTTCAGCTTCCACCATGAGTTTTATCGGTTCTGATTTATATACCCCTACGAGGAGGCGTCGAGGCCGTATGAGGGTACATGGTGGGGCCCGGAGTATCCCGGGGCAAGAAAGGGATGTCGATGTGCTATGAGCCGATGAGCCCGGCTGGGGAACCATACTGTCCGGTGATATTACCTTTTACTCGTCGGTTATCTTGAGGATACCGACCGAAGCTTGTACGTATGCATACGTCGCAATTCGAGGGTCGAAGCTGGGCACTCGGGTTTCGATATAGCGTATGATACGTACTTATCAGGGCTAGTCTGGGTGACAGTGCCTGATAGGTGAGGATTTTCGTGCCGATGCTAGGCACAGGTTTCGTGATGTTTTCCATGATTTTGTTTATATCCTCATATTTACATACATGATGTTTATTGTCATTGGGTGACGGGTGGACGGGTTCCACGTTTATTGTCATTGGGTGACGAGTGGACGGGTTCCACGTTTATACCGACTTGATCGCATACAGACTGGATTTACATTGATCATACTTCATTTGTATATATAACAGGGTATGAGGGCGCTGTTATATATACCCTTACACCAATATTAGTGGAATGGGACGCTAATATATGTGTATTGATATCCATTTGATACTTCATCATATTTACTTCATGCAGACATACCTTATACTGATGACATGTTATTACCTGAGTACTTGGCACTACATACATGTTTAGATGTTACATTGCCACCTTATCATGCTTCAGATGTACTCTTGTGGTTTATATTATACTGATCGTATTGACCTAGGATTATGTCTTGCATTCGGTTTCTGCTTGTAGATATTTCTATTCACGAGTTGGCAACTCACCCCCATTGTGCCACAGTTCTTGTAGGTTTTGCCGTACAGGTTCCATTGCGGCATTTCTGGCACACTGCTCTTTTTTTTGCGGGTGAATTGCATTTGGTAGGTGGATTCTTTTGCATTAAGAACCACCATTGTACTTGTATTATTCATTGTATCTAGAATTCCATCAACCAAAACTTGTATATTGTTTCAAACTTAGACACTAGTGATGTATTATTCGACCTTAGAGTCGCGCTTAGTAGTATTGCGGTTTTCATGTTGTTATGAGTTTTCTTTGAGTTTGATCCTCGCCTTTCGGCGTTGTATATTATATTGCTTGTGTGGTTGTGACCGTCGATTGACGAAGAGCTAGCTCCCGCTTGGGGATGCCATTTATCATTGCATATATATATTGGTGTCCTTGTTGTACCCCGTTCGGGGCCAGTATTTACGAAAGAAACTCTGCTGAAATTTTCATAAAAGACTTTACAATTTAAAAATGTATATTCCGCTTAGTTATTTAAAAACCTTGACTTCAAAACGTGTTTTCTTTACTTCTTTAAACTAGTTTCTTTATTTACTCTTTAAAATGGTTTTAGATTTCTGGGCTTTTTGGCTTACTTGGATCAGATGGAGTCCTATAGACTTCATATGGTTCAAGGGCCAGTCACGTGCTCTTTCGGGTCGTGACAAAGTTGGTATCAGAGCGCTAGGTTGACCTTGGTTCGAGTCTAAGTTTGACTATGTGGAGCCTAGGGCGTCTATATATATACGGAACATAGGCTTGACCTTACGGAACTTAGACTTAGTCGACGGGGTATTAGACCCGAACTTTCGTCGCGTAGGATGACTCTTGGTTGATGGAATAGGTGACTAAAGTAGAGTGACGTTTCGTGGGTATGTTCCACGGCATACTTACGACACGCCACTCCGCTTAAGAAGCCTTAGGATGTACATTTCCTTGCATAGTATTATATTCATTCCTAATCTATCTTCATCGATACTGGTTATGATTTTGCTGCTACGAACACACGGGCAGAGAGAGCTACGGCTAGAGTTGCGTCAGCACGAGTTCGTCATGGACGAGGACTGACCAGAGCGTGATTTCAGAGACTTACGATTGCATTGAGAGGCGTCGTCTAGTTGTGTTTTCGCACCATGAGCGTTTGATGGATCACCTTTACGAGATTTCTCGGACGTGCCGTTTGGTACCAGAGGAGCAGGCTACTGCTAGAGGCCAGCCAGATATGATGACCATTGATATATCGCTTATTCAGGATGATAGAGGCGCTGTTCAGCGTGCAGACGAATGAGCCAGTTGTTGCTGCAAATGACGAGATGTCGCCCAGATGGTTGGAGCTACTGCAGCATGAGTACATACTTGGAGATATAATAGACGGTCGCTAGTCACCGAGGGAGGATGACTAGGGCGTGTGGTTTGTTCACTTACCGATGCGAGGTAATCAGATAGATTGCTTCCAGCTAGAGACGACTTCACGCGGAGACGTTGAGAGTCGACAGAGACGATCGAATGTCAGGAGCCCATTTTCCAAGTTTAAAGTATACGGAAAGACATGCAGGCGATTCTATGGACCCTCTAGAAGAATGAAACCCTAACTCGACTTAATGACCGTGTGAAAGCCTTTGAACCTTAGGGTTTGCGGCAGTTCCGCGGCACCATTAGTGAGGCTTGGGTTTGCCCTTCTACGGCTGGACCACCGACGTTGTGGCATGTACTCGATACTATTAAACTGTACCCATGATGTCGATCTCTTAGGGGATTATGAGGTTCTGACGAGCTGATCGAATGTTTCGACATCGTTCGGATATCATGTGATGGGATGCTTTGCTTGGGAGACTCTAGATACGAGTATAGCCGTTGGAGCACAGTCCATGCAACCACGATGAGACGAGTCCGAATCAGTCGACATTGAAGCAGAGTGAAGTAAAGAGTTCGCTAGTGATTTCGACGAGATGACGTTCCCCTCCGCTGACATCAGAGATGCGATACGCTCGCGGAGGCATTGTATATGGATATACCTTCCAGAAAGAGGCGCGATGAGTATGCAGCCATTCCGGAACAAGAATTAGCTTCAGCATTGGACGATGACTTCCGGGCAATTCGGCAGAAAAGAGATATGTGAGAAACTTCGGATCGACCGTAGCCGAGAGCATTGCAGTGCGTAGATTGAGACGTGACGTCGAAGTGGACGGAAATACAGACAAGCGGACAAGAGGTTCGTGCGAGATGTGTGACGTGCATTCAGAGAGCCAGAGGCCGACGCCAGTAATATGCTGCTTTATGATTGGTCGTGATGATTGACCAAGAGATGACCAGAGAAGTATCAGAACGAAATCGTCCCCGTTAGCACACCTGACAGGGCCGATGAGCCGATTGATTTCGAGATAGGTAATCCGCAGAGAAGATAAGGACTCAGAGACAGAGGACGCCAGACCGTGGGCAAGAGGCAAGTAGATATCTTGTGCTGCTAGCATTGGATGCACCGACCCTTTCTCGACTTTGAAGGAGGAACTACCGACGATGATATTTATGATTTGTGATTTTGTGATTCGATTATCACGTATCCGTCATCTTGGATTTTGGTATTTTGGGCGTTCTATTGCATGATTTAGTTTTGATGACGTAGTTTCATGATATTTGTTTTATGCATCCACTGGGTATTTATATTTTGCGCATAGTTATTACATTTGAGGTATTGATTATGATTTCACGCCTATCTTATGCAGTGATTTGATTTACACTTCCAGCATAGCTTTCATGCACCTTTAGTGTTTTGATATACGATTTTGGTGCACGCCAGATGCACTAAATCGAAATTCTTCATGCAAGTCAAATGCGCCTGATTTTGCTGTCAGGCACACACGTTGCCTATGACAGATGTTTCGTGCATACCAGTTGCATCTAGATGTTGTTTTGTACACCTGTAGGACACATATATGGATTTTGATTTCCGTCCGCACCAGATGCACCGGATATTCTTATATACATTTTTGGGGATTGATTTCTTATAGAGCAGTACATTTTTTTTTTGATATTCGCTACGTATTGATGTTTTCGGAACCCCGACAATTTGGATTTTTACTGAAATGTTTTGGTATTAGGGGGTTTAAATTTAAATTCGGGGACCGAATTTATTTAAGGGGGTAGATTGTAACATTTCAAAAAAATAAAATATTATTTTTGGGAATTTTTATAATTTAATATTATTTTATTGAATTTTTTAATATTTCGGTATTATTAAATACAAATAAATGGGAAAAATTTTAGAAAAATTATGGAAAATTCTAAAATAGGGTAGTTTATAGAATTATGCCATTTTTTAAGTTTTTATGATTAGTTATATGCTAATTTAGTGCTAATCGGGATTAAAAATCGCTAATCGGTTTTTTGGCAATTTTGTGCAAAACATGCACATATCACTTTTTTCATACTTGTGCATTTTCTACCATGGTTTCTCATTTGGGTTTACTATTTAAGTGAGAAGGAATTAAGAGAAAAGGAAAAGAAAAGAAAAGGAAAAAGTAGCATGATGATGAGAGAGAGAGAGAGTAGGTGGCTTTTGACTTTTGATCCTTTCCCCCATCATTTTCCCCTTCTCATTCTCTCTCCTCTCCCCTCCCTTTGCTGCTGCTCCTGCTCCCTCTTCTTCCTCCTCCCTCTTCAACCTAGATCCACCATGAAATCCACCCCAAAACCCTATTCCCATTTCACAAAAAATGTTCCCGAGCTCACTAGCTACACATTGAACCTAGCAAGAATGGATTTGGAGGACTTTGAGCAACTCAAGAAAATTTTCTTGAGTTGCCAAAGGAGGTAATTTCTACACCTATTATAGTAGTATTTCATTTCTTGTGCATCAATACTAGTTTCATATCGATATTGTGTCGTTTTGTGCACTTTGAGACTTCAAGTTAGGGTCATGAGTTGAATTGAGTGGTAAGGTGAAATTGAGGCTTGTGGTGACCTTAGAACCCATGTTGTGATGTTGTATTGGACAATACCTGGAACAAGAACCCAGAATACGGTTTTATGAGACCATATCGGAAAAAACTGCAAATCTGGAGTTGTATTTGGGAATCTGCTTTCACCCGAGACACTTAAAAATAAAATTGATTGGACAGTGAGATGTGCAGGCACCTAGGGACCACCACCCAAGACCCCAGCCCCTGGTTCCACTTTCTGGCCGCCAATTTATCCCCTCTGGCCGCAATTTGCGGCCAGACCCAGTCCAGGTTGGTTCGTACTTGCTTAGTAGGTCTATCCCCAGTAAACTTAACCCATGGCATATGCAATTTTGTCTGATTCCACCTAGGGTGAAATATGGGGCATTTTTCCTTAGTTGCTGTTTTGGATTCGTGTTTCCGTATTCCGTATTTTTAATTCTGAATTTGTGTCTTATGTTTTACCTCGACTATTTGGCGTTTATACGACGATATAGAGGATTATTTAATGGTTTTGAAGGCGTGCCATAGGTTCTAACCTATATGCCCCTTATCGTATCGTTTTGGGATTCGTATGCCGTTTTAGTTTTGAATTGGTTTTGATACGTATTTGCGATACGTTAATGTGTAGGTACTCCATGAAGACTTCGGGATGATAAGCAAACGCGTGACGACATCGATAAATAAAGACACAAGGTGAGTAGATTATATCTACAGGGGGAAGTCGGGTGGATGGCGTATAGCACCCCCGCAGTCCGTAGTTAGTATACTATGTATATTATATATATGATAGTTATAGTGTGTTGTGGTTTTGTGTTAGGTGTGTTGTGGTTAGTTAGGGTTAGAATAACTAGCATAGTTCCTAGTTGCGAACCCTAGGACAGATTTACACCCACACGCACACACTTGCATATTCCTTATACTTATACTTTGTTGATGATATTGGATGACAATGGAGATGAGTCGATGATTTTGGGCCTTGTGCCGTGAGATCGGTGATTTGATATGATTCGTATTTGGGATACGACATGTGATTCTTGCGGGCTTGGGATGTGTGTTTACCCCCGCATTCATACTTTATAGATGGTATCAGATATACTAGACTTAGATCAGTACCCCAGATTAGGTGATATGATGATAATGATACCTGATATTTAATAAGAGGAATGTGATACTGACCCGTACCCAGCTATTGGGATGCCGTACGACGATTTACCGTACGAGCTTTATATTGATGATAGATCCGCACTCATGATTTGAGGATGTCATATGATTTACTGTATCATACGCGCTACTACTGAGGCGGGATCACCGACTACTATATATATATATATATCGACTCAGATTTAGGTGGTTTCCATACCCCTCCCGGTTTACTTGATACTTAGATCTGTAGTTTGCATAGTAGATGTTAGACTAGACCCGAGTCATACCTATTTCAAAACTAACGAATCGGGAATATCTTAAGGATAAGTAAAGGGATTCTACGGGTATTTTCAAAAGACGTATCTATTCTCAAAAACACCGTAATCCTTATTTTACCAAAACCCTGATTCGTCTTATTTCAAATGGCATTACTGCATGACATGTACACTTGGATGTAGATTCTTTACTGTTGCGTTGATTATTCGATTTCCGCATATTCATGCTATTCACATCGCTTTGCATGTGTTTATTGCTATATTACCATCATGCTGTTAGGACACCAGCACCATTATTGATGATGCATATGTTCCACGTACACTGCTTGCCGGCTCACACACTTCATCATCGATAATTGCCATGTCACTACACAGTAGTATTATTGCATCAGGATATGACCTTGTATGTGCATACCATTATTCTATGTTGCATGATATGCTGTTATACTTGCATTTCATCCATATGTCACATACATCATGCTTTCTGATTATGCGCATTGGGATATTTGTTTTCATGATATTTCTGGATTTGGGGAACCGTGGGTATTTCAAGAGATTATGTAAATGTTTTAAAACCCGGTTATCCTTGATATGATATTTCAGCTTCCACCATGAGTTTTATCGGTTCTGATTTATATACCCCTACGAGGAGGCGTCGAGGCCGTATGAGGGTACATGGTGGGCCCGGAGTACCCCGGGGCAAGAAAGGGATGTCGATGTGCTATGAGCCGATGAGCCCGGCTGGGGAACCATACTGTCCGGTGATATTACCTTTTACTCGGCGGTTATCTTGGGGATACCGACCGGAGCTTGTACGTATGCATACGTCGCAATTCGAGGGTCGAAGCTGGGCACTCGGGTTTCGATATAGCGTATGATACGTACCTATCAGGGCTAGTCTTAGTGACAGTGCCTGATAGATGAGGATTTTCGTGCCGATGCTAGGCACAGGTTTCGTGATGTTTTCCATGATTTTGTTTATATCCTCATATTTACATACATGACGTTTATTGTCATTGGGTGACGGGTGGACGGGTTCCACGTTTATTGTCATTGGGTGACGGGTGGACGGGTTCCACATTTATACAGACTTGATCGCATACAGACTGGATTTACATTGATCATACTTCATTTGTATATATAACAGGGTATGAGGGCGCTGTTATATATACCCTTACACCAATATTAGTGGAATGGGATGCTAATATATGTGTATTGATATCCATTTGATACTTCATCATATTTACTTCATGCAGACATACCTTATACTGATGACATGTTATTACCTGAGTACTTGGCACTACATACATGTTTAGATGATACATTGCCACCTTATCATGCTTCAGATGTACTCTTGTGGTTTATATTATACTGATCGTATTGACCTAGGATTATGTCTTGTATTCGTTTCTGCTTGTAGATAATTCTATTCACGAGTCGGCAACTCACCCCCGTTGTGCCACAGTTCTTGCAGGTTTTGCCGTACAGGTTCCATTGCGGCATTTCTGGCACACTGCTCTTTTTTTTGCGGGTGAATTTCATTTGGTACGTGGATTCTTTTGCATCAAGAACCACCATTGTACTTGTATTATTCATTGTATCTAGAATTCCATCAACCAAAACTTGTATATTGTTTCAGACTTAGACACTAGTGATGTATTATTCGACCTTAGAGTCGCGCTTAGTAGTATTGCGGTTTTCATGTTGTTATGAGTTTTCTTTGAGTTTGATCCTTGCCTTTCGGCGTTGTATATTATATTGCTTGTGTGGTTGTGACCGTCGATTGACGAAGAGCTAGCTCCCGCTTGGGGATGCCATTTATCATTGCATATATATATTGTTGTCCTTGTTGTACCCCGTTCGGGGCCAGTATTTACGAAAGAAACTCTGCCGAAATTTTCATAAAAGACTTTACAATTTAAAAATGTATATTCGGCTTAGTTATTTAAAAACCTTGACTTCAAAACGTGTTTTCTTCACTTCTTTAAACTAGTTTCTTTATTTACTCTTTAAAATGGTTGTAGATTTCTGGGCTTTTTGGCTTACTTGGATCAGATGGAGTCCTATAGACTTCATATGGTTCGAGGGCCAGTCACGTGCTCTTTCGGGTCGTGACACTAACGTCAGGTATAAGACCAACTAGCATGTTCTCGGCGAGTCCTTTCCGGTGTACTCATAACCCAATGAGCACCTGTATACATCTTATGTGAACCAACTGACACCAGTGGCTGAGACCGGCCACCGCCACTCGTCGGGGTCTCGACTGTATACACTAGTCTACTCTGGAGTATCGATGCCCTGTCTCGAAACTCCCACGACTAGGGACCTTTTAAGGATGTGCTTATAGACCCCATCTCCCACGTATATGATCGCCCTCATACTGCTGGCTGTCAAGAAAGAATCCTAAGGGCTTTATCAACGCGCAATAGTGACCTGTAAGGTCACCTAAACCAGTACACGATGATAAAGATAAACCAGATAGCATACTATCATCTTGAGTAAGACTGTCCTACCGGCATAGGTCCTCCCTCAATCATTGCAATCACGTGTCTGTGATCCAATAATTGACTCTGAGGGAACTATCTCCAACAATCTCCCACTTGCACTCAAGGCTAATTATTGCGATGTCGCATACTCACAGCCCGTGTGATACCGAACACCCAACTCCTCTACTAATCAGTCTCACAAAACCCGTTTGCAAAACTATTGCGTTCGAGGAATAGCCTAAGTGAGTGGATCCGCCTTGATGTTTCTTTCTATGTCTCTCTATATCTCAAGTTTACGGAGAAAGCCATCTCCCGAAATGAGCAATACCTGTCTTAGAATGTGTCTGGATGTCTGATGGGACCTAGTTCATAAATGAACTCCAAATCCAAACTTCTTAGACTGTATCGTCAACTGAACTTAATCAGTACCCTGTGCCATGCCTCCCTGAGTATCCGCTTGGATCACCTGTCCAAAACTCTGCCCCTCGTCAGAGGGAAAACTATAACTCTGACAGCCACTCTGTCATCCAGGTCACCTTGGAAGCCTGGAATGATAACTGTCTCCCGAGAGAGGCTGTTGTTATCATATCCCTCGAACATCCACTTATGTTCTAAAACTGCTTCCGACCGTTTCTCCAGGATTGGATTAATATCAACTTATTGCATCTATTGCAAAAACAACATCTGGTGTGGTACTTGACATCTCATGATTGACTCAATTGCCTAAGCAAGTGATCTGCCAATCATGCACATCCCTCTTCCCTTTAGTCTGTAAGACACCTTTAGAGAGGGTGACTCCACCACCTGCAGGTACACTACCGTGCCAGGAGTCGTCCATTCTAAAACATCTGTAGAATACTGTCTAAGTATCCAGATTAGGACACTTCCCAAATCTAGATCTAAAACCATAGATCCAGTAACCAGAATGTCTGATATAATATCCAAGTCCCATGTGGAGAAACCACTGTGTGACAACCAAAGTATAACCGACCGTAGTATAGGAATTTCACTTCCTACTCTGTGTATGTCATCCAAATACCAGGACATCACACCCTACTACCTTCTTAACAGATCCATCCCCTATTCTGATGAATTCAAATCTATGACTGTCACATCAGAAATAGACGATCTATCTCCGCTATTCTGCTTTAGTCCATGAATAGACATAAGCCACTTGTCCACTATGCTTCCGTTGCTCCCACTGACTACGACAACCCTCTGGCAGAAACATATACACGTACACTTCTAAAGCTAGTTCAGAACGACGCTATACTCATCCTCCTGCCGGGTCTCACAGTCTGGAACAACAGCAATGGCAAGTCTGGGTAAACAAGAACCTCCCTGTCACCGTCTTTGAGCATACCGGAGTACCTCCCGGGTGCCTGAGGTTACCTACCATATCTGCGGAGTGGCTAATGGAATGTCAAACCTGATTGAATCTTTAGGTTCTTATCAAATTTTCAGTAATCGTTTGTGGTTCTGGAATCACTTCCAGTTCTACCATACTCCCATTTCTGTTTTCTGAAAAAAATCCATTTTACTTAAAACTGTGGCGAGTCTAGAACAATATCACTATTGATCTTCCAGATGGTAGAAAGTCAACTCTCGTCATAGCCTGGGTCAACCCACAAACAGCCATTACAGAAACGTGCCTTGAGTTATCCAGAGCCCGGTTTTAAGCATAAGCCGGACAACTCCCCATACCTTAATATCGTTAAGATATGAACCGTTCTATATCCAATATAGAAACAGAGGCACTGATTTAATTGAACCAGATTCAAATCATGCAGCTGTCTCCAGTGCATGTCAACTAAATGGAGAGAGGCCGATCAGTATTACTCAACTTTGGAGTGCTTCCACTTATGAGTAACCTGAAAGAGAAACAAGTTCACTTAATCATTACTATTAACTGAATACCATACACAAGTATCTCCATCTTCGATCACCTTGAAGAATCCTGATACTTGCAACACCTGGTTCTCTACTTTATTCATATACCTATAACTTCTCAAAACTCAGACCTTGTGTTTCTACGAAACACATGTCTAAGAACTAGAGAAGTCACAAGTAAACAGAATATAGTACGAGGACCAACCCCTCTGTCCTAATGGACAATGGACAATATACAATCCTCTGTATAAGTCCTCTGAGTCTAATAACTCAAACCCTGTCTGTCGTAGGTTGAAAACTGTACTTATGGTTAAGAAGAATTACACCGCTGTTTAATACTCCTTACCTAACCATCCACTGATATAGGTAAATGTCATGGACATAATTTCAAAAAGGTATATCTCACTCTATAAAAATAGACGTACAGATATATCAATTTGAAATTGGTGCATAACAGCGGATATTCAAAACCAAATATTTGTCGTCCGGCAAACAACCCAGGTGACTTTCTCAAATATCACAAATTACAACGAATCCCGATATAATGAGGATGATCACCCAATTCCCAATAACTTACTCCCACTCATCATCTGTAAAACCATACAGATGTGAGAATCAAACCTGGTAAATACATACCCTGGAGCAAGTGTCTAATTGGGAAATCAGTTTTCTTTTAACAGCACACAGCAAAACTGAAACATGGATATGTTTCAAAAGGGTATCCGGGTATTCCTAGTAATGCCTCTTCCATTATCCAGATTCACAACTGTAACCGTATATTTCTTTGCCATCTCTCCAAATCCCTTCATATGTCTTTAGTCATTACCTTCTGTACACCCCTCTTAGGCTAAATGGTTTTCTTCCTTTCCTACCTTTCGGCACCAGCCTATGGTTTGGAAGAAGACTATCCAATAAGCATAATGGGTGTACTGTCCTAATCCTAGGAACACTCGCAATGCGAGAGAAGGTGAAGATAAAAGACAACCGAATAAACCTTATTCCTATTTCTCCTGAACCAGAATCCATCCCCGAACTGGAACAAGTTCCTTTCGAGTTCGTATATAACCATACGATGGAGTATCCAAATAACTGTGGATCTTCGTAGTGATACGGAGTGTTCTGGAGAAATACAAAGGTGAAGTGGGAGTGGTAAAGAAACACTTGGTTTGGTCGTGAATAGCAGTCGCGGTTTACTTTGCCCTCTTACTAATCCCTTTATTTGTCTTTACTTAATACCTTCTGTACACCACCGTTAGGCTAATTGGTTTTCTTCATTCCCTACCGTTCGGCACCTGCCTATGGTTTGGAAGAAGACTATCCAATTTGCGTAATAAGTGTACTGTTCTAATCCAAGGAGCACTCGCAACCTGAGAGAAGGTAAAAGGAAAAGATAATTGAATGGTCCTATTCGTTTTCTCCAGAACCGGAAACCATCCTCGAATCTGGAACAAGTTCCTTCGAGTTCGTATATAACCATACGATGGTTTTATCCAATGGAAGTGGACGTTCGCAGTAATACGGGGTGTCCTGGAGAAAAGGGTAAAAGTAGGAGTGGCAATGAGGTATGCAACTCTGACAATCCAAAAGCCAGTGTTTAAGAAGGTTCGGTCAACTTGGTCACTGAGTCATAGTCTAGGATCGGGTCATGGTCGCTGCCAAAGAGAGAGAGAAAAGAAACACTCAGCGTGCACTCTAACCTAGATCAGAATGGTTATCACTTTTCTAATCAGGAAACCTCCCACTGTACCGTCAAATTCTACTCCAAACCACAAAGAAGAATTAGTCGGGATCACCCGAGGAGTAAACTAACTCATCAGTAGGAATCGGGATCCAACTATCATCGCATGATAACGTGATGGAATCCACTCACGTTATCACACTCCAGAAGGTATGCACATATCTGGCAAGTTTCAGTTTCTTTAGAAACTCCCGATGTGATTTTTACCCCATGCTCTTATGACCTTGACTAAGGCCAACAAATCATAAGTCACATGTCAAGTTCTACCCGTCATTGTCCAGGTTAATTTGAACCCACCCGTACAAGCCCTTGACTAGGGCCAACAAGGCTGTACGACTGTCCCAAACCAACGCATCTATCTATGCTGCAGAAAAGTAACAAATAGCTACCATACACTATGCCTTGACTAAGGCCAACAAACATAGCATGAATACTAAGTGCTACCCGTCTGAAATGACGGAGGGCTACGAATGGTTTTTGGCAAAAAACTTTTAACGTAATGAACTTGATATCGTTGAAGGAACCGGATAGCTTTTTATAAAAATATAGTGGCGAAAACCTTTGCTAAAGAGGTCACTCCCGGTGAAGGGATCTCGGCTCTTTCCCCGTAGAATGAGGTGCAAGATATTCCAACTGAATACCACGATGCAAAGCAAAAGTAATCGACTATAGTGAAGTTATTGCCCTGACGCAAACTTCTATCCAAGGGGTCACTCCCGGTGAAGGGATCTCGGCCCTTGCCTCGTCGACTGAGGTGCTGGATATTCATAACCGAATATCACTGTGCAAAACAAAAGAGAACGTCCTTGCAATAACAGCTTTTTGAAAAATGTTCCAACAACATCAGAATAGGTTTGTTTAGCTTGCATTGATCCGAATCAATGCAGTCCCATCAATTGATCACACCAATAAAGAACGAAAATAATGATGTACGTATATGCCATCCGCATTCGCCACTGGGTCCCGTCATCACCCGTTAGGTTACTTAACTAACGACAGAGCGGGGACTGGACTAGCGCGGATGCAAAACTTATACAACATCTACAAGTATATATATCAATATATAATATTCGGTCAAGGCGTGATAAAATACAACATCACAGAAATGTAATAAGCATCACAGAACAATACGGATATCTGGGATCCCCGGGTTTCATAGAGCCGCTACTGAAACCCGACGTTCCCCTGGTCGTGTAGATAGCCTGTGCAATTAAAACCTAGACCCCTACGGGTGCGGCAAGTTACCCGCCAAAACCTGAAGCGAGGTAGCCCCCTTCAGCAAAGTGAATGGACCACCCAGCACTTCATGGAATCCGGTAACTTGGGCACCCCTCCTTGGGTCAACCTGTACCCCTACGAGTGCGGCGAATAGCCCACCAATTCTAGAGTGAAGCCCCCTCCGTCTCAACGCCATGAGATGCGGGCCCGTTGCCCTCTAGAACCCGGCTATCCGTGCACCCCTCCGCGGGATAATCCTAGTACAGAAAGTAA
Source organism: Agapanthus africanus (assembly GCA_030015575.1). NCBI lineage: Eukaryota > Viridiplantae > Streptophyta > Magnoliopsida > Asparagales > Amaryllidaceae > Agapanthus > Agapanthus africanus. The sequence continues at coordinate 339,068,235 of CM057341.1, read as the reverse complement.
AATTTACAACGGGTACATCGACCTCAGCCCGGTCGTGCCCCAAAAGAATAATATACAAACAGGAAGTAATGGCAGTCCACATGTCGGACGCTCGCCCCGAAATATCAAATGTATATAATAAACCAAACTGTACTACCATTGCATCCAGGCTATCCACCACGACAATCCGCAACATCACAGCACAACACAGAACATCAACGTGAATGTCACGTTCGCAAATCCGTCTAAAAGGGCTATAGCAGTTAGACAGGATTTACCGATCAAGTGACATTCACGGTCGCAGATATAATGTAAATACTGTGAACTAACATGTTTAAAATTTTTGATCGACTAATTTTCCCGAAGTGGGCCCCAAGCACAACTGTAGCACTCAAAGAAAATCTGGGCCCAAACAGAACATACCAAAAACCCTATTTCCATGTCAAATAGCCACTGTATAAATTTGGTGCAATGAAGCTACATTTCGACGGCGGAACCGCGGCCAAAATGGGGTTATGGCCGCGGTTCCCAGGCTCTACAGTGGGATCAGAGTACCAAATTTTTACAGTGTTCACAAAAAACCCTGCACGATTTTTTAACATGCCCAGAAAAATTTTTGGAGCAGAAAATAAAATCGACAGAAACTGTACTTTAGAAATCGGGTTTTCGGAAAATCCGTTCGATCGAACTTGTAAACACGTTAGAGCAAGCTAGACTAGGTTAATGGCGTGGCTCTGATACCAGTGTAAGTGCACGGCAGCGCCCCGGCCGTCATCCCGACGCCAAAATGCGGAAACGATGCTTTTAAAAAACTTGTAAACCGGCACTATCGCGCACTAAAACCCCGAATCGGGCCATTAACCTACTCCTAGCAAACTAGAGAAAGGGTAAAGAGCTATACCGAGCGATCCGTGTCCTTCGGTCTTCGGCCTCCATCCCGATCTCCTCGCGGAATCTCCGGTCTTCATCTCCTCGTCGAAACGGGCACCACATCGCCGGGTTCTTTTACGGGCTCCCACCTCTGGACCGAAGCAACTCGGGCACGAAGTTGGCGAGTCGACGTGTCCAAGAATACTGTAGGCTAGTGTAGGATAGTTTGTCTCTAGCGGGTATGAAGTTGCCATAGTGATGATGGAGGTGAAGAATGAACTTTTGAGAATGGGGCTCTTTTTGTAGCATGAATGGAAAAATGAGATGCCAAATATTTCTCACACCAAATGAATCTCTCTCACCCTTTCAAAAATTGTGGCCGGCGTCATCAAGAGGAGGAGGGAAAAGAGAATAATAATGCAAGAGAGAGAAAGGGTGATGATGATGAAATATCATCACTACAAAGTCAAAACCAAAACCCATCACTTAAGTAATGATGCACAAAGAATCATCATATACTAGAACCATCATGAGAACCATCATGTCAAAAAGTCTTCTCCTTTATAAAATGCACAATTGCAAATAACCCCCTTCCACCAATTTTTCAGCCAAAGAAAGAAACAAAGGAAAATTGCCGAAACGGAAAGCAAACTGGCAACTTCAAAAACTGATCCCGTAATAAATTACAGGAAAACCCCGCGACTGTATATACATACCCGCATTTGTATTGCGACCGAATACAAATGCAATGAGACAAAATCTACACTATATAATACTAGGATCCGGCTTAAACCAAAGCCCGCTAGTATTATCCGTCCGATCATGATCCGTGCAATACCGCACGTATATGATCGAACCCTGCCATATCTCCATACGGCCTCTACAGCGTTTCGTCCGAAACTTGAGAAACTGTCTGTGGGGGACTCTAAAGACTCATCAACACTTTGGCTGTGGATTTAACCACTAGCACGTCAGGGGTATTAGCCATACGTAACGGGCTACCAGCTATTGAACAAAAGGGACGTCGATGAGCGAACTCATCCTGACACCCTACTGAGCCTGTCAGTGACAATATCCGTACAGTCCGGTCCGTTCGTCTATGAGCATCGCATGGCGGACCTAGGGAGTTGGTAAAAGTCAGACACCCAAAAGCGGTACAAGTCGTGTCGGAGTGTAGCCCAGAACACCATGAGATATTACTGGAATACCTACCAGTAAATCTCCTGCCTTGGCTAAGGACTTCGTGTAATGGCTCTCCTAAACACAGCGCGACCTCACCCCCAATACCGAGAGAGACGAACGCCTGCAGATCCGCTCACTACCTCCATGTGGCTCGGGACTGTACCCAACTAAAACCTGTTTGCACGACTCCTTTGAGCCGTGGTAGGGTAGTAATCAAAGTACAGTGGGAACTCATACGAGAAAAATGACGATCTCAGGTCGATGAACTAACCTGTACACATGTCACCAGGGAACTGCTATCTGACGTCAGGTATAAGACCAACTAGCATGTTCCCGCCGAGTCCTGTCCGGTGTACTCATAACCCAATGAGCACCTGTATACATCTTAGGTGAACCAACTGACACCAGTGGCTTGTGAGACCGGCCACCGCCCCTCGTCGGGGTCTCGACTGTATACACTAATCTACTCTGGAGTATCGATGCCCTGTCTCGAAACTCCCACGACTAGGGACCTTTTAAGGATGTGCTTATAGACCCCAGCTCCCACGTATATGATCGCCATCATACTGCTGGCCTTCAAGCAAGAATCCTAAGGGATCTATCAACGCGCAATAGTGACCTGTAAGGTCACCTAAAGCAGTACACGATGATAAAAATAAACCAGATAGCATACTATCATCTTGAGTAAGACTGTCCTACCGGCATAGGTCCTCCCTCAATCATTGCAATCACGTGCCTGTGATCCAATAATTGACTCTGAGGGCACTGTCTCCAACACATCCTCCTGCCCATCAGATGCTGAGGATCTCAAGCCCTCATCGTGAGGCCGCCGAGTTCCTTCCTGCTCGGCGCATCCCCAGCGGGTATCCTCCTGCCCATTAGATGCTGAGGATCTCAAGCCCTCATCGTGAGGCCGCCGAGTTCCTTCCTGCTCGGTGCATCCCGGCGGGCATCCTCCTGTCCAACAGACGCTGAGGATCTCAAGCCCTCATCGTGAGGCCGCCGAGTTCTTTCCTGCTCGGCGCATCCCCAGCGGGCATCCTCCTGCCCACCAGACGCTGACGGTCTGAAGCCCTCATCGTGAGGCCGCCGAGTTCCTTCCTGCTCGGCGCATCCCCAGCGGGCATCCTCCTGCCCATCAGATGCTGAGGATCTCAAGCCCTCATCGTGAGGCCGCTGGGTTCCTTCCTGCTCGGCGCATCCCAGCGGGCATTCTTCTGCCCATCAGATGCTGTGGATCTCAAGCCCTCAACGTGAGGCCGCCGAGTTCCTTCCTGCTCAGCGCATCCCCAGCGGGCATCCTCCTGTCCATCAGACGCTGATGGTCTGAAGCCCTCATCGCAAGGCCGCCGAGTTCCTTCCTGCTCGACGCATCCCCGGGGAGCACCATCCTGCCCATCAGACGCTGATGTTCTGAAGCCCTCATCGTGAGGCCGCCGAGTTCCTTCCTACTTGGCACATCCCCAGCGGGCTTCCTCCTGCCCAACAGACGCTGCAGGTCTGCACACGTCGCGTCGGCCAAACGGCGCTTGACATGCAGACCGTCGCTTCAGTGACGGGATGCACGAACCGGCGCACCTTCCTTAAATGCAGAGATTTGGCCCTGATTTGCTGGCAGAAAGGCAGCCGACGGCCCCGGGACGCGTCCCTATGAAATTTAGGAGGGAGCTTTCCCCGGATGGCCCGACAGTCCTCTCTTGACCCGACCCGCCAGCTGGTCGGGACAAGAGTGGGGGGCTAATGATGATGCTCGTTATGATCAGGACACGTGGCAGATGAAGTTTCCCAGAACTCAGAAGAAAGGGCCCACAGGGGCCGACCAGGCCACCCCTGTACCAAACCTGCAAGCGCAAGCTGGCTCTCCTCAGAGCCCCTGGAAATTGGCCTCCTCGGCCTTTCAGCTCCCCCCAAGCTGCCACAAGACCAAGACTCCTCGGCCCTCTCGCTCGTTCCCGAGCTCCCCAGCCGAGGCCATCTTCCTCGGTCCTCCGACCGACCAATAGTACCGCTCACAGACGCAACCGCCGCTCCGCAAATCTCGCAATGCGCAGATTCTCCGCCAGCAACATCCCACGTTCTACGCCATCACGATCCCCATTAATGGGCGATCTGCTCTTTACGCGGGTGTGACGTCGGGAGCGTAACCGCCGGCAAGATTCTCGCGCGTTCTACTGCGTGCTGCCGCCACTATAAAAAAAACCCATCACAGAGGGGCCAAGTAAGCCATTTTCTACACTTTTAGGCCGTTACTCTGCTCGGATCTCATCACTAACTTGAGCGTCGGAGGGTCCTCGGTGGTACCAAACCACTCCGAGACTTCTTTGCAGGTACTCGGCAACAACTTCCTCATCTCACCTCTTCCTCCAAAAACCCATTGAGACCCACACGCAACGAAGGATAATCAGCTAAATTCACCGTATGATCAACGGAAGACAACATCTGACGGAGGCCCGAAAAGGAGCTCCATCACTCCTTCTCCATCTCCTTCCTCGTCCCCCTCTGCCTCCTCAACCTCCTCAACAACCTCCACCCTCTTCTCTGACCCGATTATAGCATAGTCCTGCTCACTCTTTCTAGGACTATTTTAGTTGGCTTTCTAGTTATTTTAATAGAAAGTTTCAAAAGTAATCTATGAAAATAAATGACTATCAAATAGTTTACAAACGGACAATTGTTGGATATAGACAACTTAAAAGATTTAGAGCACTTATTTGTTCTCCTTCACAACGGTTGAAATTCCCTCGTCAACTTATTTTGATCTCCGAGAATCTTGGCAAGTTTTATTTATCTCTACTTTTTATAAGAAAAAATGTGGGTAAATTGTTGACATATATTATGTAACAAACACCAAACAAAAATAAATTTGCTTTTAAGATTGCATGTGAAATAGAATTACTTCTACTAAAACAACTTTACATCAATTAAAATAAAAATGTTTGAAAATACAGTATATGCTACAACGAAAAAAGTCGTATATCATGTAAAATGAAAAATATTCTAGGATCCAAACTCAAGCTTCAAATATTTTTGGCATAGAAAACCTATCTGTGTGCTAAACAATAATTAAATTTGTCCATACCATACCCAAAATGATGTCCTGCTACTACCGTATCTTTTAAAATCTTATCTCAAACTTTTGTGCTCATTTTATTATTTGGAGCACAGCCTTGCTCCCAATAGAATTGTAAGCATCCAATGGTGTCAGGATATGATTGTATTAGCATCCAATATTATAATTAGGAGGGAAAATATTCTCTTCTGATAAATATATTTGATCCCAAAGAGGTAACTTCCCTCCAATCAAATATTAAGCCTATAAAAATATTCTCACTATTATTAAATTTATCAACTTCCTGCAAAACACCTCGTATTTTTACATGCAGAAAGAAAAGTTTTTCTAGTGAAACCGTATAGTTTGAAAGGGACTTGATTCATAAACTTTAACCTGTAATTAAACTCTTTAAACTGTTACAGCTAGCTTTCAAGAAAGGAGGGAAAATAGCAAAACAATAAAAGAGGATAAAAAAAACGTGCATAATTTCTCTCTACACATCTAACTATATAAAGGGTAGCTTCGGTCCTCAACTGAAGAGCACAAGCTTTTAGAGATCCAATTAAAAACAAATGGCTTGCACATTATTTCCCTTGACTACTCTTCTCTCTCTCACTGCCATCTTCTCCCTCTTCATCTTTCCAGCCCTTTGCTCAACAAATGTTTTCCTTTCATCCATGAAGGGAAGACTCAATGAAGGGCAGAGCCTAGTCTTAAATGATTACACCCTCATCATGGAAGGCGGAAGCTGCCAGCTTGCATTGTACCAAAGAAACACCAAACTTTGGAACTCAGGAAATTGGGTCGTGGCTCACTATTGCTTCGCCGTCCTTGAATCCAATGGAGAGCTTAAAATCATCGGTACTCGCTTCCTTGTGCCCGGCACAGTTTGGAGCTCTGGGAAAACATCTGTCGACGGCGACTATGCGTTAGCAGTCAAATACGATGGTATATTGTTCGCTTTTCTAAATACTTCTTTCATGATTGTGGCACAATCAGTTTTGTTGGTCACACTGATGTTAAAACAAGTTTCTGCAAAACTAATATTATTGATTATAAGTTAAAACCCAAATGGTAGGTTGCCTTTGCTCAACCAAACTTATCTTATGTGGCTTATAATCAACTGCTTATTCTAGTCGAACATCATCTTTGCTAAAATCGTTTCAGATATGACGATTACCTATTTATGCCTATACAGGTACATTTCAAGTTTATGGACCAGCTCTTTGGACGGCCCAAAGTTTACCCATCCCAGACTCCTACCCCGTAAACACCACAGGTACAGCGGGCTCTACCATGTGGTCAAAGGATATTGCGCCTATTGGGACTGTACTTGTGAACACCGATTTGAAATTGGAGCTGACGCTGACTTGTGACTTGGCTTTGATACATACTAAAACTAATGCCGTGTTGTGGCACACAAGCACCGTATCCGATGCAAAAGACTGTTACTTAACAATTGCGGTTGATGGAGAGCTATTGATAAAACACTATGGTGGAGCTACGTTATGGGGCAACGGAGCAAAGTCGGAAATTTCGGATTATGTTCTTGTCCTCCAGCCCAACGCCAAAGTGGTCGTCTACGGGCCCTCGATTTTTGTTGCTGGAAAACCTACAGTCACGGGTGAAGATGAGAAAATCACCATGGTGACCAAAGAGTGATGCTACATTCCATAGTTCTCTCTTTATTTCTTATTTATAGTATGTGATGAAATAAGAATGGTGTGCCTTTGTTTTAAATGGATGCTATTATCAAGTGGTGGATCATTATCTGTCGTGTTTGCTGAATAAGAACTTGTTGAACAAGTAGTGTTAAACTACTGAAAGTAAATAACATATTTGTGTTGGTAATTTTGTTAGTAATTGCTCTATCGAATACGTGGGAAAGATGACGGACAAAGAAAATTATCGTACCAATAAAATGGAGACACGAGATTTATAGTGGTTCAGCAATTTACCTAATTCTTTTGCCGCAGTAAATTTTTTTCTTTTCTTTCTTTACAAAATACAAAATTACAAACTCTATTCACTGGCTGCAAACTTGAAGTAATCACTCTTTCTATTTCGTCACACAAAACTTTTTTGAGAATGAAATCCGATACTTTATTTCTACTCTTATTTGTGGATCACCATTCTTTTTAAATAGACATGCATGCACTTCCCATTCTTAAATGCACGTGTCTTCATATGCAACAAATTTCTTTCCCTGGTCCAAGAAAGTGTGCAAATGCATGACCACGTGATTCATGAATCCAAATGCACCTTCCTTATGTTCTCATGATTCATCCACCAGATTAAATGCATTGTCTAGCTGGTGTCTTCATGTCATCACCACCTTTCATTTCCATTAATTTCATACATGCAGAGGCTTGGAAATTGTAGTCCTTATCCTTAATTTCATGCAAACGTCCATTCCGCAATAGTTCTCAAAACATGCATTCGGCCGTTGCCCTCCGCATGCGCTGATTATACATACGTTAGCGCATGTATCAGTATTCTGGATCTGGTTCGACTTCATTCTTGGGCTGCTCAAATAGTATTAAGTTATTTTAAATAATCACCATCTTGACTTAATAACCAATAAATCTTGTCGATTTTTTTAAATCTTGAAATTTTGTTTTAGTTGCCCTGTGCTTCAACAATCTATTAGGAAAATCAAATCAAAAGAATATTTATAGTACTCTTATTTACTTCTCATAAAAAAAACACCTTCGAATTTGGCGCCTCCTCCTCATTAACCATGAAGGCCAACTAAGGCATTGTATAGTCTTAGTTTCTTAATGGTGACAATCTTGGTGCATATATTTGCCGGGTTCTTTGATACAACAATCTTTTCTAATGATAATGATCCATTATCTACAAGCTCACAAATAAAGTGATACCTTAACTGGATGTGCTTTATTCCTGAATGAAATATTGGATTTTTTTGCAAGATGAATAACATTATATCTGTCTCTGAAAATAGCATTATTGTCTTACTCTTTGTCCAACTACTGTTAGTGTATATGCCCTAGAGGCCATTACTGTATCATACTAGTTTGTATATTACTTAATGGATGCTTGGGATATTCACCTTGTATATACAATCTTGCTCAAAATAGTAGTATGCTACTTGGTTTGTTTCTACTTCAATGTGTACATGTGTTTATTTTTGTATATCGCCTATACACATTAGTAGAGCCCTTAGGATCTTTGCTTGATTACCAGCGATGTGATGGCCGTCACACTAGTGGGGCTGGGTGATCTATAAGCACATCCTTATGCAGGTCCCTGGTCGCAGGACTATCGAGACAGGGCATCGATACTCCGGAGTAGACCAGCGCATGCGCTTCTCATCCCAGTGTGGGAGACGGTCTGTCCCACAGCCGTCAGTACGTCGTACTTGAGATAGTATGCGGGTGCTCGTTAGGTTACGGGTACACTGGACAGGACTCGTCGGGAACTGACTAGTTGGTATTATACCTATCGTCAGTTATCAGTTCCCAGGTGACATGAGTACAGCTTAGTCCGCTGACTTGACACTGTCACTCCGCCTCGAGTGTGTTCCCACTGTACTTTGATCACTACCCTACCACGGCTCAAAGGAGTCGTGCAAACAGGTAGTGGTTGGGTGCAGTCCCGAAGCACTTGGAGGCAGTGACGGTTAGACAGGATTCGTCTCTCCCGGTATTGGGGGTTGACATCGCGCTGTGTCTAGGAGAGCCATTACACGAGTAGTCCCTGGCCAGGGCAAACGAGATATACTGGTAGGTTTCCAGTGTTATCTCAGGGTGTTTTGGGCTTCGCTCCGGCACGACTTGTACCGCTATTGGGGGACTGACGTTTACCGCCCCCTAGGCCCGCCATGCGATGTATCAGACGAACAGACCGGACTGTACGGAGAATGTCACACTCAGGCTCAGTAGGAGTTCAGATGGGTTTCGCCTCGTCGGTCTTCTTGTCGGCACTACCTGGGGACCGTTACGCACAGCTAGTGCCGCTTGCGGTCTGTGGTTAAACCCACTGCCAGCGTAGTGTCGAGTCTTTAGAGTCCCACACAGAAAGCTTTTCGCCTTTAGGCAAAAGAGTAGAGGTCGCATGGTATTGCGACAGGTCGCATGGTTTTGCGACAGGGTTCGGTCACATCCGTGCACTTGTGCACGTACAGTGTCCGGACAGTTTACACTAGAGGGCTTTGGTTTAAGCCAGATCCTAGTGTACCTTATGGGATTGGATTTATCCAGTTTGCATTCGTGTTCCTCGGAACGCGGATGCGGGTGTGTATGCACAGTTGACAGGGAGGCAGAGGCGGCGGATTCTCATTAGGGTTGTTGACTGTTGACCGTTGACTATTTGACTTTATGCTCAACCCTAATGAGAATATGATATGTGATTAACTATTATATTAATTAAGTATTATGGTGATATGGTTGTTGACTTGTTGACTTTTGTTGACTTGTTGACTTTGTTGACTTGTTGACTTTTGTTGACTTGTTGACCGGTTGACTAGGCTTGACTAGTTGACCATCATGATAACCATGGTTATCATTTCATGCCAAAGACTTTTTCTTGCTTGCTCATTTGAGTAAAATGAGTGCATGACATGATAAGGTTATGGTTGCTTCTAACCATCACATAAGACTTTTTTGATATGATGAGTTATGATCACTTTGGATTATGAGAGGGTGAAAGGCAAAAGAGTTACTCATTTTTCTTTCTTGCTCATTCTCTCTCTTGTTCTTGAGCTCTCCTCTTGCTCTCACCCTCAACCTCTTGCTCCCTCTCTTGATCTATGGTTCTCTTGTCTCATGAGTTGAGAATCAAGAACCATAGATAAAATCCCATTCTAAATCATCTCTACTCATTCTAGTTCACTAGGTTTAGCAAACCAAGTGAACTAGTTTCTTCAAAGAACGAAGAAGGAGCTAAAGGTTGGAGCTTTCAAGTGGATCTATCTTCGGCGTACGGAGACAACGAGAAGGAGCCATCGAACCACCATCGGAGCTTGAAGAGAAGGAGTTCAAGTTTAGGTATAACCATCTTCATCCGAGTAGCTAAATATCTTTAGCTTAGTATGCTAGTTTTAGTTTAGGTAAAGATCCCGACCTAGCTTAGTCCATGTTGCCTCTTGCGTTAAAATTTTGATTTTATACCGTTTCCGCCTCCCCGTAAGAACCGGGGGTCGCAACGTGGACTTACAGTGGTATCAGAGCCTAACTAAACTTAAACTAGCTTGGTAGTGAAGTGTAACGAAGTTCGGAACCGGAAAAATCCAAAAACCAAACTTTTACAAAAACTGAGTTTCTGTTGAAATTTTTTTGGCTCAAAATGAAAAACTTTACACTTGTAAATTCGGCTCAGGGTTTTGTGTGAACACCCATGAAAAACGATACAGTAATTCGTCCAAACCGCCGCCCTTCCGCCGCGTGAGCTAGGCATCCGCAGCGGAAGCGCCGCGCTTTGTCGTCTTCTGTGCATCGTTTTTCGTGCAGTGTGTGTCTGTGTTGGTTTTGGGATTTTTGAAATATATTATATGTGCCAAGATTTTCCAGAAAAGAAATTTCCTTTTGGGGTCCTATAATTCCGTATTTTTTCCGAACTTCACTGCACTTTGACTATGATGGTTATATTTGTGATGTTTGCATGTATTGAACGTCGGCTAATCGCTATAAGTCGATTGGTCGGGGTTATACATGATCTGTAATGTGCTGGAATGTGTATATAAATATGTTGGATTGTCGCGGGTGAATAGCCGGGGGTTGTGAGACGAGAGTTTTCTTTTCTTGCAATTCATGTAAATTTGTAAATTGATGTAATAATTATTTGTATGGCCGCACAACCGGGTCGGGGTTGTAGCCGTCATTGTATAATTTCTTTTTACTGTTTTTGCTCCTAGGATAGACCCATGGAGGGGTGCACAAACTACCGGGTATGCCGAAGTGTCGAGTGGCCTACTCATGGAGATGAGGGAGGTTGCTACGCTTCGGGTACTTGGCGGGTAGTTTGCCGCACCCGTAGGGGTCTTGGGTGGGGTTTTGGCTATTCACCGCGACCGTGTTATCTGTTTTTGTTACAGGCTCGTACAAATTACAGATTGCTAGTATATCCAATGTATTTATCTGTGATCTGAAATGTTTATCATTGCAGTATATCTATATATGATATTATTTAGGCGTTGCTTATGTTTTACAGACGCGCTAGCCCAGCCCCCGCTCTGTCGTTAGTTAAGTAACCTAACGGGTAATGACGGGGCCCCGTGGCGAATGCGAATGGCATAAGCGTACGTCATATTTTGGTTGTTTTCTGCAATGGTAGGATTAAATGATGGGACGCATTAAAAGAACTAATGCAAGAATATCACGCATTAAAAGAACTAATGCAAGATAATAAACCAAGTTAAAGTCGTTGGAACACTTCGAAAAACCACTAGGTTCTTTTCAAAACAAACTTTTAAAATACGGAGTTTGAGCCACTCCATTTAAAAGCTATCTCGTTCCATCGACCAAATCAAGTTCACTACGTTCACGGTTTTGCCAAAACCATCCGTAGCCCTCCATCATTTCAGTTAAATATTCGGTAGTATTCAAGCTATGTATTTTGACCTCACGCCAAGGCATAGTGATTGGTAGCTGCCGGATATTTATCTGTTGCATAGATAGAATGCGTTGGTTTGAGACAGTCGTACTGCCATTTTGGCCTACGTCAAGGGTATGTACGGGTGGGTTCAAATTAACCTGGATAATGATGGGACGAACTTGACATGTGACTTATGACATTTTGACCTCACGCCAAGGTCATAAGAGCATGGGGCAAAAATTCACATCGGGAGTTTCATAAGTACTGAAACTTGCTAGATTTGCATACCATTTGGAGTGTGATGATTCTGGTAGGATTCCTTCAGTTTCGTCACGCGATGATATTTGGATCCCGATCCTACTGTGAGTATATGCTACTCCTCGGGAAATTTCTCACTTAACGATCAATGCTATAAACCTAGTAGGTGCCTAGAAAGGTGTTAGCGGGGCTACGCCCCCAGGGAAAAGAGGTTCTTTAATTAAGGAACTTCGCGAAAGCGTTGGAAAACCTCCCTCGAAGTACCGACACCGGCCTGGCTGAACGGTTAAGCAAGTATTGTACGGTGGGATTGATCCTGACTAATTCTTCCTTTATGGTTTGAGGAGGGATTCGAGAAACAGTGGGAGCCATCCTGTTTAGACAAACTAAAAACCACTCTAAACTTGCAAGAGCATCATGCTGAGTGTTTCTTCTTCTCTCTCCTAATTGCAGCGACCAATCAACATGACTGGACTTAAGTTACTCCTAGATAAAAACAAACTGACAGGGCCAAACTACAAAGATTGGCTCAGGAATGTCAAGATAGCAATCGCTTATGACAAGCTGGGGTATCTTCTTACCACCAAAGCTCCCCCTGTCCCTGGTCCAACTTCCAGTGTCGCGGATAAGGAAATCCGCAAGACTTGGGAGATTGATAGCGCGAAGGCCAAGTGCCTCCTGCTTGCCTCGATGGACAACGAACATCAGAGGAGGCATGAGAATATGGACATGGAGTCCATATTGCTCCATACAAAAGAACTGTTTGGAGAGCAATCACGTATCGCAAGATACGAAGCGTCGAAAAAGTTATTTTCGACAAGAATGGCCGTCGGATCATCAGTAGCCGAGCACGTGCTAAAGATGATCGGCTACATTGAGGAGCTCGCTGACCTAGGGATCACATTAGAGAGTGAGCTATATACGGATATAGTTCTCCAGTCCCTTCCTTCCACTTACGCCCAGTTCACACTGAACTTCAACCTACAAGAAAAAGAGGTTGAACTTTCAGAGCTCCTCAACATGCTGAGGAGCGCAGAGGGCACCCTACAGAAAGGTAGGGATACATCCACTTTGTTTGTAGGAGGATCATCTTCTTCTAGGTCCAAGGCGAAAGCCAAGGGAAAGAAGAAGAAGGCCCCCGCCAAACCAAGGGGCGGTGTTAGTAAAGTGGATACGAAGGGAAAAGGTAAAGCAACAAAGATAGCGGGGAAGCTTGTGGATAAGGAAGAATGCTTCTATTGTCATAAGAAAGGACACTGGAAGAATGATTGCAGGGCCTGGAAGGCCAGAACACAGGAATTGAAGCAGGTTGCAGCTTCAGCTTCAGGTGTGTATGTTATTGAAAACTGTCTTTCAATAAACTCTACTTCCTGGGTATTGGATACCGGATCAGGATCTCATATCTGTAATTCTTTGCAGGCATTGAGAAACCGTAGGGTTTTGAAGGCAGGTGACATGACCCTCAGAGTTGCAAACGGAGCTAGCATGGATGCTAAAGCCGTGGGGGACTATCACCTGGGAATGTCAGATGGACATGTTTTGGTTTTGCGCAATTGCTTTTTTGTACCCAACGCAACTTGTAATATCATTTCTGTATCTTTAGTTTCTAAAGAAGGTTATGAATTTGCGTTTGTAAGTAATGTTGTAAACATTCACCTTAATCAAGTTTTGATTGGGTCAGGTACATTGAGTAATGGTATATACGTGTTAAACCAACCACAGATTTTCAACGTCCAGAATACACACAAAAGAAAGTCTCCAGAACTAAATCAGACTTTCTTATGGCATTGTAGATTGGGTCACATCAATGAGAGAAGGTTGACTAAGTTACATACAGAAGGATATTTGAATACGTTCGAATATCAATCGTATGCCACTTGTCAATCTTGTCTCAAAGGAAAGATGACAAAGACTCCGTTTACTGGACAAGGAGTAAGAGCGAGCGAGCTCTTGGGACTCGTACACAGTGACGTGTGCGGTCCAATGTCTACACATGCTCGAAGCGGACATTCTTACTTCATTACTTTTACGGATGACTTCTCAAGGTACGGCTATGTCTTCTTAATGAAACATAAGTCCGAGGCTTTTGGAAAATTCCAGGAGTATAAGAATGAAGTAGAGAAACAGACCGGCAAAAGTATTAAGATTCTAAGATCGGATCGAGGTGGAGAATACTTAAGTGCCGAGTTCCTGGACTATTTAAAAGAGAACGGAATTCTCTCTCAGCTTACTCCTCCATACACCCCGCAACATAACGGTGTATCGGAGAGACGGAACCGCACCCTATTGGATATGGTGCGGTCCATGATGAGTAACGCTGAGTTACCGCGATCATTCTGGGGGTATGCGCTAGAATCAGCTGCATACCTTTTGAACCGAGTTCCGACTAAGACTGTGCCTACCACACCATATGAAATGTGGAGTGGGAAGAAACCCTATCTTCAATATCTGAAGATCTGGGGATGTCCGGCTTTTGTCAAAAAGCAGCATGCGGACAAACTCGAGGCACGCTCAGTACTGTGCAAGTTTGTGGGATACCCAAAGAACACCAGGGGGTATCTTTTCTACTACGCAGAGGAACAAAAAGTCCTTGTTTCTCGTAATGCCCACTTTCTAGAACACCAGTTCTTGGAAAAGGAAATAAGTGGGAGCGCAGTAGAACTGGAAGAAATTCCAGAACCACAGACTATTACTGAAAGGTTAGTGGAACCAGAAGGTTCAACAGAGCAGGACATTCCTACGCCGCTCCGCAGAAGTAGTAGGCAGTCTCATCCGCCCGAGAGATACTACGGTTTTCTCATAGACAGGGATAGAGAGGATTGCATCATAGATTATGATGAGCCTACTAGCTTCCAGCAGGCCGTTCAGAGCGTTGACTCAGTGAAATGGCTGGATGCAATGCGGACCGAAATGGAGTCCATGTACACCAACAAGGTATGGACGTTGGACATTTCTCCAGACGGGGTAAAACCCGTAGGATGCAAGTGGATCTTCAAAAGGAAGATTGGTGTAGATGGACAGGTTGAGACCTATAAAGCTAGGCTGGTAGCAAAGGGTTTTCGTCAAAGACCTGGCTTGGACTACGACGAAACCTTTTCTCCAGTAGCCATGCTGAAATCCATTCGGATCCTTCTTGCCATTGCTGCCTTCCACGATTATGAGATCTGGCAAATGGACGTAAAGACAGCTTTTCTAAATGGAAATTTAGAGGAGTGTGTCTATATGGACCAGCCAGAAGGTTTCATTCAGAGTGGGAGCAGCGGAAAAGTGTGCAAGTTGCTTAAGTCCATCTATGGACTAAAGCAGGCGTCGTGGAGTTGGAACATCTGCTTTGATGAGACGGTCAAAGAATTTGGCTTTATCAAAAATCCAGATGAACCATGCATCTATAGTAGATTTGTAGCGAGAACTGTAGTATTCCTCGTTTTATACGTGGATGACATTCTCTTAATAGGAAATGACATTACTATGCTACAATCTGTCAAGGGGTTCTTGTCACACAGGTTCTCCATGAAAGACCTGGGTGATGCCTCATACATTCTGGGTATCCGGATCTACCGTGACAGATCCAAGAGGATATTAGGACTTTCACAGTCCAGGTACATCGACACCATACTGAAAAGGTTCAGTATGGAAGATTCCAAGCGCGGTAACCTACCGGCTTGTCACGGGATCACCCTCTCTAAAGAGATGTCTCCCAAGACTGATTTGGAGAGGGATCGCATGTCTATTATACCCTACGCTTCTGCGGTAGGCTCTATAATGTATGCGATGTTGTGTACCAGACCGGATGTAGCTTATGCACTGAGTGTGGTAAGCCGGTATCAGTCAAACCCTGGGGAGAAACACTGGATAGCGGTAAAGAACATTCTCAAGTACCTGAGAAGGACTAAGGAGATGTTCTTGGTGTATGGCGGAAAAGACCTCCAGATCGAGGCCTTTGCTGACTCCAGCTTCCAGAGTGACAAGGATGATTCCAAGTCCATGTCGGGTTTTGTCTTTACCCTCAATGGAGGGGCGGTGTGTTGGAAGAGTTCCAAACAAGAAACCGTTGCAGACTCGACGATGGAAGCGAAATACATCGCTGCATCTGATGCCGCAAAAGAAGCTGTCTAGATGAGGAAGTTCTTGAAAGAACTTCAGGTGGTTCCGTCCATTGTTGATCCAATACCTCTGTATTGCGACAACAACGGGGCTATAGCATTAGCGAAGGAACCCAGGTCCCATCAGAGATCCAGGCACATCTTCAGGCGGTATCACCTGATCAGGGAGATCGTGGATCGCCAGGAGATCGAGGTTCGGAGAGTCGCTTCAGAAGACAACACTGCGGATCCATTCACCAAGGCCTTGCCCCAGACTCAGTTCGAGCGGCTGATCGAGATGATAGGTCTTCGATACGCCAGTACGTGGCCTTAGTGCAAGTGGGAGATTGTTAGTGTATATGCCCTAGAGGCCATTACTGTATCATACTAGTTTGTATATTACTTAATGGATGCTTGGGATATTCACCTTGTATATCTTGCTCAAAATAGTAGTATGCTACTTGGTTTGTTTCTACTTCAATGTGTACATGTGTTTATTTTTGTATATCGCCTATACATATTAGTAGAGCCCTTAGGATATTTGCTTGATTACCAGCGATGTGATGGCCGTCACACTAGTGGGGCTGGGTGATCTATAAGCACATCCTTATGCAGGTCCCTGGTCGCAGGACTATCGAGACAGGGCATCGATACTCCGGAGTAGACCAGCGCATGCGCTTCTCATCCCAGTGTGGGAGACGGTCTGTCCCACAGCCGTCAGTACGTCGTACTTGAGATAGTATGCGGGTGCTCGTTAGGTTACGGGTACACTGGACAGGACTCGTCGGGAACTGACTAGTTGGTATTATACCTATCGTCAGTTATCAGTTCCCAGGTGACATGAGTACAGCTTAGTCCGCTGACTTGACACTGTCACTCCGCCTCGAGTGTGTTCCCACTGTACTTTGATCACTACCCTACCACGGCTCAAAGGAGTCGTGCAAACAGGTAGTGGTTGGGTGCAGTCCCGAAGCACTTGGAGGCAGTGACGGTTAGACAGGATTCGTCTCTCCCGGTATTGGGGGTTGACATCGCGCTGTGTCTAGGAGAGCCATTACACGAGTAGTCCCTGGCCAGGGCAAACGAGATATACTGGTAGGTTTCCAGTGTTATCTCAGGGTGTTTTGGGCTTCGCTCCGGCACGACTTGTACCGCTATTGGGGGACTGACGTTTACCGCCCCCTAGGCCCGCCATGCGATGTATCAGACGAACAGACCGGACTGTACGGAGAATGTCACACTCAGGCTCAGTAGGAGTTCAGATGGGTTTCGCCTCGTCGGTCTTCTTGTCGGCACTACCTGGGGACCGTTACACACAGCTAGTGCCGCTTGCGGTCTGTGGTTAAACCCACTGCCAGCGTAGTGTCGAGTCTTTAGAGTCCCACACAGAAAGCTTTTCGCCTTTAGGCAAAAGAGTAGAGGTCGCATGGTATTGCGACAGGTCGCATGGTTTTGCGACAGGGTTCGGTCACATTCGTGCACTTGTGCACGTACAGTGTCCGGACAGTTTACACTAGAGGGCTTTGGTTTAAGCCAGATCCTAGTGTACCTTATGGGATTGGATTTATCCAGTTTGCATTCGTGTTCCTCGGAACGCGGATGCGGGTGTGTATGCACAGTTGACAGGGAGGCAGAGGCGGCGGATTCTCATTAGGGTTGTTGACTGTTGACCGTTGACTATTTGACTTTATGCTCAACCCTAATGAGAATATGATATGTGATTAACTATTATATTAATTAAGTATTATGGTGATATGGTTGTTGACTTGTTGACTTTTGTTGACTTGTTGACTTTGTTGACTTGTTGACTTTTGTTGACTTGTTGACCGGTTGACTAGGCTTGACTAGTTGACCATCATGATAACCATGGTTATCATTTCATGCCAAAGACTTTTTCTTGCTTGCTCATTTGAGTAAAATGAGTGCATGACATGATAAGGTTATGGTTGCTTCTAACCATCACATAAGACTTTTTTGATATGATGAGTTATGATCACTTTGGATTATGAGAGGGTGAAAGGCAAAAGAGTTACTCATTTTTCTTTCTTGCTCATTCTCTCTCTTGTTCTTGAGCTCTCCTCTTGCTCTCACCCTCAACCTCTTGCTCCCTCTCTTGATCTATGGTTCTCTTGTCTCATGAGTTGAGAATCAAGAACCATAGATAAAATCCCATTCTAAATCATCTCTACTCATTCTAGTTCACTAGGTTTAGCAAACCAAGTGAACTAGTTTCTTCAAAGAACGAAGAAGGAGCTAAAGGTTGGAGCTTTCAAGTGGATCTATCTTCGGCGTACGGAGACAACGAGAAGGAGCCATCGAACCACCATCGGAGCTTGAAGAGAAGGAGTTCAAGTTTAGGTATAACCATCTTCATCCGAGTAGCTAAATATCTTTAGCTTAGTATGCTAGTTTTAGTTTAGGTAAAGATCCCGACCTAGCTTAGTCCATGTTGCCTCTTGTGTTAAAATTTTGATTTTATACCGTTTCCGCCTCCCCGTAAGAACCGGGGGTCGCAACGTGGACTTACAACTACTACAGCAAATAAGGGTTGCCCTACAGTTATGACCGTGGGGGAAAATCAGTCCCCTACGGTGGAAATCGTAGGCGAAATTAGTAACCGTGTGAGCAAAAGGCAAGGTGGCAAGTGTATTGTTGAAAACTCACGGTGTCATGTGATTATAGAGATTTTACGATCAAAAATATAATTACCGCAATCAGAAACGGCGTCGCTTCGCAGCTAGCCGGTGAGTACGGGTCGATCCACAGAGACGAGTAAATTCCTTTTATGTGTTTGAACGAGTTGATTCCAAATGTTGTTTGGTTGGTTTTATAAAAATCTATGAAACTGGATCTAATTAATCTAATTAAATGTCTTGCTAGGGTTAGGCTTAGGGGAAGTTTTGGAGATTAACGTTTTTCTTCACCGCTTTCAATGCCTTCTTTTTTTAGATCTATTAGATGTTAAGTTAATTATTAATAAAGTGGATACGAATCTTTTGGGAAGATGTTTCTTCCTCTAGATTCGTATCCTTCCTTTGTTGATAATTACCTAACCCCCACGGAAAACGCACGCAACCGGCCCTTTATACTACGGTTCACCGTTACCTCTAGGGGTAGGGTGCCGCAGGGAGCTGTTGTACTCGTATGCGTGGAGTTCTAATTCTTTAGGTTAAGTGACATTGAAAGGGGTGAGAGATCTCATCTCTCAACCCTTTCCCTAAGGCTAACCCTAACAAGCGAGGAGATTACTCGCTCATTAGGGGATTAGAAAACATTATAATTAAAAGAACATAAATAAAATACTTACTAGGTTGACGGCTCCCTCCAAACAAGAAGAACAGATCTGAATTTTTCTCTCAAAAATTCTGAATTTTATTGATTGAAAAGAGGCATAACATTTTACAGATCTAAAATTACAATTTATAGGAAAATAGGAAACCTAGGGTTACAGACTCTCGCACATGCGCAATTACAGATTTGACCCCTGAAAATCCTAACATCTGCACCGACGCACCGACGCACAAAAATTCCACCGACAAGCTCTCTGTACGGCCGCGGAACCGCGGCACCAGGCTAGGTTTGGCCGCGGTTCCGTGGCCAAACTGTGGAGTTGGGTTGTCAAAGTTTGGGGTTATTTTCTTGGTTTCTTGGGCTTTGTCTTTTTATATTTCTTTCCTCTGTTGGACTTCTGAATCTTCTCCAGATTTTCAGTGAAGATTTGTATTGGTCTTTTAACCGTTTCACCTTGACTTGCGTTGTCTTGCACCCATATGAACTGGGCTTGACTGAGATCCGTCTAATTGTTGGTCAAAAGTCCCTTTTTATGTTGTTTTGTGTCTTTTTCACTGTATTCACATCCAAGCCCTGTATCCTGTAACATGTAACAAAAGTGCGTCAAGAGTACCTGTTTATTTCTAAAACGGATAAGAATAGGGGAATGATAAAGGCAATATTATGGTCTGAACAAATACCCCCAAACTTACCTTTTGCTCGTCCTCGAGAAAACTTATTGTTTTATTCACTAAAATCCTAACCACACTTTCGCAGGGAAACGCGATTGCACTGAGCACGTGCAACAAGCCGTTAAACCTCTAGGTGTCCCTAGTAGGAGGAGTGTTGTCTCCTGAGGGTTTTCAGCGGATTACACCCACAAAATCCTATCAACTTGGCCCATTGACTTTTGTTCTCCAATTAGGTTTTCCAGCACGGAATTCTATTATCTTATACTTGTAAATTATCCACCCACATTCTTCACACTTCCTCATTATTTAACCTAAGATTATATATGTTATGTAGACCTACGTAGCTTTCGGCATCTCTTAAGTTTTCCTTCTAGGGTTACATCTCCACTCAGGAATTTCTATCAACCCTACTAAAGATACAAGTTTTATTCTTCATTCCTTTCTCTTATCTAACTCTAATCACATATCCCTACGTGTGTGTAAATATCACCCCTACACTTGGAAATTCAAATCAAGCAATTGTACTCTCGTCCATTGTCCAAAGCACTTATTAATTAGTGAATTTTTAAATGAAATTTACTTACACATCCTTCATGCGACCGTTAATACTTCTTGAGGTACCAAAAACCGACTACAAGATGCGTTAGCACTTTAAAGCGTACTTCCTAGTTTTGCAACACCCAAGGCTTTAGCAGTGACTCCCAAACCAGTTGGTCCCTCGCTAAATATTTTTCTATTTTTTTACAGCCTTGAGTAATCACAAAAACCAGTGTCCATTTTTTTTCTTTATTCACTTTTTTTTTCTTTTATTTTCATTGTACTAAGGACTTTAGACAAAAGCATTTCAAGGTCTTTTCTACTATTCCAAGTTTCAAGGTGCGTGATTGTGCAAATTGTAGGGTATACGTTTTCAGAATCTAGACTTAAGCTAGGAACTATTTTTCAAACTTATACTCTAATAAGAACATCAATATTCTTCCCTTGTTTCGACTTAGCCCAAGAAGTGAACCCAAAATTTGCCTATTTCTAAATAAACTACAAGGCATATACTTCCTACCGTTAAACTTTAAGGAATGTTATATTTAATGTTTTTAATTCAGTAAGTCTAAGATCTAGTTGTTCCTAGCTAGTTAACCTATCTGTCAAACTCTAGTCAAATAAGCCAAAATTGAATACATTAATTTTTATAATTTTTGAAATTTTTCAAATTTTTATGAGTTTTCAAATAAGTATGCAAATGCAAAATATGTACAAATAAATGCGAAGGAAGAAGACTTACCGAGCATACCCCCAAACTTGAACTTGACAGTGTCCTCACTGTCATGCTAAACCAAGAGGGTCAAAATACCGGCACTTCCCTGTTTATTTATTTATAATTTTTATTGTTAATAAAAACAAAAATATATACAAAAAGGCCCTCCCCCAAACTTCATTTAAACTATGTTAGACAATACTGCCAAACCTTGCATCGGCCAAAAGTTAACACCAACCAGTTGAAAAATTTATCAGTAAAGAATATTGGGTGGTGGAAAAATAAGTTGTGGTGGTCCGCAAAGAATTGGGGAAGATAGAAGTAGTGGTATGGGAGGTGTGGAGGTAAATATACAGGTGATGGTGATGCATCGAAACGAGAATGTAAATGATCAGCAATCAGTGGAGTATTAGCATTCTCGTAACTTAGTAAAAGAAATGGGGGTATTTCAACTTCTAAAGGAGGAGGTTGACTCACCACAATACTCCCAAGATGTTCCTGTGGGTCCTCTATTGTCTCGGCATCATCCATCAATTGTATATGATACTTAATTATGAGGGAACTTATCTCCTCGATGTCCGCCATGGTCCAATCGAAAACTTGCCGCCTATCTTGTAAGACCATTAAGAGGGCGTTCTCTTGCTCTAGGGCTAGAGAGGCCGATATGATAATGGGAAAGGTCTCATTCTCACCTATGTAGGCATATCTAAGGTGAGACGTCAAGGGCGTGAGTTCGAATTTCTGAGGCGAAAGAATCATTGCGGAATCTACCTCGAACTCAAAGGACTCTAACACAGGTTCGAAATCACTGCAAACAACCGATTCGGATGGTTCGACTGACTCATCCAAAAATTCAAACGACTCATATTCGGGCTGTGAGTCGTCATCATCCAAAAAAGTGAAACATTCATAATCAACATCGGTTGTTTCAACGGTAGTAGGCTCAAGGAGGGACGAACTAGTGGCGTCAAAACTGTTTTCATCAAATAGAAATCTTTCAAGCTCGCAGTCCTCCTGCGTGATTTCATGAATAGAGCAAACTTCTTGTGTACTAGTTTTAGGTACGGGGGGCAGACTTCCCATCTTATAAATATTGAACTCACTAGACCTCTTTCCGAAGGATATAGTCATGGAGCCATTGCGACAATTTATTACGGCATTGGAAGTGGCCAAAAATGGTCGACCAAGAATCACCGGAATTTGGTTTCTTGGGTTAGCAACAGGTTGTGTATCCATAACGATAAAATCAACGGGGAATATGAATTCTCCGACTTTGATCAACACATCCTCTAGTTGACCCCTTGGATAGGTGATTGATCGATCAGCCATTTGGAGAGTGTAACGAGTGGGTTTCAACTCTCCAACCCCTAATTATTCGTACACGGAGTAAGGAATCAGGTTAACACTAGACCCAAGATCTAAAAGTGCTCGATTAATTTTCTTATCCCCAATTGTGATGGAAATCGTAGGACAGCCAGGGTCCTTTCGTTTTTGGGGTAAGGTTTGATGGTGGTTAATAGAATTGCTCACTGCACTAGCCACTAGCACTTTCTTGGGTACTTGAGATGCCTTTCTTTTCGAGGTGCACAAGCCCTTTAAGATTTTCGCGTATGAAGGGACTTGTTGGATAGCATCCAAGAGAGGTATATTTATGCTAACCTGCTTAAATATCTCCACAATCTTTTCCACTTGTGCACTTGGTTTATCAGGACTCAACCTGTTTGGAAATGGTGCATTTTGAAAATTAGTTGAGTCACATGTTTGTGGAGTAGAATGTGGAGTAGGAACGGATCCCGGTGTGGATGTGTTCGTGTTGTGAGAAATGGGTCCGTTCGAGTCAGAAGAAGTAGAGCCGTGTGAAGGGTGGAGAATAGGCTCTAAAGAAAAAGTTGAAGAAGGAAGTGAAGAAAATGAAGAAGGGGAAGAAGAACCACCGGCGGGGATGTCATCACTAGTTTCCATATTATTTTGCAACTCTCTTCCTGATCTCAACGTGGTCACCGCATTTACATTGTGATTGTGATATGCGTTTTGTGTGTGACCGGGATTGGGCAATGGTTGAGATGGAAGCTTTCCCTTTTCTCTCTCGCTCAACGCAGCAGTTAATTGTGCAATTTGTGCCTCAATAGATTTGATACTTTGATCGTGTGAGGCATTGTTATTCATTAGAGATTGAACATAACTTTCAAATCTTGCTGCGGATTCTGTAGATTGCTTGAGAAATGCTTCTAGACTTTTCTCGAGCGAGCTAACCTTATCATCATTTGGTTGAACTAAGTTGTTCGTTTGATTTGTATAAGGTTGTTGTTAGAAAGGTTGCTGGTTTTGAGTTTGTGAAGGTGCTTGTTGTTGTTGTGGAGGAGCTCTTTGAAAATTGTTATTCCCTTGGAACTGTTGATTTGGGTGACTCCTCCACCTCTGATTGTATGCCGAAGAGTACGGATCGTTTCTTTGTCGTTGCTGAAATGCAGCATTGACTTGATCCTGTCCTTGAATAGGTGAATTATAAGGACACTCTTCGGTTAAATGCGAAGGATTAGAACAACAAGCACAAACAGTTCGTGTGGGTAGAGTAGGGGCAGGAGAAGACGATGAGATTTTTGTCTCAATGGCTTCTAGCTTTTTCATAACTGAGGCCATCTCGGCCTTCATAGCAATCGACATATCTACTTGATGTATGCCCGCCCTAGATTGACCAACAGAAGAAGAAGATGTGGTCTTGGTACTCTCCCACTGAATTGTTTGCTCACTAAGATCCTCAAGAAACTGCCAAGCTTCGTCGCTAGACTTAGAGAGAAAATGACCTTGACATATTGTTTCTAACAACTGCTTCGTTGCTGCGTTCAATCCCTCGTATAATGTTTGGCAAAGTTGCCAATTTTCTATCCCATGATGAGGGCATTGAACAAGTAGGTCTTTAAATCTCTCGAAGCACTTCCAAAATGGTTCGGAAGGAAGCTGTGAAAATTGTATAATCTCGTTTCGAATTCTAGCAGTTTTGTGATGATGATAGAACTTTTTCAGAAAAGCTCTCACAAACTCGTCCCAATTTCTAATGGAGTGTGATGCGGTGCTGTATAGCTACTTCTCGGCTAGGTCACATAAGGTAAAAGGAATGACCCTTAGCCTTATTGCGTCATCACTTAATTGGGTTGTCTTCATCATGGCGCAAACGTTTTGGAATTTATTATTGAAAATATATGCATCTTCGGATTCCAAACCATGAAACTTAGGTAGCATATTGATGAAGTGTGGTTTTATTTCAAAATTATCCCCATTCGCCGGCGGGGGTGAAAGACATGTGGGTAAAGAAGTGCGGACGGGGTAGAAGAGATCCTGGAGCGCAACTCGTGCGGGCGCTACAACAGGCGGAAGATTCAGGTTATTCGCACCTAACGGAGGTGGAATCATTCCCGTCGGTAAGGTATCGTTGGGGTCGTGTCCCGACATACCTTCGAAAGAAGAATTTAAAGGTGGAGGTAAGGAAATGGAGGGGATTTCGACGAAGGGTTCGTCGAAGGGTTCGTCGGTCGGTACCAACGAAACACGGACTAATCGGGCGTTAGTATCCCTAGTCCAAAGTGACATACACTAAAGGATAGTGCAGTCAGAAAAAATAGAAAAACAGAATGTGGGGGTAAGATAACGTCAATGAAGGAAAATTGGTGGAAGTGAGATGCAAGTTTTCTTAGCGGCAAGTTGCAAGTTTTGAAAAGATTTTTCTTTATTTTTTTTTATTGGAGAGTTTTTGCAAGAAGGTTTTAGAAAATGGGACTCGTGACACAAATGTATCAACCACACATGCACAATCAGGCCTAGATCTAGGGTCGCCTAGGTCTACTAGACAGCTCCTAACTAGGGCTAGAAATAGACCTCAAACCGCCTCTTCACGGACAAGTACGGCCAGGTAAGTGGGAAGGAACCACCACTACAGTGGGCCTAATTAATAACCACTAGCCTAGACACCGCAAAGTCGGTTAGGATAAACGGCCGATGCCTATACTAGTCCTTTTCCTATTGAGCTCGATGTCCTTAGGTCTGAGTCTAATCTTTTTTATTAATTATGGTCGATGCAAAATGCTTTAGGTGTTTTCTGGGGTCCTGGGAAGGGTGATGAAATCCCCACCCAATCTGAGTTTGGTCAATTAGCCCCTTAAGTCCAATTAAATTATGCAAAACAAAAATTCACTTGCAATCAATTTTTAGCGCGACGCAAAGAAACCTGCAGAAAATCTGTTATTTAGAAGGGGGAGAAAGACTCTTTACGCAAAGAATTCCTGCAGAAAACTTTTTACAGAGAGATATATTGTAGGTTACAGAGGGGAAGAAAAGAGAAATCAAACCAGCAAAATTTGGTGCGCTGACGTGGCAGTCTGAGCGCGGAACCGCGGTCTGGGACCCCAATATGCGGCGGAAACGCGGTCGTCTGGTGGAATCGCGCTCTGGAAAAATTTCTGTGGTTCTGTACTTTCAATTCCTCTCTGTTCTTATGTACCAATTTTTGTTTTCCCCTCTGTAAATTTCCAGATCCTCAATTTTTCGCTGTTCCTGCAAGATTCAAAAGATACACCCTTCAAACAGATCAAATTTGATAATTTTTTTTTTATTTTTTATATTTTCAGATTTTTATAATTTTTAAAATTTATATCAACTCGAAAATTCACAAAAAGAAAGATTACGCCGTCCCCGGCAACGGCGCCATTTGATTATAGAGATTTTACGATCAAAAATATAATTACCACAATCAGAAACGGCGTCGCTTCGCAGCTAGTCGGTGAGTACGGGTCGATCCACAGAGACGGGTAAATTCCTTTTATGTGTTTGAACGAGTTGATTCCAAATGTTGTTTGGTTGGTTTTATAAAAATCTATGAAACTGGATCTAATTAATCTAATTAAATGTCTTGCTAGGGTTAGGCTTAGGGGAAGTTTTGGAGATTAACGTTTTTCTTCACCGCTTTCAATGCCTTCTTTTTTTAGATCTATTAGATGTTAAGTTAATTATTAATAAAGTGGATACGAATCTTTTGGGAAGATGTTTCTTCCTCTAGATTCGTATCCTTCCTTTCTTGATAATTACCTAACCCCCACGGAAAACGCGCGCAACCGGCCCTTTATACTACGGTTCACCGTTACCTCTAGGGGTAGGGTGTCGCAGGGAGCGGTTGTATTCGTATGCGTGGAGTTCTAATTCTTTAGGTTAAGTGGCATTGAAAGGGGTGAGAGATCTCATCTCTCAACCCTTTCCCTAAGGCTAACCCTAACAAGCGAGGAGATTACTCGCTCATTAGGGGATTAGAATACATTATAATTAAAAGAACATAAATAAAATACTTACTAGGTTGACGGCTCCCTCCAAACAAGAAGAACAGATCTGAATTTTTCTCTCAGAAATTCTGAATTTTATTGATTGAAAAGAGGCATAACATTTTACAGATCTAAAATTATAATTTATAGGAAAATAAGAAACCTAGGGTTACAGACTCTCGCACATGCGCAAATACAGATTTGACCCCTGAAAATCCCAACATCTGCACCGACGCACCGACGCACAAAAATTCCACCGACAAGCCCTCTGTACGGCCGCGGAACCGCGGCACCAGGCTAGGTTTGGCCGCGGTTCCGCGGCCAAACTGTGGAGTTTGGTTGTCAAAGTTTGGGGTTATTTTCTTGGCTTCTTGGGCTTTGTCTTTTTATATTTCTTTCCTCTGTTGGACTTCTGAATCTTCTCCAGATTTTCAGTGAAGATTTGTATTGGTCTTTTAACCGTTTCACCTTGACTTGCGTTGTCTTGCACCCATATGAACTGGGCTTGACTGAGATCCGTCTAATTGTTGGTCAAAAGTCCCTTTTTCTGTTGATTTGTGTCTTTTTCACTGTATTCGCATCCAAGCCCTGTATCCCGTAATATGTAACAAAAGTGCGTCAAGAGTACCTGTTTATTTCTAAAACGGATAAGAATAGGGGAATGATAAAGGCAATATTATGGTCTGAACATCATGCTTTTGTCGAGTTTAGTTTAGTTAAGATATTTCCGTTTTGTTTGATGAAAATAGGGTATGATGTGAGGCTCGAGTTTTAAAAATACGGCAAGTGCACGGTGCGTTGATGCAAGTCGGTAAGTACGGGTCGAACCACCAGGAGTGGATATCACGACATCATTTTTAGTTATGAAACAATGGGTTGGAAATGAATGTTTGTCATGTTTTTACAACAATTAAATGAAGAAAGGTTTCGGGTTGTTTAGAGAAAACTTAGGCTAAGATTTGGTATGGTTGAAATACGTCTTTTACCCCCAACTCTGTGTTTTGATTCAAGGCTCATTTTTAGCATGAAATGAATGCTGAATTAGTCAAATGAAATTAGCAAGCATAGAACATATGTATGTATGCTATATGTCCTATCTAGCTAGTTTGCAACGCTTAACTTAATTTCGTATTCCTTTCAACTTCAAATCATAATATAGCAACAATAAAATGCAAAGAAAGAATAAGATATATATTAAAGGTTGATTTGCAACCACTCAAAACAATATATCTCACTACTACAAATAAGGGTTGCCCCTACGGATTTATCGGTAGGGGCAACCCACTGCCCCTACGGATATGTGCGTAGGGGCGAAAAAAGACCCCGTAGGTGCAAAGGCCGCAGGTGCAAGTTGAGGCCCTGAACTTGCCCCTACGGGCAAATTCGTGCCCCTACGGATATATCTGTAGGTGTTATAGCCCCTACGGAGTACTCCGTAGGGGTAATCAAATCATATATGTATTTTTTTTTTTGAATATATTGTATATACCTACGGATAAATCCGTAGGTCCTTGTTCTACCCCTACGGATACCTCCGTAGGGGATAGAAAGTGGCCCCTACGGATATGTCCGTAGGGGCACTCCCAACACCCTGCACTGAGATCAGGGGGGAAAATATCAGGAAACCTGATATTTTTCCCCTACGGATAAATTCGTAGGGGATAAACAGTGGCCCCTACGGACATATCCGTAGGGGCACTCCCAACACCCTGCACTGATATCAGGTGGGAAAATATCAGGTTTCCTGATAGTTTGCCCCTACGGATATGCCCGTAAGGGCAACATATATACCTACGGCTTAATCCGTAGGTACATATTGTCTGTATTTATTTTTTAAAAATGGGCCGCTAGATTTTTTCCCGCCCTGTGCACAATACTATATACATCAATCAAATCATATATTGCAGTATTCATAATCACATCTCACGCATATATATAATATACAAAAGAAACCCAAAAACTGAATATGATATAAATACAAACCAATATCAATATCGTTTCAAAATGTAGTACAATGTGATATAAATACATGTTTCAAAAAATAAGAACCAAAAAGCTACCCTAGTTCGGTCCAGCTCCACCTCTGAATAACGTTAGAATAACGCGCGCCTGCTCCTCGTTCAATACACTCTGCAATGCTACATATAAGGGAGTCTGAGTGGCATGTGGAGCTGGCGATGTGGTCTGCGCAGCCGCCGTCGAGGTAGTCGCTTGCGGAGCCGCGGCTGCGGGAGTCTGAGTGGGCGGTGGAGCTACAGGAGCTGTCTGCGGAACCGCAGCCGATGTAGTGGCTTGCGGAGCCGCAGCCGAAGGAGATGCATGTGGAGGCTCGGCCGATCTACCCTGTCGCGTCTGGACATAACGTGTGTAAGAAGCGTGTAAGAACTGTGTATTATTCGAATTCGTTTCATTATTAAGTTATTTCGAAACCCTTTTTGGATATCTAGTTTGGAAAAGCGTTGTTTATTTTAATTACATATGTATGTATGATTAATCAAACTTAAGTCTAAAACCAAATAAGCTCAAGCTACGTACTAATTATGGATATGTTGATATGTATATAATATGAAATGATATTTTACTATAAAGTAGTATACATACCAGCATCTCCTTCAACTCCTGAACGGTGGCCCTCAAACTATCCAGTTCCTGATGGACATGCCGGTCACTGGAGACGGAGGAAGTAACCGCCGGGGTGGAGTCCAACCTCATATGGGCCCTGCTAGGGCCCAATCCCCGGCCTCTCTCCCAACCTCCGTGGTGCCCTCCGTGTGCGGCGTCCAGAACTGAGGTCAGCAGCCTCGGATCGTTCTGTCCGGTAAAATCGATCCCCGAGGCCTGGGCCTGCTCAACCACCCGCTCCTACACCCACATTAAGCAGTAAAGTATAAGTATAAAATTTAAACTTGAACCTTCCAAAACTAAAATTTCAAATTTGGGTAGAAAAAATATTAACACTTACGCAGTACTCCTGGGTAGCGACGTCGGGACATCGAAGCTCGCCCGTGGCGGGATCTGTCGAGGTGCCGTGGACGGCAAGATATGCGGACAGCACGCTCGGTGTACCACTTGACGCCACGGTCCGAGATGTCTGCAATATTAGAAAGTAACTCTTAATATTAGAAATATTAGAGAATAACTCTTAATATTGCAGAATATTAGAGAATAACTCTTAATTTACCGATAACTCCATGGCTCGAGTAATGTTCCTCGAGCCACCTGTGTAAGTGGGGCGACCCCTCTTCGCTGACTTCCTATTCACCGTATTCTGAGCGGCCTGTTTCTGCACAACGCATTAACATTTAGTTTTCTAATTAAGAAACACAAAGAAATAAATTATATCATAAATAATGAATTAAATTTAAAATACATACTTGTTTGCGTTCGGAGTCGAAATAAGCGCACAATAGAGGCCATGTCTCTACGTCGACTCTCGCAAACGCCGGAGTAGATAGGAGGGTCGCTCTCTCTGCCTCGGGGGTCGCTATCCACAGGGAGTAGCAGTCGGCCTTCAGCTCATTCCTGTTGTATCGGACCTTGGCCTGCATGTTCTTCATCAGGCCATTGTACAGAGCATGAAGGTCGAGCACCCTCCCCGGGTGATCAGGGTCGGCTACAGGCTGAAAATCGTAATCCAACTGAAAATACAAAAAAAAACATTGTTATTAGATTGCAAGTGTTAATAATAAATATATTGGATAGATCAAATGAAAATATATATTAATACATACACGAGCCTGATCAAAGAAGAGGGCGAATGAGCGCTGGTGCTGCTCGCCCCACTCAACGTGAAGTGGATAGTTCTTCACGATCCGGCTCTCGTCCCCCAAATACCGGCCGAACCTCTCGGCATGAGGACCGATATAGTGATAGTCAAGGGTAAAAAATAGGGGGACTGCTGCCTCCCTCCTAGCTCTATCAGGCCTCAGCCTATGGGACTGATTCGGGCCTCGAGTCCCCCTCTGGGGATGGAGAGGCCCTGCGTCTGCACGAAATATCAAGACAATCAATAATAAGACAAAGTTGTATTAAGAAATCAAGGTTAAACAAAAATTCAAGTGTGATATATACCTCCGGTGAATAGCGCACGAGCCTGGGCCCGAGCAGCAGCACGAGCGGGACAATAGTTCCTCCGGTGAGGAACAACCGGGGTCCCGGACCCGGACGCATCCCCTCCAACTATAAAATAAACATCGACGCTAAATCTCCATGAAGTTCATATTTATTCTATAGAGCATATGTAAAATAAATAAATATTTTAAATTTATTCATACTAACCTGCAGACGATGCGGAGGGTATGGAAGCGGCAGGAGTGGCCCCTGTGGAAGGTGTGGACGCACCACCTATAATTAGACAATTAAAAATAGATTATATAAGTAATTGCAAAAAGAATGTGTAGATCAATAATATAACGTTCTAAATCAATATGCATGCACTATAGGACATATAAACATACCCGCAGGTGCGGTGGTGTCACCACCTACAGCTAGACAATAATAAAAATTGCTAAGTAAGAGCAAAAGGAATGTGTATATTTATGATATAGCATTCTAAATTAATATACAGACACTATATGATATATAAACACACCTGGAGGAGTGGGGGTAGCCTCTGTCCCAGATGTGGACGCATCACCAACAACTAGACAATCAAACATTGACAATATACGTAATTTTGACATAAACATGCATGAATATCTGTAATATTACATTGAAAATGGATATGCGTGCAGTATACCTGGAGGTGTGGCAAAATCCACACGGAAGGAGGCATCCGAAGGGGTCTCCGATCTGGGTGCAAGACCGGCCCTCTGAAGCTCCCTACGGAGCTCTCCGGGCGGCAGAACCGCTCTGCCTCTGCCTCTGCCTCTGCCGCGGCTGGAGCTCCTGCCGCCCCTCGCTGCTCCCGACATCATCATCAAATCTAGATAAACGGTTCGTGGACGCATTAGACAATCATTAAAAGTATTGACTATATATGATCTAGAGCGTAAAATGTGAAGTAATAATATAACATTACTGATAACCTTTTTCGTTTCGTGGGCGCATCATACATATCTACTTGGATTTCATCGTCGATGTCATTTCTAACCTACGTAACTTCATGATCGGTCGAAGACAACCCGTCCTTCGAAACAGACGGTCGGAGCACTTTAAGCCTTCTCTCTTCTTCGTCCTCATCGCTGTCCTCGTATTCTGGGACATCGTAGACATCTCTAGGTTTCCATCGGCATACAACACTCCACCCCGGATGCTTCAAACACTGTGAGTAGTATACTTGGAACGCTTGCTTCGGAAAGATAAACGGATCGTCCTGACCGTAAAATCGAAGTGTGTTCACACTGGTCAATCCATATTCAACTTTCCAAGTCCCAAGACTGCTTCTCCACCTGTCTGTATCGGTTCGCGGATCGTACCAAGTACAGTGGAATATATAAAAGGGTTCTGATCGTCCGGGATAGTGGATGCCGAGTATACAATTTAAGTACCCATAGTAAATTACACCGTCCGATCCTACCGTCGCAATCCCACTATTCTGAGTGGTTCTAAATGTTTCTATGTCCTTAACTTCGAATTTGTATCCAAGGACACCAAATCCTTTGTAATATGCAACCTCCATACTAGGAAATTGAGCTAAACATCTTGAATCACTCTCAAATGATGCAGACAAGTTCGGATCGTGGATCTAACAAAACAAATTTTACGATAAATACATAACGATACAAGTTTAGATTAAAACTGATAGCAATAAAATGTAATTCGAATAACTTACATGCTCTGTGACCCAATCACAAAAATTATCCTGATGGTATTTTTCCAAACGCTCTTCGTTCCAATCAGGATGCCCCTCACGTACCTCGTTAAAATGAGTTCTGTTTTCGACAAATAATTGTGACATTAATATTATGTCATTTCATACACACACAAACACAGATATAACAATTAATCCAAAAGAACTTACTCTCTAATTTGTTCAAGACATGCGTAATTAAGCAAGATAAACCGGTATATCTTGTTGATAAACATAGTGTCTCCCCTCTTATACTCGGCTTTACCATATGGCCCGTCTTGAATTCTTCGTGGTCGGTTAAGCCTTGTCTCAATGTTCTCGTCCAGATAGCGGGAACAAAATGTGGTTGCTTCATCAAGAAGATAACCTTGCATGATAGAACCCTCTGGTCGATTTTTATTACGTATATACTTCTTAAGAGTGTAAAGGTACCTAATGAGAATATGTTGAATAAATAAACATGGGCATACAGGACAAAAATAAATTTATAAATTGCGCGAAACAAAAAATTACACGTACCTCTCGACGTGATACATCCATCGATATTGTACCGGTCCGGCTAACTTCGCCTCAGTTGCAAGATGAACCGTCAAGTGTATTATGATATCGAAGAATGACGGTGGGAAAATACGCTCAAACTTGCAAAGTATCAACGCAATAGAATTTTCTAGTTTATCCAGCGTCGCAACCTCCAGTGTTTTAGCACACAACTCCCTGAAAAAACAACATAGGTCGTTGATTACTAGACCAACCGAGTCGGGGAGAGAAGTCCTGAGGGCTAATGGAAGAAGGTGCTCCACGATAACATGGTGATCATGACTTTTCAGCCCATCGATCTTGCCCTTCACAATTTTTATTTTCTTGCTGAATGATCTTGAGAAACCTGTGGGGACTTTCAAATCATGCAACACCTGCAGGAATCTTTTCTTCTCCGGTTGTGACATATGATAAGCGGCATTGGGAAGTACAAACTTGCCCGGTTTACCCGCTACCGGTTTAGGGTGCAGTTCACTTCTTATTCCCCACTCTTGTAGATCCATCCGGGCATTCATGTTGTCTTTCGATTTCCCGTCTTTACACAGAAGCAAGTTAAGTATGTGCTCTGATACTCCCTTCTCTATATGCATGACGTTCAGACAATGACGCACTGAATTTGTAGACCAGTACGGAAGCTCGAAGAAAATGCTTAACTTGTTCCAATATTGTGGTTTGACCTGTCTCGTCGGATCCATCCCGAAGGTCACGTTATTGTTACCATCCCATTTAGCAGTCACGTCCTCTCCGGACAATGGGGATGGAGGCCCAAGAAGCTCCTGATGACCATCAAAGTGAACCGTGTCTAACCTATAGGGGTGGTCTGGAGGCAGAAAACGTCGATGGCCGCAATAACAAACCTTCCTGCTAAAATTCAAAAATTTTGATGTTGTGTGTTCATGGCAATGAGGACATGATTTGTGACCATGTACGGACCAACCTGATAGCATTCCATACGCAGGAAAGTCATTAATTGTCCACATTAAAGCCGCACGCAGTATGAAGGTTGTATTTGTGTTTGAATCATATGTCTCTACACCATCAATGAACAAAGTTTTCAGCTCCTCGATCAGAGGTCGGAGATAGACGTCGATATTGTTCCCCGGTGAGTTTGGTCCGTCGATAAGAAGAGGCATCATAAAGTATGATTGGTCCATAGCCAACCAAGGCGACAGATTATAAATTATCATTACAATGGGCCATGTACTGTGACTTCCAGCCATATAGTTGAATGGGCAGAAGCCATCGGCAGCCAGTCCGAGCCGGACATTGCGAGGATCGCTACTGAATATTGCGTGCCTCCTATCGAAATCCTTCCATGCCGGTGAATCTCTTGGATGGCTCATTTTTCCATTTTCGCTTGGAGGAGCACGGTGATGCCAAATCATTGCCTCGGCTGTTTTCTTGCACCTGAATAGCCTCTGTAGCCTCTGTGTTATGGGAAAATATCATGCTATCTTCACAGGTATATCAGGCTTCTTATCAGAATCTTTCGGCTTATACCTGGCCTCTCCGCATGTTGGACACTCTTTCAAATCTGAATTCTCTTTCCGGTACAACACGCAATTTTTAGGACATGCTTGAATCTTCTCGCACTTTAGACCCAAATCAGACATCATTTTCTGGGCTTCGTACCAGCTTTCGGGCACATTATTTCCCGGAGGCATAGAATCTTTCAAGAACGAAAGAAGCATTGCGAATGACTTGTTGCTCCATCCATTTAGGCACTTAATTTGGAAAAGTTGGACGAACCATGAGAGGGTGGAATACTTCGCATTCTCATAAATTGGTTTCCTAGCATCATTCATGAAATTTTCATATTTATCCGCACGCGGTCCTTGACCGGAAGGAATGTCATCTTCGGTACGAATAGATTCACCTAGGGCAGCCTCTACCATATCCTCCATTTCTTCTGATGGAAATAAATTTCCGTATCCTGCCGTATTACCGAATTCTTCTTCTTCTCCTGCCGCATTATCGTGTTCTCCTTCTTCTTCTACCGCAGTACTGCATTCTTCTCCTTCCCCGTGATATTTCCAAGTTGAATAAAGTCTAGTAAACCCATGTTTTACAATATGAAGCTCTGCCAATTCTACCTTCTTCCAGTACTTATTGCCACATCTATCGCACGGACAGAGAATCTTCTCTATTATGATCTTATTATGTGCTCGTGCAAATTCAAGGAAAGCAGCAACTCCTACGACAAACTTAGGTTGCATACGTTGTTTCCAATCCACATACATCCAGTCCTTAACTCTGACGTACTCATGGGCCATGTTAGACTGAATAACATATAAATTGTAGGTTATGCTGACTATATTGAGAAATATAAGAACGGGATAGTTATTGACAAAGGAGAAAATCCGTGTATATGCTTTGTGTGTGCGTTTGTCGTTGAAAAGAATAATTTATCGCACGTTATGTTGACCGATAGACGGGGACTAAGTGGCGCTTTTAGTTTCATATATGGGTATCGATGGGAATATGAAGGTTTCATATTATCATATATTGGTTTTAACCCGAACATCTCGAATCGCTCTCTGATTATGCATTTGTATGTATGTGTTCCGGCTGTCGGGGGTAGGCTTCTATCCCATTAAGAATGTATAGAGCGAACGCCCATCACTTGTGCTTTCAACCGTTTCGAGTAAATTTCGGCAGCACCTCCCCGTTGTTCTCCGAGTACACTGTAATAGAATAGATAATCATTTCAAAGCTATGAAACAACGTTGAAATGAACATCTAATCTATCTTTGTACACGGAGAACCAGCGGAAAGATACCGACGAAATATCTCGAAACGGATGAAAACACAAGTGAATGAAGGCGTTTGCTTTATACATTCTTAACTTGTCCACACGGGACAAATCTATGGGTTACCATACGATTGAATTTTCTCGTCGCGTAGACTATACGACGGTTGTTAGTATCGAGCTATACTGTCCGATATTTAACAACCTTCGTATAGTTCTAGGTCACGGCGAGCATCGCACGTATGTTAACCGATAGACGGGGACTAAGTGGCGCTTTTAGTTTCATATATGGGTATCGATGGGAATATGAAGGTTTCATATTATCATCGAGTATCATATATTGGTTTTAACCCGAACATCTCGAATCGCTCTCTAATTATGCGTTTGTATGTATGTGTTCCGGCTGTCGGGGGTAGGCTTCTATCCCATTAAGAATGTATATAGCGAACGCCCATCACTTGTGCTTTCAACCGTTTCGAGTAAATTTCGGCAGCACCTCCCCGCTGTTCTCCGAGTACACTGTAATAGAATAGATAATCATTTCAAAGCTGTGAAACAACGTTGAAATGAACATCTAATCTATCTTTGTACACGGAGAACCAGCGGAAAGATACCGACGAAATATCTCGAAACGGATGAAAACACAAGTGAATGAAGGCGTTTGCTTTATACATTCTTAACTTGTCCACACGGGACAAATCTATGGGTTACCATACGATTGAATTTTCTCGTCGCGTAGACTATACGACGGTTGTTAGTATCGAGCTATACTGTCCGATATTTAACAACCTTCGTATAGTTCTAGGTCACGACGAGCATCGCACGTATGTTAACCGATAGACGGGGACTAAGTGGCGCTTTTAGTTTCATATATAGGTATCGATGGGAATATGAAGGTTTCATATTATCATCGAGTATCATATATTGGTTTTAACCCGAACATCTCAAATCGCTCTCTAATTATGCGTTTGTATGTATGTATTCCGGCTGTCGGGGGTAGGCTTCTATCCCATTAAGAATGTATAGAGCGAACGCCCATCACTTGTGCTTTCAACCGTTTCGAGTAAATTTCGGCAGCACCTCCCCGCTGTTCTCCGAGTACACTGTAATAGAATAGATAATCATTTCAAAGCTGTGAAACAACGTTGAAATGAACATCTAATCTATCTTTGTACACGGAGAACCAGCGGAAAGATACCGACGAAATATCTCGAAACGGATGAAAACACAAGTGAATGAAGGCGTTTGCTTTATACATTCTTAACTTGTCCACACGGGACAAATCTATGGGTTACCATACGATTGAATTTTCTCGTCGCGTAGACTATACGACGGTTGTTAGTATCGAGCTATACTGTCCGATATTTAACAACTTTCGTATAGTTCTAGGTCACGACGAGCATCGCACGTATGTTAACCGATAGACGGGGACTAAGTGGCGCTTTTAGTTTCAAATATGGGTATCGATGGGAATATGAAGGTTTCATATTATCATCGAGTATCATATATTGGTTTTAACCTGAATATCTCGAGTCGCTCTCTAATTATGCGTTTGTTGTGCATTCGTGTTGTATGTGTAACATGATTTTAAACCATTGAGATCAAGATTGATAGAACTGATCATCCTACATTGCAATAGCATTCATCAACCAAAAACTATTATTGCAATGGTATACATCTATAACAATCAATAATTAAAACTACAAATATAGGATACTGATATCATAAAGCGTTATGAGACACGTCATCTGCCACGTGTCGTGATCATGGAAATCGCTAATATTGAGCATCATCAAGATTAGATTATGGTTTTGAAGCAAGTTATTGAGCATCTTGGATTGATTGTCAAGTGTTGATTTTTATTTCAACACTTGACAGAATGAAAATCATAAATACAGTTGCAAAATGTGTTCCTCACCCCCATAAAGTGGATCTTAACAATCCAGACAAGACCATCATTGTTCAAATTGCCAAGGTAGACATAATCTCAGCAGTTATATACGGTTGCTAGCTTGTATTGCTTGTTGCTATTCTTTTTTTTTCCTTGCCCTTTCTTTCTTTCTTTTTTTTGGGGGGTGGGGGGTTGTGTTTGAAAAGTTTTAACCAACTCACTGCTATTTCTAGGCAATGCAGGAATATAACTAGTTTTATCCCCCAAAAGAAAGAGCTTCAGGCTTCATGCGTCAAGCGATGTGTACGTATAATTATAGGATTTTCTTGCTAGCGGTTCATTTACAACTATTCTTTAGTCTATATACCTAGCATCTGCTACTAGATATTACATCTTGCATCAACACCCTGCATGTTAAAATCAAAATCGATTATTTTTTTCTTGATCTTTTTCTGATTTTCTACCATCTGTGTCGAGTAAATTATGATTAACATTGTATTTGTCAACTAATCAGAAGAGCCATTCAACTAGCCCCACCGTAACCCTAACCCCAGCCCCACCGTAACCCTAACCCTATCCCGACCCCGACCCCGACCGCCACCGCGACCCCTGCCCAACCCCAACTCTCGCGCGCGCAACCCAGACCCAGCCATGAACCCTAAGCCCAAAATAATCCAAAAATGTTTTAATTTACCTCGAGATTTATACCTGAACGGCTGCTAGTGGGCTGGAGCGACGACGGTGGCGATTTGGCGACGAAACCGGCGGTGGCGACGACGGTGGCGAAGAAACAGGCGCTGGCGACGACGGTGGCGACGAAACCGGCGGTGGCGACGACGGAGGTGACGGTAGCGACGACGGAGGCGATTTGGGGTTTTTTCTCGCGCGCGATTGAGAGAGAGAGAGAAAGTGAGCGTAGGCGATCGATCTGGGGTTTTGTTAAATAGATATTTACTTGCCCCTACGGATATACCCGTAGGTCCTTTGTTTGCGGCTCCGTAGGGGCAAACACCAAATTAAGAATTAATATTTTTATTCTTGGACGTCTGTGCCCGTAGGGGCAACCTTTTAGCCCTACGGATTAATCCGTAGGGCCAAGTAAAATCTGCCCCTACGGATATTTCCATCCGTAGGGGCAACCCCCTATTTTACTAGTGTCTTATCAAGCAAAACATAATATAATTGCATAATTAAGAAAAGAAGTGTAAAATGCAAGAATCAAAAGGGAGGGGTTGGAAGAAAAACCATTCCACAACTTATCTCACCATAGCCCAAGAACAAACTACTCACACATCATAAATTGAAATAACAATAAAGAAGAAAAAGCAAAAAGAGAAAAGAATAAGAATCAACATGATATAAATGAAGCCTTTATTGCAATGGTTTCAAGTAAAAACAAGTGAATTCAAATACCAAAATCTAATCTTGCAAGTTCAAGGAAGAGGTTGTAAGACTAGAGGAAGGCAAGGAATTCACACTAAGGGTTACAAGACATTAGTTACAATTTTTACAAACCTTTCTCTCACACAAAGTTGTGACCTCTAACTTTCCCAAAGTCCTGGTATTTATAGGCTCAAAACAAAATTAAACAAATAATAAAAATGAGTTGAAGTGACTGCAAGGAGGGGTCACTTGGTGCTTCATATCACATCACTTCTTTTAGCATTAAATGCACATCACCCTCATTTGTGCTCTTTTTGTGCCAAGGTATTGTTAGTGTATATGCCCTAGGGCCCATTATTGTATCATACTAGATTGTATATTACTTAATGGAAGCTTGGGATATTCATAGTTATATATACAGTCTTGCTAAAAATGGTAGTATGCTACTTGGTTTGTGTCTACTTTAATATGTGCATATGTTTCTTGTAACGTATCAATTATACATATTAGTAGAGCCCATAGGATCTTTACTTGATTACCAGCGTCGTGATGGCAGTCACACTAGTGGGGGCTGGGTAGTCTGTAAGCAACATCCTATACAGGTCCCTGGTCATTGGATTATCGAGATAGGGCATCGATATTCCGGAGTAGACTAAGTGTGTACGCTTCTCATCCCAGTTGGGGAGATGGTCTGTCCCATAGCCATCAGTACGTCGTACTGGAGATAGTATACAGGTGCTCGTTAGGTTACGGGTACACCGGACAGGACTCGCAGGGGAACTGATTGGTTGGTATTATACCCGTCATCAGTTAACAGTTCCCAGATGACATGAGTACAGCATAGTCCGCAGACTTGACACTGCTACTTCGCCTCGAGTGTGTCCTACTGTTCTTAGATTGCTACCCTACCACGGCTCAAAGGAGTCGTGCAAACAGGTAGCAGTTGGGTGCAGTCTCGAGCACTTGGAGGCAGTAGTGGTTAGATAGGATTCGTCTCTCCCGGTATTGGGAGATGATATCGTGCTGTGTCAGAGAGCCATTACGCAAAGTCCCTGGCCAGGGCAAGCAAGATATAATGGTAGGTTCCAGTAGCTTCTCAGGGTGTAATGGGTTTCGCTCCGACACGACTTATACAGCTATTAGGGGACTGAAGTTTGCCGCCCCCCCGGCTTGATATGCGATAGTCTTAGACGAACAGACCGGACTGTATGGAGATTGTCACATCAGGCTCAGTGGGAGTTCGGATGAGTTTCCTCATCGGCTTTCTTATCGACATCTACCTGGGGACCGTTACGTACAGCTAGTGCCGCTTGCGGTCTGTGGTTAAACCCACTGCCAGCGTAGTGTCGAGTCTTTAGAGTCCCACACAGAGAGTTTCCCTGCTCCAGGCAAAACGATATAGAGGTCGTACGGTTTTACGACAAGGGTTCGGACGCGTACGTGTGTTTACGCACGTACGACTTTTCGAACAGTTTTTACTAGCCGGCTTTGGTTTAAGGCAGATTCTAGTATCGGGTTATTGGATTTATACAGTCTAAAGTTTTTCCGTATTTTCACGGATTGTAGGGGCGTTCTTGTAATTTGTCGGGAAGCTTCTAGAAGGAAGATAACATGGAGGGTAAGGTGGCATTAACATTTAATGAATTTGTGACTCACGGAGATGAATCATTCAAGTGAGTTAATGAAGCATTTATTGCTTAATGACTCACTTGAAGATTCATTGTATCTATTTAATGAAGAATGGTGATAATGCATTTGATTTATTCATTTGATAAATCTTTATGCTTCATTATATATTAGAAGTGAGAAGGATTTTCATTCATTCTAATGCTTATCTTCTCTCTTCTCAAGCTCTCTCTCTTGAAACCCTAATCCTCCCCTCTCATGTGTTGAGATCAAGGATTAGCTAGACTAATACATCCATAACCTCACTCTATATCCCCCAGGTAGCTTAGATCAGCACTTTAAGAAACCTAGTTATCTCAAGTTAGAGATTAAGCTTGACGTAGGAGCTTTCGGGTGGATCGTCTTTGATTCGAGGAGACCGTTGAGGTGCCGATGTTCCAAGGAGCCTACGAGGAGTGGAGGACAGCGATGAAGACCCGAAGGACATGTAACGTGAGGTATAACTTCGAATCCGAGTAGTTAAACCTCTAGTAGTTAGTTAGCAATGGTTTAGATAACGATTCATGCGCTCAAGTCCGTGTTACGAAGCTTTGATAATCGTTTTTCATATATTCCGCCTCCCCGCAAGTTCGTTGGGTGCGTGACATGGGCTTACAGTGGTATCAGAGCCAACTAAACCATTACTAGCTTGTTAGCAACTGATTAGAAGTTCGATCGACGGAAAACACGAAAACAAAACCCTAAAAATTCGTAGTTTCTATTAATTTTAAACCTGTCTGAAAAATTATTTAATATGTCTTAAAAATCACAGCAGGGAATTTTATGAAATCTGGGAAAATACGAGTGCGCAAAACGACAAGACAGCCGCGGATCCGCGGCCAAACAGTGCTTTAGGCCGCGGATCCGCCGCCGAGTCAACTCGGTTTTGACTCGTATTTTCACTGTTATTCATTTTTTGGTGTTTTTTGTTTTCCTGTATGTTCTGTTTTTACCCAGGTTACTTCAGTGCAGCTTTGCTTTTGGGGTAGACACGGAATATGGTAATCGATCGATATTCTAAGATATTTTCTAATTGGGTTTTTATCTGTAATGTTTAATGTGTTCGTAAACCTCCCCTAACTGCTAGTATGTCGGTTGGCAGGGGGCTGCACATTTCTGAAATGTTTACCGTTTGTGTATATGAACTGTATTGGACTGTTGTGATGATTAGCCGGGGTTTGAGATGTGTTTAATATTCATTCATTCAATGTAAATGTAATTTTTTGTAATATTCTTTTGCGGGGCACATCCAGATTGCGGTTGTAGCCACCGTTGTATTATTTCTTTTTATTGTTTTTGCTCCTAGGATAGACCCAAGGTGGGGTACA
The DNA here is from genome assembly GCA_030015575.1 of Agapanthus africanus. Classification (NCBI taxonomy): domain Eukaryota; kingdom Viridiplantae; phylum Streptophyta; class Magnoliopsida; order Asparagales; family Amaryllidaceae; genus Agapanthus; species Agapanthus africanus. The sequence goes on along the minus strand of CM057341.1, from coordinate 339,026,393 downwards.
CAAACTACCGGGTACGTCAAAGTGTTTAGTGGCCTACTCACGTTGTTGAGGGAGACCGCTTCACTTCGGGTACTTGGCGGGTAGTTTTCCGTACCCGTAGGGGTCTAGGGTGGGGTAATGGCTATTCATCACAACTGTGTAATCCGTCTTTTATTGCAGGCTCAAAGAAAATGTGGATTGCTAGTAAATCCAATAAAGTTCATCTGTGATCTAGAATGCTTATTATTGCGTCTGACGAATGTACAATATCTATATATGATAGCTATTAGACGTCACTTATGTTTTACACCCGCGCTAGCCCAGCCCCCGCTCTGTCGTTAGTTAAGTAACTTAACGGGTGATGACGGGACCCAGTGGCGAATGCGGATGGCATAAGAGGGCGTGGTATTTTCGTTGTTTTATGCAATGATAGGTTAAATGATGGGACGCATTATTATAATGCAAAGAAAATAAACCAAAGTTTAATCGTTGGAACAAATTTAAAAGAAACCACTCGGTTATTTTTAAAAGATCAGAATTTTTAATTGCGGAGCTTTAACCACTCCTTTTAAAAACTATCAGGTTCCTTCGATTATATCAAGTTCACTACGTTCACGGTTTTTCCAAAACCATTCGTAGCCCTCCGTCATTTCATTTGGGTATTCAATAATATTCAAGCTGTGTTTGTTGGCCAAAGTCAAGGCACAGTGTTTGGTAGCTATTGAATATTCATATGCAGCATAGATAGATGCGTTGGTTTGGGACAGTCGTACTGCTTTGTTGGCCAAAGTCAAGGGTATGTACGGATGGGTTCAAATTAACCTGGACAATGACGGGTAGAACTTGACATGTGACTTATGATTTGTTGGCCAAAGTCAAGGTCATAAGAGCATGGGGCAAAAATCCATATCGGGAGTTTCAAAAGAAACTGAAATTTGCAGAGAGATGCATACCATTTTTGAGTTTGATGAATGTTTGTAGGATTCCTTCAACATTATCATACGATGATATTTTGGATCCCGATCCTACTGTGAGTACATGCTATTTATCAGGAGATTCATCACTTAACGATCAATGCTATAAACCAAGTAGGTGCCTAGAAAGGTGTCAGCGGGGCTACGCCTCTAGAGAAAAGAGGTTATTTAATTAAGGAACTTCGCGAAAGCGTTGGAAAAGCTCCCTCGAAGTATTGACACTGTCCTGGCTGAACGGTTAAGCAAGTATTGTACGGTGAGAATAGTCCTGGCTAATTCTTCTTTTATGGTTTGAGGAAGGATTCGAGAAACAGTGGGAGACATCCTGTTTAGATGAATTAAAACCAATCTAAGCTTGTAACAGCATCATGCTAAACTAGTTTTCTTCTCTCTCTCTCTCTTAATTGCAGCGACCTTGTGACCACACATAGGTCACATCTAGATAATAATTTGACTGAATCTGACTTATATGACTGGCAAAACTCTGTCCAGATGTCCATTGCCTATGACAAGCTGGACCACCCTATTAAGGGACATTCCTATTGTTGTGGGATTGGGCATTGGCAGAATGATTGCAGGGCTTTAGAAGCCAGTAGCCAGGATACGAAGCATGTTGTGGTTTCGACTTCGGGTGTGTTTATGATAGAGAACTGTATGTCAGTTAACCCTACTTCCTGGGTATTGGATACCGGATCAGGAACTCACATCTGTAATTCATTACAGGCTCTGAGAAATCGTAGGGTTATCGGGATAGGTGATATGACCCTCACAGTTAACGGAATGAGCATGGACGCTGAATCCGTAGGGGAATATCATCTTGAAATGACAACTGGGCAGATATTGATTCTGCGTAACTATTTTTATGTACCAGGTACGACTTGTAATATCATATCTGTACCCTTACTTTCTAAGGAAGGATTTGATTTTGCTTTTACAAGAGATGTGGTTCACATCCACCTAAATCAAGATTTTATTGGGTCAGGTACATTAGAAAACGGAATATACGTATTAAATCAAGCTCAGATTTTCAGTGTCCAGAACACACTTAAAAGAAAGTCTCCGGAATTAAATCAGGCTTTCTTATGGTATTGTAGACTAGGTCACATCAATGAGAGAAGGTTGACTAAGTTACATAGAGAAGGATATTTGAATCCGTTCGAATATCAATCTTATGCTACTTGTGAATCTTGTCTCATAGGAAAGATGACAAAGACTCCGTTTACTGGACAAGGAGTAAGAGCGAGCGAGCTCTTGGGACTTGTACACAGTGACGTGTGCGGTCCAATGTCTACACATGCGCGAGGTGGTTATTCCTACTTCATTACTTTTACGGATGATTTCTCTAGGTATGGATATATCTTCTTAATGAAACATAAATCCGAGGCCTTCGAGAAATTCCAAGAATTCAAGAATGAAGTAGGAAAACAGACCGGCAAAAGTATCAAGACACTGAGATCTGATCGAGGTGGTGAATACTTAAGTGCCGAATTCCTAGGTTACTTAAAAGAGAATGGAATTCTCTCTCAGCTTACTCCTCCATACACACCACAACATAACGGTGTATCAGAAAGGAGGAATCGAACCCTATTAGATATGGTTCGTTCCATGATGAGTAATGCTGAGTTACCGTGATCATTCTGGTGATATGCACTAGAATCAGCTGCATATCTTTTGAACCGAGTTCCAACCAAGACTGTGCCTACCACACCATATCAGATGTGGAGTGAGAAGAAACCCAATCTTAAGTATCTTAAGACATGGGGATGTCCAGCTTTTGTAAAGAAGCAGCATGCGGACAAGCTCGAGGCACGCTCAGTAAAATGCAAATTTGTGGGATATCCAAAGAACTCCAAGGGATATTATTTCTATTACGCAGAGGAACAAAAGGTCTTTGTTTCTCTTCATGCCTGCTTCTTGGAAACTGAATTTTTGGAAAATCAGAAGAGTAGGAGCGCAATAGAACTGGAAGAAATTCCAGAACCACAAGCTATTACTGAAAGCTTGGATGAACCAGAAGGTTCGGGAGAACAGGACATCCCGACGCCACTCCGCAGGAGTAGTAGGCAATCTCATCCGCCCGAGAGAGACTACGGTTTTCTCATAGACGGGGATAGAGAGGATTGCACTATTGACTATGATGAGCCTACTACCTTCCAGCAAGCCATTCAGAGCGGTGACTCAGTAAAATGGCTAGATGCAATGCGGACCGAAATGGAGTCTATGTACACTAACAAAGTATGGACTTTGGACATTGCTCCAGATGGGGTAAAACCTGTTAGTTATATGTATGCCCTAGAGGCCATTACTATACATAGGATGTATATTGTAGTGGATGCTGGGACATATATAGGGAGGATTTTCTTGCTCGACATGATAGTATGCTATCTGGTTGCTCTTTACCTTAACGTGTACACTGATTGTCTCCCTGTTACATGTTGGTAATGCCCTTAGGATCTGTACTTGACTACCTGGACTATGATGCGGATCATACTAGTGGGGACATGGTAGTCCATAAGTACATCCTTCAAAGTCCCTAGTCGTGGGTGTATCGAGACGGGGCATCGATATACCAGAGTAGACTAGCGTATACCTTCTCGACCCATACAGATGGGCAATGGATGATCCCATATCCATTGGTGTTTGACATCAGAGATGATATACGGGTGCTCAGTAGAGACTGGGTACACTGGACGGACTCGCTGAGAACTCCCAGATGGTATTATACCTCACGTCAGATGGCAGTTCTCTGGTGACACTGGTACAGAGTAGTCTGTTGACCCGAGATCGTCATAGAGTCTTGTGTGGTTCCCACTGTGCTTTGATTTCCATCTTACCACGTCCAAGAGGGCGTGCAAAACGGTGGTTTTTGGGTACAGTCCCGAGTCACATGGAGGCAATGAGCGATAGGAGGGGATTCGTCTCTCCCGGAATAGGGGGTTGATGTTGCGCTGTGTTTGATTGGCTATAACAGGAAATCCCTGGCCAGGGTTGCTGAGATTTACTGGTAAGTGTTACCAGTAGTTTCTCGAATTGTTATAGACCTCATATCGACACGACTTATCGAGCTATTGGGGTCTGACGTTTACCACCCCTAGGCGAGATATGCGACATATCAGACGATCAGACCGGACTGTACGGTAGTGTTACTGGTTGGATTCACAGGAGTGTGAGCGGGCTTGCTCGTCGATCTTCTGATCGCTCAATACCCGGGTGGCCGTTACGTTTAGCAGACCGCTTGCGGCTTGTGGGTGCTTGATATGATCAGCATCTGCTGCCGGCGTATTGACGAGTCTTTAGAGTCCTACACAGAGGTTTCCTGGTTCAAGCGAAACGAAATAGGAGCGCATATGAGATATGTGTGGGACCGAGAATAATACGTGTATGTGATACCGTATTCCATTCTCGCGATGAATGTATCGATTAGGTTATATGCGATATACCCTAGTCATCGAATCAAGGATTGATTCGATAAACCGATACATTGGATACTAGTCGGTTATATGTGATATGACCGGATCGTTAAATGAAGTGTTGATTTAATGATTTAATGTATAATTATATATTTGATATATTACTTTGCATTAACTAGTATCGGTTCACTTTAAATGGATATTCTCACTCGGGTGTGCGCATTGCATATGCGATATGATTTTGTGCACATGATTGTATCATGTTTGATGATACATGCTTTTTGGTTAAGTGTAAAGTATTAAACTATGGTTAAGTGGATGATTAGGGTTTTTACTTATTCACTTATCTTATTTATTTATTCATTATGAATAAATTGAAAGATAAATGAATGGTGGCTTCATTTGTTTTTAGTTGAAGCTTCATGAAGCTTTGACTTGATGACTTTTTTGTTCTCATCCTTAACCCTAACCATTCAACCCAACCTTAGTCAATTCTCTACACTTAACTAAGGTTAAGATTATGATAAGTATTCTTTTATTTTATATTTAATATTATCTTATCATAACAATAGGCTTCTTCTTCTTCATCTTCTTCAAGGAAGAAAGCAAGCTCCATCAATGGTGATTGATGAATATGAGTGAGAAATCCAAATCTAAAGTCTACCCACTTCCTATTTCATCATCCTCTACCTCTTGCCAAGTAGTAGAGTATGTTTCCTTCACAAGTTTTCATGACTTGGTGAAGGTGGAGCTTGATCTAGCGATGCCTCAACGTAGATCATCTTCGGCACGTCGTCGATGACCTAGCCCGTCCATTCTCCGATGAAGCCGACGCTAGAGCCCGGGACTTGTTATGGACAGCGAGGAGACTTCATTGCGGAGCTATGGAGGTGGAGAACCGGAACTACAAAGGTTGTATTTCCGTATTCTCTTAGTTAAGTGTTAACTTATTATCTTTTCGCCTAGATTTCTAGCAAACGATCCGTAGTCGGGTTTCTCGGCACCTAGAATTTTTGAAATTGGCATGGTTGATGCCTTGTGAGACCTCATCAGAGTGCCTAGGAACCCTACAGTGGTATCAGAGCCTAGCTAGAGCCTTAGGCGAAGTCTAGACAAATTTGAAGTCCGATCGAACCGAAACCCCGATTCCAAACTTGCTCTCTGTACGTTTTTGTAAAATGTGGTTTTTTAAAATTTAAAAATATGAAGAAAAATCAGCAGGTGATTTTAAGAGTTACTGTGAAGTTTGAGTGTCTAACTCCACCAACTTGCCGCGGTTCCCCGGCACGAGCATGGCTCGTGCGGCGGTTCCGCGGCCGTACGGCCTCATTGTTCAGTGTATTTTACACAGTAACTCCTAATTAATAGTGCTGGTTTTCCTGGAAATTTTTAAACTTTACTCAAGAGTTGAGTTATCAGGGGTTGTTTTGGGGATTCGGTGTTTCGATCGGAGTATCAAATTTTTGTCTATGTGGCTTTCCGGATAAATTTTAGAATATGTTAAAAAGTTCGACCGGATTTAAATACCCAATTTTTCCCCTGTCGGGAAATTTCCAAGTGTTGGATTTTTCCGTAGTTTAACGACGTTCTAAGTAGTGCAAGTAACGCGATGGACCCTCTAGAAGACAACAAACCTTAACTCGATTATATAACCGTCTTGAACTGCCCTTTGAACCTTCGGGTTTGGGGCAGTACGGCGTGCCACATGTGAGGCGTTGGCTTGACCCTTCTACGGCTGGACCGTTGGTACTGAGGCACGAACTGAATGTTGTTAGACTAATATTTCATGTGTTGATCTGTATCGGGAAAACTTGGGTGTTTGATTGTTCGATCGGAAAGTTTGACATTTTCTATTTATCTGGAATGGGATACAATAATTGGAATTCACAAGTAGTTATGAGATAACTGAATGAATGTTATAAACATAGCAGTTTAGTCTCACTTGATCGGTTGCCACGGAATTTTGATGTGATCAAAAGTCCGTCGCAATCACGTAGCGTACGCGGATACTCGCAGGGTAAACTTAATAGACAGCTTCACTCCATAGCCTCGACCAAGTGACTATAGGAGAACCCCGTCGCCGAAAGCATCCGTTCGGGTGCTCGCGGTAGCGGTGTTCCGCCTTGGTGCACTTCGTCGACGGTATCGGGGGTGCGGCCGTCTACTGAAGTTTGCGACGAGCATTCGATCAGGATGTCGGGAATCCTGTTGAATTGCCCGACTTGGTATTGAAAAGTGTTTTCGATTTTGAGACTAAAATGCGGGGTTTATAATTGTTAGGCATGCGATGTCTAAGTAATTCATTTGGTCAGGCATGCGATGTCTGAGGAGGTTGCGGATTCCAACTGTTGTAGTTTTACACTTTCTTTTCTGTGACCGTAAGTGTAATATGTGATATCGTCGGTTTCGTTGCTATATGTCAACGACAATTGGGATGCGCATATTTACTTACGTTGATGACATGTGATGTTATGTGTTGCTGGATATGTTATATTGGATCGTCGTGTTTGAATAGCCGGGGGTTTTTATGTGAGATGAGTGTTTTTCATTTTCATTCATGTAAAAACTTGTATGTAATATTCTTTTATTGGGGCACTTCCAGGTTGCGGAAGTTGTCACCGTTTGTATATTATTTACTTTTCCGCACTAGGATAGACCCAAGGAGGAGGGCACAAGTAACCGGGTTCTGGAGTCCAGTGGGAGACTAACTCGAGGAGTCGAGTCCGGGTCTCCTAACTCCAGAATTGGTAGGGTTGCTTGCTGCTCTCGTAGGGGTCTAGGGGTGTGGGTTTGGCTATTCATCGCGACCGTGGAATCCGTGTTTTATACTGGCTCGTATTGAAAACACGGACGTCCTAGTATATCCAATATTTCATATGTTTCTTCTGCTGCGATATCTGTGATGTGATCATGTGATGTTCTGTGATAGATACAGTATTTAGTATATATGATATATTATATAGACGTTACTTATGTTTTACACCCGCGCTAGCCCTGCCCCGCTCTGCCGTTAGTTACCTAACCTAACGGTGCACGAGGGGACATCGAGGCGAATGCGGATGGCATAAGTGTACGTCGTATTTATCTGTGATGTTTAGGTAATTTAAATGATGGGACTTCATTAATATGATTAATGAAATAAAAGAAACCTAAAGATGTTGTAGAATCGAATTTCAAAATAAAAAGGGTAGCTACAGTTCTTGCTTTGCACAGCGGTATATGTGATATATCCTGCACCTTATTCGATGAGGAAAGGACTAAGATCCCTTCACCGGGAGTGACTCCTTTAGCAATAACTGGCAGATGCTACACACTCGGTTTGTCTTTTGATTTCTTTTAAGTGTTTTTGCTTTGCACAGTGATATATATGATATATCCCGCACCTCATTCGACGAGGAAAGGACCGACGATCCCTTCACCAGGAGTGACTCCTTTAGCAAAACTAGAAAAGCCTCAAAAGCACTCCATTTTAAAATCATTTGATTCTACAACGATATCAAGTTCATTACGCAATAGGTTTTCAGAAAAACCTGTCGTAGCCCTCCGTCATTTCAGATAAATCCTGTTTAGTATTCGTGCTGCGTTTGTTGACCTTGTCAAGGCGCAGTGTGCGGTAGCTAACCAGTATTTATCTGCTTATGCATATGATGCAGATTGGGTTAGGGTATTCGTGCGGCCTTGTTGACCTTGTCAAGGGTCGTACGGGTGGGTTTGATTCAATCAAGAAATGACGGGTTGAACTTGACTTGCGGTCTATGGTTTGTTGACCTTGTCAAGGTCATAGATCGTTCGGGGCAAAATATTATCGGGAATTTCAAGTGTTGAAATTTGCAATGAGATTGCATACCTTCTATGAGATAGTTGGATCCCGATACCCGCTGTGAGTAATTGTTACTCCTGGGAGAGTTTTATACATTACAATTAGCCGATCAAGTAGGTGTCTAGAAAGGTGTCAACGGGGTTACGCCTCTGGGAAAACGAGGTTTACATTAATTAGGTTCGTGCGAAAGCACGGGGGACCTCCCTCAAAGTACCGACACTGGCCTGGCTGAAAGATTGGCGAACTTGTAGTGTGTAATTAATCCCGGCTAGTCTTTCCTTTTAGGGTTTGAAGGAAGATTTGATAAAAAGCAGTGGGAGCCATCCTGATTAGATAAAATTATAACCAATCTATTCTTGCAAGAGCGCACGCTGAGTGTTTTCTTCTCTCTCTCTCCTGGTAGCGACCATATCACGCCTTAATCAAGATAATAATACGGATTATTGACCGAACCCGCTTGTTATACTGAGCTGGGGAACGTTGGTCCCGCTCCAACTTATAATTGTTCTAAGACCGAGCAGGAAATTGGGGATTACCAGAATTCCCATGCCGCCCAAACGAAGAGAGTGCATGCTGATGCATCATCTTCGGGTGTGTTCCTTATGCAGAACTGTTTCTTAGTATCCTTTACGTCCTGGGTATGTGATACCAGATCAGGATCCCTGATATGTAATATGTTACATAGGGCTACAGAAAGGTAGAGGACTGAGAACGGGTGATAAGTTTCATGAGGCAGAAAACGGGGCAAGAGTTGCAGCCAAGTCTGTTGGTCACTGTCACCCTGTATTACAAATACATTGATTCTGAACGAATGTTTTAGATACCGAACCTGATATACAAAAACATATCAGTCTCTTTATTAGTAAAGAAATGATAAAATTTTGTATTGTTGGATAATGTTTTGAACATTTCCTATATCAAAAGTTGATCGGTTCAGGCACGTTATCTAAAAGCATTGATGTTCTAAATCAAACTACAGTTCTTAGTATACGGAACACACACAAGAGGAAGAGTTCAGAAATGAACGGATTCTTCTTGAGGTATTGTAGACTAGGTCAGATCAATGCGACCCGACTGGCTGAAGTTACATTTAGATGTATATTTAAATCAGTTTGAATTTACATCTTGTGAAACTCGCTAGTCATGTCACAAAGATAAGATGACCATAGCTCCGTTTATTGGAAACGGAGAAAGAGTTAGTGAACTCTTGGGATGATACATGTTGATGTATAAAGGTCCCCTGTCTACACATGCCAAGACCGGTTCTTTGTACTTCATTACATTCTCTGATAATCTCTCAAGATTCAGACATATGTTCCTGTTGAAACACAAGTCCGAACCTTTTGAGATATTCACAGAATATGATTTAGAAGTAGAGAACCAAAACACGGGTATAAGTATTATGTCCTTTGATGTGATCGAGGAGGAGAATACTTGAGCACGAAAGTCCTGGATTATTCCAAAGGAGAATGAGATTCTCTCTCAGCATTACTCCTCCGTATACACCATAGCACGATGGTATATCGGGGAGGAGCTATCTCGCCCTATATGATAAGGTGTGCTCTATGATGAGTACTACTGAGTTACCTATATCCTTTTTGGGAGTTATGCACTTGAGAAGCTGCATACCTATTGAATAGGGTTCCAATCAAATAAGTTGCCTACCATTTCATATGTGATATGGAAAGGGAAGAGCCCATGTCTTAAGCTAGTTAAGATTTGGGGTTGTCCGGCCTATGTCTAAAAGGCAAAATCCGGACAAGCTCGAGGCAAGGTCAGTTATGTAGAACTGGAAATGTTCCAGCCATACAAACTGCAACTGATGATTTGATAGAACCAAAGGATTCAGTAAAAACCAACGAACCTCAATCTCTCCGCCGATCTAGTAGGGTTCCTCACCCACCTGAGAGATACTTCGGTTTCTCGATGACAGTGGGAGCGAGGATTGCATCATAAGATGATGACCCAACTAGTTTCGAGCTGGCCATCAGGAGTAAGACTCTGTAAGAATGGCTGGATGCTTAGTGATCTGAGATGGAATCCATGTACACCAGCAAAGTATGGACTTTGGCTGCTATATCTGAAGGGTTAAATCCCAATCAGGAGCAAGTATATCTTGAGAAGATTACTTGGTATAGATGGAAAGGTTGAGACTTTCAAAGCTAGACTTGTTAAAGGATTTCGTCATCGACCAGGCGTGGATAATGATGAAACCTTTTCCAGTGCCTATGCTTAAGTCCATCCAGATCCTACTTGCCACGGCTACATACCATGACTACGATATCTGGTGGTTGGGTGTCATGACAGCTTTTCTAAATGATGTTTTAGAATAGAGCGTCTATAAGTACACAGCCAGAGTGCCTCGTAGACAGTGGGAGCAGCGGAAACGTGTGCAAGATGTTTTATGTGATAAAGCAGGCATCGCGGAGTTGGAACATCTGTTTTGATGAATTAGTCAAAGAGTTTGACATCATCAAAATGGTAGATGAACCTTGTATAAACAAAAAGGTAGTAGGGAGTATGGTGACGATCCTCGTAGAGTACGCGGATGACATACTCTTGATGGGGAAGAAGTTTCCTATGCTACGCTCGGTCAATCTCCGCTTATCACCATAATTCTCCATATAGGATCAAAATGATACCTCCTAAATCCTGGATTTTGGATCTATGAGATAGATCTAAATGGATGTTAGGATACTCACTAGTTGTAGTGAGAAGGTATCAATCGACCCTGTGGAGAATCACTGGAATGGTTCCAGGGTGATAAAGACGACTGAGTGTCAGTCACAGGCATTGTCTTTACCCTCAGTAAAGGGACGGTATGTTAGAAGAGTTCCAAGAAAAATACCGTGACATACTAGACGATAAAGGCAGGACACATCGCTACTTAAGATGCTACCAAAGAGGCTGTTTGGGTGTATATTGGTTCATGAGATGAACTATGTTCCTCCCATTGTGTGACAATGGAGTTGTGGCTTATGCCAAGGAACGTCCGTCCCATCAGTGATCCAGACATATTCTAAGGCAGTGTCACCTGATCATGGAGATGGTTGATCTCCAGGGAGATCGAGGTTAGGAGAGTAGACTCAGAGGACAACACAGCGGATCCACTCACAAAGGCCTGTTCCCAGAGAGAGACTTTTATGGGATGGTTGAGTATGAGATACTACAACCACTGCTATCAGATGGCCCTAGTGCAAGTGGGAGATTGTTAGTTATATGTATGCCCTAGAGGCCATTACTATACATAGGATGTATATTGTAGTGGATGCTGGGACATATATAGGGAGGACTTTCTTGCTCGACATGATAGTATGCTATCTGGTTGCTCTTTACCTTAACGTGTACACTGATTGTCTCCCTGTTACATGTTGGTAAAGCCCTTAGGATCTGTACTTGACTAACTGGACTATGATGCGGATCATACTAGTGGGGACATGGTAGTCCATAAGTACATCCTTCAAAGTCCCTAGTCGTGGGTGTATCGAGACGGGGCATCGATATACCAGAGTAGACTAGCGTATACCTTCTCGACCCATACAGATGGGCGATGGATGATCCCATATCCATTGGTGTTTGACATCAGAGATGATATACGGGTGCTCAGTAGAGACTGGGTACACTGGACGGACTCGTCGAGAACTCCCAGATGGTATTATACCTCACGTCAGATGGCAGTTCTCTGGTGACACTGGTACAGAGTAGTCTGTTGACCCGAGATCGTCATAGAGGCTTGTGTGGTTCCCACTGTGCTTTGATTTCCATCTTACCACGTCCAAGAGGGCATGCAAAACGGTGGTTTTTGGGTACAGTCCCGAGTCACATGGAGGCAATGAGCGATAGGAGGGGATTCGTCTCTCCCGGTATAGGGTGTTGATGTTGCGCTGTGTTCGATTGGCTATAACAGGAAATCCCTGGCCAGGGTTGCTGAGATTTACTGGTAAGTGTTACCAGTAGTTTCTCGAATTGTTATAGACCTCATATCGACACGACTTATCGAGCTATTGGGGTCTGACGTTTACCACCCCGAGGCGAGATATGCGACATATCAGACGATCAGACCGGACTGTACGGTAGTGTTACTGGTTGGATTCACAGGAGTGTGAGCGGGCTTGCTCGTCGATCTTCTGATCGCTCAATACCCGGATGGCCGTTACGTTTAGCAGACCGCTTGCGGCTTGTGGGTGCTTGATATGATCATCATCTGCTGCCGGCATATTGACGAGTCTTTAGAGTCCTACACAGAGGTTTCCTGGTTCAAGCGAAACGAAATAGGAGCGCATATGAGATATGTGCGGGACCGAGAATAATACGTGTATGTGATACCGTATTCCATTCTCGCGATGAATGTATCGATTAGGTTATATGCGATATACCCTAGTCATCGAATCAAGGATTGATTCGATAAACCGATACATTGGATACTAGTCGGTTATATGTGATATGACCGGATCGTTAAATGAAGTGTTGATTTAATGATTTAATGTATAATTATATATTTGATATATTACTTTGCATTAACTAGTATCGGTTCACTTTAAATGGATATTCTCACTCGGGTGTGCGCATTGCATATGCGATATGATTTTGTGCACATGATTGTATCATGTTTGATGATACATGCTTTTTGGTTAAGTGTAAAGTATTAAACTATGGTTAAGTGGATGATTAGGGTTTTTACTTATTCACTTATCTTATTTATTTATTCATTATGAATAAATTGAAAGATAAATGAATGGTGGCTTCATTTGTTTTTAGTTGAAGCTTCATGAAGCTTTGACTTGATGACTTTTTTGTTCTCATCCTTAACCCTAACCATTCAACCCAACCTTAGTCAATTCTCTACACTTAACTAAGGTTAAGATTATGATAAGTATTCTTTTATTTTATATTTAATATTATCTTATCATAACAATAGGCTTCTTCTTCTTCATCTTCTTCAAGGAAGAAAGCAAGCTCCATCAATGGTGATTGATGAATATGAGTGAGAAATCCAAATCTAAAGTCTACCCACTTCCTATTTCATCATCCTCTACCTCTTGCCAAGTAGTAGAGTATGTTTCCTTCACAAGTTTTCATGACTTGGTGAAGGTGGAGCTTGATCTAGCGATGCCTCGACGTAGATCATCTTCGGCACGTCGTCGATGACCTAGCCCGTCCATTCTCCGATGAAGCCGACGCTAGAGCCCGGGACTTGTTATGAACAGCGAGGAGACTTCATTGCGGAGCTATGGAGGTGGAGAACCGGATCTACAAAGGTTGTATTTCCGTATTCTCTTAGTTAAGTGTTAACTTATTATCTTTTCGCCTAGATTTCTAGCAAACGATCCGTAGTCGGGTTTCTCGGCACCTAGAATTTTTGAAATTGGCATGGTTGATGCCTTGTGAGACCTCATCAGAGTGCCTAGGAACCCTACAAAACCCGTAGGATGCAAATGGATCTTCAAAAAGAAGATTGGTGTAGATAGACAGGTTGAAACCTATAAGGCTAGACTTGTTGCAAAGGGTTTCCGTCAAAGACCTGGCTTGGACTATGACGAAAACTTTTCTCCAGTGGCTATGCTGAAATCCATTCGTGTCCTTCTTGCTATTATTGCCTTCCATGATTATGAGATCTGGCAGATGGACGTAAAGACGGCCTTTCTAAATGGTAATTTGGAAGAAAGCGTCTATATAGATCAGCCAGAAGGATTCATTCAGAGTGGGAGCAGCGGTAAAGTATGCAAGCTGCTTAAGTCCATTTATGGACTAAAGCAGGCATCACGGAGTTGGAACATCTGTTTTGATGATGCTGTCAAAGAATTTGACTTTATCAAAAATCCAAATGAACCATGCATATACAGTAAGATTGTAGGGAGAGCTGTAGTATTCCTCGTCTTGTACCTGGATGATATTCTCCTAATAGGAAATGATATTCCAATGTTACAGTCAGTCAAAAGATTCTTGTCACATAAATTCTCCATGAAAGACCTGGGAGATGCCACCTACATTCTGGGGATCCGGATCTATCGTGATAGATCAAAAAGGATGTTGGGACTTTCACAGTCCAGGTACATAGACACCATAGTGAAGAGATTCAGTATGGATGATTCTAAGCGCGGTAACCTACCGGCCTGTCATGGAATCACCCTCTCCAAAGAGATGTCTCCCAAGACTGATTTGGAAAGGGATCGCATGTCGATTATACCCTACACTTCTGCGGTAGGCTCTATAATGTATGCAATGTTATGTACCAGACCAGATGTAGCATACGCATTGAGCGTAGTAAGCCGGTATCAAGCAAACCCAGGGGAGAAGCACTGGATAGCAGTAAAGAACATTCTCAAGTACCTAAGGAGGACTAAGGAGATGTTCTTGGTGTATGGCGGAAAAGACTTCCAGATGGAGGCCTTTGCCGACTCAGTCTTCCAGAGTGACAAAGATGACTCCAAGTCCATGTCGGGTTATGTCTTTACCCTCAATGGAGGGGCGGTCTGTTGGAAGAGTTCCAAGCAGGAGACCGTTGCTGACTCAACAATGGAAGCAGAGTACATAGCTGCTTGCGATGCCGCAAAAGAAGCTGTCTGGATGAAGAAGTTCCTCACAGAACTTCAGGTGGTTCCTTCCAGTGTTGGTCCAATACCTTTGTATTGTGACAACAACGGCGCTATAGCTTTAGCGAAGGAACCCAGGTCCCATCAGAAGTCCAGACACATCTTAAGGCGGTATCACCTGATCAGGGAGATCGTAGATCGCCGGGAGATCGAGGTGAAGAGAGTAGAGACGGAGAATAACAATGCTGATCCATTCACAAAGGCCTTTCCTCAGACGCAGTTCGAGAGGCTATTCGAGATGATAGGTTTACGATATGCCAGCTCATGGCCCTAGTGCAAGTGGGAGATTGTTAGTGTAAATGCCCTAGGGGCCATTATTGTATCATACTAGATTGTATATTACTTAATGGAAGCTTGGAATATTCACAGTTATATATACAGTCTTGCTAAAAATGGTAGTATGCTACTTGGTTTGTGTCTACTTTAATATGTGCATATGTTTCTTGTAACGTATCACTTATACATATTAGTAGAGCCCATAGGATCTTTTCTTGATTACCAGCGTCGTGATGGCAGTCACACTAGTGGGGGATGGGTAGTCTGTAAGCAACATCCTATACAGGTCCCTGGTCATTGGATTATCGAGATAGGGCATCGATATTCCGGAGTAGACTAAGTGTGTACGCTTCTCATCCCAGTTGGGGAGATAGTCTGTCCTATAGCCATCAGTATGTCGTACTGGAGATAGTATACAGGTGCTCGTTAGGTTACGGGTACACCGGACAGGACTCGCAGGGGAATTGATTGGTTGGTATTATACCCGTCGTCAGTTAACAGTTCCCAGATGACATGAGTACAGCATAGTCCGCAGACTTGACACTGCTACTTCGCCTCGAGTGTGTCCCACTGTTCTTAGATTGCTACCCTACCACGGCTCAAAGGAGTCGTGCAAACAGGTAGCAGTTGGGTGCAGTCCCGAGCACTTGGAGGCAGTAGTGGTTAGATATGATTCGTCTCTCCCGGTATTGGGAGATGATATCGCGCTGTGTCAGAAAGCCATTACGCAAAGTCCCTGGCCAGGGCAAGCGAGATATACTGGTAGGTTCCAGTAGCTTCTCAAGGTGTAATGGGCTTCGCTCCGACACGACTTATACAGCTATTAGGGGACTGACGCTTGCCGCCGCCCCGGCTTGATATGCGATAGTCTTAGACGAACAGACCGGACTGTATGGAGATTGTCACATCAGGCTCAGTAGGAGTTCGGATGAGTTTCCTCATCGGCTTTCTTATCGACATCTACCTGGGGACCGTTACGTACAGCTAGTGCCGCTTGCGGTCTGTGGTTAAACCCACTGCCAGCGTAGTGTCGAGTCTTTAGAGTCCCATACAGAGAGTTTCCCTGCTCCTGGCAAAACGATATAGAGGTCGTACGGTTTTACGACAAGGGTTCGGACGCGTACGTGTGTTTACGCACGTACGACTTTTCGGACAGTTTTTACTAGCCGGCTTTGGTTTAAGCCAGATTCTAGTATCGGGTTATTGGATTTATACAGTCTAAAGTTTTTCCGTGTTTTCACGGATTGTAGGGGCGTTCTCGTAATTTGTCGGGAAGCTTCTAGAAGGAAGCTGACATGGAGGGTAATGTGGCATTAGCATTTAATGAATTTGTGACTCACTTAGATGAATCATTCAAGTGAGTTAATGAAGCATTTATTGCTTAATGACTCACTTGAAGATTCATTGTATCTATTTAATGAAGAATGGTGATAATGCATTTGATTTATTCATTTGATAAATCTTTATGCTTCATTATATATTAGAAGTGAGAAGGATTTTCATTCATTCTAATGCTTATCTTCTCTCTCCTCAAGCTCTCTCTCTTGAAACCCTAATCCTCTCCTCTCATGTGTTGAGATCAAGAATTAGCTAGACTAATACATCCATAAGCTCACTCTATATCCCCTAGGTAGCTTAGATTAGCACTTTAAGCAACCTAGTTATCTCAAGTTAGAGATTAAGCTTGACGTAGGAGCTTTCGGGTGGATCGTCTTTGATTCGAGGAGGCCGTTGAGGTGCCGATGTTCCAAGGAGCCTACGAGGAGTGGAGGACAGCGATGAAGACCCGAAGGACATGTAACATGAGGTATAACTTCGAATCCGAGTAGTTAAACCTCTAGTAGTTAGTTAGCAATGGTTTAGATAACGATTCATGCGCTCAAGTCCGTGTTACGAAGCTTTGATAATCGTTTTTCATATATTCCGCCTCCCCGCAAGTTCGTGGGGTGCGTGACATGGAGTTACAGGTATCCCCCCATCATGGTCTAGTGCACATGCATTGTGTAGAACCAAAAATTGTGTATGCAATATTGTTTACACAAGATCTCAATAGATATCGATCGGTTTTCTGTTCTGTTTTCAGTGTCTGTTAGATATGTATGCCCTAAAGGCCATTATTGTATAGTACTAGTTTGTATAATACATTTTGGAGGCTTGGGATATATATATATACGGTTTTACGACAGTCTTGCTCGATATAGTAGTATGCTACTTGGTTTGTTTCTATCTTAATATGTGTATATGTTTCTTTTAACATATCGCTGAAACATATTGATGGAGCCCTTAGGATCTTTGCTTGACTACCGGCGTTGTGATGGCGATCACACTAGTGGGGGCTGGGTAGTCTATAAGCACATCCTTATTCTTGGTCCCCAGTCGTAGGATTATCGAGACAGGGCATCGATACTCCATAGTAGACTGGTGCATACGCTTCTCTTCCCAATATGGGAGATGGTCTGTCCCACAGCCATCAGTACGTCGTACTGGAGATAGTATGCGGGTGCTCGTTAGGTTATGAGTACACTGGATAGGACTCGTCGGGAACTGTTGGTTGGTATTATACCTATCGTCAGTTAACAGTTCCCAGGAGACATCAGTACAGCTTAGTCCGCTGACTTGACACTGTCACTTCGCCTCGAGTGTGTTCCCACTGTTCTTTGATTACTACCCTACCACGGCTCTACCGAGTCGTGCAAACAGGTAGTAGTTGGGTGCAGTCCCGAAGCATTTGGAGGAAGTGACGGTTAGACAGGATTCGTCTCTCCCGGTATTGGGGGTTGATATCGCGCTCTGTCTAGGAGAGCCATTACACATAGTCGTCCCTGGCCAGGGCAAGCGAGATATACTGGTAGGTTTCCAGTGTTATCTCAGGGTGTTCTGGGCTACACTCCGACACGACTTGTACCGCTATTAGGGGACTGACGTTTACCACCCCCTAGGCCCGCCATGCGATATTCTCAGACGAACAGACCGGACTGTACGAAGATTGTCACATACAGGCTCAGTAGGAGTTCGGATGGGTTCACCTCATCAGTCTTCTTATCGGCATCTACCTGGGGACCGTTACGTACAGTTAGTGCCGCTTGCGGTCTGTGGTTAACCCCACTGCCAGCATAGTGTCGAGTCTTTAGAGTCCCACACAGAGGGTTATTCGCCTTTGGTCAAAACAGAGTAGAGGTCGCATGGTTTTGCGACGGGGTTCGTTCACATCCGCGCACTTATGCACGTTTGGAGTCCGAACAGTTATTACTAGCGGGCTTTGGTTTAAGCCAGATCCTAGTATATGTTTTGGGATTGGTTTTATCTCATTGTATTCGTGTTCCTCGGAACACGGATGTGGGTGTGTATGCACAGTTGACTGAGACGGAGGCAGAGGATTCTCATTAGGGTTATGGTACGGTTGTGTATGCACAGTTGACTGTTGTCTTTTTCCAAACCCTAATGAGAATAGAAAATATGATTAATAATATTAGTTAAAAATTATTGTGCCATGGTTGAGTTGAATTCTTGACTTTTGTTGACTTGTTGACTTTAGTTGACCGGTTGACCAAAGTAGACTTATTGACCATCATCATTTGTTTTCAAAGATGCTTCTTATTTTTTGCACAAAGCATTTAATGAATGAAATGATAATGGTCATTCATCAACTCACCATCACAAATTGTTAATTATTATTATTGTTATCATTTTCTAAAATAAGAGAGCATGGTTGTAAAAAATGGGATCATTCTTACTTGCATCTTCTCTCTCATCCATAGCTCTCATCCTTTTCCTCCCTCTTAACGCAAAATCCCTCTCATGAGTTGAGAACCATTTTGCCTTCAAGATAAAACACCAAATCTCATCTCTACTCATCCTAAGGTTGAAGGTCTAGCAAGCCTAATACTTTAGTTACCTCAAGTTCGAGGAAGGAGCTCAAGGTAGAGGCCCTCGGGTGGATCTTTCTTCGGCAAGAGAAGGCGACGAGGAGAACCATCCAACCAACTCTAAGGAGAAGAAGAGAAGGAGTTCAAAACGAGTTATAACCCCCTAACCGAGTAGGTAAAGCTCATAGTTGTTGCTAGTGTGTTGTTTAGCAAAGATCCTTTTCTTGTGTCCATGTTACCTAAACCCACAAATTTTTTTTTCACCGTTTCCGCAACCCCGAAAGGATCCGGACAGGTAACGTGGACCTAACAGTGGTATCAGAGCCTATCTAAACACACACTAGCATATTAGCAAAGTATTTAGAATTTCGATCAGACAAAAAACCGCAAAACACGCCGAAAAAGCTAACTTTCTGCCGATTTTTAGATCTGTTCAAAAAATAATAAATCACATACTAAAAATCGGCTCAGGGTTTTTACAGAACAAGCAAGAAATTTGATCCAGTGATTCGGTTAACTCGCCGCGGAACCGCGGCCGAGTTGACTCGGCCGTGGGTCAAACTTCTTGCAGTGTTCATATAATGGTGTTTTGGGATTTTAGGATGGTTTGTTTCTGCCCAGAATTTCCAGAGAACAAAATTTGTTTTTGGGGTGGTTACAAATCCGTATTTTGATCGATTTTCTGTAGACTTTGGCTAATGGGTTATATCTGTGATGTGATATATGTATTGAACGTCTGCTAATCGCTATACGTTGATTAGTGGGGGTTATACATATCTGTTATCTGTAATGTTGATGGTTTGTGTATATGAATTCGTTGGATTGTCGCAGATGAATAGCCGGGGGTTGTGAGATGAGAGTTTTATTTATCTTTCAATTCATGTAATATGTAAATTGATGTAATATTATTTGTATGGCCGTACATCCGGGATGAGGTTGTAGCCGCCATTGTATAATTTCTTTTTACTGTTTTTTCTCCTAGGATAGACCCAAGGTGGGGTGCACAAACTACCGGGTATCTCGAAGTGCCGAGTGGCCTACTCACGTTGCTGAGGGAGGTTGCTTCGCTTCGGGTACTTGGCGGGTAGTTTGCCGCACCCGTAGGGGTCTAGGGTGGGGTTTGGCTATTCATCGCGACCGTTTAATCCGTCTTTCGTTGCAGGCTCGAACGAAACACGGATTCCTAGTATATCCAATGTGTTCATCTGTGATCTGGAATGGCTATCATTGCATCTGACGAATGGATTTATATATCTATATATGATATCTATTTAGGCGTTGCTTATGTTTTGCATCCACGCTAGTCCAGCCCCCGCTCTGTCGTTAGTTAAGTAACCTAACGGGTGATGACGGGGCCCCGTGGCGAATGCGGATGGCATAAGCGTACGTCATATTTTCGTTGTTTTCTGCAATGGTAGGATTAATTGATGGGACGCATTAAATTAATGCAAGAAAACAAACCTAAAATACGTTGTTGGAAATTTTTTCAAAAAGCTGTTATTGCAAGGACGTTCACTTTTGTTTTGCATACAGGTATTCGGTTATGAATGCCCAGCACCTCATTCAACGAGGCAAGGACCGAGATCCCTTCATCGGGAGTGACCCCTTGGACAAAATTTTGCGTCAGGATAATAACTTCACTATAATCGATTATTCTTGCTTTGCATAGAGGTATTCGGTTATGAATGCCCAGCACCTCATTCGACGAGGAAAGAGCCGAGATCCCTTCACAGGGAGTGACCTCTTTAGCAAAAGTTTTCGCCACTATATTTTCAAAAAGTCTATCATGTTCCTTCAACTACATCAAGTTCATTACGTTAATGGGTTTTTCGCCAAAAACCCAGCCGTAGCCCTCCGTCGTTTCAGATAATTAATACTTAGTATTCGTGCTGCGTTTGTTGATTATTTGTCAAGACACAGTGAACGGTAGCTAAATAATAATTCTCTGTTGCACTGATAGATGCGATTGGTTAGGACGGTCGCATGATTTTGTTGATTATTCGTCAAGAATCATGCGGGCGGGTCTAATGCAATCCTGGATAACGACGCGTTGAACTTGACTAGGACCTTTTGATTTGTTGATTATTCATCAAGGTCACTTGGGTCCTAGGGGCAAAAATCCATATCGGGAGTTTCTAAAGAAACTGAAACTTGCAGATTCAGCATACCTTCTGGAGTGTGGTGAGTAGAGTGGATTCCATCTAGGTCATCAAACAACGATAGTTGGATCCTGATCCCTCCGATGAGTTGGATTACTCTCGGGAGATTATTTCACTTAACAATCAATGCTATAAACCAAGTAGGTGTCTAGAACGGTGTTAGCGGGGCTACGCCTCCAGGGAAAAGAGGTTACTTAATTAAGGAACTTCGTGAAAGCGTTGGAAAACCTCCCTCGAAGTACCAACACTAGCCTGGCTGAAAGGTTAAGCAAGTATTGTGACGTGCAATTAATCCCGACTAGTTCTTCTTTTAAAAGGTTTTAAGAAGAATTTGAAGAAACAGTGGGAGCCATCCTGGTTAGATAAACTAATAAACCAATCTAATCTTGCAAGAGCGCACGCTGAGTGTTTCTTTTCTCTCTCTCCAGGTAGCAACCATTTCACGCCCTAATCAAGATAATAAAATGTATCACTTGACCGATCCGAATTCTTATTCGGGGCTGGGGAACGTTGGTTCGGCTCTAACTTGTGACAACAGTCATAAGTTTGAGCAAGAGAAAGAGGATTGTATGGATTCCAAGGATACCCAGTTGAAGAAGAAGCATGGTTTTGCAACTACTTCTGGTGTTCTTGTAATTGAGAACTGCTTTACGGTCAGCCCTACCTCCTGGGTACTTGATACCGGATCAGGATCTCATATCTGTAATTTATTGCAGGGACTGAGAAAAAGTAGGAAAGTTGCACCTGGTGATATGTCACTCAGAGTAGAGAACGGTGCACAAGTTAATGCTGCAGCCGTCGGTGAATATCACCTAGTGTTGCCAAATGGCAAGACTATGATTTTGAACGATCGCTACTATGTACCTTCCATGGTTTGCAACATCATATCGGTTTCTTTACTCGATAAAGATGGATATAAGTTTGTTCTTGATAGAAATATCATGAACATTTACCTTCATAATGTACTGGTTGCAGAAGGTACACTGTGTAATGGTATCTACGTTGTAAATCAGAATACAGTTCTCAATGTACAAAATACACGCAAGAGGAAGAATTCAGATACGAATGAATCCTACTTGTGGCATTGTAGACATGGTCATATCGGAGAGAAAAGACTAAGTAAGTTGCATAAAGATGGACTCTTGAATACGTTCGAGTTTTCATCTTATGAAACTTGTCAGTCTTGTCTCAAAGGGAAGATGACCAAATCTCCGTTCACCGGACATGGAGAAAGAGCAACAGAGCTCTTGGGACTCATACACAGTGATGTATGTGGTCCGATGTCTATACATGCAAGGGGTGGGTTCTCGTACTTCATCACATTCACTGACGATCTCTCTAGATTCGAATATGTGTATCTTATGAAACACAAATCTGAAGCTTTTGAGAAATTCAAGGAATTCAGAAACGAAGTAGAGAACCAGACTGGTAAAAGTATCAAGATCCTCCGGTCTGATAGAGGAGGGGAGTACTTAAGCACGGAATTCCTATATTACTTAAAAGAGAATGGTATTCTCTCTCGGCTTACTCCCCCTTATACACCACAGAACAATGGTGTATCAGAGCGGAGGAATCGTACCCTATTTGATATGGTTCGCTCCATGATGAGTAGTGCCGAGTTACCTCTTTCATTCTGGGGACATGCGCTTCAGATAGCGGCATACCTTTTGAATCAAGTTCCGTCCAAATCTGTGCCTAAAACTCCTTATGAAATATGGAGCAGTAAGAAAGCATGTCTTAAATTTATTAAGATATGGGGTTGTCCGGCCTATGTGAAAACACAGAAACCGTACAAGCTAGAGGCACGGTCAGTTCTGTGTAAATTTGTTGGATATCCTAAAGACTCACTAGGATATCTATTCTACCACACTGAGGAACAGAAGGTGTTTGTATCTCGCCATGCTACCTTTTTAGAAAGGGAGTTTCTTGCAAAAGAAACTAGTGGGAGTACGGTAGAACTGGGAGAAATCCATGAACCACAAAATATAACTGAAAATTTGGAGGAACCACTGGATTCAATAACCCCAGACGAACCTCAGCCACTCCGCAGATCTGGTAGGATTTCTCATCCGCCCGAGAGATACTACGGTTTTCTTTTAGACGGGGATCGAGAGGATTGCATCTTGGAAGAAGATGACCCTACCAGTTTCAGGCAGGCCATTATCAGTAGGGACTCTGATAAGTGGCTAGAAGCAATGCAATCCGAAATGGAGTCTATGTACACCAATAAAGTGTGGACCTTGGATATTGCTCCACCTGGGGTAAAACCCGTTGGATGCAAATGGATCTACAAAAGGAAACTTGGTGTAGATGGGTAGGTGGAAACCTATAAGGCTAGACTCGTTGCAAAAGGTTTTCGTCAAAGACCTGGTGTGGACTATGACGAAACTTTTTCTCCAGTGGCTATGCTCAAATCCATTCGGATCCTACTTGCCATTGCTGCCTTCCATGACTATGAAATCTGGCAGATGGACGTTAAAACGGCTTTTCTAAACGGCTATTTGGAAGAGTGCGTTTACATGGATCAGCCAGAAGGTTTCGTAGACAGTGGGGGCAGCGGGAAGGTGTGCAAGTTGCTTAAATCCATTTATGGATTAAAGCAGGCATCGCGGAGCTGGAACATCTGTTTCGATGAGACAATCAAGGAATTTGATTTCATCAAGAATGAAGATGAACCTTGTGTATATAAGAAGATTGTAGGACGAACTGTCGTGTTCCTAGTCTTGTACGTGGACGACATTCTTTTGATAGGAAATGACATTCCTATGCTACAATCGGTCAAGCTATTTTTGTCACAACGGTTCTCCATGAAGGACCTGGGTGATGCCTCGTACATTCTGGGGATCAAGATCTACAGAGATAGATCCAAGAGACTACTGGGACTTTCGCAGTCCAGGTACATAGAGACCGTACTAAAGAGATTTAGTATGGAGGATTCCAAGCACGGTAACATTCCCGCATTGCACGGAATAACCCTCTCTAAGAAGATGTCTCCTAAGACTGACGAGGAGAGGGTTCGCATGAGCACTATACCCTACGCTTCGGCGGTAGGATCTATAATGTATGCGATGCTATGTACAAGACCAGATGTAGCTTATGCGTTGAGCGTGGTGAGCCGGTATCAGTCAGACCCAGGTGAGGACCACTGGACGGCAGTGAAGAACATTCTCAAGTACCTAAGAAGGACTAAGGAGATGTTCCTGGTTTACGGTAATGGAGACCTCAGGGTCGAGTCCTTTACCGATTCAAGCTTCTAGAGTGACAAAGATGACAGCAAATCTGTCTCGGGTTTTATGTTTACCCTCAACGGATGGGCGGTATGTTGGAGGAGTTCCAAATAGGATACCGTCGCAGACTCGACGATAGAGGCTGAATACATTGCTGCAAGCGATGCCGCGAAAGAGGCGGTCTGGATGAAGAAGTTCATTAGTGAACTTCAGGTGGTTCTGTCCATTGTTGACCCGATACCTTTGTATTGCGATAACAATGGGGCTATAGCTTTAGCGAAGGAACCAAGGTCCCATTAGAAATCCAGACACATCTTAAGGCGGTATCACCTGATCAGGGAGATCATTGATCGCCAGGAGATCGAGGTACGGAGAGTGGACACAAAAGACAACACGGCGGATCTATTCACAAAGGCCCTCCCTCAAACACAGTTCGAGCGACTTTTTGAGCTATTGGGTATGCGGTACGCTAGCAGCTGGCCCTAGTGCAGACGTTGGGTATGCGGTACACTAATTACTGGCCTTTAGTGCAAGTGGGAGATTGTTAAATATGTATGCCCTAAAGGCCATTATTGTATAGTACTAGTTTGTATAATACATTTTGGAGGCTTGGGATATATATATACGGTTTTACGACAGTCTTGCTCGATATAGTAGTATGCTACTTGGTTTGTTTCTATCTTAATATGTGTATATGTTTCTTTTAACATATCGCTGAAACATATTGATGGAGCCCTTAAGATCTTTGCTTGACTACCGGTGTTGTGATGGCGATCACACTAGTGGGGGCTGGGTAGTCTATAAGCACATCCTTATTCTTGGTCCCCAGTCGTAGGATTATCGAGATAGGGCATCGATACTCCAGAGTAGACTGGTGCATACGCTTCTCTTCCCAGTATGGGAGATGGTCTGTCCCACAGCCATCAGTACGTCGTACTGGAGATAGTATGCGGGTGCTCGTTAGGTTACGAGTACACTAGACAGGACTCGTGAGGAACTGTTGGTTGGTATTATACCTATCGTCAGTTAATAGTTCCCAGGTGACATCAGTACAGCTTAGTCCGCTGACTTGACACTGTCACTTCGTCTCGAGTGTGTTCCCACTGTTCTTTGATTACTACCGTACCACGGCTCTACTGAGTCGTGCAAACAGGTAGTAGTTGGGTACAGTCCCGAAGCATTTGGAGGCAGTGACGGTTAGACAGGATTCGCCTCTCCCGGTATTGGGGGTTGATATCGCGCTGTGTCTAGGAGAGCCATTACACATAGTCGTCCCTGGCCAGGGCAAGAGAGATATACTGGTAGGTTTCCAGTGTTATCTCAGGGTGTTCTGGGCTACACTCCGACGCGACTTGTACCGCTATTAGGGGACTGACGTTTACCACCCCCTAGGCCCGCCATGCGATATTCTCAGACGAACAGACCGGACTATACGGAGATTGTCACATACAGGCTCAGTAGGAGTTCGGATGGGTTCACCTCATCAGTCTTTTTATCGGCATCTACCTGGGGACCGTTACGTACAGCTAGTGCTGCTTGCGGTCTGTGGTTAACCCCACTGCCAGCGTAGTGTCGAGTCTTTAGAGTCCCACACAGAGGGTTATTCGCCTTTGGGCAAAACAGAGTAGAGGTCGCAAGGTTTTGCGACGGGGTTCGTTCACATCCGCGCACTTGTGCACGTTTGGTGTCCGGACAGTTATTACTAGCGTGCTTTGGTTTAAGCCAGATCCTAGTATATGTTTTGGGATTGGTTTTATCTCATTGTATTCGTGTTCCTCGGAACACGGATGCGGGTGTGTATGCACAGTTGACTGAGACGGAGGTAAAGGATTCTCATTAGGGTTATGGTACAAGTGTGTATGCACAATTGACTGTTGTCTTTTTCCAAACCCTAATGAGAATAGGAAATATGAATAATAATATTAGTTAACAATTATTATGCCATTGTTGAGTTGAATTCTTGACTTTTGTTGACTTGTTGACTTTAGTTGCCCGGTTGACCAAAGTAGACTTGTTGACCATCATCATTTGTTTTCAAAGATGCTTCTTATTTTTTGCAAAAAGCATTTAATGAATGAAATGATAATGGTCATTCATCAACTCACCATCACAAATTGTTAATTATTATTATTGTTATCATTTTCTAAAATAAGAGAGCATGGTTGTAAAAAATGGGATCATTCTTACTTGCATCTTCTCTCTCATCCATAGCTCTCATCCTCTTCCTCCCTCTTAACGCAAAATCCCTCTCATGAGTTGAGAACCATTTTGCCTTCAAGATAAAACACCAAATCTCATCTCTACTCATCCTAAGGTTGAAGGTCTAGCAAGCCTAATACTTTAGTTACCTCAAGTTCGAGGAAGGAGCTCAAGGTAGAGGCCCTCGGGTGGATCTTTCTTCGGCAAGAGAAGGCGAAGAGGAGAACCATCCAACTAACTCCAAGGAGAAGAAGAGAAGGAGTTCAAGACGAGGTATAACCCCCTAACCGAGTAGGTAAAGCTCATAGTTGTTGCTAGTGTGTTGTTTAGCAAAGATCCTTTTCTTGTGTCCATGTTACCTAAACCCACAAAATTGTTTTTCACCGTTTCCGCAGCCCCGAAAGGACCGGGACAGGTTACGTGGACCTAACAGTGTCAGCTCCCAAACGGTATATCCGTGATTTTGAGTGTGTTTCCAGTCTTGTATCACGAACACCTGTAATCTGTAATTACTGAGCAGACACTGGTTAATAGTACCGATATATACGAAAATAGATAACGAATGAGTGGTATTAAAATGCAGTTTTCTATGATGAACAAATACCTCCAAACTTATCTTTTGCTTGTCCCGAGAAAAACAAAAAATCATATCCTCACTTTCGCAGGGAACGTGATTGCACCGAGCATGTGCAACAAGCCATTAAAGCTCTAGGTGTCTCTCGTAATAGGAGTGTTGTCTCCTGAGGGTTTTCAGCGGATACTGTACACAAAATACCGTCAACCTAGTTTCATAAGTTAATATCGACTTTTACTCTTACGGTTTAGTATTTACATTAGAAATTCTATTATCCTAAGTTAGAAGTTTTCAACCCTTATGTTTCACGCCTCCTATTTATTCAATCTCGGATCCTATACGTTTTGACAGTTTAAGAAAGATCTCGGTTTCTCTTGAGTTGTCCTTCTAAAGCACAGTCTCCAATCCGGAATTTTTATCACCTTTACGGAAAACATAATTCCTATTCTTTATTCCTATCTTTCTTCCAAATATCGATCGTATACCCCTACGTGTATGTAAATTTTCACCTCTACACTCAAGAATTCAATTCAAACTATAGTACCCTTGCCTTAATACCTAATACTACTTCTTTTCGTTTATGATGGACGGATTTGCTCACACACCTTTCATGAGACTATTAATGCTTCTTGAGGCACTAACAACTGATTACTGAAAGTGTGAGCTTAAAGCGTAAATAGCAATTTCCAGGTCTTGATTTTATTTCTTTTTATTTCTTTTTTTTTCAAGACCGGATATATTTTTCAATGATGCTTTTTTGGTTGTTAGCTTTAAATACCATTTTTTCTTTCATAGAAGGCTTTCAGGAAAGAGTACATCTAGGTATCCTCTACTATCTCAAGTTTAAAGGTGCGTGTAAGTGCGATTTGTAGGGTATATACTTTCTGAATTTGGACTCAAGAATAGGAACTATTTTTTCTGACTTATCTTTCAATAAAGTTTTCAATACTTTTCCTTCATCTCGACTTAACTCAAGAACTAAACTTAAGATTACCTACCTCTTTACAAAACAGCAAGGATGTATGTTTACCAAGGTTAAACAGAAGGAGGGTTGTTTTTAGGGTTTTCAACTTCTAGGCCAAGGATTTATTTATTCCTAAAGTATCAACAAAAGTTTCGGAAAAAATCTAAGTTATCCTACTAGCTAATTTGACGACAATGTTTGTATATTTTTGAATTTTTTTCAATTTTTGTGTGATTTTAATAAGTGTGCAAATGCAAAAAACTATACACATGAATGTGAAGGTAGAAGGTAGAAAGCTTACCGAGCAAAAATATACCTCCAAACTTAAACTTGACAGTGTCCTCATTGTCATGCTATATAACAAGAGCCAAAATAGTTAAGGGGTAAAAATAATACACAATGATTACAAAAAAACAAAACAAAACGTATATACAAGTTTTAGGGGAAGTGATTCAATCAAGATAATGTGGCTCATGTAAAAACATGAGCTCCCCTGTTTCCGCAGGTAATTCTAAGAATAGCTTCAGACGTTGGCCATTGACCTTGAAAATATTACCCGAGTGCTGATCTTCAATGATGACTGCACCGTGCAGAAAGACGGTGCGCACAATAAACGGACCTGTCCAACGTGACTTCAATTTCCCAGGGAACAGATGAAGCCTGGAGTCATAAAGCAGAACCTTTTGTCCCACAGTTAATGTTTTTCGGAGAATCGCCTTGTCGTGAAAGACTTTTGTTTTTTAATTGTACTGTTTGACGTTCTTATACGCATCATTGCGTTTCTCATCGAGCTCATTCAATTGAAGTTTTCGAGCCTCACCGGCCTTTTCTGAGTCGACATTGAGTTGTTTGATTGCCCAGAACGCGCGGAGTTCCAATTCAACAGGCAAATGACACGCTTGTCCAAAGATGAGTCGGTATGGGGACATACCTATATTTGTTTTGAAGGCGGTGCGAAATGCCCAAAGCGTGTCATTTAACATCAAGGACCAATCCTTGCGGTGGTGAATGACGGCCATTTCCAGAATCTGTTTAATCTGTCTATTGGAGACTTCAACCTGACCGTAAGTCTGAGGATGGTTGGGTGTTGACAGTTTATGGCCGATGGAGTACTTCTTCATCAGTGCTTCGAAAGATCGGTTGCAAAAATGCGTTCCATTATCACTGATGATGGTGCGAGTCGTACCGAAAAGAGAAAAGATATTCTCTTTTAAAATTTTTATGACAACCTTGTTATCGTTGGTTCGACAAGGGACAGCCTCCACCTATTTGGACACATAATCCACAACCAGCAAAATATATAAATTTCCAAAAGAGTTTGGGAATGGCTCCATGAAATCGATACCCCAGACGTCGAAAATTTCCATAATCAGGATGGATTGTAGCGGTATCTGATTGTTGGGCTTCCGTTGCACCTTGATTAGTCGAAAATAATGCATATTTTACACGGCAATTTCCTTATCATTTGCATTCATATAGAAGTGTTCGGCATTCATATTTCACATATTAGCAAAACTGTCGCAAAATATCAGATTGCATGTGTTAGACTCTAAAACCGGCACTATAAAGGAAATTGACTGCATTCCATGGCATCGCATTATCTCTACATTTGCGCAACACTTGTTTTGAGATCTGTGCAGGAAAATCCAGCAGAAAAGCCAAAAACTTACAGGGCACAGCTAAAACGTTACGCCAACTCAATGATTTCAGATCTGGTATAAATCCAAAAGGGAAAATACAAAAGGGAAAATACAAATCAACACATCAGATTAAGCTACAAATGTTGTTCCAAGACCATACCAGGAAGCCCAAGGCCCAAGCCCCACAGACAGCCGCGGATCCGCGGCAGGAGCCTGCTTGTGCCGCGGATCCGCGGTGGGTTCAAGGAATTAGCTCCTCATTTTTGGTGCAAAACTCTTAGATCAGCTCCTACACTTCAAAAGGACACTCCAATTTCCAGAAAACTCCAGAAACTTCTGCCAGATCAGCGAACTTTAGGATCTACACTAAACTAGCCTATCATTCTAGAACCTTCTCCCTAAACCCTAGCTTAAACCCTAAGCTAAGCCTAACAAACTCTTTCTAGAAGTCTTTCAACAAACTTTTGGAGGGAACTAAAAGGCTTAGGGTTTGGGAGATCTATAAATAAGACCCTAGGTGTAGCGTCTTGAAAAGTCGTTTTGGTGTTTTCCTGAAATTCGGTGAAAATTCGGTATTTTTCCGAAAACCGTCTTTCTCGTTATTTTGCAGTTTAGGGATAATTTTACCTAAAATGGATAGGTAATTGCTTGTTTTTAGTAGCTAATGAGTTAATTATGAAATTCTGGTCGTTTAAAAATTTTCCCTAATTTTTCAATTTTTTTATATTATTTTAAGCCGGTAAGAAAATACATTAAATAAGCGATAAATACAAATTTTTTCGGGCTAATTTTAATCTCTAAAATTATGATAATTAAAATCTAGTGATAACATAAATTTTTAGTAATTTATTTTTATTTTTAACAAATTTTTATGATATGAAACGAATTTATTGAAATTTTGAGCTAAAACTTGCAAATTTTGACTTGTAGGGGGCCTTTTTGCATAAAATTTCTTTTGTAAAACCCCTCTCTCTTTTTCCTCAGCCCTAGGACAGCCCCACCTTGTGTGAGACCAGAAATTTCTGGCCTCATTTCTTGAGTTGCCTTCTTGAGTTGAATTTGATAGTTTATGGTTTTATTTTAATTAAAATGTATAAAGTATGATACATTGACTTTTGTGGACTTGACCATGACTTTCCCCACTTGCCCACACCCTCCCCCATTCCTCCTCTGGCCGAAAACCTGCACACCCTCTTCTTCCTCTCTTTTCTTTTCATTTTCCTTCAATTTCTTCAAGAAAACATATCAAAATCCACACTTTATTCAAAAATCCAAACAAAATCCTTATGCTATCCTTTCCTTAGCCATTCTTGCTTGGATCTTGGTGCTTGAGGCGATCAATTGGAGCAAAATTTTCTTGCTTGATCCATAGATCAAGAGGTATAATTCTCATCAAATTACTTTCTTTTGCTAAATTCCTTTAATTGTATGGTTTAGTGTTAAAAAGCTTAGCTAATTCCTAATCTAGTTTATAAAAGAATAGTTGTAATAAACTAGGGTTTTGAACCATGATGGTTAATTAAGTTGTTTTATAGTTAATCTAGTTGTTAATGAACTAATCTATATGGTTACCTTGTTATGTAGTCTTCTAATTGTGTTAATTTAGTTAACTTTAAAAGTTCGATTTTAGTTGTAATTGTCGTTTTAGGAATTTCAAGAGAGGGTTAGTGTATGGAATTGAGTTGTGAAGCTTGATTAGTGAGTTGATTAAGGTTTAGAAAACATTATTTAGTTGATTGAACCTAATTTGTTATCTAGTATTTTGCTAACCTAAATCTAAGAGGTGAACTTGCTAATTGGGTTTGAAATTAGTGTTAATTAAGTTTTTCGAGTATGGATTTTGATTTGCATTTGCTAAGTTATAAATTCTAGAATTGGTGGTTATGGAAAATAGGATTGGAATCATTGCTATTGTGTTGTAATTAGTGTTTGTAGATTGCTTGTAGTGTGCTTGGGTAATTATGCTTTATTGTAGTCGTTTTGTCGCAAATCGGCGATTTTTGCACCGATTTTGGAATGCAAATGCTTACTAGTTTTGTATAAAAATTATGTGATGAATTATTTTGATATCTTGATGATTGTAATGGCTTGTCCTACGACTTTTAGGATGCGTGAGTGCGGATTTTTGGGTAGTCGGGTTTTAGTTTTGCCGGGCGACCAAATCGGCGTTTTTCGGCAGTTTTGCGATTTTCGCGTGTGTTCCGCGCACTTCGTGCACGTTGTACCTAGCTAGCGAACCTTAGTAGTTTCGTTGGGGTTTTGCGTCGTTCTTGATATGTAACCTTATATTTGGTATTGATGTAAATTCCAGGTTCGGTCGCGGAAACGTCAGACGCGGCGCGAAAGGGAAAGGCGGTGATTGGACACAGCTAGCCAGGGATCCCGGTGAGTAGATTTAACATCTACGGGGGACGATCGTTTGGATGGCGCAAGTCGCCCGATAGATTTAGTAAATTGAAAAATAGTAAACTGGATAACCACTTGTGACATTAGAATAATAATACTGGCATGATAATTGCTGTAATTAGATCAATATGTTATACCCATATACGCAAACTCAATTGTAGGACACATGCACCATTACCAGGTTTTTTATATGCAGCACGAGCGCTATTCATGCTTACACACACACCCTGGTAATTGCCATGCCACCACACTATATAACTTTTTGTTTTTGAAACTCTTTTAGAATGCCAGCATAATGTCAATGAATCGACGAAAATCGGTGTCCAGCAACGACACCCAAAAGCTGTCTCAAATCTCATAAATGTATCTCTGGCCTCAGCCGTCCGGCTGACCCATCTCAAATATCAATATCTCATCATCTAGCGGGCACGGTCGGTATCCTCTGGATATCCACCGTCCCAAACAGTCACCGGTAGGTAATCCGTCCCCTGCCAGGCTCAACGTCATCACCACATTCCTCTTGCCCCGGGGTACCTTACCGGGCCCACCATGTACCCGTGCCGGTTCCTCCACTCCTCGACACGGATTTCCAAATCCACAGCAAACTCATGGTGGACGACACTTACATCACTAGAAAACCGCAATTTACATATTTTAAAAAATATAATAAGTTTAGAAATTTTGCGGCTTTCCCCCGAAATCCAGCAATATCATAAAATCTCAAGAAATCCTCATAAGTGCATATATCAATGATAATGAATGCGTATGATATCAATAATCAAGTTGCGATGTGTGATTAATGTATTAAGCATGAACAATTAGTATGATGAAGTACATGCACATGAATAGCAATACTACGGTTTCATTTTTAAGGAATTAAAGGCAATAGTACCAGTTTAAGTATCAATTAGTAAAAGGTTTCAATTTAAAAGTTATCTAGTGTGGTGGCATGGCAATTATCAGGGTGTGTGTGTAAGCATGAATAGCGCTCGTGCTGCATATAAAAAACCTGGTAATGGTGCATGTGTCCTACAATTGAGTTTGCGTATATGGGTATAACATATTGATCTAATTACAGCAATTATCATGCCAGTATTATTATTCTAATGTCACAAGTGGTTATCCAGTTTACTATTTTTCAATTTACTAAATCTATCGGGCGACTTGCGCCATCCAAACGATCGTCCCCCGTAGATGTTAAATCTACTCACCGGGATCCCTGGCTAGCTGTGTCCAATCACCGCCTTTCCCTTTCGCGCCGCGTCTGACGTTTCCGCGACCGAACCTGGAATTTACATCAATACCAAATATAAGGTTACATATCAAGAACGACGCAAAACCCCAACGAAACTACTAAGGTTCGCTAGCTAGGTACAACGTGCACGAAGTGCGCGGAACACACGCGAAAATCGCAAAACTGCCGAAAAACGCCGATTTGGTCGCCCGGCAAAACTAAAACCCGACTACCCAAAAATCCGCACTCACGCATCCTAAAAGTCGTAGGACAAGCCATTACAATCATCAAGATATCAAAATAATTCATCACATAATTTTTATACAAAACTAGTAAGCATTTGCATTCCAAAATCGGTGCAAAAATCGCCGATTTGCGACAAAACGACTACAATAAAGCATAATTACCCAAGCACACTACAAGCAATCTACAAACACTAATTACAACACAATAGCAATGATTCCAATCCTATTTTCCATAACCACCAATTCTAGAATTTATAACTTAGCAAATGCAAATCAAAATCCATACTCGAAAAACTTAATTAACACTAATTTCAAACCCAATTAGCAAGTTCACCTCTTAGATTTAGGTTAGCAAAATACTAGATAACAAATTAGGTTCAATCAACTAAATAATGTTTTCTAAACCTTAATCAACTCACTAATCAAGCTTCACAACTCAATTCCATACACTAACCCTCTCTTGAAATTCCTAAAACGACAATTACAACTAAAATCGAACTTTTAAAGTTAACTAAATTAACACAATTAGAAGACTACATAACAAGGTAACCATATAGATTAGTTCATTAACAACTAGATTAACTATAAAACAACTTAATTAACCATCATGGTTCAAAACCCTAGTTTATTACAACTATTCTTTTATAAACTAGATTAGGAATTAGCTAAGCTTTTTAACACTAAACCATACAATTAAAGGAATTTAGCAAAAGAAAGTAATTTGATGAGAATTATACCTCTTGATCTATGGATCAAGCAAGAAAATTTTGCTCCAATTGATGGCCTCAAGCACCAAGATCCAAGCAAGAATGGCTAAGGAAAGGATAGCATAAGGATTTTGTTTGGATTTTTGAATAAAGTGTGGATTTTGATATGTTTTCTTGAAGAAATTGAAGGAAAATGAAAAGAAAAGAGAGGAAGAAGAGGGTGTGCAGGTTTTCGGCCAGAGGAGGAATGGGGGAGGGTGTGGGCAAGTGGGGAAAGTCATGGTCAAGTCCACAAAAGTCAATGTATCATACTTTATTCATTTTAATTAAAATAAAACCATAAACTATCAAATTCAACTCAAGAAGGCAACTCAAGAAATGAGGCCAGAAATTTCTGGTCTCACACAAGGTGGGGCTGTCCTAGGGCTGAGGAAAAAGAGAGAGGGGTTTTACAAAAGAAATTTTATGCAAAAAGGCCCCCTACAAGTCAAAATTTGCAAGTTTTAGCTCAAAATTTCAATAAATTCGTTTCATATCATAAAAATTTGTTAAAAATCAAAATAAATTACTAAAAATTTTTGTTATCACTAGATTTTAATTATCATAATTTTAGAGATTAAAATTAGCCCGGAAAAATTTGTATTTATCGCTTATTTAATGTATTTTCTTACCGGCTTAAAATAATATAAAAAAATTGAAAAATTAGGGAAAATTTTTAAACGACCAGAATTTCATAATTAACTCATTAGCTACTAAAAACAAGCAATTACATATCCATTTTAGGTAAAATTAGCCCTAAACTGCAAAATAACGAGAAAGACGGTTTTCGGAAAAATACCGAATTTTCACCGAATTTCAGGAAAACACCAAAACGACTTTTCAAGACGCTACAATCTTCCCCCCTTAAAAAAATTCGGTCCCCGAATTTAAAAATATTGCTACGCGTTCCTTCAAAGAGATGGGGATATTTCTTCCTCATCTCGCCCTCGGTCTCCCAGGTAACCTCCTCGCTGCTCGGGCTACGCTAAAGGACCTTGACTGTTGGTATAATCTTCGATCTCAACTTCTTCACCTGCCGATCCAGGATGGCCACCGGCTGCTCTGCAAATGAAAGGTCGCGCTCTAGCTGGACTGTCGGGTGCTGAATCGCATGCGAAGGGTCGTGAAGGTACTTGCGGAGCATCGAAACATGGAAGACGGGGTGAACATCGGGAAAGCTAGGAGGAAGAGCCAAACGATAAGCAACAGCGCCGACCCGCTCAAGGATCTCGAAGGGACCTACGAATCTAGGGCTAAGCTTCCCCTTTCGCCCAAAACGCATCACGCCCTTCATCGGAGAGACCCTCAGAAAAACATGGTCGCCAACTGCGAACTCTAATCTGCGACGGCGCCTGTCAGCATAGGATTTCTGCCTGCTCTGAGCCGCTCTCATCCGGTCTCGGATCAACTGTATCTTCAATGTCGTCTCCTCAACAAGCTGCGGCCCCAAAATGCTGCTCTCGCTGAGCTCTGTCCAACAAACGGGCGATCTGCATCTCCTCCCATACAATGCCTCGAAAGGTGCCATCTGAATAGTATCCTGGAAGCTGTTGTTGTAGGAGAACTCCACTAGAGGTAAATGATGATCCCAGCTACCACCAAAGTCTAAAACGCACGCTCTGAGCATGTCCTCGAGAGTCTGAATGGTCCGCTCTGACTGTCCGTCTGTCTGCGGATGAAACGCTGTGCTGAAGCTCAAACGAGTGCCCAAAGCCTCCTGAAGTCTCTGCCAAAGTCGGCTGGTGAACTGAGTGCCTCGATCTGACACGATACACGTCGGTACGCCATGTAGTCGCACGATCTCGTCAATATAGAGCTGAGCATACTGAGCGAAGCTGAAAGTCGTCTTCACTGGAAGGAAGTGAGCTGCCTTCGTCAATCTATCCACGATCACCCAGATGGAGTCGTACCCTCGACCGGGACGGATTACCTACCGGTGAATGTTTGGGACGGTGGATATCCAGAGGATACCGACCGTGGCCGCTAGATGATGAGATATTGATATTTGAGATGGGTCAGCCGGACGGCTGAGGCCAGAGATACATTTATGAGATTTGAGACAGCTTTTGGGTGTCGTTGCTGGACACCGATTTTCGTCGATTCATTGACATTATGCTGGCATTCTAAAAGAGTTTCAAAAACAAAAAGAGATAAAATATTTCTTATATATACCTATTGAGACCTCAGATTTTCATGTTGCATACATATTAGCACACTGATATGATATACACACCTGCTAGTGCATCCAGTCATACCTGTATTTTAGATGCTAGGATGCTTGTGTGCATGCATACGATAGCCTTTGCAGATGTTATTTATTACTCACGAGTTGGCAACTCACCCCCGTTGTGCCACAGTCTTTTGCAGGTCCGCTCCGTCAGTTCAGTAGCGGCGGGCGCACTTGTTCTTTTGCCTGTTTTGCTTGGGCTCGAGATTTGCTCATATGTGGGTTATGTTATTATTTTGTACCACCTTGTATATTCTTGTATCTAGTGTACTCCATCTACTGTTTCTACCAGTTTTATTGTATATTGACCTAGAGATGAGACTGTGAGGTTTGTAGACTTTTATGCTGTATTTTGGGGTCGAGCTCACTTGAGTCGACATGATGTTTTTTTATGCTTCCTTATGATTATTATGCTTGCTGTCATTTACATTGCGTGGGATTTATGACCGCCTTATGGCGAAGAGCTAGCTCCCGCTTGGGGATGCCTTATTTGTTGGTTTTACATATATTCTTGTTGTACCCATTTTTGGGGGCCAGTATTTACAAAGGAGACTCTGCCGAAATTTTCGGAAAAATTAGTATTGTTTTTAAAAAGGGTTTTACATGACTTATTTGATAACTTGCTTTCAAATGTTTGGGGTTTTCTTCACTCTTTTGTTTAATTGGTTTTGTTTTCTGGGCTTTGGCTTACTTATTTTACGGACGTGTTTAGACGTTTCGTAAACTTAAGTGCCAGTCACGTTCCGTACCCTGCGGGTCGTGACACTAGGCTCACTTGTTAAAAGATATACTTGATACTTGGATCCATTATCCAAACTTAGATACTTCTTCATTTTACCCCCTTCATCATCTTCTTCCACAAATCTAGTGAGAGGATTTGTGTGAAACCCTAACCCTAATTCCAATCAAAAGCCAAGATCCCGAGTACCCATTCAAGCAAGAAGCCTTGCAACCTTTTAGGAGCCGAGCCGGTCTTCAACAGAGCAAGTGGTCCAAGCCGATTCGCGACTCACGGAGCCGAGCAAAGCCAAGCCGACAATTTAATTCTTCCTCTTGTAGTTCTTGAGCGACTGTAATCAAATTGTTGATATAAATAAAAGGTGATATTCTTTTATCTTGTTCTCTTTAAATTCTTGCATCATGAGTCAATCTAAATTTCTAGTTATAATTCTTGTTGTGATGTTTGAGTAATACTCCGCTCGTCGAGGAGTCGAGACGATCAATAGAATGATGATGTAATATATCTTAAATCGATTCTTGAATCCTACGAGTTTTGTAAACCCTAGCAAGATCAAGAATCGACAACCCAATTCATTGCGATGCTTTCTTGATTGATATCGCTCGAGATTGGGGAGTTACGATTGTTTCTTGAAATTGCTAGAGGCTAGAATGTGAATGATAATCGATGAAAGAACAAGGGTTAAACGATGAAACCCTAGTTTCATCAAGAAAGCCCTAACTCTCATCGACCATCATCGATCTAGTATCAATCCTTCGAAGGACAAGAACACGGAATCTTGATATTACATCACGTCTATAGATCCGATCGATTCCTACGAGCCTCATTTAGATTCTTGGCATTTTGGTTGGAAATATTATCGAAACCCAATTCTTGATTGTTTATCAGTTTCTTGATTCTTGATTAAACATCGTGACACCTGAATCAATTGATAAATTCTTGAATCATGTTTTCTTTTCTTTTCAATTAACTTTTCGATTCAAACAAAGCAAATATAAAAACGAATTGCACAATCCCTGTGGACGATCCGCACTCACTTACGATCTACAACTGACACCGTAGTTGATTGCGGTCAAATATAAATTCTTTGATTGTGAATTTTATTCATTTTCTTAAACACACACAAAGAAATAAACAATCAAAATGGCGCCGTTGCCGGGGATCGCGCGCTAATTCGTTTCATATTATAGTTTGAATTGAAAGGATTATTCCATTATTGTTTTTGAGATCAAAATTCGTGCAAACCCTAAACGATTTGTTGTTGTTCATTGCAAGGAAATCTGGAGCTGTTTGGAAATTGAAGAAATTTTTTGGAAAATACCAGAGAGCTGAAGGAGTCCACAGAAGCTCCCTGAAGAAGTTTGGTTCATTGATCCCACACGTCGACCGCGGAAGGGCGGCCTGAGCAAGCATCTGCGGCGGAACCGCGGCAGGTCTGGGGGGTCTCTGTGCAAAAATTCCTCAGGTGATTCCTTACCTTCTCCTCTCTCCTCTTTTTAGCTCCAACTAACACTTTGCTGCAGGATTATTTGCAAATAATCGCAGCGCCGCAAAAGCAAAATTAAATTTGTGCGTGATTTTGATTTCTTGGTTGTTTGCATTCTAAATACGGAAATTAAGGGGCACGGCCAAATCCAAATTAGGTGGGGATTTCATTACCCTTCCTAGGCCCCGAAAATCGCAAAACTTGCATCCGCATTGACCCACATTAACTAAAAGAAATCTAGAGAAGACTCTAAGGACTGTCGCGCTCAATTAGGACAAGAGAAGGCCGTGGGTAATTCATTGCTTATCCGCGTTTTCTTGTGGTGCCTAAGGCGAGTGTGTCTAAGGCTAGTGGTTATTAATTAGGCCCACTACTTACGTAGTGGAGTACCTTCTCACTTACCTGGCACTTATCCGGCCACAGGGGGACAAAGAGGCAGTGGAGGATTCTATCCTGCGACTTGTCTTTTAGCAGTTAGGAGCGGTCTAGAGCCGGACCTAGGTGACCACTAGATTCTAGGGTTGTGTGCTGCATTTGTTTGGTCGCATCATTTTTTTCAAAAATCCGTCCCTTTTTCAAAAGCAAACACCGCATTCATTACCCCTAATTATAAGTCAACGCTGCCACTTGTACTAACCCATTTTAGTGCAAGATAGGCTGGACACGGGATTCTAGTGCCCGTTTAGTCCGCGTACCCTTTATCGACTCCGAAGTCGATATTTCTCCATTTACTTTTTCTTTACCCACTACCACACCCACACCGATGGATCCGAATCCATCAAACTTCTTTAACCCTAATCTGCCGCCGTCCGTTGGTGCGCAGAATCCACCCCGCATCTCTCTCCAAGAGAGGTGCTACCCTATTCGAGGTCCTCTTTCGACCTGCTTATCCACACCACCAGCCAATGGGGATAACTTTGAGATTAAGCCCCAGTACATCAATCTTTTACCCAAATTCCACGGACTCGGGACTGAGGACGCTTACGTTTTCATTACCAAATTTGAAAACGTATGCGCAATGATGGGTACGTCACAACTTTCAGTGGATGCAATGCGTCTACGACTTCTTCCATTTACTTTGTGCGATATAGCCGAGAAGTGGCTATATAACACTACCGCACACTCTATTACGAATTGGGAAGAATTCGTCGCTGCATTCCTTAAGAAATTTTACCCGATACAAAAGACAGCTCGAATCCGTAGCGAACTGAATCAATTTGCCCAGCTCCCTGCTGAACCATTTTCAAAATGCTTTGAACGTTTCAAGGATCTATTGGTTCAGTGTCCTCATCACGGTATCCCGAGATGGGAATTGTGCCGAATCATTTATGAGGGCATTAATCCAAACACTAAACAGAGCCTTGAAAACATGTGTCAAGGTACTTTTATGACCAAAGAT
The DNA here is from genome assembly GCA_030015575.1 of Agapanthus africanus. Classification (NCBI taxonomy): domain Eukaryota; kingdom Viridiplantae; phylum Streptophyta; class Magnoliopsida; order Asparagales; family Amaryllidaceae; genus Agapanthus; species Agapanthus africanus. Next base: position 338,986,230 of record CM057341.1, on the reverse strand, counting down.
GATGGGGAAGCTTGGAAGTATTTAGAAGAGTTCGCTGAAAAATCACTACAGTGGGAGAGTGGAACCCAACCATTGAATAGGGGTGGCATACACCAAATAGATGTGTCCATAGGTGTTCGAGCTGAAATGGCAGCAATGCAAAAGAAGCTCGACGCTATGGAACACAAATTTGCAGCAGCCTCCCTAAACCCAGTGTCACTCTCCAAAACTGTTTGTGGGTGCTGTTCTGATCCGTCTCATTTAACGGAAGAATGTCCATTAAACTCTGCGTTTCAAGGTCACGAGCATTCTAATGCCGCATTTCAAAGACCTCGAAACGATCCATATTCTTCCACGTACAATCAGGGTTGGAGGAATCACCCGAATTTTGCTTGGAACCAAAACCAATCTCAAAACACGGTTCCAAACACGAATCAATTTCAAAGGGTTCTTCCTCCACTACAACAGCAACCCCTTCAACTCACTCAGCACCCCTATCAGTCACAAAATTTCCAAAACCAGGGCAACACTCCTGCACAGTCTAATCCTATGCAGTCCTGTTCTGACGAGTTCTCTCAATTCACTCAAACCATGAAATCACTTTTGTCAAATTTCATAGAGGTTTCGACTGAGGTTAGATCTTCCATCAGTGAGATAAAGAAAAACTCAGCGTCCCAAGCTGAGAGTATCAAATCGATGGAAGCTGAAATCGCACGCCTAAAAGCCGAAATGAGTGCGAGAGAAAAAGGGAAACTTCCCTCTCAACCCCTACAGAATCCTGGGCATTACAATGTAAATGCCATCACAACGTTGAGATCGGGAAGAGTGCTGAACAATCATGTCGGGGAAGGTATTGATGATACTGAAAATCATATCAACACCCCGGCTGAGACCTTTCCATACACACACACTTCTCCTTCTGATCCTTCTTCTTCTACCACACCACTTTCTCGCGAGCCTATTCTCCATTTCCCACTAGGCTCGACACCTTCTCCCAACCCTTATAGTTCTCCACAGACGGTCCCCACATCTCTTTTGGGACCACGTATACCCCCTCTTCCTTCTCCTGTGATGGACCCTGCGCTTATTGCGAAAGCTCCTTACCCGAACCAGTTAAGGGATAATAGAACGAGTCCTCATATGGAGAAAATAATGGAAATGTTCAAACAGGTTAACATCAATATCCCTCTCCTAGATGCTATTCAGCAAGTCCCCGCTTATGCGAAAATTCTTAAGGACTTGTGCACTAGGAAGAGGAAGACCCAAGTGCCAAAGAAGGTCTTTATGTCTAATAATATCAGCACTGCTTTTATTCCCCAGCTTCCAAAGAAAAGAAAGGACCCAGGATGTCCTACAATATCGATTTCGATTGGGGGTAAAAATATAAATCGTGCTCTTTTAGACCTTGGCGCAAGTGTTAACCTGCTCCCTTATTCTGTCTATGAGCAATTAGGGATTGGAGAGCTGAAACCTGCTCATTGCACTCTCCAGATGGCAGACCGATCTATCACCAAACCAAGGGGTGAATTAGAGGATGTATTGATAAAGGTCGGGGAATTTGTTTTCCCTGTAGACTTCATTGTGCTCGACACACATCCTGTAGCAAACCCTCGGGGCCAAATTCCGGTGATTCTGGGTCGTCCTTTCCTTGCCACTTCCAACGCTGTTATAAACTGTAGAAATGGTTCAATGAACTTATCATTTGAAAATATGACCATTGAACTAAATATCTACAAAGTTGGAAGTCAGCCATCAGAACCCTCTGCTCATATTTTAGATGTGTGCTCTGTCCATGAGATCGCTCCCGATAGTTGTGGAGCCGAGGAACTTTGCTTTACTGATCTCGATGACATTACCACATCTCTGTTTGATTTCACACATGATCTTAGTGAGGACACTTTCTCTACACTTGAGTCCTGCACTTCTGACTTTTCTCCACCCGAGTCTGTATCTTTCACAGGCTCTGAGCTTCTTTGTAGATCCAAAAATCACTCAATGATCCCTCCTTCTATCATTTCTCCGCCCGAATTAGATCTCAAAATTTTACCTTCTCACCTGAAATATGCATATCTAGGTGAGAATGAGTCTTTACCGGTTATCATATCCGCTTCTCTTGCATCAGAGCAAGAAAATGCACTTTTATCGGTATTGAGATCTAACAAAGAGGCGTTTGGTTAGAGTATGGCGGACATCAAAGGGATTAGTCCCCTAATAGTTGAACATTATATACATGTGATGGATGATGCCAGACCGACCCGAGAACCACAGAGATGGTTGAATCCCGTCATGAAGGAAGCGGTCATGAAAGAGATCGTCAAATGCTTAGATAATGGTATTATATACCCCATCTCCGATAGCCAGTGGGTGAGTCATATACATGTCGTTCCTAAGAAATCCGGCATCACAGTTATAACCAATGAGGCAAATGAGTTGATTCAGACATGCGCCGAAACAGGGTGGCGTGTATGTATTGATTATAGAAAACTCAATGCTGCCACGAGGAAAGACCACTTTCCTCTACCATTCATTGATCAGATGCTGGAACGCTTAGCAGGACGAGAGTATTATTGTTTTATGGACGGATACTCAGGCTATAATCAGGTCCCCATCGCCAAAAAGGATCAAGATAAAACCACTTTTACTTGTCCTTTTGGTACCTTTGCTTACAGTCGCATGCCCTTTGGGCTATGCAATGCTCCCGCTACCTTTCAGCGGTATATGATGGGGATATTCTCTGATATGGTAGAGAATTTTCTGGAGATCTTTATGGACAATTTCTCGATTTTTGGAGACTCTTTTTCCGATTGCCTAGCGAATCTTGACGCTGTTCTTACTCGTTGCAAAGAGAAGAACTTGACTTTGAACTGGGAAAAATGCCATTTTATGGTCCAAGAAGGAATAGTACTTGGACATGTCATTTCACAGAAAGGCATTGAGGTTGACAGAGCTAAAATAGATGTCATTCAAAACCTACCTCATCCCAAAAGCGTCAAAGATATTTGATCTTTCCTTGGCCATGCGGGCTTTTATAGGAGATTCATTAAGGACTTTAGCAAAATTGCTAGACCTTTAACTCTTCTCCTGGCCAAGGATACGACCTTCCATTTTGACTCGGACTGCGAGACAGCTTTCGACTCACTTAAACACTCACTCACTTCAGCCCCCGTTTTATCATCACCAAACTGGGACTACCCCTTTGAGCTGATGTGTGACGCATCTGATTTTGCAGTAGGTGCAGTCTTAGGACAGCACATCGAAAAGATGCCACACGTGATTTACTATGCAAGTAAGACCCTGAATGATGCGCAAATCAATTATACAACCACAGAAAAAGAACATTTAGCGGTTGTATTTGCATTAGAAAAATTCAGGCCTTACTTAATTGGCTCTCCTATAGTTGTGTATACTGACCATTCCGCTTTAAAACATCTTCTGGCGAAGAAAGACGCAAAAGGTTGACTAATACGTTGGATCCTACTGTTACAAGAATTTGATCTTGTTATCAAAGATAAGAAAGGATGTGAAAACGTAGTAGCTGATCATCTTTCACGCATCATTTCTTCCCCTGTGACCCTGCCGATTAATGACTCGTTCCCTGACGAACAACTCTTGAGCATATCCGCTAAACCATGGTTCAGGGATATTGTGAACTATCATGCCACGGGACTAATACCGAGCGATTGGTCAAAACAGGACAAATATCGTTTTCTTTCCCAAGTAAAACACTTTTACTGGGACAAGCCCTATTTGTTTAAATATTGTCCTGATCAGATCATTCGCCGGTGTATCCCGAATGAAGAGTTCAAGAGTGTTCTTTCATTTTGTCATGATCAGGCCTGTGGGGGTCACTTTGGTCCTAGAAAGACAGCGGAAAAGGTTTTGCAATGTGGATTTTATTGGCCGACCTTATTCAAGGACGCATTTGAGTATTGCAAAACCTGTACACAATGTCAGTACACGGGTAGAATATCCCAGAGGAATGAAATGCCTCAGCAACCCATCTTGGTTGTTGAAATATTCGATGTTTGGGGCATTGATTTTATGGGTCCTTTTCCCAACTCCTTTGGGAATTTGTACATATTGCTGGCGGTTGATTATGTCTCAAAGTGGGTAGAAGCCATTCCATGTCGCACTAATGACAAGAAAGTTGTCATTAAGTTCTTGAAAGAGAATATCTTTTCGCGATTTGGACACCCACGCGCTATCATTAGCGATAATGGGACACATTTCTGCAACAGATCTTTTGAGACTCTGATGCGATAATACTCAATCAACCACCGACTTTCTACACCCTATCATCCCCAAACAAGCGGGCAGGCTGAAATCTCAAACAGACAAATCAAACTTATCCTGGAGAAGACTGTTGCTAAAAATAGAAAAGATTGGTCGACCAAATTGACGGATGCTCTTTGGGCATTCAGAACTGCATATAAAACCGACCTAGGAATGTCTCCATATAGGATAGTGTTTGGGAAAGCATGTCATTTACCCGTCGAGATAGAACATAAAGCATTGTGGGCTATTAAAAAAATAAACTTTGATCTAAAAGAAGCCTGCAACTTTCGGAAGCTGCAACTAAATGAGCTAAGCAAACTCCGCGATGAAGCTTATGATAACGCTGTAATCACAAAGAATAGGACTAAGGTTTTTCACGATAAAAACATTTTAAGGAAAACATTTTTACCTGGTCAACAAGTCCTTCTTTATGATTCACGATTACACCTTCACGCGGGTAAGCTCCGATCTCGATGGAAGGGACCTTTTGTTGTGCGGTCTGTATACCCGCACGGGGCAGTAGAATTAGAAAATGTTAAAAACGGCACCTTTTTCAAAGTAAACGGGCATAGACTAAAGCCGTATTTTTCCACTGACCCCATGGAGGAGCTCTTGTTCTTACAAGAGCCAGTTTATTTGGATTAAATTTCCTCCGTCTCACCTTCATGTCTAGTATATCATTGCATCATTTTTTGAATGAAGGTGAGTGAAAAGAGTAAGTTTGGGAGAAGTTCTTCACTTATATATTTTGCCCCTACTAATAATCCCCCCCAGGCTTACAGTTTTGTAGGTATAGCATATGGCAACAGTGAGGACACTGTTGAAAACAAGTTTGGGGGAGGTTTGTGCTTATTTTCGCATCATTTGCATATCATCTGCATAAGCACAAAACATTTCTTCTTGTTCTTACAAAATCTATAAAAATTGAAAAATTTTCAAAACCCATAAAAATTGAAAAATTTTCAAAGTATAAAAATAATTTTAATATTTACACTTTTTTGTACATAAATAAGATAATAAAAGTTTAGATAGTGAAAAATTACATCCATGAGATTAGAAAATTTTTAGAAAACTAAGAAAATTAGAAGTTTTCTTATACGAACTAGTAATAAGTAGTTATGAGCTGTTGTCCCAAGGGTTAGTAAGATGAAGGACGTCACTAATCTGAGGATAAAAATATGTCTGAAAAATAGTTTCTATTCTGGAAGCCAAACATTTTGAACGTTGCTATCCTGCTATTCGCACTTACACACGTCTTAAAGCCTGGGATAGTAGAGGATACCTTGAAATGCTCTTGCCTTTAAGCCAATGTATGAAGGAAATAAAAAAAATATGATGAATAAAGAAAATATAAGTGGTGAGAAAAATGAACACTGGTTTTGTTATCACCAAGGGCAATAAAAAAATATATAGCGAGGGTGCTTCTTCACCAAGTGCCCTAAGGCCAACTGGTCTGGGAGTCACTGCTATGCCTAAGGTGGTGCAAGACAAGGAAAATACATCGAATAAGAAAGCACATGAGTAATCGGTCGGTTAGTACCTCAAGAAGTATTAACGGTCGCATGAAAGTGTGTGAGCAATCTCATCTAAATATTCATTAATTAAAAAGTACTGAGGCTGATGGGCAAGAGTATGATAGCTTGAATTGAATTCTCCGGGTGTAGGGATGTCTTTACACACACGCAGGGTTATATGATCGATGTTTGGAAGAAAGATAGGAATGAAAAATAAGACGATGTTTTATTGAGGGAGGACGTGATGTCTAACATTTTTTCATGACCATTAAGATAGGGCTCATGACAACCGAAAAGCTAGCTTAGTTGGAAACCCTAATTTTCAAAGCTTTTCTTTTACAATTCTTTTCTTTAAATGTAATATTCATGATCTTTCTTTTATTATTGGATTTTGTGGGTGCAATCCGCTGAAAACCCTCAGGAGACAACACTCCTCCTACTAGGGACACCTAGAGGTTTAAAGGCTTGTTGCACATGCTCAGTGCAATCGTGTTGCCTACGAAAGTGGCTAGTTAGTTTTTCTCTTTCTTTATTTTCTCCTTCTCTTTTTAATAAAACAGTTCGCTCGAGACGATCGAAATTAAGTTTGGGGGAATTTGATTAGTCGAAAATAATGCATATTTTACACGGCAATTTCCTTATCATTTGCATTCATATAGAAGTGTTCGGCATTCATATTTCACATATTAGCAAAACTGTCGCAAAATATCAGATTGCATATGTTAGACTCTAAAACCGGCACTATAAAGGAAATTGACTGCATTCCATGGCATCGCATTATCTCTACATTTGCGCAACACTTGTTTTGAGATCTGTGCAGGAAAATCCAGCAGAAAGGCCAAAAACTTACAGGGTACAGCTAAAACGTTACGCCAACTCAATGATTTCAGATCTGGTATAAATCCAAAAGGGAAAATACAAATCAACACATCAGATTAAGCTACAAATGTTGTTCCAAGACCATACCAGGAAGCCCAAGGCCCAAGCCCCACAGACAGCCGCGGATCTGCGGCAGGAGCCTGCTTGCGCCGCGGATCCGCGGTGGGTTCAAGGAATTAGCTCCTCATTTTTGGTGCAAAACTCTTAGATCAGCTCCTACACTTCAAAAGGACACTCCAATTTCCAGAAAACTCCAGAGACTTCTGCCAGATCAGCGAACTTTGGGATCTACACTAAACTAGCCTATCATTCTAGAACCTTCTCCCTAAACCCTAGCTTAAACCCTAAGCTAAGCCTAACAAACTCTTTCTAGAAGTCTTTCAACAAACTTTTGGAGGGAACTCAAAGGCTTAGGGTTTGGGAGTCTATAAATAAGACCCTAGGCTCACTTGTTAAAAGATATACTTGATACTTGGATCCATTATCCAAACTTAGATACTTCTTCATTTTACCCCCTTCATCATCTTCTTCCACAAATCTAGTGAGAGGATTTGTGTGAAACCCTAACCCTAATTCCAATCAAAAGCCAAGACCCCGAGTACCCATTCAAGCAAGAAGCCTTGCAACCTTTTAGGAGCCGAGCCGGTCTTCAACAGAGCAAGTGGTCCAAGACGATTCGCGACTCACGGAGCCGAGCAAAGCCAAGTCGACAATTTAATTCTTCCTCTTGTAGTTCTTGAGCGACTGTAATCAAATTGTTGATATAAATAAAAGGTGATATTCTTTTATCTTGTTCTCTTTAAATTCTTGCATCATGAGTCAATCTAAATTTCTAGTTATAATTCTTGTTGTGATGTTTGAGTAATACTTCGCTCGTCGAGGAGTCGAGACGATCAATAGAATGATGATGTAATATATCTTAAATCGATTCTTGAATCCTACGAGTTTTGTAAACCCTAGCAAGATCAAGAATCGACAACCCAATTCATTGCGATGCTTTCTTGATTGATATCGCTCGAGATTGGGGAGTTACGATTGTTTCTTGAAATTGCTAGAGGCTAGAATGTGAATGATAATCGATGAAAGAACAAGGGCTAAACGATGAAACCCTAGTTTCATCAAGAAAGCCCTAACTCTCATCGACCATCATCGATCTAGTATCAATCCTTCAAAGGACAAGAACACGAAATCTTGATATTACATCATGTCTATAGATCCGATCGATTCCTACGAGCCTCATTTAGATTCTTGGCATTTTGGTTGGAAATATTATCGAAACCCAATTCTTGATTGTTTATCAGTTTCTTGATTCTTGATTAAACATCGTGTCACCTGAATCAATTGATAAATTCTTGAATCATGTTTTCTTTTCTTTTCAATTAACTTTTCGATTCAAACAAAGCAAATATAAAAACGAATCGCACAATCCCTGTGGACGATCCGCACTCACTTACGATCTACAACTGACACCGTAGTTGATTGCGGTCAAATATAAATTCTTTGATTGTGAATTTTATTCATTTTCTTAAACACACACAAAGAAATAAACAATCACACCTAATCTAGGGTTTGGGAGCATCACTCCTGCCACTTTAAAATTTAGAGAGGTGCAAAGCAAGCAAACCATGAATCTTTAATAGAAAATCTAGGGTAACAAGTTTGTATCACATACAAAGAACTAAATAGATTAGGATTACAACCTTAGTAGTCCGTTCCTTCGCTTCATAAGCTCCGTGTTGAGGTCCCTTCGCTGCGATCATCAAGAACTCCGACTCTCTTGAGGCTCCAAGAGGTGAATGATGCATCTTGCTTGAAGTCTTCTTGATCTATGATGATCTACCTGTAAGTACACGGTAGCGCCCCGGCCGTCTAACAGACGCCAAATGCGGAACAAAAACTTTTTGACTGGCGCTATCGTATACTATAACCCGGATCTGCCATTAAAGCTAAACCAACAAACTACAAAGTGGGTAGAAAAGTTATACCGAACGATCCGAGTCCTTCGGCCTTTAACCATCATCCCACATTTTGTTGGGGCTGCACCGATCTCCTGAATCTCCTGTCTTCTCGTCCAGGTGACACCACGTCGACGGATCATTAAACGGGCTCCCGCCTCTGAACCGAGGCATCTCGGTCGTCAAGTTTGCTAAAAGAGACGACCAAGATGATGTAGAGAATGAGTATAACACTTTGTCTTGCTTCGTCCAAAGCCATGGACGAACGGTTAATGAAGTTGCCTTTTGGATCGGGTGAAATGAGAAATGAGGCTATCTAATTTCCATGAATCCAAACTATCATAATCTTTTTAATTAACAAGTGAGAGAGTGAGTGGAGGAGGGGAGGGGGCCGGCCATATATATGGAGGAGGGAGGTGAGTGTAGGAGAGGGGAAGGTGACCAAAACCACTAAATCAAAAGCATGAGTCAAATGAACACCTTGCATATCATTAAATGAACCATTAATGCACCCATGAGTCACTAATCCTAGTCACCATCTAGAAGCATCTAGAAGCACGACTCACCCTCATGACTCACCCAAGTGACGAAAAGATAAATCCGTATTTAACCGAATGTCAAATACGGGTGATAGAAAACTGGAAACTGGAAACTTCCAAAAGTGATCCCAAAACGAATTTTAAGATAACCCCGTAACAGTATAAACATACCCGCATTTGTATTACGACCGAATACAAATGCAATTGAGACAAAGATATTATATCTACACAGTATAATACTCGGATCTGGCTTAAACCAAAGCCTACCAGTATTATCTTCTCGAAATTGTTAGTTATATGTATGCCCTAGAGGCCATTACTATACATAGGATGTATATTGTAGTGGATGCTTGGACATATATAGGGAGGACTTTCTTGCTCGACATGATAGTATGCTATCTGGTTGCTCTTTACCTTAACATGTACACTGATTGTCTCTCTGTTACATGTTGGTAAAGCCCTTAGGATGTGTACTTGACTACCTGGACTATGATGCGGATCATACTAGTGGGGACATGGTAGTCCATAAGTACATCCTTCAAGGTCCCAAGTCGTAGGTGTATCAAGACGGGGCATCGGTATACCAGAGTAGACTAGCGTATACCTTCTCGACCCATACAGATGGGCGATGGATGATCCCATATCCATTGGTGTTTGACATCAGAGATGATATACGGGTGCTCAGTGGAGACTGGGTACACTGGACAGACTCGCCGAGAACTCCCAGATGGTATTATACCTTACGTCAGATGGTAGTTCTCTGGTGACACTGGTACAGCTTAGTCTGTAGACCCGAGATCGTCATAGAGTCTTGTGTGATTCCCACTGTGCTTTGATTTCCACCTTACCACGTCCAAGAGGGCATGCAAAACGGTGGTTTTTGGGTACAGTCCCGAATCACATGGAGGCAATGAGCGATAGGAGGGGATTCGTCTCTCCCGGTATAGGGAGTTGATGTTGCGCTGTGTTCGATTGGCTATAACCGGAAATCCCTGGCCAGGGTTGCTGAGATTTACTGGTAAGTGTTACTAGTAGTTTCTCGAACTGTTATAGACCTCATATCGACGCGACTTATCGAGCTACTGGGGTCTGACGTTTACCACCCCTAGACAAGATATGCGACATATCAGACGATCAGACCGGACTGTACGGTAAGTGTTACTGGTTAGATTCACAGGAGTGTGAGCGGGCTTGCTCGTTGATCTTCTGATCGCTCAATACCCGGGTGGCCGTTACGTTTAGCAGACCGCTTGCGGCTTGTGGGTGTTTGATATGATCATCACCTGCTGCCGGCGTATTGACGAGTCTTTAGAGTCCTACACAGGGGTTTCCTGACTCAAGCGAAACGAAATAGGAGCGCATATGAGATATGTGCGGGACCGAGAATAATACCAGTATATGATACTGTATTCTATTCTCGCGATTTGTATCATTGGACGGTTATATGAGATATAGCCGGGTTACCGAATCAAGTGTTGATTCGATACATTGATACACTTGATATTAGTCGGTTATATGCGATATGACCGGATCATTAAATCAAGTATTGATTTAATGATTTAATGTATAATTATATATTTGATATATTACTTTACATTAACTAGTATTTGTTCACTTATAATGGATTTTCTCACTTGATGTGCACATTGTATATATGATATATTTTTGTGCACTTGTTTGTATCATGTTTAATGATACATGCAAACTTGGGTGTATGTTTGCTTTAAACCATCTTTAGGTTAATGGTTAGGTTTTAATTTGTTTTATTTATTTTCTTTATTCATTTTGGCAAGAAATAAAATGGTGGCTTGTTTTGTTTTACTCTTGATGCTTCATGAGGCTTTGAAAGTCTTTACCATTTTTGTTTCTTTCCTTAACCTAACCATTTACTTAAACCCTAGTTTATTCTCTACATGAGTTTATTTCACCCATGGTTGCTATATGATAGACTTCACTTGAATTTTCTAATTAGATAATTCATTTTCTCTTTCTTCTTCTTCATCTTCTTCATGAGGTGAAGAAAGCTTACTAGAAAATTCCAAGTGATGAATCCAAGTGAGAAATCAAAATCCAAAGGGAACCCACTTCCTATTTCTTCATTCTCTACCACTTGCCATGTTATATTGGGTGTTTTCTTCACAAGGTTCATGACCAAGTGAAGACGGAGCTTGAGTTTGAGTCGCCTCGACGTAGATCATCTTCGGCATCGAAGTAAATGACCTAGCCCGATCATTTCTCCGAAGAAACCATCGCTAGAGTCCGGGATCCGATGATCGCAGCAGAGGGACGTCAACACGGAGCTTTATAAGTGGAGGACCGGATCTACAAAGGTTGTATTTCCATTCACTTAGTAGCAAAGTTGTTTGCTTGCATTGTTTCGCCTAATCTCTAGTTAACGATCTTGCATTAGGGTTTCTCGGCACATAGAAAAATTTGATTTTGGCATGGTTGATGCCTTGTGGAACCTCTTGAGTGTGCCTAGGAACCCGACAGTGGTATCATATCCTAGCTAGAGCTTTAGGCGAAGTCCAGACGATGTTAGAAATCCGATTGAGTCCCGAAACCCTAACTAAGACCCCTCTCTGTACAATTTTTAAAACAGTGTTTTTTTCCAAATAAAAAATATCCAAAAAATACAGCAGGTAATTATAGGAGTTACTGTGGAGCACGTGCTCCTAAGTCGGCTAATGAGCTGCGGAACCGCGGCGCCACCCTGGCTTTCACGGCGGTTCCGCGGCCATAAATGTGACTCTTGTCACGTGCTCTGCACAGTAATGTCCAACTGAATTTCCTGTGTTTTCTGGGAATTTTTAAATTACACTCAAGAGTTGAGTTATCTGGGGTGTATTGGGGACTCGATGATTCGATTGGAATGTTTAATTTTGTCTATGTGTTTTTCCGGGTAATTTTAGAATATGTTAAAAAGTTCGACCGGATATAAATACCCACTTTTTCCCCTCCCGGGAAATTTCCAAGTGTTGGATTTTTCCATGGTTTAAGAACGTTCTAAGTAGTGCAAGTAACGCGATGGACCCTCTAGAAGACAAGAAACCTTAACTCGATTATGTGACCGTCTTGAACTGCCCTTTGAACCTTAGGGTTTGGGGCAGTACGGCGTGCCACATGTGAGGCGTTGGCTTGACCCTTCTACGGCTGAACCGTTGGTACTGTGGCATGAAGTGAATGTTTTTAAACTTACTTCATGAGTTGAGCTGTTTCGGGAAAACTTGGGTGTTTAATTGTTCGATCGGAAAGTTTGACATTTTCTATTTATCTGGAATGTGATACAATATTTGGAATCCACAAGTAGTTATGAGATAACTGTATGAATGTTATAAACATAGGAGTTTAGTCTCACTTGATCGGTTGCCACAGAATTTTGATGCGATCAAAACTCCGTCGCAATCACGTAGCGTACGCGGATACTTGCCGGGTAAACTTAATAGAAAGCCATACCCTATAGCCCCGACTAAGTGACTGTAGGAGAACCCCGTCGCCAAAAAGCATCCGTTTGGGTGCTCGCGGCAATGGCGTTCAGCCTTAGTGCACTTCGTCGACGGTACCGGGGGTGCGGCCGTCTACTAAAATTTGCGACGAGCATTCGGTCAGGATGCCAGGAATCTTGTTGAATTGCCCGACTTCATATTGAAAAGAGTTTTCGATAAATGAGACTAAAATGCGAGGTTTATAATTGTTAGGCATGCGATGTCTAAGGAATTCATTTGGTTAGGCATGTGATGTCTAAGGAGGTTGCGGATTCCAACTGTTGTAGTTTTACACTTTCTTTTCTGCGACCGTAAGTGTAATATGTGATATCGCCGGTTTCGTTGCTATATGTCAACGATAATAGGGATGCGCATATTTACTTACGTTGATGACATATGATGTTATGTGTTGCTGCATATGTTATATTGGATCGTCGTGTTTGAATAGCCGGGTTTTTTTTATGTGAGATGAGTGTTTTTCATTTTCATTCATGTAAAAACTTGTATGTAATATTCTTTTATTGGGGCACTTCCAGGTTGCGGAAGATGTCACCATTTGTATATTATTTACTTTTCCGCACTAGGATAGACCCAAGGAGGGGAGCACAAGTAACCGGGTTCTAGGGTCTAGTGGGAGACCAACTCGAGGAGTCGAGTCCGGGTCTCCTAACTCTAGAATTGGTAGGGTTGCTTGCCGTTCTCGTAGGGGTCTAAGGGTGTGGGTTTGGCTATTCATCGCGACCGTGGAATCCGTGTTTTATAGAGGCTCAAAATAAAACACGGACGTCCTAGTATATCCAATATTTCATATGTTTCTTCTGCTGCGATATCTGTGATGTGATCATTTGATGTTCTGTGATAGATACTGTATATAGTATATATAATATATTATATAGACGTTACTTATGTTTTACACCCACGCTAGCCCTGCCCCGCTCTGCCGGTAGTTACCTAACTTAATGGTGCACGAGGGGACATCGAGGCGAATGCGGATGGCATAAGTGTACGTCGTATTTATCTGTGATGTTTAGGTACTTAAATGATGGGACTTCATTAATATGATTAATGAAAGTAAAAGAAACCTAAAAGATGTTGTGGAATCGAATTTTCAAAAACAGGTAGCTACAGTTCTTGCTTTGCATCGCTGTGTTCCTTGTAGAACATCCTGCACCTTATTCGATGAGGAAAGGGCCGAGATCCCTTCACCGGGAGTGACCCCTTTAGCAATAACTGGCAGATGCTACACACTCGGTTTGTCTTTTGATATCTTCTATAGTTTCTGCTTTGCACAGTGATATATATGATATATCCCGCACCTCATTCGACGAGGAAAGGGCCGACGATCCCTTCACCGGGAGTGACCCCTTTAGCAAAACTAGAAAAGCCTAAAAAACACTCCATTTTAAAATCATTTGATTCTACTACGATATCAAGTTCATTACGCAATAGGTTTTCAGAAAAACCTATCGTAGCCCTCCGTCATTTCAGATAAGTACTAGTTAGTATTCGTGCTACGTTTGTTGACTATGTTAAGGCGTAGTGTGCGGTAGCTGATTAGTGCTTATCTGTATAAGCATATGATGCGATTGGATTAGGGTAGTCGTGCGACTTTGTTGACTATATTAAGGGTCATGCGGGTGGGTTTAATTCAATCGGAAAATGACGGGTTGAACTTGACTAGCACTTATGATTTGTTGACTATGTTAAGGTCATATAGCTGCTAGGGGCAAAATATTATCGGGAATTTCAAGTGTTGAAATTTGCAATGAGATTGCATACCTTCTATGAGATAGTTGGATCCCGATACCCGCTGTGAGTAAGAGTTACTCCTGGGAGAATTTTACACATTACAATTAGCCAATCAAGTAGGTGTCTAGAAAGGTGTTAACGAGATTACGCCTCAGGGAAAACGAGGTTTACATTAATTAGGTTCGTGCGAAAGTACGGGGGACCTCCCTCAAAGTACCGACACTGGCCTGGCTGAAAGATTGGCGAACTTGTAGTGTGTAATTAATCACGGCTAGTCTTTCCTTTTAGGGTTTGAAGGAAGATTTTATTAAAACAGTGGGAGCCATCCTGATTAGATAAAATAAATAACCAATCTGATCTTGCAAGAGCATACGCTGAGTGTTTTCTTCTCTCTCTCTCTCCAGGTAGCGACCATATCACGTCTTAATCAAGATAATAATACGGATATATTGACCGAACCCGCTTGTTATACTGAGCTGGGGAACGTTGGTCCCGCTCCAACTTATAATTGTTATAAGACAGAGCAAGGTATTTCGGGAATATCAGATTTTCCGTGTCGCCCAAACGAAGAAAGTGCATACTGATGCATCATCTTTGGGTGTGTTCATTACACAGAACTGTTTCTCAGTATCCTTTACGTCCTGGGTATGTGATACCGGATCAGGATCCCGCATACATAATCTGTTATATGGGCTACAGAAAGGTAGAGAACTGAGAACGGGTGATAAGTTTCATGAGACAGAAAACGGTGTAAGTGTTGCATCCAAGTCTGTTGGTCACTGTCACCCTGTATTACCAGAATACATTGATTCTGAACGAATGTTATTAGATACCGAACCTGATATACAAAATCATATCAGTCTCTTTATCAGTAAAGAAAGGATATAATTTTGTATTGTTGGATAATGTTTTGAACATTTCCTATATCAAAAGTTGATCGGTTCAGGCACGTTATCTAAAAGCATTGATGTTCTAAATCAAACTACAGTTCTTAGTATACAGAACACACACAAGAGGAAGAGTTCAGAAATGAACAAATCCTTCTTGAGGTATTGTAGACTAGGTCATATTAATGTGACCCGACTAGGTAAGTTACACATAGATGCATATTTAAATTTGTTTGAATTTACATCTTGTGAAACTTGCCAGTCATGTCACAGAGATAAGATGACCATAGCTCTGTTTACTGGAAATAGAGAAAGAGTTAGTGAACTCTTTGGATGATACATGTTGATGTATGTAGGTCTCCTGTCTATACATACCAAGACCGGTCCTTTGTACTTCATTACATTCTCTGATAATCTCTCAAGATTCAGACATATGTTCCTGTTGAAACCCAAGTCCGAAACTTTTGAGATATTCACAGAATATAAGTTAGAAGTAGAGAACCAAAATACAGGTATATGTATTATGTCCTTTGATGAGATCAAGGAGGAGAATACTTGAGCACGGAAATCCTGGACATATTCTAAAGGAGAATGAGATTCTCTCTCAGCATTACTCCTCCATATACACCACAGCACGTCGGTGTATCGGGTCGGAGCAATCACACCCTATATGATAAGGTGTGCTCTATGATGAGTAATACTGAGTTACCTATTTCCTTTTGGGAGTTATGCACTTGAGAAGCTGCATACCTATTGAATAGGGTTTCGATCAAATAAGATGCCTACCACTTCATATGTGATATGGAAAGGGAAGAGCCCATATCTTAAGTTGGTTAAGATTTAGGGTTGTCCGGGCTATTTCTAAAAGCATAATACGGACAAGCTCGAGGCAAGGTCTGTAATGTAGAACTGGAAAGGTTCCAGCTATACAAACTACAGCAGATGATTTGATAGAACCAAAGAATTCAATAGTTACCAACGAACCTCAGCCTCTCCGCCGATCTAGTAGGGTTCCTCACCCACCTGAGAGATACTTCGGTTTCTCTATGACAGTGGGAGCGAGGATTGCATCATGAGATGATGACCCAACTAGTTTGGAGCAGGCCATCGAGAGTAGGGACTCTATAAGAATGGCTAGATGCTTAGTGATCTGAGATGGAATCCTTATACATCAATAAAGTATGGACTTTGGTTTCTTTATCTGAAGGGTTAAATCCCCATCAGGAGTAAGTAAATCTTGAGAAGATTACTTGGTGTACATGGAAAAGTTGAGACTTTCAAAGCTAGACTTGTTAAAGGTTTGCATCATTGACCAGGTATGGATTATGGTGAAACCTTTCCTATGAGGCTATGCTTAAGTCCATCCAGATCCTACTTGCCACGGCTACATACCATGACTACGATATCTGGTGGTTGGGTGTCATGACTTCTTTTCTAAAATGATGTTTCAGAAAAGTGAGTCTGTAAGTACACAGTCAGAGAGCTTCGTAGACAGTGGGAGCAGCGGATACGTGTACAAGATGTTTTATGTGATAAAGCAGGCATCGCGGAGTTGGAACGTCTGTTTTGATGTGGTAGTCAAAGTGTTTGACTTCATCAAAATGGTAGATGAACCTTGTATATACAAAAAGGTAGTAGGGAGTATGGTGGTGATCCTCGTAGAGTACGTGGATGACATACTCTTGATAAGGAAGGAGTTTCCTATGCTACGCTCGGTCAATACCCGGGTGGCCGTTACGTTTACCAGACCGCTTGCGGCTTGTGGGTGTTTGATATGATCATCACCTGCTGTCGGCGTATTGACGAGTCTTTAAAGTCCTACACAGGGGTTTCCTGACTCAAGCGAAACGAAATAGGAGCGCATATGAGATATGTGCGGGACCGAGAATAATACCAGTATGTGATGCTGTATTCTATTCTCGCGATTTGTATCATTGGACGGTTATATGAGATATAGCCGGGTTACCGAATCAAGTGTTGATTCGATACACTTGATATTAGTCGGTTATATGCGATATGACCGGATCATTAAATCAAGTATTGATTTAATGATTTAATGTATAATTATATATTTGATATATTACTTTACATTAACTAGTATTTGTTCACTTATGATGGATTTTCTCACTTGATGTGCACATTGTATATATGATATATTTTTGTGCACTTGTTTGTATCATGTTTAATGATACATGCAAACTTGGGTGTATGTTTGCTTTAAACCATCTTTAGGTTAATGGTTAGGTTTTAATTTGTTTTATTTATTTTCTTTATTCATTTTGGCAAGAAATAAAATGGTGGCTTGTTTTGTTTTACTCTTGAAGCTTCATGAAGCTTTGAAAGTCTTTACCATTTTTGTTTATTTTCTTAACCTAACCATTTACCTAAACCCTAGTTTATTCTCTACATGAGTTTACTTCACCCATGGTTGCTATATGATAGACTTCACTTGAATTTTCTAATAAGATAATTCATTTTCTTTTTCTTCTTCTTCATCTTCTTCATGAGGTGAAGAAAGCTTACTAGAAAATTCCAAGTGAGAAATCCAATTCCAAAGTGAACCCACTTCCTATTTCTTCATCCTCTACCACTTGCCATGTTGTATTGGGTGTTTTCTTCACAAGGTTCATGACCAAGTGAAGACGGAGCTTGAGTTTGAGTCGCCTCGACGTAGATCATCTTCGGCATCGAAGTCAATGACCTAGCCCGATCATTTCTCCGAAGAAACCATCGCTAGAGTCCGAAATCCGATGATCGCAGCGGAGGGACGTCAACACTGAGCTTTAGAAGTGGAGGACCGGATCTACAAAGGTTGTATTTCCATTCACTTAGTAGCAAAGTTGTTTGCTTGCATTGTTTCTCCTAATCTCTAGTTAACGATCTTGCATTAGGGTTTCTCGGCACATAGAAAAATTTGATTTTGGCATGGTTGATACCTTGTGGAACCTCTTGAGTGTGCCTAGGAACCCTACAGAAATATGACACGTGCGAAAACGCACGTGCATTTTCCGAACCCTGCCATAAAACCATACGGCCTCTACAACGTGTTGGGGTAAAAACATACACCCCGGTTGACCGAGTCAAAGTCAAGGTCAACCCCATGCTAGGTGGGCCCAAGCCCAGGTCCAGCGGGCCCATGCCCAAGTCGAGCCCACGGCCATCCTCCCCATGCAAACAACAAAATCATGTAATAAATAATTTCTATGTAATTTTTTATACATGAATGTATACAAAACGGGCAGAAAGCCAAATTTTTGTAAGCCCATGGCTTATGTGCAAAAATGAAATGGCACATGAAGCCATGGGATAGGCAAAACGCCATTTTGTAAAGCCCAAGGGGCTATATGCAAATATGTAAGCCTATAAAAGGCAACATGATGAATAAAAAAAACACTTTTTCATTCTCTCAAAAAACCTAGGGTTTGTACATCTTTCCCTTTTCTGAAGGTTCCAAGCTTTCTTCTTTCTTTTAAATTAAATCAAGAGTTTTACTCTCCCTTTTCCAAAAGTAAATAGTTTTTCACCACAAAACCCACCAAGGGGAGCTTGGATCCGTCATTAGATCTCAAAAAATAGAGATTTTTAAAATCTCACATCTCTTGATCTTCAAGATCCGGCCAAACAACAGGAGGAAGAAGAATAACCCCCTTTATCAGCTTCAAAGCATCGTAGGAGTTTAACTCCATATATATACATATATATATACATAATAAATAATTCCTTTCTGAAGCATAGCTTCTGTTTCTGGGACTAAAAGTCCCTTTTCCTCGCCGGCGCCCAAGCGCCGAGCGCCCACGTGCCGACACGTGGCGCGCCTGCGCTCGAGCGCACAGCGCCCACGAGCCGACACGTGGCGCGCCTGCTGTTCAGACCATAATATTGCATTTTTCATTCCCCTATTCTTATCCGTTTTATAAATAAACAGGTACTCTTGATGCACGTTTGTTGCATATTACAGGATACATGCTCTTGGAGAGAAGACAGTGAGAAAAGACAGAAGATGATACAAAAGAGAGACTTTTGACCAACAAGTAGACGGATCCTAGTCACGAAGAACAATTTACAATTGTATAAGGCAATGCAGTCCGAAATGTCAAAGTGAACGGTCAAAAGATCCTTACAAGTTTTCACTGAAGATCTGGAAAAGACCAAGAAGCCAAACAGAGAAAAATAGTGAAGAATAAACAAGCCCCAATACCCAGCATGAAGAACAGAAAATTTGGTGAGCTGAGCTCACCAAAGGGCCGCGGAACTGCGGCCCAAGGCCCATCATTGCCGCGGTTCCGCGGCCATTAAGTGCGCACGTCGGTGGATTTTTCTTGTGTCGGTGTGTCGGTGCGGGTGTTGGGATTTTCCGTGGGCAAATCTGTAATTGCGCATGTGCGAGAGTCTGTAACCCTAGTTTTTATGTTTTCCTATAAATTGTAATCACAGATCTGTAAAACCTATGCCTCTTTTCAATCAATAAAATTCAGAATTGTTGGGAGTTTATTCAGATCTGTTCTGTATTGCTTGGAGGGAGCCATCAAATTAGTAAGTTAATTTTATTTCTTTATTTTAATTCTTTTAATTAGTATGTCTTTTCATCCCCTAATGAGCGAGTAATCTCCTCGCTTGTTAGGGTTAGCCTTAGGGAAAGATTTGAGAGATGAGATCTCTCACCCCTTTCATGCCATTCACAACTAAGAATTAGAACTCTATGCATGCGTGCACAACCGCACCCTACGGCACCCTACCCCTTGAGGTAACGGTGATCCGTAGTATAAAGGACCGGTTGCGCGTGTTTTCCATGGAGGTTAGGGAAACTATCGATAAAGGAAGGATAAGAATCTAGAGGAAGAAACATCTTCCCAAAAGACTCTAATTCACTTTATTGATGATTACCGTAACATCTAATAGATCAAAAGAATAAGGCATTGAAAGCTGTGAGGAAACCTTTAATCTCCAAACTTCCCCTAAACCTAACCCTTGCAAGACTTTAAATTAGATTAATTTAGTTTTAGATCTAGGTTTTTATAGATTTAATAAACCAACCAAAACAACATTTGGAATCAACTCGTAAAAACACATTAAGGAAATTACCCATCTCTGTGGATCGACCCGTATTCACCGGCTAGCTGCAAAGCGACGCCGTTTCTGATTACAGTTAACAAGTATAATTTTGGACAAAATCAAATGGCGCCATTGCCGGGGATGGCGTAAAATTTCTTTCTGTGTAATTTCGGATTGATATAAATTTTAAAAATTATAAAAATCTGAAAAATTGAAAAAAAAATAAAAAATTTTATCAATTTTTATCTGTTTGAAGGGTGTATCTTTTGAATTTTGCAGGAATATCGAAGATTCTCGGATCTAAAAATTTACAGAGGGTAAACCAAAAAAAATCATATCAGAACAGAGAGAAAATATCATAACAGAGGAGTAGAAAATTTTTCAGAGCCTGATCACTCCAACAGACCGCGTTTCCGCGGCAAAGGTGGGCCCCAGACCGCGGATCCGCCGCGCCTTGGCCACGTTAGCACCTGAAAATTTGCTGGTTTGTTTCTCTTTTCTCCTCTGTCAACCACCATATATCTTTTGTGAAAATTTTCTGCAGGATTTCTTTGCGCTAAAAATCTTCTCTCTCCTTCTAAATAACAGATTTTCTGCAGGTTTTTTTGCGCCGCGCTAAAAAAATTTGATTGCAAGTAAATTTTATTGTTTTGCATAATTTAATCGGACTTTAAGGGGATAATTGACCAAACTCAGATTGGGTGGGGATTTCATCACCCTTCCTAGGACCCCAGAAAACACCTAAAGCATTTGCATTGACCACAATTAATTAAAAAATACTAGACTCAGACCTAAGGACATCGAGCTCAATAGGAAAAGGATTAGTATAGGCATCGACCTTTTATCCTAACTGACTTTGCGGTGTCTAGGCTAGTGGTTATTAATTAGGCCCACTATTGTGGTTCCTTCCCACTTACCTGGCCGTACTTGTCGGTGAAGAGGCGGTTTGAAGTCCTATTTCTAGCCCTAGTTAGGAGCTGTCTAGCAGATCTAGGCGACCCTAGATCTAGGCCTGATTGTGCATGTGTGGTTGATACATTTGTGTCACAAGTCCCTTTTCAAAAATCTCTTTGCAAAACTCTCACATAAATAAAAAAAGGGGAAAATCTTTTCAAAACTTGCAACTTGTCGCTAAAGAAATCTTGCACCTCACTTCCACCACTTCTTCTCATTGACGTTATCTTACCTCCACATTCTGTCTTTTTTTTTCTGACTACACTACCCTTTTAGTGTATGTCACTTTGGACTAGGGATACTAACGCCCGATTAGTCCGTGTTTCGTTGGTACCGACCGACGAACTTTTCGACACCGAAGTCGAAATTCCCTCCTTTTCCTTACCCCCACCTTCAAATTCTTCTTTCGAAGGTATGTCGGGACACGACCCCAATGATACCTTACCGACGGGAATGATTCCACCTCCGTTAGGTGCGAATAACCCGAATCTTCCACCTGTTGTAGCGCCCGCACGAGTTGCGCTCCAGGATCTCTTCTACCCCGTCCGCACTTCTTTACCTACATGTCTTTCACCCCCACCGGCAAATGGGGACAATTTTGAAATAAAACCACATTTCATCAATATGCTGCCAAAATTTCATGGTTTGGAATCTGAAGATGCATATATCTTTATCAACAAATTCCAAAATGTGTGCGCTATGATGAAAACAACCCAATTAAGTGATGACGCTATAAGGCTAAGGGTCATTCCTTTTACCTTATGTGACCTAGCCGAAAAGTGGCTATACAGCACCGCATCACATTCCATTAGAAATTGGGACGAGTTTGTGAGAGCTTTTCTGAAAAAGTTCTATCCTCATCACAAAACTGCTAGAATCCGTAACGAGATTATACAATTTTCACAGCTTCCTTCCGAACCATTTTGGAAGTGCTTCGAGAGATTTAATGACCTACTTGTTCAATGCCCTCATCATGGGATCGAAAGTTGGCAACTTTGCCAAACATTATACGAGGGATTGAACTCGGCAACGAAGCAGTTGCTAGAAACCATATGTCAAGGTCATTTTCTCTCCAAGTCTAGCGACGAAGCGTGGCAGTTTCTTGAGGATCTTAGTGAGCAAACAATTCAGTGGGAGAATACCAAGACCACATCATCTTCTTCTGTTGGTCAATCTAGGGCAGGCATACATCAAGTAGATATGTCAATTGCTATGAAGGCCGAGATGGCCGCACTTATGAAAAAGCTAGAAGCCATTGAGACCAAAATCTCATCGTCTTCTCCTGCCCCTGCTTTACCCACACGAACTGTTTGTGCTTGTTATTCGAATCCATCGCATCTAACCGAAGAGTGTCCTTATAATGCACCTATTCAAGGACAAGATCAAGTCAATGCTGCCTTTCAGCAACGACAAAGAAATGATCCATACTCTCCGACATACAATCCGGGGTGGAGGAGTCACCCAAATTTCGCTTGGAACCAAAATCAACAAGTCCAAGGAAATAACAATTTTCAAAGACCTCCTCCTCCACAACAACAACAAGCACCTTCACAAACTCAAAACCAGCAACCTTTCCAACAACAACCTTATACAAATCAAACGAACAATTTGGTTCAACCAAATGATGATAAGGTTATCTCGCTCGAAAAAAGTCTAGATGCATTTCTCAAGCAATCTACAGAATCCGCAGCAAGATTTGAAAATTATGTTCAGTCTTTGATGCATAACAATGCCTCGCACGATCAAAGTAACAAATCTATTGAGGCACAAATTGCACAATTAACTGCTGCGTTGAGCGAGAGAGAAAAGGGAAAGCTTCCGTCTCAACCAATGCCAAATCCCGGTCACACACAAAACTCATATCACAATCACAATGTAAATGCGGTGACCACGTTGAGATCCGGAAGAGAGTTACAAAATAATGTGGGAACTAATGATGACATCCCCGCCGGTGGTTCTTCTTCTTCTTTTTCTCCATCGTTATCTTCCCCTTCTTCATTTTCTTCACTTTCTTCTTCACCTTTTTCTTTAGAGCCTATTCTCCACCATTCACACGGCTCTACTTCTTCTAACTCTAACGGACCCATTTCTCACAACACGAACACATCCACACTGGGATCCGTTCCTACTCCACATCCTACTCCACAAACATTTGACTCAACAAATTTTCAAAATGCTCCATTTCCAAACAGGTTGAGTCCCAATAAACCAACTGCACAAGTGGAGAAGATTGTAGAATTTTTTAAGCAGGTTAGCATAAATATACCTCTCTTGGATGCTATCCAACAAGTCCCTTCATACGCGAAAATCTTAAAGGGCTTATGCACCTCGAAGAGAAAGGCATCTCAAGTACCTAAGAAAGTGCTAGTGGATAGTGCAGTGAGCAATACTATTAACCACACTCAAACCTTACCCCAAAAACGAAAGGACCCCGGCTGTCCTACGATTTCAATCACAATTGGGGATCAGAACATTAATCGAGCACTTTTAGATCTTGGGTCTAGTGTTAACCTGCTTCCCTACTCCGTGTACGAACAATTAGGGGTTGGAGAGTTGAAACCCACTCGTTGTACTCTCCAAATGGCTGATCGATCAATCACCCATCCAAGGGGTGAGCTAGAGGATGTGTTGATCAAAGTTGGGGAGTTCATATTCCCCATTAATTTTATTGTTATGGATACACAACCTGTTGCTAACCCACGGAACCAAATTCCGGTGATCCTCGGTCGACCATTTTTGGCCACTTCCAATGCTGTAATAAACTGTCGCAATGGCTCCATAACTCTATCCTTTGGGAAGATGTCTAGTGAGTTCAATATTTATAAGATGGGAAGTTTGGCCCCCGTGCCTAAAACTAGTACACGAGAAGTTTGCTCTGTTCACGAAATCACGCAGGAGGACTGCGAGCTTGAAAGATTCTTGTTTGATGAAAACAGTTTTGACGCCACTAGTGCGTCCCTCCTTGTGCCTACCACCGTTGACACAACCGATATGGATTATGAATGTTTCACTTTTTCGGATGATGACGACTCACAGCCTGAATATGAATCTTTTGAATTTTTTGATGAGTTAGTCGAACCATCCGAATCGGTTGTTTGCAGTGATTTCGAACCTGTGTTGGAGTCCTTTGAGTTCGAGGTAGATTCCGCAATGATTCTTTCGCCTCCGAAACTCGAACTCATGTCCTTACCGCCTCACCTTAAATATGCTTACATAGGTGAGAATGAGACTTTTCCCATTATAATATCAGCCTCTCTAGCCTTCGAGCAAGAGAACGCTATTTTAAAAGTCTTACAAGATAGGCGGCAAGTTTTCGGTTGGACTATGGCGGACATCGAGAAGATCAGTTCCATTACAATTGAATATCATATGCAATTGATGGATGATGCCAAGTCAATAGAGGACCCACAGAAACATTTTGGGGGTATTGTGGTTAGTCAACCTCCTCCTTTAGAAGTTGAACCACCCCCATTTCTTTTAAGAAGCTACGAGAATGCCAACATTCCACTGATTGCTGATCATTCGCATTCTCATTTTGATTCATCACCACCTCCTGTCTATTCACCTCCACACCTTCCATACCACCACTTCTATCTTCCCCAATTCTTTATGGATCGCTATGGCTTATTCTTCCACCAACTGATACTCTTTACTGATAAATTTTTCAACTGGTTGGTGTTAACGTTTGGTCTATGCAAGGTTTGGCAGTAATGTCTAACATAGTTTAAATGAAGTTTGGGGGAGGGCCTTTTTGTATATATTTTTGTTTTTCTTAACAATAAAATTTTTTTGTAAATAAATAAATAGGGAAGTGCCGGTATTTTGACCCTCTAGGTTTAGTATGACAGTGAGGACACTGTCAAGTTCAAGTTTGGGGGTATTTATGCTCGGTACGTCTTCTTCCTTCACATTCATTTGTACATATTTTTGCATTTGCATACTTATTTGAAAACCCATAAAAATTGAAAAATTTTGAAAAATTATAAAAATAATTGTATTCAATTTTGTCCTTATTTAACTAGAGTTTGACATATAGGTTAACTAGCTAGGAGCAACTAGATCTTAAACTTAGTGAATTAAAAACCCTAAAAATAACATTCCATAAAGTTTAACGGTAGAAAGTATATGCCTTGTAGTTTATTTAGAAATAGGCAAATTTTGGGTTCACTTCTTGGGCTAAGTCAAAACAAAGGAAGAGTATTGATGTTCTTATTAGAGTATAAGTTTGAAAAATAGTTCCTACCTTAAGTCCAAATTCTGAAAATGTATACCCTACAAAATGCACAATCACACACCTTGAAACTTGGAATAGTAGAAGAGACCTTGAAATGCTCTTGTCTAAAAGTCCTTAGTACGATGAAAATAAAAAAAAAGGTGAATAAAGAAAAAAATGGACACTGGTTTTTGTGATTACTTAAGGCTGTAAAAATAGAAAAATCTTTAGCGAGGGTGCTTCATCACCTAGTGCCTTAGACCAACTGGTTTGGGAGTCACTGCTAAAAGCCTTGGGTATTGCAAAACTAGGAAGTACGCTTTAAAGTGCTAACGCATCTTGTAATCGGTTGTTGGTACCTCAAGAAGTATTAACAGTCGCATGAAGGATGTGTAAGCGAAATTCAAAATTCACGAATTAATAAGTGCTTTGGACAATGGACGAGAGTACGACTGCTTGATTTGAATTTCCAAGTGTAGGGGTGATATTTACACACACGTAGGGATATGTGATTAGAATTTAGATAAGAGAAAGGAATGAAGAATAAAACTTGTATCTTTAGTAGGGTTGATAGAAATTCCTAAGTGGAGATGGAACTTTAGAAGGAAAACTTAAGAGATGCTGAAAGCTAAGTAGGTCTACATAACATATATAATCTTAAGTTAGATGATTAGGAAGTGTGAAGAATGTGGGTGGATAATTTGTAAGTCAAAAGATAATAGAATTCTTAGTTAGAAAACCTAATTGGAGAACAAAAGTCAATGGGCCGAATTGATAGGATTTTGTGGGTGTAATCCGCTGAAAACCCTCAGGAGACAACACTCCTCCTACTAGGGACACCTAGAGGTTCAACGGATTGTTGCACGAGCTCAGTGCAATCGCGTTTCCCTGTGAAAGTGTGGTTAGGATTTTAGTGAATAAAAAAATAAAAAATAAGTTTGCTCGAGGACGAGCAAAAGATAAGTTTGGGGGTATTTGTTCAGACCATAATATTGCATTTTTCATTCCCCTATTCTTATCCGTTTTATAAATAAACATGTACTCTTGATGCACGTTTGTTGCATATTACAGGATACAGGCTCTTGGAGCGAAGACAGTGAGAAAAGACAGAAGATGATACAAAAGAGAGACTTTTGACCAACAAGTTGACGGATCTTAGTCACGAAGAACAATTTACAATTGTATAAGGCAATGCAGTCCGAAATGTCAAAGTGAACAGTCAAAAGATCCTTACAAGTTTTCACTGAAGATCTGGAAAAGACCAAGAAGCCAAACAGAGAAAAATAGTGAAGAATAAACAAGCCCCAATACCCAGCATGAAGAACAGAAAATTTGGTGAGCTGAGCTCACCAAAGGGCCGCGGAACCGCGGCCCAAGGCCCATCATTGCCGCGGTTCCGCGGCCATTAAGTGCGCACGTCGGTGGATTTTTCTTGTGTCGGTGTGTCGGTGCGGGTGTTGGGATTTTCCGTGGGCAAATATGTAATTGCGCATGTGCGAGAGTCTGTAACCCTAGTTTTTATGTTTTCCTATAAATTGTAATCACAGATCTGTAAAACCTATGCCTCTTTTCAATCAATAAAATTCAGAATTGTTGGGAGTTTATTCAGATATGTTCTGTATTGCTTGGAGGGAGCCATCAAATTAGTAAGTTAATTTTATTTCTTTGTTTTAATTCTTTTAATTAGTATGTCTTTTCATCCCCTAATGAGCGAGTAATCTACTCGCTTGTTAGGGTTAGCCTTAGGGAAAGGTTTGAGAGATGAGATCTCTCACCTCTTTCATGCCATTCATAACTAAGAATTAGAACTCTATGCATGCGTGCACAACCGCACCCTACGGCACCCTACCCCTTGAGGTAACGGTGATCCGTAGTATAAAGGACCGGTTGCGCGCGTTTTCCATGGAGGTTAGGGAAACTATCGATAAAGGAAGGATAAGAATCTAGAGGAAGAAACATCTTCCCAAAAGACTCTAATCCACTTTATTGATGATTACCGTAACATCTAATAGATCAAAAGAATAAGGCATTGAAAGCGGTGAGGAAACCTTTAATCTCCAAACTTCCCCTAAACCTAACCCTAGAAAGACTTTAAATTAGATTAATTTAGTTTTAGATCTAGGTTTTTATAGATTTAATAAACCAACCAAAACAACATTTGGAATCAACTCGTAAAAACACATTAAGGAAATTACCCGTCTCTGTGGATCGACCCGTATTCACCGGCTAGCTGCAAAGCGACGCCGTTTCTCATTACGGTTAACAAGTATAATTTTGGACAAAATCACCTGCACTCGAGCACAAAGCGCCCACGAGCCGACACGTGGCGCGCCTGCGCTCGAGCGCAAAGAGCCCACGTGGCGCCCCTGCGCTTGAGCACAAAGCGCACTGCGCCCGAGCGCAAAGCACCCACGTGCCGACACGTGGCGCGTTTGGGCTCCAGCGCTCTGCGCCCGAGCGCAAAGCGCCTACGTGCCGACACGTGGAGCGCTTGCGCTCAGGTGCACTGTGCCCGAGCGCAAAGCGCCCACGTGCCGACACGTGGCGCGCTTGCGCTCCGGCGCTCTGCGCTCATGCGCAAAGCGCCAACGTGTCGACACGTGGCGCGCTTGCGCCTGAGCGTACAACACCTAAGCGCACAACGCTCAAGGCGCTAGCCCCACGCATCCCTTGGATGCCCTTTCCTCCCTCTTTTTATGTACATACATATACATATACATATGTATACATATTTGCACACACACGTGCTCCACGACACTATCCGGGTAGCGGGACCCCCGTAAAAACTCTGCGTGTCTCCCAACATATCCAAAAACCCCTTTTAAAACACAACACATGCACACCGCACATGAGTTCGCATGACCAGTTTAACTCGCTAATCGGATGTTCCCTCGCCCCAAAGGCAAGGGGTAATTAACGGCGGCTTAGTCCGCGGCTGCCGGAGATTCGGATCCCCACAATCCATAAACCTCGGCCTACCCTAGGCAGGGGGAATCTGTAGTACGCCTGACAAGCCCGCGTGTATTCCCATCTCAATGGGGTGACGAATAACGCCCTACAGATTCTGGCACGCCCGGTGGGACCTATCTCTCCTCCCATATTTCGGGTTAAACGTTCATGCGAACTCAATCAATATACATGTCTATATTTATACTAAAATAATGCTTTTTCATGCAGGTCTTCAAGTAATCACTTTTCAATAATGTTTCCAAGGACGATCTCAGCTCTCAGCATGACTCTCGTCTCCTACACAATGAAGATAGACTCCAGGACGGTCCTCCCAGCAAGTCTCGGGCGACAATGGGAGGAAGAGCCGCTACCATTTGGCTCTATCATGTTTGTGTCAGCTAACGCCGTCCCAGCTCCTTAAGCTCCGGCAACAGACAAACCGGTCTCAAAGGGGAAAAGGCCGAATGTCGTGATCGCGAGGGCACCCCAACACAAACGCAAGTCGGTGTTTGAACGACTTTCCTCGGCCCCAGCTGGGGGCAAGGCCATCAACACTAACAAAGCTACAATGCATCCCGAGCAAGCTCCAGCAGTGCCCTTGACCACTGCTCGATTGGGTGTCTTCTCAAGCCTCCCCATCACTCAGCCTATGGCGGCTTCCCGAAGACCAGAAGCCTGCCAAGAGCTTAAGGCAGAGAAGCTGAGGCAGAAGAGGTTCAGATATAGAGCCAACAAAAGGGCTAGGGCTCTGGCCATGTTGAAATTTATGAATTTCCAAAGCCCGGACCGGTCCGCGAAACCAGCTGCCAGTGATGAAGAAGGGCTGAATTTGTTATCCACATTGTCTACATGGCCGGACATGAAGAAACGAACCCTCCTCTTCTTCACAGCCATGGTGATGATATGGTTGACGCTACCCAGCATCGGCGCGATCTAAATGATGAAGAGCCCGCTCAGGCCGATAAGCCAGAGGAGCCCGTGGTTCCTACGGAATTGAGCTCAGTCAATAAAGATTACCCGGTTGTTATAGCCGGAACTACAGAACAAGCATTATTCCAATGGCTTCAAAGGCAATTTCAGGACAGGGATGAGAAGATGGCCGAGATCTATTCCAAAGTCGACGAGCTGGCAAACGTCATGGCAGATCTCGCGACCTAAGTCGCCCGATTGCAACTGCAGCAGAATCAAATTTTGGCTCATGAGCCAGGGATTGATACTCGGGGGCAGCCAACTGATATCCCTTTCAACCTAAAAGCGGAGCGCCTTCGCGAAAAACGGCCGCAATCAGCCTCCAGTCCCTCCGATACATACACCGGGGGGGAATCTCCTCTGAAAGAGAAGCTGGAAAAGGTTCATTCCTTCAAGAGGGAAAAGGTCCACAAGATATTCAGGGACGCCCTAAGAAACGGTCTACAACTGCTAGAATCAAAGAGACCGCAAGGAGAGAATATGACCGACGACCCAAAATATTGCCCCTATCACAGGGTGATAGGTCATGCCATTGAGGACTGCTTCGTCTTCAAAGATTGGGTCGAAAGGCAATACAAGATAGGAGGGATAGAACTGTCTAAAGGCGTGTTAGCAAACAGTCAAGCTACGATCGCCGATTTCATGCAAATGGAGACCGAAACCTTTCGGGAACCTAATCCTCCCAGACATGTGCCTCGAGTACCAGCATCTGTAAAGGCATCTACTCCAATGGAGAGAAAGAAGAAGGTATACTCCTTCAAGAGGGATGAATTCCGCAAAATATTCATGGACGCCTTGAACAGCGGTCTGCAACTGCCTATTCCAAAGAGGCCACAGGAAATGAACATGACCGGCAATCCCATATACTGCCCATATCATAGAATGGTGGGTCATACCATCGAAGACTGCTATATTTTCAAAGATTGGGCAGAGGACCACTATAAGCTTGGAAAAACCTCACAATTCTCGGATGTATCGGCAAGCCACAGAGCTAGGTCATCAACACAACTCCGCCAAGATCAAAGTTCAAGGAGCTGGTATAAGCAAAAAGGACCACCACGTCGTTAAACTGGGAACACCCGCTGACCACCACGTCGTTAAACTAGGAATGACAGACCACCAAGTCTTTAAACTGGGAATGACAGACCACCAAGTCTTTAAACTGGGAACAGTCGACCACCACGTCATTAAACTGGGAACAATCGACCTCTAAGTCGTTAAACTAGGAATGTACAAAAAATGTAAATAAACAAAAAAAATGTGTAAATAAAACAAAAATAAAGAAAAGCCCAAATGATGGGGCAACTCGCAATAAAAATCAGCGAGTAAAATAAAGATGAAAATAAAGCCGAAATGATGGGGCAACCCCAAATAAAAATCAGCGAGTAAAATAAAGAGGAAAATAAAGCCGAAATGATGGGGCAACTCGCAATAAAAATCAGCGAGTAAAATAAAGATGAAGATAAAGCCGAAATGATGGGGCAACCGCGAATAAAAGCTGAAATGATAGAGCAATCGCGGCAAAACAAAAACAAAAAAAAGAACAAAAAAATAAAGACAGAAGATGAGTTGCTCCTGGCATTATTCCAGTGCAGCAATGCAGACGCCAAACAAAAATCCGGTTTCCCAAAATTCTTTCGGCCCTACGGCTAGTCCCCAAATTGAATTATGTATACAATCTACGGGCTCAAATAATTCTCAGCATACCCATGTCCCACCGCAACCACCAGTTACGTGGCTGGTCTCCGCCTTTGGAATTATGCTCCATTGGGAAGACCCACACATGTGTCCTGGCACATGTGCTTTAGTGTTAACAACGCTGATGCCGGCCCCTATCCCGAAATTCCAAATCAATCCAATAGACCTCCACGTCTTTAAAACCGGAAGCAGATGACCTCTGAGTCGTTAAACTGGAAACAACATGACCACTATGTCGTTAAACTGGAAACAGATGACCACCACGTCGTTAAACTGTTAACATATCACCTCCAAGTCGTTAAACTGGAAACAATAGACCCCTAAGTCGTTAAACTTGAAACAGATGGCCTCCAAGTCGTTAAACTGGAAACAGATGACCTCTAAGTCATTAAACTGGAAACATATGACCTCTACGTCGTTAAACTGGAAACAGATGACCTCCAAGTCGTTAAACTGGAAACAGATGACCTCTACGTCGTTAAAATGGAAACAGATGATCACCACGTCGTTAAACTGGAAACAGATGACCTCCAAGTCGTTAAACTGGAAACAGATGACCACCACGTCGTTAAACTGGAAACAGATGACATCCAAGTCGTTAAACTGGAAACAGATGACCTCTACGTCGTTAAACTGGAAACAAATGACCTCCAAGTCGTTAAACTGGAAACAGATGACCTCTACGTCGTTAAACTGGAAACAGATGACAACCACGTCGTTAAACTGGAAACAGATGACCGCTAAGTCATTAAACTGGGCACAATAGACCCCTAAGTCGTTAAACTGGAAACAGATGACCTCTAAGTCGTTAAACTGGAAACAGTCGACCTCTAAGTCATTAAACTGGGGACGAGGGAAATCCACTCATGTGTCCTCACGATACATGAGGAGAACAAACCTTTGTGGGATCCTTACGACTCACAAAGGAAAAACACACTTAGGAGTCCTCACGACTCATAAGGAGAAAATACACCTGCGGGATCCTTACGACTCGCAGGGAGAAAATGCTTTTATGGGACCCTCACGGCCCATAAAATTGAAAAGTCTTAGGTGATAGGGATCTAAACCTGTCTCCTAAGCCATCGCTCCCCAATCCCTAAGTGGCGAATGATGAGTCGCTCCTGGTACCACATTCCAGTGCAGCGATGCAGACGCCAACCAAATTCCAAATCCTATACCCCAACGGCGAATGATGAGTCGCTCCTGGTACTATATTCCAGTGCAGCGATGCAGACGCCAACAGAGTCCCGAAATGTTTCTGGCCCTACGGTCTGGATCATACATCCTGCAAAACCGTATACAATCCACGGGCATAAAACAATCCCAATCTCTCTAAAAATAATAAAATAAAAAAAAGGGTATGTCCACAAGCAAAATGGGCACGGATGAAAACCCGAAAGGGCTCCGTGAGTAAAAACAGCAGGACTGCCGGCGAGTTTGTGAAAACCCGAAAGGGCGCAAACTCGTGAGAAAGAGATGAAATGCACTCACAAGGTCCTCTCGACTTTTTGAGGAGAAAATTCCCGCGTGAGATCCTTACGACTCACAAAGGAGCAACACACTTAGGAGTCCCCACGACTCCTAAGGAGAATATACACCTACGGGATCCTTACGACCCGTAGGGAGAAAATGCTTTGTGAGACCCTTACGACTCACAAAATTGAAAAGTCTTAGGTGATAGAGATCTAAAACTGTCTCCTAAGCCACCAATTCCCAAATCCTCCAGGGGCAAATAATGAGTTCCTCCTGGCATTATTCCAGTGCAGCAATGCAGATGCCAAACAAAAACCAATTCCCAAATCCTCCCGGGGCAAATGATGAGTTGCTCCTGGCAATATTCCAGTGCAGCAATGCAGATGCCAAACAAAAAAAAAACCCAAATCCTCTCAAGACAGATGACGATTTGCTCCTGGTACTATATTCCAGTGTAGCGATGCTGATATCAACTCAAATCAAACAAATCAAACCAACCAATTCCAACATCGACCTCTGCGTCAAACAGCGACACTCCGCGCCGGGGAAAAGTCGATCAGCGACACTCTGTGCCGGGGAAAAGTCGATCAGCGACACTCTGTGCCGGGGAAAAGTCAACCAGCGACACTCCGTGTCGGGGAAAAGTCGATCAGCGACACTCCGTGCCGGGGAAAAGTCAACCCGACACTCCGTGCCGGGGAAAAGTCAACCCGACACTCCGCGCCGGGGAAAAGTCGATCAGCGACACACCGTGCCGGGGAAAAGTCAACCAGCGACACTCCATGCCGGGGAAAAGTCACTCAGCGACACTCCGTGCCGGGGAAAAGTCAATCCGACACTCCGCGCTGGGGAAAAGTCGATCAGCGACACTCCGTGCCGGGGAAAAGTCAACCCGACACTCCGCGCCGGGGAAAAGTCGACCAGCGACACTCCGTGCCAGGGAAAATTCGACTAGCGACACTCCGTGCCGGGGAAAAGTCAACCTGCGAAACTCCGTGCCAGGGAAAAGTCGACCAGCGACACTCCGCGCCGGGGAAAAGTCGACCAGCGACACTCGGCGCCGGGGAAAAGTCGACCAGCGAGACTCCGCGCCGGGGAAAAGTCGATCAGCGACACTTCGTGCCGGCGAAACGTCAACCAGCGACACTTTGCATCGGGGAAACGTCCAACACAGACACTCCGCATCAGGGAAATGTCCAACAACTACACTCCGTGCTGGGGAAACATCAAGCTGACACTCCAGGCCGGGGGCACATCGACAACAGACACTCCGTCTCGGGGAAACGTCCAACAACAGACACTCCGTGCCGGGGACATGTCTACCAAATTACTTTGGGCCAGAGAAACGTCTACCACAGACACTCCATCTCGGAGACGGATAAAGCGTCGACCGTCCACGTCGTAAAAAGGGCAGTGCATCCCAAAAAGTGGGAACCAAGACAAGTCGCCTCCACGTGAAAGATGATCCATCAATTTCATGCACATGACCCACAAATGTGGTGTGAATTTATTGATGGGGGGAAATTTGTTGGGGTAAAAACTTACACCCCGGTTGACCAAGTCAAAGTCAAGGTCAACCCCAAGCCAGGTGGGCCCAAGCCCAGGTCCAGCGGGCGCATGCCCAAGTCGAGCCCACGGCCAGCCTCCCCATGCAAACAACAAAATCATGTAATAAATAATTTCTGTGTAATTTTTTATACATGAATGTATACAAAACGGGCAGAAAGCCAAATTTTTGTAAGCCCATAGCTTATGTGCAAAAATGAAATGGCACATGAAGCCATGGGATAGGCAAAACGCCATTTTGTAAAGCCCAAGGGGCTATATGCAAATATGTAAGCCTATAAAAGGTAACATGATGAATAAAAAAATAACACTTTTTCATTCTCTCAAAAAACCTAGGGTTTGTACATCTTTCCCTTTTCTGAAGGTTCCAAGCTTTTTTCTCTCTTTTGAATTAAATCAAGAGTTTTACTCTCCCTTTTCCAAAACTAAATAGTTTTTCACCACAAAACCCACCAAGGGGAGCTTGGATAAGTCATTAGATCTCAAAAAGAAGAGATTTTTAAAATCTCACATCTCTTGATCTTCAAGATCCGGTCAAACAACAAGAGGAAGAAGAAGAACCCCCTTTATCAGCTTCAAAGCATCATAGGAGTTTAACTCCATATACATACATATATACATATATATATATACATAATAAATATTTTCTTTCTGAAGCATAGCTTCTTTTTCTAGGACTAAAAGCCCATTTTCCTCGGCGGCGCCGAAGCGCTCTAGCGCCGAGCGCCCACGTGCCGACACGTGGCGCGCCTGCGCTCGAGCGCAAAGCGCCCATGAGCCGACACGTGGCGCGCCTGCGCTCGAGCGCAAAGCGCCCACGAGCCGACACGTGGCGCGCCTGCGCTCGAGCGCAAAGCGCCCATGTGCCGACACGTAGCGCGCTTGCGCTCGAGCGCACTGCGCCCGAGCGCAAAGCGCCCACGTGCCGACACGTGGCGCGTTTGCGCTCCAGCGCTCTGCGCCCGAGCGCAAAGCGCCCAGTTGCCGACACGTGGTGTGCTTACACTCCGGCGCACTGCGCCCGAGCGCAAAGCGCCCACGTGGTGCGCTTGCGCTACGGCGCTCAGAGCTCGAGCGCAAAGCGCCCACGTGCCGACACGCGGCGCGCTTGCGCTCTGGCGCTCTGCGCCCGAGCGCAAAGCGCCTACGTGCCGACACGTGGCGCGCTTGCGCTCCGGCGCAGCCCACGTGCCGCCACGTGGCGCGCTTGCGCTCCGGCGCTCTGCGCCCGAGCGCAAAGCGCCCACGTGCCGACACGTGGCGCGCTTGCGCTCCGGCGCTCTGCTCCCGAGCGCAAAGCCCCCACGTGTCGACACATTGCGCGCTTGCGCTCCTGTGCCTTGCGCTCAAGCGCAAAGCGCCCACATGCCGACAGGTGGCGTGCTTGTGCCAAAGCGTACAACACCTAAGCGCACAGCGCTCAAGGCGCTGGCCCCACGCATCCCTTGGATGCCCTTTTCCCCCTCTTTTTATGTACATACATATACATATACATATGTATATATATTTGGACACACACGTGCTCCACGACACTGTCCCGGTTAGAAAAAAATTTCTAACGGGACGCTGCCCCGCACCCCGCAAGGGGGCTGCTCGCCCCCTTGAACCCAGCCCGCTATCCGGGTAGCGGGACCCCCGCAAAAACTCTGCGTGGCTCCCAATATATCCAAAAACCCCTTTTAAAACACAACACACGCACACCGCACATTGAGTTTGCATGACCAGTTTAACCCGCTAATCGGAGGTTCCCTCGCCCCAAAGGCGAGGGGTAATTAACGGCAGCTTAGTCCGCGGCTGCCGGAGATTCGGATCCCCACAATCCATAAACCTCGGCCTACCCTAGGAAGTGGGAATCTGTAGTACGCCTGACAAGCCCGCGCGTATTCCCATCTCAATGGGGTGACGAAAAATGCCCTACACAACGTTTCGCCCGAACTTGGGAAATGGTCTGTGGGGGACTCTAATGACTCATCAACACACTGGCATTGGGTATAACCACTAGCACGTCAGAGGTACGAGCTGTACGTAACGGTTGCCTATGTATTGATTGGAAGGGAAGCTGACGAGCGAACTCATCCAGAAACCTTACTGAGCCTGACAGTGACAATATCCGTACAGTCCGGTCCGTTCGTCTAAGAGTATCGCATATCGAGTCTAGGGCGGCGGCTAAAGTCAGACCCCTAATAACGCGATAATTCGTATCGGTATGAAGCCCATCACCACCTGAGAAACTACTGATCCTAATCAGTAATTCCCCACTACCTCGGCCGAGGATTTCTAGTGATGGCCACCCGTGCACTGTGTGACATCAACCCCCAATACCGGGAGGGACGAATCCCCGACGATCCGCTCACTGCCACCATGTGGCTCGGGACTGTACCTAAAAAAAAATACCTGTTTGCACGTCTCCTTTGAGCGTGGTAGGGTAGAAATCAAAGCACAGTGGGAACTCACAGGAGACAAATGACGATCTCAGGTCGGCAAACTAACCTGTACACATGTCACCAGGGAACTGCTATCTGACGATATATATAATACCAACTAGCATGTTCCCGGCGAGTCCTGTCCGGTGTACTCATAACGCAATGAGCACCTGTATACATCTTAGGTGAACCAACTGACACCAATGGCTTGTGAGACCGGCCATCGCCC
Organism: Agapanthus africanus; assembly: GCA_030015575.1. NCBI lineage: Eukaryota > Viridiplantae > Streptophyta > Magnoliopsida > Asparagales > Amaryllidaceae > Agapanthus > Agapanthus africanus. The sequence continues at coordinate 338,949,442 of CM057341.1, read as the reverse complement.
CTCGTCGGGGTCCCGACTGTATACACTAGTCTACTCTGGAGTATCGATGCCCTATCTCGAAACTCCTACGACTAGGGACACTTTAAGGATGTGCTTACAGACCCCAGCTCCCACGTATATGATCGCCATCGTACTGCTGGCAGTCATGCAAGAATCCTATGGACTCTATCAACATGCAATAGAGAACTAAAGCATGTAAACGATGATAAAGACAAACCAGATAGCATACTATCATCTCGAGTAAGACTTTCATATCGGTATAGGTCCTCCCTCAATCATTGCAATCACGTATCTGCGATCCAATAATTGACTTAGAGGGCTCTATATCCAACAATCTCCCACTTGCACTTAAGGCTATTATTGCGATGTCGCATACTCATAGCCTCAGTGAGTGGATCCGCCCTGATATTTCTTTCTATGTCTCTCTTAATCTCAAGTTCTTGGAGAAAGCCATCTTCCGAATCGAGTAATACCTGTCTCAGAATATGTCTGGATATATGATGGGACCTAGTTCATAAATGAACTCCAAATCCAAACTTCTTAGACTGTATAGATAACTGAACCCAATCAGTATCCAGCACCATGCCTCCCTCAGTATCCTCTTGGACCACCTGTCCATAATACTGCCCCTCGTCAGAGGGAAAACTATAACTCTGACAATCACTCTGTCATCCATGTCACCTTGGAAGCCTGGAATGATAATCGTCACCCGAAGGAGGCCGCCGTCATCAAATCCGTAGAACATGCACTTATGTTCTAACACTGCTTCCTTATGTTTCTTCAGGATTGGATTAATATAAACTTATCGCATCTAGTGCAAAAACAACATCTGGTGTGGTACTTGACATTTCACGATTGACTCAATTGCCTAAGTAAGTGATCTGCCAATCATGTACGTCCCTCTCATCTTTAGTCTGTAAGACACCTTTAGAGAGGGTGACTCCATCATCTGCAGGTACACCACCATACCAGGAGTCATCTATTCTAAAATACTATTAGAATACAGTCAAAGTACCCACATTGGGAAACTACCCAAATCTAGACCTAAAACCATAAATCTAGTAACCAGAATGTCAGATATTATATTCATATCCTGTCCGGAGAAACAACTGTGTGACGACCATAGTACAACCGATTGTAGTATAGGAATTTTACTTCCTACTCTGTGTATGTCATCCAAAAACCAGGACATCACACCCTACTACCTTCTTAACAGATCCACCCCCTATTCTGATGAAGTCAAACACATGACTTTCACATCAAAAATTAGACGATCTAATCTCCGCTATATCTGCTCAAGCCTATAAATAGACATAAGCTACTTGCCTACTGTGCTTCCGCTGCTCCCACTGACCACAACAATCCTATGACAGAATAATATATACGTGTACTTCTAAAACTAGTTTAGAACGACGCTATACATATCCTCCTACCGGGTCTCATAGTCTGGAACAACAGTAGTGTCAAGTCTGGGTAAACAAGAACCTCCCTGTTACCGTCCTTGAGGGTACCGGAGTACCTCTCGGATGTCTGAGGTTACCCACCATATATCTACGGAGTGGCTAATGGAATGTAAAACCTGATTGAATATATAGGTCCTATTAAATTTTCCGTAATCGTTTGTGGTTCTGGAATCACTTCCAGTTCTACCATACTCCCACTGCTGTTTTCTGAAAAAATCCATTTTACTAAAACTGTGGCGAGTCAAGAACACTATCACTATTAATCTTCCAGATGGTAGAAAGTCAACCCTCGTCAAAGCCAGGGTCAACCCACAAACTGCCATTATAGAAACGTGCCTTGAGTTATCCAGTGTCTGGTTTTAAGCATAAGCTGGACAACTCCCCTTACCTTAACATCGTTAAGATATGATGCATTCTATATCCAATATAGAAACTTTGGCACTTATTTAATTAGAACCAGATTCAAATCATGCAGCTGTCTCCAGTGCATATCAACTTAATGGAGAGAGGCTAATCAGCATTACTCAACTTAGGAATACATCCAATTATGAGTAACCTGAAAGAGAAACAAGTTTCTCAAAACCTCATTACTTGAATACCAATCACAAGAATCTACATCTTCGATCTCTTTGAAGAATCCCGATACTTGTGACATCCGGTTCTCTATTTTATTCCTATACCCACAACTTCTCATAACTTAGACCTCGTATTTTTACGAAACACTTGTCTAAAAACTAGAGAAGTCATAAGTAAATAGAACATAGTACGAGGACCAGTCCCTTTGTCCTGATGGACACTGGACAACATACAATACTCTGTATAAGTCCGCTGAGTTGAATAACTCAAAACCTGTGCGTCGTAGGTTGAAAACTGTACCCAGGCGATTTCCTCAAATATCACCAATTACAACGAATTCTGATATAATGAGGATGATCATCTAATTCCCAATGACTTACTCCCACCCATCATCTGTAAAACCATACAGATTATGAGAATGAAACCTGGTAAATACATACCCTGGAGTAAGTATGTAATCGGGAAATCAGTTTTCCTTTAACAATGCACTGAAACATGAAAATGTTTCGTAGGGGTATCCTGGTAGTCCTAGTAATGCCTCTTCCATAATATAATTCATGACTATAACCGTATATCTCTTTTCCATCTCTCCAAATCCCTTTATTTGTCTTTATTCATTACCTTCTGTACACCTTCGTTAGGCTAAATGGTTTTCTTCCTTCCCTACTGTTCGGCACCAGCCTATGGTTTGGAAGAAGACTATCCAGTAAGCATAATAGGTGTACCCTCCTAAACCAAGGAGTACTCGCAACTTGAGAGAAGGTGATGATAAAAGACAACTGAATTTACTTTATTCTATTTCTCCCAAATTGGGAAAAAAGCAAAGGTGAAATAGCAGTGGCGATGAAGTACGCGGTTTGGTCGTGAATGATAACACTCGCAATTTACTTTGCCCTCTTTCTAATCCCTTTATTTTGTCTTTAGTTATTACCTTTCGTACACCCTACTTAGGATAATTTGTTTTCTTCATTCCCTACCTTTCGGCACCGGCCTATGGTTTGGAATAAGACTATCCAATAAGCGTAATAGGTGTACTCTCCTAAACTAAGGATCCCTCGCAACCTGGGAGAAGGTGATAATAAAAGACAACTGAATAAACCAATTATATTTCTCCTGAACCTGGATCCATCCTCGAAGTAGTCCCTCCGAGTTCGTATATAACCATACGATGGATCTATCCAATGGAAGTGGATATCCGTAGTAATACGGAGTGTTCTGAGAAATTCAAAGGGTAAAAGAAGGAGCGGCAATGACTTATGCAACTTGGAAAATCCAAAAGTCAGTATTTTAAGAAGGTTCGGTCAACTTGGTCACTGAGTCATAATCTAGGGTCAGTCAATGGTCGCTGCCAAAGAGAGAGAGAAAAGAAACACTCTGCGTGCACTCTAACCTAGATCAGAATGGTTATCACTTTATCTAATCAGGGAACCTCCCACTGTACCGTCAAATTCTTCTCCAAACCTAAAAGAAGAATCAATCGGGATCACCCGAAGAGTAAACCAACTCATCAGTGGGAATCGAGATCCAACTCTCATCGCATGATAACGTGAAGGAATCCACTCATGTTATCATACTCCAGAAGGTATGCGCATACTTGGCAAGTTCCAGTTTCTTTAGAAACTCCCTATATGATTTATATGTCCTATGCTCTTATGACCTAGACGAAGGTCAAAAAATCGTAAGTCACATGTCAAGTTCTACCCGTCATTGTCCAGGTCAATTTGAACCCACCCGTACAAGCCCTTGATGAAGGTCAACAAGGCTATACGACTGTCCCAAACCAACACATCTATCTTTGCATCAAATGAATACCCCAGCAACTACCAAACACTATGCCTTGACGAAGGTCAACAAACATAGCTTCAATACTACTGACCATCCATAAGAAATGACGGAGAGCTACGGCTGGTTTTTGGCGAAAAACCTTGAACGTAATGAACTTGATCTCGTTGAAGGAACCTGATAGCTTTTTATAAAAATATAGTGGCGAAAACCTTTTGCGAAAGAGGTCACTCCCGGTGAAGGGATCTCGGCTCTTTCCTCGTGGAATGAGTTGCAGGATATTCCAACTGAATACCTTGATGCAAAGCAACTTGTAATCGACTATATTGAAGTTATTACCCTGACGCAAACTTCTGCCCAAGGGGTCTCTCCCGGTGAAGGGATATCAGCCCTTGCCTCGTCGAATGAGGTACAGGATATTCCAACCGAATATCACTATGCAAAACAAAAGGAAATGTCTTTGTAATAACACCTTTTAAAACTGTTCCAACAACATCAAATATAGGTTTGTTTTATCCTTGCATTGATAAGAATCAATGCATTCCCATCAAATAATCACACCAGAAAAGAACGAAAATATAATGTACGTATATGCCATCCGCATTCGTCACTGGGTCCCGTCATCACCCGTTAGGTTACTTAACTAACGACAGAGCGGGGACTAAACTAGCGCGGGTGTAAAACATATACAACATCTAATAGTATATATACCAATATACAATAATCTCTCCAGGCGTGATAATATGCAACATTACAGAAAAGTAATAAGCATCACAGAACAATACAGATAATCTGGGATCCCCGGGTTTCACAGAGCCGCTACTGAAACCTGACGTTCCACGGGTCGTGTGGATAGCCTGTGCAATGAAACCTAGACCCTTATGGGTGCGGCAAGTTACCCGCCAAAACCTGAAGCGAGGCAGCCCCCTACAGCAAAGTGAATGGACCACCCGGCACTTCACGGAATCCGGTAACTTGAGCACCCCTCCTTGGGTCAACCTGTACCCCTACGAGTGCAACGAATAGTCTGCCAATTCTAGAGTGAGGCCCCTCTGCCTCTCAAAGCCATGAGATACGTACCCGTTGCCCTCCAGAACCCGGCTATCTGTGCACTCCGTCGCTGGGTAAACCTAGTACAGAAATAAAAATATGTACAACAGGTACATCGTACTCAGCCCGGTCGTGCCCCAAAAGAATATTATACAAACAGGCAGTGACGGCAGTCCACATGTTGGACGCTCGCCCCGTAATATCAAATGTACAAATAAATTCAAAAAGCACTACCATTGCACACTGCTATCCACCATGACAAATCCGCAACATCACAGCACAACACAGAACATCAACGCGAATGTCACGTTCGCAAACCCGTCTAAAAGAACTGTAGCAATTAGACGCGGTTTACCGCTCAAATGACATTCCCGGTCGGAGATATAATGTAAATACTGCATACTAACAAGTTTAAAATTTCGATCGACAAAACTTTCCGAAGTGGGCCCCACGTACATCTGCTGTACAGTAACAAAATCTGGGCCCAAAAGAACTATACCAGAAACCATAATTTTCAATGTAGACCCAACAGAAGAAATTTGGCACAGTGAAGCTCCAATATGGCAGCGGATCCGCGGCCGTACGGACGGTTCACAGCATCAAATTTCTTCTGTGTTCTTCTAAAAGCCTGCTTAATTTTCTGTGATATGCAAAATAATTTTTAGACCCTGTTTAAAATCGACAGAAACTTTAACCCAGAAAATTATAGTTTTCGAAATTCTGTTCGATCGATGTTTTAAACGTGTTAGCACAAGTTAGTAAAGCTTAATGGTGAGGCTCTGATACCACTGTAAGTACACGGTAGCGCCCCGGCCGTCTAACAGACGCCAAATGCGGAACAAAAACTTTTTGACTGGTGCTATCGTATACTATAACCCGGATCTGCCATTAAAGCTAAACTAACAAACTACAAAGTGGGTAGAAAAGTTATACCGAACGATCCGAGTCCTTCGGTCTTCAACCATCATCCCACGCTTTGTTGCGGCTGCACCGATCTCCTGAATCTCCTGTCTTCTCGTCCAGGTGACACCACGTCGACGGATCTTTAAACGGGCTCCCGCCTCTGAACCGAGGCAACTCGGTCGTCAAGTTTGCTAAAAGAGACGACCAAGATGATGTAGAGAATGAGTATAACACTTTGTCTCGCTTCGTCCAAAGCCATGGACGAACGGTTAATGAAGTTGCCTTTTGGATCTAGTGAAATGAGAAATGAGGCTATCTAATTTCCATGAATCCAAACTATCATAATCTTTTTAATCAACACGTGAGAGAGTGAGTGGAGGAGGGGAGGGGCCCGGCCACATATATGGAGGAGGGAGGTGAGTGTAGGAGAGGGGAAGGTGACCAAAAGCACTAAATCAAAAGCATGAGTCAATGAACAACTTGCATATCATTAAATGAACCATTAATGCACCCATGAGTCACTAATCCTAGTCACCATCTAGAAGCATCTAGAAGCACGACTCACCCTCATGACTCACCCAAGTGACGAAAAGATAAATCCGTATTTAACCGAATGTCAAATACGGGTGATAGAAAACTGGAAACTGGCAACTTCCAAAAGTGATCCCAAAACGAATTTCAGGATAACCCCATAACAGTATAAACATACCCGCATTTGTATTACGACCGAATACAAATGCAACTGAGACAAAGATATTATATCTACACAGTATAATACTCGGATCCGGCTTAAACCAAAACCTACCAGTATTATCTGCCTGAAATATGACACGTGCGAAAACGCACGTGCATTTTCCGAACCCTGCCATAAAACCATACGGCCTCTACAACGTTTCGCCCGAACTTGGGAAACAGTCTGTGGGGGACTCTAATGACTCATCAACACACTGGCACTGGGTATAACCACTAGCACGTCAGAGGTACGAGCTGTACGTAACAGTTGTCTATGTATTGATTGGAAGGGAAGCTGACGAGCGAACTGTAAGTCCATGTTGCCCACTCCGGTACTTGCGGGGATGCGGAAAACGGAATAAAAATCAAATTTTTATCAACTTAGGCAACATGGACTAGACAAAGAAGGATCTTTGCTAAACAAAAACAAGCTAAAGCTAACTAGAAACTAGCTAAGTGCTAGAAAGGTTATACCTTGGGCTTTATGTTCTTCTCTCCTTGCTCCTTAGAGTGGTGGAAGGAGGTCACCTTAGTCGTCTTCTCACGTTGAAGAAAGATCCACCCGAAAGCCTCGACCTTTGGCTTCAACTCCAAGCTAGAAGTAACTAGGGTGCAAGAAGTGCTAATTCTAGAACCCTAGATGAGAGTAGAGATTATCAAGAAGAGGTTTTTCTCAAGCTCAAGTGTTTCTCAACACATGAGAGGGGAGAGCTTGAGGGAGAGGAAGAACAAGAGAGAGAAAATGAATGATAGAATGAGAATAAAATAAACCATTCTCACATATATGTGTGTATTATTTTAATTAGATAATTAGTAAGATAATTTTCATGGCTTAATCAAGACATGACCATTATCATTTCATTTTTAATGCAAATTGCAAGGAGCAAAAAGCATCTTCCAAATGAAATGATGATGGTCAAAGTGTCAACCAAGGTCAACAAGTCAAGAAGGTCAAATGGTCAACAACCATAACCATGCACAATTATTAAACTAATATCAATTAACCATAATACACACATAAGCATTAGGGTTAATAAAATGACAATAGTCATTAACCCTAATCAAAGTCCTCTCCCTCTGTCTCAAGCAACTGTGCATACGCACCCGTATTCGTGATCCGAGGAACACGAATACAATGAGAAAAACCAATCCCAAATCATATACTAGGATTCGGCTTAAACCAAAGCCCGCTAGTATAAGCTGTCCGGACAGCAAACGTGCACAAGTGCGCGGATGTGAACGAACCCTGTCGCAAAACCATGCGACCTCTACTCATTTTGCCTAAAGGCGAATAGCTCTCTGTGTGGGACTCTAAAGACTCGACACTACGCTGGCAGTGGGTTTAACCACAGACCGCAAGCGGCACTAGCTGTACGTAACGGTCCCCAGGTAGATGTCGATAAGAAGACTGACGAGGTGAACCCCATCTGAACTCCTACTGAGCCTGTATGTGACATTCTCCGTACAGTCCGGTCTGTTCGTCTGATACATCGCATGGCGGGCCTAGGGGGGCGGTGAACGTCAGTCCCCTAATAGCGGTACAAGTCGTGTCGGAGTGTAGCCCAGAACACCCTGAGATAACACTGGAAACATACCAGTATATCTCGCTTGCCCTGGCCAGGGACTACTCGTGTAATGGCTCTCCTGGACACAGCGCGATGTCAACCCCCAATACCGGGAGAGACGAATCCTGTCTAACCGTCACTGCCTCCAAGTGCTTCGGGACTGCACCCAAAAACTACCTGTTTGCACGACTCTTTTGAGCCGTGGTCGGGTAGTAATCAAAGTGCAGTGGGAACACACTCGAGGTGAAGTGACAGTGTCAAGTCAGCGGACTAAGCTGTACTCATGTCACCTAGGAACTGATAACTGACGATAGGTATAATACCAACCAACAGTTCCCGACGAGTCCTGTCCAGTGTACTCGTAACCTAACGAGCACCCGCATACTATCTCAAGTATGACGTACTGACGGCTGTGGGACAGACCGTCTCCCACACTGGGATGAGAAGCGCATACGCTAGTCTACTCCGGAGTATCGATGCCCTGTCTCGATAGTCCAACGACTAGGGACCTGTATAAGGATGTGCTTATGGATCACCCAGCTCCCACGAGTGTGAGCGCCATCACAACGCTGGGAATCAAGCAATAATCCTAAGGGCTCTACTAATATGTATATCAGCAATATGCTAAAAGAAACACATGCACTTATTAAAGCAGAGACAAACCAAGTAGCAAACTACCATTTCGAGCAAGATTGTATATACAACTGTGAATATCCCAAGCTTCCATCAAGTAATATACAAACTAGTATGATACAGTAATGGCCTCTAGGGCATATACACTAACAATCTCCCACTTGCACTAAGGCCATGTACTGGCGTATCGAAGACCTATCATCTCGATCAGCCGCTCGAACTGAGTCTGGGGCAAGGCCTTAGTGAATGGATCTGCTGTGTTATCTTCTGAAGCAACCCTCCGAACCTCGATCTCCTGGCGATCCACGATCTCCCTGATCAGGTGATACCGCCTCAAGATGTGTCTGGATTTCTGATGGGACCTGGGTTCCTTCGCTAAAGCTATAGCCCCGTTGTTGTCGCAATACAGAGGTATTGGGTCAACAATGGACGGAACCACCTGAAGTTCTCTCAAGAACTTCCTCATCCAGACAGCTTCTTTTGCGGCATCAGATGCAGCGATGTATTCCGCTTCCATAGTCGAGTCAGCAACGGTTTCCTGTTTGGAGCTCTTCCAACATACCGACCTTCCATTGATGGTAAAGACAAAACCCGACATGGACTTGGAATCATCCTTGTCACTCTGGAAGCTGGAGTCAGCAAAGGCCTCAATCTGGAGGTCTTTTCCGCTATACACCAAGAACATCTCCTTAGTCCTTCTCAGGTACTTGAGAATGTTCTTTACTGCTATCCAATGTTTCTCCCCAGGGTTTGACTGATACCTGCTTACCACACTCAGTGCATAAGCCACATCCGGTCTGGTACACAACATCGCATACATTATAGAGCCTACCGCAGAAGCGTACGGTATAATAGACATGTGATCCCTCTCCAAATCAGTCTTGGGAGACATCTCTTTGGAGAGGGTGATTCCGTGACAAGCCGGTAGATTACCGCGCTTGGAATCTTCCATACTGAATCTCTTCAGTATGGTGTCGATGTACCTGGACTGCGAAAGTCCCAATATCCTCTTGGATCTGTCACGGTAGATCCGGATACCCAGAATGTATGAGGCATCACCCAGGTCTTTCATGGAGAACCTGTGTGACAAGAACCCCTTGACAGATTGTAGCATAGGAATGTCATTTCCTAATAAGAGAATGTCATCTACGTATAAAACGAGGAATACTACAGTTCTCGCTACAAATCTACAATAGATGCATGGTTCATCTGGATTTTTGATAAAGCCAAATTCCTTGACCGTCTCATCAAAACAGATGTTCCAACTCCGCGATGCCTGCTTTAGTCCGTAAATGGACTTAAGCAACTTGCACACCTTTCCGCTGCTCCCACTCTGAATGAAACCCTCTGGCTGGTCCATATAGACGCACTCCTCTAAATGTCCATTTAGAAAAGCTGTCTTTACGTCCATCTGCCAAATCTCATAATCGTGGAAGGCAGCAATGGCAAGAAGGATCCGAATGGATTTCAGCATAGCTACTGGAGAAAAGGTTTCGTCGTAGTCCAAACCAGGTCGCTGACGAAAACCCTTTACTACCAGTCTAGCTTTATAGGTCTCAACCTGTCCATCGACACCAATCTTCCTTTTGAAGATCCACTTGCATCCTACGGGTTTTACCCCATCTGGAGCAATGTCCAACGTCCATACTTTGTTGGTGTACATGGACTCCATTTCGGTCCGCATTACATCCAGCCATTTTACCGAGTCGACGCTCTGAATGGCTTGCTGGAAGCTAGTAGGCTCATTAAAATCTATGATGCAATCTTCTCTATCCCCGTCAATGAGAAAACCGTAGTATCTTTCGGGCGGATCAGACTGCCTACTACTCCTGCGGAGTGGCGTGGGAATGTCCTGATCTTTCGAACCCTCTGGTTCTACTAAGCTTTCAGTAATAGCTCGTGGTTCTGGAATTTCTTCCAGTTCTATTGCGCTCCCACTTATTTCTTTTTCTATGAACTGATGTTCCAGAAAATGAGCATTACGAGAAACAAGGACTTTTTGTTCCTCTGCGTAATAGAAAAGATACCCCCTGGAGTTCTTTGGGTATCCCACAAACTTGCACTGTATTGAGCGTGCCTCGAGCTTGTCCGCATGCTGCTTTTTTACAAAAGCTGGACATCCCCAAATCTTCAAGTATTGAAGATAGGGTTTCTTCCCACTCCATAACTCATATGGTGTGGTAGGCACAGTCTTAGTGGGAACTCGGTTCAAATGGTATGCAGCTGTTTCTAGCGCATATCCCCAGAATGATCGCGGCAACTCAGCGTTACTCATCATGGACCGTACCATATCCAATAGGGTTCGGTCCCGTCTCTCCGATACACCGTTATGTTGCGGAGTGTATGGAGGAGTAAGCTGAGAGAGAATTCCATTCTCTTTTAAGTAACCCAGGAACTCGGCACTCAAGTATTCACCACCTCGATCAGATCTCAGTGCCTTGATACTTTTGCCTGTTTGTTTTTCTACTTCATTCTTATATTCCTGGAACTTTTCAAAAGCTTCGGATTTATGCTTCATCAAGAAGACATGCCCGAACCTTGAGAAATCATCCGTAAAAGTAATGAAGTAAGAATAACCGCTTCGCGCATGTGTAGACATTGGACCGCACACGTCGCTGTGTACGAGTCCCAAGAGCTCGCTCGCTCTTACTCCGTGTCCAGTGAACGGAGTCTTTGTCATCTTTCCCTTGAGACAGGATTGACAAGTTGCATACGATTGATATTCGAACGGATCCAAATATCCTTCTGTATGTAACTTAGTCAACCTTCTCTCATTGATGTGACCCAGTCTACAATGCCATAAGAAAGTTTTATTGATTTCTGGAGACTTTCTTTTGTGTGTATTCTGGACATTGAAAATCTGTGGTTGGTTCAACACGTATATACCGTTGTTCAATGTACCTGACCCAATCAAAACTTGATTAAGGTGAATGTTCACTACATTACTTACAAATGCAAATTTATAACCTTCTTTACATAATAAAGATACAGAAATGATATTACAGGTTGCATTTGGTACATAATAACAACTACGCAAAACCAAAAAGTGTCCATCCGACAATCCCAGGTGATAGTCCCCCACGGCCTCAGCATCCATGCTAGCACCGTTTGCAACTCTGAGGGTCATGTCTCCTGCCTTCAAAACTCTACGCTTTCTCAACGCCTGCAAAGAATTACAGATATGATATCCTGATCCGGTATCCAATACCTAGGATGTAGAGTTTATTGATAGACAGTTTTCAATAACATACACACCTGAAGCTGAAGCCGCAACTCGCTTCAAATCCTGTGTTCTGGCCTTCCAAGCCTTGCAATCCTGTTTCCAGTGACCACTTTTGTGACAATAGAAGCATTCTTCCTTCCCCACCAGCTTTCCCGCTACCTTTGTTTCTTTTCCTTTTCCCTTCGTATCCACTTTACTGACACCGCCTCTTGGTTTGGCGGGGGCTTTCTTCTTCTTACCCTTGGCTTTCGCCCTGGATCTAGAAGAGGAAGATCCTCCTACAAACAAAGTGGATGTCTCCCTACTTTTCTGTAGGGTGCCCTCTGCACTCCTCAGTATGTTGAGAAGTTCTGAAAGTTCAACTTCTTTTTCCTGTAAGTTGAAGTTCAGGATGAACTGGGCGTAAGTGGAAGGAAGGGACTGGAGAATCAAGTCCGTATAGAGCTCATTCTCCAACGTGGTCCCAAGTTCTGCGAGCTCCTCTATGTAGCCAATCATCTTAAGCACGTGTTCCGCTACCGATGATCCGACAGCCAACCTTGCCGAAAATAACTTCTTCGACACTTCGTATCTGGCGATACGAGACTGCTCTCCATACAGTTCTTTTGTATGAAGAAATATGGACTCTAGGTCTATATTCTCGTGCCTCCTCTGATGTTCGTTGTCCATCGAGGCAAGTACGAGGCATTTGGCCTTCGCGCAATTTATTTCCCAGGTCTTATAGATTTCCCTATCTACGACACTGGTTTGGGACCTGGGACAGGGGGAGCTTTGGTGGTAAGGAGATACCCCAGCTTGTCGTAAGTGATTGCCATCTTGACATTCCTGAGCCAATCTTTGTAGTTTGGCCCTGTCAATATGTTTTTATCTAGTAATAACTTAAGTCCAGTCATGTTGAATGGTCGCTGCAATTAGGAGAGAGAAAAGAAACACTTTAGCATGATGCTCTTGCAAGTTTAGAGTGGTTTTTAGTTTGTCTAAACTGGATGGCTCCCACTGTCTCTCGAATCCCTTCTCAAACCGTAAAGAAAGGATTAGTCAGGATCACTCTCACCGTACAATACTTGCTTAACCGTTCAGCCAGGCCAGTGTCGGTACTTCGAGGGAGGTTTTCCAACGCTTTCGCGAAGTTCCTTAATTAAGTAACCTCTTTTCCCTGTGGGCGTAACCCCGCTAACACCTTTCTAGACACCTACTAAGTTTATAGCATTGATCGTTAAGTGAGAGTTTTCCCGAGGAGTAGCATATACTCACAGTAGGATCGGGATCCAAATATCATCGCGTGATAAAACCGAAGGAATCCTACCAGAATCATCACACTCCAAATGGTATGCAGCGCTAGCAAGTTTCAGTACTTATGAAACTCCCGATGTGGATTTTTGCCCCATGCTCTTATGACCTTGGCGTGAGATCAAAATGTCATAAGTCACATGTTAAGTTCTTCCCATTATTAACCCGGTTAATTTGAACCCACCCGTACCTACCCTTGATGTAGGCCAAAATGGCAGTACGACTGTCTCAAACCAACGCATTCTATCTATGCAACAGATAAATATCCGGCAGCTACCAATCACTATGCCTTGGCGTGAGGTCAAAATACATAGCTTGAATACTACCGAATATTTAACTGAAATGATGGAGGGCTACGGATGGTTTTGGCGAAACCGTGAACGTAGTGAACTTGATATAATCGATGGAACGCGATAGCTTTTAAAAGGAGTGGTTCAAGCTCCGTGTTTAAAAGTTTAGTTTTGAAAAGAACCGAGTGGTTTTCAAAGTGTTCCATTCGACTTTTACTTGGTTTATTTTCTTGCATTAGTTCTTTTAATGCGTCCCATCATTTAATCCTACCATTGCAGAAAACAACCAAAATATGACGTACGCTTATGCCATTCGCATTCGCCACGGGGCCCCGTCTTCACCCGTTAGGTTACTTAACTAACGACAGAGCGGGGGCTGGGCTAGCGCGGCTGTAAAACATAAGCAACGCCTAAATAGTTATCATATATAAATAAATAGCAATGATAGACATTACAGATCACAGATAAATACATTGGATATACTAGGAATCCGCAATACGTTCGAGCCTGCAACGAAAAGCGGATTACACGGTCGCGGTGAATAGCTAATACCCTACCCAAGACCCCTACGGGTGCGGCAAACTACCCGCCAAGTACCCGAAGCGAAGCAACCTCCCTCAACACCGTGAGTAGGCCACTCGGCACTTCGAGATACCCGGTAGTTTGTGCACCCCCTCCATGGGTCTATCCTAGGAGTAAAAACAGTAAAAAGAATTATACAATGACGGCTACAACCCCGACCCGGTTGTGCGGCCAAACAAATAATAATATTACATCAATTTACATATTACAATGAATGAAAGAAAAAGCAACACTCATCTCACATCCACCCCGGCTATTCATCCGCGACAATCCAACCCATTCATATACACATACCATCATCAATCACAGATCACAGATATGTATAACCCCGACTAATCGACATATAGCGATTAGCCGACGTTCAATACAAACAAACATCACAGATATAACCCTTATAGTCAAAGTGTAGCGAAGTTCGATAAAAATACGGATTTATAGGCCCCCAAAAACAAATTTCTATTCTGGAAAATCTGGGCACTTATAAACCATCTTAAAAATCCTAAAACCAAGCCAGAAATACACTGCACCAAACTCGACCCAGTGAAGAGCCAGGACGGCCGCGGTTGCGCGGCAATAGCTTGCTATTGCCGCGGAACCGCGGCTCTTTGGTCGAATCACTGGATCGTTTTTGGTGGCTTTCTTCACAAAACCCTGAGATGATTTTTGGAGTATAATTTATTTTGTTTTGAACAGAAAAAAAATTAACAGAAACTTAGGGTTTTGAAAACTTGGTTTTTCGATTTTACCGATTAGAACTTCGATACACTTTACTACCTAGCTAGTTTATGTTTAGTTAGGCTCTGATACCACTGTAAGTCCACGTTGCCCACCCCGGTACTTGCGGGGAGACGGAAAACGGAATAAAAATCAAATTTTTATCAACTTAGGCAACATGGACTAGACAAAGAAGGATCTTTGCTAAACAAAAACAAGCTAAAGCTAACTAGAAACTAGCTAAGTGCTAGAAAGGTTATACCTTGGGCTTTATGTCCTTCTCTCCTTGCTCCTTGGAGTGGTGGAAGGAGGTCACCTTAGTCGTCTTCTCACGTCGAAGAAAGATCCACCCGAAAGCCTCGACCTTTGGCTTCAACTCCAAGCTAGAAGTAACTAGGGTGCAAGAAGTGCTAATTCTAGAACCCTAGATGAGAGTAGAGATTATCAAGAAGAGGTTTTTCTCAAGCTCAAGTGTTTCTCAACACATGAGAGGGGAGAGCTTGAGGGAGAGGAAGAACAAGAGAGAGAAAATGAATGATAGAATGAGAATAAAATAAACCATTCTCACATATATGTGTGTATTATTTTAATTAGATAATTAGTAAGATAATTGTCATGGCTTAATCAAGACATGACCATTATCATTTCATTTTTAATCCAAATTGCAAGGATCAAAAAGCATCTTCCAAATGAAATGATGATGGTCAAAGTGTCAACCAAGGTCAACAAGTCAAGAAGGTCAAATGGTCAACAACCATAACCATGCACAATTATTAAACTAATATCAATTAACCATAATACACACATAAGCATTAGGGTTAATAAAATGACAATAGTCATTAACCCTAATCAAAGTCCTCTCCCTCTGTCTCAAGCAACTGTGCATACGCACCCGTATTCGTGATCCGAGGAACACGAATACAATGAGAAAAACCAATCCCAAATCATATACTAGGATCCGGCTTAAACCAAAGCCCGCTAGTATAAGCTGTCTGGACAACAAACGTGCACAAGTGCGCGGATGTGAACGAACCCTGTCACAAAATCATGCGACCTCTACTCATTTTTCCTAAAGGCGAATAGCTCTCTGTGTGGGACTCTAAAGACTCGACACTACGCTGGCAGTGGGTTTAACCACAGACCGCAAGCGGCACTAGATGTACGTAACGGTCCCCAGGTAGATGTCTATAAGAAGACTGACGAGGTGAACCCCATCTGAACTCCTACTGAGCCTGTATATGACAGTCTCCGTACAGTCCGGTCTGTTCGTCTGATACATCGCATGGCGGGCCTAGGGGGGCGGAGAACGTCAGTCCCCTAATAGCGGTACAAGTCGTGTCGGAGTGTAGCCCAGAACACCCTGAGATAACACTGGAAACCTACCAGTATATCTCGCTTGCCCTGGCCAGGGACTACTCGTGTAATGGCTCTCCTGGACACAGCGCGATGTCAACCCCCAATACCGGGAGAGACGAATCCTGTCTAACCGTCACTGCCTCCAAGTGCTTCGGGACTGCACCCAAAAACTACCTGTTTGCACGACTCCTTTGAGCCGTGGTAGGGTATTAATCAAAGTGCAGTGGGAACACACTCGAGGTGAAGTGACAGTTGTAAGTCCATATTGCGACCCCCGGTGCTTGCGGGGAGGCGGAAACGGTATAAAAAACAAATTTTTATCGCAAGAGGCAACATGGACTAAACTAGGTCGGGATCGTTACCTAAACTAAAACTAGCAAACTAAGCTAAAGAGATTTAGCTACTCGGATAGAGATGGTTATACCTAAACTTGAACTCCTTCTTCTTCAAACTTTGTGGAGGTTGATGGTTCTCTTCTCTTGTCGCCTTCTTCCGTCGAAGATGGATCCACCTCGAAGGCTCGACCTTTGGGCTCTTTCTCGAACTTGGAGTGAACTAGAATCGCCGGCTTGCTAAACCCTTGATCCTAGAGTGAGTAGAGAGAGTGTCTAAGGGTTGCTTTTGTTTTTAAAGAGAATGATTCTCAACTCATGAGAAGGTTTCTCTTTGCTAGAGGAAGAAGAAGATGAAGAGAGGGGAGAGAATGAGAATGATAGAATGAGCTATATTTTTTCTTTCTTGCAACCATAATGCAAAAGAAAAGAATTATCTAATAATAATAATTGAAAATGAGAATAGTTGATGGCAATTTGGAATGACCACAACCATGCTTCATTTAAAAATGTAAGCATAAATCAAGGAAGACTTTTGAAGCATGATGGTGGTCAACTTTCAACCATGGTCAACAAGTCAACCATGGTCAACAAGTCAACAATATCAACCATAACAAAATTCTCATTTAATTACTATTATAAATAGATAATCCATAAATCCATTAGGGTTTGGAAAAAGATAACTGTCAACTGTGCATACGCACCCGTTCCGAAACCCTAATGAAATACCTCATCCTCCGCCTCAAGCAACTGTGCATACACACCTGCATTCTCGTTCCGAGGAACAAGAACACCAAGATATAAAAGCAACCCCAAATATATATACTAGTATCTGGCTCAAACCAGAGCCTGCCAGTATAATCCGTCCGGACTCCAAACGTGCACAAGTGCGCGGATGAGAACGAACCCTGTCGCAAAACCATGCGACCTCTACTCTGTTTTGCCCAGAGGCGAATACCCTCTGCGTGGGACTCTAAAGACTCGACACTACGCTGGCAGTGGGTTTAACCACAGACCGCAAGCGGCACTAGCTGTGCGTAACGGTCCCCAGGTAGATGCCGACAAGAAGGCTGACGAGGTGAAACCCCATCTGAACTCCTACTGAGTCTGAATGTGACAGTCTCCGTACAGTCCGGTCTGTTCGTCTGATACATCGCATGGCGGGCCTAGGGGGTGGTAAACGTCAGTCCCCCAATAGCGGTACAAGTCGTGCCGGAGCGAAGCCCAAAGCACCCTGAGATAACACTGGAAACCTACCAGTATATCTCGTTTGCCCTGGCCAGGGACTACTCGTGTAATGGCTCTCCTAGACACAGCGCGATGTCAACCCCCAATACCGGGAGAGACGAATCCTGTCTAACCGTCACTGCCTCCAAGTGCTTCGGGACTGCACCCAACCACCACCCGTTTGCACGACTCCTTTGAGCCGTGGTAGGGTAGTGATCAAAGTGCAGTGGGAACACACTTGAGGCGAAGTGCCAGTGTCAAGTCAGCGGACTAAGCTGTACTCATGTCACCTGGGAACTGATAACTGACGATAGGTATAATACCAACCTGTCAGTTCCCGACGAGTCCTGTCCAGTGTACTCGTAACCCAACGAGCACCCGTATACTATCTCCAGTACGACGTACTGATGGCTGTGGGACAGACCATCTCCCACACTGGGATGAGAAGCGCACACGCTAGTCTACTCCGGAGTATCGATGCCCTGTCTCGATAGTCCTGCGACTAGGGACCTGTATAAGGATGTGCCTATAGATTACCCAGCCCCTACTAGTGTGACTGCCATCACAACGCTGGTAATCAAGCAAAGATCCTAAGGGCTCCACTAATGCGTATAAGTGATATACTGAAATAAACACAAGTACACATTGAAGTAGAAACAAACCAAGTAGCATACTACTATTTTGAGCAAGATTGTATATACAAGGTGAATATCCCAAGCATCCATTAAGTAATATACAAACTAGTATGATACAGTAATGGCCTCTAGGGCATATACACTAACAATCTCCCACTTGCACTAAGGCCATGTACTGGCGTATCGAAGACCTATCATCTCGATCAGCCGCTCGAACTGAGTCTGGGGTAGGGCCTTGGTGAATGGATCTGCAGTGTTCTCTTCTGAAGCAACCCTCCGAACCTCAATCTCCTTGCGATCCACGATCTCCCTGATCAGGTGATACCGCCTCAAGATGTGCCTGGATCTCTGATGGGACCTGGGTTCCTTCGCTAAAGCTATAGCCCCGTTGTTGTCGCAATACAGAGGTATTGGGTCAACAATGGACGGAACCACCTGAAGTTCTTTCAAGAACTTCCTCATCCAGACAGCTTCTTTTGCGGCATCAGATGCAGCGATGTATTCCGCTTCCATCGTCGAGTCTGCAACGGTTTCCTGTTTGGAACTCTTCCAACACACCGCCCCTCCATTGAGGGTGAAGACAAAACCCGACATGGACTTGGAATCATCCTTGTCACTCTGGAAGCTGGAGTCAGCAAAGGCCTCGATCTGGAGGTCTTTTCCGCCATACACCAAGAACATCTCCTTAGTCCTTCTCAGGTACTTGAGAATGTTCTTTACTGCTATCCAATGTTTCTCCCCAGGGTTTGACTGATACCGGCTTACTACACTCAGTGCATAAGCTACATCCGGTCTGGTACACAACATCGCATACATTATAGAGCCTACCGCAGAAGCGTAGGGTATAATAGACATGCGATCCCTCTCCAAATCAGTCTTGGGAGACATCTCTTTAGAGAGGGTGATCCCGTGACAAGCCGGTAGGTTACCGCGCTTGGAATCTTCCATACTGAATCTTTTCACTATGGTTTCGATGTACCTGGACTGAGAAAGTCCCAATATCCTCTTGGATCTATCACGATGGATCCGGATCCCCAGGATGTATGAGGCATCACCCAGGTCTTTCATGGAGAACCTTTGTGACAAGAATCCCTTGACAGATTGTAGCATAGGAATGTCATTTCCTATTAAGAGAATGTCATCCACGTATAAAACGAGGAATACTACAGTTCTCGCTACAAATCTACTATAGATGCATGGTTCATCTGGATTTTTGATAAAGCCAAATTCTTTGACTGTCTCATCAAAACAGATGTTCCAACTCCGCGATGCCTGCTTTAGTCCATAGATGGACTTAAGCAACTTGCACACCTTTCCGCTGCTCCCACTCTGAATGAAACCCTCTGGCTGATCCATATAGATACACTCCTCTAAATTTCCATTTATAAAAGCTGTCTTTACGTCCATTTGCCAGATCTCATAATCGTGGAAGGCAGCAATGGCAAGAAGGATCCGAATGGATTTCAGCATGGCTACTGGAGAAAAGGTTTCGTCGTAGTCCAAGCCAGGTCTTTGACGAAAACCCTTTGCTACCAGCCTAGCTTTATAGGTCTCAACCTGTCCATCTACACCAATCTTCCTTTTGAAGATCCACTTGCATCCTACGGGTTTTACCCCGTCTGGAGCAATGTCCAACGTCCATACCTTGTTGGTGTACATGGACTCCATTTCGGTCCGCATTGCATCCAGCCATCTCACTGAGTCAACGCTCTGAACGGCCTGCTGGAAGCTAGTAGGCTCATCATAATCTATGATGCAATCCTCTCGATCCCCGTCTATGAGAAAACCGTAGTATCTCTCGGGCGGATGAGACTGCCTACTACTCCTGCGGAGCGGCGTAGGAATGTCCTGTTCTGTTGAACCCTCTGGTTCCACCAAGCTTTCAGTAACAGTCTGTGGTTCTGGAATTTCTTCCAGCTCTACTGCGCTCCCACTTATTTCTTTTTCTATGAACTGGTGTTCTAGAAAGTGGGCATGACGAGAAACAAGAACTTTTTGTTCCTCTTCACAGTAGAAGAAATATCCCTTGGAATTCTTTGGATATCCCACAAACTTGCACAGTACTGAGCGTGCCTCGAGCTTGTCCGCATGCTGCTTTTTGACAAAAGCTGGACTTCCCCATATCTTAATGTGATTAAGATGGGGTCTCTTCCCACACCACATCTCAAATGGTGTGGTAGGCACAGTCTTAGTGGGGACTCGGTTCAAAAGGTATGCGGCTGATTCTAGCGCATATCCCCAGAATGATCGCGGTAACTCAGCGTTACTCATCATGGACCGCACCATATCCAATAGGGTGCGGTTCCGTCTCTCCGATACACCGTTATGTTGCGGGGTGTAAGGAGGAGTAAGCTGAGAGAGAATTCCGTTCTCTTTTAAATAGTCCAGGAATTCGGCACTTAAGTATTCTCCACCTCGATCCGATCTTAGAATCTTAATACTTTTGCCGGTCTGTTTCTCTACTTCATTCTTATACTCCTAGAATTTTCCAAAGGCCTCGGACTTATGTTTCATTAAGAAGACATAACCGTACCTTGAGAAGTCATCCGTAAAAGTAATGAAGTAAGAATGTCCGCTTCGGGCATGTGTAGACATTGGACCGCACACGTCACTGTGTACGAGTCCCAAGAGCTCGCTCGCTCTTACTCCATGTCCAGTAAACGGAGTCTTTGTCATCTTTCCTTTGAGACAAGATTGACAAGTGGCATATGATTGATATTCGAACGCATTCAAATATCCTTCTGTATGCAACTTAGTCAACCTTCTCTCATTGATGTGACCCAATCTACAATGCCATAAGAAAGTCTGATTTATTTCTGGAGACTTTCTTTTGTGCGTATTCTGGACATTGAAAATCTGTGGTTGGTTTAACACGTATATTCCATTACTCAGAGTACCTGACCCAATCAATACTTGATTAAGGTGAATGTTTACAACATTACTTACAAACGCAAATTCATAACCTTCTTTAGAAACTAAAGATACAGAAATGATATTACAAGTTGCGTTGGGTACAAAAAAGCAATTACGCAAAACCAAAACATGTCCATCTGACATTCCCAGGTGATAGTCCCCCACGGCTTTAGCATCCATGCTAGCTCCGTTCGCAACTCTGAGGGTCATGTCACCTGCCTTCAAATCCCTACGGTTTCTCAACGCCTGCAAAGAATTACAGATATGAGATCCTGATCCGGTATCCAATACCCAGGAAGTAGAGTTTATTGAAAGACAGTTTTCAATAACATACACACCTGAAGCTGAAGCTGCAACCTGCTTCAATTCCTGTGTTCTGGCCTTCCAGGCCCTGCAATCATTCTTCCAGTGTCCTTTCTTATGACAAAAGAAGCATTCTTCCTTATCCACAAGCTTCCCCGCTATCTTTGTTGCTTTCCCTTTTCCCTTCGTATCCACTTTACTAACACCGCCCCTTGGTTTGGCGGGGGCCTTCTTCTTCTTTCCCTTGGCTTTCGCCTTGGACCTAGAAGAAGATGATCCTCCTACAAACAAAGTGGATGTATCCCTACTTTTCTGTAGGGTGCCCTCTGCGCTCCTCAGCATGTTGAGGAGCTCTGATAGTTCAACCTCTTTTTCTTGTAGGTTGAAGTTCAGTATAAACTGGGCGTAAGTGGAAGGAAGGGACTGGAGAACTATATCCGTATATAGCTCACTCTCCAATGTGATCCCTAGGTCAGCGAGCTCCTCAATGTAGCCGATCATCTTTAGCACGTGCTCGGCTACTGATGATCCGACGGCCATCTTTGTCGAAAACAACTTTTTCGACGCTTCGTATCTTGCGATACGTGATTGCTCTCCATACAGTTCTTTTGTATGGAGCAATATGGACTCCATGTCCATATTCTCATGCCTCCTCTGATGTTCGTTGTCCATCGAGGCAAGCAGGAGGCACTTGGCCTTCGCGCTATCAATCTCCCAAGTCTTGCGGATTTCCTTATCCGCGATGCTGGAAGTTGGACCAGGGACAGGGGGAGCTTTGGTGGTAAGAAGATACCCCAGCTTGTCATAAGTGATTGCTATCTTGACATTCCTGAGCCAATCTTTGTAGTTTGGCCCTGTCAGTTTGTTTTTATCTAGGAGTAACTTAAGTCCAGTCATGTTGATTGGTCGCTGCAATTAGGAGAGAGAAGAAGAAACACTCAGCATGATGCTCTTGCAAGTTTAGAGTGGTTTTTAGTTTGTCTAAACAGGATGGCTCCCACTGTTTCTCGAATCCCTCCTCAAACCATAAAGGAAGAATTAGTCAGGATCAATCCCACCGTACAATACTTGCTTAACCGTTCAGCCAGGCCGGTGTCGGTACTTCGAGGGAGGTTTTCCAACGCTTTCGCGAAGTTCCTTAATTAAAGAACCTCTTTTCCCTGGGGGCGTAACCCCGCTAACACCTTTCTAGGCACCTACTAGGTTTATAGCATTGATCGTTAAGTGAGAAATTTCCCGAGGAGTAGCATATACTCACAGTAGGATCGGGATCCAAATATCATCGCGTGACGAAACTGAAGGAATCCTACCAGAATCACCACACTCCAAATGGTATGCAAATCTAGCAAGTTTCAGTACTTATGAAACTCCCGATGTGGATTTTTGCCCCATGCTCTTATGACCTTGACTTTGGCCAAAATATCATAAGTCACATGTCAAGTTCTGCCCGTCACTATCCAGGTTAATTTGGATCCATCCGTACCTACCCTTGACTTTGGCCAAAATGGCAGCACGACTGTCCCAAACCAACGCATCTATCTATGCTACACATGAACACCCAATAGCTACCAATCACTATGCCTTGACTTTGGCCAAAATACATAGCTTGAATACTATTGCCTATTCATGCGAAGCGACGGAGGGCTACGAATGGTTTTGGCGAAACCGTGAACGTAGTGAACTTGATTTAATCGATGGAACGAGATAGCTTTTAGAAGGAGTGGCTCAATCTCCGCATTTAAAAGTTAGTTTTGAAAAGAACCGAGTGGTTTTTCGAAAGTGTTCCATCGACTTAAACTTGGTTTATTATCTTGCATTAGTTCTTTTAATGCGTGATATTCTTGCATTAGTACTTTTAATGCGTCCCATCATTTAATCCTACCATTGCAGAAAACAACCAAAATATGACGTACGCTTATGCCATTCGCATTCGCCACGGGGCCCCGTCATTACCCGTTAGGTTACTTAACTAACGACAGAGCGGGGGCTGGGCTAGCGCGTCTGTAAAACATAAGCAACGCCTAAATAGAAAGCAATGATAGACATTTCAGATCACAGATAAATACATTGGATATACTAGCAATCTGTAATTTGTACGAGCCTGTAACAAAAACAGATAACACGGTCGCGGTGAATAGCCAAATCCCCACCCAAGACCCCTACGGGTGCGGCAAACCACCCGCCAAGTCCTCGGTAGTTTGTGCACCCCTCTATGGGTCTATCCTAGGAGCAAAAACAGTAAAAAGAATTATACAATGACGGCTACAACCCCGACCCGGTTGTGCGGCCAAACAAATAATATAATTACATCAATTTACATTTACAATGAATTGCAAGAAGAGAAAACTCTCGTCTCACAACCCCCCGGCTATTCACCCGCGACAATCCAACATATTTATATACACATTCCAGCACATTACAGATCATGTATAACCCCGACTAATCGTCTTATAGCGATTAGCCGACGTTCAATACATGCAAACATCACAGATATAACCATCATAGTCAAAGTGTAGTGAAGTTCGGAAAAAATACGGAATTATAGGACCCCAAAAGGAAATTTCTTTTCTGGAAAATCTGGGTACATATAATATATCTAAAAAATCCCAAAACCAACACAGAAGAACACTGCAGGAAAAACGATGCAAAGATGACACCAACTTGCGGCGGTTCCGCGGCCAGATGAGTAGGTGAGGCCGCGGAAGCGCGGCGGTTTGGAGGAAACATGATATCGTTTTTCTTGTGTGTTCTTAGAAAACCCTGAGACGATTTTACAAGTATAAAGTTTTTCATTTTGAGCCAAAAAAAAAAATCAACAGAAACTCAGGTTTTTAGTTTTCCGGTTTTGCGATTTTTCGGTTCCGAACTTCGTTACACTTCACTACCAACCTAGTTTAAGTTTAGTTAGGCTCTGATACCACTGTAAGTCCATATTGCGACCCCCGGTGCTTGCGGGGAGGCGGAAACGGTATAAAAAACAAATTTTTATCGCAAGAGGCAACATGGACTAAACTAGGTCGGGATCGTTACCTAAACTAAAACTAGCAAACTAAGCTAAAGAGATTTAGCTACTCGGATAGAGATGGTTATACCTAAACTTGAACTCCTTCTTCTTCAAACTTTGTGGAGGTTGATGGTTCTCTTCTCTTGTCGCCTTCTTCCGTCGAAGATGGATCCACCTCGAAGGCTCGACCTTTGGGCTCTTTCTCGAACTTGGAGTGAACTAGAATCGCCGGCTTGCTAAACCCTTGATCCTAGAGTGAGTAGAGAGAGTGTCTAAGGGTTGCTTTTGTTTTTAAAGAGAATGATTCTCAACTCATGAGAAGGTTTCTCTTTGCTAGAGGAAGAAGAAGATGAAGAGAGGGGAGAGAATGAGAATGATAGAATGAGCTATATTTTTTCTTTCTTGCAACCATAATGCAAAAGAAAAGAATTATCTAATAATAATAATTGAAAATGAGAATAGTTGATGGCAATTTGGAATGACCACAACCATGCTTCATTTAAAAATGTAAGCATAAATCAAGGAAGACTTTTGAAGCATGATGGTGGTCAACTTTCAACCATGGTCAACAAGTCAACCATGGTCAACAAGTCAACAATATCAACCATAACAAAATTCTCATTTAATTACTATTATAAATAGATAATCCATAAATCCATTAGGGTTTGGAAAAAGATAACTGTCAACTGTGCATACGCACCCGTTCCGAAACCCTAATGAAATACCTCATCCTCCGCCTCAAGCAACTGTGCATACACACCTGCATTCTCGTTCCGAGGAACAAGAACACCAAGATATAAAAGCAACCCCAAATATATATACTAGTATCTGGCTCAAACCAGAGCCTGCCAGTATAATCCGTCCGGACTCCAAACGTGCACAAGTGCGCGGATGAGAACGAACCCTGTCGCAAAACCATGCGACCTCTACTCTGTTTTGCCCAGAGGCGAATACCCTCTGTGTGGGACTCTAAAGACTCGACACTACGCTGGCAGTGGGTTTAACCACAGACCGCAAGCGGCACTAGCTGTGCGTAACGGTCCCCAGGTAGATGCCGACAAGAAGGCTGACGAGGTGAAACCCCATCTGAACTCCTACTGAGTCTGAATGTGACAGTCTCCGTACAGTCCGGTCTGTTCGTCTGATACATCGCATGGCGGGCCTAGGGGGTGGTAAACGTCAGTCCCCCAATAGCGGTACAAGTCGTGCCGGAGCGAAGCCCAAAGCACCCTGAGATAACACTGGAAACCTACCAGTATATCTCGTTTGCCCTGGCCAGGGACTACTCGTGTAATGGCTCTCCTAGACACAGCGCGATGTCAACCCCCAATACCGGGAGAGACGAATCCTGTCTAACCGTCACTGCCTCCAAGTGCTTCGGGACTGCACCCAACCACCACCCGTTTGCACGACTCCTTTGAGCCGTGGTAGGGTAGTGATCAAAGTGCAGTGGGAACACACTTGAGGCAAAGTGCCAGTGTCAAGTCAGCGGACTAAGCTGTACTCATGTCACCTGGGAACTGATAACTGACGATAGGTATAATACCAACCTGTCAGTTCCCGACGAGTCCTGTCCAGTGTACTCGTAACCCAACGAGCACCCGTATACTATCTCCAGTACGACGTACTGATGGCTGTGGGACAGACCATCTCCCACACTGGGATGAGAAGCGCACACGCTAGTCTACTCCGGAGTATCGATGCCCTGTCTCGATAGTCCTGCGACTAGGGACCTGTATAAGGATGTGCCTATAGATTACCCAGCCCCCACTAGTGTGACTGCCATCACAACGCTGGTAATCAAGCAAAGATCCTAAGGGCTCCACTAATGCGTATAAGTGATATACTGAAATAAACACAAGTACACATTGAAGTAGAAACAAACCAAGTAGCATACTACTATTTTGAGCAAGATTGTATATACAAGGTGAATATCCCAAGCATCCATTAAGTAATATACAAACTAGTATGATACAGTAATGGCCTCTAGGGCATATACACTAACAACAGTGTCAAGTCAGCGGACTAAGCTGTACTCATGTCACCTGGGAACTGATAACTGACGATAGGTATAATACCAACCAACAGTTCCCGACGAGTCCTGTCCAGTGTACTCGTAACCTAACGAGCACCCGCATACTATCTCAAGTACGACGTACTGACGGCTGTGGGATAGACCGTCTCCCACACTGGGATGAGAAGCGCATACGCTAGTCTACTCCGGAGTATCGATGCCCTGTTTCGATAGTCCAACGACTAGGGACCTGTATAAGGATGTGCTTATGGATCACCCAGCTCCCACGAGTGTGAGCGCCATCACAACGCTGGTAATCAAGCAATAATCCTAAGGGCCCTACTAATATGTATATCAGCAATATGCTAAAAGAAACACATGCACATATTAAAGCAGAGACAAACCAAGTAGCATACTACCATTTCGAGCAAGATTGTATATACAACTGTGAATATCCCAAGCTTCCATCAAGTAATATACAAACTAGTATGATACAGTAATGGCCTCTAGGGCATATACACTAACACGAACTCATCCAGAAACCCTACTGAGCCTGACAGTGACAATATCCGTACAGTCCGGTCCGTTCGTCTAAGAGTATCGCATATCGAGTCTGGGGCGGCGGCTAAAGTCAGACCCCTAATAACGCGATAATTCGTGTCGGTATGAAGCCCATAACCACCTGAGAAACTACTGATCCAAATCAGTAATTCTCCACTACCTCGGCTGAGGATTTCTAGTGATGGCCACCCGTGCACTGTGCGGCATCAACCCCCAATACCGGGAGAGACGAATCCCCGACGATCCGCTCACTGCCTCCATGTGGCTCGGGACTGTACCCAAAAAATACCTGTTTGCACGTCTCCTTTGAGCGTGGTAGGGTAGAAATCAAAGCACAGTGGGAACTCACACGAGACAAATGACGATCTCAGGTTGACAAACTAACCTGTACACATGTCACCAGGGAACTGCTATCTGAAGATATATATAATACCAACTAGCATGTTCCCGGCGAGTCCTGTCCGGTGTACTCATAACGCAATGAGCACCTGTATACATCTTAGGTGAACCAACTGACACCAATGGCTTGTGAGACCAGCCATCGCTCCTCGTCGGGGTCTCGACTGTATACACTAGTCTACTCTGGAGTATCGATGCCCTGTCTCGAAACTCCTATGACTAGGGACACTTTAAGGATGTGCTTACAGACCCCAGCTCCCACGTATATGATCGCCATCATACTGCTGGCAGTCAAGCAAGAATCCTATGGGCTCTATCAACATGCAATAGAGAACTAAAGCATGTAAACGATGATAAAGACAAACCAGATAGCATACTATCATCTCGAGTAAGACTTTCATATCGGTATAGGTCCTCCCTCAATCATTGCAATCACGTATCTACGATCCAATAATTGACTTAGAGGGCACTATATCCAACACTACCTTGAAGAATCTCTAACCCAAGCTTACACTTCATTAATGAAGTAATTAGAGAAGTGAACACCCTAATCTATGTGGCTAGAATAGATGAGGATGATGAAGTAGGAATTTTGCTCTCTTTTGTTTTCAATTTCTCACCATTTATCACAAACACAAAAGCTAGTGAAGCTTTTTCAAGAGCAAGAAGAAGAAGAAGAAGCTAAACCTATTGTGATGAATAATCAATTATTGTTGTGGTTACAATTGCAACCATGAGTTAAGAATGAAAGGCTTAACCCTTGTAGAGAATAAACCATAGGTTACGGGTTTGGGTTGGGTTAACAAATATCTTCACAAAATATCAAGGAAAAAAGACAAAGTCAAAGCTTCATGAAGCATCCATGAACCTCATCCGAAAGCTAACCCAAAAGCTAACCCTAATCCAAATCCTAACTTGGTTTAAACTCAACAACCGTGTTGCATTTGTAACCCTAACTTGTTACAATATTATATATCACATATATAATATATAATGTAACAAAAGAAAATAATACAATTAACATATATCGCATATATATCAATGTATTATCCGGTGAGAAAATGAATCAATAAAACGGGCTTATATTAGTTAACGTAATGTAATATATCACATATATAATTATACATTAAATTATCGAATCAACACTTGATCCGACAATCCGGATATATTGCATATAACCGACTAATATAACATGTACAATTTCATCGAATCAACACTTGATCCGATGACCCGGCCATATCACATATACCCGTCCGATATCATATATCGCGAGAATAGAATACGGTATCTCATATCGTATTATTCTCGGTCCCGCACATATCACATATGTGCTCCTACTCCGTTTTGCCTGAGCCAGGAAGCCTCTCTGTAGGACTCTAAAGAATCGTTAATACGCCGGCAGTAGGTGATGATCATATCAAACACCCACAAGTTGCAAGCGGTCAGCTAAATGTAACAGCCACCCAGGTATTGAGCGATCAGAAGATCAATAAGCAAGCCTATACATTCTCCTGTGAATCCAATCAGTAGCACTACCGTACAGTCCGGTCTCTTCGTCTCATATGTCATATATCAAGTCTAGGGGTGGTAAACGTCAGACCCCAATAACCGATAAGTCGTGTCGATGTGAGGGTCATAACGGGTCGAGAAACTACTGATAACTCTTACCAGTAGCACTCCATATCAGCCCTGGCCAGGGACTTCCAGTTATAGCCAATCAAACACAGCACAATATCAACTCCCTATACTGGGAGAGACGAAACCCCTCCTATCGCTCATTGCCTCCATGTGATTCGGGACTGTACCCAAAAGCCACCGTTTTGCACGGCCTCTTGGACGTGGTAAGGTGGAAATCAAAGCACAGTGGGAATCACACAAGATTCTATGATGATCTTGGGTCTACAGATTAACCTGTACCAGTGTCACCGGAGAACTGCTATCTGACGATAGGTATAATACCATCTAGGAGTTCTCGGCGAGCCCGTTCAGTGTACCAAGTCTCCACTGAGCACCCATACACCATCTTTGATGTCAAAAACCGATGGATATGGGATCATCCATTGCCCATCATATGGGTCAAGATGCGTATACGCTAGTCTACTTTGGTGTATCGATGCCCTGTCTCAATACACCCTCGACTAGGAACAGTTATAGGATGTACTTGTTGACTACCATGTCCCCACTAGTATGATCTCATCATAGTCCAAGTAGTCAAGTACATATCCTAAGGGCTTTATCAAAATGTGAGAGCAAGACAATAAACCAATACAAGTCAACATGTTAAGACAAAGGGAAACCAGATAGCATACTATCATTTTGAGTAAGAAAGTCCTCACTATATATATCCAAGCATTCACTATAATATACATCATATGTACAACAATGGCCTCTAGGGCATATATATAACTAACAATCTCCCACTTGCACTAAGGCCAGCTGTTGTAGTATCTCATACCCAACATCCCGAAGAGTCTCTCAAATTGTATCTGGGGTATGGGCTTCGTGAGTGGATCTGCAGTGTTGTCCTTCGTGCCAACTCACCTGACCTCGATCTCGCGGCGATCAACTATCCCTCGGATCAGGTGATACCACCTCAGAATATGTCTGGACTTCTGATGGGACCTGGGTTCCTTGGCCAAAGCCACAGCTCCATTGTTATCACAATACAAAGGTATTGGATGCTCAATGGAAGGAACCACACTAAGTTCAGTGATGAACTTCTTCATCCAGACAGCCTCATTGGCAGCATCGTTGGAAGCGATGTATTCAGCCTCCATCGTCGAGTCTGCCACGGTTTCTTGCTTGGAACTCTTCCAACAAACCGCCCCTCCATTTAGGGTAAGGACAAATCCCGAGTGCGACTTAGAGTCGTCCTTATCACTTTGGAAGCTCGAATCAGTAAGGGACTCCAATTGGAGTTCTCCGTTACCATACACCAAGAACATCTCCTTAGTTCTTCTCAAGTACTTGAGAATGTTCTTCACAGCTGTCCAGTGATTCTCTCCTGGATCTGCTTGATACCTACTCACTACACTTATTGAGTATGCTACATCGGGTCTGGTATATAGCATCGCGTACATGATAGAGCCTACTGCTGAAGCATAGGGTATCCCTGGTGTTAGTGTATATGCCCTAGAGGCCATTACTGTATCATACTAGCTTGTATATTACTTAATGGAAGCTTGGGATATTCACAGTTGTATTGACAGTCTTGCTCAAAATGGTAGTATGCTACTTGGTTTGTCTCTACTTCAATATGTGCATGTGTCACGACCCAAAATTGGCCCGTGACGGCCCTAATACTACGCAACGCCAAAAGACGTAACGCAGTAAAAGAAAGCCAAAACCCAGAAATCTAAACCAAGAAAATACGGAAAAGATAGTATAGTTTTTGAAACATTTGAAATCGCAACCCAAATTCTTTAAAGTCTTACTTTCTTTCTTTAAAATTTTGGCAACACCTCCTTTTTGTAAAAACTAGCCAAGATGAACACAAAACAAATATACGACGCCGTAGCGAAGAAGTAAAGATAATAGAGAGAAAGCTGTATATAAAAGACAACAAATCCACAATTATACACAATAACGTCCTCACCAAGTCTCTAAGTCAACAATACAATAGTAGATGGAGAGTACAAAATACAACGAATGTACAATATGAAATACAGATAACCACCAACCCACCTAAGCAAAATAGTACTGTGAGCTGATGCGGTATCTGGAGCAAAAGATGATAGCTGAAAGCGGAATAGCCTGCCTCGACTACTCTGGGGAAAAACCTGAAACACCTGTGGCACAACGGGGGTGAGTTGCCAACTCGTGAATAGTAGATAACATATGCATGTAATCGCAGGAATGCATGTACAGCATGAATCTAAGATATGCGATTACAGTAATAACAGGTCATGTGAAAGCAAAGTAATGGAGATGTACACTAGTAGGTACAATCAATATATGAAGCAATGATGACATGATAATAGTATGCAATAACTATGCAATAGGGATATGAGAAAGCAAATATGCAACTATCATAAGGGTACACTAACAGGTACTACCAATATATGAATCTGTGCAAAGAATAGATAAGTGTGAGGTATGGGGTGGAATATGTCATTTCCACGGAACCCTAACATCGTGGCCGGATCACAATCCATCAAGACACTCAAATCCCAAATCCTCAAATCAGCCCCCAAACTGGGCTCTCACATCATATAAGTCCCACATCTCCTCAATATACAATATCGAATAGATCTCCTATATCCCGAATGTACAAATCACCAATCTCTTTCATATCCAGTATCCAATCTCAATGAATCACCTATATCCCAAGTCGAATCTCAAAATAATTTCTAACATCCTAAATATATATATATATGCAGAAATAAATATGATGGGGGCAATACACATATATTAGCGTCCCATTCCACTAATATTGGTGTAAGGGTATATATAACAACGGCTAGATCCCCTGTTATATATACAAAGGTATTAAAAGAAATATCACGAAAACAATGTGCCAAGCATCGACACGGAAATCCTGATCACGTATCATACGCTATCCCGAAAGCACGAGTGCCTAGCTCTGACCCTCGCCTTTCGACGTATGCATACGTACATGACTCCCAGCGGTGTCTCCGTGATCCCCCGCCGAGTCATGGGTACTGTCACCGGTAGGTACTCGCCCGCCTCTAGGCTCACTCGGCAAAATCCATCGATCTTCTTGCCGAGGGGAACCATACCGGGCCCTACCATGTACTCTCATACGACAACCACACCTCGTATGGAGTATATAATCAGCACCGATAAAACTCATGGTGGACGCGCATATATCAAATCAAGAAAATCGGGTTTTTCAATGTATGCATAATTTCATGAACTCCTACGGTTCCCAAATCCAGAAAACACCATGTAAAATCCAAATAAACAATGAGCAAATCCTGGAATAAATATATGCGATATATCTGAATTCGAGCATGTAAATGAAAATATGTAGCTGAGACCAGATGTATGCAAAATCAATAAGGTACAGCTAAGTATAGGTATCTACCTATAAGTAAAAGATGTCGTATACCCCCCTGGGTATAAGAAAATATGAGTAAGGTATACCTGTAGATGTATCGTAAAGGGTATGTGTACCTATCACTAATGGTATGATACTCTATAGGTATATAGGTATGGTAATGTCATATGTGATAAGCAATACGAATCAATGTCACAAGGTCCCAAACCAAGCAATATAATGTCTATAATAGTTTGTGTGTGACATGGCAATTATTGACGGTGTGTGTGTAACATACAATCCTTGCTCGTGCAACATGAACCGTCAATAATATGTGCAGTGTCCTATGGCTGCTAGTCACAGTATAACTATATCTAAGGAATACAGTAAAGGCGCAATTCTAACAATGACGTAGAATATGCGACAGGTATTTGAATCCTAGCCCAGACGCATAACGCCATGCGGGCGATTCCCCTGTAAATGTTAAATCTACTCACCTACACTCCACGCTAGGTGAATCCTACCATCTGCTCCCCCCAGTAGTAGTGTCCGAAGTCTCTGCCTGCAACCCTGCAATTAAGACATGGAAATCATATATAAGACAAATATTCCGCGAAACGCGATATCGAACCAAAACGAGAAACTCGCGTCGCGAACTAAACGCGCGTGTGCACGATACGCTAAAACGTGTGTATACGCGTCTAAAACCATCGCGACACGCTGGATCACAGAACCGACTAACGTATCGCGCGTATCGCACAAACACAACGAACGCCAAATACGATATATAGTCCCAGATTTTCCTACAGGCCAAATCTTACAAAATTAGACATGCCAAAGCACTAGAAAACACTGCAGATAACCCTAGCCAAGACCCCATCACCTAACTCTTCTTCCTGGCCGTAATTTGCGGCCAGATTGATTAAATTGGCGGCCGTGGTTGGGAATGGTGGGTTCGTATTCTTGTGGTGGTGTCTAGACCTAGGTAGCATGTTCCAGTTTCCTCAATTTTGTTCTGTAGGGTCCGGGTCAAAAGCAGATCTCAGAAGTCATAAATATCGCTTAAAAACACCAATTTTCACTAAAAACGAAACCTTAAGGTATTTTAGTGTAATCTGGGTAAAATCTCAGTTCAAGTGACCCTATTAACACTAAAATAAGCTAGGTTAACTAACACAATCACAATCTAACCAAAATTCCACATAAATCACCATAATTAGCACTAAACTAGCTAATTAACACTAACCGACACCAATAAACACATAAGCTAATCAATTAGGGGTGGGTTCAGAAATATACCCTGTAGAACCCTAGAGAGCAGGAGAAGAAGTGTATGGAGGAGGTGAGAGCTTGCTACTGCTACTTCTGGAGGTGCTGCTGCTGCAAGCTAAGGCTGCTGCTACTGATGTTGCTTATGCTGATGTTGATGCTGCTGATGGTACTGTTGTTGGTGTTGCTGATGGTGCTACTGCTGCGAGCTGTTGCTGGTGCCACTAGCTGCTGCTCCTCTCAAGAAGCTGGAGCTGGTGCTGGTGTTGCTGCCTCTGCTGCCTCTGCTGCTAATATTGTTGTTGCTGTGGCTGTCTGCTGCTGGTGCTGCTTCTTTTGTTGTTGTCTTTGCTGCTGCTGATGAGGATGATGGGTGTGTGTGCGAGTGTGTGTATGCTGTGTGAGAGAATGAGAGTGAGAGAATGAGAAGGAAAAAGGAAATGAGAGCTTGCATTAGTCAACCCGTTTCTCTTCCTCTCTCTTCATTAATGAAGGCATGGGCAAAGCCATGATGCCCCATCATGGACTCTCTCTCTCTCTCCCACCAAGTCAACAGCCGAAACAAAAATTCAAAATAAAACCCTTTTTAAATTCATTTCATTTTAAAAACAACCATATACAAATAAAAACCAAAAAGCACCTAATACAATATTAAACTAGATTAGGGAATGGTTAGTTCACCATGTTGCTAATCATGGTTAAACCCCCCAAACAACCCTAGTTATCATGCACAAGTGTGTGCAAGCCTAGGAAAAATCTAATAAAATATTCAATAAATAGAATAAAATAATTGAAAACCAATTTGGTAAACTTTTTATTAAAAACCATATATATAAAATATAATTAGCCACAAAACACATTCTAAGGTGTTACAATCTCCCCCCTTAAAAGAAATTCGTCCCTGAATTTAAAAATATACCGATACGCGTACCTTCAAAGAGAAGATTACAACTCTCAAATCTCGCTCGCAGCCTCCCAAGTGATTACCTAACTATATGGCTACGTCCAAGAAAAACCCTTCACAGATGGCAAGACCCTTGACCGATGTTCCTCCACCTGCCGAGCCATTAACACAATGGCTGCCGGTGAGCGAAACGATCGCGTCCAAGACAAAAGGTTGGTGCCAATTTATGTGAGAAAGGTAATGAAGGTAATTGCGAAGTATCATCACAAGGAATACGGGGTGAAAATCCAATAATCTGGGCGGAAGAGCCAAATTAAAGGCAACGAAACTAACTTACTTATAGGATATTAAAATGACCTAAATCCCGGGTCAAGCTTCCCAAAATCCAACACGTCATTCATCGGAAAGTCCGTAGGAATACATGATCTGTCCCTGAGAGCTTGAGTCTATGACCAACGCAGTCAGCATAAGACCTCAGTTCGCAATGGACAATTCCCATCCTGACTTAACACAACTGGACCATCTCCGAAGTCTTTAGACTAGCTGGGGTCCAAAGTCCTACTCACGCAGAGTCAGAAAAACAACAGACTGGTGATCGACACGACCTAACCCCCAAGCCTAAGGGTGGCCAATTGGAGTGTCTTCTGATAACAGCTATCGAAGGAGAACCCTAACGATAGCGAGTGACGATCCCCAACTGCTGACAATAATCAAAACAAACACACCACTTAACAAGAACCAACTGAGCACATTGAGTATAACCGGACGACAAGAATCCGAATGGAGTCACACCCTGACTAACCTTGGGTAGAAACCATAACGAAATTCGTGGATATCTGCTCCCACTCCTACTTCGGAACGGTACAAGGTTACAACTCTCCAACCGGCCTCAGATGCTCAACCCAAACACACAACAAGACAGACACCTTGAAACGAAACCTGAAACTTCTCTTTACATCCCCATCCACCCGTAACTATCTCACAAGTCATGCTAAATGTTGGTGGAACTTGAATGCATAAAGAGAGTTGACAGATGTGCATGTTCTAGGATTTCACGTCTCTACCTGATAATGTCAGGTACACAAACGTGTCCCTAACTTAGCACGTCATTGTCACAAATCAAGGTCTCCGAATCATTACCCAGCCGAGTATGCTCAAGTATCTCTGACGAACGAGCATTGGCGGGCAGTGTCTCGCGAAAATGATTTAAGGAAAGTGGTCGGGCGCGGACATGAGCAAGCTGTCCCCTCCATAGAGACGAACTTAAGCTGTACTCAACGATCACACAAGAACTGTAAATCTGCAGAATACTATCACAACAATCAAAATCTGCTGCAGGAAGATGTACATTAAGCTTTGGTGGTCCGTGGAAAATCTGACACGACTCTCAACCAAGTAGTGTCTCTAAATCTCCAACGCAAAACCACCGCGGCCATCTCCAGATCATGAGTGGAATATCCTTCTCGTACTTCCTCCAAATGTAGGGGAGCAAAAGCGATAACTCTATAGTGTCACCTCAGTACACACTCGAGCCCACTCACGAAACACTACAGTTAACAACAAAATCGCCCGAACCAAAAACAAAGAAAGAACTGATGCAGTTGTTTAACAGAATCTTCAACTGCTGAAAACTCCGCACACATGCCTCAGTCCAAAGAAAGGAACCCTCCTTTCCGGTCAATTCAGTCGACGGTGCAGCACAACTCTAGCAATCCTACATGAAACGGCGGTAAAAACTTGCTAAGCCCAACAATCTGCGGACCCCCGTCCTGCACACAAGTCTGGGCCTAAGATGTACGGCCACGATCTTCCTCGGAACCATACGAAACCGTCTCCCGCGACTATAAGACCTAAGAGTCGACACAAAACAAGCCTGAAGAAACACTCCGAGAATTTTAGCAACTGCTGGTGCTCTCCCAGTATCTGCATAACAAATCCTCAAGTGCTGCTCCTGTTCCTCAAGACACATTAGATAGACCAGAATGTCGTAAATAACACAACAATAACTGGTCGAGGAACGGCCTGCAGAAATCTGGTTCATCATATATACGAATGCTGCTAGGGCACTGGTGAGTCCAGTGACACACCAAAACACACAAAGCCCGTAGCACGCATAAGGCAGTTTTCGGAATGCCATCACTCCGAACCCGCAATAATGATGACCTGATCCCAAACAAACTTAGAAAATGTCTCGCACTCTGGAGCTGATCGAAGAAATCGCCAATGCGAGGTATAGGATACCTATCCGCACCGTAAGCCGGTTCAATTAACGATTCGTCGATACACAACCTTAAACTGTCGTCTTTCTTCTTGACGAACAGAAATAGGAGCTTCCAAAAGCGAAACACTCAGACGCACAAAACTCCCAAACCACAACTCTGCAGCTGATCCTTAAGCTCCCTAAGCTTCGCCGGCTTATCCGGAACAACGTCGGAAAACTCTTGCACGAAAGGAACTCGGTCCAACAATCCCACTGTGGCTCTGGTATCAAAAATGAACGCCAAGAATCCACGACACCTCCTCAGTAGCCGACTAGCGAAAAAGGCTGAATTCAAGCCGTGAGAGGCGGCACAACTATCCACCTGCACAACAAGAACTGACTTGCCGGGAAAATAAACTTGACTGTTTCCTCACGGCAGTCCACAACGCCTAGCATGTAATTAACCAGTCCGTGCCCAGGAGAACGTCAAATCCAACATCTCTAGAAGGATCGAAATGACGGATGAATCTCTATCTCCTATCCGATAGGCACATAACTGAATATGTGTCGCGCAACAAAAGAATCGCTGACAGAAGTTAACACAACTACGACTAATCTACCCAACCACGGTACAAGCATGAAAGACAAACGAGAACACCAAAAGAACATATAAAATAAGGATACCTGAAAACTCCACATTGGACGCTTGCGCGTCCCGATGAGTAGAAGCAAACTCCTGTGTCTGCCCTCTACTCGCAGCTGGATGAACTCCTCTGGTAGACTGAGCCCTCTGAGCAAATCTTCTACGTCCACGGCCTCTCTGAGTACGATCCTAACGCCGTGCTGAGGAACAATCTCTGACGAAGTGCTGAAGGCTTCCGCATCGAAAACATCCACGCGCTGACTGCTGACCATCCTGGGGATGAGAGCTGAACGACGGTCCTCGTCCTAAGCCTCTGCTACTCCCGCGACGGCCATGAAATCTGTCTCGATGACCAAACCTCTGTCTCTGGGCTGGTACACTAGTACGAGTCCTCCACTGTCCTGGAACTCTCTGAGCCTCTGGAATATGTGCCTCGTCAACTGGAGCTGCAACCACTGGTGCTATGTAGGTGACGGACTGCTGCATGCTGATCGCAAGTGACAACTGAGTAATAGGGGTGACAACCTCCTATCGTAGCTCCCGAACGACATCAACCAAAGAACTCATAGTCTGGCGGAAGTCCTGCATCTCTGCCAAAAGTCTATCGATGGTATAAGTCGTAGGCTGATCCGTCTGCACCTGTGCAACTAGAGTGCCATCCTGGTAAGTACTCGTTTCACCCGAGCCAACTCTGACCTCGGCCCTCGCTGCATCACTCTGAGTCCCCATAGTCATCGGCGGCAAGGCTATAAATAGATATAAGATTCGATGAGAATAAGGAATCGAATCATCAAGGAAGGAATTTCAAGCAAAATTGTACTTAGGTCACTTAATGCAAGGTACCGCACCGTGGGTATGCTGCAGACATACACACACTACGTTACTCTGCTTAAGCTACCTACTCCATCATACTAAGGTCATCCTATACTCCGAAAGGTAAAACCTAGCGCTCTGATACCAACTTTGTCACGACCCAAAATTGGCCCGTGACGGCCCTAATACTACGCAACGCCAAAAGACGTAACGCAGTAAAAGAAAGCCAAAACCCAGAAATCTGAACCAAGAAAATACGGAAAAGATAGTATAGTTTTTGAAACATTTGAAATCGCAACCCAAATTCTTTAAAAGTCGTACTTTCTTTCTTTAAAATTTTGGCAACACCCCCTTTTTGTAAAAACTAGCCAAGATGAACACAATACAAATATACGACGCCGTAGCGAAGAAGTAAAGACAATAGAGAGAAAGCTGAATATAAAAGACAACAAATCCACAATAATACACAATAACGTCCTCACCAAGTCTCTAAGTCAACAATACAATAGTAGATGGAGAGTACAAAATACAACGAATGTATAATATGAAATAAAGATAACCACCAACCTACCTAAGCAAAATAGTACTGTGAGCTGATGCGGTATCTGGAGCAAAAGATGATAGCTGAAAGCGGAATAGCCTGCCTCGACTACTCTGGGGAAAAACCTGAAACACCTGTGGCACAACGGGGGTGAGTTGCCAACTCGTGAATAGTAGATAACATATGCAGGTAATCGCAGGAATGTACGTACAGCATGAATCTAAGATATGCGATTACAGTAATAACAGGTCATGTGAAAGCAAAGTAATGGAGATGTACACTAGCAGGTACAATCAATATATGAAGCAATGATGACATGATAATAGTATGCAATAACTATGCAATAGGGATATGAGAAAGCAAATATGCAACTATCATAAGGGTACACTAACAGGTACTACCAATATATGAATCTGTGCAAAGAATAGATAAGTGTGAGGTATGGGGTGGAATATGTCATTTCCACGGAAACCTGACATCGTGGCCGGATCACAATCCATCAAGACACTCAAATCCTAAATCCTCAAATCAGCCCCCAAACTGGGCTCTCACATCATATAAGTCTCACATCTCCTCAATGTACAATATCGAATAGATCTCCTATATCCCGAATGTACAAATCACCAATCTCTTTCATATCCAGTATCCAATCTCAATGAATCACCTATATCCCAAGTCGAATCTCAAAATAATTTCTAACATCCTAAATATATATATATGCAGAAATAAATATAATGGGGGCAATACACATATATTTTCGTCCCATTCCACTAATATTTGTGTAAGGGTATATATAACAACGGCTAGATCCCCTGTTATATATACAAAGGTATTAAAAGAAATATCACGAAAACAATGTGCCAAGTATCGACACAGAAATCCTGATCACGTATCATACGCTATCCCGAAAGCACGAGTGCCTAGCTCTGACCCTCGCCTTTCGACGTATGCATACGTACATGACTCCCAGCGGTGTCTCCGTGATCCCCCGCCGAGTCATGGGTACTCGCACGCCTCCAGGCTCAATCGGAAAAATCCATCGATCTTCTTGCCGAGTGGAACCATACCGGGCCCCACCATGTACTCTCATACGGCAACCACACCTCGTATGGAGTATATAATCAGCACCGATAAAACTCATGGTGGACACGCAAATATCATATCAAGGAAACCGGGTTTTTCAATGTATGCATAATTTCATGAACACCCACGGTTCCCAAATCCAGAAAACACCATGTAAAATCTAAATAAACAATGAGCAAATCCAGGAATAAATATATGCGATATATCTGAATGCGAGCATGTAAATGAAAATATGTAGCTGAAACCAGATGTATGCAAAATCAATAAGGTACAGCTAAGTATAGGTATCTACCTATAAGTAAAAGATGTCGTATACCCCCCTGGGTATAAGAAAATATGAGTAAGGTATACCTGTAGATGTATCGTAAAGGGTATGTGTACCTATCACTAATGGTATGATACTCTATAGGTATATAGGTATGGTAATGTCATATGTGATAAGCAATACGAATCAATGTCACAAGGTCCCTAACCAAGCAATATAATGTCTATAATGGTTTGTGTGTGACATGGCAATTATTGACGGTGTGTGTGTAGCATACAATCCGTGCTCGTGCAACATGAACCGTCAATAATATGTGCAGTGTCCTACGGCTGCAAGTCACAGTATAACTATATCTAAGGAAATACAGTAAAGGCGCAATTCTAACAATGACGTAGAATATGCGACAGGTATTTGAATCCTAGCCCAGACGCATAACGCCATGCGGGCGATTCCCCTGTAGATGTTAAATCTACTCACCTACACTCCACGCTAGGTGAATCCTACCATCTGCTCCCCCCTGTAGTAGTGTCCGTAGTCTCTGCCTGCAACCCTGCAATTAAGACATGGAAATCATATATAAGCCAAAGATTCCCTGAAACGCGATATCGAACCAAAACGAGAAACTCGCATCGCGAACTAAACGCGCGTGTGCACGATACGCTAAAACGTGTGTATACGCGTCTAAAACCATCGCGACACGCCGCGATACACTGGATCACAGAACCCACTCACGTATCGCGCGTATCGCGCAAACACAACGAATACCAAATACGATATATAGTCCCAGATTTTCCTACAGGCTAAATCTTACAAAACTAGACATGCCAAAGCACTAGAAAACACTGCAGACAACCCTATCCAAGACCCCAGCACCTAACTCCTCTTCCTGGCCGCAATTTGCGGCCAGATTGATTAAATTGGCGGCCGTGGTTGGGAATGGTGGGTTCGTATTCTGGTGGTGGTGTCTAGACCTAGGTAGCATGTTCCAATTTCCTCAATTTTGTTCTGTAGGGTCCGGGTCAAAAGCAGATCTCAGAAGTCACAAATATCGCTTAAAAACACCAATTTTCACTAAAAAGGAAACCCTAAGGTATTTTAGTGTAATCTGGGTAAAATCTCAGTTTAAGTGACCCTATTAACACTAAAATAAGCTAGGTTAACTAACACAATCACAATCTAACCAAAATTCCACATAAATCACCATAATTAGCACTAAACTAGCTAATTAACACTAACCGACACCAATAAACGCATAAGCTAATCAACTAGGGGATTAGGTTCAGAAATATACCCTGTAGAACCCTAGAGAGCAGGAGAAGAAGTGTATGGAGGAGGTGAGAGCTTGCTACTGCTACTTCTGGAGCTGCTGCTGCTGCAAGCTAAGGCTGCTGCTACTAATGTTGCTTGTGCTGATGCTGATGCTGCTAATGGTGCTGTTGTTGGTGTTGCTGATGGTGCTACTGCTGCGAGCTGTTGCTGGTGCCACTAGCTGCTGCTCCTCTCAAGAAGCTGGAGCTGGTGCTGGTGATGCTGCCTCTGTTGCTGAAGCTGCTAATATTGTTGTTGCTGTGGCTGTCTGCTGCTGGTGCTGCTTCTTTTTTTGTTGTCTTTGCTGCTGCTGATGAGGATGATGGGTGTGTGTGTGAGTGTGTGTATGCTGTGTGAGAGAATGAGAGTGAGAGAATGAGAAGGAAAAAGGAAATGAGAGCTTGCATTAGTCAACCCCTTTCTCTCCCTCTCTCTTCATTAATGAAGGCATGGGCAAAGCCATGATGCCCCATCATGCACTCTCTCTCTCTCCCACCAAGTCAACACCCAAAACAAAAATTCAAAATAAAACCCTTTTTAAATTCATTTCATTTTAAAAACAACCATATACAAATAAAAACCCAAAAGCACCTAATACAATATTAAACTAGATTAGGGAATGGTTAGTTCACCATGTTGCTAATCATGGTTAAACCCCCAAAACAACCCTAGTTATCATGCACAAGTGTGTGCAAGCCTAGGAAAAATCTAATAAAATATTCAATAAATAGAATAAAATAATTGAAAACCAATTTGGTAAACTTTTTATTAAAAACAATATATATAAAATATAATTAGCCACAAAACACATTCTAAGGTGTTACAGCATGTGTTTCTTTTAGCATATCGCTTATATACATATTAGTGGAGCCCTTAGGATCTTTGCTTGATTACCAGCGTTGTGATGGCAGTCACACTTGTGGGGGCTGGGTAATTTATAAGCACATCTTTATACAGGTCCCTAGTCGTTGGACTATCGAGACAGGGCATCGATACTCCGGAGTTGACTAGCGTATGCGTTTCTCATCCCAGCGGGGGAGACGGTCTGTCCCAAAGCCGTCAGTACGTCGTACTTGAGATAGTATGCGGGTGCTCGTTAGGTTACGAGTACACTGGACAGGACTCGTCGGGAACTGTTGGTTGGTATTATACCTATCGTCAGTTATCAGTTTCCAGGTGACATGAGTACAGCTTAGTCCGCCGACTTGACACTGTCACTTCGCCTCTAGTGTGTTCCCACTGTACTTAGATTACTATCCTACCACGGCTCAAAGGAGTCGTGCAAACAGGTAGTAGTTGGGTGCAGTCCCGAAGCACTTGGTGGCAGTGACGGTTAGACAGGATTCGTCTCTCCCGGTATTGGGGGTTGACATCGCGCTGTGTCTAGAAGAGCCATTACACAAGTAGTCCCTGGCCAGGGCAAGCGAGATATACTGGTAGGTTTCCAGTGTTATCTCAGGGTGTTCTGGGCTTCACTCCGACACTACTTGTACCGCTATTAGGGGACTGACGTTTACCGCCCCCCTAGGCCCGCCATGCGATGTATCAGACGAACAGACCGGACTGTACGAAGATTGTCACATACAGGCTCAGTAGGAGTTCGGATGGGTTTACCTCATCGGCCTTCTTATTGACATCTACCTGGGGACCGTTATGTACAGCTAGTGCCGCTTGCGGTCTGTGGTTAAACCCACTGCCAGCATAGTGTCGAGTCTTTAGTGTCCCACACAGAGAGGTTCCCTGCACTGAGCGAAACGTGTAGAGGCCGTATGGTTTTACGGCAGGGCTACGATCACTTACGTGCACTTTTGTGCGTATGCTGTTCGAGCAGGAAATACTAGTGGGCTTTGGTTTAAGCCAGATCCTGGTATTGCACAGATGGATTTGATTTGTCTTCTGTGCATTCGCATTCTACGGAATGCGGATGCGGGTGTCTGTGCACCGTTTTGAGGAGCGATAAAGGAGGATGTGCCCCATTAGGGTTTTGGCAGTTGGTTCGGCCAAAACCGTAATGTGGCACACTCATTAGGGTTTTGACAATTCGTTTGGTCGAAACCATTATGAGCCGGAGACATTGTTTACTAATCCATTTAGTGATAGATTAGTGATGGCTAATTACATTGACCATTTGACCACTTAGACCTCTCTTGACTTTGTTGACCCGTTGACCGAGTCGACCGTTGACCTTCAAGAGAGATCTACACTCTTCTTTTCTTTTCTTTTCAATTCTTGAGTTATGATAATGGTCAATTCAATGTAGCATCAACTTTATCATGATAGGATTAGTAATGATGGTTTTGGGTGTATTATTGCAACCTTGGTTCATTTCATTTGGGTTAATCTTTTCATTATTCTCTTCTCATTCTCTCTTTTGAAGTGAGAAGAAAAAGAAAAGCTCCATGGTCGCTAGGTTTTCTCCTTCATCTTCCTCCTCTTGATCTCATCTTTTGATCTCATGTGTTGAGAGAAAAAGATCCCACAAAGACAAACACATCCATACATCTCATCTACACATCCTAGGGCTTCTTGACAAGCAATCTCTTTGCCCTAGTTGCCTCGGCTCGAGGTGGAGCTCGGTGTACATCTCTCGGGTGGATCGTCTTCGACTCAAGAAGGCCGCGGAGGTGCCTAAGGTCCGGATCGACGCTTGGAGCTTGGATGGACGAGCGGGACAGCGGAATGATGACCCGAAGGACCGGTTTCATGAGGTATACTTTCTACAGCATAGTAGTTAAAACCTCTAGTAGTTTATTAGTTTCTAGTTTAGCAAAGATCCGTGCTTTAAGTCCATGTTGCCTTGCACCAATTTATTGTTTTTCGCCGTTTCCGCCTCCCCGTAAGAACCGGGGTGAGCAACGTGGACTTACAGTGGTATCAGAGCCTAGCTAAACATAAACTAGTAAGTTAGCAAAGTGTTTGGAATATCGATCGGAAAAAGGTCGCAAAACACGTCCGCAAAACCTCAAGTTTCTGTCGATTTTTATACTTCTCAAAATGTGATTTAAAATATATGAAAAATCATCTCAGGGTTTTGTAAAAACACTGCAGAAAAACGATCCAGTGATTCGATTAAATCGCCGCGGTTCCGCGGCACTGACATGCTTATTGCCGCGGTTCCGCGGCCGATTTAACTCGGCAGTGGATTGGGATCAATGCTATAAACCTAGTAGGTGTCTAGAAAGGTGTTAGCGGGGCTACGCCCACAGGGAAAAGAGCTTACTTAATTAAGGAACTTCGCGAAAGCGTTGGAAAACCTCCCTCGAAGTACCGACACTGGCCTGGCTGAACGGTTAAGTAAGTATTGTACGGTAGATTGATCCCGGCTAATTCTT
The DNA here is from genome assembly GCA_030015575.1 of Agapanthus africanus. Lineage (NCBI taxonomy): Eukaryota > Viridiplantae > Streptophyta > Magnoliopsida > Asparagales > Amaryllidaceae > Agapanthus > Agapanthus africanus. The sequence goes on along the minus strand of CM057341.1, from coordinate 338,904,538 downwards.
CCTTTATGGTTTGAGGAGGGATTTGAGAGACAGTGGGAGCCATCCTGTTTAGATAAATTAAAAACCAATCTAAACTTGCAAGAGCATCATGCTAAGTGTTTTTTTCTCTCTCTCTTAATTGCAGCGACCCAGTGACCGCACCTTGGTTACATCTAGATAATAAAATGACTGAATCTGACTGTTATGACTGGCAAAGGTCTGTCCAGATGTCCATTGCCCATGACAAGCTGGGACACCCCTTAACTAATCCAAACCCTGCCGTCTCAGGTCCAGCTTCCCCTGTCACGGATATTCATATCCGTAGGACATCGGAAAAGGAATGTGCGAAAGCCAAGTGCCTCGTGTTAGCCTCAGTTGATGGTGCATACCAGGGGGAGCACGAGAAGATGGACTTAGTTTCTATCTTCCTCCATAACAAAGATTTATATGGAGAGCAATCTCGTATCGCAAGATATGAGACCTCGAACGAATTGCTTCCAGCGAGGTTGGCTATCGGGTCATCTGTAAGGGGCAACGTCCTTACAGAGACCAGCTCTTTTGAGATCTCGGACCTGAAGACCACGTTGAAGAACGAGTCAGATGCTGACTTAGTTCAACAGTCTCTACCTTCTACCCTGAAAGAAACCTGGGAAGTAGAAGGAAAGGGAAGGGCAGAAGTTTCAGGACTGGATATAGTAAAAGTGGAATGTCCCTATTGTTACGGGAATGAACATGGGCAGAAGGATTTCAGGGCTAGTATAGCCAGTAGCCAGAATTCGAAGCATGTTGTGGCTTCGGCTTCGGGTGTGTTTGTAATTGAGAACTGTATGTCAGTTAACCCTACTTCCTGGGTATTGGATACCAGATCAGGATCTCATATCTGTAATTCGTTACAGGTTCTGAGAAACCGTAGGGTTATCAGGAAAGGTGATATGACTCTCAGGGTTGCTAACGGAATGAGCATATATGCTGAATCCGTAGGGGAATATCATCTAGGACTGACAACTAGGCAGATATTCATTCTGCGTAACTGTTTTTATGTACCATGTGCGACTTGTAATATCATATCTGTATCCTTAATTTCTAAGGAAGGATATGATTTTACTTTTGTAAGTGATGTAGTCAACATCGACCTAAATCAAGTTCTGATTGGGTCAGGTACGTTACAAAACGGAATATACGTATTGAATCAAGTTCAGATCTTCAGTGTCCAGAACACACTTAAAAGAAAGTCTCCGGAAACAAATCAGGCTTTCTTATGGCATTGTAGACTGGGTCAAATTATTGAGACACGGTTAACAAAGTTACATAAAGAGGGATACTTGAATCCTTTCGAGTATCAGTCTTATGCCACTTGTGAATCTTGTCTCATGGGAAAGATGACAAAGACTCCGTTCACTGGACACGGAGAAAGAGCGAGCGAGCTCTTGGGACTCATACACAGTGATGTGTGTGGTCCAATGTCTACACATGCGCGAAGTGGTTATTCATACTTCATTACTTTCACAGATGATTTCTCTAGGTATGGGTATGTCTTCTTGATGAAGCACAAATCCGAGGCCCTTGAGAAATTTCGGGAATACAAGAATGAAGTTGAAAAACAAACAGGCAAAAGTATCAAGACACTGAGATCTGATCGAGGTGGTGAATACTTGAGTGTCGAGTTTCTGGGCTACTTAAAAGAGAATGGAATTCTCTCTCAGCTTACTCCTCCATACACACCACAACACAACGGTGTATTGGAAAAGCGGAATCAAACCCTATTGGATATGGTTCGTTCCATGATGAGTAAGGCTGAGTTGCCGCGATCTTTCTGGGGTTATGCGCTAGAAACAGCTGCATATCTCTTGAACAAGGCTCCAACCAAGACTGTGCCTACCACCCCATATCAGATGTGGAGTGGGAAGAAACCCTGTCTCAAGTACCTTAAGACATGGGGATGTCCAGCTTTTGTAAAAAAGCAGCATGTGGACAAGCTCGAGGCACGCTCAGTACTGTGTAAGTTTGTGGGATACCCAAAGAACTCCAGGGGGTATCTTTTCTATTCCGCAGAGGAACAAAAGGTTTTGTTTCTCAGCATGCCCATTTCTTGGAAACTGAATTTTTAGAAAATCAGATAAGTGGGAGCGCAATAGAACTGGAAGAAATTCCAGAACCACAAACTATTACTGAAAGCTTGAAGGAACCAAGAAGTTTCAAGAGAACCGGACATCCCAGCGCCACTCCGCAGGAATAGTAGGCAATCTCATCCGCCCGAGAGATACTACGGTTTTCTCATAGACGGGGATAGAGAGGATTGCACTATGGATTATGGTGAGCCTACTAGCTTCCAGCAAGCCATTCAGAGCGGCGACTCGGTAAAATGGCTGGATGCAATGCGGGCCGAGATGGAGTCCATGTACACCAACAAAGTTTGGTCTTTGGACTTTGCTCCAGAAGGGGTAAAACCCGTAGGATGCAAATGGATCTTCAGAAAGAAGATTGGTGTAGATGGGCAGGTTGAAACCTATAAAGCTAGACTTGTTGCAAAGGGTTTTCGTCAAAGACCTGGTTTGGACTATGACGAGACTTTTTCTCCAGTGGCTATGCTGAAATCCATTCGGATCCTTCTTGCCATTGCTGCTTTCCACGATTATGAAATCTGGCAGATGGACGTAAAGACGGCTTTCCTAAATGGAAATTTAGAAGAGTGCGTCTATATGGATCAGCCGGAGGGATTCATTCAGAGTGGGAGCAGCGGTAGAGTGTGCAAGTTGCTAAAGTCCATCTATGGACTTAAGCAGGCATCGCGGAGTTGGAACATCTACTTCGATGATACTGTCAAAGAATTCGACTTTATCAAAAACCCAGATGAACCACGCATTTACAGTAAGATTGTAGGGAGAACTGTGGTATTCCTCGTCTTGTACGTGGATGACATTCTCCTAATAGGAAATGATATTCCTATGTTACAGTCAGTCAAAGGATTCTTATCGCAGAGGTTCTCCATGAAGGACCTGGGCGATGCCAACTACATTCTGGGGATCTAGATCTATCGTGATAGATCTAAGAGGATGTTGGGACTTTCACAGTCCAGGTATATTGACACCATACTGAAAAGGTTCAGTATGGAAGATTCAAAGCGCGGTAATTTACCGGCTTGTCACAGAATCACCCTCTCCAAAGAGATGTCTCCCAAGACTGATTTGGAAAGGGATCGCATGTCAATTATACCCTACGCTTCTGCGGTAGGCTCTATAATGTATGCGATGTTATATACCAGACCAGATGTAGCATATGCTCTGAGCGTTGTAAGCCGATATCAGTCGAACCCAGGGGAGAAACACTGGATAGCGGTAAAGAACATTCTCAAGTACCTGAGAAGGACTAAGGAGATGTTCTTGGTGTATGGCGGAAAAGACCTCCAGATCGAGGCCTTTGCTGACTCCAGCTTTCAGAGTGACAAGGATGACTCCAAGTCCATGTCGGGTTATGTCTTTACCCTCAATGGAGGGGCGGTTTGCTGGAAGAGTTCCAAGCAAGAGACCGTTGCTGACTCAACTATGGAAGCGGAGTACATAGCTGCTTGCGATGCCGCAAAGGAAGTTGTCTGGATGAAGAAGATCCTCACGGAGCTTCAGGTGGTTCCTACCATTGTTGATCCAATACCGCTGTATTGCGACAACAACGGAGCTATAGCTTTAGCGAAGGAACCCAGGTCCCATCAGAAGTCCAGGCACATTTTGAGGAGGTACCACCTGATCAGGGAGATCGTAGATCGCCGGGAGATCGAGGTGAAGAGAGTAAATTCGGAGAATAACTCTGCAGATCCACTCACGAAGGCCCTACCCCAGACACAGTTCGAGCGGCTGATCGAGATGATAGGTCTTCGATACGCCAGTACATGGCCTTAGTGCAAGTGGGAGATTGTTATTGTATATGCCCTAGAGGCCATTACCGTATCATACTAGCTTGTATATTACTTAATGGAAGCTTGGGATATTCACAGTTGTATTGACAGTCTTGCTCAAAATGGTAGTATGCTACTTGGTTTGTCTCTACTTCAATATGTGCATGTGTTTCTTTTAGCATATCGCTTATATACATATTAGTGGAGCCCTTAGGATCTTTGCTTGATTACTAGCGTTGTGATGGCAGTCACACTTGTGGGGGCTGGGTAATCTATAAGCACATCCTTATACAGGTCCCTAGTCGTTGGACTATCGAGACAGGGCATTGATACTTCGGAGTAGACTAGCGTATGCGTTTCTCATCCCAGCGGGGGAGACGGTCTGTCCCACAGCCGTCAGTACGTCGTACTTGAGATAGTATGCGGGTGCTCGTTAGGTTACGAGTATACTGGACAGGACTCGTCGGGAACTGTTGGTTGGTATTATACCTATCGTCAGTTATCAGTTCCCAGGTGACATGAGTACAGCTTAGTCCGCCGACTTGACACTGTCACTTCGCCTCGAGTGTGTTCCCACTGTACTTAGATTACTACCCTACCACGGTTCAAAGGAGTCGTGCAAACAGGTAGTAGTTGGGTGCAGTCCCGAAGCACTTGGAGGCAGTGACGGTTAGACAGGATTCGTCTCTCCCGGTATTGGGGGTTGACATCGCGCTGTGTCTAGGAGAGCCATTACACGAGTAGTCCCTGGCCAGGGCAAGCGAGATATACTGGTAGGTTTCCAATGTTATCTCAGGGTGTTCTGGGCTTCACTCCGACACGACTTGTACCTCTATTAGGGGACTGACGTTTACCACCCCCCTATGCCCGCCATGCGATGTATTAGACGAACAGACCGGACTGTACGGAGATTGTTACATATAGGCTCAGTAAGAGTTCGGATGGGTTTACCTCATCGGACTTCTTATCGACATCTACCTGGGGACCGTTACGTATAGCTAGTGCCGCTTGCGGTATGTGGTTAAACCCACTGCCAGCGTAGTGTCAAGTCTTTAGAGTCCCACACAGAGAGTTTCCCTGCACTGAACGAAACGTGTAGAGGCCGTATGGTTTTACGGCAGGGCTACGATCACATACGTGCACTTGTGTGCGTATGCTGTTCGGGCAGGCAATACTAGTGGGCTTTGGTTTAAGCCAGATCCTGGTATTGCACAGATGGATTTGATTTGTCTTCTATGCATTCGCATTCTACGGAATGCGGATGCGGGAGTGTATGCACAGTTTTGAGGAGCGATAAGGGAGGATGTGCCCCATTAGGGTTTTGGCAGTTGGTTCGGCCAAAACCGTAATGTGGCACACTCATTAAGGTTTTGACAATTCGTTTGGTCGAAACCATTATGAGCCGGAGACATTGTTTACTAATCCTTTTAGTGATAGAATAGTGATGGCTAATTACATTGACCATTTGACCACTTAGACCTCTCTTGACTTTGTTGACCCGTTGACCGAGTTGACATTCAAGAGAGATCTACACTCTTCTTTTCTTTTCTTTTCTTTTTAATTCTTGAGTTATGATAATGGTCAATTCAATGTAGCATCAACTTTATCATGATAGGATTAGTTATGATGGTTTTGGGTGTATTATTGCAACCATGGTTCATTTCATTTGGGTTAATCTTTTCATTATTCTCTTCTCATTCTCTCTCTTGAAGTGAGAAGAAAAAGAAAAGCTCCATGGTTGCTAGGTTTTCTCCTTCATCTTCCTCCTCTTGATCTCATCTTTTGATCTCATGTGTTGAGAGAAAAAGATCCCATAAAGACAAACACATCTATACATCTCATCGACACATCCTAGGGCTTCTTGACTAGAAATCTCTTTTCCCTAGTTGCCTCGGCTCGAGGTGGAGCTCGGTGTACATCTCTCGGGTGGATCGTCTTCGACTCAAGAAGGCCGTGGAGGTGCCTAAGGTCCGGATCGACGCTTGGAGCTTTGATGGACGAGCGGGACAGCGGAATGAAGACCCGAAGGACCGGTTTCGTGAGGTATACTTTCTACAGCATAGTAGTTAAAACCTCTACTAGTTTACTAGTTTCTAGTTTAGCAAAGATCCGTGCTTTAAGTCCATGTTTCCTTGCGCCAATTTATTGTTTTTCGCCGTTTCCGCCTCCCCGTAAGAACCGGGGTGAGCAACGTGGACTTACACCTGGCATGCGAGCTCTTTCCAAATCAGTCTTGGGAGACATCTCTTTGGAGAGAGTGAGTCCAAAGATCGTGGGTTGGTTCCCACGCTTGGATTCTTCCATACTAAACCTCTTTAGTATGGTGTCAATGTACCTGGATTGGGACAATCCCAGTATCCTTTTAGATCTATCTCTATAGATCTTAATGGCCAAAATGCAGGAGGCATCACGTAGATCTTTCATTGAGAATCCATGTGATAAGAAGAGCTTGACCGAGTGCAGCATAGGAACATCATTTACTATCAAGAGTATGTCATCCACGTACAATACGAGGAAGACAACCTTACTCTTTGCAACCTTCTTGTAAATACAAGGTTCATCTACGTTTTTGATGAAGTCAAACTCTTTGACTACAACATCAAAATAGATGTTCCAACTCCGCGATGCCTGCTTTAACCCGTAGATGGATTTAAGCAGCTTGCACACCTTTCCGCTGCTCCCACTATCTACGAAGCCCTATGGCTGAGTCATGTACACGCATTCCTCCAAATCACCATTTAGAAACGCGGCCTTAATATCCATTTGCCCGATTTCGTAGTCATGGTATGCAGCACTGGAAAGTATGATCCGGATGGACTTAAGCATAGCCACTGGTGAAAAGGTTTCGTTATAATCCACACCTGGTCGTTGACGAAAACCCTTTGCAACAAGTCTAGCTTTGAAAGTTCCACCTTTCCATCCACACCAAGTTTCTTCTTAAAGATCCATTTGCTCCCAATGGGTTTTACCCCTTCAGGAGCAATTTCCAATGTCCATACTTTGTTGGTGTACATGGATTCCATCTCAGATCGCATTGCATCCAGCCACTTCACAGAGTCCCCACTCGTGATGGGCTGCTCGAACCTAGTTGGGTCATCATCTTCCATGATGCAATCCTTGCTTCCACCGTCACTGAGAAAACCGTAGTATCTCTCAGGTGAATGAGGAACCTTACTAGATTGGCGAAGAGGCCGAGGTTCGTCGGGAACTACTGAATCCTCTGGTTCCACCAAATCTTCTGTCGTAGTTTGTGTTGCTGGAACTTCTTCCAGTTCTACCTCATTGCCAATATCTTGTTTCATAAGAAAACCCTTTTCTAAGAAGGTGGCATGTCGAGAAACAAACACTTTTTGTTCCTCGGAGTGGTAGAAGATATACCCTTGCGAATGCTTGGGACATCCAATAAACTTGCACAGAACTGACCTTGCCTCGAGCTTGTCCAGATTTCGTGTTTTCACATATGCCGGACAACCCCATATCTTAATGTATTTAAGATGTGGTCACTTTCCTTTCCATATCTCATATGGAGTGGTTGGCACAGATTTGGTGGGAACCCTATTCAATAGGTCTATGGATGTCTCAAGCGTATACCCCCAGAAGAAAATAGGCAACTCAGCAGTGCTCATCATAGAGCGCACCATATCTAATAGGGTGTGATTCCTCCGCTCCGATACACCATTGTGCTGTGGTGTATAGGGAGGAGTAAGCTGAGAGAGAATCCCATTCTCTTTTAGATAGTTCAGAAAATCATTGCTCAAGTATTCTCCTCCTCGATCAGATCGAAGGATCTTAATACTTTTGCCCGTTTGGTTCTCTACTTCGTGCTTATATTCCCTGAATTTCTCAAAGGCTTCAGACTTGTGTTTCATCAGGAACACATGTCCGTATCTTGAGAGATCGTCAGTGAATGTAATGAAGTAGGAAGAACCATTCCTGGCATGTGTAGACATGGGACCACATACATCATTATGTATCAGTCCCAAGAGTTCTGTAACTCTTTCTCCGTGTCCGCTAAACGGAGTTTTGGTCATTTTTCCTTTGAGACATGACAGGAAAGTGTCATAAGATGAAAATTCGAACGGATTCAAATATCCATCCTTATGTAACTTAGCTAGCCGTGTCGCATTGATATGACCTAGTCTACAATGCCACAAGAAGGATTCGATCATTTCTGAACTCTTCCTATTGTGTGTGTTTTGTACATTAAGTACTGTAGTTTGATTGAGAACGTATATGCCATTATTTAACGAGCCTGATCCAATGAACTTTTGATTCAGGAAGATGTTCATAACATTATCCTGTACGACAAAATTATATCCTTCTTTACTCAATAAAGAAACTGATATAAGATTGTATATCAGGGTCGGAATGTAATAGCATTCGTTCAGAATCAATGTCTTACCATTTGGTAACACAAGGTGATACTCGCCAACTGCTTTGGCTGCAACATTTGCACCATTCCCTACTCTTACGGAATGATCACCCTCTCCCAGTTCCCTACCTTTTCGTAGCCCATGTAACATATTACATATGTGGGATCCCGATCCGGTATCTAATACCCAGAACGTAGAGTGAACTGAGAAACAGTTCTCGATAACTAACACACCTGAAGAAGATGCATCAACTTGCTTATTCTTCGTTTGGGTGGCGTGAGAATCCAGATATTCTCCTATTCCCTACTCGTAATTATAACAATTATAAGTGGGAGCTGGACCAACGTTCCCCTGCTCAGTATAATAAGCGGGTTCAGTCAATACATCAATATTATTATCTTGATTAAGGCCTGACATGGTCGCTACCTGGAGAAAGAGAGAAGAAAACACTTTAGCATATGCTCTTGCAAGATTAGATTGGTTATTATCTTATCTAATCAGGATGGCTCCCACTGCTTTTTATCAAATCTTCCTTAAAACCCTAAAAGGTAAGACTAGCCGGGATTAATTACACCTTACAAGTTCGCAAATCTTTCGGCCAGGCCAGTGTTGGTACTTAGAGGGAGGTTCCCCGTGCTTTCGTAGGGATCTAATTAAAGTAAACCTCGTTTTCCCAGAGGCATAACCTCGTAAACACCTTTCTAGAAACCTACTTGATTGGCTAATTGTCATGTATAAAACTCTCCCAGGAGTAACTCTTACTCGCAGTGGGTATTGATTTAATCTCAAAAACTATCTATTACCGCAATCAAGAACGGCGTCGCATGTAGCTAGCCGGTGAGTACGGGTCGGTCCACAGGGATGTTGTGAATTTCCTAATCGCCCAAACGAGTTAATTCCGATGGGAGTCGGATTGATTTATTAAATCTAAATACTAAATCTATCTAAAAACTAAATTAATCTAGATCTAAATCTTGCTAGGGTTAGGTTTAGGAATGTTTTGGAAATGTAAATAAATCTCAACGCTTTCTATACCCAAATTAGGATCTAAGAGGAGTTATGGTAATTATCAATTAAGGGGATTAGATCCATTCGGGAAGGTGTTCCTTCCTCTAGGTTCTTGTCCTTCCTTTAGAGATCCTTACCCTAACCTCCATGGAAAACACACGCAACCAGGCCTTTATACTACGGTATCACCGCTACCTCGAGGGATAGGATACCGTAGGGCACGGTATGTGCGTGTATGCATGGAGTCTTATGAAAAAGTATGATGGGCAAGAAAGGAATGAGAGATCTCATCTCTAAAAAGCCTTCCCCAAAGCTAACCCTAACAAGCGAGGAGACTACTCGCTCATTAGGGAATTTAAGAACATTTATCTAGGGCGGAGAATGAAAAAGTACATAGGGCAAGAATTTAAATTAACTACTTACTTTACAGATGGCTCTCTCCAAACATGTACGCAGGGTTGTCAGATCTGAATAGATGAATTGAAAAGAGGCATCGATGCTCTCCAAAAGAATTCTAAATTTTATTCATAGAAAGTGGCATAGGGAGGCATGAAAAGAATACAATGATTTAGAGTTCCTATTTATAGAGGTTTTGAAACCCTAGGTTACAATTGACCCGCACGTCTGCATTTACCAAAATAACCCTAGGAAGACCTAGTCAAAGCCTCCACCAAAAATATGGAAAAATTTCCAACTATTAAATGCTCAAGACTGCCACGGAACAGCGGCCCGAGGCCTAGTTTGGCCGCGGTTCCGCGGCCAAAAAGGAGGATTGGGCCTGCTGTTTTCTGCTGCAGGCTCTGGGCTTTCTTATTCTTCAGTACTTTTCTCAATGGGGCTTCAGATTCTCTTCCAAATTTTCCAGTGAATAATTATGGTGGACTTTAACCGTGGCTTCGCGATCTTGGACTTTGCATTGCCTTGTACTTTGTGAACTTTATCTTTTATGTAGGCTTGATCAAGGTCCTTCTATTTGTTGGTCAAAGTCCCTCTTTTGTATCGTCTTTTATCTTTTTCACTGTTTTCGCTCCAAGAACCTGTAACCTGTAATATGTAGCAGATATGGGTCAAAAGCACCTGTTTATTTGTAAAATACATAAGAATGGGGAATATAATAATGCAATATTATGATATGAACAAATACCTCCAAACTTATCCTTTGCTCGTCCTCGAGCAAACTTATTTTTTTTTCTCGACAAAAAACCTAACCTCACTTTCGCAGGGAAACGCGATTGCACTGAGATCGTGCAACAAGCCTTTAAACCTCTAGGTGTCTCTAGTAGTAGGAGTGTTGTCTCCTGAGGGTTTTCAGCGGATACTACCCACAAAATCCTATCAATTTGGCTTTTTCGACTTTAATTCTCCAATTAGGTTTTCTAACAAGGAATTCTATTATCGTCGACTCGTAAATTATCCACCCATATTCTTCACACTTCCTTATTATTTAACTTAAGATTATATATGTTCTATAGACTTACTTAGCTTTCGGCATTTCTTAAATTTTCCTTCTAGGGTTCCATCTCCACTTAGGAATTTTTATCATCTCTACTAAAGATACAAGTTCTATTCTTCACTCCTTTCTCTCATCTAAATCCCAATCACATACCCCTACGTGTGTGTATAAATCACCCCTACACTTGGAAATTCAAATCAAGCAATCATACCCTTGTCCGTTGTCCAAAGTACTTATTAATTGGTGAATTTTTAAATGAATTTTACTTACACATCCTTCATGCGACCGTTAATACTTCTTGAGGTACCAACGACCGATTACAAGATGCATTTGCACTTTAAAGCGTACTTCCTAGTCTTGTAACACCTAAGGCTTTTTAGCAGTGACTCCCAAACCAGTTGGTCTAAGGCACTAGGTGTTGAAGCACCCTCGCTAAATATTTTTCTAATTTTTTTTAGCCTTAAGTAATCACAAAAACCAGTGTTCATTTTTTTTTGCTTTATTCACTTTTTTCTTTTATTTTCATTGTACTAAGGACTTTAGACAAGAGCATTTCAAGGTCTCCTCTACTATTCCAGGTTTCAAGGTGCGTGATTGTGCAAATTGTAGGGTATACATTTTCAGAATTTAGACGTAGGCTAGGAATTATTTTTCAAACTTATACTCTAATAAAAGTATCAATACTTTTCCTTTGTTTCGACTTATCCCAAGAAGTGAACCCAAAATTTGCCTATTTCTAAATAAACTACAAAGTCATTTACTTTCTACCGTTAAACTTTAAGGAAGGTTATTTTTAGGGTTTTTAATTTACTAAATCTAAGATCTAGTTGTTCCTAGCCAGTTAACCTATCTGTCAAACTCAAGTCAAATAAGGCCAAAATTGAATACATTAATTTTTATAGTTTTTGAAATTTTTTAATTTTTTATGGGTTTTAAAATAAGTATGCAAATGCAAAAATATGTACAAATGAATGCAAAGGAAGAAGACGTACCGAGCATACCCCCAAACTTAAACTTGACAGTGTCCTCACTGTCATACTCCACCAAGAGGGTCAAAATGCCGGCACTCCCCTGTTTATTTATTTATAATTTATTTTATTGTTTTGATTTTTTTTTATAGAAATAGAAAACAAAAAATATATATACATATATACAACAAGGTCCTCCCCAAACTAAACAAGGCCTTACACAAGCCAAAGGTTAGCACCAACCATTCAAAAATCTTATCGTGATAATGGTAGGGTTGGTGAAAGAATGGGGTGTAGAGGAAAGAAATGAGAAACACACGAGACCGTGTGGGAGAAGGGTAGAATATGGTCTCGGTGGAGGAGAAGAATGACAGTGTAACGACCCGAATATTTCGACTCGTGGCCGGCACTTAACCACGCAACGTCTACAGGCGTAACGCGACTAAGTAAGCCGAACCCAGAAATCAAAACCATTTAAAAGTAGTGATTGTTGAAAAAATTTAATTAATGCATTTAGAAAACCTTTAATAGTTCAATAAGTTCTTGTAAAGTTACGTTATCATTTAAATAATTTTGGCAGCATTTCCTTTGTAAAAGTAACCCCGAAATCGGGTATAAAACAGGATATAAGTGAAAATGAGATATAATGAAATAAAGCATCCCTAAACGGGAGCAATCACGCCCAACGGCGGAAACCATCACCACAAGAGTAATATACGACGCCGTAGCGAAGAATGAGCAATAAGTAAACATCACAGAATAATAAACTGCGAATATAAACAGTCGGCTCCCATGAGCTCGACACCAGAATACAACATATACATCATCGTCCTCACCCTGTCTCTAAGTCCAGTACATATATGGTAGATGGAGAATACTAGATTCAAAAGGGTGTACAATAAAAGAAATCAGATACCACAACCCACCTAAAAGCAAAACAGCTCTCGCACCAACTGTAGTGGTATCTGTTGCAAAAAGATACAAAAGGCAGCCTGCCGCGACTACTTTGAGGGGCAACCTGCAAATACTGTGGCACAACGGGAGTGAGTTGCCAACTCGTGAATAGAGATAACATATAAAGGTAATCGCGAGCATGCACGTACTGCGCTACTCTATCATATGCCAGCTGGTAAGATCTATATGCGACAAGCAGTAGGTGCAATAATCATGCAAATGCTCTGTCAGGTAAAATAATTACAGGATGAGATACATGATAATCAATGCTGAGCATGGGATAAATAACATCTACACGGCATATCAACGTGGAAAGATAATCGGTGCCCAAAACTGCACCCAAATCCCAAATAAACTCAGGCGCCGGCACTCTCCTCGGCTCTCAAATCCTGTAAATCTCTGAGAATCATGAGTGCTCAACATCGGCACTCAAAATATCATAAAATACTCGTGTCCAACATCGAGACGCAAATCCTCATATATCGGCTCCGTATGTCCGGATCAGCCCACGGGCTCCGTCTGCGGTATCGTCCCTCGGCCCCGGCAGTACGGATCATCCCGCATCCATCTCTCGACTCTGGTCGGTATCCTCCGGATAACCGCCAGGTCCAACCAATCACCGGTAGGTACTCGCCCACCTCCAGGCTCAATCGGCAAAGTCCGTCGATCATCTTGCCGAGGGGAACCATACCGGGTCCACCACGAACCCGCAAACGGATCATCCAACACCTCGAGTCGGGTTTCAAGCACACGTCTCAGCACCGAGAAAACGCGTGGTGGACGCACCAAAATATCATATCACGAGGCACCGGGTTTTTCAAAATAGTGCATCTTTTCTTAAATGATCCCATGGTCCTCAAAACCAGAAATCACATGAAAATCCAACACCAATAAGTAAATCAAATGCGGTGTGCTATGTACATCAAGCCATAATATAGGTACAAGAGGAAACCGCTTTTTTTAAAATAGTTTCAATTTTTAAAGACATCATGCGGCTCCCAATTTCTATGAAAATCATATCGAATCATATGTAACATGAACTACAACATAATGATCATGGCAATTCTACAGTGAGTGTGTCATGGCAATTGCTAATGGTGTGTGTGTAACATGCAGATTAGTGCTCGTGCAACATGAACCGTTAGTAATAGTGCGGTGTTCTATCAATTCTAAGTTTACATACATATAGCAGGGAATGCGGTATGCAACAATAGTATCCATGATAGTCAATGTAGGTAAATGCAATATGCATCTATAAGGTCCTATCAGCCCTGACGCATAACGCCATGCGGGCGATATCCCCGTAGATGGTAAATCTACTCACCGAAGTCTCGCGCTAAGTGTAGCCGACGACTTGCTTCCACTTCTTCGCAGCGTCCGTCTCACTCGCCTACGAACCTAGAATTACACAATATATCACACATAAGCTCAAATCTACAAAAACGCGATATTACGGTCAAACTAGAAACCCGCGTCGCAAACCAAGCGCGCGTGTGCGCGATACGCTAAAATGTGTGGTTACGCGCCTGAAACTACCCGACGCGTCGCGATACGCAGAAACCCCAAACCCACACACGTATCCCGCGTGTCGCGAAGGTTTAAAAATACGAGAAACAGGTATTTAGCTCCAGATTTTTCTACAGCAACAATTAAATAAAATTACACATGCCATGAGTCTAAGGATAACAGCAGACACCTATAGAGCCAAACCCAAACCCATTCCCTCCCCATCTGGCCGCAAATTGCGGCCAGAACTAATATTCCGGCGGCTAAACAGTGGAGTCTTGGGTTCGTGTTCTACACAGGGGATCGGCACCTCACAACTATACTGCAGTCATCTCAATTTTATTCTGAACTTACTGGGTCGATAGCAGTTTGCAGAAAGCTAGATTTTGCTCAAAAACGATGAATTTGCATCAAATAGAATTCTGGTGGTATTTTAGTGCAATTGGGGCTAAGCTAGGTTAACATGGCCCTAACAACACTTCATCAACTTACATTAACCAATACACACTTCACTTGATCAAAGTTCCCCCTAAATACCACATATCGCACTAAAACGCACCATTAATCACTAATCGAAGCAAAGCTACACTAACTAAGAAAACTAGAGGGTAAGTTCAAGAAGTATACCCCACAATCGACCCTAGGGAGCTGGAGGAAGAAGAAGGAGTAGAGGCTGCTGCTGCTGTGTTGCTTGCTGCTGCTGTGCTGCTTGCTGCTGCTGCTGTGCTGCTTGCTGCTGCTGTGCTGCTTGCTGCTGTGTTGCTTGCTGCTGCTGTGCTGCTTCTGCTGCTGCTGCTGTTGTGGAGAGGTGTGTGAGTGTGAGAGTGAGAGGTTGAGAGAAATGAGCACAAGAATGAGAGGAAATGATAACCCCCCAATGTCAACCCCTCCTTTCTTTCTCATCATTAAATGCAAGCATGGGCTTTGCCATGATGCACTCTCTCTCTCTCTCTCTCTCATTCTCACCAAATCAACACTCCAAAAGAAAATTCAAAATAAAACAACCATTAATTAACTAAATAGACTTAATTAAAACCCAAAAGACTTAATCCCCATTATTAAACCCACCATGGTTGCTAATCATGGTATAAGCTCATTTTAAACCCTAGTTTACATGCACAAGTGTGTGCAAGCCTAGGAAAATTCTAGAAAAATATATATTAAATTTGGAAAAATATTTGAAACCCAATTTGGTAAACTTTTTTATTAAAAACCCTTTATTTAAATATAATTAGCCACTAAACACATCCTAAGGTGTTACAGACGGAAAAGAGAAAGAAGTGGAGTACGATCTTGAGGGTGCAAATCGAGTGAATAAATTAGCGCAATTTGTGATGACCGATGTGTTAAAAGCGATTGTGCTAACCTATCAACCCGTCGAGAAATAGGGTCAAATCTCTCAAGATTCGCAAGAAAGCATGGGTACGCCGAACTTGGTATTGGGGATGAAAGCGTAACGGTCTCTTGTACGGTCGGAGCGATCGGAAGGATGAAAGGGAGTGAATTAGGGATAGTCTCATTCTCACCGTAGTAATTTGTCTCGAACTTAAAAGATTCCATCAATGGTTCGAAACGACTGTAAGCAACCGAGTCTGATGGTTCAACTAACTCATCTGAAAATTCAAAGGACTCAAACTCGGGCGGTGAGTCTTCAACATCGTCCGAAAAACTGAAACACTCGTAAGTGTTAACGTCTGTCAGAACTGTGTCAGATTCAAAGGGAAAATTTTCAAGCTCACAGTCTTCAAGTGTGATCTTTTGCGTGGTCGGAACGATAACAGTTAAAGGTTTGGGAGGATGAATTGGAAAATCCGACACATCAAACAAAAATGGTTCAACCTCAATATCATCCTCAATACTCTCCTCATAATTCTCCTTAATATTTAGCTAATCCATGCCATTATCATCAAAATCAAGACGCATATGAAATTCGGGAGAAACAATTAATGACTCGGGATGATGAATTGGACATAAAAGTTCAATCAAATCTACGGGTTCATCATCCGAAATATTCCCGGCGTCTAAATCCTCAATCAAGTGAAAATCAATTTTTTCTGACACCTCATCAAAAGCATAGATATTTATCACTTTCGGTTCTAGAGTGGAGGTGTAAAGTTTGAAAGGATTAAGTGTGGTTTCACTCGAAAGGGGTTCTTCATAATTTGGCAAATCAAGCACTACAAAGTCACACAACTCGTTTTTATTTTCAACTGGTGAACTATTTGGGACAATCGATGGAGAGTTGTGGGCTTCAATTTGATATGGGTAGGTTTGATTTGTAAATCCTCTCAAATTCGCACACTGTCCAACCGCCCCATCATACATTGAAAAATTAGAAGCTAGCGGGAAACTAGCTACCGGTTCACAAGGTTGCAGAAGGGCGGTAATGGACGCATCCACATTCCTAATCATTTTGTTTGTTGCTGCAATGTACGCCTCCAACGACTGTTCTAGACTAGAAATGGGTTGTGAAGGGGTTTCGGTAAAAGATTCGAAATTGTTTGGATACGTGAAACTCTCAAATGGCTGTGTAGAAGTAATGTCTAGGGAAGGTGTGAAAGTCGGGTAGGACTGGTAGGAATTGGATGGTTGGTCAGGAGTGGGATCAACATCTGGATAAAAAGGTGAATGGACTTGTTGATCCCTAGAAGTGGATGTGTGGAGAGGAGTGAAAGATCGGCTACGAGATTGTGCAATGTGTTCAGCAATAGAAAACGGTTTATGAGTTACAACAGGACTCGAAAAAGTGGTATCAACATAAGAAGGTGGTGAAGGTTGACATGGTTGACATAAAGTGGTTAGTGAAGTTGAACTGTTTCTCCTAGACGCTTCTATTTGATCTTTCAAAGAAATTTTGGGCACGGAGGGATCTTCCTTAAATGGACCGAAACAATTGACATACGAGGCAAAGTTAGGTTTGGGATACCAAAGTTCGGCAAGAGATTTATGATGTGGGGTACCCATGATAGAAGAAAGAGAAGAGAAAGTAGGTAGGTGGTGCAAGGATTTCTTAGCGACAAAAGTTGCAAGTCTTTTTATAAATTTTTTCTCCTTTTTCTCTTTATTTGGAACTGTTTGCAAAATGATTTTCGATAAAGGGCTAAGACACACTTTCGATCAACCAAAAATGCACAATCAGGCCTAGATCTAGGGTCACCTAGGTCAGCTAGACAGCTCCTAACTATTCCAAAGGGCTAGAAATAGGACCTCAAACCGCCTCTTCACCGCCAATTGCGGCCAGGTAAGTGCCAGGTGAGTGGGAGGCTCCCCGCTACAAGTAGCGGTCCTAATTATGTAACCACTTGCCTTGGACACACTTGCCTAGACACCGCAAAGTCAGGTTAGGATTAACGGCTGATGCCTATAACTAGTCCTCTGTCCTATTGAGCTCGAAGTCCTTAGGGTTGAGTCTAGTATTTTTTTTAATTAAGATATGGTCAATGCAAATGCCTTATGTGATTTCTGGGGTCCTGGGAAGGGTGATGAAATCCCCACCCAATTTGAATTGGTCAAAAGCCCCTTAAAGTCAGTTTTAAAGATATGCAAAACAGAAAAATCACTTGCAATCAAATCTTTTTATTTTATGCGCGGCGCAAAGAATCCTGCACAAGATTTGTTATTTGGAAGGGAAGATTTTTAAGCGCATGGAATCCTGCAGAAGATTTGACAAAAGATATATAGGGATTGGCAGAAGAGGGAAAAGGGGAGCAAACAGTGCAAAACACGCGCGCTGACGTGGCAAATGGACCGCGGAAACTCGGCGGGAGCGCGCTTGCGCGGTGGAAGGGCGGCGGATTTGAAGCTTCAGGTCTCTGAAAAAATTGTGATGCTCTGTTGTTCCAATACCTTTCTGTTCTGATCTACCTTTTTCTGTTTCGCACTCTGGATTTTTCCAGATCCGTCGATCCTGCAAAGATTCACAAAAAATACCCTTTCCAAAAAATAACAGATGATATATTTTTTTAATTTTTTTTTTATTTTTCAGTTTTTATGATTTTTTTTAATTAAGATTAACCCGAAATTGCAAAAAGGAAATAACACGCCATCCCCGGCAACGACGCCATTTGATTTGATTTCAAAAACTATCTATTACCGCAATCTAGAACGGCGTCGCATGTAGCTAGCCGGTGAGTACGGGTCGGTCTACAGGGATGTTATGAATTTCCTAATCGCCCAAACGAGTTAATTCCGATAGGAGTCGGATTGATTTATTAAATCTAAAAACTAAATCTATCTAAAAACTATAATAATCTAGATCTAAATCTTGCTAGGGTTAGTTTTAGGAATGGTTTGGAAATGTAAATAAATCTCAATGCTTTCAATACCCAAATTAGGATCTAAGAGGAGTTATGGTAATTATCAATAAAGGGGATTAGATCCATTCGGGAAGGTGTTCCTTCCTCTAGGTTCTTGTCCTTCCTTTAGAGATCCTTACCCTAACCTCCATGGAAAACACGCGCAACCGGGCCTTTATACTACGGTATCACCGCTATCTCGAGGGATAGGGTGCCGTAGGGCGCGGTATGTGCGTGTATGCATGGAGTCCTATGAAAAAGTATGATGGGCAAGAAAGGAATGATAGATCTCATCTCTCAAAAGCCTTCCCCAAAGCTAACCCTAACAAGCGAGGAGACTACTAGCTCATTAGGGAATTTAAGAACATTTATCTTGGGCGGAGAATGAAAAATTACCTAGGGCGAGAATTTAAATTAACTACTTACTTTACAGATGGCTCTCTCCAAACATGTACGCAGGGTTGTCAGATCTAAATAGATGAATTGAATAGAGGCATCGATGCTCTCGAAAAAAATTCTAAATTTTATTCATAGAAAGAGGCATAGGAAGGCATGAAAAGAATACAATGATTTAGAGTTCCTATTTATAGAGGATAGGAAACCCTAGGTTACAATTGACCCGCACGTCTGCATTTACCAAAATAACCCTAGGAAGACCTAGTCAAAGCCGCCCCAAAAAATATGGAAAAATTTCCAACTATTAAATGCTCAAGACTGCCGCGGAACAGCGGCCCGAGGCCTAGTTTTGGCCGCGGTTCCGCGGCCAAAAAGGAGGATTGGGCCATCCGTTTTCTAATGCAGGCTCTGGGCTTTCTGGGCTTTCTTATTCTTCAGTACTTTTCTCAATTGGGCTTCTGATTCTCTTCCAGATTTTCCAGTGAATAATTATAGTGGACTTTAACCGTGGCTTCGCGATCTTGGACTTTGCATTGCCTTGTACTCTGTGAACTTTTTCTTTTATGTAGACTTGATCAAGGTTCTTCTATTTGTTGGTCAAAGTCCCTCTTTTATATCGTCTTTTATCTTTTTCACTGTTTTCGCTCCAAGAACCTGTAACCTGTAATATGTAGCAGAAATGGGTCAAAAGCACCTGTTTATTTGTAAAATACATAAGAATGGGGAATATAATAATGCAATATTATGATATGAACAGGTATCGGGATCCAACTATCTCGTAGGAGGTATGCAATCTCATTGCAAATTTTAACACTTGAAATTCCCGATAACGCTTTTACCCCTAGCGTGCTATGACCTTGATGTTAGTTATATGTATGCCCTAGAGGCCATTACTATATATGAGATGTATATTGTAGTGGATGCTGGGACATATATAGGGAGGACTTTCTTGCTCGACATGATAGTACGCTATCTGGTTGCTCTTTATCTTAACATGTACACTTATTGTCTCTCTGGTACATGTTGATAAAGCCCTTAGGATGGGTACTCGACTTCCAGGACTATGATGAAGATCATACTAGTGGGGTCTGGGTAGTCCAAGAGTACATCCTTCAATGTTCCTAGTCGTGGGATTATCGAGACGGGGCATCGATATTCTAGAGTAGACTAGCGTATATCTTCTCGACCCATATGATGGGCGATGGGTGATCCCATATCCATTGGTGTTTGACATCAGAGATGGTATGCAGGTGCTCAGTGGAGACTGGGTACACTGAACGGACTCGCCGAGAACTCCGAGTTGGTATTATACCTCACGTCAGATGGCAGTTCTCTGGTGACACTGGTACAGCTTAGTCTGTTGACCCAAGATCGTCATAGAGTCTTGTGTGTCTCCCACTTTGCTTTGATTTCCACCCTACCACGGATCTACTGAATCGTGCAAACAGGTGGTTTTTGGGTACAGTCCCGATTCACATGGAGGTAATGAGCGATTGGAGGGGATTCGTCTCTCCCGGTATTGGGGGTTGATGTTGCGCTATGCTCGACTGGCCATAACTGGAAATCCCTGGCCAGGGTTGCGGTGATTTACTGGTAAGTGTTATCAGTAGTTTCATGCTTGTTATGGACCTTACATCGGCATGACTTATCATGCTACTGGGGTCTGACGTTTACCCCCCCAGGCGAGATATGCGACATATCAGACGAACAGACCGGACAGTGCGGTAAGTGTTACTGATTGGATTCGCAGGAGTGTGAGCAGTCTTGCTCGTTGATCTTCTGATCGCTCAATACCCGGGTGGCCGTTACGTTTAGCAGACCGCTTACGGATTGTGGGTGATTGATATGATCACCACCTACTGCCGGCGTATTGACGAGTCTTGAGAGTCCTACACAGAGCTTTCCTTGCTCAAGCGAAACGAAATAGGAGTGCATATGAGATATGTGCGGGACCGAGAATAATACCAGTATGTGATACTGTATTCTATTCTCGTGATTTGTATCATCGGTCGGTTATATGAGATATAGCCGGGTTACCGAATCAAGTGTTGATTCGATATATTGATACACTAGATATTAGTCGGTTATATTTAATATGACCGGATCATTAAATCATGTGTTGATTTAATGATTTAATGTATAATTATATATTTGATATATTACTTTACATTAACTAGTATTGGTTCACTTAAGATTGATTTTCTCACTTGTTGTGCACAAGATGTATATGTGATATATGTTTGTGCACTAGTTTGTATCATAGTTGATGATACATGCAAACTTTGGTGTGTGTATGACTTACACCATATTTAGGTTAGTGGATATGGTTTATATTTATTTTGTTATTCAAAATTAGTATGCACTTTGTCATGCTTAAAGCTTCATGAAGCTTTTAGCATTATTTGACCAAGTCCACTAACTTTGTCTCACTAAAGATATTTATTAACCAACCCACTAACTTAAACTATAGTTTAGTCTTTACAAAGGTTAACTCACCCATGGTTGCATTATGATAGACTTCACTTGATTATTCTTTTTAGATAATTAATTATTCATTCTTTTCTTCTTCTTCTTCTTCATTCAAGAAGAAAAGCTTGGTAGAAATTTTCAAGTGAAGAAATAAAGTGAGGAATCAAAATCCAAAGTAAACCCACTTCCTATTTCATCATCCTCTACTACTTGCCATTTAGTTTAGGGTGTTCTCTTCACAAAGTTCATGACCTAGTGAAGATGGAGCTTGAGTTTGAGTCTCCTCGATGTAGATCATCTTCGGCCTCAAAGTCAACGAGCTGGCCCGTTCATTTCTCCGAAGAAACTGTTGGATATATGTATGCCCTAGAGGCCATTATATGATAGTGGATGTATCTATACATGTATATATATATTCAGTATGCACTCTTGCTTGACATGATAGTATGCTATCTGGTTCTTCTTTATCTGACATGTTGATTTGATCATGCTTCTATTCATTCATACATGCTGATAAAGCCCTGAGGATATTGGCTTGACTGCTCTGATTATGATGGAGATCATACTAGTGGGACATCTGTAGTCTATAAGCAAATCCTGGAAAGTCCCTAGTCGTAGGTATATCGAGACGGGGCATTGATATACCAGAGTAGACTAGCGTATATGATACTAGACCCATGTGATGGGCGATGGATGATCCCATATCCATTGGTGTTTGACATCAAGATCATATACGGGTGCTCAGTGGTGACTGGGTACACTGGACGGACTCGCTGTTCATCACAGAATATTGCATTTTATACCGCCCATTCTTACGCTCGTGTGTTTATAGGTAGGTGCTTTTAATCCGTGTTTGTTACTTGTTTACAGAATACATGTTTCCAGTCCAAATACTGCAAATCAGGATAAAATCTCCACAGTTACGCTAAAAGAAGAACATCTGTCGACAGCAGATAAAAGCCGGGTTCCGGTCATCCATATCCGTCCAGTGCCGAGTACCGATTCCCGATACAAGACATGTGACAGTAGTCATTCGTGTCTGGGACAAGCACAGAGCACGAGGTGGGCTGCACAAGAATCAATGGGTGCGCGGAGCTTGAGGGAGAGATAAAGTCAAAAGTAGCATGCAATCTTGGACTTGGAAAACTGCAGATATTCGGGAAGACTTTTGTGCATTCTGAGGATTTCAAACACGAGGAAAAAGTGTACCAGGAGAAGCCACCAAAATTCACCCACCAACTCCACCAATTGGCCGCGCTTCCGCGGCCAATAGGGGCCATTGGCCGTGGAAGCGCGGCCGTACGGGCGCCGCAGATGTATATTTTTGGGGGGTGTTTTGGTACTTTCATCTATGCTCTGCTGGTTGCCCTAGAATTCCAGTTTACCTCCTATAAATACCCCGGACCAGAGCTTAACCAAGGGAGCTTTTCTTTGTTCTTGATTTTTGTTATTTTGTTCTTCTTCTTCCTCTTCTTCATTCTTTCTCCATTAAATTGTAGTGAGAGCTTTTGAGTGGAAGATTAATGAAGATGAGGGTTCTTTATCTTTCTTGTTAGTTTGCTCCCCCTTGAGATTTCTGCTTTCTCTTGCTCATTCAACCTCTTCATTGAGATTGAATGGGTAAGAGTTAGTTATTGATCTCAAGGGTCGTATTTTCTCACGGGCTAGCACTTCACTTCACATGCGCTTTCTACCCTTCCCTTGATCTTGCAAGTTCTTCATTGAGCTTGCAAGTTTAAGGGTTGGCTATTGAGCACATGCTTGGCTTGGGTCCTAGTTCCGTATTCTTTTCTTGTTCTTTTTATTACTCGCCTTTTATTACTTGTCCTTTTATTTCATGCGCTTTTATTCATGCCCTTTAATACTTGTATCTTTTCTTTTCTTTGTTCTTTTCTTTTTGTTCTCTTTTGTTTATATTGTGAATGTTGTAATTATTGTTGTTGTTAAGAATCAATACGGTTTTATAAGTTAACATTTCTTTGCCAATTCCTTTTCCTGTTATTTTCCATTTGAACTCCGCCCAAACCATACGCAAGCGCTCCGTTAGGCACCGTACCCTGACAAGGTAACGGTGATTCCTAACCGCGACCGGTTGCGTTCGGTTTGGCCGGAGGCGAAGGCAAGAGACAAGAACGGAAGGACAAGGGTAAATAAGCCGGATTCCACGAATACCGCGCTTAAATCCCCTAATCCACGTTGTTGCCGATTGCTTAGCTTCAATTGGTCAAGACTCGGCTCAAAGGTTTTGAGTACGGATTTCTTTAGCTTATAATCTCGTATCTTTTCTTAACAATTTTATACTTGCAGATATACACATAGGTTAGAAACAAACATACAGATTCTTTATTGACTCGTCTAAAGCAAGAAGGTAAGATAACACCATCTCCCTGTGGACCGACCCGTGCTCACCGGCTAGCTGCAAAGCGACACCGTCCTGATCGCGGTTACACTTTAAATCTTTGAACATCCGACACGCCAAAAGCGTGCGATCAAATGGCGCCGTTGCCGGGGAGACGGTAGCGTATTTTCTTTCTTGTTATTCGGGTTAATATTCTTTTTGTATATATTTATAAATAAAAAAAAAATATTTTCTTTTTTGTTTTTTGGACAATATTTTTGTGGGCAAGTGTGCAGAATTTTGCGTATTTGCAAACTGCGATAGTGGGGAAGCAAAGTGTACATTCAACGTTAAGGTGTTTACAAAGTACAGTGCCAAAGATCCGGGTAGTTTGACCCGCGCAAGCGAACCTTTCAAGCTTACCGGATTTGATTCAACGGGGGTTTCCTAACCCAAAACTTAACGGTACGTATTTTACTAACACCTTCTTCTCAAATCCGACGCTTCCAATATACTATTCTTTGCAGGATTCTTTGCAAGTTCGCTAGCAAACGCTAAAAAAAATTGACTAACCCGTATTTGTTGCAGCGCCGCGCTTAAACTAAAAAACGATTGTTTGATTCTTTATAGAATTTTTGAATTGCGCATTGCATACATTAATACGGACTTAAGGGCAAGCGAACCCCACAACATACGGTAAAGGATTTCATCACCTTTTCCGTGGCCCACAAATCACGAACTTGCGCATAACGATAACCCGCACAAATTTTAAAAGAAACTAGACTTTAAGCCTTAAGGACTTCGCGCTCACTAGGAGAAGTTAACTGTATTTAGAAGCTTGCTTAACGGTATATTGTTTACGGGGTGTCTAGGAAAGTGTTAACGGCGAAACCGCCAAAAGAGAAAGGGTTATTTAATTAAGGAACTTCGCGAAAGCGTTGGAAAACCTCCCCTTATCTCTGCACTTACCTGGCCTCGTGATCAGTGTATCTTGAGCCTGTTTCTCGACACAGTTTTACTTCGACAATCAAGTTCTCGAGCAGGTCTAGTTGACCTAGGTGAACCCTAGAACGATTAGGTGTGTGGTATTTTTGTGTCGTGATTTTTGTCCATATTATTTTTTTTGTATACTTCATTCTTTTGCTAACAACTAACTAAAAAAAAAAAAAAAAATTTCACATTCTTTTCCCCCTCCTTTTTCTCTACCTTTCTTTCATTCTCTCTTCATATCATGGGTACTCCACCCCGCAAAACTCTTGCCGAACTTTGGTACCCACAACCAGACATTACTTCATACGGTTCTTGCTTTGGCCGAACATCGAACGACCCCTCCATGCCAAAAATTTCTTTGAAAGATCGGATAGACGCGTCTAGGACAAACAATTTGACTCCGCAATCCACTTCATATCAACCATTTCAAACAGTCACCCCTTCTTACGTTGATACCCCTTCTTCGAGTCATGTTGCCACTCCTAGACCTATGTCTATTGCTGAACGTATTGAACAATCTCATAGCCGATCTTTCACTCCCTTCCCCACTACAAATTCTTGGGATCAACAATTCCATTCACCTTCTTATCCCAATGTTGATCCCACTCCTGTCCAGCCATTCAACTCCTACCAATTCTACCCTAATTTTGCACCTTCCCTAGACATTGCATCAGAACCGCAATTTGGGAGTTTTCAGTATCCAAATAACTTTGAATCTTTTACTGAAACCCCTTCACAACCAATGTCTAGTTTAGAACAGTCCTTGGAAGACTTTAGGGTAGCGTCAAGCCAACAGATGATGGATTTGAATGCGTCCATGGCCGCCCTCATGCAACCTAGTGACCCGGTAGCTAGTTTTCAATTAGCTACAACTTTTCCAATGTATGATGCAGTGGCAGGACAGGCTGTGAATTTGAGTGGAGAGAGTGAGATATACCCCCTTCCAAATCAGACCTACCCATCCCAAATTGAATCCGACAACTCCTGTTTTGAAAGTCTATCGAGTATCCCAAATGAATTATCAATTGAAGATAGAATGTTTAATGAGTTGTGCGACTTTGTAGTGTTTGATTTGCCCGATTGTGAAGGGTCCCTTTTGAGTGAAACCATACCCACTCCTCTTGACCTCTACACCTCCACTCTAGAACCTGAATTGATTGATATCCATGCTTTTGTTGAGGTGTCGGAGAATTTTGATTTTCACTTGATTGAGGATATCGACGCTGGGAATATTTTGGATAATGAAACCGTAGATTTGGCTGAGTTTATCTCTTCAAGTCATCATCCCGAGTCATTAAATGTTTTTCCCGAACTTCATATGCGTCTGGATTTTGAAGAAATGTGCATGGATGTGCTAAATTTTGAGGAGAATATTGAGGATAGCTTAGAGGATGAACCAGTTTTAATTGATGAGTCGGATTTTCCAATTCATCCTGTCCCTTCCACTGACTGTGTACACCCTCCTGAACCTTTAACCGATAACCTTCCTCAACCACTTCCCTCCATCCGTTCCATCGTTCCGACCTTGCAAGAACCCGTCTCGCACTCATTTCATATGTCTGGTTTACCAGGTTCGGCGTACCCATGGTTGCTTACGAACCTTGAGGGATTTGACCCAATCTCTCGACGGGTAAATATATTAGCACAATCGCTTTTTACACATCGCTCATCACAGATTGTGCTAATCTATTTACTCCATTTGCACCCTCAAGTTCATACTCCACTTCTTTTTCCCTTCCGCCATTCTTCTTCTTCTCATCTACCGAGACCGCATTCCACTTCTCTCCCCAAGCGGTCTCGCGTAGTTTCCATCTCTTTTACCTACGCCTTCTTTCACCAGCCACTGCTTTATCGAGATAAAATCTTTGAGTGGTTGGTGTTAACTTTTGGCCTGTGTAAGGCCTTGTATAGATGGATACTGTTCTTTCCCCCCTAATCCTGAATTTCAACGCTTAACAGTGGAAACACTGTTTTACTTAAGTTTGGGGGGGACATTTTTTTGGTATATATTTTTGTTTTCTTTTTTGTTTTGTATATAATTTGTTTCTAGAAAGCGCCGGCAATTTTAACCCTCTTAGTATAGCCTGACAGTGAGGGCACTGTCAAGTTTAAGTTTGGGGGTGTGCTCGGTAAGCTTTCTTCCTTCGCATACATTTGTATATTTTGCATTTGCATACCCTATTAAAAACCCATAAAAATCGAAAAAGTTCTAAAAATATAAAAACTTTTTGTCAAGTTAGCTTGTGGAAGAACTCTGATTCAACATTCGACGGTTTTTGTTTGAAAAGATAGGAATAACTAAATCTTATGTTTAGATTTTGAAAACCTGAAAGATAACTCTCCTTTGAAATTAACTATAGTTGATATACGTCTTTACATCACACTACACGTGTTGTGAGTCTTGGAAATTAGATGACAAGTCTTTTATGTTTAAAAAACTTTTAAATAAGATAAATGATTTTCTGAGGATCAAATAGGTTTGTTCTGAAATAAGTAATATATCAAGAATAGTTTATGAAGTAAGTAAATATGAAGGAATGTTATTGATGCCTTAATTGGAACTAAGTCTGAAAAATAACCCATCTGAAACTTGATTGGAATGATTACACACCGAACCCACTAAACACGTCTTTTATCCAAAAAATAATTGAACTACCGGTTATATCTCCGTTCGTATTGAATCATCATGTTTTTCACGCCAAACTGTCTTTTGTTTTTGGACCTAGGTAACTTGAGTAATTAAGTCCGCTGGGGTGTTTCTACACCTAATGCCCTAAAACCAACTGGTTTGGGTGCATTGGCCCAAAGCTCGCTAAGAAGCCTAGAAAGTCCAGATAAAAACAAAGTCAAGCAAGTGTTCTCTCCGAGTTAAAATTCCTAACGGTTCTTTGTGTGAGAATAATCTTGATAAAAGACAAGCTTTTATAAAAAAATTTAACGGAGATATGAAGGTTTTACTCTATGATAAAGACTATTGCACGTTCACAGAGGTGTGTATGAAATGAAAACAAGAAAAAGGTGGAGTGAAGAATAAGACCTAGTTTCCTGTTAGGGAAGATAGAAATTCTGAAGTTGAAACTTTACTGGAAAACGAAACTTGAAAAATGCTTAACTCTTTATAAAACTTATGTGATCCTTTTAAAATTGTTATCTGGGCTTTATTGTATGACATAAAGACTTTATTCGACCTTTCGGGAACTTAACGACACTATTTTTGCACTGCACGTAAAGACATATAAAATCTGTAGTTAAATAAGAAGCGAGGTGTGAAAAATAAAGGTTCGATAATCTAGATTTAGGATTATAGAATTGTTATTTTCTAAAACAAAACTTTAGGGGCTTGAATCTTAGTTATTTTACAAAACTAGCTTGACCGGATTTTGTGGGTAGTATCCGCTGAAAACCCTCAGGAGACAACACTCCTCCTACTAGGGACACCTAGAGGTTTAACGGCTTGTTGCACGTGCTCAGTGCAATCGCGTTCCCTGCGAAAGTGCGGTTATCATTTTATTTTTTGTGAATAATTGGTTTTGCTCGGGACTAGCAAAAGTTAAGTTTGGGGGTATTTGTTCATCACAGAATATTGCATTTTATACCGCCCATTCTTACGCTCGTGTGTTTATAGGTAGGTGCTTTTAATCCGTGTTTGTTACTTGTTTACAGAATACAGGTTTCCAGTCCAAATACTGCAAATCAGGATAAAATCTCCACAGTTACGCTAAAAGCAGAACATCTGTCGACAGCAGATAAAAGCCGGGTTCCGGTCATCCATATCCGTCCAGTGCCGAGTACCGGTTCCCGATACAAGACATGTGACAGTAGTCATTCGTGTCTGGGACAAGCACAGAGCACGAGGTGGGCTGCACAAGAATCAATGGGTGCGCGGAGCTCGAGGGAGAGATAAAGTCAAAAGTAGCATGCAATCTTGGACTTGGAAAACTGCAGATATTCGGGAAGACTTTTGTGCATTCTGAGGATTTCAAACACGAGGAAAAAGTGTACCAGGAGAAGCCACCAAAATTCACCCACCAACTCCACCAATTGGCCGCGCTTCCGTGGCCAATAGGGGCCATTGGCCGCGGAAGCGCGGCCGTACGGGCGCCGCAGATGTATATTTTTGGGGGGTGTTTTGGTACTTTCATCTATGCTCTGCTGGTTGCCCTAGAATTCCAGTTTACCTCCTATAAATACCCCGGACCAGAGCTTAACCAAGGGAGCTTTTCTTTGTTCTTGATTTTTGTTATTTTGTTCTTCTTCTTCCTCTTCTTCATTCTTTCTCCATTAAATTGTAGTGAGAGCTTTTGAGTGGAAGATTAATGAAGATGAGGGTTCTTTATCTTTCTTGTTAGTTTGCTCCCCCTTGAGATTTCTGCTTTCTCTTGCTCATTCAACCTCTTCATTGAGCTTGAATGGGTAAGAGTTAGTTATTGATCTCAAGGGTCGTATTTTCTCACGGGCTAGCACTTCACTTCACATGCGCTTTCTACCCTTCCCTTGATCTTGCAAGTTCTTCATTGAGCTTGCAAGTTTAAGGGTTGGCTATTGAGCACATGCTTGGCTTGGGTCCTAGTTCCGTATTCTTTTCTTGTTCTTTTTATTACTCGCCTTTTATTACTTGTCTTTTTATTTCATGCGCTTTTATTCATGCCCTTTAATACTTGTATCTTTTCTTTTCTTTGTTCTTTTCTTTTTGTTCTCTTTTGTTTATATTGTGAATGTTGTAATTATTGTTGTTGTTAAGAATCAATACGGTTTTATAAGTTAACATTTCTTTGCCAATTCCTTTTCCCGTTATTTTCCATTTGAACTCCGCCCAAACCATACGCAAGCGCTCCGTTAGGCACCGTACCCTGACAAGGTAACGGTGATTCCTAACCGCGACCGGTTGCGTTCGGTTTGGCCGGAGGCGAAGGCAAGAGACAAGAACGGAAGGACAAGGGTAAATAAGCCGGATTCCACGAATACCGCGCTTAAATCCCCTAATCCACGTTGTTGCCGATTGCTTAGCTTCAATTGGTCAAGACTCGGCTCAAAGGTTTTGAGTACGGATTTCTTTAGCTTATAATCTCGTATCTTTTCTTAACAATTTTATACTTGCAGATATACACATAGGTTAGAAACAAACATACAGATTCTTTATTGACTCGTCTAAAGCAAGAAGGTAAGATAACACCATCTCCCTGTGGACCGACCCGTGCTCACCGGCTAGCTGCAAAGCGACACCGTCCTGATCGCGGTTACACTTTAAATCTTTGAACATCCGACACGCCAAAAGCGTGCGATCACTCGCCGAGAACTCCTATATGGAATTATATCTATCGTCGGATAGCAGTTCTCAGGTAACACTGGTACAGGTTAGTCTGTAGACCCGAGATCGTCATGGAGTCTTGTGTGCTCTCCCACTGTACTTTGATTGCCACCCTACCACGGCTCTACTGAGTCGTGCAAACAGGTGGCCGTTGGGTACAGTCCCGAGACACACGAAGACGATGAGCGATAGGAGGGGTTTCGTCTCACCCAATATTGGGAGTTGATGCTGTGCTGTGCCCGACTGGTTATAACAGCAAGTCCCTGGCCAGGGCTGCTGAGATTTGCTGATAAGTGTTATCAGTAGTTTCTCGATCTGTTATAGACCATTCACCGGCACGACTTATTGAGTTATTGGGGTCGACGTGACCATCCCTAGGCTCGATATGCAGCATATCTGATGAAGAGACCGGACTGTACGGTATTGTTGCCGGTTGGCTCGGCGGGAGTTGTAGCAGGTTCGCTTGTTTTCTTCTGATCGCTCAATACCCGGGTGGCCGTTACGTTTAGCTGACCGCTTGCGGTTTGGGGGTACCTGATATGATCATCACCCTCTGCCGGTGTATTGACGAGTCTTAGAGTCCCACAAAGGAGTTACCCAGTCCAGGCGAAACGTTGTGGTGCTCGTATGCGATATGCGCAAGCACCCGATTAAAATGTGCGTATATGATACCGAACATTGATCGGGTGAACTGCTTTTGGTGGGGTCATATGAGATATGACCGGATAGATAAATCAAGTGTTGATTTATCATTTAACCATTAGTTTTCTCACTTGAAACCTTTCTAGGGTTTGATGGATGTATGCAAGCATGCATGTGTTTCTTTCTTTCATTCTAGTTTCATGCACATGTGGATGTGCATACATGTATACATACATACACCCATCCATCATGGTTGTTAGCATATGGAAATGGTGGTAATATAAGACTCACACCATGGATTAAATTATGGATTATAATTTGATTTTGGATTTAAAAGAAAATGAAAAGGAAAGGATAATCATTCTAGCTTCTACATTCATCCTTTGACCTAACCATGCTCAACTACCACTAACCTAGGGTTATCCTTCTCTTTATCATTTAAAACCCAAGTTAAATTAACTATCCATCATTTAATCATGGTTGAAAGTGAGAAGGAATAAAATATAAAAGGTTATATTTCATTTCTTTTCACTTAAGGGTTATTATTTTTCACCTCTAGTTGAAAATAGCCACCATCTTCATCCTCCTTCATCTTTTTCTCTCTAGTTTTTTCTAGTGAGTCAAACACAAACAAAGAATGGTTTTTGAAGTGACATCCTTAGCCACAACATCATTCTACTCAAGTCTAGCCAACTTGATTAGAGTGTTCTCTTTGCTTTTCCAAAGTTGCAAGCTTGGACGGGAAACTTCGGGTGGATCGTCGTGGACGAAAGAGGACTACAAGTGGACCTTCTTCCAACACCCTAAAGATCAAGGAGTCAAGCTTAATAGTTTTGAAACCCTAATTTTCTAGGATCGATTCCTTTGCATGTTCGTTTAGCACCATAAAAATTTAAAGTTTTGGACATGTGATGCTTCAAAACTCTTCGTAGAGTGCTAGACAAACCTTTCATTGGTACCAGAGCCGACCTAGAACATTAGGCGACCTTTTTACGAAGTTAAAACTCCGATCGAACCGAAATACGGCTTTTTAGGGTGCTCTCTGGAAATTTTCTAAAATTTGACATTTTTCAGAATTAAAAATATGTAAAAAATACAGCAGGAAAAAATAAGGATTACGGTACAAAAATTATTCAATGAACAGTGATTCTTGCCGCGGAAACGCGGCCTAAGCTTGCTTAGACCGCGGTTCCGCGGCCGTATATATTAATTGATGGATAATTTTTTTACAGTAATTCATGAATCGGCTTGTATATTTTTTTGGATATTTTTAATCTGTATTTAGTTTTGAAAAATTCTGGAGATGGTTTTGGACTCGTCAATTCGATCGGGATTTTCATTTCGTAGCTTTTCCGGGTAAATTAGAAAGTATTGAAGTGTTTGAACGAATATCATTTGCTCACTATTCACGGGGTTTAAATACTTTGGAGATACGTGCAAGTCTTTTTGCGGTGGTCCCTCTAGAAGACAACAAACCTTAACTCGATTATGTGACCATCTCGAACTGCCCTTTGAACCTTAGGGTTTGGGGCAGTACGGCGTGCCACATGTGAGGCGTTGGCTTGACCCTTCTACGGCTGGACCGCTACTACTGTGTCACACTCCGGATTTTTGAACCCTGCTCAAGTGTTGAGCTTTAGTGAATCTTGGGTACTTGATCGTTCGTTCGAAAACTTTAATACTGTCTGTTTGTCTGGAATGTGATACAATATGTGGAATTCATATAGTTTAGGCATGAAATACGAAATATGTGATATCTCGCATTTATGATGTCTAAAGAGAATGTGGATTCCAAATATTGTAGTTTTACACTTTCTTTTCTGTGACCGTAAGTGTAGTATGTTCGATATCGCCGGTTTCGTTGCTATACGTCAACGACAATTGGGGTATGCTTACTTACTTACGTTGATGATATGAGATATTATGTGTTGCTGAGATATGATGTGCAGGATTGTCGCGATTGAATAGCCGGGGGGTTTTATGTGAGATGAGAGTTTTATATTTTCATTCATGTAAATTCAAATGTAATGTATATTATTTACTTTTCCGCATTAGGATGGACCCAAGGAGGGGAGCACAGGTGACCGAGTTTTGGGGTTCAGTGGGAGGCCATCTCGAGGAGTCGAGACCGGGTCTCCTAAACTCCAGAATTGGTAGGGTCACTTGCCGCTCTCGTAGGGGTCCAGGGTGTGGGCTTGGCTATTCATCGCGACTGTGGAATCCGTATTTTCTATTCTGGCTAAATACTAAATACGGACGTCCTAGGATATCCCACGTTATATCTATGTTTCTGCTGCCTGTGTTCTGTGATATCTGAGACGAATGACATATTATATATATGATATATAGTAGACGTTGCTTATATTTTACACCCGTGCTAGTCCCGTCCCGGTATGCCGTTAGTTAAGTAACCTAACGGTGCATAACGGAACATTGCGGCGAATGCGGATGGCATAAGCGTACGTGTTATTTTCGTTTCTTTTCTATGATTGGCTTAAGGACTTAAATGATGGGATTACATTAATGTGATTAATGTAAAGAAAATAAACCTAAAAAGATGTTGTAGAATCTGATTTGAAAACTACTCGGCTATTTATGAAAAAGCTACATTTCAAAACTGCGGAGCTTAAGCCACTCCTTTTGAAAACTGTTTGATTCTACAACGATATCAAGTTCAAAGCGTTAAAGATTTTCTTAAAAATCATTTGCAACCCTCCATCATTTTAGGAAGTAGAGTACTTAGTATTCGTGCTACGTTTGTTGACTTTAGTTAAGGCGTAGTGTACGGTAGCTAGGTGATGTCTTCCTACACTGCATATGATGCAGATTAATTAGGACATTCATGCGACTTTGTTGACCATAGTTAAGGGTCATATGGGTGGGTCTAATTGATCAAGAAATGACGGGTAGAACTTGACTGGTACTTATGATTTGTTGACCATAGTTAAGGTCATAAGTACTAGGGGTAAAAATTACATCGGGAATTTCAAGTGTTGAAATTTGCAATAAGATTGCATACCTTCCATGTGATGGTTGGATCCCGATCCCACTGTGGGCAATAGTTGCTCCTAGGAGAGTTTTTACAGTTTACAATTAGCTAACTCATTAGGTGTCTAGAAAGGTGTTAACGGGGCTCCGCCTCTGGGAAAACGAGGTTTACTCTAATTAGGTCCGTGCGAAAGCACGGGGAACCTCCCTCAAAGTACCGACACTGGCCTGGCTGAACGGTTAGCGAAGTTGTAGACTGTAATTAATCCTGGCTAGTTTTTCTTTTTTTAGGTTTGAAAGAAAAACTCGATAAAAGCAGTGGGAAACATCGATTAGACAAGATAATAAACCAATCTAATCTATGCAAGAGCTTTCACTGAGTGTATTCTTTTCTCTCTCTTAATGGCAGATACCCATGACTGGACTCAAGCTTTTACTAGATAAAAACAAACTGAATGGGACCAACTATAAAGACTGGCTGAGGAATCTGAAAATCGCCTTGACTTATGATAAAGTATCATATGTCCTCACGGCTTCAGCCCCGCCCGTCCCTGGTCCAAAATCCTCAGTTGCGGACATTGAAGTCCGCAAGACATGGGACGCTGATTGTGCCACGGCCACATGCCTCGCGCTTGCATCGATGGATAACACACATCAAAAGCAGCACGAGGACATGGACATTCACGGTATATTGCTCCATACAAAGGAGTTGTATGGGGAGCAATCCCGCGTATTACGATACGAAGCATCAAAGAAATTGTTTCAGATGCGAATAGCCCCTGGCACACCAGTAGGAGACCATGTTCTGAAGATGATAGCTCTTATAGAAGAGCTTGAGGACCTTGGATGGACGATGGACAATGAACAATATATAGATATTATTCTGCAGTCCCTCCCTTCCACCTTTGCTCAGTTCATAGTGAACTTCAACATGCATGGCA
Organism: Agapanthus africanus; assembly: GCA_030015575.1. Taxonomy (NCBI): domain Eukaryota; kingdom Viridiplantae; phylum Streptophyta; class Magnoliopsida; order Asparagales; family Amaryllidaceae; genus Agapanthus; species Agapanthus africanus. The sequence goes on along the minus strand of CM057341.1, from coordinate 338,870,041 downwards.
TGGAGAAGGACCTCCCTGAACTCCTTAATATGTTAAGGAGTGCAGAGAGCACTATGAAGTTAGCAAAAACTCCCGTTATGACTATTGGACAGTCTTCTTCTTCTCGCCCGAAAGCTAAGGCCAAGGGAAAGAAAAAGAAGAAACCCACTAATCCTAAGGGCGGAGTTAAAAAGGTGAAGGGAAAGGGAAAGTCCAAGGCTGGAGACTCGGGGAAGGGCGAATGTTTTCATTGCCACAAGACAGGACATTGGAAGCGCAATTGCACGGAGTACTTAAGTCTCAAGAAGAAGCATGGTGATGCTTCTGCTTCTGGTACGTTTGTGACTGAAAACTGTTTTTCTATAAACTCTGCTTCCTGGGTATTGGATACCGGTTCAGGTTCTCACATTTGCAATTCTATGCAGGGGCTGAGAAATAGCAAGGTTTTGAAGACAGGTGACCATACTCTCCGCGTTGGAAATGGTTCCAATGTACATACAGTCGCAGTGGGAGAGTATCACTTGGGGTTGCCGTCTGGATGTATTTTGATTTTGAATCCATGTTATTTTGTACCAAGTATGCTATGTAATATAATATCCGTTTCTTTGTTGGACAATGAAGGATATAATTTTGTGTTGCAGAACAATGTTATGAACATTCACCTGAATCAAATGTTGGTTGGGTATGGTACGCTTAATAACGGAATATATGTCCTAAATCAACACACAGTTTTCAGTATACAACACACTAATAAAAGAAAACTTTCAAAATTAAATGAAGCTTTTCTTTGGCATTGTAGACTTGGTCATATTAACGAAACAAGACTAAACAGGTTACACAAAGATGGATATTTAAACTCTTTTGAATATAAATCTTATGCGACTTGCCAGTCTTGTATCAAGGGTAAAATGACCAAAACTCCGTTTACCGAACACGGAGAAAGAGCTACTCAGCTCCTTGGCCTCATACATAGTGATGTATGTGGGCCAATGTCTACACAGGCTAGAGGCGGTTTTTCATACTTCATTACATTCACCGACGATTTCTCAAGATTCGGTCATGTATTTTTATTAAAGCACAAGTCCGAAGCTTTCGAGAAATTCATTGAATATATACAAGAAGTAGAAAAACAAACCGGCTTGAGTATTAAGATGCTTCGATCAGATCGAGGTGGTGAGTATCTCAGTACAGAATTTGCAAACTTCCTAAAAGAGAATGGGATTCTCTCTCAGCTCACTCCTCCTTACACACCACAGCACAACGGTGTGTCAGAACGACGGAATTGGACCCTATTAGATATGGTCCGGTCCATGATGTGTGACGCTGAGTTACCAGTCTCGTTTTGGGGGCATGCATTGGAGACTGCAGCGTTTCTGCTAAACAGGGTTCCAACAAAAGCCGTGTCTACCACGCTATATGAGATATGGAATGGGAAGAGACCATCTCTTAAAAGAATTAAGATTTGGGGTTGCCCGGCCTATGTTAAAAAGCAGAATCCGGACAAACTCGAGACACGGTCAGTCATGTGTAACTTTGTGGGATATCCAAAGAATTCTTATGGATATCTGTTCTACCACAAAGAGGAACAAAAAGTGTTTGTTTCTCAGTATGCCACATTCTTGGAAAAAGAGTTTTTCACAGATAAAGATGATGGCAAGGTGGTAGATCTAGAAGAGGTTCCGGAGACACAAACTACAAATGACGATTTGGTTGAACCGGCTGTTGCAACAGAAACTGAAGAACCTCGACCACTCCATAGGTCTGGTAGGACTTCTCGCCCACCGGAGAGGTACTTCGGTTTCCTCGTTGATGGTGACGGAGAAGATTGCATCACGGATGATGATGATCCTACCAGTTTTCAGCAAGCTATCACGAGTGGTGACTCTGTGAAGTGGCTGGATGCCATGAGATCCGAAATGGAGTCTATGTACACCAACAAAGTATGGACTTTGGACGTTGTACCCCCTGGGGTAAAACCTGTAGGGTGCAAATGGATCTTTAAAAGAAAGCTTGGTGTGGATGGGCAGGTAGAGACCTATAAGGCAAGACTTGTGGCGAAAGGTTTTCGTCAAAGACCAGGTTTGGACTATGGCGATACTTTTTCGCCCGTAGCCATGCTTAAATCCATTCGGATCCTACTTGCTATTGCTGCTCACTACGACTATGAAATCTGGCAGATGGACGTTAAAACAACATTTCTAAATGGAGATTTAGAAGAATGCGTTTATATGGATCAGCCAGAGGGCTTCATTGACAGTGGGAGCAGCGAGAAAGCATGTAGATTGCTTAAATCCATATATGGGTTAAAGCAGGCATCTCGGAATTGGAACATCTGTTTCGATGATGTTATCAAAGAGTTTGATTTCATCAAAAATCCAGATGAACCTTGTGTTTATAAGAAGGCTGTAGGAAGAGCTGTCACATTCCTCGTATTGTACGTGGATGACATTCTTCTGATAGGAAATGATATTCCTATGCTACAGTCGGTCAAATCATTCTTATCACTAAGGTTCTCCATGAAGGACCTGGGTGATGCCACATACATCCCGGGCATAAGGATCTATAGGGATAGATCCAAAAAGTTATTGGGATTGTCCCAAACCAGGTACATCAACACCATCCTAAAGAGGTTTAGTATGGAAGACTCCAAGCGGGGTGCCTTACCCGCTTGCCATGGAGTCACTCTCTCCAAGGATTCTTGTCCAAAGACCGATGAAGAGAGAGCTCGCATGAGCATTATACCTTATGCTTCGGCAGTAGGATCTATAATGTATGCGATGTTATGTACACGCCCAGATGTAGCTTATGCACTTAGTGTTGTAAGCAGGTATCAATCCAACCCAGGGGAGAACCACTGGACAGCTGTGAAGAACATTCTTAAGTACTTACGAAGGACTAAAGAATTGTTCTTGGTGTATGGTAATACAGATCTCCAAATGGAGGCCTTTACCGATTCGAGCTTCCAGAGCGATAAGGATGACAGCAAATCTATCTCAGGGTTTGTATTTACCCTCAATGGAGGGGCGGTAAGTTGGAAGAGTTCCAAACAGGATACCGTTGCAGACTCTACGATGGAGGCTGAGTACATTGCTGCAAATGATGCCGCCAAGGAAGCCGTCTGGATGAAGAAGTTCGTCTCGGAGCTAGGAGTAGTTCCAACCATTATTGATCCAATACCCTTGTATTGTGATAATAATGGGGCTATGGCGTTAGCCAAGGAGCCCAGATCCCATCAGCGGTCCAGACACATCCTGAGGCGCTTTCATTTGATCCGGGAGATTGTAGATCGCCGCGAGATGGAGATTAAGAGAGTAGACACAAAGAACAACGCCGCGGATCCATTCACCAAGGCCCTCCCTCAGCCGCAGCATGAGCGACTTTTTGAGATGTTGGGTATGAGATACGCCAATAACTGGCCTTAGTGCAAGTGGGAGATTGTTGGATATATGTATGCCCTAGAGGCCATTATATGATAGTGGATGTATCTATACATGTATATATATATTCAGTATGCACTCTTGCTCGACATGATAGTATGCTATCTGGTTCTTCTTTATCTGACATGTTGATTTGATCATGCTTCTATTCATTCATACATGCTGATAAAGCCCTGAGGATATTGGCTTGACTGCTCTGATTATGATGGAGATCATACTAGTGGGACATCTGTAGTCTATAAGCATATCCTGGAAAGTCCCTAGTCGTAGGTATATCGAGACGGGGCATTGATATACCAGAGTAGACTAGCGTATATGATACTAGACCCATGTGATGGGCGATGGATGATCCCATATCCATTGGTGTTTGACATCAAGATCATATACGGGTGCTCAGTGGTGACTGGGTACACTGGACGGACTCGCCGAGAACTCCTATATGGAATTATATCTATCGTCGGATTGCAGTTCTCAGGTAACACTGGTACAGGTTAGTCTGTAGACCCGAGATCGTCATGGAGTCTTGTGTGCTCTCCCACTGTACTTTGATTGCCACCCTACCACGGCTCTACTGAGTCGTGCAAACAGGTGGCCGTTGGGTACAGTCCCGAGACACACGAAGACGATGAGCGATAGGAGGGGTTTCGTCTCACCCGGTATTGGGAGTTGATGTTGTGCTGTGCCCGACTGGTTATAACAGCAAGTCCCTGGCCAGGGCTGCTGAGATTTGCTGATAAGTATTATCAGTAGTTTCTCGATCTGTTATAGACCATTCACCGGCATGACTTATTGAGTTATTGGGGTCGACGTGACCATCCCTAGGCTCGATATGCAGCATATCTGACGAAGAGACCGGACTGTACGGTAGTGTTGCCGGTTGGCTCGACGGGAGTTGTAGCAGGTTCGCTTGTTTTCTTCTGATCGCTCAATACCCGGGTGGCCGTTACGTTTAGCTGACCGCTTGCGGTTTGGGGGTACCTGATATGATCATCACCCTCTGCCGGCGTATTGACGAGTCTTAGAGTCCCACAAAGGAGTTATCCAGTCCAGGCGAAACGTTGTGGTGCGCGTATGCGATATGCGCAAGCACCCGATTAAAATGTGCGTATATGATACCGAACATTGATCGGGTGAACTGCTTTTGGTGGGGTCATATGAGATATGACTGGATAGATAAATCAAGTGTTGATTTATCATTTAACCATTAGTTTTCTCACTTGAAACCTTTCTAGGGTTTGATGGATGTATGCATGCATGCATGTGTTTCTTTCTTTCATTCTAGTTTCATGCACATGTGGATGTGCATACATGTATACATACATACACCCATCCATCATGGTTGTTAGCATATGGAAATGGTGGAAATATAAGACTCACACCATGGATTAAATTATGGATTATAATTTGATTTTGGATTTAAAAGAAAATGAAAAGGAAAGGATAATCATTCTAGCTTCTACATTCTTCCTTTGACCTAACCATGCTCAACTACCACTAACCTAGGGTTATCCTTCTCTTTATCATTTAAAACCCAAGTTAAATTAACTATCCATCATTTAATCATGGTTGAAAGTGAGAAGGAATAAAATATAAAAGGTTATATTTCATTTCTTTTCACTTAAGGGTTATTATTTTTCACCTCTAGTTGAAAATAGCCACCATCTTCATCCTCCTTCATCTTTTTCTCTCTAGTTTTTTCTAGTGAGTCAAACACAAACAAAGAAAGGTTTTTGAAGTGAGATCCTTAGCCACAACATCATTCTACTCAAGTCTAGCCAACTTGATTAGAGTGTTCTCTTTGCTTTTCCAAAGTTGCAAGCTTGGACGGGAAACTTCGGGTGGATCGTCGTGGACGAAAGAGGACTACAAGTGGACCTTCTTCCAACACCCTAGAGATCAAGGAGTCAAGCTTAATAGTTTCGAAACCCTAATTTTCTAGGATCGATTCCTTTGCATGTTCGTTTAGCACCATAAAAATTTAAACTTTTGGACATGTGATGCTTCAAAACACTTCATAGGGTGCTAGACAAACCTTTCAGAAACCATCACTAGAGTTCGGGATCTCGATGATCGCAGTGAAGGGACGTCAACACGAAGTTTTAGAAGTGAAGGACCGGATCTACAAAGGTTGTATTTTCATTCACTTCTTATATGTAATGTAGATTACATGTTTTGTTACCCTAATCTCTAGTCTAAGATCTTTCTTAGGGTTGTTCGGCACTTAAAAATTTGATTTTGGCATTGTTGATGCCTTGTAGAACCTTGTCCCTGTGCCTAGCAACCCTACAGTGGTATCAGAGCCAGGCTAGAGCTTTAGGCGATGTCTAGGCGAAGTTTAAAGTCCGATCGAACCCGGAAACCCCGACACGAACCCTTCTCTGAATATTTTTCAAAAATGTGATTTTTTATGAATTAAAAATGCTCAGAAAATAGAGCAGGGAAATCTAAGATTTACTGTAGAATACGACCTCCTAACTCTACTTAGCGCCGCGGAACCGCGGCCGTACCCTGCTTTTTGCGGCGGTTCCGCGGCCATATGTGGAGATTAGGAACTCGTTTTTCTACAGTTACCTCCGTAGGTACTTCCTGATTCTTCTGGAAATTTTTAATTATACTCAAGAGTTGAGTTTTTTGGGTTGTATTGGGGACTCGTTGATTCGATCGGATAATTTAACTTCGTTTAATTTTGTCCTGGTAATTTTTAGAACGTGTTAAAAAGTTCGAACGGATATCAATAACTCACTTTTTCCCCTGCCGGAAAATTTCCAAGCGTTGGATTTTTCCATAGTTTAAGAACGTTCTAAGTCGTGCAAGTAATGCGATGAAACCTCTAAAAGACAACAAACCATAACTCGATTATGTGACCGTCTTGAACTGCCTCTAAACCTTAGGGTTTGTGGCAGTACGACGCGCCACATATGAGGCATTGGCTTGACCCTTCTACGGCTGGACCATTGGTACTATGGCATGTTATGGATGTTTTAAAACTAATTTCAAGTGTTGAGAACTATTTGGGAAATCTTGGGTGCTTGTTTATTCGATTGGAAAGTTTAACATTGTCTATTTATCTGGAATGTGATACAATAATTGGAATCAACAACATTTGAATTTTATAAGTCTAGCAGTTTAGTCTCAGATGATCGGTTGCCACGGGATTTTGATGCGATCAAAAGTCCGTCGCAATCACGTATCGTACGCGGATACTTGCCAGGTAAACTTAACAGACAGCCACGCCCCATAGCCCCGACCAAGTGACCGTAGGAGGTCCCCGTCGCCAAAAGCATCCGTTCGGGTGCTCGCGGCAGCGGTGTTCCGCCTTAGTGCACTTCGTCGACGGCATCCTGGGATGCGGCCGTCTACTAAAGTTTGCGACGAGCATTCGATCAGGATGTCGGGAATCTTGTTGAGTTGCCCGACTTGATATTGAAAAGAGTTTTCGATAATGAGACTAAAATGCGGGGTTTATAATTGTTAGGCATGAGATGTCTAAGGAATTCATTTGGTTAGGCATGAGATGTCTAAGGAGGTTGCGGATTCCAACTGTTGTAGTTTTACACTTTCTTTTCTGTGACCGTAAGCTTAGTATGTGTTGTATCGCCGGCTTCGTTGCTATACATCAACGACAATCGGGATACGCATACTTGCTTACGTTGATGATATGTGATATTATGTGTTGCTGGATATGTTATATTGGATCGTCGTGTTTGAATAGCCGGGTTTTTTTTTATTTGAGATGAAAGTTTTTCATTTTCATTCATGTAAAAACTTGTATGTAATATTCTTTTAATTATGGCACTTCCAGGTTGAGGAAGATGTCACCGTTGATGTATATTATTTACTTTTCCGCATTAGGATAGACCCAGGAGGGGAGCACAAGTAACCGGGTTCTAGGGTCAAGTGGGAGACCACCTCGAGGAGTCGAGTCCGGGTCTCCTAACTCTAGAATTGGTAGGGTTGCTTGCCGCTCTCGTAGGGGTCTAGGGGCATGGGATTGGCTATTCATCACGACCGTGGAATCTGTTAGTTATATGTATTCCCTAGAGGCCATTACTATACATAGGATGTATATTGTAGTGGATGCTGGGAAATATATAGGGAGGACTTTCTTGCTCGACATGATAGTATGCTATCTGGTTGCTTTTTATCTTAACGTGTACACTGATTGTCTCTCTGTTACATGTTGGTAAAGCCTTAGGATGTGTACTTGACTACCTGGACTATGATGCGGATCATACTAGTGGGGACATGGTAGTCCATAAGTACATCTTTCAAGGTCCCTAGTCGTGGGTGTATCGAGACGGGGCATCGATATACCAGAGTAGACTAGCGTATACCTTCTCGACCCATACAGATGGGCGATGGATGATCCCATATCCATTGGAGTTTGACATCAGAGATGATATACGGGTGCTCAGTGGAGACTGGGTACACTGGACGGACTCGCCGAGAACTCCCAGATGGTATTAACCTTACGTCAGATGGCAGTTCTCTAGTGACACTGGTACAGGTTAGTCTGTAGACCCGAGATCGTCATAGAGTCTTGTGTGATTCCTACTGTGCTTTGATTTCCACCTTACCACGTCCAAGAGGGTGTGCAAAACGGTGGTTTTTGGGTACAGTCCCGAATCACATGGAGGCAATGAGCGATAGGAGGGGATTCGTCTCTCCCGATATAGGGAGTTGATGTTGCGCTGTGTTCGATTGGCTATAACCGGAAATCCCTGGCCAGGGTTGCTGAGATTTACTGGTAAGTGTTACCAATAGTTTCTCGAACTGTTACAGACCTCATATCGACACGACTTATCGAGCTACTGGGGTCTGACGTTTACTACCTCTAGGCGAGATATTCGACATATCAGACGACGAGACCGGACTGTACGGTAAGTGTTACTGGTTGGATTCACAGGAGTGTGAGCGGGCTTGCTCGTTGATCTTCTGATCGCTCAATAACCAGGTGGCCGTTACGTTTAGCAGACCGCTTGCGCCTTGTGGGTGTTTGATATGATCATCACCTACTGCCGGCGTATTGACGAGTCTTTAGAGTCCTACACAGAGGTTTCCTGGCTCAAGCAAAACGAAATAGGAGCGCATATGTAATACCCCAGGTGGAGTTGGGGCTGAATACCACCTACCCCGTGAGAAGTGTGATGTTATCCGGTATCGATGTGGGGATGTAACCGATACGGATGCACATGGGGACCCACCAGAACAATGGGGAGTATCGAATTCCATTCCGAAAGAGGGCACGATCTGAACTATAAATGGAATGATACCACTCTTATAACACAGAGGCGCCTTTTGGATGAATCGGAACTCCGGAGTTTGAAAAACTCCGTAGTTAAGCATGCTTGAGCCAGAGAAATTCTGGGATGGGTGACCTACTGGGAAGTAGCCCCGGGTTCATTCAAAAGGATAAAACCGTGCGGTTTCGGCCAGAGCGGACAATACCATCTGTGTTTGGGGGTGGGTCGTGACAGCATATGAGATATGTGCGGGACCGAGAATAATACCAGTATGTGATACTGAATTCTATTCTCGCTATTCGTATCATGCGGACGGTTATATAAGATATAGCCGGGTTACCGAATCAAATGTTGATTCGATATATTGATACACTTGATATTAGTCGGTTATATGCAGTATGACCGAATCATTAAATCAAGTGTTGATTTAATGATTTATTGTATACTTATATATTTGATATATTATTTTACATTAAGTAGTATTGGTTCACTTAAGATTATTTTTCTCACTAGATTGTGCACATTGTATATATGATATATGTTTGTGCACTAGTTTGTATCATGTTTGATGATACATGCAAACTTGGGTGTGTGTATGCTTTAAACCATGTTTAGGTTAATGGTTAGGGTTTTAACTTATTAATTTATTTTAGTTATTTATTTTTGGCAAAAATAAAATGGTGGCTTGCTTTGTTTTATTCTTGAAGCTTCATGAAGCTTTGAAAGTCTTAACCATTTTATTTTTTCCTTAACCTAACCATTACACCTAAACCCTAGTTTATTCTCTACACAAGTTACTTCATCCATGGTTGCATTATGATAAGCATCACTTGATTTTCTATTTTGAATTATTTTTCATTCATTCTTTTCTTTCTTCTTCTTCTTCATGAAGAAGAAAACCATTGCTAGAAAATTTCAAGTGTTGAAATCAAGTGAGAAATCCAAATCCAAAGTGAACCCACTTCCTATTTCTTCATCCTCTACCACTTGCTATGTTGTATGGGGTGTTTTCTTCACAAGTTTCATGACCAAGTGAAGATGGAGCTTGAGTTTGAGTCGCCTCGACGTAGATCATCTTCGGCATCGAAGTCAACGACCTAGCCCGATCATTTCTCCGACGAAACCATCGCTTGAGTCCGGGATCCCGATGATCGCAGCGGAGGGACGTCATCACGGAGCTAAAGAAGTGGAGGACCGGATCTACAAAGGTTGTATTTCCATTCACTTAGGAGTAAAGTTGTTTACTTTCTATGCTTTTTCGCCTAATCTCTAGTTAACGATCTTGAATAGAGTTTCTCGGCACATAAAATTTTGATTTTGGCATGGTTGATGCCTTGTAGAACCTCTTGAGTGTGCCTAGGAACCCTACAGAATCCGTGTTTTATATAGGCTCAAAATAAAACACAGACGTCCTAGTATATCCAATATTTCATATGATATTTTCTGCTGCGTTGTCTGTGATGTGATATGTTCAGATAGATATTGTATATAGTATATATGATATATTATATAGACGTTGCTTATGTTTTACACCCGCGCTAGCCCTGCCCCGCTCTGCCGTTAGTTACCTAACATAACGGTGCAGACGGGACATCGAGGCGAATGCGGATGACATAAGCATACGTTGTATTTATCTGTGATGTTTAGGTGGATTTAAATGATGGGACATTCATTAATGAGATTAATGAAAGAAAATAAACCTAAAAGATGTTGTGGAATCGAATTTCAAAAATTAGGTAGCTCTAGTTGTTGCTTTGCATAGCGGTGTTCCGTGTAGAACATCCAGCACCTTATTCGATAAGGAAAGAGCCGAGATCCCTTCACCAGGAGTGAGCTCTTTAGCAATAACTAGCAGATGCTAAGCCTTCGGTTTGTCTTTTAATTGCTTTTGTAGTTCTTACTTTGCATAGTGGTTTTGTGAATATCCTGCACCTCATTCGACGAGGAAAGAGCCGAGACCCCTTCACCGGGAGTGACCTCTTTAGCGAAACTAGCAGAAGCCTCAAAAACACTCCATTTAAAAACCATTTGATTCTGCAACGAGATCAAGTTCAAAGCTGTAACGTTTTGAAAATCGTTTTGGTGAAATTTCGAAAAAACGGTAAAATAAGGGGGTTTTCTGTAAAAAGTCAAAATACAAATATCTTATTATAAAAATTAAATATACATATTCTAGCTATGAAATTGCTATTATTTGGTGTTTATTGAGCCGCGGGTGAAATTTCAAATTTTCTGAAAAAAATATTATTTTATTATTATTTTAAGCCGTCACTAATACATTTAATTAGGGAAAATTACAAATTGGAATGAGTTGAAACAAATTTTGTGCATCATAAAACATTAAATAAAATTTTATCATATGGTTTTTGGAACGAAATCATTTGCCAAAACGGTTTAGAAATTATTGAAGAAAAAAGGCTTTTTTTAGCGTAAATGGATGTTTGGGGTATTGTATTTATCATTTTTCATCACTCCACACCCGTACCCACACCCACACCCCCTATTCACTTATCCCCTTGAAGAATTCAGCAGCCCCCTCTTTTGTCCCCACTTGGATTTCAAAGGAAATGAAATGAATGAAAAGAAAAGAAAAGAGTAAAAAATGATATAATTTGAGTTGACTTTGACTTGAACTAACTTTCTCCACCTCACTCTCTCTCCTCCCTCACCCAAACCCCCTACAATCTGGCCGAAACCAGCAACCCCCAACAGCGCCCTTTTTCCTCTTCTCCTCTCTTTGTTCCATCAAAGAAAATCCAAAGAAAAAAATCCACTAAAAATCAAGCAAAAATCCAAATCAAAATTCGACTCCTACCCATTTTAGCTTAGCCCGTATAGCAAGAATTTTGGTGACAAGGGAGCATTTTGGAGGGCTATGTGTGCTTGTGGGATCTTCAATTTGTTTGGGTAAATTCTAACCCTTTTGCTTAAATTGTTGTTAATTGCTTGTAGTTATCTTAATTAAGTGTTAATTTGGTTTTATGTGGGTTCAATTGTATGATTAAGGAATTTTAGTTAGGGTTTTGTTTTGAAATTGGGTTGTGATCACTTGTGCATGGTGTGTGATGTGAGCTAACATCTTGAAAAATTGTTAAAATTTATCTAGTTGCATATTACAAGTTGTTACTTGAAAAATGTCCAAATTAAGCTTTTTTGTGCAAACTAGGGTTTTATGAAATGCATTTATATGTGAGATTAAAAATATGGTTAGGGTTTTTATCATATTATTAACTTTATTAAGTGTAGTTTAACACTTTAGTTCATGGAAATCTAACATAAATTGTACTTTGTGCATTTTTGCTATGAAATTGTAAAAAAAGGGTATTTTGTAAACTAGAATATTAGGGTTTTTGGAATTTAATGAGATTAAATTCTGGAAATTGTTTCTATGACTTATTTAAGATATTTAATACATATATTGGCCGCTACATTCATTTAAACATCCTGTTTTGTACAAAAACGGCGAATTGTGCTTGCTAGATTTTCGAAAAAGTGACTTTTTAAGTAAAGTTGGGGTTTTTGTGAGTTTTAACCTAGTTTATATTAAAATTAGTGTTCGTGAATGTGCAAATGAGTGTGATTGGATTTTTCTCGATGGTTTGACGTTTGTACATCGACATCGAGGGTTGGTTTGACTATTCTTGCATGCGTAGGCGATAGGTTTGGACCTATGCGTGATTCGCGTGCCGATTTGATTTTCGTATGCCGTTTCGATTTCGAATTTAGTTTTAATGCGATACGGTGCGTTATGATATGTAGGTACCCCATGCGGATTTCGAGACGACAAGCAAGCGCGTGGCGACGTCGGCACCGGCAAGCGAGAACCAGGTGAGTAGATTTATATCTACGGGGAGAAGTCGGGTGGATGGCGTATAGCACCCCCGCAGTCCGTGGTGGTGTATATGGATGCGTATACACACCAACAATTATTATATGTTATTTAGGATTAATAATGTTGCTTAGGATGGATATTGGTATGTTGGATTACCTTAGTGTTGCGAACCCTAGGGTAGTGTTGCACTACACATACACACATACATACTTGCATACATCCCTATTGATATGTGCTCATGGGATTCTTTATAGTTATGGGTTCACATGGGTATGGGACTATGTGTTCACATACGGATTTGAGGATGATACTTGGGATTGAGCTGAGTCGATGAGATTTGATTTGAGACCGTGAGATCGGTGATATAGCAGGGTTCGTATTTGAGATACGACATGACGTTGTAGCGGGTCCTTGACGTAGTGTTTCACATACGTCCATGCGTACATAGGCGGTATCAGTATGGTACTAGACGTAGATCAGTACCCCGATCATGATAATTGATAAAGAGGATACCAGGTGAATAGTATGATGAATGTGATATTGACCCGTACCCAGATTGGGATGCCGTACGACGGATTTACGTACGAGCTATATTGATGATTGATCCGCACTCTTGACTTGGGATGCCTGATTATAGATATGGTATCGGATATGATATTATTGAGGCGGGATCACCGACTATACATATACAGGTATGTATATGTATCGACTCAGATGATAGGCGGTTCTCTTACCTGTAGTTCAGCTTGATAGTTCAGCCGTATAGTTTAGTGTAGTTGTTAGATTAGATTAGACTTCTTACCTATTTCAAAAACCAACGAATCGTGGGCATTCTTAAAGACAGCCCAAGGGATCCTACGGATATTTCAAAAGACGTATCTTTTCATAAAAACACCGTAGCCCCTATTTTCAAAACCCATGATTCGTGTTATTTCAAAAGGCACCATTTGTAGGACTTATATTAGATTAATGCAGATTGTTATAGTTGCGTCTAGTTTTCATCTCCCGCTCATTTTTGTGGTCCGCTTCGCATCGCATGCTTATTTTATGTTTCATACTCCATTAGTGATATCATGCAGTTAGGACACCAGCACCATTACCGATGATGCGTAGGTACCACGTACACTTAATTGCCGGCTCACACACATCTTCATCGGTAATTGCCATGTCACGTACACCTTAGAAAATATTATTGCTTCACTTAGCTAGATAGCTAGTAGTTTGACATAATATTAGTGTACTTACCTTATATGCCAGCTTAGATATTGTAGTTATTACTTGTCACTTCATGCATACTGTTATTCATCGTTATGCCGCAGTCATGGATTCTCATGCATATATTCACTATTTTACGTGTTATTGAGGTTTTGGATTCGGATTTCCATGAAATTTTCTGGATTTGGAGGAAAACCGTAAAAACATAAATAAACCTTTTCTCTCTTTTAAAATAAAAAGTGCGGTTTTCCTATGATGTATGAGTCGTCCACCATGAGTTTGCTGATGGATTTCGAGACCCGATTCGAGGAGTGGAGGAACCGTTTCGGGTACATGGTGGGCCCGGTATGGTACCCCGGGGCAAGAGGAATGTGGTGTTGACGTTGAGCCTGGCTGGGGAGCACTAGCTACCGGTGATATTACCCGACACGTCGGATATCCGGAGGATACCGTCGTGGTCTTGAGATGGATGGTAGGGGCCGGTCTGGACTGACGGCGCCCTAGATATTGAGATTGAGACATTGATATTTCGAGACAGTGAGATTTATGTTTTGTGTCGATGCTAGACACTGTTGATAATGATTTCATTTATGATACCTCAGTTTAAAAATACGAAGGAAATCTCACTAATTTATGAAAACAGTTTCTTCTTTTACATGTATTCTGTTTCATGCATGCATACCTCATTCATATGATATATTGCTACCTGAGGCACTGACACGGGCACATGAGATTACACTCGGGTTAGATATTTACCCTAGCCTTGTTATAGGCTACGTGTTATTCATATTTTTGAGGCTATATATTGATCCTTGACCTAGGTTGCGTTATTTATGCGATTTCTGTGCGTAGATATTTTTCTATTCACGAGTTGGCAACTCACCCCGTTGTGCCCCAGTTTCTTGCAGGTTTGCCGTACAGGTTTCATTACGGCTTTGCGGGCTCTGTTTCATTCGGGTGACTTGCTAGTATGTGGGTTTTTCTTGTATCGTACCCATCATATTACCTTGTATAATATTATTCCGTTGTATCTAGTAAATTCCATTAACCAAACATGTATTTATTGAGATAGAGACCAGTGTTGTTTATTCTTTCGACCTTAGAGTCGCTCGTTATATTTCTGGTGGTTTTGAGTTTCCTTTTGAGTTTTGATCCTCGCCGTTGGCGTTGTATATTATATTGCTTGTGTGGTTGTGACCGTCGATTGACGAAGAGCTAGCTCCCGCTTGGGGATGCCTTTTTATTGATTTCGTATACTATTCATGTTGTATCCCGTTTGGGAGCCAGTATTTACAAAGGAGACTCTGCCGAAATTTTCAGTAAATTTTGATGTTCTTAAAAACCGTATAATTCGGCTTATGCTATTAAAACTACTTGTTTTAAATTGGTTTTCCCTCACTCTACTTCTTTTCTTGGTTTGGATTTCTGGGTTTTCGGTTTACTTAGATTACGTACGCCTCGAGACGTTTCGTAGTTTAAGTGCCGGTCATGTTCCGTACTTTCGGGACGTGACAAAGTTGGTATCAGAGCGTTAGGTTTTAACCTTCGGAGCGTAGGATGACCCTTGGTTGATGGAATAGGTGACTAAAGTAGAGTGACGTACCGTTGATATGTTCCGCGGCATATTTACGACACGCCACTCCACTTATGAAGCCTTAGGATGTACATTTCCTTGTTCAGTATTATATTCCTTCCTGATCTAGCCTCATCGGGGTTTTGCTGCTACGGTTACGGCAGGGAGAGCTACGGCTAAAGTTGCGGTCAGCATGAGCTCGTTACGAACGAGGACTGACCATGGCGTGATTCGGGCGACACACGATTGTAGAGATGTGTCATTTGGATTGTGTTTTTGCACCACGAGCGTTGGATGGATCGCTGTATGAGGTTACTCGGAGGTGCTGATCGACACTAGAGAATTGAGCCAATGATGGAGGCCAGCCAGATTTTGATGACCGTTGGTGTGTTGCTTACTCCTGATGATTGAGGCACGGTTCAGCATGCAGACGAGTAAGCCAGTTATTGCTGCGAACGACGAGATATCGCCCCAGATGTTGGAGCTATTGCAGTATAAGTTGTACTAAGAGATGATAGAAGGTCGCTAGTCACCCGATGATGAATGACTAGGACAAGTGGTTCGTTCGCCTACCCCGATGCAAGGTCATCAGATAGATTGCTTCCAGCTAGAGACGACTTCACGCAGAGACGTGAGGGTCGACAGAGACGATCGAATGTCGGAAACCTATTATTCCAAGTTTAAAGTAGTCGAAAAGACATGCAGGCAATTCTATGGACCCTCTAGAAGAATGAAACCCTAACTCGACTTAATGACCGTGTGAAAGCCTTTGAACCTTCGGGTTTGCGGCAGTTCTACGGCGCCATTAGTGAGGCTTGGGTTTGCCCTTCTACGGCTGGACCACCGATGCTGTGGTAGGTACTCGATACTATTAAACTGTATCCAAGATGTTGAGCCCTTGGGGGATTATGAGGTTTTGACAATCGATTGGATGGTTCGACTTAATTCGGATGCTAGGTGGTGAGATGCATTTCTTGGGAGACTCCCGATACGAGGATAGCTGTTGGAGCTCAGTCCATGCAGCCGCGACGAGACGAGTCCAAAGCAGACGACATTAGAGAAAAGTGGAGTAAGAGGTTCGCACCAGATCTAGATGAGATGACGTTCCACTCCGCCGACATCAGAGATGCGATGCGCATGCCGAGGAATGGTACTCCGACTTACCTTCCAGAAGGAGTTGCGATGAGTATGCAGTCGTTCCAGAGCATGATGCAGATATAGGAAAGGACAACGACTTCCGGACAGTTGGCAGAGACGAGGCATGGAATAGACCGTGAGCAGGATTCCTTCCAGGACACTGCTGCAATGATACTTGCACCCAGGATCAGAGGTGTCACGTACATTCAGAGAGCCAGAGGCCGATGCCAGTAATATGCTGTCTTACGAGTGGTCGTGATGATTGACCAAGAGATGACCAGAGAAGTGCCAGAATGGAATCGTCCCCGTTAGCACACCTGACAGGGCCGATGAGCCGATGGACCGAAAGATTGGTAATTCACAGTGAAGACCTTGACCCAGGAGTGGTCATGGTTACGCACATCAGCAGGACAGAGTTCATGATCATCGACGAGACGTCCCACTAGGGACCGTGACAGTTGGCCGAGATTCTTAAAGGATGCGCTTGAGCGGTACTGTTCCGCCATTATTGATTTCGATGTTTTGGGGTGATTTATTCGTATGATTTGATTTTAATGATTGAGGATTTACGATCTTTGCACAGAGTTGCACTTGATATCGTTTTCGTGCTTTAGTTTCACATGTTTGTGATTTTACGGTTTTAAACAGTTGAGTTGATTTTGTGCGTATGCACGCACGCGATTTGGTTCCTGCACTCTGTATAGTTTATATATGCTGGCAGTGCAGTGACATGTATTTTGTGCACTTGGATACACTGGATTTTGAATTCGAGGGTGATGCTCGACATTTGTTTGGTGCATTTTATGCACCGGATTGGATTTTTAGCGCCTGTTGGGCGCCTGTTACGAGATGCGATTTGGTGCACACCAGATGCACTAATTCGAGATTTTTCGTGCATGTCAGATGCACCTGATTTTGCTGTAAGGCACACACGTTGCCTACGACAGATGTTTCGTGCACACCCGATGCACTTAGATGTTGTTTCTGTGCGCATGTATGGCACATTCATGGATTTTGATTTCCGTGCGCACCAGACGCACATAGCATTCATGTGCATATTTTTGGGATTGATTTCGTATAGAGCAGTACGTTTTTATGATATTGCTATGTGTTTTCGTACTGAGCAGGACTAGTCAGAGGACAGTACCTGAATATATTTTGCATGCATTGATAATTATTGAAGGGATTTCCAAAAAGCGAGCTATAGCCTCAGTATTTACCTACGTGTCCGATATGACACGAAATGTTTAAAACAAGGAGACCCTTCTAAATTGTTTCCAAAACGGCGGAACGTACATTTCAAACAAAGGTATATATGTATATAGTTATTTTCTTATGATAGACGTCCGCCACTGTGCAGTGTTATACGCGTTGCACAGCGACTTAAAGAGATTGGCATGCATTTCCTTCAGATACTTACAGATATAGATTCGATATTTACAAGTATAGTTTCGAGTTATATCATATTGGTTTGATTTGAATTTGGCATTGATGTCTTCTCCATGACTCCGATGATTGCGGGATGCTTGACGGAGTTGTGATTTGAGTTATATGCTCATTTTTCATGCGCATGCGCCGCGGTACGAATTGTTTTATGTATTTACAATTTCGGAGCCCCGACGACTTGATGGTTTTGGTTTAGATGTTTTAGTATTTAGGGAGAGTTTTAATTTAAATTCAGGGACCGAATTTCTTTAAGGGGGGAAGATTGTAATGTTTTGAAAATCGTTTCGGTGAAATTTCGAAAAAACGGTAAAATAAAGGGGTTTTCTGTAAAAAGTCAAAATACAAATATCTTATTATAAAAATTAAATATACATATTCTAGCTATGAAATTGCTATTATTTGGTGTTTATTGAGCCGCGGGTGAAATTTCAAATTTTCTGAAAAAAATATTATTTTATTATTATTTTAAGCCGTCACCAATACATTTAATTAGGGAAAATTACAAATTGGAATGAGTTGAAACAAATTTTGTGCATCATAAAACATTAAATAAAATTTTATCATATGGTTTTTGGAACGAAATCATTTGCCAAAACGGTTTAGAAATTATTGAAGAAAAAAGGCTTTTTTTTAGCGTAAATGGATGTTTGGGGTATTGTATTTATCATTTTTCATCACCCCACACCCGTACCCACACCCACACACCCCCATTCACTTATCCCCTTGAAGAATTCAGCAGCCCCCTCTTTTGTCCCCACTTGGATTTCAAAGGAAATGAAATGAATGAAAAGAAAAGAAAAGAGTAGAAAATAATATAATTTAAGTTGACTTTGACTTGAACTAACTTTCTCCACCTCACTCTCTCTCCTCCCTCACCCAAACCCCCCACAATCTGGCCGAAACCAGCAACCCCCAACAGCCCCCTTTTTCCTCTTCTCCTCTCTTTGTTCCATCAAAGAAAATCCAAAGAAAAAAATCCCCTAAAAATCAAGCAAAAATCCAAATCAAAATCCGACTCCTACCCATTTTAGCTTAGCCCGTATAGCATGGATTTTGGTGACAAGGGAGCATTTTGGAGGGGTGTGTGTGCTTGTGGGATCTTCAATTTGTTTGGGTAAATTCTAACCCTTTTGCTTAAATTGTTGTTAATTGCTTGTAGTTAGCTTAATTTGGTTTTATGTGGGTTCAATTGTATGATTAAGGAATTCTAGTCAGGGTTTTGTTTTGAAATTGGGTTGTGATCACTTGTGCATGGTGTGTGATGTGAGCTACCATCTTGTAAAATTGTTAAAATTTATCTAGTTCCATATTACAAGTTGTTACTTGAAAAATGTCCAAATTAAGCTTTTTTGTGCAAACTAGGGTTTTATGAAATGCATTTATATGTGAGATTAAAAATATGGTTAGGGTTTTTATCATATTATTAACTTTATTAAGTGTAGTTTAACACTTTAGTTCATGGAAATCCAACCTAAATTGTAGTTTGTGCATTTTTGCCATGAAATTGTAAAAAAAAGGGTATTTTGTAAACTAGAATATTAGGGTTTTTGGAATTTAATGAGATTAAATTTCGGAAATTGTTTCTATGACTTATTTAAGATATTTAATACATATATTGGCCGCTACATTCATTTAAACATCCTGTTTTGTACAAAAACGGCGAATTGTGCTTGCTAGATTTTCGGAAAAGTGACTTTTTAAGTAAAGTTGGGGTTTTTGTGAGTTTTAACCTAGTTTATATTAAAATTAGTGTTCGTGAATGTGCAAATGAGTGTGATTGGATTTTTCTCGATGGTTTGACGTTTGTACATCGACATCGAGGGTTGGTTTGACTATTCTTGCATGCGTAGGCGATAGGTTTGGACCTATGCGTGATACGCGTGCCGATTTGATTTTCGTATGCCGTTTCGATTTCGAATTTAGTTTTAATGCGATACGGTGCGTTATGATATGTAGGTACCCTATGCGGACTTCGAGACGACAAGCAAGCGCGTGGCGACGTCGGCACCGGCAAGCGAGAACCAGGTGAGTAGATTTATATCTACGGGGAGAAGTCGGGTGGATGGCGTATAGCACCCCCGCAGTCCGTGGTGGTGTATACGGATGCGTATACACACCAACAATTATTATATGTTATTTGGGATTAATAACGTTGCTTAGGATGGATATTGGTGTGTTGGATTACCTTAGTGTTACGAACCCTAGGGTAGTGTTGCACTACACATACACACATACATACTTGCATACATCCCTATTGATATGTGCACATGGGATTCTTTATAGTTCTCGGTTCACATGGGTATGGGACTATGTGTTCACATACGGATTTGAGGATGATACTTGGGATTGAGCTGAGTCGATGAGATTTGATTTGAGACCGTGAGATCGGTGATATAGCAGGGTTCGTATTTGAGATACGACATGACGTTGTAGCGGGTCCTTGACGTAGTGTTTCACACACGTCCATGCGTACGTAGGCGGTATCAGTATGGTACTAGACGTAGATCAGTACCCCGATCATGATAATTGATAAAGAGGATACCAGGTGAATAGTATGATGAATATGATATTGACCCGTACCCAGATTGGGATGCCGTACGACGGATTTACGTACGAGCTATATTGATGATTGATCCGCACTCTTGACTTGAGATGCCTGATTATAGATATGGTATCGGATATGATATTATTGAGGCGGGATCACCGACTATACATATACAGGTATATATATGTATCGACTCAGATGATAGGCGGTTCCCTTACCTGTAGTTCAGCTTGTTAGTTCAGCCGTATAGTTTAGTGTAGTTGTTAGATTAGATTAGACTTCTTACCTATTTCAAAAACCAACGAATCGTGGGCATTCTTAAAGACAGCCCAAGGGATCCTACGGATATTTCAAAAGACGTATCTTTTCATAAAAACACCGTTGCCCCTATTTTCAAAACCCATGATTCGTGTTATTTCAAAAGGCACCATTTGTAGGACTTATATTAGATTAATGCAGATTGTTATAGTTGCGTCTAGTTTTCAGCTCCCGCTCATTTTTGTGGTCCGCTTCGCATCGTATGCTTATTTTATGTTTCATACTCCATTAGTGATATCATGCAGTTAGGACACCAGCACCATTACCGATGATGCGTAGGTACCACGTACACTTAATTGCCGGCTCACACACATCTTCATCGGTAATTGCCATGTCACGTACACCTTAGAAAATATTATTGCTTCACTTAGCTAGATAGCTAGTAGTTTGACATAATATTAGTGTACTTACCTTATATGCCAGCTTAGATATTGTAGTTATTACTTGTCACTTCATGCATACTGTTATTCATCGTTATGCCGCAGTCATGGATTCTCATGCATATATTCACTATTTTACGTGTTATTGAGGTTTTGGATTCGGATTTCCATGAGATTTTCTGGATTTGGAGGAAAACCGTAAAAACATAAATAAACCTTTTCTCTCTTTTAAAATAAAAAGTGCGGTTTTCCTATGATGTATGAGTCGTCCACCATGAGTTTGCTGATGGATTTCGAGACCCGATTCGAGGAGTGGAGGAACCGTTTCAGGTAAATGGTGGGCCCGGTATGGTACCCCGGGGCAAGAGGAATGTGGTGTTGACGTTGAGCCTGGCTAGGGAGCACTACCTACCGGTGATATTACCCGACACGTCGGATATCCGGAGGATACCGTCGTGGTCTTGAGATGGATGGTAGGGGCCGGTCTGGACAGACGGCGCCCTAGATATTGAGATTGAGACATTGATATTTCGAGACAGTGAGATTTATGTTTTGTGTCGATGCTAGAAACTGTTGATACTGATTTCATTTATGATACCTCAGTTTAAAAATACGAAGGAAATCTCACTAATTTATGAAAACAGTTTCTTCTTTTACATGTATTCTGTTTCATGCATGCATACCTCATTCATATGATATATTGCTACCTGAGGCACTGACACGGGCACATGAGATTACACTCGGGTTAGATATTTACCCTAGCCTTGTTATAGGCTACGTGTTATTCATATTTTTGAGGCTATATATTGATCCTTGACCTAGGTTGCGTTATTTATGCGATTTCTGTGCGTAGATATTTTTCTATTCACGAGTTGGCAACTCACCCCGTTGTGCCCCAGTTTCTTGCAGGTTTGCCGTAAAGGTTTCATTACGGCTTTGTGGGCTCAGTTTCATTCGGGTGACTTGCTAGTAGGTGGGTTTTTCTTGTATCGTACCCATCATATTACCTTGTATAATATTATTCCGTTGTATCTAGTAAATTCCATCAACCAAACATGTATTTATTGAGATAGAGACCAGTGTTGTTTATTCTTTCGACCTTAGAGTCGCTCGTTATATTTCTGGTGGTTTTGAGTTTCCTTTTGAGTTTTGATCCTCGCCGTTGGCGTTGTATATTATATTACTTGTGTGGTTGTGACCGTCGATTGACGAAGAGCTAGCTCCCGCTTGGGGATGCCTTTTTATTGATTTCGTATACTATTCATGTTGTATCCCGTTTGGGAGCCAGTATTTACAAAGGAGACTCTGCCGAAATTTTCAGTAAATTTTGGTGTTCTTAAAAACCGCATAATTCGGCTTATGCTATTAAAACTACTTGTTTTAAATTGGTTTTCCTTCACTCTACTTCTTTTCTTGATTTGGATTTCTGGGTTTTCGGTTTTCTTAGATTACGTACGCCTCGAGACGTTTCGTAGTTTAAGTGCCGCTCATGTTCCGTACTTTCGGGACGTGACAAAAGCGTTAAAGGTTTTCATAAAAACTATCTGCAACCCTCCGTCATTTTAGGAAGTAGAGTACTTATTATTCATGCTGCGTTTGTCGACCATAGCCGAGGCGTAGTGTGCGGTAGCGAAGTGATGTCTTCCTACACAGCATATGATGCGATTAGTTAGGACAGTCATATGACTTTGTTGACCTTAGCCAAGGGTCATGTGGGTGGGTCTAATTAATCACGAAATGACGGGTAGAACTTGACTAGTGCTTATGATTTGTTGACCATAACCAAGGTCATAGGTGCTAGGGGTAAAAACCTTTAGCGGGAGTTTCAAGTGTTGAAATTTGCAATGAGATTGCATACCTTCTATATGATAGTTGGATCCTGATACCCACTGCGAGTAATTGTTACTCCTGGGAGAGTTTTGCACTTTACAATTAGCCGATCAAGTAGGTGTCTAGAAAGGTGTCAACGGGGTCACGCCCCTGGGAAAATGAGGTTTATTTTAATTAGGTCTGTGCGAAAGCACGGGGAACCTCCCTCAAAGTACCGGCACTGGACTGGCTGAAAGATTGGCGAACTTGTAGAGTGTAATTAATCCCGGCTAGTCTTTCCTTTTAAGGTTTGAAGGAAGATTTGATAAAAACGGTGGGAGCCATCCTGATTAGATAAAATATATAACCAATCTAATCTTGCAAGAGCGCACGCAGAGTGTTTTCTTCTCTCTCTCTCCAGGTTGTGACCATGTCACGCCTTAATCAAGATAATAATATGGATGTATTGACCGAACTCGCTTGTTATACTGAGCTGGGGAACGTTGGTCCTGCTCCAACTTATAATTGTTTTAAGACCGAGCAGGAAATAGGGGAATACCAGGATTCCCATGCCGCCCAAACGAAGAAAGTGCATGCTGATGCATCTTCTTCGGGTGTGTTCATTACATAGAACTGTTTCTCAGTATCCTCTACGTCCTGGGTATTTGATACCGGATCAGGATCCCAGATATGTAATAAGTTACATAGGCTAAAGAAAGGTAGAGAACTGAGAACGGGTGATAAATTTCAAAAGTTGGAAACAATGCAATTGTTGCAGCCAAGATGTTGGCAATTGTCACCCTGTATTACTAAATACATTGATTCTGAACGATTGTTATTAGATACCGAACCTGACATACAACATCATATCAGTCTCTTTATTTATTAAAGAAGGATATAATTTTGTATTGTTGGATAATGTTTTGCACATTTCCTATATCAAGTATTGATTGGTTCAGGTACGTTATCTAAAAGCATATACATTCTAAATCAAACCACAGTTCTTAACGTACAGAACATACACAAGAAGAAGTGTTTAGAAATGAACGAATTTTTCTTGAGGCATTGTAAACTAAGGCATATCAATGCGACCCGACTAGCTAAGTTACATCTAGATGCATATTTAAATCAGTTTGAATTTACATCTTGTGAAACTTGCCAGTCATGTCACAAAGATAAGATTACCATAGCTCCATTTACTGGAAACAGAGAAAGAGTTTGTGGACTCTTGAGACTGATACATAGTAATGTATGTAGGTCCCCAGTCTACAGATGCCAGGACTGGTTCTTTATACTTACTTACATTCACCGATGATCTCTCAAGAATCGGACGCATGTTCCTGTTGAAACACATGTCTGAAGCTTTTGAGAACTTCAAAGAATATAAGAAAGAAGTAGAGAACCAATACAAGTGTAATTATTATGTCCTATGATGAGATCAGGGAGGAGAATACTTAGGCATGGAGATCCTGGACTATTCTAAAGAAGAATGAGATTCTCTCTCAGCATTACTCCTCCGTATACACCACAGCACAATGGTGTTTCGGGATGGAGCAATCACACCCTATTAGATATGGTGCGCTCTATGATGAGTACTACTGAGTTTCCAATTTCCTTTTGGGAGTTATGCACTTGAGAAGCTGCATATCTATTGAATAGGGTTCCAATCAAATCAGTTGCCTACCACTTCATATGTGATATGGAATGGGAAGAGCCCATATCTTAAGTAAGTTAAGATTTGGGGTTTTCCGGCCTATGTCTAAAAGCAAAATCCAGACAAGCTCGAGGCAAAGTCAGTTATGTAGAACTGGAAGGAGTTCGAGCTATACAAACTACAGCTGATGATCTGATTGTACCAAAGGATTCAATAGTCTCCGACGAACCTCAGCCTCTCCGCCGATCTAGTAGGGTTCCTCATCCGCCCAAGAGATACTTTGGTTTCTCGATGACAGTGGGAGTGAGGATTGCATCATGAGATGATGACCTTACTAGTTTCGAGCAGGCCATCAAGAGTAGGGACTCTGTAAGAATGGCTGGATGCTTAGCGATCTGAGATGGAATCCATGTACACCAACAAAGTATGGACTTTGGTTGCTGTATCTGAAGGGTTAAATCCCCATCAGGGGCAAGTATATCTTGAGAAGATTACTTGGTGTAGATGGAAAGGTTGAGACTTTCAAAGCTAGACTTGTTAAAGGTTTTCGTCATCGACCAGGCGTGGATAATGATGAAACCTTTTCCAGTGGCTATGCTTGAGTCCATCCGGATCCTACTTGCCATTGCTGCATACCATAACTGCAATATCTGGTGGTTGGGTGTCATGACTACTTTTCTAAATATTGATTTAGAAAAGAACGTCTATAAGAACACAGCCAGAGGGCTTCGTAAACAGTGGGAGTAGCGGAAACGTGTACAAGTTTCTTTACAGATTAAAGCAGGCATCGCGAAGATGGAACGTTTTGTTTGATGTGGTAGTCAAAGAGTTTGACTTCATCAGAATGGTAGATGAACCTTGTATATACAAAAGGGAAGTAGGGAGTATGGTGGTGATCCTCGTATTGTACGTAGACGACATACTCTTAATAGGAAAGGAGTTTCCTATGCTACGCACGGTCAATCTCCTCTTATCACAAGCATTCTCTATATAGGATAAAGGTGATCCCTTCTAAATCCTGGGTTTTGGATCTATGAGATAGATCTAAATAGATGTTAGGATTCTCACTAGTTGTAGTGAGATGGTATCAATCGATCCTGGGGAGAATCACTGGATAGCTTCCAGGTTGGTAAGGAAGACTGAATGTCAGTCATAGGCATTATTTTTACCCTCAGTGGAGGGACGGTATGTTGGAAGAGTTCCAAGCTAGATATCGTGGAAAACTAGACGATAAAGGCTGGTGACATCGCTATCAAAGATACCACCAAAGAGGCAGTTTGGGTGTATATTAGTTCATGAGATGAACTAGGTTCCTACCATTGTGTGACAATGGAGGTGTGGTTTTGGCCCAGGAACCCTGGTCCCATCAGTGACCCAGACATATTCCAAGGCAGTATCACCTGATCATGGAGATAGTTGATCTCCAGGGTGATCGAGGTTAGGAGAGTAGACACAGAGGACAACACGGCGGATCCACTCACAAAGGCCTTTTCCCAGAGAGAGATTTTTATGGGATGGTTGAGTATGAGATACTACAACCACTGCTACAGATGGCCCTAGTGCAAGTGGGAGATTATTAGTTATATGTATGCCCTAGAGGCCATTACTGTACATGAGATGTGTATTGTAGTGGATGCTGGGACATATATAGGGAGGACTTTACTGCTTGACATGATAGTACGCTATCTGGTTGCTCTTTATCTTAACATGTACACTTATTGTCTCTCTGTTACATGTTGATAAAGCCCTTAGGATGTGTACTCGACTTCCAAGACTATGATGAAGATCATACTAGTGGGGCCTGGGCAGTCCAAGAGTACATCCTTCAATGTTCCTAGTCGTGGGAATATCGAGACGGGGCATCGATATTCCAGAGTAGACTAGCGTATATCTTCTCGACCCATGTGATGGGCGATGGGTGATCCCATATACATTGGTGTTTAACATCAGAGACGGTATGCGGGTGCTCAGTGGAGACTGGGTACGCTGAACGGACTCACCGAGAACTCCCAGTTGGTATTATACCTCACGTCAGATGGCAGTTCTCTGGTGACACTGGTACAGCTTAGTCTGTTGACCCGAGATCGTCATAAAGTCTTATGTGTCTCCCACTGTGCTTTGATTTCCACCCTACCACGGCTCTACCGAGTCATGCAAATAGGTGGTTATTGGGTACAGTCCTGATTCACATGGAGGCAATGAGCAATAGGAAGGGATTCGTCTCTCCCGGTATTGGGGGTTGATGTTTCGCTATGCTCGACTGGCCATAACTGGAAATCCCTGGCCAGGGTTGCAGTGATTTACTGGTAAGTGTTATCAGTAGTTTCATGCTTGTTATGGACCTTACATCGGCATGACTTATCAAGCTACTGGGGTCTGACGTTTACAGCCCCTAGGTGAGATATGCGACATATCAAACGAACAGACCGGACTGTGCGGTACGTGTTACTGATTGGATTCGCAGGAGTGTGAGCAAGCTTGCTCGTTGATCTTCTGATCGCTCAATACCCGGGTGGCCGTTACGTTTAGCAGACCGCTTGCGGCTTGTCGGCGATTGATATGATCACCACTTACTGCCGGCGTATTGACGAGTCTTTATAGTCCTACACAGAGATTTCCTTGCTCAAGCGAAACGAAATAGGAGCGCATATGAGATATGTGCGGGACCGAGAATAATACCAGAATAATACCAGTATGTGATACTATATTCTATTCTCGTGATTTGTATCATCGGTCGGTTATATGAGATATAGCCGGGTTACCGAATCAAGTGTTGATTCGATATATTGATACACTAGATATTAGTCGGTTATATTTAATATGACCGGATCATCAAATCAAGTGTTGATTTAATGATTTAATGTATAATTATATATTTGATATATTACTTTACATTAACTAGTATTGGTTCACTTAAGATTGATTTTCTCACTTGTTGTGCACAAGTTGTATATGTGATATATGTTTGTGCACTAGTTTGTATCAAAGTTGATGATACATGCAAACTTGGGTGTGTGTATGACTTACACCATATTTAGGTTAGTGGATATGGTTTATATTTATTTTGTAATTCAAAATTAGTGTGCACTTTGTCATGCTTAAAGCTTCATGAAGCTTTTAGCATTATTTGACCAAGTCCACTAACTTTTTCTCACTAAAGATATTTATTAACCAACCCACTAACTTAAACTATAGTTTAGTCTCTACAAAGGTTAACTCACCCATGGTTGCATTATGATAGACTTCACTTGATTATTCTTTTTAGATAATCAATTATTCATTCTTTTCTTCTTCTTCTTCTTCATTCAAGAAGAAAAGCTTGCTAGAAATTTTCAAGTGAAGAAATAAAGTGAGAAATCAAAATCCGAAGTGAACTCACTTCCTATTTCATCATCCTCTACTACTTACCATTTAGTTTAGGGTGTTCTCTTCACAAAGTTCATGACCTAGTGAAGATGGAGCTTGAGTTTGAGTCTCCTCGATGTAGATCATCTTCGGCCTCGAAGTCAACGAGCAAGCCCGTTCATTTCTCCAAAGAAACCATCACTAGAGTTCGGGATCTCAATGATCGCAGCGAAGGGACGTCAGCACGGAGCTTTAGAAGTGAAGGACCGGATCTACAAAGGTTGTATTTTCATTCACTTCTTATATGTAATGTAGATTACATGTTTTGTTACCCTAATCTCTAGTCTAAGATCTTGCTTAGGGTTGTTCGGCACATAAAAATTTGATTTTGGCATGGTTGATGCCTTGTAGAACCTTGTCCCTGTGCCTAGCAACCCTACACTTGACGCATGCCAAACAACCCATAGTCCGCTAGTCAAGTTCAACCCGTACATTTCGTGATTGAATTAAACCCACCTGTACGACCCTTGACGCATGCCAAACAACGCCGTACGAATACCCAAATCCAATCACATCTCATGCTACAGATAAGTAGTAATCAGCTACCGTACATTATGCCTTGACGCATGCCAAACTACCGCAGCACGAATACTAAATATTACTTATCTGAAATGACGGAGGGCTACGCAGGTTTTTCAGAAAACCTATTGCGTAATGAACTTGATATCGTTGTAGAAACAAGCGATTTTGAAAAGGAGTGTTTTTGAGGCTTTTCTAGTTTCGCTAAAGAGGTCACTCCCGGTGAAGGGATCTCGGCTCTTTCCTCATCGAATAAGGTGCAGGGTATATGACATATACCACTATGCAAAGCAAGAATTATAGAAGCAATCAAAAACTAAACCATGAGTTTGTAGCATCTTCCAGTTTTGCTAAAGAGGTCACTCCCGGTGAAGGGATCTCGGCTCCTTCCTCATCGAATAAGGTGCAGGGTATATCACATATACCCTATGCAAAGCAAAAAAGGTAGCTACCCTTTTTGAAAATTTGATTCTACAACATAATTTAGGTTTCTTTTCTTTTATTAATCTCATTAATAAATCCCATCATTTATGCTTCCTAAGCATCACAGAAGAAACAAAAATACAACGTACGCTTATGCCATCCGCATTCGCCACAGTGTCCCGTTATGCACCGTTAGGTTACTTAACTAACGACATACCGGGACGGGACTAGCGCGGGTGTAAAACATAAGCAACGTTTATTATATATCATATATATATAATAATAAAGCATTCGTCTCAGGCATATAATATGATCACATCACAGTATATCAGCAGCAGAAGAAACATATGAAATATTGGATATACTAGGAGCTCCGTGTTTTATTTCGAGCCTGTATAAAACATGGATTCCACGGTTGCGATGAAGAGCCAAACCCACATCCGTAGACCCCTACGAGAGCAGCAAGTAACTCTGCCAATTCTAAGGTTAGGAGATCCTGTTGGATATAGTGCCCTCAGAGTCAATTATTGGATCGCAGGTACGTGATTGCAATGATTGCGGAGGACCTATACCGGTAGGACAGTCTTACTCGAGATGATAGTGCGCTATCTGGTTTGCCTTTATCAGTCGTGTATAGGTTCAGGTGACTGATCACTGTTACACTTTGATAGAGCCCTTAGGATCTTGTTTTACTACCAACGGTATGATGGCGATCATATACGTGAGAGTTGGGTGGTTTATAAGCATATCCTTAATTGTAGTCCCTAGTCGTGGGAGTTTCGAGACAGGGCATCGATACTCTGGAGTAGACTAATGTATATAGTCAAGACCCCGACGAGGGGCGGTGGCCGGTCTCACAAGCCACTGGTGTCAGTTGGATCACCTAAGATGTATACAGGTGCTCATTGGGTTATGAGTACACCGGACAGGACTCGCCGGGAACCTGCTAGTTGGTATTATACATATCTTCACATAGCAGTTCCCTGGTGACATGTGTATAGGTTAGTTCATCGACCTAAGGTCGTCATTTGTCTCGTGTGAGTTCCCACTGTGCTTTGATTTCTACCCTACCACGGCTCAAAGGAGTCGTGCAAACAGGTAGTTTTTGGGGACAGTCCCAAGCCATATGGAGGCACGTGAGCGGATCGGCAGGGGATTCGTCTCTCTCGGTATTGGGGGTGAGATCGCGCTGTGTCTAGGAGAGCTATTAGACAAAGCCCACGGCCGTGGCAGGAGATTTAGTGGTAGGTACTCCAGTAGTATCTCAGGGTGTTTTTAGGCTGCACTCCGACACGACTTATACTGCTATTGGGGGTCTGACGTTACTAGCCCCTAGGCAGATATGCGATACTCATAGACGAACGGACCGGACTGTATATACATTGTCACTGTTAGGCTCAGTAGGGTTTCCGGATGAGTTCGCTCGTCGGCCTCCCTTGAGGTCAGTCCATGGGCAGCCGTTACGCACAGCTAGTGCCGCTGACGGCTTGTGGTTAAATCCACTGCCAGGGTACTGACGAGTCATTAGAGTCCCCCACAGACAGTTTCCCAACTTCGGGCGAAACGTTGTAGAGGCCGTATGGTTTTATGGCAGGGTTCGGAAAATGCACGTGCGTTTACGCACGTGTCATATTTCGGGCAGATGATACTGGTCGGCTTTGGTTTAAGCCAGATCCGAGTATTATATTGTGTAGATATAATATCTTTGTCTCAGTTGCATTTGTATTCGGTCGTAATACAAATGCGGGTATGTTTATACTGTTACGGGGTTATCCGGAAATTCATTTCGGGATCGCTTTTGGAAGTTTCCAGTTTCCAGTTTTCTATCACCCGTATTTAACATTTGGTTAAATACGGATTTATCTTTTCTTGAGATGAGTGTGGAAGGTTCTAGAAGCATCTAGAAGGTGGTGACTAGGATTAGTGACTCATGGTTGCATTTAATGATTCAATTAATGCATGATGATTAGGTTTATATGACTCATGCTATAGATTTAATGATTCTTGTTAACCTTTGGATATTTCCTCTTGATATTTACCCTTGTGGTCACCCTCTTTGCTCCTACCCTCACCTCCCTCTTGTTATATATTGGCCGGCCCCTCCCCTTGAGAAATTATCATGGTTGTTGAAAAAAAGATAGAGTTTTAGATGTATGGAAATTAACATATTCATATCTCATTTTCATATCGATCCAAAAGGCAACTTCATTAACCGTTCGTCCATAGCTTTGGACGTAACGAGACAAAGTATTCTACTCGTTCTCTACTTCATTCTTGGTCGTCTCTTTTAGCAAACTTGACGACCGAGTTGCCTCGGGTCAGAGGCGGGACCCCGTTTAAAGATCCGTTGACGTAGTGCCACCTGGACGAAGAGATCGGAGATCGACGAGATCGGTGCAGCCGCAACGGAGCGTGGGATGATGGTTAAAGAATGAAGGACTCAGATCGTTCGGTATAACCTTTCTACTCTCTTTACAGTTTGTTAGTTTAGCAATAATGACAGATCCGGGTTATAGTATACGATAGCGCCAGTTAAAAGTTTTTGTTCCGCATTTGGCGTCTGTTAGACGGCCGGAGCGCTACCGTAGACTTACAGTGGTATCAGAGCCTCACCATTATACTTTACTAACTTGTGCTAACGCGTTTAAAATATCGATCGGACCGAATATCAAAAACTACAATTTTTCAATTCACAGTTTCTGTCGATTTTAAATCAAGTCCAAAAATTATTTTGCATATCACAGAAAGTTGTGCAGGGTTTTCTAAGCACGTGGTACAAATTTGGGCACGTGACCCTACAAGACCGCCGCAGAATCACGGTCAAACCTAGGGTTTGACCGCGCTTCCGCGACCAGTCTGTGCGATTATTGCTCCAAATTTGCACTGTGGCTTCTTCTCTGGAAATTGTGGTTTTTGGTATATATCTTTTGGGCCCAGATTTTGTTACTGTACAACATATGTTCGTGGGGCCCACTTTGTGATATTTAGTCGATCGAAATTTAAACATGTTAGTTTACAGTACTTACATTATTTCTCCGACCGTGAATGTCATTTGATCGGTAAACCGCGTCTGATTGCTATAGTTCTTTTAGACGGGTTTGCGAACGTGACATTCGCGTTGATGTTCTGTGTTGTGCTATGATGTTGCAGATTTGTCGTGGTCGATAGCAGTGTGCAATGGTAGTGCAGTTTGGATTTATTTGTACATTTGATATTGCGGGGCGAGTGTCCAACATGTGGACTGCCGTCACTGCCTGTTGTATAATATTCTTTTGGGGCACGACCGTGTTGAGGTCGATGTACCCGTTGTACATATTTTTCATTACTGTACTAGGTTTTACCCCACGACGGAGTGCACGGATAGCCGGGTTCTGGGGGGCAACGGGTCCGCATCTCATGGCTTTAAGAGGCAGAGGGGCCTCACTCTAGAATTGGCAAACTATTCGCCGCACTCATAGGGGGTATAGGTTGACCCAAGGAGGGGTGCTCAAGTTACCGAATTCTGTGAAGTGCTGGGTGGTCCATTCACTTTGCTGTAGGGGGCTGCCTCGCTTCAGATTTTGGCGGGTAACTTGCCGCGCCCGTAGGGGTCTAGGTTTCATTGCACAGGCTATCCACACAACCAGGTGAACGTCGGGTTTCAGCAGCGGCTCTGTGAAACCCGGGGATCCCAGATTATCTGTATTGTTCTGTGATGCTTATTACTTTTCTATAATGTTGCATATTATAACGCCTGGAGCGATTATTGTATATTAGTATATATACTATTAGATGTTGTATATGTTTTACACCCGCGCTAGTCCAGTCCCCGCTCTGTCGTTAGTTAAGTAACCTAACGGGTGATGACGGGACCCAGTGACGAATGCGGATGGCATATACGTACATTTTATTTTCGTTCTTTTCTGGTGTGATTAGATGATGGGACTGCGTTGATTCTTATCAATGCAAAGAAAAAACAAACCTATTTGGAGTTGTTGGAACAATTTAAAAAAGTGTTATTACAAAGACGTTTCCTTTTGTTTTGCATAGCGGTATTCGGTGTGAATATCCTGCACCTCATTCGACGAGGCAAGGGCCGATATCCCTTCACCGGGAATGACCCCTTGGGCAGAAGTTTGCGTCTGGGTAATAACTTCACTATAGTCGATTACAAGTTGCTTTGCATCGCGGTATTCAGTTGGAATATCCTGCACCTCATTCCATGAGGAAAGAGCCGAGATCCCTTCACCGGAAGTGACCTCTTTAGCAAAAGGTTTTCGCCACTATACTGTTATAAAAAGCTATCAGGTTCCTTCAGCGATATCAAGTTCACTACGTTAAAGGTTTTTTGCCAAAAACCAGCCGTAGCCCTCCGTCATTTCTTTTGGGTATTCAGTAGTATTCAAGCTATGTATTTTGACCAACGCCAAGGCATAGTGTTTGGTAGCTGCCGTGTATTCATTTGTTGCATAGATAGATGAGTTGGTTTGGGACAGTCGTTCTGCCATTTTGGCCAACGTCAAGGGCATGTGCGGGTGGGTTCAAATTGACAAGATAGTGACGGGTAGAACTTGGCATGTAACTTATGACATTTTGACCAACGCCAAGGTCATAAGAGCATGGGGCAAAAATCATATCGGAAGTTTCTAAAGAAACTGAAACTTGCCAAGTATGAGCATACCTTCTGGAGTGTGATAACGTGAGTGGATTCCGTCACGTTATCATGCAATGAGAGTTGGATCCCGATTCCCACCGATGAGTTGGTTTACTCTTCGGGTGATCACGATTGATTCTTCTTTCAGGTTTGGAGGAGAATTTGACAGTACAGTGGGAGGTTTCTGGATTAGATAAAGTGAAAACCATTTTGATCTAGGTTAGAGTACACGCAGAGTGTTTCTTTTCTTTCTCTCTTTGGCAGCGACCTTTGACCGACCCTAGACTATGACTCAGTGACCAAGTTGACCGAACTTTCTTAAAATACTGGCTTTTGGATTGTCCGAGTTGCATAAGTCATTGCCACTCCTTCTTTTACCCTTTGAATTTCTCAGAACACCCCGTCTTACTACGGACATCCACTTCCATTGGATAGATCCATCGTATGGTTATATACGAACTCGGTGGGACTTCTTCAAGGATGGATCAAGGTTCAGGAGAAATAGAATTGGTTTATTCAGTTGTCTTTTATTATCACCTTCTCTCAGGTTGCGAGGGCTCCATAGTTTAGGAGAGTACGCCTATTACGCTTGTTGGATAGTCTTATTCCAAACCATAGGCAGGTGCCAAAAGGTAGGGAATGAAGAAAACCAAATAGCCTAAGTAGGGTGTGCAGAAGGTAATAACTAAAGACAAAATAAAGGGATTAGAAAGAGGGAAAAGTAAATTGCGACTGTTATCATTCACGACCAAACCGCGTAATTCATCGCTACTCCTATTTCACCTTTGCTTTTTTCTCAGTTCGGGAGAAATAGAATAAGGTATTATTCAGTTGTCTTTTATCATCACCTTCTCTTAAGTTGCGAGTACTCCTTGGTTTAGGAGGGTACACCTAATATTCTTACTGGATAGTCTTCTTCCAAACCATAGGCTGGTGCCGAATGGTAGGGAAGGAAGAAAACCATTTAGCCTAACGATGGTGTACAGAAGGTAACGACTAAAGACAAATAAAGGGATTTAAGAGATGGCAAAGAAATACACGGTTATAGTCATGAATTGGATTATGGAAGAGGCATTACTAGGAATACCAGGATACCCCTACGAAACATTTTCATGTTTCAGTGCATTGTTAAAGGAAAACTGTTTTCCCGATTAGATACTCACTCCAAGGGTATGTATTTACCAGGTTTCATTCTCATATCTGTATGGTTTTACAGATGATGAGTGGGAGTAAGTTATTGGGAATTAGGTGATCATCCTCATTATATCGGAATTTGTTGTAATTGGTGATATTTGAGGAAAACGCCTGGGTGCAGTTTTCAACCTACGACGCACAGGTTTTGAGTTATTCAACTCAACGGACTTATACAGAGTATTGTATGTTGTCCAGTGTCCATCAGGACAAAGGGGTAGGTCCTCGTACTATGTTCTGTTTACTTATGACTACTCTAGTTGTTAGACAAATGTTTCGTAGAAATATAAGGTCTAAGTTTTGAGAAGTTGTGGGTATAAGAATAAAGTAGAGAACCAGGTGTCACAAGTATCGGGACTCTTCAAAGAGATCGAAGATGAAGATTCTTGTGATTGGTATTCGGATGATAGTAATAGTTTTGAGAAACTAGTTTTTCTTTCAGGTTACTCATAATTGGATGGATTCCTAAGTTGAGTAATGCTGATTAGCCTCTTTCCATTAAGTTTATATGCGCTGGAGACAGCTGCATGATTGAATATGGTTCCAATTAAATAAGTGCTAAAGTTTCTATATTGGATATAGAATGGTTCATATCTTAACGATGTTAAGGTACAGGGAGTTGTCCAGCTTATGCTTAAAACCAGACTCTGGATAACTCAGGGCACGTTTCTGTAATGGCAGTTTGTGGGTTGACCCTGGCTACGACGAGGGTTGATTTTCTACCATCTGGAAGATCAATAGTGATATTGTTCTTGACTCGCCACAGTTTTAGTAAAATGGATTTTTTCAGAAAACAGTAGTAGGAGTATGGTAGAACTGGAAGTGATTCCAGAACCGCGAACGATTACGGAAAATTTAATAGGACCTATATATTCAATCAGATTTGACATTCCATTAGCCACTCCGCAGATATGGTGGGTAACCTAAGACACCCGAGAGGTACTTCGGTAGCCTTAAGGACGGTGACAGGGAGGTTCTTGTTTACCCAAACTTGACACTACTGTTGTTCCAGACTATGAGACCCGGCAGGAGGATAGGTATAGCGTCGTTCTAAACTAGCTTTAGAAGTGCACGTATATATTATTCTGCCAGAGGGTTGTCGTAATCAGTAGGAGCAGCGGAAGCATAGTGGGCAAGTAGCTTATGTCTATTTATAGACCAGAGCAGATATAGCGGAGATTGATCATCTAATTTTGATGTGACAGTCATGGGTTTGACTTCATCAGAATAGGGGATGGATCTGTTAAGAAGGTAGTAGGGTGTGATGTCATGGTATTTGGATGACATACACAGAGTAGGATGTAAAATTCCTATACTACGATCGGTTATACTGTGGTCGTCACACAGTTGTTTCTCCAGATAGGAAATGGATATAATATACGACATTCTGGTTTCTAGATCTATGGTTTTAGATCTAGATTTGGGTAGTTTCCTAATGTGGGTACTTTGACAGTATTCTAATGGTTTTTAGAATAGATGACTCCTGGCATGGTAGTGTACCTGCAGGTGATGGAGTCACCCTCTCTAAACGTGTCTTATAGAGCATGATTGGCAGATCACTTGCTTAGGCAATTGAGTCAATCGTGAGATGTCAAGTACCACACCAGATGTTGTTTTTGCATTAGATGAAATAAGTTTGTATTAATCCAATCCTGGAGAAACATAAGGAAGCAGTTTTAGAACATAAGTGCATGTTCTACGGATTTGATGACGGCAGCCTCCTTCGGGAGACGATTATCATTCCAGGCTTCAAAGGTGACATGGTTGACAGAGTGATTGTCAGAGTTATAGTTTTCCCTCTGACGAGGGACAGTATTATGGACAGGTGGTCCAAGAGGATACTGTGGGAGGCATGATGCCGGATACTGATTTGGTTCGGTGATAGATACTGTCTAAGAAGTTTGGATATGGAGTTCATTTATGAACTAGGTCCCTTCAGATATCCAGACATATTCTAAGACAGGTATTACTCAATTCGGGAGATGGCTTTCTCCACGAACTTGAGATTAAAAGAGATATAGAAAGAAACATCAGGGCGGATCCACCCACTGAGGCTATTTCTCGAACACAATAGTTTTACAAACGGGCTTTGTGAAACTGATTAGTAGAGGAGTTGGATGTTCGTTTTCACACGGGCTATGAGTAGTCGACATCGCAATAATTAGCCTTAAGTGCAAGTAGGTGATTGTTGGATATAGTGCCCTCAGAGTCAATTATTGGATCGCAGGTACATGATTGCAATGATTGCGGAGGACCTATACCGGTAGGACAGTCTTACTCGAGATGATAGCATTCTATCTGGTTTGCCTTTATCAGTCGTGTATAGGTTCAGGTGACTGATCACTGTTACACATTGATAGAGCCCTTAGGATCTTTCTTTACTACCAACAGTATGATGGCGATCATATACGTGAGAGTTGGGTGGTTTATAAGCATATCCTTAATTGTGGTCCCTGGTCGTGGGAGTTTCGAGACAGGGCATCGATACTCCGGAGTAGACTAGTGTATACAGTTGAGACCCCGACGAGGGGCGGTGGCCGGTCTCACAAGCCACTGGTGTCAACTGGATCACCTAAGATGTATATAGGTGCTTATTGGGTTATGAGTACACCGGACAGGACTCGCCGGGAACCTGCTAGTTGGTATTATACATATCGTCAGATAGCAGTTCCCTGGTGACATGTGTACAGGTTAGTTCATCCACCTGAGGTCGTCATTTGTCTCGTGTGAGTTCCCACTGTGCTTTGATTTCTACCCTACCACGGCTCAAACGAGTCGTGCAAACAGGTAGTTTTTGGGTACAGTCCCGAGCCACATGGAGGCACGTGAGCGGATCGACAGGGGATTCGTCTCTCCCGGTATTGGGGGTGAGATCGCGCTGTGTCTAGGAGAGCCATTACACAAAGCCCACGGCCGTGGCAGGAGATTTACTGGTAGGTACTCCAGTAGTATTTCAGGGTGTTTTTAGGCTACACTCCGACACGACTTATACTGCTATTGGGGGTCTGACGTTATTAGCCCCCTAGGCAGATATGCGATACTCATAGACGAACGGACTGGACTGTATATACATTGTCACTGTTAGGCTCAGTAGGGTTTCCGGATGAGTTCGCTCGTCGGCCTCCCTTGAGGTCAGTCCATGGGCATCTGTTACGCACAGCTAGTGCCGCTGACGGCTTGTGGTTAAACCCACTGCCAAGGTACTGACGAGTCATTAGAGTCCCCCACAGATAATTTCCCAAGTTCGGGCGAAACGTTGTAGATGCCGTATGGTTTTATAGCAGGGTTCGGAAAATGCACGTGCGTTTACGCACGTGTCATATTTCGGGCAGATGATACTGGTCGGCTTTGGTTTAAGCCGGATCCGAGTATTATATTGTCTAGATATAATATCTTTGTCTCAGTTGCATTTGTATTCGGTCGTAATACAAATGCGGGTATGTTTATACTGTTAGGGGGTTATCCTGAAATTCGTTTCGGGATCGCTTTTGGAAGTTGCCAGTTTCCAGTTTTCTATCGCCCGTATTTAACATTTGGTTAAATACGGATTTATATTTTCTTGAGATGGGTGTGGAAGGTTCTAGAAGCATCTAGAAGGTGGTGACTAGGATTAGTGACTCATGGTTGCATTTAATGATTCAATTAATGCATGATGACTAGGTTTATATGACTCATGCTATAGCTTTAATGATTCTTGTTAACCTTAGGATATTTCCTCTTGATATTTATCCTTGTGGTCACCCTCTTTGCTCCTACCCTCACCTCCCTCTTGTTATATATTGTCCGGACCCTCCCCTTGAGAAATTATCATGGTTGTTGAAAAAAAGATAGAGTTTTGGATGTATGGAAATTAACATATTCATATCTCATTTTCATATCGATCCAAAAGGCAACTTCATTAACCGTTCGTCCATATCTTTGGACGTAACGAGACAAAGTATTCTACTCATTCTCCACATCATTGTTGGTCGTCTCTTTTAGTAAACTTGACGACCGAGTTGCCTCGGGTCAGAGGCGGGAGCCCGTTTAAAGATCCGTTGACGTGGTGCCACCTTGACGAGGAGATCGGAGATCGACGAGATCAGAGCAGCCGCAACGGAGCGTGGGATGATGGTTAAAGAACGAAGGACTCGATCGTTCGGTATAACCTTTCTACTCTCTTTACAGTTTGTTAGTTTAGCTATAATGGCAGATCCGGGTTATAGTATACGATAGCGCCAGTTAAAAGTTTTTGTTCCACATTTGGCGTCTGTTAGACGGCCGGGGCGCTACCGTAGACTTACAGATCCGGTCTCGACTCCTCGAGATGGCCTCCCACTGGACCCTAGAACCCGGTTACTTGTGCTCCCCTCCTCGGGTCTATCCTAATGCGGAAAAGTAAATAATATACAATGGTGACAACAACCTCAACCCGGAAGTGCCCCAATAAAAGAATATTGCATACAATGAATTTTACATGAATAAAAATAAAAACCCTCTTCTCACATAAAACCCCCCGGCTATTCAGAACACGACAATCCAATATAGCATATCACATCAACACATAATATCTCATATCATCAACGTAAGAAAGTATGCGTATCGCGATTGTCGTTGATGTATAGCAACGAAGCCGACAATACCCCACATACTACACTTACGGTCGCATAAAAGAAAAGTGAAAAACTACAACATTTGGAATCCATAATCGCCTTAGACATCGTAAACCCGAAATATCACATATTACGGATTTCATGCCTAACTATATGAATTCCACATATTGTATCACAATCACAGAATATCATGACGATGTTTAACGTTTCGATCGAATCAACATACACTCACAAATTACCCCTGTGAGCTCAACACTTGAGCAAAGTCAAAACACTCAAAAATCCTGCCACAGTGTCTATGATCGAGCCGTAGAAGGAGTTAACCAACGCCTCACCTTTGACACCACAGAACTACGGCAAACCCGAATGTTCGAACGCGGTTCCGTGGGCTTAGAATCGAGTTATGCTTATTATAGTCTTCTAGGGGGTCCATAGGGGTACTTGCACGATTTTACGAATATAATCAACATCGGAAAATTACAACACTTGGAAATTTCAGCGGGGTACAAAATATGGTGTGCGAAATTCGATCGAACTTCTAAAAATAGTCAAGGTTACCAATACAGTGTTAAATTATACGACTATGAAGCACTACGAATTAGCCTCAGGTCAAACAAATCATCACATGAAAATTGGGCTAAATAAACAATACTAGGAAACCCAAAATGAACCCAAAGAGCATAGATGGAATACGGAGGGCAGAGGAAGCACTAGGGCCATCCAGGACGGAATTTACGCCTTGGTGCTTGGTCCAAATCCGAGCACACCCCCCCCCCCCCGCGTATTTCACCCATGTTCATATTTTGGCCCATAATGCATTCTGCACCTGTTTGAAAAAATTTTAAATGACTTTTTGGAAAATTTACAGAGAGCAAAATGGGGGTTTCATAATATCGTATTTCGGAGTCGATTTCGTTTTCGTAATTGTTTTAACACCGTATCTAGAATTCTAGCTTGGCTCTGATACCACTGTTGGGCTTCCCTTGCACCTAGTCCAGGGTTTGGTAGCATTACTCATGCCACTTTAAAATTTATAGAGGTGCAAAGCAAGCAAACCATGAATCTTTACTAGAAAATCTAGGGTAACAAGTTTGTATCACATACAAAGAACTAAAGAGATTAGGATTACAACCTTTGTAGTCCATTCCTTTGCTTCATAAGCTCCGTGTTGAGGTCCCTTCGCTGCGATCATCAAGAACTCCGACTCTCATGAGGCTCCAAGAGGTGAATGATGCATCTTGCTTGAAGTCTTTTTGATCTATGATGATCTACCTTGAAGAATCTCTAACCCAAGATTACACTTCACTAATGAAGCAATTAGAGAAGTGAACACCCTAATCTAAGTGGCTAGAATAGATGAGGATGATGAAGTAGGAATTTTCCTCTCTTTTGTTTTCAATTTATCACCATTTATCATCACAAACACAAAAGCTAGTGAAGCTTTTTCAAGAGCAAGAAGAAGAAGAAGAAGCCAAAACTTTTGTGATGAATAATCAGTTATTGTTGTGGTT
Organism: Agapanthus africanus; assembly: GCA_030015575.1. Lineage (NCBI taxonomy): Eukaryota > Viridiplantae > Streptophyta > Magnoliopsida > Asparagales > Amaryllidaceae > Agapanthus > Agapanthus africanus. The sequence continues at coordinate 338,829,199 of CM057341.1, read as the reverse complement.
ACAATTGCAACCATGAGTTAAGAATGAAAGGCTTAACCCTTGTAGAGAATAAACCATAGGTTAAGGGTTTGGGTTGGGTTAACAAATATCTTCACAAAATTTCATGGAAAAAAGACCAAGTCAAAGCTTCATGAAGCATCCATGAACCTCATCCAAAAGCTAACCCTAATCCAAACCCTAACTTGGTTTTAACTCAACAACCATGTTGCATTTGTAACCCTAACTTGTTACAATATTATATATCACATATATATTGTTAATTGTATGTATGCCCTAGAGGCCAGTATTGTACAGATGATGTATATTATATTGGATGCTTGGATATATATAGAGAGGACTTTCTTTCTCTATATGATAGTATGCTATCTGGTTGCTCTTTATCTTAACATGAATACTTATCTCTTGATACTGTCTTATAGCTACATGTTGATAAAGCCCTTAGGATGTGTACTTGACTACCTGGACTGTGATGCAGATCATACTAGTGGGGACATGGTAGTCCATAAGTACATCCTTCTTTTTTCCTAGTCGTGGGTGTATCGATATACCAGAGTAGACTAGCGTATACGCTTCTCGACCCATGAGATGGGCGATGGATGATCCCATATCCATTGGTGTTTGACATCAGAGATGGTATACGGGTGCTCAGTGGAGACTGGGTACACTGGATGGACTCGCCGAGAACTCCCAGATGGTATTATACCTCACGTCAGATGGCAGTTCTCTGGTGACACTTATGCAGGTTAGTCTGTAGACCCGAGATCGTCATAGAGTCTTAAGTGATTCCCACTGTGCTTCGATTTCCACCTTACCACGTCCATGAGGGTGTGCAAAACGGTGGTTTTTGGGTACAGTCCCGAGTCACATGGAGGCAATGAGCGATAGGAGGGGTTTCGTCTCTCCCAGTATTGGGGGTTGATGTTGCGCTGTGCTCGATTGGCCGTAATAGGGAAGTCCCTGGCCAGGGCTGAGTTAAAGATTTACTGGTAAGTGTTATCAGTAGTTTCTCGACCCGTTATGAGCCTCACATCAGCACGACTTATCGGTTATTAGGGTCTGACGTTTACCGCCCCTAGACTTGATATGCGACATATCAGACGAGGAGACCGGACTGTACGGGAAGTGTTACCGGCAGGCTTTTACAGGAGTTGGAGCGAGCTTTCTTGCTGATCTTCTGATCGCTCAATACCCGGGTAGCCGTTACGTCCAGCTAGTACTGCTGACGGCTTGTGGGTGCGTGATGTGATCATCACCTACTGCCAGCGTATTGACGAGTCTTTAGAGTCCTACATGGATGTTTTACTGGCTCAAGCAAAACGAAATAGGAGCGCATATGTGATATGTGCGGGACCGAGAATAATGTGTGTATGTGATACCATATTTTATTCTCGCGACTTTTTGTATCGGTCGGTTATATATGATATAGCCAGGTTATCGAATCAAGTGTTGATTCAATAAGTCGATACGATTAATGTTAGTCGGTTATATGAGATTTGACCGGATTATTAAGTCAAGTGTTGATTTAATAATTAAGTGTATAATTGTATATTAGATATACTAGTTTACAATTACTAACACTTGTTCACTTTAGGGTTTTTCTCACATGAGCACAACTTTAATGTATATATGATATATATTAAAATTGTGTTTTCTTTTATTGTATCACGGTTGATGATACACTTGACTTGCGTGTATGAGACTTACACCATGCTATTTATTTATGTTGGATTTTAATATTCAAAGTAATTACAAAATTAGTGGAGGATTAGCTAAATGCTTGAAGCTTGTGGAAGCTTGTGAAAGCATTAACTAATTCCACTAAATTTGTTTTTACTATGGATATTTGTTAACCCAACCATAAGGATTAAACATGGGTTAAGTCTCTACATGAGTTAGTATATGATACTCACTCACCATGGTTAACTTTCTCACTTGATCATTATCCTCATCTCTTTTCTTTTGTTCATCTTCTTCTTTCTTTAGTTCAAAAGAAAAGCTTGCTAGGGTTTGATCCAAAGTGAGAAAGATTGTGAGAAACAAAATTCTAAAGAGAACCCACTTCCTATTTCTCCATCCTCTAGTAGACTAGCACTTTAGTTTAGGGTGTTTGCTTCACTAATTCTCAAGTTAGTGAAGTAGAAGCTTGAGTTGGCATCCCCTTGACGTAGATCATCTTCGGCCTCGAAGACTTCAAGCAAGGACGCGTCTTTCGCCTCGTGAAGCCATGCAAAGGTCCGGGAGAACCATGATCGCAGCGAAGGGACATCAACAAGGAGCTAAAGAAGTGAAGGACCGATCTACAAAGGTTGTATTTCGTATTCCCTTAGGATTAAAGTTGTTTACTTGCAATATGTTTCGCCTAATCTTTAGTATACGATCTTGCTTAGGGTTGTTTGGCACATAAAAATTTAATTTCGGCATGGTCGATGCCTAGTAGATCCTTGTTAGTGTGCCTTGTAACCCTACAGTGGTATCAGAACCTAGCTAGAACATTAGGCGATGTGTTAACGAAGTTAAAACTCCGAACGAACCCGAATACGTCAATTTAACCCCCTCTCTGGACTTTTTCAAAAAAATGTGATTTTTCTGAATTAAAAATACCTAAAAAAATCAGCAAGCAATTTTAAGCATTAAGGTGAAAAAATGATGACGTCATCCGTACGGAACGCCGCGGAACCGCTGCCAAACCTTGCTTGGGCCGCGGTCCGCGGCAGTACTATTTGATTTGACGTTTATTTTTCCACAGTAATGCCCTTTCTGCAATTTTAGTTTTCTGGGTATTTTTAACATGACTCAAGTGTTGAGTATTTTGGGGTTTATTTTGTAATCGTCGATTCGATCGGAGAATTTAATTTTGTTATGTTATTCCGGATAATTTAGAATGTACTAAAATGTTCGAACGGTTATCATTAACTCATTATTTCCCGGCACGAAAAACATTCAAGTGTTGAATTTTTCTCGGGTTTAAATCTTTCGGAAAAACGTGCATGTGACGCGATGGACCCTCTAGAAGACAACAAACCTTAACTCAATTATGTGACCGTCTTGAACTGCCTTTTGAACCTTAGGGTATGGGGCAGTACGGCGTGCCATATATGAGGCGTTGGCTTGACCCTTCTACGGCTGGACCGTTGCTACTGTGACGTATTCTGGAATTTTTTGAACTTCGCTCAAGTGTTGAGCAATATAGAAAATCTTGGGTATTTGATTATTCGATCGAAAAGTTTAATACTGTCTATTTATCTGGAATGTGATACAATATGTGGAATTCATACAGTTAGGCTTGAAATGCGAAATATATGATATTTCGGATTTACGATGTCTAAAGAGATTGTGGATTCCAAATGTTATAGTTTTACACTTTCTTTTCTGCGACCGTAAGTGTAATATGTGATATCTCCGGTTTCGTTGCTATATGTCAACGACAATTGGGATGCGCATATTTACTTACGTTGATGAAATGTGATGTTCTGTGTTGCTGGATATGTTATATTAGATCGTCGCGTTCAGAATAGCGGGGGGTTTTTATGTGAGATGAGGGTTTTTATTTTCATTCATGTAAAATTAAATGTATGTAATATTCTTTTATTGGGGCACTTCCGAGATGAGGTCGATGTCACCATTTGTATATTATTTATTTTTTCGCACTAGGATAGACCCAAGGTGGAGAGCACAAGTAACCGGATTCTAGAGTCCAGTGGGAGACCAACTCGAGGAGTCGAGTCCGGGTCTCCTAACTCTAGAATTGGTAGGGTTGCTTGCCGCTCTCGTAGGGGTCTAGGGGTGTGGGTTTGGCTATTCGTCGCGACCGTGGAATCCGTGTTTTATAGAGGCTCAAAATAAAACACGGACGTCCTAGTATATCCAATGTTTCATATGTTTCTTCTGCTGCGATATCTGTGATGTGATCATTTGATGTTCTGTGATAAATACTGTATATAGTATATACGATATATTATATAGACGTTACTTTTGTTTTACACCCGCGCTAGCCCTGCCCTGCTCTGCCGTTAGTTACCTAACCTAACGGTGCACGAGGGGACATCGAGGCGAATGCGGATGGTATAAGTGTACGTCGTATTTATCTGTGATGTTTAGGTGACTTAAATGATGGGACTTCATTAATGTGATTAATGAAAGAAAAGTAACCTAAAAGATGTTGTAGAATCAATTTTTTCAAAAAGGGTAGCTACAGTTTTGCTTTGCATAGCGGTATATATGATATACCCTGCACCTTATTCGATGAGGAAAGAGCCGAGATCCCTTCACCGGGAGTGACCTCTTTAGCAAAACTGGCAGACGCTACAACACTCGGTTTGTTTTTGATTGCTTTTGGAGTTTTGCTTTGCATAGTGATATATATGATATGTCCTGCACCTTATTCGATGAGGAAAGAGCCGAGATCCCTTCACCGGGAGTGACCTCTTTAGCAAAACTAGTAAAAGCCTCAAAAATCACTCCATTTCAAAATTCACTCGATTCTACAACGATATCAAGTTCATTACGCAATAGGTTTTCAGAAAAACCTGTCGTAGCTGTAGCGTCTTGAAAAGTCGTTTTGGTGTTTTCCTGAAATTCGGTGAAAATTCGGTATTTTTCCGAAAACCGTCTTTCTCGATATTTTGCAGTTTAGGGCTAATTATACCTTAAATGGGTAGGTAATTACTTGTTTTTAGTAGCTAATGAGTTAATTATGAAATTTTGGTCATTTAAAAATTTTTCCCAATTTTTCAATTTTTTAATATTATTTTAAGCCGGTAAGAAAATACATTAAATAAGCGATAAATACAAATTTTTCCGGGCTGATTTTAATATCTAAAATTATGATAATTATAATCTAGTGATAACATGATTTTTTAGTAATTTATTTTGATTTTTAACAAATTTTTATAAATTGAAACGAATTTATTGAATTTTGAGCTAAAACTTGCAATTTTTGAGTTGTAGGGGGCCTTTTTGCATAAAATTTCTTTTGTAAAACCCCTCTCTCTTTTTCCTCAGCCCTAGGACAGCCCCACCTTGTGTGAGACCAGAAAATTCTGATCTCTTTTCTTTAGTTGCTTTCTTGAGTGATTTAAGGAGTTTTTTGGATTTATTTTAATTAAAATGAATAAAGTAAGGTGCATTTGACTTTGTGGACTTGACCCATGACCTTCCCCACTTGCCCACACCCTCCCCCATTCCTCCTCTGGCCGAAAATCCTGCACACCCTCTTCTTCCTCTCTTTTCTTTTCATTTTCTTCAATTTCTTCAAGAAAATACATCAAAATCCATGATTTAATTCAAAAATCCAAACAAAATCCTTAAGCTATCATTATCCTTAGCCATTCTTGCTTGGATCTTGGTGTTGAGGCCATCATTTGGAGCAAAATTTTCTTGCTTGATCCATAGATCAAGAGGTTCGGTCGCGGAAACGTCAGACGCGGCGCGAAAGGGAAAGGCGGTGATTGGACACAGCTAGCCAGGGATTCCGGTGAGTAGATTTAACATCTACGGTGGACGATCGTTTGGATGGCGCAAGTCGCCCAATAGATTTAGTAAACTGGAAAATAGTAAATTGGATAATCACTTGTGACATTAGAATAATAATACTGGCATGATAATTGCTGCAATTAGATCAATATGTTATATCCATATACGCAAACTCAATTGTAGGACACATGCACCATTACCAGGTTTTATATGCAGCACGAGCACTATTCATGTTTACACATACACCCTGGTAATTGCCAAGCCACCACACTAGATAACCCTTAATTTAAACCTTTTACTAATTGATACTTAAATTGTGCTATTTCCTTAAAATGAAACCGTAGGATTGCTATTCATGTGCATGTACTTCATCATATTCATTGTTCATGCTTAATACATTAATCACACATCGCAACTTGATTATTGATATCATACGCATTCATTATCATTGATATATGCACTTATGAGGATTTCTTGAGATTTTATGATATTGCTGGTTTTCGGGGGGAAAACCGCAAAATTTCTAAACTTATTATATTTTAAAATATGTAAAAATTGCGGTTTTCTAGTGATGTAAGTGTCGTCCACCATGAGTTTGCTGTGGATTTGGAAATCCGTGTCGAGGAGTGGAGGAACCGGCACGGGTACATGGTGGGCCCGGTAAGGTACCCCGGGGCAAGAGGAATGTGGTGATGACGTTGAGCCTGGCAGGGGACGGATTACCTACCGGTGACTGTTTGGGACGGCGGATATCCAGAGGATACCGACCGTGGCCGCTAGATGATGAGATATTGATATTTGAGATGGGTCAGCCGGACGGCTGAGGCCAGAGATACATTTATGAGATTTGAGACAGCTTTTGGGTGTCGTTGCTGGACACCGATTTTCGTCGATTCATTGACATTATGCTGGCATTCTAAAAGAGTTTCAAAAATAAAAGGAGATAAAATATTTCTTATATATACCTATTGAGACCTCAGATTTTCATGTTGCATACATATTAGCACACTGATATGATATACACACCTGCTAGTGCATCCAGTCATACCTGTATTTTAGATGCTAGGATGCTTGTGTGCATGCATACGATAACCTTGCAGATGTTATTTATTACTCACGAGTTGGCAACTCACCCCCGTTGTGCCACAGTCTTTTGCAGGTCCGCTCCGTCAGTTCAGTAGCGGCGGGCGCACTTGTTCTTTTGCCTGTTTTGCTTGGGCTCGAGATTTGCTCATAGGTGGGTTATGTTATTATTTTGTACCACCTTGTATATTCTTGTATCTAGTGTACTCCATCTACTGTTTCTACCAGATTATTGTATATTGACCTAGAGATGAGACTGTGAGGTTTGTGGATTTTATGCTGTATTTTGGGGTCGAGCTCACTTGAGCCGACATGCTACTTTTTTTCATGCTTCCTTATGATTATTATGCTTGTTGTCATTTACATTGCGTGGGATTTGTGACCGCCTTATGGCGAAGAGCTAGCTCCCGCTTGGGGATGCCCTTTTTTGTTGGATTCATGTATATATTTTGTTGTACCCATTTTGGGGGCCAGTATTTACAAAGGAGACTCTGCCGAAATTTTCGGGAAAAGTTGGTATTGTTTTTAAAAAGTGTTTCACATGATTTATTTGATAAACTTGCTTTCAAATGTTGGGTTTTCTTCACTCTTTTGCTTAATTGGTTTGGTTTTCTGGGCTTTTGGCTTACTTATTTTACGGACGCCTTTAGACGTTTCGTAAACTTAAGTGCCAGTCACGTTCCGTACCCTGCGGGTCGTGACAAAGTTGGTATCAGAGCGATAGGTTTTACCTTTGTGAGTGTAGGATGACCCTTGGTAGATGGAGTAAGTGACTTAAGCAGGGTAACGTAGCGTGCGTATGTCCGCGGCATACTTACGATACGGTACTCCGCCTAAGTGACTTTAGGATACTTGCTTGAAAAAAAAATTCCTTCTTCAATTCAGTGTATCCTATGATCCTATTGCACTGTTCTTACTATCCGTTATCCTGTAACAGCCACTATGCCGCCGAAGGCTACGAGGGCACAGAGGGCTGCCGCCAGAGACGAGATTCGAGCTGGCTCGTCCGAGACTAGGACTGAGCAGGGCGGTATGCCTACGCCGCAGGGATAGACCGATCCACCTTCCCCAGGCCGTATGGATAGGCTCGAGACCGGTATGGAGGAGTTGCGACAGATGATGGGAGGCATGCAGGAGCTGCGTCAGATGGTAGGATCCCTAGTTGCAGCCAGTCGTACACCGAGGCCGGATGACGTACCTACTACGTCACAGACGACCATGATACCTGCTCTTACTACTACCACCGTGGCCATTCTGGTTTCACTACAGGATTTCATGAGGCTGAGACCTCCAGTATTCACCGGCACCGAGGCAGCGGAGGACCCACAGACGTTCCTTGACAGTTTAGCCAGGATCTGCCGTTCGCTGAGATGTTCGGATGATCGATGGGTAGAGCTTGCGAGTTTTCGACTAGAGGGTCTCGCACAGACATGGTGGGAGTCAGTCTTGAGAGGTCGAGCTACAGATCTACCGCCTATGACTTGGGTCGAGTTTACAGCGGTCTTTCTAGCCCGTTTCCTTCCAGAGAGCGTTCGTGACGCCAGAGCTCGTAGCTTCGAGGCCTTAGTCAAGACACCTGGGATGACGGTGTCTGAGTATGACATCCAGTTTACTCAGTTATCCCGATATGCTCAGTATTTGGTGGATACCGAGGAGAAGATGGTGAAGAGGTTCGTACAGGGACTTGATGCCCAGCTATATCTTGCCATTGGCGCCCAGCACTACGACACTTATTCAGCTGCTATGGATACGGCATTGCGGATGGAGGCACGCATATCACGGACTTCGGCCGTTTCTGGGCCGAAGAGGATGCGCACCGATGTACCGCCTCAGAGGCAGCGCGCCAGATTCTTTCCGAGAGATAGGCCTGGCAGAGGATTTGGGCGGGGACAGTTATATGGTTCTTATCCCCAGGGGCAGCAGCCGTCGCCAGGATGTTTTGGGTGCGGGAGTCTGCACCATCTTGTCAGAGACTGTCCAGTGAGACGACAGGGAGCAGCGACAGTTCCGCAGGTGACCCTACCACCATCACCACCCCCTCCTCAGAGAGCCCTACTTCCTACCCCAGGCGATGCTCCACGCCAGTTAGGTGCACCGAGAGGCCGTGGACGCGGCGGTCCTGTTCAGAGAGGACGAGGAGGCAGAGGCCGAGGTCGAGGTCAGCCCGCTATCGGTGCAGGACAGGCCCGAGTTTTTGCTTTGACACCGCAGGATGCGCAGGCATCCAATGCCGTTGTGACCGGTACCTTGCCAGTTTGTACTTTCGACGCACGGGTATTATTCGACCCAGGTTCCACACATTCATACGTATCTACACACTTTGCACCGATGTTGGGCCGTGAGTCGTCGTCGTTAGATCGGCCGCTTGTTGTTGTTACTCCGGTAGGCGAGTCGTTTGTCGCTCGGTTTGTATTTCGTTTGTGTTCCGTTCGTATCGGGGAGAGGGATTCATCAGTTGATTTGATACTCCTCGATATGTTGGACTTTGATGTGCTTCTGGGCATGGATTGGCTAGCCACTTGTTATGCTTCGGTGGACTGCCGTGAGAAGGCAGTCAGATTTAGCTTTCCGGGAGAGCCAGTCCTTGTTATTCAGGGAGACCGCAGTGTCACCCTTCCCAGCTTAATTTCTTCTCTTCGCGCTGGTCAGCTCTTGCGGAAGGGATGTCAGGGATTCTTAGCGTTTGTTTGTGATACTCGAGCTGCAGAGGTTCCGTTGGACTGGGTCCCGGTAGTTTGTGAGTTCCCTGATGTTTTCCCTGATGAGCTACCTGGGCTACCGCCTGAGCGCGATGTTGAGTTCTGCATTGATTTGATTCCCGGTTCGGGGCCTATTTCTATACCGCCTTATCGGATGGCCCCGGCAGAGCTTCGAGAGCTGAAGGATCAGTTGCAGGATTTGTTGGATAAGGGGCTTATTCGACCGAGTGTTTCTCCGTGGGGTGCTCCGGTCCTGTTTGTCAAGAAGAAGGATGGAAGTTTGCGCTTATGTATCGACTACCGCCAGCTGAACAAAGTTACCGTTCGGAACAGATATCCGTTGCCGCGCATTGATGATTTGTTCGACCAGCTTCAGGGTGCGGGGTATTTTTCGAGGATCGACTTGCGATCAGGATACCATCAGCTGCGAGTTCGACAGGAGGATATACCGAGGACAGCTTTCCGCACGCGCTACGGCCACTACGAGTTTTTGGTGATGTCGTACGGACTCACCAACGCCCCAGCAGCATTTATGGATTTGATGAACCGTACATTCAGGCTGTATCTTGACTTGTTCATCATCGTGTTTATCGACGATATCTTGGTGTACTCCCGGAGCAGAGAGGAGCACGAGCAGCACTTGCGGATTACGTTACAGACTCTGAGGGAGCACCAGCTGTTCGCGAAGTTCTCCAAGTGTGCATTCTGGCTGGACAGCGTCGGATTCTTGGGTCACGTGGTTACGAGAGACGGCATTTGTGTGGACCCGAAGAAGATTGAGGCTGTTCAGCAGTGGCACCGACCTACATCGGTTACTGAGATCCGTAGTTTTCTAGGCTTGGCGGGCTACTACAGGCGTTTTGTTCAGGACTTCTCCCGTATAGCTGCACCGTTGACCGGTTTGACCCGGAAGGGAGTTCCTTTCGTCTGGACGGAGGAGTGCGAGCGCAGTTTTCAGCAGCTGCGGACATGTTTGACTACGGCGCCGGTATTATCTTTGCCTTCGGGATCAGGCAGATTTGTTGTCTACTGTGATGCTTCGCGAGTGGGATTAGGATGCGTATTGATGCATCATGGCCGGGTGATCGCTTATGCTTCTCGGCAGTTGAAGCAGCATGAACAGAACTACCCCACTCATGATTTGGAGATGGCTGCAGTGGTCTTTGCAATGAAGATTTGGCGACATTACTTTTACGGCGAGTCGTGTCAGATATTCACCGATCATAAGAGCTTAAAGTACATATTTCAGCAGCGAGACCTGAACCTCAGACAGCGTCGTTGGATGGAGTTGGTGAAAGACTACGACTGCGAGATCTTATATCACCCCGGCAAGGCAAATGTGGTGGCAGATGCGTTGAGTAGGAGGCCCGGGGGTAGTCTATCCTTTTTGCGCGCAGTGCAGAGGCAGTCGTCAGCAGATTGGCAGATGTTATGCGACAGCCGAGTTGAGTTCGAGTTCACTCAGACAGGGGGACAGCTCTCGCATGTTCGTGCACGCCCACAGTTGCTTGACCGTATATATGAGGCACAGCGCAGTGACGACCGTTGCTAAGAGATCATGGCACAGATGGGACAGGGCAGATTTTCCGAGTTCGTGGTTGATGATCAGGGGATTTTACGATATGGATCTAGACTGTGCGTACCAGATGCTGATGGATTGCGGCGCGACATTCTTGAGGAGGCACACCGATCAGTGTATAGTGTCCACCCCGGTTCCACCAAGATGTACCATGATATGAGAGAGACCTACTGGTGGGACGGGATGAAGAGGGACATTGCGGAGTTCGTTTCGAGATGCCTGACTTGTCAGCAAGTCAAGGCCGAGCACCAGAGGCCCGCAGGAGAGCTACAGCCGTTACCCATTCCAGAGTGGAAATGGGAGCAGATTTCGATGGATTTCATTGTGGGTCTACCCAGGACCAGTCGAGGGTACGACTCCATCTGGGTGATCGTGGATAGATTGACGAAAGCGGCTCACTTCCTGCCAGTGAAGACGACTTTCAGCTTCGCTCAGTATGCTCAGCTCTATATTGACGAGATCGTGCGACTACATGGCGTACCGACTTGTATCGTGTCAGATCGAGGCACTCAGTTCACCAGCCGACTTTGGCAGAGACTTCAGGAGGCTTTGGGCACTCGTTTGAGCTTCAGCACAGCGTTTCATCCGCAGACAGACGGACAGTCAGAGCGGACCATTCGGACTCTCGAGGACATGCTCAGAGCGTGCGTTTTAGACTTTGGTGGTAGCTGGGATCGTCATTTACCTCTAGTGGAGTTCTCCTACAACAACAGCTTCCAGGATACTATTCAGATGGCACCTTTCGAGGCATTGTATGGGAGGAGATGCAGATCGCCCGTTTGTTGGACAGAGCTCAGCGAGAGCAGCATTTTGGGGCCGCAGCTTGTTGAGGAGACGACAGCGAAGATACAGTTGATCCGAGACCGGATGAGAGCGGCTCAGAGCAGGCAGAAATCCTATGCAGACAGGCGCCGTCGCAGATTAGAGTTCGCAGTTGGCGACCATGTTTTTCTGAGGGTCTCTCCGATGAAGGGCGTGATTCGTTTTGGGCGAAAGGGGAAGCTTAGCCCTAGATTCGTAGGTCCCTTCGAGATCCTCGAGCGTGTTGGCGCTGTTGCATATCGTTTGGCTCTTCCTCCCAGCTTTCCCGATGTTCACCCCGTTTTTCATGTTTCGATGCTCCGCAAGTACCTTCACGACCCTTCGCATGCGATTCAGCACCCGACAGTCCAGCTAGAGCGCGACCTATCTTTTGCAGAGCAGCCGGTGGCCATCCTGGATCGGCAGGTGAAGAAGTTGAGGTCGAAGATTATACCAACCGTCAAGGTCCTTTGGCGTAGCCCGAGCAGCGAGGAGGTTACCTGGGAGACCGAGGGCGAGATGAGGAAGAAGTATCCCCATCTCTTTGAAGGTACGCGTAGCTAATTTTTTTTAAATTCGGGGACCGAATTTCTTTAGGGGGGGAAGATTGTAGCGTCTTGAAAAGTCGTTTTGGTGTTTTCCTGAAATTCGGTGAAAATTCGGTATTTTTCCGAAAACCGTCTTTCTCGATATTTTGCAGTTTAGGGCTAATTATACCTTAAATGGGTAGGTAATTACTTGTTTTTAGTAGCTAATGAGTTAATTATGAAATTTTGGTCATTTAAAAAAATTTCCCAATTTTTCAATTTTTTAATATTATTTTAAGCCGGTAAGAAAATACATTAAATAAGCGATAAATACAAATTTTTCCGGGCTAATTTTAATCTCTAAAATTATAATAATTATAATCTAGTGATAACATGAATTTTTAGTAATTTATTTTGATTTTTAACAAATTTTTATAAATTGAAACGAATTTATTGAATTTTGAGCTAAAACTTGCAATTTTTGAGTTGTAGGGGGCCTTTTTGCATAAAATTTCTTTTGTAAAACCCCTCTCTCTTTTTCCTCAGCCCTAGGACAGCCCCACCTTGTGTGAGACCAGAAAATTCTGATCTCTTTTCTTTAGTTGCTTTCTTGAGTGATTTAAGGGGTTTTTTGGATTTATTTTAATTAAAATGAATAAAGTAAGGTGCATTTGACTTTGTGGACTTGACCCATGACCTTCCCCACTTGCCCACACCCTCCCCCATTCCTCCTCTGGCCGAAAATCCTGCACACCCTCTTCTTCCTCTCTTTTCTTTTCATTTTCTTCAATTTCTTCAAGAAAATACATCAAAATCCATGATTTAATTCAAAAATCCAAACAAAATCCTTAAGCTATCATTATCCTTAGCCATTCTTGCTTGGATCTTGGTGTTGAGGCCATCATTTGGAGCAAAATTTTCTTGCTTGATCCATAGATCAAGAGGTTCGGTCGCGGAAACGTCAGACGCGGCGCGAAAGGGAAAGGCGGTGATTGGACACAGCTAGCCAGGGATTCCGGTGAGTAGATTTAACATTTACGGGGGACGATCGTTTGGATGGCGCAAGTCGCCCGATAGATTTAGTTAACTGGAAAATAGTAAATTGGATAATCACTTGTGACATTAGAATAATAATACTGGCATGATAATTGCTGCAATTAGATCAATATGTTATATCCATATACGCAAACTCAATTGTAGGACACATGCACCATTACCAGGTTTTATATGCAGCACGAGCACTATTCATGTTTACACATACACCCTGGTAATTGCCATGCCACCACACTAGATAACCTTTAATTTAAACCTTTTACTAATTGATACTTAAATTGTGCTATTTCGTTAAAATGAAACCGTAGGATTGCTATTCATGTGCATGTACTTCATCATATTCATTGTTCATGCTTAATACATTAATCACACATCGCAACTTGATTATTGATATCATACGCATTCATTATCATTGATATATGCACTTATGAGGATTTCTTGAGATTTTATGATATTGCTGGATTTCGGGGGGAAAACCGCAAAATTTCTAAACTTATTATATTTTAAAATATGTAAAAATTGCGGTTTTCTAGTGATGTAAGTGTCGTCCACCATGAGTTTGCTGTGGATTTGGAAATCCGTGTCGAGGAGTGGAGGAACCGGCACGGGTACATGGTGGGCCCGGTAAGGTACCCCGGGGCAAGAGGAATGTGGTGATGACGTTGAGCCTGGCAGGGGACGGATTACCTACCGGTGACTGTTTGGGACGGCGGATATCCAGAGGATACCGACCGTGGCCGCTAGATGATGAGATATTGATATTTGAGATGGGTCAGCCGGACGGCTGAGGCCAGAGATACATTTATGAGATTTGAGACAGCTTTTGGGTGTCGTTGCTGGACACCGATTTTCGTCGATTCATTGACATTATGCTGGCATTCTAAAAGAGTTTCAAAAACAAAAAGAGATAAAATATTTCTTATATATACCTATTGAGACCTCAGATTTTCATGTTGCATACATATTAGCACACTGATATGATATACACACCTGCTAGTGCATCCAGTCATACCTGTATTTTAGATGCTAGGATGCTTGTGTGCATGCATACGATAGCCTTGCAGATGTTATTTATTACTCACGAGTTGGCAACTCACCCCCGTTGTGCCACAGTCTTTTGCAGGTCCGCTCCGTCAGTTCAGTAGCGGCGGGCGCACTTGTTCTTTTGCCTGTTTTGCTTGGGCTCGAGATTTGCTCATAGGTGGGTTATGTTATTATTTTGTACCACCTTGTATATTCTTGTATCTAGTGTACTCCATCTACTGTTTCTACCAGATTATTGTATATTGACCTAGAGATGAGACTGTGAGGTTTATGGATTTTATGCTGTATTTTGGGGTCGAGCTCACTTGAGCCGACATGCTACTTTTTTTCATGCTTCCTTATGATTATTATGCTTGTTGTCATTTACATTGCGTGGGATTTGTGACCGCCTTATGGCGAAGAGCTAGCTGCCGCTTGGGGATGCCCTTTTTTGTTGGATTCATGTATATATTTTGTTGTACCCATTTTGGGGGCCAGTATTTACAAAGGAGACTCTGCCGAAATTTTCGGGAAAAGTTGGTATTGTTTTTAAAAAGTGTTTCACATGACTTATTTGATAAACTTGCTTTCAAATGTTGGGTTTTCTTCACTCTTTTGCTTAATTGGTTTTGTTTTCTGGGCTTTTGGCTTACTTATTTTACGGACGCCTTTAGACGTTTCGTAAACTTAAGTGCCAGTCACGTTCCGTATCCTGCGGGTCGTGACAGTAGCCCTCCGTCATTTCAGATAAGTTGTATATAGTATTCGTGCTGCATTTGTTGGCATTCGTCAAGGTGTGGTGTGCGGTAGCTATATGCTGCTTATCTGCTGCATATGATGCGATTGGACTAGGGTAGTCGTACGGCTTTGTTGGCTTTCGTCAAGGGTCGTGCGGGTGGGTTTAATTCAATCAAGAAATGCACGGGTTGAACTTGACTAACGGGCTATGGTTTGTTGGCTTTTGTCAAGGTCATAGCACGTTAGGGGCAAAATATTATCGGGAATTTCAAGTGTTGAGATTTGCAATGAGATTGCATTCCTTCTATGAGATAGTTGGATCCCGATACCTACTGCGAGTAATTGTTACTCCTGGGAGAGTTTTACACAAGACAATTAGCCGATCAAGTAGGTGTCTAGAAAGGTGTCAACGGGGTTACGACTCTGGGAAAACGAGGTTTACTTTAATTAGGTCCGTGCGAAAGCACGGGGAACCTCCCTCAAAGTACCGACACTGGCCTAGCTGAAAGATTGGCGAAGTTGTAGGGAGTAATTAATCCCGGCTAGTCTTTCCTTTTAGGGTTTAAAGGAAGATTTGATAAAAACAGTGGGAGCCATCCTGATTAGATAAAATAATAAACAATCTGATCTTGCAAGAGCATACGCTAAAGTGTTTTCTTCTCTCTTTCTCCTGGTAGCGACCATATCATGCCTTAATCAGGCTAATAATATGGATGTATTGACCGAACCAGCATGTTATACTGTGCTGAGGAACGTTGGTTCCGTTCTTTCTTATAAGAGTTATAGGACTGAACAGGATATAGGGGAATACCAGGATTCCTATGCCGCCCGTGTGAAGAAAGTACATGTTGATGCATTTTTTTCGGGTGTGTTCGTTACGGAGAACTGTTTCTCCATTTGCTCTACGTCCTGGGTATTAGATACCGGGTCAGGATCCCATATATGTAATCAGTTACATGGGCTTAGAAAATGTAGAGAACTTGGAGAAGGTGATAAAGACATAGGGGTTGGAAATGGTGCAATTGTTGCAGCTAAAACCGTCGGGGAATATCACCTTGTATTGCTAACTGGTAATACATTGGTTCTGAACGAATGTTATTACATGCCGAACCTGATATGCAACATTATATCGGTTTCTTTACTAAGTAAAGAGGGATATAATTTTGTATTACAGGATAATGTTATGAACATTTTCCTTAACCAAAAGTTGGTTGGATCAGGCACGTTGTGCAATGGCATTTATGTTCTAAATCAATCAACAGTTCTGAGCATAACAAACACACACAAGAGGAAGAGTTCAGAACAGAACGAATCCTTCTTATGACACGGCTAGCTAAGTTGTATAAGGATGGATACTTGAAACCGTTCGAATTTTCATCTTATGACACTTGCCAGTCATGTCTCAAAGGTAAAATGACCAAAACTCCGTTTACGGGACACGGAGAAAGAGTTACCGAACTCTTGGGACTGATACATAGTGATGTATGCGGTCCCTTGTCTACACATGCCTGGGATGGTTCTTCGTACTTCATTACATTCACTGACAATCTCTCAAGATACGGACATGTGTTCTTGATAAGACACAAGTCTGAAGCTTTTGAGAAATTTAGAGAATATAAACAAGAAGTCGAGAACCAAACCGGAAAAAGTATTAAAATCCTTCGATCTGATCGAGGAGGTGAATACTTGAGCAATGAATTCCTGGACTTCCTAAAAGAGAATGGGATTCTCTCTCAGTTGACTCCTCCATATACACCACAGCACAACGGTGTATCAGAACGGAGGAACCTCACCTTATTAGATATGGTGCGCTCTATGATGAGCACAGCTGAGTTACCTATTTCCTTCTGGGGGTATGCGCTAGAAACAACCATACATCTATTGAATATGGCCCCCACCAAATCTGTGCTTACCACTCCATATGAGAGATGGAAAGGGAAGAGACCAGGTCTTAACTATGTTAAGATATGGGGTTGTCCAGCCTATGTCAAACGACAAAATCCGGACAAACTCGAGGCACGGTCTGTTCTTTCCAAGTTTGTAGGATATCCCAAGAATTCACAAGGGTATATCTTCTACCACACTGAGGAACAAAGAGTGTTTGTTTCTCGGCATGCCACCTTTTTAGAAAAGGAATTTCTTGCAAAAGAGATTAGTTGTTATGAGGTAGAACCGGAAGAGGTTCCAGCTACAAAAGCTGCAACAGAAGATTTGGTGGAACCAGAGGATTCGGTAGTTCCCGATGAACCCCAGCCACTCCGCCGATCTTGTAAGGTTCCACACCCACCTGAGAGATACTATGGTTTTCTCATGGATGGTGGGAGCGAGGATTACATCATGGTTGATGATGACCCAACTAGCTTCGAGCTGGCCATCACGAGTGGAGACTCAGTGAAATGGCTGGATGCAATGCGGTCCGAGATGGAATCCATGTACACCAACAAAGTATGGACTTTGGAAGTTGCTCCTGAAGGGGTAAAACCCATTGGGAGCAAGTGGATCTTCAAGAAAAAAACTTGGTGTAGATGGGAAAGTGGAGACTTTCAAAGCCAAACTTGTTGGAAAGGGTTTTCGTCAAAGACCAGGTGTGGACTATGACGAAATCTTTTCTCCAGTGGCTATGCTTAAATCCATCCAGATCATGCTTGCCATCGCTGCATATCATAATTACGAAATCTGGCAAATGGATGTTAAGACCGCCTTTCTAAACGGTAATTTAGAAGAGTGTGTGTACATGACTCAGCCAGAGGGCTTCGTAGATAGTGGGAGCAGCGGGAAGGTGTGCAAGCTGCTTAAATCCATTTATGGATTAAAGCAAGCATCGCGGAGTTGGAACATCTGCTTTGACGTCGTTATCAAAGAGTTTGATTTCGTCAAAAACGTAGATGAACCTTGTATCTACAAGAAGGTGGCAGAGAGTAAGGTAGTCTTCCTCGTATTGTACGTGGACGACATACTCTTGATAGGAAATGACATTCCTATGCTGCAATCGGTCAAGCTCTTCTTATCACAAAGATTCTCAATGAAAGATCTTGGTGATGCCTCCTGCATATTGGGAATTACGATCTATAGAGATAGATCTAAAAGAATATTGGGATTGTCCTAATCCAGGTACATTGACACCATACTAAAGAGCTTTAGTATGGAAGAGTCCAAACGTGGGTTTTTACCCACGATCTCAGGGCTCACTCTCTCCAAAGAGATGTCTCCCAAGACTGATTTGGAGAGAGCTCGCATGCAAGGGATACCCTATGCTTCGGCAGTAGGCTCTATCATGTACGCGATGCTATGTACCAGACCCGATGTAGCATACTCACTAAGTGTAGAGAGTAGGTATCAAGCTGATCCTTGAGAGAGTCACTGGACAGCTGTGAAGAGCATTCTCAAGTACTTACGAAGGACTAAAGAGATACTCTTGGTGTATGGTAACGGAGAACTCCAAGTGGAATCCTTTACCGATTCGAGCTTCCAGAGTGATAAGGACGACTCTAAGTCGCACTTGGGATTTGTCTTTACCCTCTACGGAGGGGCGGTTAGCTGGAAAAGTTCCAAGCAGGAAACCGTGGCATACTCGACGATGGAAGCTGAATACATCGCTGCCAACGATGCTGCCAAAGAGGCTGTCTGGATCAAGAAGTTCATTACTGAACTTGGAGTGGTTCCATCCATTGAGCATCCAATACCTTTGTATTGCGATAACAATGGAGCCGTGGCTTTGGCTAAGGAACCCAGGTCCCATCAGCGATCCAGGCATATTCTGAGGCAGTATCACCTGATCCGGAAGATAGTTGATCGCCGGGAGATCGAGGTCAGGAGGGTTGACACGAAGAACAACACAGCGGATCCACTCACGAAGGCCATTCCCCAGATACAGTTTGAGAGACTCTTCGGGATGCTCGGTATGCGATACTACAACAGCTGGCCCTAGTGCAAGTGGGAGATTGTTAGTTGTATGTATGCCCTAGAGTCCAGTATTGTACAGATGATGTATATTATATTGGATGCTTGGACATATATAGAGATGACTTTCTTGCTCGATATGATCGTATGCTATCTGGTTGCTCTTTATTGTAACATGTATACTTATCTCTTGATACTGTCTTATAGCTACATGTTGATAAAGCCCTTAGGATGTGTACTTGACTACCCGGAATGTGATGTAGATCATACTAGTGGGGACATGGTAGTCCATAAGTACATCCTTCTTTGTTCCTAATCGTGGGTGTATCGAGACAGGTCATCGATATACCAGAGTAGACTAGCGTATACGCTTCTCGACCCATGAGATGGGAGATGGATGATCCCGTATCCGTTGGTGTTTGACATCAGAAATGGAATACGGGTGCTCAGTGGAGACTGGGTACACTGGACGGACTCGCCGAGAACTCCCAGATGGTATTATACCTCACGTCAGATGGCAGTTCTCTGGTGACACTTGTGCAGGTTAGTCTGTAGACCCGAGATCGTCATAGAGTCTTGTGTGATTCCCACTATGCTTTGATTTCCACCTTACCACGTCCATGAGGGCGTGCAAAACGGTGGTTTTTGGGTACAGTCCCGAGTCACTTGGAGTCAATGAGCGATAGGAGGGGTTTCGTCTCTCCCGGTATTAGGGGTTGATGTTGCGCTGTGCTCGATTGGCCGTAACAGGGAAGTCCCTGGCCAGGGCTGAGTTAGAGATTTACTGGTAAGTGTTACCAGTAGTTTCTCGACCCGTTATGAGCCTCACATCGGCACGACTTATCGGTTATTGGGGTCTGACGTTTGCCACCCATAGACTTGATATGCGACATATCAGACGAGGAGACCGGACTGTACGGGAAGTGTTACCAGCAGGCTTTTACAGGAGTTGGAGCGGGCTTGCTTGCTGTTCTTCTGATCGCTCAATACCGGTTAGCCGTTACGTCCAGCTAGTACCGCTGACGGCTTGTGGGTGCGTGATGTGATCATCACCTACTGCCAGCGTACTGACGAGTCTTTAGAGTCCTATATAGAGGTTTTACTGGCTCAGGCAAAACGAAATAGGAGCGCATATGTGATATGTGCGGAACCGAGAATAATGTGTGTATGTGATACCATATTCTATTCTCGCGACTTTTTGTATCGGTCGGTTATATATAATATAGCCGGGTTATCGAATCAAGTGTTAATTCGATAAGTCGATACGATGAATGTTAGTCGGTTATATGAGATATGACCGGATTATTAAGTCAAGTGTTGATTTAATAATTAAGTGTATAATTGTATATTAGATATACTAGTTTACATTTACTAACACTTGTTCACTTTAGGGTTTTTCTCACATGAGCACAACTTTAATGTATATATGATATATATTAAAATTGTGTTTTCTTTTATTGTATCATGGTTGATGATACACTTGACTTGGGAATATGAGACTTACACAATGCTATTTAAATATTCAAAGTAATTACAAAATTAGAGGAGGATTAGCTAAATGCTTGAAGCTTGTTGAAGCTTGTGGAAGCATTGCCTAATTCCATTAAATTTGTTTTTACTATGGATATTTGTTAACCCAATCATAAGGATTAAACTTGGGTTAAGTCTGTACATGAGTTAGTATATGATACTCACTCACCATGGTTAACTTTCTCACTTGATCATTATCCTCATCTCTTTTCTTTTGTTCATCTTCTTCTTTCTTTAGTTCAAAAGAAAAGCTTGCTAGGGTTTGATCCAAAGTGAGAAAGATTGTGAGAAACAAAATTCTAAAGAGAACCCACTTCCTATTTCTCCACCCTCTACTAGACTAGCACTTTAGTTTAGGGTGTTTGCTTCACTAATTCTCAAGTTAGTGAAGTAGAAGCTTGAGTTGGCATCCCCTCGACATAGATCATCTTCGGCCTCGAAGACTTCAAGCAAGGACGTGTCTTTCGCCTCGTGAAGCCATGCAAGGGTCCGGGAGAACCATGATCGCAGCGAAGGGACATCAACAAGGAGCTAAAGAAGTGAAGGACCGATCTAGAATGGTTGTATTTCGTATTCCCTTAGGAGTAAAGTTTTTTACTTGCAATATGTTTCGCCTAATCTCTAGTATACGATCTTGCTTAGGGTTGTTCGGCACATAAAAATTTAATTTTGGCTTGGTCGATGCCTAGTAGAGCCTTGTTAGTGTGCCTAGTAACCCTACATATAATATATAATGTAACAAAATGTCCAGCTTTTGTTAAAAGGCAGCATGCAGACAAACTCGAGGTACGATCAGTACTGTGTAAGTTTGTGGGATACCCAAAGAACTCCAGGGGGTATCTTTTCTATTACGCAGAGGAACAAAAGTTTTTTGTTTCTCGTCATGCCCACTTTTTGGAACATCAAATTTTAGAAAAAGAAACTATTGGGAGCGCAAGAAAACTGGAAGAAATTCCAGAACCACAAGCTATTACTGAAAACTTGGTCGAACCAGAAGTTCTAAAAGAACATGACATTCCCGCACTACTCCGCAGGAGTAGTAGGCTGTATCATCCGCCTGAGAGTTACTACGGTTTTCTCGTAGACGGGGATAGAGAGGATTGCATCATTGATAATGATGAGTCGACTAACTTCCAGCAAGCCATTCAGAGCACTGACTCGGTAAAATGGCTGGATGCAATGTGGACGGAGATGGAGTCCATGTACACCAACAAAGTATGGACTTTGGACATTGCTCCAGAAGGGGTAAAACCCGTAAGCTGCAAATGGATCTCCAGAAAGAAGATTGGTGTAAATGGACAGGTTGAAACCTATAAGGCTAGACTTGTTGCAAAAGGATTTCATCAAAGACTTGGTTTGGACTATGACGAAACCTTTTCTCCAGTGGCTATGCTCAAATCCATTCGGATCCTTCTTGACATTGCTGCCTTCCACGATTATGAGAATTGGAAAATGGACGTAAAAACCGCTTTTCTGAATGGAAATTTAGAAGAGTGTGTCTATATGGACAAGCTAGAGGGTTTCATTCAGAATGCGAGCTGCGAGAAAGTGTGCAAGTTGCTTAAGTCCATCTATGGACTAAAGCAGGCATCGCCGAGTTGGAACATCTGTTTTGATGAAACGGTCAAAAAAATTGAATTTATAAAAAAATACAGATGAGCCATGCATTTATGGTAAGATTGTAGCACAAACTGTTGTATTCCTCGTCTTGTACGTGGATGACATTCTCTTAATAGGAAATGACATTCCTATGCTACAATCTGTCGAAGGGTTCTTGTCACACAGGTTCTCCATGAAAGACCTGGGAGATGCCTCTTACATTCTGGGGATCCAGATCTATCATGATAGATCTAAGACGATGTTGGACTTTTGCAGTCCAGGTACATCGACACCATACTGAAAAGATTCAATATGGAAGATTCTAAGCGCGGTAATTTACCGGCTTGTCACGGAATCACCCTCTTCAAAGAGATGTCACCCAAAACTGATTTGGAAAGGGATCGCATGTCTATTATACCCTACGCTTCTCCTGTAGGCTCTATAATGTATGCGATGTTGTGTACCCGACCAGATGTAGCTTATGCACTGAGCGTGGTAAGCCGGTATCGGTCAAACCCTGGGGAGAAGCACTGGATAGCAGTAAAGAACGTTCTCAAGTACTTGAGAAGGATTAAGGAAATGTTCTTGGTTTATGGCAGAAAAGACCTCCAAATCGAGGCCTTTGCTGACTCCAGCTTCCAGAATGACAAGGATGACTCCAAGTCCATGTCAGGTTATGTCTTTACCCTAAATGGAGGGACGGTATGTTAGAAGAGTTCCAAGCAGGACACCGTTGCTGACTCGACGATGGAAGCGGAGTATATCACAGCTTCTGATGCCGCAAAAGAAGCAGTCTGGATGAGGAAGTTCTTAACAGAACTTTAAGTGGTTCCATCCATTGTTGATCCAATACCTCTGTATTGTGACAACAACGGGGTTATTGCTTTAGCAAAGGAACCCAGGTCCCATAAAAAGTCCAGACACATCTTGAGGCGGTATCACCTGATCAGGGTGATCGTGGATCGCCGGGAGCTCGAGGTTCGGAGAGTTGCTACAGAGGAAAACACTGCAGATACATTCACAAAGGCCATCATTCAGACCCAGTTTGAAAGGCTATTCAAGATGATAGGTCTGCGATATGCCAACACATGGCCTTAGTGCAAGTGGGAGATTGTTAGTGTGATATGCCCTAGAGGCCATTATTGTATGGTACTAGTTTGTATATTACATTTTGGATGTTTGGGATATATACACGGATTTATGATAGTCCTGTTCGATATGGTAGTATGCTACTTGGTTTGTATCTATCTTAATATGTGTATATGTTTCTTTTAACATATCGCTAATACATATTGATAGAGCCCTTAGGATCTTTGCTTGACTACCAGCGTTGTGATGGCAGTCACACTAGTGGGGGTTGGGTAGTCTATAAGCACATCCTTATACAGGTCCCTAGTTATAGGATTATCGAGACAGGGCATCGATACTCCAGAGTAGACTAGTGTATACGCTTCTCATCCCAGCAGGGGAGATGGTCTGTCCCACAGCCATCAGTACGTCGTACTGGAGTTAGTATGCAGATACTCATTGGGTTATGAATTACACTGGACGGACTCATAGGGAACTTCTGGTTGGTACTGTACCTATCGTCAGGTAGCAGTTCCCAGGTGACATGAGTACAGCTTAGTCCGTTGAGTTGACACTGTTACTTCGCCTCAAGTGTATTCCCACTGTTCTTAGATTGCTACCCTACCACGGCTCTGCTGAGTCGTACAAACAGGTAGTACTTGGGTGCAGTCCTGAAGCACTTAGAGGCAGTGGCGGTTAGATAGGATTCGTCTCTCCCGGTATAGGGGGTTGATGTCGCGCTGTGTTCGGAACGCCATTACACAAAGTCCCTGGCCAGGGCAACTGAGATTTACTGGTAGGTACTCCAGTAGTTTCTCAGGGAGTTTTGGACTGTACTCCGACACGACTTATTGCACTATTAGGGGTCTGGCGCTTGCCGCCCCCTAGGACCGATATGCGACACTCTTAGACGAACAGACCGGACTGTACGGAGATTGCCACAGACAGGCTCAGTAGGAGTTTGGATGAGCTTGCTCGTCGGCCTTCTTATCAACAGATACCTGGGCAGCCATTACGTACAGCTAGTGCCGCTGACGTGCTTGTGGTTAACCCACTGTCAGAGTACTGTCGAGTCTTTAGAGTCCCACACAGACAGTTTCCCAGCTTCGGACGAAACGATGTAGAGGTCGTATGGTTTTACGATAGGTTTCGTTCACATACGTGTACTTGTACGCGTGTGTTGTTTGAGCGGACAATACTAGTGGGGCTTTGGTTTAAGCCGGATCCTAGTATTTGATTATTGGGTTAGTTTCGTCTCATAGTATTCGTGTTTCTCGGAACATGAATGCAGGTATGTATATACGGAAGAGAGGGGGTATAGAAAGAGACACCACATTAGGGTTTTGACCATTGACTTGGTCAAAACAAATATGAGGTGGAGAAAAGTATCTGTTATTTTTGGTAAATGATAATTTTGTGGCATGGCAACTTGGGTTGACCATTTGACTTGGATTGACTTTTTGACTTTAGATATTTTTGTGAGATATTTTTGTGAGCTAGTTATTTGGAGGAGATATTTTTCCATGCCATGCTTATTTTCATGTCAAGCTAGCCATCCCATTTATCAATTATCATTATCCAAAAACATTTCTCTTTCCTCAAGAGTTCACTCTCTCCTTCTTCCTCTAAAACCCTGGTGTCTCATGTGTTGAGAATCAAGGGTTGGTGAGACTAAGCCACCCAAAATCACACTCTACACATTCTAGGTTACTTAGTTTTACACACCAAGTGATCTAGTTGCCTCAACTTAGAGGTTTAGCTCAAGGTTGGAACTATCAGGTGGATCTTCTACTACTTCGAGAAGGCGACGATGAGGTGCTTTCCATTTCCACTCCAAGGAGCTCACGAGGTGAAGGAGGACAGCGGGAAAACAAGAAGGACTTGAAACTTTAGGTATAATCTTATTACATAGTAGATAAAACCTCTAGCTAGTTTGTTAGATATAGTTTAGCTAAGATCTTGGAGTTCAAGTCGATGTTACCTTGTTTGTAAAAATCGTTTCTTACCCGTTCCGCCTCCCCGCAAACCCATAGGGTAGGTGACGTTGACTTACAATCACAACTCAATAATCCCCTAAACCTCATCTTAGAATTTTCCAAGATCACTAAACTACACTTAAACAATTCTAAACTACACTACGATACTAGAGCAACTAAAAACTGAACTAAGGGCATGGGATTTACCTCATTTGGCAACTCAAGAATTTTCTTGAGTTTCCCCAAGTGCTCAAAATCTTGTCTTGATCCCATCATGGTCTATGTGAGGAGCTTGTGCACATTTTTTATGAAGGGGATGTGATGTTTTGATGTGGATGTGGAGGTCTACTGAGGAGGTAGAGGAGGTGGAGGGAGAGGGCAGCCATGGGAGAGGAAAGAGAAGAAAACGATGAAGAAATGAAGTGGGGAACAAAGTGAGCTGTGGTCAAAGAGACCCCTCACCCTCTCTCTCTTCCCTTTCATTGACCATACCTCCTTGTTCCCTCCCATGCCACATAATCCTTTATTTCTTTTTCTTTTCTCCTTTTTCCATTAACTCTTTCAAAAGTAAACAAAAACAATAGCAATAACAATGAAGCCATGGTTCAAACAATAATGAAACAAGTTTGTTGCATGTCATGATGCATAATCAAGCTTAATGCAAGATTAGTGAAAATTTATCGAGTTTAGCGTTAACATAGAATATAATTAATTATATAAAAATCTATGAATGCTCCATTCTTATAACCTCTTTCAAAATCAACAGTTCTTATAATTTTCCGAATATTTTCCGATCTATCTGTATATAATTATACCCCTTTCGTTAAAACTAATATCCATACCTTAAAATATATATAATAATTCATTATTTAATTATCTAAATTCCCGAAAACAATATTTTATTTTCTGAAATGTTACAATCTTCCCCCCTTAAATAAATTCGGTCCCCGAATTTGAATTAAAACTCCCCCAAATTCTAAAACATTTCAGTAAAACACTCAAGTCGTCGGGGCTCCGACATCATAAATACTTAAAAAATATCTTAGTGCATTGCATGCGCATGAAAAACGAGTATATAACTCAAAATCAAAACTCCGTCAAGCATCACGCAATCATCGGAGTCATGGTGAAGATACCAATGTCAATGTCCAATACGAAAACCAACATGATATACTTAAAACTATAACATGTACATAGTACGCATCGTTGTAAACTCGTCAAAACATCTGAAAAGAAATGCATGTCAACCCTTTTTCAAATCGCTGTGCGATGCGCGTTTCACGGCACAAGTAGCGAACATTTATGGTAAGAAAAATAACTATGTATATATGTCCATTGTTTAACCTACACGTCCCGCCGTTTTGAAAATAATTTAGAAGGGTTTCCTTTGTAAAATGTTTCGTTTCATCTCGGACACATAGGAAAAATATTGAGACTGTAGCTCCTTTTTGGAAATCCCTTCGATAACTATCGATGCATGCAAAAACACCTAGGTACTGTTCTCAGAACAGTCCTGCTCTGTTACTAACCAAATAGTAAAAATCTTGAAAACGTACTGCTAAAAAGAATTCATACTCAATTGTATATGTAATAATGCTACGTGCGTCTGGTGCGCACAAAAATCGAAATCAATGAATGTGCCATACATGTGCGCAGAAACAAAATCTAAGTGCAACGGGTGTGCACGAAAACACCTGTCAAGGGCAACGGGTGTGCCTGACAGCAATAACAGGTGCATCTGATATGCACGAAGAATCTCGATTTAGTGCATCTGGTGTGCACAAAAATCGCATCAAGCGTGCCAATTATGCTCAAGAATCCAACTCAAGTGCACAAGGTGCACGAAAACAAATATCGAATATCACAATCGAAATCGACGGTATACAACATAGCTCAATCCAAATCAGGTATACCGTGGTATATAATTCACAATCACGTGCATCAGCGTGCACAAAATCAAATCAAAGTACTAAAAGTGCATGAAAACTACACCGAAGGCACAAGTCAAATCACCTACATACCGTAGGCATGAAATCAAAATTAACTATCTCGAACGACATCAAATCGATGTCAAGTGCAACTGTGGTGCACAAAATCTCAATCATGCAAATAAATTGCCCAAAATACCGAAATCCAAAATGACGGACACATGATATTCGAATCATCCAAATCGCAAATTGTAAGCACTGTCGTCGATATGTCGTTCCTTTAAAGTCGAGAAGGTGTCGGTGCATCCAAAACTAACAGAGTAAGATATCTACTTGCCTCCTGTTCATGGTCTGGCACCTTGTGCCCATAGGCTCTCGTCTCTCACTGCGGATTTCCAGTTAGATAACTCCTCGGCTCCTCGGCTCAACGGCTCAATATGGAAATGATGACGGAAACAGTTCCGCTCTGGCACATCCTCTAAAGATCTCTGTCCAACTATCATGGTCACTCATAACATGTCTCATCGATGATGCCGAACTTTTGCTTACTAGGTGTACGTAATACGACAGATCCTGGGTCCAAGTCTTCTCGTGTAGTATTCCAGAAAGATTCTGTCGGGGTCTCTCCCAGGAGCCGCCCGGAAGTTATCACCCTTTACTAAATCCATTTCTTGTTCCGGAACAGCTGCATACTCATTGCGACTTCTTCTAAAAGATATATCCATATCCAATGCCTCTGCATGCATATCACATCTCTGATATCAACGGAGTGGAACGTCATCTCATCAAAATCTCGTACGAACATCTTACTCCACTTTTCTTTAATGTCGACTGATTCGGACTCGTCTCTTCGTAGCTATATGGACTGCGCTACAAACGGCTATACTCATTCTAGAGTCTCCCTTCCGAAACTACGAACTCGACAGCTCAATTTCTTGTGGTAGGTATCTGGCCAACTACGCCATCGGAAACTCTTCTAATTCGTCGGAGGAATACTCTTCATTCGTCCTTTTTCTATCGACTCTCAACGTGCATGTGTGAAGTCTTCTCTAGCTGAAATCAATCAATCTGATGACCTCACATCGGGGTATGCAAACGAACTATATGTCCTATTCATTCATCCATGGGCGACTAGCGATCTTCTACCATATCCCTAAGTACAAACTCGTGCTGCAATAGCTTCAAACATCTGGGGCGATATCTTGTCAGTCGCAGCAACAACTAGCTCATTCGTCCGCACGCTAAACAATTCTTCAATCATCAAGAATAGACGATACATTAATGGTCATCACATTCTGGACGGCCTCTAGCAGTGGCCCAATCCTCTGGTGCTGATCTGAACATTCGAAAAATCTTAGAAAAAACAATTCATCAAAATGCTCATGTGGTGAAAAACACAAATAAACGACATATCTATGCAACCGTGTGTCACCGAAATTTCGCCCTGGTCAGTCCTCGTCCAAGACGAGCTCATGTTGACCGCAATTCTAGCCGCAGCTCTCTCTGCCGGTGCAACCGTGGTAACAGAAACCACAAACCGAAATCGATGAGGATAGATCATAAGAATGAATAGAAATACATTGCATAAGAAATGTACATCCTAAGCCTTCTTAAGCGGAGTATCGTATCGTAAGTATGCCGCGGAACATACACACGGTACGCCACTCTACTTAAGTCACCTACTCCATCAACCAAGGTCAACCTATGCGACGAAAGTTCGGCTCTAATACCCCCTCGACCAATTCTAAGTTCCGTAAGGTCAAGCCTAGGTTCCGAATATATATATATACGCCCTAGACTCCGCATAGTCAAATCTAGACTCGAACCAAGGATAAACCTAATGCTCTGATACCAACTTTGTCACGACCCGAGATGGCACGTTACTGGCACTTGAATCATGTGAAGTCTATAGGACCTCACCTAATTCAAGTAAGCCAAAAGCCCAGAAATCTAAACCATTTAAAAAGAGAGTGAAATAATACCTGTTTAAAAGTTAACATATAAATTCATTGTGAAAGTCGTAGTAAGCATTTTAAAAAGCATCAAGTCTTTCCAAAAATTTCGGCAGAGTTTCCTTTGTAAATACTGGCCCCAAACGGGTACAAACAGGAAAATACATAAGTAATTAATAAAGGCATCCCCAAGCGGGAGCTAGCTCTTTGCCAATTGGCGGAAACAACCACGCAAGCAATATAATATACAACGCCGAAGGGCGATGATCAAACTCAGAAGGAAAACCAACGTCCTCAAGAAAACCAGAGAAGAACCACAATAATACAAGCGCGCGACTCTAAGGTCGAAAGAATATACAACTGGTCTTCTATGTCTATCAAATAATACAAGTATGGTTGATGGAGTTTACTAGATACAACTGAAAATAAATTAAAGTGAAACGGAGGTCACGATGCAAGTAAACCCACCTACCAAAGCAATCATCCGGAAGGAAGCAGTGTGCCAGCAAGCCGCAACAAAACATGTACGGCAAAACCTGCAAGAAACTGTGGCACAACGGGGGTGAGTTGCCAACTCACGTGTAGAAAACATCACCCGAGAAATATTAGCTCGTGACCGGCACTTGAATCACGCCACGCTAAAGGCGTAACGTAAATCAAGTAAGCCGAAAACCCAAAAATCTAAACCTTTTTAAGAAAATAAAGAGGTGAAGTTTTGAAATAAAGGTATGGTGAAAATCATAAGTTTTCTTAAATACGTAAATGATGGAATATGAAAATGCAAGTAAATTTTACTAGTTGAAAACATGTTTCGTCTTTTTAAAAATTTTGGGCAGCACCTCCTTTGTATATTTTGATCCAAAACCACAAATACATGAGATAATATAAAGGCATCCCCAAGCGGGAGCTATCTCTTTGCCAAACGGCGGATCACAACCACGCAAGACAGAAAATATGTATACGATGCCCAACGGTGAAGATCAACACAAAAGATAAAGAAATATGCAAGATAACAAAACCACCAGTAGCGGAATACCCCTCGACTAGATACAATATGAAATAATAATACAAGAGGGGTACGATCCAACATCTACCACCTACCAAAGCAAAACACCCGAATGCAGCTGTGTGCCAGCGATGCCGCTACTGAACCATGCGGTCAACCTGCAAGAACTGTGGCACAACAGGGGTGAGTTGCCAACTCGTGAGTACAAAACATCTAAAAGTAGAAATCGAATAAACAACGACTTCTAGGTCAACTGTATCATAAAAGTAATACTATGATATCTAGGGTGACCGTATCTGCAAATAGGTGCCAACAGCATAATCAATGCCTATGCATGTGAATATCATCCAACAATATAGTAAATGCCTGTATGCATGTGGATCCCGTCCACGTGTCAACCAATGACACAACAACATCATGCATGTAAATATCATAACAGCATATGCATGAAAGTATGAGGATATAAATCAACGTGTGTCCCTCGCGACAAATCAAAATCATGGAACCTGAGTGTCCAGCATCGACACTCGAAACATCATGAAACCCGTGTCCAACATCGACACGTAAATCCTCATATCTCGGGCTCCGTCAGTCCGGATCGGCCCTCGGTCTCCGTCTGCGGGATCGGCCCGGGGGCTCCGGTAGAACGGGTAGGCCCATATCCATCTCTCGACTCCGGTCGGTATCCTCCGGATAATCGCCAGGTCCAACCAATCACCGGTAGGTAGTAGTCCCTCTGCCAGGCTCATCGTCATCCCCACGATCTTCTCGCCCGGGGGTATCGTACCGGGTCCACCATGAACCCGCAAACGGATCATCCAACTTCTCGAATCGGGTTTCACATTTCACACGTCTCAGAACCGAGGAAACGCATGGTGGACGCACTGAAATATCATATCAAGAGAAACCGAGTTTTTAAAACTATACATACTTTCTTTTGAAATAACCACGGTTCTCAAATCCAGAAATCTCATGAAAACAACATATATCAATGCGTATAATCGCAAAGCATGATGTATGTGACATATGACAGAATGTAAGCATATCCGTATATCATGCAGCATGGAATAATAATATGCAAATATCAAGGGAAAACCGCTCTTCAAAATGAATCATGTTTTTAAATATATCATGTGGTTCCCAATTTATCCAAGGTCAATGCAACATCCTATAAAGGTATATATGCAACTATAGCAGGCAATTCATGCAAGGAATCAAATCATGATGCAGCAATTCTACTGTGTAGTGGCATGGCAATTATCGATGATGAAGTGTGTGAGCCGGCAAATCTGTGTAAGTGTAACATACGTGTAATCGATAATGGTGTAGGTGTACTAGCACAGGTATATCCAATGCAATAAGAATAACATGAATGCTGCATAAGGTAATTCGTCAGCTAAAAGCTATAAGTTATATGTATCTAACATGACCGAGTCGGTGAATCTATCAATTGGCATCCAGCCTCACAACATCACGTACGGTATAATCCATCGTACGGCATCCTCTAGTCAAGGGTATGGATTAAACATCAAGTCAAACTCATCACGTACAGAAAATCATCGTACGGCGGCATTAAACCAATAGAGATCCTATCAAATGAGGGTACGGACCTAACGTATCGTACAACATATCACTCAAGATTCATAACATTATATATATCTATATACCTATGTCCCAGGTCACATCCATAACAATCTCATATCAGGGGACCGGCAAAGGTATCAATCATCTCTTATTGACTCGCATCCGTATACCAACATATCATCAAGTCATCATATCACATCGTATATTCTTTTCATCATATTTATATCCCACATCACGTCAAATTTATATATATACATTCTACCCAATACATCAAATGTCATGTTACTCTAAAACTCACACTTATTCTAGTGCAACTATATATCTATAAGTCGTGATTCACATTCACTTTTCATATCCCTAAAGCTTTCATCTTATCTCTTGATGTACATATTCAAACATTCACATTATCTCTAACTATCCTTTTTAATCCTATCCATAGTTTCCTAATCTATGTTTCTATAACCATATTCTGTGAATCGGTTTCCATCAAAAACTTGCGGGGGTGCTATACGCCATCCACCCGACTTCCCCCGTAGATATAGATCTACTCACCTTGATCCTTGCTTTCCGAAGTCGATGACGCCATGCTCCGTTGCCTCGGAATCCACGTGAAGGTACCTACAATGATTCAAAATCAAAATCGCGATTAAAATCGAATCCGGAAAACCGATACGGCACACGGTGCGCTCATAGGTTAGAACCTATAGCCTACGCGTGCAAAAACAATCAAACAACCCTTGTTGTTGACGTACAAACGCCCAACAACCAAATACAATACCAATTAGCAAAACCAAGCATTCAAAATACAGAAAACATGAAAACAGCAACATAGTAAAACCACTCCCAGATTTCACCCTAGGCCAAACTAGAACATTTTGCACATTGGGTTGCTCTAGATATCTGATAAGGAGGCTATGGTCCAAAAATCACACAAAACCACCCCGACTTGGCCGCAATTTGCAGCCAAATCTAGTAAATCTGTTGCTTGGAATGCTCATTAGGGGCTCAAGTTTCTAGGGTTGCTTCATGGTTGCCTGCAAGTTTAACTGTCAAGGGAACTTAATTTATGGGTCTCTCGGGTCATCCCAGATTCCTAATTACACTCACAAACTGTTCAATTTACCGATGTCGGAAAGTTCTAAGTTTGTATTCTCTGTTCTAGGCCATACAAATCCACACTAAGGTCTGTAGGCAGCCACTACACATCACCAATTCCAAACAAACACTCAAACCTTTCTCTTGAATTTTCTAACATCACAATTCCACACTGAGACAACTTCTAAACTAAACTAGAATATAAAGAACTAAAAATTGTACTAAATGGAAGAATTTATACCTCCTTTGGACAACTCCAGAAAAACCCTAGCTTCTCAAAGTCATCAAAATCTAACTTTTCTTGGTCCAATATGTTAAGGAAGAGGTGGGGATCAACTTTTGTGAAGGGGTTATAGGGTTTTGACAAGGTTTTTGAGATGGACCTTGAGGTTGAAAGTGGAGGGAAGTGAGGAAGGAGAAGATGAAGGAAAAATAATGAGAAGGGGCAATAATGGGCAGCCCTCTCCCTCTCTCTTTCTTATTCTCACCCTCTCACTCTCATGTCTCACTCTCTCACTCTCTCTCTTCAATCATTCTCTTTCTTTAACCTTTCCTCTTTTCTTTTCTTTTTAAAACCAAACCATATAATACCCCAAAACAACACTATAAACAACATGTAATCAAAATGCAACATGACATGGTGCACTAGCCATGGAAAACTGTAGAAACACGGATTTGGCCTTATCGCGATTAGCAGTGCACTGATCGGGTTTTTATCCAAACTGCATATAATTAAATATAAAATGCCAAATCCAATAAATATAATTTAAATGAATAAATCATTTTAAATTCCAATTATTTCATAAATATTGGTATATATTTATACCCTTTTTCGAAAACGCCAATTTCGCAAATCGGACAGTTTTCGGGAAATGTATTATTTTAATATTAAATTCCGAAAATAATATTTTATATTTTATGAAATGTTACAATCATCCCCCCTTAAATAAATTCAGTCTCCGAATTTAAATTTAAACCCCCAAAATCTAAAACATTTCAATAATCAGCTCAAATCAACGGGGCTCCGAAATCACGGAAGATATAGAAATACCACAGCGCATCGCGTGCGCATGAAATCAAGTACAACAACAACTGAGCCTTTTATCCCAAGCATATGGGGGTAGGCTACATGAACCAACATGAGAAACATGCCGGGTCCAGCACATGAATCCTCCGCCTCCACTCACACCTATCGAACAGTATACATTCATTGAGTCCTTTGGCAACCATATCGTTTCGTATCAGCTCCATCCATGTTTTCTTTGGTCTCCCTTTTGCCCTTTTGCCATTGCCCATATCGAGAGTATCTATTTGTCGAACCGGTGCTTTCATAGGTCCGCGTCGCACATGACCAAACCAGCTTAGCCGGTTTTCCCGCATCTTTTCCTCCACAGGTGCTACACCAACTTTTGCACGAATATCCTCATTTCACACTTTATCTTTTCTAGTGTTACCGTACATCCAACGAAGCATGCGCATATCCGCTACGTGCATCTTCTGTTTATGATGCTTCTTAGGAGCCCAGCATTCTGTGCCATATAATAAGGCAGGCCGAATAGCGCTCCGATAAAACTTCCCTTTCAATTTTAACGGAAAGTTACGATCACACAAAATCCCTGTTGCACTCCTCTATTTCAACCAACCAGCTTGGATCCTTTGATTAACATCACTATCGATCTCCCATTCTTTTGGATGATGGAACCTAGATATCTAAACTGGTCGCTCGGTGATATCTCTTGCCCTTCCAGTGTTATACCAATATGGTTTTGACTTCTCTGGTTACTAAATTTGCAATGCATATATGCTGTCTTGGACCTGCTCAATCTGAATCCCCGAGTTTCCAATGTTTGCCTCCATAATTCCAATTTGGCATTAACCCATGCTTTCGTCTCATTTACTAGAACAATATCATCAGCGAATAGAATACAACAAGGTATCTCATCTTGGATAGTTCTAGTAAGCTCATCCATCACGATGAAAACGAGTACGAAACTCAAAATCGAACTCTGTCAAGCACCATGCAAATCATCGGATTTGCACGCATATCCTCGGAGTTACAATGGAGATACAGATCTTGAAATCCACTACGGAAATCCAATATACACTAGTCAAATACTATAATACGTGTATAATACGCATCTTTGGAAAAACTCCAAAAACTGAATCAAACCCATGCAAAATCTTTTCTGAATCGCCGTGATGCATAACTCACGGCACAAGTGACGGACGCCCATTTGTAAAGTAGTAAATATACCTACATAAGTTTTTTCTCAAATTATACGTTCCGCAGTTTTTAAAACATCCCAAATTGTTTTCCTTTTTAACGTTCCTGTCGCTCACGGACACGTAGGAAATAGCGAGACTATAGCTCCTTTTTGAAAATATCTTGGTAAACTTTTAATGCATGCAAAGTACTCAGGTACTGTCCATGTTTGGCTACTACGTAACATAGTGCTCCTCATGAAAACGAGGTACTCAAGAGAAAAATCGGCCTCGAAAGGCGTATCCAACAATCACGTGCATCTGGTGCGCACGGAAATCAGATCCAAATACAAGTGCTACGAATGTGCAGAAAACCAAACTAAGTGCAACGGGTGTGCACGAAAGCATCTATCCAGTGCAACGGTTGTGCACGACAACAATGTCAAGTGCATCTAGACTGCACGAAAATCTCAATCCAGTGCAACTAACATGCACGAACGAAAATCCCAATCGAGTGCATCCGGTGTGCACAAAATCAAAACTCATATCATGTGCCCAACATGCGCGAAAATCCAAATCAAGTGCAACCATCATGCACGAATGAAATCGAAATCAAGTGCATCCCACATGCACGAATAAAATCTAAGTCAAGTGCATCCGATGCGCACAAAATCCAACATCAAGCGCCTAATATGTGCAAAAATCCAACCCAAGTGCGTCAGGTCCGTATAAAACATCTAGTGCAGTAGCATGCACGAAAACGACCGTCAAGTGCAAACGCGCACAAAACAAAAATCTGGAAAAACAAATCCTCAAGACATAAATCGGGTGCAACCAAGGTACCGAGTATAAATCTAGTGCAACTAATGCACGATATACTCATCTGGTGAAACAAACGCATGAAATGCAAATCTAGTGCAACAAAGGCACGAAATACGAATCTGGTGCAACAGATGCACAAAACACAAATCCGGTGTATCAAGTGCACGAAACATAAATCTGGTGCATCTAGTGCACGAAATACCATTCTAATGCAACAAATGCATGAAAACTCATCAATAACTCAATACGTATAAAAAGAAACACCGAGTGTACCGAGGTGTATAAAAATCAAAGACACGTGCAACTACGTGCACAAAATCTGTATCAATGCACTGCAAGCACATGAGAGCTATATCGAGTGCAAAAATAAAATCGAGTGTGTAACACACGCAAAAAATCAAATCATTTGTATGAAATCCACGAGATCATAAACATATGCAGTCAAGGCACAAAATCAATATCAAGTGCAATAGATATGCACAAATCATAAACCAACACAACGATGTATAAAAACATATCTCAAGTGCAATAACTATGCACAAAATGTAAATACCCAATAGGTGCAGCCATGGTGCACGAAATCAATATCAGGAAACTCATCATCAAAACTCAAATCCAAGCGATATAAGCGTGATACTCGGATCACAAACGTAAATCGCAATAAATTATATCGAGGTACACCTCCTACAATATCAAAAATGTCGGTGCGCCCAAAACTTGAAGAGCAAGAACATTCGCTTGCCTCCTGCTCACGGTCAAGCGTCCTCTATCTCTGGGGGTTCATTTCTCTATGGATTACTAATCTCGCAATCCGTTGGCTCGTCGGCCCGGTCAGGTGTACCAACGGAAACAATTCCACTCTGTCACTCCTCTAGTCATCTCCCGACCGATTATCATGACCACTCGTAAAGCAGCGCGTCACTGGCGTCGGCCTCTGGCCCTCTGAATACTCGTGACACATCTGATCCTCGGTGCAATTCTCATTGCAGCAGTGTCCTGGAAGAAGCCTGCTCAAAGTCTCTTCCGATCTCGCCTATGCCGAACTATACAGAGGCTGGTACTCTTGCATAATCTTTTCTCGTTTTCTGGACATCTGTGTTTTCAGCACAGCATTTCCTTGGGAACTGGCTGTATCCCAACGCCTCTGTACACATATCAGATCTCTAATCTCAACGGGGAGTAACAACAGCTCGTCAGCGTCTCGCACGAACCTTTTGTTCCACTCGTCTTTATTATCGTCCGCTTCGACGTCACATCATGCTATCTGCATATTGCAAATGTTCTCGGCTACGGTCAATCCAGAGTCTCTCACACGGACTCGAAGTTATGAACTCGGTATCTTCATCCCTCTGTAGAAGATATCTGGCCGAACACGTCCTCGGAAACTCGTCCCAACCATCAGAGGAATACTCAATACTCTTCCGTTCTCGATCAACTCACAACGCATATGGGTGAGGTCCTCTATCCGAAGTTGGTCAGCTTGCTGATCTCTTCTCGCATGGTATCCGGACGACGTTAAACGTTTCGATCGATTCATCAAAGTCCCATAATTCCCTGAAAGCTCAACACCTGAGCACAGTCTAATAATATCCAGTACATGCCACAGTACTTATGGACCAACCGTAGAAGGGCAAACCCAAGCCTCACTGATGGCACCGCTAAACTGCCGCAAACCCTAAAGTTCAAAAGCAGTTGCGTGGTCATCATGCCGAGTTAGAGTTTCATTCTTCTAGAGGGTTTACACAATTACTTGCATGTTCCTCCGAATACCTTAAACTTGCAAAAATGGGTTTCTGACATTCGTTCGAACTTTTTAACTTCGCCTAGACGACATACGAATGCCCTTCGTCCGCATGCTAAACAATGCCTCAATCCTCCAGGAAAGACGATACATCAACGGTCATCTCTGGATTGGTCTACTCTAGATCTGAGTAAGACTCTCCACACTGGAAATCATCAACCCAACTGGACCTGTGTCGGTGTTAGTTGTATGTATGCCCTAGAGGCCAGTATTGTACAGATGATGTATATTATATTGGATGCTTGGACATACATAGAGATGACTTTCTTGCTCGATATGATAGTATGCTATCTGGTTACTCTTTATCTTAACATGTACACTAGTCTCTTTATACTGTTTTATAGTTACATGTTGGTAAAGCCCTTAGGATGTGTACTTGACTACCTGGACTATGATGCAGATCATACTAGTGGGGACATGGTAGTCCATAAGTACCTCTTTCAAGGTCCCTAGTCGTGGGTGTATCGAGACGGGGCATCGATATACCAGAGTAGACTAGCGTATACACTTCTTGACCCATGTGATGGGCGATGGATGATCCCATATCCATTGGTGTTTGACATCAGAGATGGTATACGGGTGCTCAGTGGAGACTGGGTACACTGGACGGACTCGCCGAGAACTCCCAGATGGTATTATACCTCACGTCAGATGGCAGTTCTCAGGTGACACTTGTACAGGTTAGTCTGTAGACCCG
Source organism: Agapanthus africanus (assembly GCA_030015575.1). Classification (NCBI taxonomy): domain Eukaryota; kingdom Viridiplantae; phylum Streptophyta; class Magnoliopsida; order Asparagales; family Amaryllidaceae; genus Agapanthus; species Agapanthus africanus. The sequence continues at coordinate 338,791,064 of CM057341.1, read as the reverse complement.
AGATCGTCATAGAGTCTTGTGTGATTCCCACTGTGCTTTGATCTCCACCTTACCACGTCCATGAGAGCGTGCAAAACGGTGGTCTTTGGGCGCAGTCCCGAGTCACATGGAGGCAATGAGCGATAGGAGGGGTTTCGTCTCTCCCGGTATTGGGGGTTGATGTTGCGCAGTGCTCGATTGGCCGTAGCAGGGAAGTCCCTGGCCAGGGCTGATCAGAGATTTGCTAGTAAGTGTTACCAGTAGTTTCTCGACCCGTTATGAGCCTCACATCGGCACGACTTATCGGGTAATTGGGGTCTGAAGTATACCACCCCTAGACTTGATATGCGACGTATCAGACGAAGAGACCGGACTGTATGGTAAGTGTTACTGGTCGGATTCGCAGGAGTGTGAGCGGGCTAGCTCGTCGATCTTCTGATCGCTCAATACCCGGGTGGCCGTTACGTTTAGCAGACCGCTTGCGGCATGTGGGTGCTTGATATGATCATCATCTGCTACCGGCGTATTGACGAGTCTTTAGAGTCCTACACAGAGGTTTCCTGGCTCAAGCGAAACGAAATAGGAGCGCATATGAGATATGTGCAGGACCGAGAATAATGCGTGTATGTGATACCGCATTTCATTCTCGCGATATATGTTTCGATTGGTTATATTCGATATGACCTAGTTATCGAATCATTGATTCGATAAATCGATACATTTGATACTAGCCGGTTGTATGCGATATAACCGGATCATTGAATCAAGTGTTGATTTAATGATTTAATGTATAATTATATATTTGATATATTGCTTTACATTAACTAGTATTGGTTCACTTTAAACGGATTACTCTCACTTGATGTACATGTTGTATATGTGATATACTTTAGTGCACATCTTTGTATCATGTTTGATGATACTTGATCATTTGGTTAAATGCATAGAATTAAACCATGGTTAATTGGGTCATTAGGGTTTTGCTTTATCATTTATTTATTTGATTATTTATTTAGAAATGAGTTATGATAAGAATGGTGGCTAAGTTTGTTTTATGTTGAAGCTTCATGAAGCCTTGACTTTATGCAACCATTCTTGTCCTCATGTTTAACCCTAACTCTCCAAATGACCATTGTTTATTCTTTACACTTAACCTTGGTTTAGATATGATAAGTATTGATTTAAATTTATTTTTATCATAACACTTATCATATATTTTCTTGAGCTCCATCTTCTTCTTCAAGAAAAGCTCAAGGTGCATCAATGGCAACTTGAGCTAAAGTGAGATAAATCCAATTCTAAAGAGAACCCACCTCCTATTTCTTCACCCTCTACCTCTTGCCAAGTTGTTTTGGGTGTTCACTTCACAAGTTTCACAAGTTTGTGAAGTCGGAGCTTGAACTTGCGAAGCCTCGAGGTAGATCGTCTTTGACACAAAGCCGACGACCTATTCCGCTTGTTTTCCCGATGAAGCCGATGATCGAGTCGAGGATTCATGATGGACAGCGAGGGCATGACCACGTGGAGCTAAGGAAGCAGAAATCCGGATCTACAAAGGTTGTAGCATCTAACCTATAGTTAAATAGTTAACTAGTTTTCCGTTTCGCCTAAACATCTAGTAAACGATCCGTGTTGGGGTTTCTCGGCACCAATTTTTTTTGAAATTGGCATGTTCGATGCCTTGTGAGACCTCACTAGGGTGTCTAGGATCCCTACAGTGGTATCAGAGCCTAGCTAGAGCCTTAGGCGAAGTCTAGACGGAGTTTGAAGTCCGAACGAACCCGAAACCCCGATACCCAAGAGCTCTCTGGACATTTTCTGAAATCTGGGAATTTTTGATATTAAAAATGCTTAAAAAATTCACCAAAGAATTCTAAGAATTACTGTGTAAAAAGTTTCCCATGAACAGTTCAATGAGCCGTGGAAGCGCGGCAGAAGCATGGCTTCTGCCGCTGTTCCGCGGCCAAATAGTGACGTCAGCCATGTTTCACTGCACAGTAATACCTGATAAATTCTGGTGAGTTTTCTGGGTATTTTTAAATTGATTTAAGGGTTGAGTGCTCTGGGGTTATATTGGGAATCGACGATTCGATCGGAATATCAAACTTTGTCTAAGTGTTTTTCCAGATAACTGTAGAATATGTTAAAAAGTTTGACCGGATACAAATGCCCAACTTTTCCCCTGCCGGAAAAATTCCAAGTGTTGGATTTTTCTGTGGTTAAAAGACGTTCGAAGTAGTGCAAGTAACGCGATGGTCTCTCTAGAAGACAACAAACCTTAACTCGATTATGTGACCGTCTTGAACTGCCCTTTGAACCTTCGGGTTTGGGGCAGTACGGCGTGCCACATGTGAGGCGTTGGCTTGACCCTTCTACGGCTGGACCGTTGGTACTGAGGCATGAAGTGAATGTCTTTGAACCTATTTCATGTGTTGATCGGTGTCGGGAAAACTTGGGTGTTCGAATGTTCGATCGGAAAGTTTGATATATTCTATTTATCCGGAAATGGATACAATAATTGGAATTCACAAATAGTTATGAGATAACTGGTAGAATGTTATAAATCTAGCGGTTTAGTTTCACAAGATATCGAAAAGAGTTTTCGATGATGGGACTAAAATGCGAGGTTTATAACTGTTAGGCATGTGATGTCTAAAGAAGTTGCGGATTCCAATTGTTGTAGTTTTACACTTTCTTTTCTGTGACCGTAAGTGTAGTATGTTCATATCGCCGGTTTCGTTGCTATACATCAACGACAATTGGGGTATGCATACTTACTTACGTTGATGACATGTGATGTTATGTGTTGCTGGATATGTTATATTGGATCGTCGTATTCGAATAGCCGGAGGTTTTTATATGAGATGAGTGTTTTTCATTTTCATTCATGTAAAAACTTGTATGTAATATTCTTTTATTTGGGGCACTTCCAGGTAGCGGAAGCTGTCACCCTTTGTATATTATTTACCTTTCCGCATTAGGATGACCCAAGGAGGGGAGCACAAGTAACCGGGTTCTGGGGTACAGTGGGAGACCAACTCGAGGAGTCGAGTCCGGGTCTCCTAACCCTAGAATTGGCAGGGTTGCTTGCCGCTCTCGTAGGGGTCTAGGGGTGTGGGATTGGCTATTCACCACGACCGTGGAATCCGTGTTTTATACTGGCTCGTATTGAAAACACGGACGTCCTGGTATATCCAATATTTCATATGTTTATTCTGCTGCGATATCTGTGATGTGATTCTGTGATGGATATAATATATAGTATATATGATATATTATATAGACGTTACTTATGTTTTACACCCGCACTAGCCCTGCCCTGCTCTGTCGTTAGTTACCTAACCTAACGGTGCACGAGGGGACATCGAGGCGAATGCGGATGGCATAAGTGTACGTCATATCTATCTGTGATGTTTAGTTATTTAAATGATGGGACTTCATTAATGTGATTAATGAAAGATAAGAAACCTAAGATGTTGTAGAATCGAATTTTAAAATAAAACAGGTAGCTACAGTTCTTGCTTTGCACAGCGGTATATATGATATACCCTGCACCTTATTCGATGAGGAAAGGACCGAGATCCCTTCACCGGGAGTGACTCCTTTAGCAATAACTGGCAGATGCTACAGACTCGGTTTTCTTTTGACTGCTTTTGGGTTTTTGCTTTGCACAGCGATATATATGATATATCCCGCACCTCATTCGACGAGGAAAGGACCGAGATCCCTTCGCCGGGAGTGACTCCTTTAGCAAAACTAGATAAGCCTCAAAATCACTCCATTTAAAAACATCATTTGATTCTACAACGATATCAAGTTCATTACGCTCATGGTTTTTATGAAAAACCTGCGTAGCCCTCCGTCATTTCAGATAAGTATTAGTTAGTATTCGTGCTGCGGTAGTTTGGCCTCCGTCAAGGCGCAGTGTACGGTAGCTAACTAGTGCTTATCTGCTAGCATATGATGCGATTGGATTAGGGTATTCGTACGGCGTTGTTTGGCCTCCGTCAAGGGTCGTGCGGGTGGGTTTAATTCAATCAGGAAATGACGGGTTGAAGTTGACTAGCGGACTATGGGTTGTTTGGCCTCCGTCAAGGTCATAGGACACTAGGGGCAAAATATTATCGGGAATTTCAAGTGTTGAAATTTGCAATGAGATTGCATACCTTCTATGAGATAGTTGGATCCCGATACCCACTGCGAGTAAGAGTTACTCCTGGGAGAATTTTACACATTGCAATTAGCTGATCAAGTAGGTGTCTAGAAAGGTGTCAACGGGGTTACGCCTCTGGGAAAACGAGGTTTACATTAATTAGGTTCGTGCGAAAGCACGGGGGACCTCCCTCAAAGTACCGACACTGGCCTGGCTGAAAGATTGGCGAACCTGTAGTGTGTAATTAATCCCGGCTAGTCTTTCCTTTTAGGGTTTGAAGGAAGATTTGATAAAAAGCAGTGGGAGCCATCCTGATTAGATAAGATAATAACCAATCTGATCTTGCACGAGCTTACGCTAAAGTGTTTTCTTCTCTCTCTCTCCAGGTAGCGACCATTTCATGCCTTAATAAAGATAATAATATGGATGTATTGACCGAACCCGCATGTTATACTGTGCTGGGGAACGTTGGTTCCGTTCTTTCCTATAAGAGTTATAGGAATGAACAGGATATAGGGGAATACCAGGATTCCCATGCCACCCGAATGAAGAAAGTACATGTTGATGCATTTTCTTCGGGTGTGTTCGTTACTGAGAACTGTTTCTCTATTTGCTCTACGTCCTGGGTATTGGATACCGGGTCAGGATCCCATATATGTAATCAGTTACATGGGCTCAGGAAAGGTAGAGAACTTGGAGAAGGTGATAAAGACATTAGAGTTGGAAATGGTGCAATTGTTGCAGCTAAGACTGTCGGGGAATATCACCTTGTATTACCAACTGGTAATACATTGGTTCTGAACGAATGCTATTACATGCCGAACCTGATATGCAACATTATATCGGTTTCTTTATTAAGTAAAGAGGGATATAATTTTGTATTACAGGACAATGTTATGAACATTTTCCGCAACCAAAAGTTGGTTGGATCAGGCACGTTGTGCAATGGCATTTATGTTCTAAACCAATCAACAGTTCTGAGCATAACAAACGCACACAAGAGGAAGAGTTCTTAACTCAACGAATCCTTCTTGTGGCATTATAGACTGGGCCACATCAATGCGACACGACTAGCTAAGTTGCATAAAGATGGATACTTAAATCCTTTTGAATTTTCATCTTATGACAGTTGCCAGTCATGTCTCAAAGGCAAGATGACCAAAACTCCGTTTACGGGACACGGAGAAAGAGTTACCGAACACTTGGGACTGATACATAGTGATGTATGCGGTCCCATGTCTACACATGCCAGGGATGGTTCTTCGTACTTCATTACATTCACTGACGATCTCTCTAGATTCGGATATGTGTTCCTGATGAAACACAAATCAGAAGCTTTTGAGAAATTTAGGGAATATAAACAAGAAGTTGAGAACCAAACCGGAAAAAGTATTAAAATCCTACGATCCGATCGAGGAGGTGAATACTTGAGCAATGAATTCCGGGACTTCCTAAAAGAGAATGGGATTCTCTCTCAGCTGACTCCTCCATATAAACCACAACACAACGGTGTATCGGAGCGGAGAAATCGCACCCTATTAGATATGGTGCGCTCTATGATGAGTACAGCTGAGTTACCTATCTCCTTCTGGGGATATGCACTGGAGACTGCTGCATACCTACTGGATAGAGTTCCAACCAAATCAGTGCCTACCACTCCATATGAGATATGGAATGGCAAGAGACCATGTCTTAATTTTATTCAGATATGGGGTTGTCCGGCCTATGTTAAAACACAAAATCCGGACAAGCTCGAGGCAAGGTCTGTTCTATGTAAGTTTGTTGGATATCCCAAACATTCGCGAGGGTATATCTTCTACCACTCCGAGGAACAAAAAGTGTTTGTTTCTCGACATGCCACTTTCTTAGAAAAAAGTTTTCTTATGAAACAGATAAGTGGCATTGAGGTAGAACTGGAAGAGGTTCCAGCAATACAGACTACAACAGAAGATTTGGTTGAACCAGAGGATTCCGTAGTTCCCGATGAACCCCAGCCTCTCCGCCGATCTAGTAGGGTTCCTCGCCAACCTGAGAGATACTACGGTTTTCTCATTGATGGTGGCAGTGAGGATTGCATCATGGAGGATGATGACCCAACTAGCTTCGAGCAGGCCATCACTAGTGGGGACTCAGTGAAATGGCTGGATGCTATGCGGTCCGAGATGGATTCCATGTACACCAACAAAGTATGGACTTTGGAAGTTGCTCCTGAAGGGGTAAAACCAATTGGGAGCAAATGGATCTTCAAGAAAAAACTTGGTGTAGATGGGAAAGTGGAGACTTTCAAAGCTAGACTTGTAGCAAAGGGTTTTCGTCAAAGACCAGGTGTGGACTATGACGAAACCTTTTCTCCAGTGGCTATGCTTAAATCCATCCGAATCATGCTTGCCATTGCTGCCTTTCATGACTACGAAATCTGGCAAATGGATGTTAAGACCGCCTTTCTAAATGGTGATTTAGAAGAGTGCGTGTACATGACTCAGCCAGAGGGCTTCGTAGACAGTGGGAGCAGCGGAAAGGTGTGCAAGCTGCTTAAATCCATTTATGGATTAAAGCAAGCATCGCGGAGTTGGAACATCTGCTTTGACGTCGTTATCAAAGAGTTTGATTTCGTCAAAAATCCAGATGAACCTTGTATCTACAAGAAGGTGGCAGATAGTAAGGTTGTCTTCCTCGTATTGTACGTGGACGACATACTCTTGATAGGAAATGATATTCCTATGCTGCAAGCGGTCAAGCTCTTCTTATCACAAAGATTCTCAATGAAAGATCTTGGTGATGCCTCCTGCATATTGGGAATCAGGATCTATAGAGATAGATCCAAAAGGATTTTGGGATTGTCCCAATCCAGGTACATTGACACCATACTAAAGAGGTTTAGTATGGAAGAGTCCAAGCGTGGGAACTTACCCACGATCTCTGGAGTCACTCTCTCCAAAGAGATGTCTCCCAAGACTGATTTGGAGAGAGCTCGCATCCAAGGGATACCCTATGCTTCGGCAGTAGGCTCTATCATGTATGCGATGCTATGTACCAGACCCGATGTAGCATACTCACTAAGTGTAGTGAGCAGGTATCAAGCTGATCCTGGAGAGAGTCACTGGACAGCTGTGAAGAGCATTCTCAAGTACTTGCGAAGGACTAGAGATATGTTCTTGGTGTATGGTAACGGAGAACTCCAAGTGGAGTCCTTTACCGATTCGAGCTTCCAGAGTGATAAGGACGACTCTAAGTCGCAGTCGGGCTTTGTCTTTACCCTTTACGGAGGGGCGGTTAGCTGGAAGAGTTCCAAGCAGGAAACCGTGGCAGACTCGACGAAGGAGGCTGAATACATCGCTGCCAACGATGCTGCTAAAGAAGCTGTCTGGATCAAGAAGTTCATTACTGAACTTGGTGTGGTTCCATCCATTGAGCATCCAATACCTTTGTATTGCGATAACAATGGAGCAGTGGCTTTGGCCAAGGAACCCAGGTCCCATCAGCGATCCAGGCATATTCTGAGGCGGTATCACCTGATCCGGGAGATAGTTGATCGCCGGGAGATCGAGGTCAGGAGAGTTGACACGAAGAACAACACGGCGGATCCACTCATGAAGGCCATTCCCCAGATACAGTTTGAGAGACTCTTCGGGATGCTCGGTATGCGATACTACAGCAGCTGGCCCTAGTGCAAGTGGGAGATTGTTAGTTGTATGTATGCCCTAGAGGCCAGTATTGTACAGATGATGTATATTATATTGGATGCTTGGACATATATAGAGATGACTTTCTTGCTCGATATGATAGTATGCTATCTGGTTACTCTTTATCTTAACATGTACACTAGTCTCTTTATACTGTTTTATAGTTACATGTTGGTAAAGCCCTTAGGATGTGTACTTGACTACCTGGACTATGATGCAGATCATACTAGTGGGGACATGGTAGTCCATAAGTACCTCCTTCAAGGTCCCTAGTCGTGGGTGTATCGAGACGGGGCATCGATATACCAGAGTAGACTAGCGTATACGCTTCTCGACCCATGTGATGGGCGATGGATGATCCCATATCCATTGGTGTTTGACATCAGAGATGGTATACGGGTGCTCAGTGGAGACTGGGTACACTGGACGGACTCGCCGAGAACTCCCAGATGGTATTATACCTCACGTCAGATGGCAGTTCTCAGGTGACACTTGTACAGGTTAGTCTGTAGACCCGAGATCGTCATAGAGTCTTGTGTGATTCCCACTGTGCTTTGATCTCCACCTTACCACGTCCATGAGGGCGTGCAAAACGGTGGTCTTTGGGCGCAGTCCCGAGTCACATGGAGGCAATGAGCGATAGGAGGGGTTTCGTCTCTCCCGGTATTGGGGGTTGATGTTGCGCAGTGCTCGATTGGCCGTAGCAGGGAAGTCCCTGGCCAGGGCTGATCAGAGATTTGCTAGTAAGTGTTACCAGTAGTTTCTCGACCCGTTATGAGCCTCACATCGGCACGACTTATCGCGTTATTGGGGTCTGACGTATACCACCCCTAGACTTGATATGCGACGTATCAGACGAAGAGACCGGACTGTATGGTAAGTGTTACTGGTCGGATTCGCAGGAGTGTGAGCGGGCTAGCTCGTCGATCTTCTGATTGCTCAATACCCGGGTGGCCGTTACGTTTAGCAGACCGCTTGCGGCTTGTGGGTGCTTGATATGATCATCATCTGCTACCGGCGTATTGACGAGTCTTTAGAGTCCTACACAGAGGTTTCCTGGCTCAAGCGAAACGAAATAGGAGCGCATATGAGATATGTGCAGGACCGAGAATAATGCGTGTATGTGATACCGCATTTTATTCTCGCGATATATGTTTCGATTGGTTATATTCGATATGACCTAGTTATCGAATCATTGATTCGATAAATCGATACATTTGATACTAGTCGGTTGTATGCGATATAACCGGATCATTGAATCAAGTGTTGATTTAATGATTTAATGTATAATTATATATTTGATATATTGCTTTACATTAACTAGTATTGGTTCACTTTAAACGGATTACTCTCACTTGATGTACATGTTGTATATGTGATATACTTTAGTGCACATCTTTGTATCATGTTTGATGATACTTGATCATTTGGTTAAATGCATAGAATTAAACCATGGTTAATTGGGTCATTAGGGTTTTGCTTTATCATTTATTTATTTGATTATTTATTTAGAAATGAGTTATGATAAGAATGGTGGCTAAGTTTGTTTTATGTTGAAGCTTCATGAAGCCTTGACTTTATGCAACCATTCTTGTCCTGATGCTTAACCCTAACTCTCCAAATGACCATGGTTTATTCTCTACATTTAACCTTGGTTTAGATATGATAAATATTGATTTAAATTTATTTTTATCATAACTCTTATCATATATTTTCTTGAGCTCCATCTTCTTCTTCAAGAAAAGCTCAAGGTGCATCAATGGCAACTTGAGCTAAAGTGAGATAAATCCAATTCTAAAGAGAACCCACCTCCTATTTCTTCACCCTCTACCTCTTGCCAAGTTGTTTTGGGTGTTTACTTCACAAGTTTCACAAGTTTGTGAAGTCGGAGCTTGAACTTGCGAAGCCTCGAGGTAGATCGTCTTTGACACAAAGCCGACGACCTATTCCGCTTGTTTTCCCGATGAAGCCGATGATCGAGTCGAGGATTCATGATGGACAGCGATGGCATGACCACGTGGAGCTAAGGAGGCGGAAATCCGGATCTGCAAAGGTTGTAGCATCTAACCTATAGTTAAATAGTTAACTAGTTTTCCGTTTCACCTAAACATCTAGTAAACGATCCGTGTTGGGGTTTCTCGGCACCAATTTTTTTTGAAATTGGCATGTTCGATGCCTTGTGAGACCTCACTAGGGTGCCTAGGATCCCTACAGTTGGCGCATCAATCTGATGAATCACCTTCGTCTCTCAACTCGGGATAGACTAGCTATCACCTGTCGCATCTCTGCCTGGAAGCTCCAGCGATCTCAGCTCATAAGCTCTGGAAGCGACATCCCATCAATTTCAGCAACAGCTGGGTGATCTGTCTGCAAGGTAGACTGTTAGTTATATGTATGCCCTAGAGGCCATTACGATACATTGGATGTATATTGAAGTGGATGCTTGGACATATATAGGGAGGACTTTCTTGCTCGACATGATAGTATGCTATCTGGTTACCCTTTACCTTAACGTGTATACTGATTGTCTCTCTGTTACATGTTGGTAAAGCCATTAGGATGTGAACTTGACTACCAGGACTGTTATGCGGATCATACAAGTGGGCACATGGTAGTCCATAAGTACATCCTTCAAGGTCCCTAGTCGTGGGTATATCGAGATGGGGCATCGATATACCAGAGTAGACTAGCGTATGCCTTCTCGACCCATACAGATGGGCGATGGATGATCCCATATCCATTGGTGTTTGACATCAGAGATGATATACGGGTGCTTAGTGGAGACTGGATACACTGGACGGACTCGCCGAGAACTCCCAGATGGTATTATACCTTACGTCAAATGGCACTTCTCTAGTGACACTGGTACAGGTTAGTCTGTAGACCCGAGATCGTCATAGAGTCGTGTGTGATTCCCACTGTGCTTTGATTTCCACCTTACCAAGTCCAAGAGGGCGTGCAAAACGGTGGTTTTTGGGTACAGTCCTGAGTCACATGGAGGCAGTGAGCGATAGGAGGGGTTTCGTCTCTCCCGGTATTGGGGGTTGATGTTGCGCTATGCTCGATTGGCCATAACAGGGAAGTCCCTGGACATGGCTGGTTTAGAGATTTACTGGTAAGTGTTCCCCGTAGTTTGTCGACCCATTTTGCGCCTCATATCGGCACGAATTATCGGTTATTGGGGTCTGACGTTTACCACCCCTAGAACTGATATACGACATATCAGACGAAGAGACCGGACTGTACGGTAGTGCCACTGTCAGGCTTTTTGCAGGAGTTGGAGCGGGCTTGCTTGCTGATCTTCTGATCGCTTAATACCCGGGTAGCCATTACGTCCAGCTAGTACCGCTGACGGCTTGTGGGTGCTTGATATGATCATCATCTACTGCCGGCGTATTGACGAGTCTTTAGAGTCCTACGTAGAGGTTGTACTGGCTCAGGCAAAACGAAATAGGAGCGCATATGTGATATGTGCGGGACCGAGAATAATGCGTGTATGTGATACCGTATTCTATTCTCGCGATATTTGTATCGATCGGTTGTATGCGATATAACCTAGTTATCGATTTAAGGGTTGATTCGATAAATCGATACATTTGATATTAGTCGGTTATATGCGATATGACCGGATCGTTAAATCAAGTGTTGATTTAATGATTTAATGTATAATTATGTATTTGATATACTACTTTACATTAACTAGTATTGGTTCACTTAAGATTGATTTTCTCACTTGATGTGCACAAGTTGTATATGTGATATATTTTTGTGCACAAGTTTGTATCATGATTGATGATACATGCAAACTTGGGTTTGTGTATGACTTACACCATATTTAGGTTAATGGTTAGGGTTTTATTTATTTTATTTATTTTGGCATATACAAAAATGGTTGCTTTCTTTGTTTTGTGCTTGAAGATTCATGAAGCTTGCAAGCATCTTTGACAAAGTCCACCATTTTTGTTTTGCATGAGATTTTAGTTAACCAAACCATTAACTTAAATCCTAGTTTACTCTCTACATGAGTTAACTTACCCATGGTTGCATTATGATAGACTTCACTTGATAATTCATTTCATTTTTTGATTATTCATTCTTTTCTTTTCTTCTTCTTCTTCTTCAAAAAGGAAAAGAAAAGGCTTGCTTGAAATTTTCAAGTGAAGATTAAGAGTGAGAAATCAAAATCCAAAGTGTACCCATTTCCTATCTCACCAACCTCTACTAGACTAGCACTTTAGTTTGGGGTGTTTGCTTCACTAATTTATTGGTTAGTGAAGTAGAAGCTTGAGTTCGTATTCCCTCGACGTAGATCATCTTCGGCCTCGAAGACTTCAAGCGATCCCGTTGCAATTTCTCAAGGAGACGTCCGAGAGTCCGGGAGTTGGATGATCGCAGTGAAGGGACGTCGTCACGGAGCTTTGGAAGTGGAGGACCGGATCTACAAAGGTTGTAGTCCCTTTCCTTTAGAGTAAAAGTTGTTTACTTGTTATCTTTTTCGCCTAATCTCTAGTTAACGGTCTTGCTTAGGGTTGTTCGGCACCTAAAAATTTTAATCCGGCATGGTCGATGCCTTGTAGAGTCTTGTTATCGTGCCTAGTAACCCTACAGTGGTATCAGAGCCTAGCTAGAGCTTTAGGCGAAGTGTAGACGAAGTTAGAAACCCGATCGAAACCCGAAACCCTAAACTTGCACCTTTCTCTGTAAATTTTTTCAAAACTGTGATTTTTGTGAATTAAAAATATCCAAAAAATTCAGCAGGGTTTTCTAGGAGTTACTGTGAAGCACGTGACCATAAGTCAATTAATGAGCCGCGGAACCGCGGCGCCACCATGGTTTTAGCGGCGGTTCCGCGGCCATAATGTTAAATTATGGCATCTTCTTTGTACAGTAATCCCCGTCTGTAATGCCTGTATTTTATGGGAATTTTTAATCTATACTCAACAGTTGAGTTTTCTGGGTTGTTTTGGGGACTCGATGTTTCGATCGGATTGTTTAACTTCGTTTGTGTTTTTCCGGGTAAATTTAGAACATGTTAAAAAGTTCGACCGGATATAAATACCCGCTTTTTACCCTGCTGGGAAATTTCCAAGTGTTGGATTTTTCCGTAGTTTAAGAATATTCTGAGTAGTGCAAGTAACTCGATGGACCCTCTAGAAGACAACAAAGCTTAACTCGATTATGTGACCGTCTTGAACTGCCCTTTGAACCTTAGGGTTTGGGGCAGTACAGCGTGCCACATGTGAGGCGTTGGCTTGACCCTTCTACGGCTGGACCGTTGGTACTGTGGCATGAAGTGGATGTTTTAAACTTATTTCATGTGTTGAGCTTTTCGGGAAAACTTGGGAGTTTGATTGTTCGATCGGAAAGTTTAACATTTTCTATTTATCTGGAATGTGATACAATATTTGGAATCCACAAGTTGTTATGAGATAACTAATTTGATTGTTATAAACATAGCGGTTTAATCTCATTTGATCGGTTGCCATGGGATTTTGATGTGATCAAAAGTCCGTCGCAATCATGCAGCGTACGCAGATACTCGCCGGGTAAACTTAATAGACATCCATGCCCCAAAGCCCCGACCAAGTGACTGTAGGAGAACCCCGTCACCGAAAGCATCCGTTCGGGTGCTCGCGGCAGCGGTGTTCCGCCTTAGTGCACTTCGTCGACGGCATCCTGGGGTGCGGCCGTCTACTGAAGTTTGCGATGAGCATTCGATCACTTATCAGGAATCTTATTGAATTGTCCGACTTGATATTGAAAAGTGTTTTCGATATGGAGACTAAAATGCGGGGTTTATAACTGTTAGGCATGCGATGTCTAAGGTGGTTGCGGATTCCAACTGTTGTAGTTTTACAATTTCTTTTCTGCGACCGTAAGTGTAATATGTGATATCCCCGGTTTCGTTGCTATATGTCAACGACAATTGGGATGCGCATATTTACTTACGTTGATGACATGTGATGTTATGTGTTGCTGGATATATTATATTGGATCGTCGCGATTTGAATAGCCGGGGGTTTTATGTGAGATGAGAGTTTTTATTTTCATTCATGTAAAATTAATTGTATGTAATATTCTTTTATTGGGGCACTTCCGGGTTGAGGTTGATGTCACCGTTTGTATATTATTTACTTTTCTGCACTAGGATAGACCCAAGGAGGAGAGCACAAGTAACCGGGTTCTAGAGTCCAGTGGGAGACCAACTCGAGGAGTCGAGTCCGGGTCACCTAACTCTAGAATTGGTAAGGTTGCTTGCCGCTCTCGTAGGGGTCTAGGAGTGTGGGTTTGGCTATTCATCGCGACCGTGGAATCCGTGTTTTATAGAGGCTCAAAATAACACACGGACGTCCTAGAATATCCAATGTTTCATATGTTTCTTCTGCTGCGATATCTGTGATGTGATAATTTGATGTGCTGTGATAAATGCTGTATATAGTATATATGATATATAATATAGACGTTACTTATGTTTTACACCCGCGCTAGCCCTGCCTCGCTCTGCCGTTAGTTACCTAACCTAACGGTGCACGAGGGGACATCGAGGCGAATGCGGATGGCATAAGTGTACGTTGTATTTATCTGTGATGTTTAGGTAATTTAAATAAATGATGGGACTTCATTAATATGATTAATGAAAGAAAAAGAAACCTAAAAGATGTTGTGGAATCGAATTTTCAAAAACAGGTAGCTACAGTTCTTGCTTTGCATCGCGGTGTTCCTTATAGAACATCATGCACCTTATTCGATGAGGAAAGGGCCGAGATCCCTTCACCGGGAGTGACCCCTTTAGTAATAACTGGCAGATGCTACAACACTCGGTTTGTCTTTTGATCGCTCTTGGAATTTTTGTTTTGCACAGTGATATATATGATATATCCTGCATCTCATTCGACGAGGAAAGGGCCGACGATCCCTTCACCGGGAGTGACCCCTTTAGCAAAATTAGAAAAGCCTCAAAAACACTCCATTTTAAAATCATTTGATTCTACAACGATATCAAGTTCATTACGCAATAGGTTTTCTGAAAAGCCTGTCGTAGCCCTCCGTCATTTCAGTTAAGTTGTATATAGTATTCGTGCTACATTTGTTGGCTTTCGTCAAGGTGTAGTGTGCGGTAGCTGTATGCTGCTTATCTGCGGCATACGATGCGATTGGATTAGGGTAGTCGTACGGCTTTGTTGGCTTTCGTCAAGGGTCATGCGGGTGGGTTTAATTCAGTCAAGAAATGTACAGGTTGAACTTGACTAGCGGGCTATGGTTTGTTGGCTTTCGTCAAGGTCATAACACGTTAGGAGCAAAATTATCGGGAATTTCAAGTGTTGAAATTTGCAATGAGATTGAATACCTTCTATGAGATAGTTGAATCCCGATACCCACTGCGAGTAATTGTTACTCCTGGGAGAGTTTTACACATTACAATTAGCCGATCAAGTGGGTGTCTAGAAAGGTGTCAACGGGGTTACGCCTCTGGGAAAACGAGGTTTACATTAATTAGGTTCGTGCGAAAGCACGGGGGACCTCCCTCAAAGTACCGACAATGGCCTGGCTGAAAGGTTGGCGAACTTGTAGCATGTAATTTATCCCGGCTAGTCTTTCCTTTTAGGGTTTGAAGGAAGGTTTGATTAAAACAGTGGGAGACATCCTGATTAGATAAAATAATAACCAATCTATTCTTGCAAGAGCGCACGCTGAGTGTTTTCTTCTCTCTCTCTCCAGGTAGCGACCATATCACGCCTTAATCAAGATAATAATACACATGTATTAACTGAACCCACTTGTTATACTGAGCTGGGGAACGTTGGTCCCGCTCCAACTTATAAATGTTATAAGACAGAGCAGGAAATAGGGGAATACCAGATTTCCCGTGCCACCCTAACGAAGAGAGTGCATGGTGATGCATCATCTTCGGGTGTGTTCATTACAGAGAACTGTTTCTCAGTATCCTTTACGTCCTGGGTATGTGATACCGGATCAGGATCCCGCATATGTAATCTGTTACATGGGCTACAGACAGGTAGAGAACTGAGAACGGGTGATAAGTTTCATGAGATAGAAAACGGTGCAAGTGTTGCAGCCAAGTCTGTTGGTCACTATCACCCTGTATTACCAGAATACATTGATTCTGAACAAATGTTATTAGATACCGAACCTGATATACAAAATCATATCAGTCACTTTATTCGTAAAGAAAGGATATAATTTTGTATTGTTGGATAATGTTTTGAACATTTCCTATATCAAAAGTTGATCGGTTCAGGCACGTTATCTAAAAGCATAGACGTTCTAAATCAAACTACAGTTCTTAGTATACAGAACACACACAAGATGAAGAGTTCAGAAATGAACGACTTCTTCTTAAGGCATTATAGACTAGGTCATATCAATGTGACCCGGCTAGCTGAAGTTACAGGTAGATGCATATTTAAATTAGTTTAAATTTACATCTTATGAAACTTGCCAGTCATGTCACAAAGATATAATGACCATAATTCTGTTTATTGGAAACAGAGAAAGAGTTAGTAAACTTTTGGGATTGATACATGCTGATGTATGAAGGGTCCCCTGTCTACACATGCCAAGACCGGTTCTTTGTACTTCATTACATTCTCTGATGATCTCTCAAGATTCAGATATATGTTCCTGTTGAAACACAAGTCCGAAACTTTTGAGATAATCACAGAATATAAGTTAGAAGTAGAGAACCAAAATACGGGTTTAAGTGTTATGTCCTTTAATAAGATCAATGAGGAGAATAATTGAGCACAGAATTCCTGGACTATTCTAAAGGAGAATGAGATTCTCTCTCAGCATTACTCCTCCGAATACACCACAGCACGTCGGTGTATCGGGGCGGAGCAATCACACCCTATATGATAAGGTGTGCTCTATGATGAGTACTATTGAGTTACCTATTTCCTTTTGAGAGTTATGCACTTATGAAGTTGCATACCTATTGAATAGGGTTCCGATCAAATCAGTTGCCTACCACTTCATATAAGATATGGAAAGGGAAGAGCCCATTTCTTAAGTTAGTTAAGATTTGGGGTTGTTCGGCCTATGTCTAAAAGAAAAATCCGGACAAACTCGAGGCAAAGTCTGATCTGTGCAAGTTTGTTGGATATCCTAAGCATTAGCAAGGGAATATCTTCTACCTGACCGAGGAGCACAAATGTTTTGTTTCTCAACATGCCACCTTTGTAAAAGGGAATTTCTTGGGAAGAAATTTGTCGACATGAGGTAGAACTGGAAGGAGTTTCAGCTAAACAAACTACAGCAGATGATTTGGTAGAACTAAAGGATTCAGTAGATTCCAACGAAACTCAGCCTCTCCGCCGATCTACTAGGGTTCCTCACCAACCTGAGAGTTACTTCGGTTTCTCTATGATAGTGGGAGCGAGGATTGCATCATGAGATGATGACCCAACTATTTTCGAGCTGGCCATCAGGAGTGGGACTCTGTAAGAATGGCTGGATGCTTAGCGATCTGAGATGGAATCCTTATACACCAACTAAGTATGGACTTTGGTTGCTTTATCTGAAGGGTTAAATCCCCATTAGGAGCAAGTATATCTTGAGAAGATTACTTGGTGTACATAGAAAAGTTGAGACTTTCAAAGCTAAACTTGTTAAAGGTTTGCATCATAGACCAGTTGTGGCTAATGATGAAACCTTTTCTGGGGCCTATGCTTAAGTCCATCCAGATCCTACTTGCCACGGCTACATACCATGACTACGATATCTGGTGGTTGGGTATCATGACAGCTTTTCTAAATGATGTTTTAGAAGAGAGCGTCTATAAGTACACTGTCAGAGGGCTTCGTAGACAGTGGGAGCAGCGAAAACGTGTGCAAGATGTTTTATGTGATAAAGCAGGTATCGTGGAGTTGGAACGTCTGTTTTGATGTGGTAGTCAAAGTGTTTGACTTCATCAAAATGGTAGATGAACCTTGTATATACAAAAAGGAAGTAGAGAGTATGGTAGTGATCCTCGTAGAGTACGTGGATGACATACTCTTGATAGGGAAGTTTCCTATGCTACGCTCAGTCAATCTCCGTTTATCACAATAATTCTCCACATAGGATTAAAGTGATACCTCCTAAATCCTAGGTTTTGGATCTATGAGATAGATCTAATTGGATGTTAGGATACTTACTAGATGTAGTGAGATGGTATCAATCGATCCTAGGGAGAATCACTGGAAGGGTTCCAGGGTGATAAGGACGACTGAATGTCAGTCACAGGCATTGTCTTTACCCTCAGTAAAGGGACGGTATGTTGGAAGAGTTCCAAGCTAGATACCGTGGCATACTAGACGATAACGGCTGGATACATCGCTACCAAAAAGGAAGTCTGGGTGTATATTAGTTCATGAGATGAACTTCGTTCCTACCATTGTGTGATAATAGAGTTGTGGCTCATGCCTAGGAACGCCCGTCCCATCAGTGATCCAGACATATTCTAAGGCAGTGTCACCTGATCATGGAGATGGTTGATCTCCAGGGGATCGAGATCAGGAGAGTAGACTCAGAGGACAACACGGCGGATCCACTCACAAAGGCCTTTTCCCAGAGAGAGACTATTAAGGGATGGTTGAGTATGAGATACTACAACCACTGTTATCAGATGGCCCTAGTGCAAGTAGGAGATTGTTAGTTATATGTATGCCCTAGAGGCCATTACTATACATTGGATGTATATTGTAGTGGATGCTTGGACATATATAGGGAGGACTTTCTTGCTCGACATGATAGTATGCTATCTGGTTACCCGTTACCTTAAAGTATATACTGATTGTCTCTCTGTTACATGTTGGTAAAGCCTTTAGGATGTGAACTTGACTACCTGGACTGTGATGCGGATCATACTAGTGGGGACATGGTAGGCCATAAGTACATCCTTCAAGGTCCCTAGTCGTGGGTATATCGAGACGGGGCATCGATATACCCGAGTAGACTAGCGTATGCCTTCTCGACCCATACAGATGGGCGATGGATGATCCCATATCCATTGGTGTTTGACATCAGAGATGATATAAGGGTGCTCAGTGGGGAGTGGGTACACTGGACGGACTCGCCGAGAACTCCCAGATGGTATTATACCTTACGTCAGATGGCAGTTCTCTGGTGACACTGGTACAGGTTAGTCTGTAGACCCGAGATCGTCATAGAGTCTTGTGTGATTCCCACTGTGCTTTGATTTCCACCTTACCATGTCCAAGAGGGCGTGCAAAACGGTGGTTTTTAGGTACAGTCCTGAGTCATATGGAGGCAATGAGCGATGGGAGGGGTTTCGTCTCTCCCGGTATTGGGGGTTGATGTTGCGCTATGCTCGATTGGCCATAACAGGGAAGTCCCTTGCTACGGATGGTTTAGAGATTTACTGGTAAGTGTTACCCATAGTTTCTCGACCCGTTATGCGCCTCATATCGGCACGACTTATCGGTTATTGGGGTCTGACATTTACCACCCCTAGAATTGATATGCGACATATCAGACGAAGAGACCGGACTGTACGGTAGTGCCACTGTCAGGCTTTTTGCAGGAGTTGGAGCGGGCTTGCTTGCTGATCTTCTGATCGTCCAATACCTGGGTAGCGTTACGTCCAGCTAGTACCGCTGACGGCTTGTGGGTGCTTGATATGATCATCATCTACTACCGGCGTATTGACGAGTCTTTAGAGTCCTACATAGAGGTTGTATTGGCTAAGGCAAAACGAAATAGGAGCGCATATGTGATATGTGCGGGACCGAGAATAATGCATGTATGTGATACCGTATTCTATTCTCGCGATGTTTGTATCGATCGGTTGTATGCGATATAACCTAGTTATCGATTCAAGGGTTGATTCGATAAGTCGATACATTTGATATTAGTCGGTTATATGCAATATGACCGGATCGTTAAATCAAGTGTTGATTTAATGATTTAATGTATAATTATATATTTGATATATTAATTTACATTAACTGGTATTGGTTCACTTAAGATTGATTTTCTCACTTGATGTGCACAAGTTGTATATGTAATATATTTTTGTGCAGAAGTTTGTATCATGATTGATGATACATGCAAACTTGGGTTTGTGTATAACTTACACCATGTTTAGGTTAATGGTTAGGGTTTTATTTCTTTTATTTATTTTGGCAAATACAAAATGGTGGCTTTCTTTGTTTTGTGCTTGAAGCTTCATGAAGCTTGCAAGCATCTTTGACAAAGTCCACCATTTTTGTTTTGCATGAGATTTTAGTTAACCTAACCATTAACTTAAACCCTAGTTTACTCTCTACATGAGTTAACTTACCCATGGTTGCATTATGATAGACTTCACTTGATAATTCATTTCATTTTTTGATTATTCATTCTTTTCTTTTCTTCTTCTTCTTCAAAAAGAAAAAGAAAAAGCTAGCTAGAAATTTTCAATTGAAGACTAAGAGTGAGAAATCAAAATCCAAAGTGTACCCATTTCCTATCTTACCATCCTCTACTAGACTAGCACTTTAGTTTAGGGTGTTTGCTTCACTAATTTATTGGTTAGTGAAGTAGAAGCTTGAGTTCGTATTCCCTCGACGTAGATCATTTTCGGCCTTGAAGACTTCAAGCGATCCCGTTGCAATTTCTCAAGGAGCCGTCCGAGAGTCCGGGAGTTGGATGATCGCAGCGAAGGGACGTCGTCACAGAGCTTTGGAAGTAGAGGACCGGATCTACAAAGTTTGTAGTCCCTTTCCTTTAAAGTAAAAGTTGTTTACTTGTTATCTTTTTCGCCTAATCTCTAGTTAACGATCTTGCTTAGGGTTGTTCGGCACCTAAAATTTTTAATCCGGCATGGTCGATGCCTTGTAGAGCCTTATTAGTGTGCCTAGTAACCCTACATAGATGACATCACAATCTCTGAGGTAGGTTGTACATCAACAGTCCTCTCGCAACTGGAAGCTCTAACAATGGCCCGATCATCCGGTGTAAAACCAAACACTCGCCTCAACAAGAGGTCACAACAAAAACACTATATCTAGACGTTCCCATGTCACCAGAAAACACAATGGTCAGTCCTCGTCCATGACGAGCTCGCCCTGACCGCATCACTAGCAGCAGCTCAATCTGCGCTCAGAACATGGTGACAGGAACCTCAAGCGTTTATCGATGGAAACAGATCAAGGGCACGAAAGGAATAAACAGATCCAGAATGGATACATGATCATACGGAGTAACGGAATCAGTGAGAGTATGATCATGGAAACGAATAAAATCAATAATCTCAAATGGATGTATAATCATGGGTACGAAGAGAATCACAGATCTCAAAATATGTACATCCTAAGGTTTCTTATGTGGAATGTCGTATCGCAAATATGCCGCGGAACATGTAGGGTTCCTAGGCACACTAATGAGGTCTCACAAAGGCATCAACCATGCCAATTTCAAAAATTACAAGTGCCGAGAAACCTTAATAAGGATCGTTGACTAGAGTTTAGGCGAAAAATAAAATTAGTTAACAACTTAACTAAAAGAAAGAGGCTACAACCTTTGTAGATCCGGTTCTCCACCTCCATGGCTCCGTGATGAAGTCCCCTCACTGTCCATATCGGATCCCGGACTCTAGCGTCGGCTTCATCGGAGAAATGGGCGGGCTAGGTCGTCGACTTCGATGCCGAAGATGATCTACGTCTAGGCAACACTAGATCAAGCTCCAACTTCACCAAGTCAAGAAACTTGTGAAGAAAACACCCTATACTACTTGGCAAGAGGTAGAGGATGAAGAAATAGGAAGTGGGTTCACTTTAGAATTGGATTTCTCACTCTTTTTCACTAGTTGCCATTGATGAAGGCAAGGTTTCTTCTTGTTGAAGAAGGAGAAGAAGAAGAAGATAATATGATAAGTTTTTTTTTTAAATAGAAAAAAAATATTAATACTTATCATATAGCAACCATGAATAGGTGTAGAGAATAGACTATGGTTAGTGGGAATGGTTAGGGTTAAGCATGAGACAAATATGGCGGACTTGTTCAAAGCTTCATGAAGCTTCAACAAGCAAACAAAGAAAGCCACCATATCATTTTCCTTTCCAAAATAAATAAATAAATAGATAAGTAAATCAAAACCCTAACCATTACACAACCATGGTTTAATCATACACTTAACAAAGTATGCATGTATCATCAAACATGATACAAACAAGTGCACAAAAATATATCACATATACAATGTGCACATCAAGTGAGAAAATCCTGTTAAAGTGAACCTATACTAGTTAATGCAAAGTAATATATCAAATATATAATTATACATTAAATTATTAAATCAACACTTTATTTAACGATCCGGTCATATCGCATATGACCGACTAATATCCAATGTATCGGCTTATCGAATCAATCCTCGATTTGATAATTAGGTTATATCGCATACAACCAATCGATACATTTATCGCGAGAATAGAATACGGTATTACATACACACATTATTCTAGGTCCCGCACATATCTCATATGCGCTCCTATTTCGTTTCGCTTGAGCCAGGAAACCTCTGTGTAGGACTCTAAAGACTCGTCAATACACCGGCAGCAGGTGATGATCATATCAAACACCCACATGCCGCAAGCGGTCTGCTAAACGTAACGGCCACCTGGGTATTAAGCGATCAGAAGATCGACGAGCAATCCCGCTCACACTCCTGTGAATCCAACCAGTAACACTTACCGTACAGTCCGGTCTCGTCGTCTGATATGTCGCATATCTCGCCTAGGGATGGTAAACGTCAGACCCCAATAGCTCGATAAGTCGTGTCGATATGAGGTCTATAACAGTTCGAGAAACTACTGATAACACTTACCAGTAAATCTCAGCAACCCTGGCCAGGGATTTCCGGTTATAGCCAATCGAACACAGCGCAACATCAACTCCCTATACCGGGAGAGACGAATCCCCTCCTATCGCTCATTGCGTCTATGTGACTCGGGACTGTACCCAAAAACCACCGTTTTGCACGCCCTCTTGGACGTGGTAAGGTGGAAATCAAAGCACAGTGGGAACCACACAAGACTCTATGACGATCTCGGGTCAACAGACTACTCTGTACCAGTGTCACCAGAGAACTGCCATCTGACGTAAGGTATAATACCATCTGGGAGTTCTCGGCGAGTCCGTCCAGTGTACCCAGTCTCCACTGAGCACCCGTATATCATCTCTGATGTCAAACACCAATGGATATGGGATCATCCATCGCCCATCTGTATGGGTCGAGAAGGTATACGCTAGTCTACTCTGGTATATCGATGCCCCGTCTCGATACACCCACGACTAGGGACCTTGAAGGATGTACTTATGGACTACCATGTCCCCACTAGTATGATCCGTATCATAGTCCAGGTAGTCAAGTACACATCCTAAGGGCTTTACCAACATGTAATAGAGAGACAATCAATGTACACGTTAAGGTAAAGAGTAACCAGATCGCATACAATCATGTCGAGCAAGAAAGACCTCCCTATATATGTCCCAGCATCCACTACAATATACATCCAATGTACAGTAATGGCCTCTAGGGCATACATATAACTAACAATCTCCCACTTGCACTAGGGCCATCTGATAGCAGTGGTTGTAGTATCTCATACTCAACCATCCCATAAAAGTCTCTCTCTGGGAAAAGGCCTTTGTGAGTGGATCCGCCTTGTTGTCCTCTGAGTCTACTCTCCTAACCTCGATCACCCTGGAGATCAACCATCTCCATGATCAGGTGATACTGCCTTAGAATATGTCTGGATCACTGATGGGACGGGTGTTCCTTGGCATAAGCCACAACTCCATTGTCACACAATGGGAGGAACGAAGTTCATCTCATGAACTAATTTACACCCAGACTGCCTCTTTGGTAGCATCTTAAGTAGCGATGTATCCAGCCTTTATCGTCTAGTATGCCACGGTATCTAGCTTGGAACTCTTCCAACATACCGGCCCTTTACTGATGGTAAAGACAATGCCTGTGACTGACATTCAGTCGTCCTTATCACTCTGGAACCTTTCCAGTGATTCTCCCCAGAATCAATTGATACCGTCTCACTACAACTAGTGAGAATCCTAACATCCATTTAGATCTATCTCATAGATCCAAAATCCAGGATTTAAGAGGTATCATTTTGATCCTATATGGAGAATCATTGTGATAAGCGGAGATTGACCGAGCGTAGCATAGGAAACTCCTTTCTTATCAAGAGTATGTCATCCACGTACTCTACGAGGATCATCACCATACTCCCTACTACCTTTTTGTATATACAAGGTTCATCTACCATTTTGATGACGTCAAACTGTTTGACTACTACATCAAAACAGATGTTCCAACTCCGCGATACCTGCTTTATCCTATAAAGCATCTTGTACACGTTTCCGCTCCTCCCAGTGTCTACGAGGCCTTCTGGCTGTGTACTTATAGACGTTCTCTTCTAAAACATCATTTAGAAAAGCAGTCATGGCACCCAACCGCCAGATATCGTAGTCATGGTATGTAGCCGTGGCAAGTAGGATCTGGATGGACTTAAGCATAACCACTTGAAAAGGTTTCATCATTATCCATGCCTGGTCGATGATGAAAAGCTTTAACAAGTCTAGCTTTGAAAGTCTCAACTTTTCCATCTACACCAAGTAATCTTCTCAAGATATACTTGCTCCTGATGGGGATTTAACCTTTCAGATATAGCAATCAAAGTCCATACTTTGTTGGTGTACATGGATTCTATCTCAGATCGCTAAGCATCCAGCCATTCTTACAGAGTCCCACTCCTGATGGCCAGCTCGAAACTAGTTGGGTCATCATCTCATTATGCAATCCTCGCTCCCACTGTCATAGAGAAACCGAAATATCTCTCAGGTGGGTGAGGAACCCTACTAGATCGGCGGAGAGGCTGAGATTCGTTGGAATCTACTGAATCCTTTGGTTCTACCAAATCATCTGTTGTTTGTATAGCTGGAACCTTTCCAGTTGTACATAACAGACCTTGCCTCGAGTTTGTCCGGATTATGCTTTTAGACATAGCCCGGACAACCCCAAATCTTAACCAACTTAAGATATGGGCTCTTCCCTTTCCATATCACATATGAAGCGGTAGGCAACTGATTTGATTGGAACCCAATTCAATTGGTATGCAGCTTCTCAAGTGCATAACTCCCAAAAGGAAATAGGAAACACAGTAGTACTCATCATAGAGCACACCATATCACATAGGGTGCTATTGCTCCGCCCCGATATACCATCGTGCTATGGTGTATACGGAGGAGTAATGCTGAGAGAGAATCTCATTCTCCTTTCGAATAATCCAGGATTTCCGTGCTCAAGTATTCTCCTCCTCGATCTCATCAAAGGACATAATACTTATGCCCATGTTTTGGTTTTCTACTTCTAAATCATATTCTGTGAATATCTCAAAAGGTTCGAACTTGTGTTTCAACAGGAACATATGTCTGAATCTTGAGAGATTATCGCATATGACCGACTAATATCCAATGTATCGGCTTATCGAATCAATCCTCGATTCGATAACTAGGTTATATCGCATACAACCAATCGATACATTTATCGCGAGAATAGAATAGGGTATCACATACACGCATTATTCTAGGTCCCGCACATATCTCATATGCGCTCCTATTTCGTTTCGCTTGAGCCTGGAAACCTCTGTGTAGGACTCTAAAGACTCGTCAATACGCCGGCAGCAGGTGATGATCATATCAAACACCCACAAGCCGCAAGCGGTCTGCTAAACATAACGGCCACCCAGGTATTGAGCGATCAGAAGATCGACGAGCAAGCTCGCTCACACTCCTGTGAATCCAACCAGTAACACTTATCGTACAGTCCGGTCTCATCGTCTGATATGTCGCATATCTCGCCTAGGGGTGGTAAACGTCAGACCCCAATAGCTCGATAAGTCGTGTCGATATGAGGTCTATAACAGTTCGAGAAACTACTGATAACACTTACCAGTAAATCTCAGCAACCCTGGCCAGGGATTTCCGGTTATAGCCAATCGAACACAGCGCAACATCAACTCCCTATACCGGGAGAGACGAATCCCCTCCCATCGCTCATTGCCTCCATGTGACTCGGGACTGTACCCAAAAACCACCGTTTTGCACGCCCTCTTGGACGTGGTAAGGTGGAAATCAAAGCACAGTGGGAACCACACAAGACTCTATGACGATCTCGGGTCAACAGACTACTCTGTACCAGTGTCACCAGAGAACTGCCATCTGACGTAAGGTATAATACCATCTGGGAGTTCTCGGCAATTCCGTCCAGTGTACCCAGTCTCCACTGAGCACCCGTATATCATCTCTGATGTCAAACACCAATGGATATGGGATCATCCATCGCCCATCTGTATAGGTCGAGAAGGTATACGCTAGTCTACTCTGGTATATTGATGCCCCGTCTCGATACACCCACGACTAGGGACCTTGAAGGATGTACTTATGGACTACCATGTCCCCACTAGTATGATCCGCATCAGAGTCCAAGTAGTCATGTACACATCCTAAGGGCTTTACCAACATGTAACAGAGAGACAATCAATGTACACGTTAAGGTAAAGAGTAACAAGATAGCATACTATCATGTCGAGCAAGAAAGTCCTCCCTATATATGTCCAAGCATCCACTACAATATACATCCAATGTACAGTAATGGCCTCTAGGGCATACATATAACTAACAGAACATACGTACGGTACGTCTCTCTACCCAAGCTGCCTACTCCATCAATCAGGGTCAGCCTATGAAATGAAAGTTCGGGTCTAATACCCCCCTTTTCAAGTCTATGTTCCGTAAGGTCAAGCCAAGGTTCCGAAATCATATACGCCCTAGACTCCACAAAGTCAAACCTAGACTCGAACCACGGTTAAACCTAGCGCTCCGATACCAACTTTGTCGCGACCCGAAAAATATTAGCTCGTGACCGGCACTTGAATCTCGCTATGTCTAAAGGCGTAACGTAAATTAAGTAAGCCAAAAACCCAGAAATCTAAACCTTTTAAAGAAAATTAAGAGGTGAAGTTTTGAAATAAAGGTATGGTGAAAATCATAAGTTTGCTTAAATACATAAATGATGGAATATGAAAATGCAAGTAAATTTTTCTAGTTGAAATCATGTTTCGTCTTTTTGAAAATTTGGGCAACACCTCCTTTGTATATTTTGATCCAAAAAACACAAATACATGAGATAATATAAAGGCATACCCAAGCGGGAGCTAGCTCTTCGCCAAAGGGCGGATCACAACCACGCAAGACAGAAAATATGTATACGACGCCTAACGGCGAAGATCAAAACAAAAGATAAAGAAATATGTAAGATAGCAAAACCACCAGGAGCGGAATACCCCTCGCTTTAAGTCTCGCAACCACAAGTCTCACTAAGTCTCATTACTTATACAAATACTAGTTTGATTGATGGAGTTGACAAGATACAATATGAAATAATAATACAAGAGGGGTACGATCCAACATGTACCACCTACCAAAGCAAAACACCCGCATGCAGCTGTATGCCAGCGATGCCGCTACTGAACCATGCGGTCAACCTGCAAGAACTGTGGCACAACAGGGGTGAGTTGCCAACTCGTGAGTAGAAAACATCTACAAGTAGAAATCGAATAAACAACGACTCCTAGGTCAACTGTATCATAAAGGTAATAGTATGATATCTAGGGTGATCGTATCTGCAAAAGGTTGCCAACAGCATACTCAATGCCTATGCATGTGAATATCATCCAACAAAATAGTAAATACCTGTATGCATGTGGATTCCGTCCACGTGTCAACCAATGACACAACAACATCATGCATGTAAATATCATAACAGCATATGCATGAAAGTATGAGGATATAAATCAACGTGTGTCCCCCGCGACACATCAAAATCATGGAACCTGAGTGTCCAGCATCGACACTCAAAATATCATGACACCCGTGTCCAACATCGACACGTAAATCCTCATATTTCGGGCTCCGTCAGTCCGGATAGGCCTTCGGTCTCCGTCTGCGGAATCGGCCCGCAGGCTCCGGCAGAACGGGTTGGCCCATATCCATCTCTCGACTCCGGTCGGTATCCTCCGGATAACCGCCAGGTCCAACCAATCACCGGTAGGTAGTAGTCCCTCTGCCAGGCTCTTCGTCATCCCCACATTCTTCTCGCCCCGGGGTACCGTACCGGGTCCACTATAAACCGCCAAACGGATCATCCAACTCCTCGAATCGGGTTTCACATATCACACGTCTCAGAATTGAGATAACGCATGGTGGACACACTGAAATATCATACCAAGAGAAACCGGGCTTTTAAAACAATACATACTTTCTTTTGAAATAACCACGGTTCTCAAATCCAGAAATCTCTTGAAAATAGCATATCTCAATGCGTATAATTGTAAAGCATGATGTATGCGACAAATAACAGAATGTAAGCATATCCGTATATCATGCAGCATGGAACAGTAATATGCACATATCAAGGGAAAACAGTTCTTTAAAATGAATCATGTTTTTAAATATATCATGCGGTTCCCAATTTATCCAAGGTCAATGCAACATCGTATAAAGGTACATATACAACTATAGCAAGAAATTCATGCAAGGAATCAAATCATGATGCAGCAATTCTACTGTGTAGTGACATGGAAATTATCGATGATGAAGTGTGTGAGCCAGCAAATCTGAGTAAGTGTAACATACGCATCATCGATAATGGTGTAGGTGTACTAGCACAGGTATATGCAATACAATGAGAATAACATGAATGCAGCATAAGATAATTCGTCAGCTAAAAGCAATAAGGTATACGTATCTAACATGACCGAGTCGGTGAATCTATCAATCGACATCTAGACTCACAACATCGCGTACGGTATAATCCATCGTACGGCATCCTCTAGTCAAGGTTATGGATCAAACATCAAGTCAAACTCATCACGTATGGAAAATCATCATACGACGGCATTAAACCAATAGGGATCCTATCAACCAATACGACAATGAGGGTAGGGACCTAACGTCTCGTACAGCATATCACTCAAGATCCACAACATAATATATATCTGTATACCTATGTCCCATGTCACATCCATAACAATCTCATATTAGAGGACCGGCAAAGGTATCTATCATCTCTGATCGACTCGCATCCGTATAACGACATATCATCAAGTCATCATATTACATCGTATATTCTTTTCATCATATTTATATCCCGCATCACATCAAATTTATATATATATATATATACTATCCTATACATCTGTAACGCCTTAGATTTCCGTTAGTGTTAGTTTAGACGTTTATGCGGGTTTACTGTAAAAAGTTTACCAATTTGGGTTCCTCACATTTTATAACATTTAATTAATAATTTATTATTATTTGTTATGGCTTGCACGTACGTGTGCACGTTAATGTGAGGGTTTGTTTGTGCTAATCTAGGTTAGTGACCATGACAACTTAACCTAATCTAATCCTTTGCTTTATCCTAATCCTTATTTTAATCTTATCCTTAACCTTTTCCCAAGATATTTGTTGAGAGAAAGAATATTTTCATTTGTCTTTTGGATGTGAGAACAGGTGGCATGTGAGTAGTGTGAATGCATTTATGTGAGAGTTAATGCTTGGTGCACTCACCTTAACCTCACCCCTCTCTCTCTCTTTTCTTCACACCCTCTCTCATTTTCGTTCTCACTTATTGCTTTCTCATTTAGTTTTCATCTCCTCTCTCATCCCAACTGAACACCTGACCTATTCCTTCACAAAACCATCAAAAACTTTCACAATCTCACAAAAATGACATCTTTTGCCTTGAATTGCCTCTTGGATGCCTTGGAGCTTGGGAAGCTAGGATCTTTGAGTTCTTTTGGATAGGTAATGATCTCTTTCTGTTAATTAAGTGTTTATTGTGTTGCGTAGCTTATACTTTTCAGTTTAGATCGCGTTTAGTTTCGTTTTGTGCAAATATCGTATTTTTAGTGTTGTTTCGGGGTCTCGGATGATCTGCTATCAAACCAGGTATTTGTTGCAAAAGTTCCCATCACAGTGACCTAGTGTAGTGACCTAGAACCTACCCTCAAAATACAAACCCATTTCCTCTTGAACTGGCCGCAAATTAATTGCTTCTGGCCGCAAATTGCGGCCAGACTAGGGAGTTACGGTTTGGGTTTTGGTGTAGGGGTCTCTGGGGTTGTATGTGGTCTCGTGGTACTTGCAACTTTTATAAATTGTTGGTATATCAAAATCTGGGACCACTTTCCGTATTTCTTGTGTTGCTCTGAGTTGGTTTCGTTGTGTCACTATGCATGTTAGCCATAATACGAACACTTGAGAGTAAGTTTTGTGTTGTCGTGTTGGTCAACGTAGTTTGTACGTGTTTTGGGTCTATTGCTAATATATACTTGTTTCATTGATTTATGTTTTAGGTTCGCAGGCGGGGACTTCGGACAATGCGAAGAAGGGGAAACATGTGGTACGCTTTACTTAGCCAGGAGCGTTGGTGAGTAGATTTAACATTTACAGGGGAATCGCCCGCATGGCGTTATGCGTCTGGGTTAGAGATGTTATGATATTTTCGCATATTCTATTGCATATATAGAGTTGTGCATACACCTTATTGCTTAGTTATTATTGTGCTTGGACTTGTACCCTTAGGACACTGCACTATTATTGACGGCTTATGTTGCACGAGCACTGATTGCATGCCACACACACCGTCAATAATTGCCATGACACGCACAACACACATACATATCTGATATTGTTTGGTTTGGGACATTGAGACATTGATTCATATTTCTTGTTGCATATGACATATAGCATACCTGTATACCTACATGCTTTGACATGCTTACGTGCTAGTTACCCATATACCTATATGGTATTGTACCATTAGTGATAGGTATATACACATACGAGACATAGCTACATGTACATGTTGTATGCATACTTACACTTATACCTGGAGGGTATATTACATCATTACTGATAGGTAGATGCATATACCTTGCTATACCTTTATGTTTACACATATATTTGGCTATAGCTACATGTTTACCTTTATTTGATGTTATATTGGACTTGGAGAAATTAGAAAACCCATATATATATTTTAACTTGTTGAAGTTAAATAGCGGATTTCCTTTATATGCTCACATTACAGTTTTATGTTGCATATATTATATTCATGGATTTTCACATTGAGATATGGATTTTTCATGATGTTTTCTGGATTTGAGGACCGTGGTAGTTTCATGAAGTTATGCATTATTTGAAAAACCCGGTTTCTCTTTAAATGATATTTCAGCAGGCACCATGAGATTTATCGGTTCTGATATATATATCCCATGCGAGGAGGGGTCGGGGGCCATATGAGGTTACATGGTGGGGCCCGGAGGTACCGCTGGACGAGAAAGGGATGTTGATGTAACACGCCGATGATCCTGACAGGGGAACCATACCTACCGGTGACTGTACCTATGACTCGGAGGTTATCGTGGGGATACCGACGGGAGTCATGTACGTATGGATACGTCGAAAGGCGAGGGTCGAAGCTGGGCACTCGAGTTTTCGGTATAGCGTATGATACGTGCCTATCAGAGGGCCAGTCGTGGTGACAACACCTGATAGATCAATATTTTTGTGTCGTTGCTTGACACATTGGTTTCATGATATTTTTACTCCTAAGTATATATAAAGTGGAATGGGATGCTGTTATATATGCATATATATATATATATATATATATATATATATATATTAATGGAATGGGACGCTAATATATATGTATACATTTCAATTCATATACATCATCATAATTATTCATGCAAATATACTTAGGTTATATGAGATTCACTTGATGTTGTATTCAGGATATATGAGATTCACTTGATATTGTACATTCAGGATATATGAGATTTAGTTGATATTGTACATTCAGGATATATGAGACTTACATGATAAGAGAGCCAATTTGGGGGCTGATTTGAGAAAATTGGGATTTGGATTGTCTTGATGCACTTTGGTCCTACCACAAGGTCAGGATTCCGTGGGAATGACATGTTTTATCACATACGCTGCTTTTATTGTTTATGCACTGCTTCATATATTAGTAGTACCTGATAGAGTACCTTCCATGCCTATTGCATTTACATACTTTTATTTTATATGCATTGCTTCATGTATTATTAGTACCTGAGATAGTACTTTCCATGACTGTTGCATATATACATTGTCATATCATTGCTTCATGTATTATTAATACCTGATAGAGTACCTTATATGATTGTTGCATACATATTTTCATATTATTGCTTCATGTATTAGTTGTACCTGCTAGTGTACCTGTAGCGTCTTGAAAAGTCGTTTTGGTGTTTTCCTGAAATTCGGTGAAAATTCGGTATTTTTCCGAAAACCGTCTTTCTCGTTATTTTGCAGTTTAGGGCTAATTATACCTAAAATGGATAGGTAATTGCTTGTTTTTAGCAGCTAATGAGTTAATTATGAAATTCTGGTCGTTTAAAAATTTTCCCTAATTTTTCAATTTTTTTAATATTATTTTAAGCCGGTAAGAAAATACATTAATTTAGCGATAAATACAAATTTTTCCGGGCTAATTTTAATCTTTAAAATTATGTTAATTAAAATCTAGTGGTAACATAAATTTTTAGTATTTTATTTTGATTTTTAACAAATTTTTATGATAGGAAACGAATTTATTGAATTTTAAGCTAAAACTTGCAATTTTTGACTTGTAGGGGGCCTTTTTGCATAAAATTTCTTTTGTAAAACCCCTCTCTCTTTTCCCTCAGCCCTAGGACAGCCCCACCTTGTGCAAGTCCAGAAATTTCTGGCCTCATGTTGGTTTCTTTCTTGTGTTGAAAATGGGGTTGTTTATGAATTTATTTTAAATATAGTTGATAAGGTATGGTGCATTGACTTTGGAGACTTGACCCTTGACCTTTCCCACACACCCACACCCTCCCCCTTACCTCATTTCTGGCCGAAATCTGCACCTCCCCCTCTTCATCTCTTTTCTTCTCATTTTCTTCTAAATTCTTCAAGTTTAATTCATCAAAATTGCAAATTAAAGCTTACAAATTAAACCCATCCTTCATCTTTCTTTTCCTTCACCTCCCTAGCTTGGATCTTGATGCTTGAGGCCATCATTTGGAGCAAATTTATTCTTGCTAGATCTCAATTTGAGGTATAATTTCTATCAAGTTAATTTCTTTTGGCTAAATTCCTTTAAGTATATGGTTTTAGTGTTAAAAGATTAACTAATTTCTAATCTAGTTTATAAAAGAGTAGTTTGTTTAAACTAGGGTTTTGAAGCCATGATAGTTAATTGAATTGTTTTGTAGTTAATCTAGTTGTTACTTAACTAATCTATATGGTTACCTTGATTAAGCGGCTTCCTATTAACCTATTCTATGTTAAACTTGTGTGAAATTGCATTAGGTTTGCTAAATTACCAAAATCTAGAAAGGGTTTTTGTATGGAAAATGGGTTGTGAAGCATGATTAGTGAGTTGAATTAGGGTTTAGAAACCATTATTTAGTTGATTAAATCTAATTTGTTATCTAGTTGTTTTGCTAACCTAATCTAGAAGCTTAACTTGCTAATTGAGTTATAAAATTAGTGTTAATTTAAGGTTTTCATATAAAGTTTGGATTAAGAATTGCTAGGTTATATAATTCAAGTAATGGTTGTTTATGGAAAATAGGTTTTGAATCTTTGCTAATGTGTTGTAATATTAGTGTTTGTAGATTGCTTGTTGTGTGGTTGGATTGTGATAACCGTATCGCTATGTTTCGATTTTTGCACCAAAATTGCTAGTTTGTGCTTACTAGGTTTTTATTAAAATTATTTGGTGATTTATTTGTGATACCTTGGGGATGTTTTTAGCATCTCCTATGACGTTTAGGATGCGTGAGTGCGGATTTTTGGGTAGTCGGGTTTTAGTTTTGCCAGGCGACCAAATCGGCGTTTTTTGGCAGTTTTTGCGATTTTCGCGTGTGTTCCGCGCACTTTGTGCACGTTGTACCTAGCTAGCGAACTTTAGTAGTTTCGTTGGGGTTTTGCGTCGTTCTTGATATGTAACCTTATGTTTGGTATTGATGTAAATTCCAGGTTCGGTCGCGGAGACGTCAGACGCGGCGCGAAAGGGAAAGGCGGTGATTGGGCACAGCTAGCCAGGGATTCCGGTGAGTAGATGTAACATCTACGGGGGACTATCGTTGGATGGCGCAAGCCGCCCGATAGTTTTAGTAACTTACAAGATCCTTAGTGATGTTAGTAATTAGGGGTGAAATACTTATTTGACTATTTGCTGCATCCATGCATTATATTGACATACCTATACGAAACCATTTTATAGGACACCTGCACCATTGCCAGGGTTTTTATATGCAGCACGAGCACTATTCATGCTTACACACACACCCTGGTAATTGCCATGCCACCACACTAGATAACCTTTAAATTTAAACCTTTTACTAATTGATACTTAAACTTGTGCTATTGCCTTTAATTCCTTAAAATGAAACCGTAGGATTGCTATTCATGTGCATGTACTTCATCATATTAATTGTTCATGCTTAATCCATTAATCACACATCGCAACTTGATTATTGATACCATATGCATTCATTATCACTGATATATGCACTTATGAGGATTTCTTGAGATTTTATGATATTGCTGGATTTCGGGGGAAAGCCGCAAAATTTCTAAACTTATTATATTTTTTAAAATATGTAAATTGCGGTTTTCTAGTGATGTAAGTGTCGTCCACCATGAGTTTGCTGTGGTTTTGGAAATCCGTGTCGAGGAGTGGAGGAACCGGCATGGGTACATGGTAGGCCCGGTAAGGTACCCCGGGGCATGAGGAATGTGGTGTTGACGTTGAGCCTGGCAGGGGACGGATTACCTACCGGTGACTGTTTGGGACGGCGGATATCCAGAGGATACCGACCGTGGCCTCTAGATGATGAGATATTGATATTTGAGATGGGTCAGCCGGACGGCTGAGGCCAGAGATACATTTATGAGATTTGAGGCAGCTTTTGGGTGTCGTTGCTGGACACCGGTTCTCGTCGATTCTTTGAGTATTATGCTGACATTCTAAAAGAGTTTCAAAAACAAAAAGAGATAAATGTTTCTTATATATACCTATTGAGACCTCAGATATTCATGTTGCATACATATTCGTACACTGATGTTGTATACACCCTGCTAGTGCACTCATTCATACCTGTATTTTAGATGCTAGGATGCTTGTGTGCATGCATACGATAGCCTTTGTAGGTGTTATTTATTACTCACGAGTTGGCAACTCACCCCCGTTGTGCCACAGTCTTTTACAGGTCCGCTCCGTCAGTTCAGTAGCGGCAGGCGCACTTGTTCTTTTGCCTCCTTTGCCTGGACTCGAGATTTGCTCATAGGTGGGTTATGTTATTATTTTTGTACAACCTTGTATATTCTTTGTATCTAGTGTACTCCATCTACTGTTGCTACCAGTATTATTGTATATTGACCTAGAGATGAGACTGTGAGGTTTGTGGACTTTTATGCTGTATTTTGGGGTCGAGCTCACTTGAGTCGACATGATGTTTTCTTATACTTCATTATGATTATTTCGCATGTTGTTGCTTTATATTGCGTGGGATTTGTGACCGCCTTGTGGCGAAGAGCTAGCTCCCGCTTGGGGATGCCCTATTTTGTTGGATTCATATATATTTTTGTTGTACCCAGTTTGGGGGCCAGTATTTACAAAGGAGACTCTGCCGAAATTTTCGGAAAAATTGGTATTGTTTTTAAAAAGGGTTTTACATGACTTATTTGATAAACTCGCTTTCAATTGATTGGGTTTTCTTCACTCTTTTGCTTAAATGGTTTTGTTTTCTGGGTTTTGGCTTACTTACTTTACGGACGTCTTTAGACGTTTCGTAAACTTAAGTGCCAGTCACGTTCCGTACCCTGCGGGTCGTGACAGTACCTTTCATGACTGTTGCATGCATATAACCATTTATTACTATCAGCTTGCATGCATTAGATTCGCACTGTACGTGCATACTTGCGATTACCTGCATATGTTATTTACTATTCACGAGTTGGCAACTCACCCCCGTTGTACCACAGTGTTTTGCAGGTTGTTCCCCAGAGTAGTCGAGGCAGGCTATTCATCTATTTTATCATCTTTTGCTGCGGATACCGCTTCGGCTTATAGTGTGCAGTTTTGCTTAGGTGGGTTTTGCGGTTATCCGATTTTTTTTGGTATGTTCGTTGTATCCATGTACTCTCCATCTACCACTTTCTTGTATGACTTAGAGACTTGATGTGATGACGATATTGTATATTATTTTGTGACTTGGAGGTCTTTATGCAGTTTTATTTATATCGTCTTTTATTTCTTCGCTACGGCGTCGTATATCTGTTGTGGTGGTTGTTTTCCGCCTTTGGGCGTGTTTTTGCTACCGTTTGTGCATGCTTTACTTATATTTATGTTGTACCCATTTTTGGGGCTGGTTTCTACAAAGGAGGTGCTGCCAAAATTTTAAAGAAGATAAAGTTGGACTTTTAAAGAATTTGGATTGAGATTTCAAAGGTTCTAAAAAATGTTATTATTTCTTACTACTTTTGATGGTTTAGATTGCTGGGTTTTCGGATTCCTTAAATTGCGTTACGCCTGTAGACGTTGCGTAGTTTAAGAGCCATCACGTGCCAATTTCGGGTCGTGACAAAGTTGGTATCAGAGCGCTAGGTTTTACCTTTCGGAGTGTAGGATGACCTTGGTATGATGGAGTAGGTAGGTTATGCAGAGTAACGTAGTGTGTGTATGTCTGCGGCATACTCACGACGCGGTACTCCGCCTAAAGTGAACTAAGTACAAATTGCTTGAAATTCCTTCCTTGATGATACTTATCCTTGTGATTCGATTTCCGTGTTCATATTGAATCCTATCTCTATTTATAGCCTTTGCCACCGATGACTATGGGGACTCAGAGTGATGCAGCGAGGGCCGAGGTCAGAGTTGACTCGTGTGGGACGAGGGCTGACCAGGATAGTACGCTCGTTGCACTGGAGCAGATGGATCCGCCTTCAACTGATCGTATCGCTAGGCTTGAGGCTGAGATGCAGGACTTGCGCCTGACGATGAGGTCTTTGATTGAGGCCAGTAGAGCGCAGCGACAGGAGGTTGCCACCCCTGTTACCTAGTTTTTCCTTGCGGTCAGCACACAACATTCCGTCACCTACATAGCACCAGTAGAAGCAGCCCTAGTTGACGAGGCACGTCTTCCAGAGAATTTCGGAGTTCGAGGACCGAGGAGGGCTAGAACAGGAGTGTCAGCCCCGAGACAGAGGTTCAGTCGTCGAGACAGATTTCGTGACCATCACGGGAGTAGCAGAGGCTTAAGACGAGGACAGTCGCTCAGCACTCATCCCTAGGAGGGTCAGCAGCCATCGTATAGATGGTTTCGATGCGGGAGCCTTCAAAACTTCGTGAGACATTGATCCTTAGCACCGCGTCAGACTCGTGTTCGGAGAGGTCGTTGTCACGGAGGATTCGTTCAGAGGGGACAGGTTGGCAGAGGAGGAGTTCAGCCAGTTGCGGGTAGGGGGCAGACACAAGAGTTTGCTTCTACTCATCGGAACGCGCGGGCGTCCAATGTAGAGTTTTCAGGTATTCTTAATTCGTATGTTCTTTTGATGCACTTGTTTGTTTTACACACTTTGTGCCGTGGTTGGGACGAGAGTCGTGTTAGCTAGATCAGCCATTTGTGCAAGTCCATGTCACGCACCCCACAAGCTCGCGGGGAGGCGGAATATATGAAAAACAATTATCAAAGCTTCGTAACACGGACTTGAGCACACGGATCGTGTCTAAACCATTACAAGCAAACTATGAGAGGTTTAACTACTCGGTTTCGAAGTTATACCACACGTTACTTGTCCTTCGGGTCTTCATCGCTATCCTCCACACCTCGTAGGCTCTATGGAACGTGGGGACCTCAACGGCCTCCTCGAGTCAAAGACGATCCACCCGAGAGTCTATAGTCTGAGCTCCTATCTCGAATCTGAGATAACTACGGCTTCTAGATCGCTAATCTAGAAGTCCTAGAGGGACCCGAGAATGCCCCTCCCATCTGTATTTCCGAAAAACACGGATAATCTTTGACTGAATAAATCCATCTGTATAATACTAGAATCTTGCTTAAACCAAAGCCTGCTAGTATTATCTGCCCGATCATATTACGTGCACAAGTGTACGTAAGTGATCGCAGCCCTGCCGTAAAACCATACGGCCTCTACACCTTTTGCCCGGTGCTGGGAAACTCTCTGTGTGGGACTATAAGGACTCGACACTACGTTGGCAGTGGGTTTAACCACAGGCCTCAAGCGGTACTAGCTGCACATAACGGTCCCCAGGTAGATGTCGATAAGAAGGACGATGAGGAAACCCATCCGAACTCCTACTGAGCCTGATGTGACAATCTCCGTATAGTCCAGTCTGTTCATCTAGGACTATCGCATAGCAGGCCTAGGGGCGGTAAACGTCAGACCCCTAATAGCGGTATAAGTCATGTCGGAGTGAAGCCCATTAAAGTTTGAGAAACTACTGGAAGCCTACCAGCAAATCTCGTTTGCCCTGGCCAGGGACTTTGCGTAATGGCTCTCCATACACAGCGCGATATCAACCCCCAATACCGGGAGAGACGAATCCTGTCTAACCGCCGCTGCCTCCAAGTGCTTCGGGACTGCACCCAACTACAACCTGTTTGCACGACTCCTTTGAGCCGTGGTAGGGTAGTAATCTAAGAACAGTGGGAACACACCCGAGGCGAAGCAGCAGTGTCAAGTCGACGGACTAAGCTGTACACATGTCACCTGGGAACTGCTATCTGACGATGGGTATAAATCCAACCTGCAGTTTCCGGCGAGTCCTGTCCGGTGTACCCGTAACCTAACGAGCACCTACATACTATCTCCAGTACGACGTACTGATGCCTGTGGGACAGACCATCTCCCTATGCTGGGATGAGAAGCGTATACACCAGTCTACTCCGCAGTATCGATGCCTTGTCTCGATAATGCTACGACCAGGGACCTGTATAGGATGTTGCTTATAGACTACCCAGCCCCCACTAGTGTGACTGCCATCACAATGCTGGTAATCAAGCAATGATCATAAGGGCTCTACTAATATGTATAAGCGATATGTTAAAAGAAACATATGCACATATTAAAGTAGACACAAACCAAGTAGCATACTGCCATTTTTAGCAAGACTGTCAATACAACTGTGAATATCCCAAGCTTCCATTGAGTAATATACAAACTAGTATGATACAGTAATGGCCTCTAGGGCATAAACACTAATAGTTTGTTATGTTAATTTCTATCAGCGATTCTTTTGTTGCGCGATACGTGTTTCGGTCGTGTGCCAATCGGATAGGAGATAGTGATTCGTCCGTCGTTTTGATCCTTCTAGAGATGTTGGATTTGACGTTCTCCTGGGCACGGACTGATTAGCTACGTGCTATGCGTCTGTGGACTGCCGCGAGGAAACAGTCAGGTTTTGTTTTCCCGGAAAGTCAGTTCTTGTTGTGTAGGGGGACAGTAGTGCCGCCTCTCACAGCTTGAATTCAGCCTTTTTCGCTAGTCGGCTTTTGAGGAGAGGATGTCGAGGATTCTTGGCTTTCATTCGTGATAGCGGAGCTACAGTGAGTTTGTTGGACCGGGTTCCTATCGTGCGAGAGTTTTTCGATGTGTTTCAGATGAGCCGGCGGAGCTTAGGGAGCTTAAAGATCAGCTGCAGAGTTGTTTGTTGGGGGGCTTGTGCGTTTGAGTGTTTCTCTTTGAGGAGCTCCTATTCGATTCGTCAAAAGAAGGACGACAGTTTGAGGTTGTGTATTGATTGATCGTCAATTGAACCGAGTTACGGTTCGGATAGGTATCCTTTACCTCGCATTGACGATTTATTTGATCAGCTCCAGAGTGCGAGACTTTTTCTAAGTTTGTTTGTAATCAGGTCATCATTGGTTGCGGGTTCGGAGTGATGATATTCCAAATACTGCTTTTCTGTATGCTACGGGCTTTCTGTGTTTTGGTGGTGTCGTTGGACTCACCGATGCCCTAGCAGCATTCATGGATGTGATGAACCAGATTTCTTCAGGCCGTTCCTAGACCAGTTTATTGTTGTGTCATTGATGACATTCCGGTCTATTCCAAAGGTCGTTAGGAACAGGAACAACACTTGAGGATTTTCTTTGCAGATACTGGGAGAGCACCAGCTGTTTGCTAAATTCTCGGAGTGTTCCTTCAGGCTTGATTGTATTGACTCCTAGGTCTTGTAGTTATGGGAAACGGTTTTCGTATGGTCCCGAGGAAGATCGAGACCGCATAGCTTTGGCCCAGACTTATTTACGGGACGGAGGTCCGCGGATTTTTGGGCTTAGCAAGTTTTTACCGCCGTTTCGTGCAGGATTGCTAGTGTATTGCTGCACCGTTGACTGAACTGACCGGAAAGGAGGTTTCTTTTCTTTTGACTGAGGCATGCGTGTGGAGTTTACAGAAGTTGAAGACTCGGTTAACAACTGCACCAGTTCTTTCTTTGCTTTCTGGTTCGGGCGACCTTGTTGTTTAGCTGTGATGTTTCACGAGTGGGGCTCTATTTTGCGTTGATGAGGCACTTTAGAGTTATCACTTTTGCTTCCCGACAGTTGGAGGAAGTACGAGCAGGATATGGCCGCGGTGATCGTGCGTTGGAGATTTGGAGACACTACTTGTTCGGAGAGTCGTGTCAGATTTTCATGGACCACTAGAGCTTAATGTACATCTTCCTGCAGCGTGTTTTGATTGTTGAGACAACG
The DNA here is from genome assembly GCA_030015575.1 of Agapanthus africanus. Lineage (NCBI taxonomy): Eukaryota > Viridiplantae > Streptophyta > Magnoliopsida > Asparagales > Amaryllidaceae > Agapanthus > Agapanthus africanus. The sequence continues at coordinate 338,750,355 of CM057341.1, read as the reverse complement.
CCGTTGGATGGAGCTTGTGGAGGATTGTGTTTGTGAGATCCTTCATTTCCCGTGGAAAGGCGATTATTGTAGCTGATGCTTGAATCGTAGGCCCGGGAGTAGTTGTTCCAGTTGTGCGCAATTCGGAGACAGTCTTCTGCAGATTTGCAGTTCTTGTGCGATCGTAGAGTATAGCTTAAGTTCTCCTCTACCGAGGGGACAGCTTTCTCATGTCCGCGCCCATCCATTTTTCCTTAATCGTTTTCACGAGGCACAGCCCGTCGATGCTCGTTTGTCAGAGATTCTTGAGCAAACTCGGCTGGGTAAAGATTCGTTGTCCTTGATTTGTGACCAGGGTGTGCTATGTTTAGGGATGCGTTTGTGTGTACCTGTTACTGATGGGTAGAGACGCGAAATCCTAGACCAGGCACATCAGTCAGATTTCTGTGTTCCTTCAAGTTCCACCAATATGTGACGTGACTTGTGAGATAGTTACGGGTGGGCAGGGATGAAGAGTGAAGTTTCGGATTTCGTTTCAAGATGTCTGTCTTGTTGTGAGCTAAGGTTGAGCATTGAGGACCGGCTGGAGAGTTGCAATCTTTAACCGTTCCAGAGTGGAAAGGGGAGCAGATCTCCATTAATTTCGTTGTGGTGTCTACCCTGGTCTAGACAGGGTGTGACTCCATTTGGGTGTTTGTTGTCCGGTTATGCTCAGATTGCTCAGTTGTTCTTTGTTAAGTTTGTGCGTTTGCACGGAGTTCCTTCATGTGTTGTATCCAATGGAGGCACCCTGTTCGCTTGCCGTTTTGGGCAGAAGTTTCAGGAAGCCTTGGGTACTGGTTGAGCTTTAGCTCCACTTTTTCCATCCGCAGGACAACGGGTTGTGAGACTGGGCTATACAGACTCTGGAGGATATGCTTGTGCGTACGTACTAATTGTTGTCGGCAGTTGGGATCGTCACTTGCCATTGTTAGGGTTCTCCTTCGACAGCTGTTATCAGGAGACACTCCAATTGGCAACCTTTAGGCTTGTTGTTAGGTGGTGTCGATCGGCATTCTATTTTTCTGACTCCGCGAGAGTAGGATTTTTGGACCCCAGTTAGTCTAGAGACTTCGGAGATGATCCAGTTGATTCAGGTTAGGATGAAAGTAGCCCAGTGCAGACAGAGGTCTTATGCCGACCGTGGTGGTCACAGACTTGAGTTCGTAGTGGGAGATCATGTATTCCTACGGATTTTTCCGATGAATGACGTGCTGAGTTTTGGGAAGCTTGTCCCAGGATTGTAGGTCCTTTGAGATCCTCTAGCGAGTTAGTTCCGTTGCCTATAATTTGGCTCTTCCGTCCAGATTATTGAGTATTCACCCTGTATTCTTAGTGTTGATACTTTGCAAATACCTTCATGACCTTTCTCACATGATTTTGTACAGACCATTTAGCTTGGACGCGATCTCTTCATTCACCGGCAGCCAATTGTTTTAGTGGTTCGGCAGGTGGAGAAACTTCGGTCAAGGGTCTTGCCATCTGTGGAGGGTTTTCTTAGGCGTCGCCGTATAGTGAGGTGATCACTTGGAAGGCTGCGAGCGAGATTTGGAAGTTTTGTACTCTTCTCTTGAAGATACGCTTAGTGAAAATGTTAAATTCGGAGACGAATTTTTATAAGGGGGGAGGTTGTAACGCCTTAGATTTCGGTTAGTGTTAGTTTAGACGTTTATGTGGGTTTACTGTAAAATTTTTACCGATTTGGGTTCCTCACATTTTATAACATTTAATTAATAATTTATTATTATTCGTTATGGCTTGCACGCACGTGTGCACGTTAATGTGAGGGTTTGTTTGTGCTTATGTAGGTTAGTGACCATGACAACTTAACCTATTCTAATCCTTTTGCTTTATCCTAATCATTGTTTTAATCTTATCCTTAACATTTTCCCTAGATATTTGTTGAGAGAAAGGATATTTTCATTTGGCTTTTGGATGTGAGAAGAGGTGGCATGTGAGTAGTGTGGATGCATTTATGTGAGAGTTAATGCTTGGTGCACTCACCTTAACCTCACATCTCTCTTTCTCTCTCTTTTCTTCACACTCTCTCTCATTCTCTCTCTCACTTATTGCTTTCTCATTTCTTTTTCATCTCCACTCTCATCTCAACTGAACACCTAACAAATTCCTTCACAAAACCATCACAAAACTCTCACAATCTCACAAAAATCACATCTTTTGCCTTGAATTGCCTCTTGGATGCCTTGGAGCTTGGGAAGCTAGGATCTTTGAGTTATTTTGGAAAGGTAATGATCTCTTTCTGTTAATTAAGTGTTTATTGTGTTGTGTAGCTTAGTCGTTTCAGTTTAGATCGCGTTTAGTTTCGTTTCGTTCAAATATCGTATTTTTAGTGTTGTTTTGGGGTCTCGGATGATCTACTATCAAACTAGGTATTTGTTGCAAAAGTTCCCATCACAGTGACCTAGTGTAGTGATCTAGAACCTACCCTCAAAATACGAACCCATTTCCTCTTGAACTGGCCGCAAAATAATTGCCTTTGGCCGCAAATTGCGGCTAGACTAGGGAGTTAGGGTTTGGGTTTTGCTGTAGGGGTCTCTCAGGTTGTATGTGGTCTCGTGGTACTTGCAACTTTTACAAATTGTTGGTATATCAAAATCTGGGACCACTTTGCGTATTTCTTGTGTTTCGTTTTCACGCGTTACGTTATCCGATACGGTTCGTGTTTTGTGTTGCTGTTGCTCTGAGTTGGTTTCGTTGTGTCGCTATGCACGTTAGCCACATTACGAACACTTGAGAGTAAGTTTTGTGTTGTCGCGTTGGTCAACGTAGTTTGTACGTGTTTTGGGTCTATTGCTAATATAAACTTGTTTCATTGATTTATGTTTTAGGTTCGCAGGCGAGGACTTCGGACGCTGCGAAAAAGGGGAAACAGGTGGTAGGCTTTACTTTGACAGGAGCGTTGGTGAGTAGATTTAACATTTACATGGGAATCGCGCGCATGGCGTTATGCGTCTGGGCTGGAGATGTTATGATATTGTCGCATATTCTATTGCATATATAGAGTTGCGTATAAACCTTATTGCTTAGTTATTGTTGTGCATGGACTTGTACCCTTAGGACACTGTACTATTACTGACAGCTCGTGTTGCACGAGCACTGATTGTATGCCACACACACCGTCAATAATTTCCATGACACGCACAACACACATACATATCTGATATTGTTTGGTTAGGGACATTGAGACATTGATTCATATTTCTTGTTGCATATGACATATAGCATACCTGTATACCTACATACTTACACATATGTCTTGACATGCTTATATGCTAGTTACCCATATACCTATATGGTATTGTACCATTAGTGATAGGTATATACACATACGAGACATTGCTACATGGACATCTTGTATACATACTTACACTTATACTTGGAGGGTATATTACATCATTACTGATAGGTAGATACATATACCTTGCTATACCTTTATATTTACACATATATCTGGCTATAGCTGTTAGTTATATGTGTGCCCTAGAGGCCATTACTGTACATGCGATGTATATTGTAGTGGATGCATAGACATATATAAGGAGGACTTTCTTGCTCGACATGATAGGATGCTATCTGGTTGCACTTTATTTTAACATGTACATTGATTGTCTCTCTATTACATGTTGATAAAGCCCTTAGGATCAGTACTTGGCTACCAGGACTATGATGCAGATCATATTAGTGGGGACAGGGTAGTCGATAAGTACATCCTTCAAATGTTCCTAGTCGTGGGAGTATCGAGACAGGGCATCGATACTCCAGAGTAGACTAGCGTATACGCATCTCGACTCATATGATGGGCGATGGATGATCCCATATCCATTGGTGTTTGACATCAGAGAAGGTATGTGGGTGCACAGTGGAGACTGGGTACAGTTGACGGACTCGCCGAGATCTCTTAGATGGTATTATACCTATCGTCGGATAGCAGTTCTCTGGTGACACCGGTACAGGTTAGTCTGTAGACCCGAGATCATCATAGAGTCTTGCGTGATTCCCACTGTGTTTTGATTTCCACCTTACCACGGTCAAGAGATCGTGCAAAATGGTGGCTTTTGGGTACAGTCCCGAGTCACATGGAGTCAATGAGCGATAGGAGGGGTTTCGTCTCTCCCGGTATAGGGAGTTGATGTTGCGCTATACTCGATTGGCCATAACAGGAAATCCCCGGCCAGGGTTGTTGAGATTTATTGGTAAGTGTTACCAGTAGTTTCTCGAACCGTTGTGGACCTTGCATCGGCATAACATATCAGGCTATTGGGGTCTGACGTTATACCACCCCAGGCTGTTGATATGCGACATATTAGACGAAGAGACCGGACTGTACGGTAGTGTTACTGATTGGATTCGCAGGAGTTATAGAAGGCTTGCTTGTTGATCTTCTGATCGCTCAATACCTGGGTGGCCGTTACGTTTAGCAGACCGCTTGCGGCTTGTGGGTGTTTGATATGACCATCACCTACTGCCGGCGTATTGACGAGTCTTTCGAGTCCTACACAAAGGTTTCCTGGTTCATGTGAAACGGAGTAGGAGCACATATGTGATATGTGCGGGACCGAGATTAATACGAGTATGTGATACCGTATTCTATTCTCCCGATATGTGATATCGGTCGGGTATATGTGATATAACCGGGTTATCGGATCAAGCGTTGATTCGATAAGTTGATTCATTAGATATTACTCGGTTACATATAATATAGCCGGATTATTAAATCAAGAGTTGATTTAATAGTTTAATGTATAATTATATATTTGATATATTAAATTCCATTAACTAATATTAGCTCACTTAAGATTTCTTTTCTCACTTTTTGATACATTGATATATATGTGATATATATTAATTGTATTCTTTTTGCACAAAATATATATATGATATATATATTGTGCCATACTAGGTTACACATGCAACATGAATGTAAGAGACTCATACCATGCTAGCGTTTATGTTAGGGTTTCATTTATCATTAAGTAATTACAAATTAGTAAATTAAATCATTGCTAGAAGCTTGTGGATAAGTTTTGACTAAGTCCACTCCTTTGTTTTTCTTAAGATATTTTGTGACCTAACCATTAACCCCTTACCTTGGTTAACTCTCTACATGAGTTAGTATATGGTTGATATACTCACCAATGGTTGCAATTTAACCTTAATGATTTATTCATTCATCACTTGAGCTTCATCTTCTTCTTCCTCATTCAAGCTTTCTAGCTTTTGTAAAAGTGATGATAACTTGTGAGAAAAATATATCTAAAGTGAGCCCACTTCCTGCTTCATCATCCTCTACTATTAGCCATTTAGTTTAGGGTGTTTTCTTCACTAATCTACACAATTAGTGAAGAGATAGCATGAGCTAGTGTCTCCTCGACGTAGATCTTCTTCGGCCTCGAAGACTTCGAAGCAAGCTTGTTCCGTACATCTTGTGGAACCTCTCTAGAGTCCGGGAATTCGTGATCGCAGCGAAAGGACTACTACACGGAGCTATTGAAGTGAAAGACCGGTCTACAAAGGTTGTATTCCTTGTTCACTTAGATATAAAGAGTTTACATTTCATGTTTTACCTTAATTCTCTAGTTCGATTGCTTGGATGGTTGGTTTAGCACCCTAAAATTATAAAGTAGCATGATTGATGCTTGCTAAAACCTTCACAAGGTGCTAAGCTAACCCTACAATAGCTACATGTTTACCTTTATTTGATATTATATTGGACTGGGAGAAATTAGGAACCCCATATATATATTTTAATTTGTTGGAGTTAAATAGCGGCTTTTCCTTTATATGCTCACATTACAGTTTTATGTTCCATATATTATATTCATGGATTTTCGCATTGAGATATGGATTTTTCATGATGTTTTCTGGATTTGAGGACCGTGGTAGTTTCATGAAATTATGCATTATTTGAAAAACCCGGTCTCTCTTTATATGATATTTCAGCAGGCATCATGAGATTTATCGGTTCTGATATATATACCCCATGTGAGGAGGAGTCGGGGGCCATATGAGGGTACATGGTGGGGCCCGGAGGTACCGCGGGACGAGAAAGGGATGTCGATGTAACACGCCGATGAGCCTGACAGGGTAACTATACCTACCGGTTACTGTACCTATGACTCGGCGGTTATCGTGGGGATACCGACGGGATTCATGTACGTATGGATACGTCGAAAGGCGAGGGTCGAAGCTGGGCACTCGAGTTTTCGGTATAGCGTATGATACGTGCCTATCAGAGAGCCAGTCGTGGTGACAGCACCTGATAGATCAATATTTTTGTGTCGATACTTGACACATTGGTTTCATGATATTTTTACTCCTAAGTATATATAACATTGGAATGGGATGCTGTTATATATGCATATATATATATATATATATATATATATATATATATATATTAGTGGAATGGGACACTAATATATATGTATACATTTCAATTCATATACATCATCATAATTATTCATGCAAATATACTTAGGTTATATGAGATTCACTTGAGATTGGATTCAGGATATATGAGATTCACTTGATATTGTACATTCAGGATATATGAGATTTACTTGATATTGTACATTTAGGATATATGAGATTTACTTGATATTGTACATTCAGGATATATGAGACTTACATGATATGAGAGCCAATTTGGGTGCTGATTTGAGGAAATTAGGATTTGGATTGTCTTGATGCACTTTGGTCCTACCACGAGGTCAGGATTCCGTGGGAATGACATGTTTTATCCCATACTCCGCATTTATTGTTTATGCACTGCTTCATGTATTAGTAGTACCTAATAGAGTACCTTCCATGACTGTTGCATTTAAATACTTTTATCTTATATGCATTGCTTCATTTATTAGTAGTACCTGATAGAGTACCTTCCCTGACTGTTGCATATATATATTTTCATATCGTTGCTTCATATATTATTAATACCTGATAGAGTACCTTATATGATTGTTGCATACATATTGCAATATTATAGCTTCATATATTAGTTGTACCTGCTAGTGTGCCTTTCATGACTGTTGCATACATATGACCATTTATTACTATCAGCTTGCATGCATTAGATTCGCGTTGTACGTGGATACTTGCGATTACCTGCATAGTTGCAGTGTTATATACTATTCACGAGTTGGCAACTCACCCCCGTTGTGCCACAGTGTTTTGCAGGTTGTTCCCCAGGGTAGTCGAGGCAGGCTATTCATCTATCTTATCATCTTTTGCTGCGGATACCGATTCGGCTCATAGTGTGCAGTTTTTCTTAGGTGGGTTTTGCGGTTATCCGATGTTGTTTTTTTTGTATGTTCGTTGTATCTATGTGCTCTCCATCTACCACTTTCTTGTATGACTTAGAGACTTGATGTGAGGACGATATTGTATATTATTTTGTGACTTGGAGGTCTTTATGCAGTTTTATTTATATCGTCATTTATTTCTTCGCTATGGCGTCGTATATCTGTTGTGGTGGTTGTTTTCCGCCTTTGGGCGTTTTTTTGCTCCCGTTTGGGGATGCTTTACTTATATTTATGTTGTACCCATTTTTGGGGTTGGTTTTTACAAAGGAGGTGCTGCCAAAATTTTAAATGAGATAAAGTTGGACTTTTAAAGAATTTGGGTTGAGATTTCAAAGGTTTTAAAAAATGTTTTTATTTCTTACTAATTTTGATGGTTTAGATTGCTGGGTTTTCGGCTTACTTAAATTGGGTTACGCCTGTAGACGTTGCGTAGTTTATGGGCCTTCACGTGCCAATTTCAGGTCGTGACAACATCAAATGTCATGTTACTCTAAAACTCACACTTATTCCAGTGCAACTATATATCTATAAGTCGTGATTCACATTCACTTTTCATATCCCTAAAGCTTTCATCTTATCTCTCGATGTACATATTCAAACATTCACATTATCTCTAACTATCCTTTTTAATCCTATCCATAGTTTCCTAATTTAGGTTTCCTTAACCATATTCTGTGAATCAGTTTCCTTTAAAAACTTGCGGGGGTGCTATACGCCATCCACCCGACTTCCCCCGTAGATATAGATCTACTCACCTTAATCCTTGCTTTCCGAAGTCGATGACGCCATACTCTGTCACCTCGGAATCCACGCAAAGGTACCTACAATGATACACAATCAAAATCGCTATTAAAATCGAATCCGGAAAACCGATATGGCACAGGGTGCGGTCATAGGTTAGAACCTATAGCCTACGCGTGCAAAAACAATCAATCAACCCTTGTTGTTGACGTACAAATGCCCAACAATGAAATACAATACCAATTACCAAAACCAAGCATTCAAAATACGGAAAACACGAAAATAGCAATATAGGAAAACCACTCCCAGATTTCACCCAAGGCCAAACTAGAACATTTTGCATATTGGGTTACTCTAGATATATGATAAGGAGGCTATGGTCCAAAAATCATACAAAACCACCCCGACTTGGCCGCAATTTGCGGCCAAATCTAATAAATCTGCGGCTTGGAATGCTCATTAGAGGCTCAGGTTTCTAGGGTTGCTTCATCGTTTCCTGCACGTCTCACTGTCAAGGGAACTTAATTTATGGGTCTCTCGGTGTAAGGTTGCATAACACCACCACAAAGTTTAGGAAGGCATCACACATGCCATATTGAAAAAAATTTGTGTGCTATGAAACCCTAAACCAAGATCTTAACTAGAGTTTTAGGGTTGACTTTGCATATAAACATCTTTACATCTAAGAGATAGAGATTACAACCTTTGTAGTCCGTTCCTTAGCTTCAAAAGCTCCGAGCAGTGGTCCCTTCGCAGCGATCCATGAGCTCCCGGACTCTAGAGTGGCTCCACACGATGTAGGATGCATCTTGCTTGTAGTCTTCGAAATCCAAGACGATCTACTTCGAGGAAACACGAACTCAAGCTATGACTTCACTTATATGAAATTAGTGAAGCTAACACACTAATTTATATGGCTAATAAAGAAGAGGATGATGAAGTAGGAATTTTTCTCAATTTATTGTTTATTTTCTCACTATTTTCTTCTTTTTTCTCAAAAGCTAGAGAGCAAAAATCAAAATGAGGAAGAAGATGAATAAATCAAAAAGATGAAGTTAGAAATGCAACCCTAGGTTAGTGTATGTCATCCACTAACTCTTGTAGAGAGTTAACCATGGCTATGTGTAATGGTTGAGTTTAGAAATATCTTAAGCAAAACAAAAAGAGAAGACTTTGTCATAGTTTATCATGACGCTTCATGAAGCTTCACAATGACTCATTTCTTTCATTTTGAATTACTTAAGAATTTAAACTCAAACATAATATATAGCATGGTATAATTCTCATACATCATGTCCCATGTATAACCATGAATGTCACAATTTTATATATCAGATATATAATATTTATGCAACAAAAGAAAAACAATACAATAAACATATATCATATATATGTTAAATGTATTACAAGTGAGAATAATAAATACTTAAGTGAGCATATAATATATATATATATATATATATATCATTTTATCGAATCAACACTTGATCCAATAACCCGGCTATATCACAAATAACCGGCCGATATCCTATATCGCGAGAATAGAATACGATATCACATATTGCAATAATCTCGATCCCCGCACATATCACATATGTGCTCCTACTCCGTTTCGCCTGAGCCGGGAAACCTCTATATAGGACTCTAAAGACTCGTCAATATGCCGGCAGTAGGTGATGATCATATCAAAAACCCACAAGCTGCAAGCGGTCAACTAAACATAACAGCCACCCGGATATTGAGCGACCAGATGATCTACAAGCAAGCCTGTACATACTCCTGCAAATCCAATCAATAACACTACCATACAGTCCGGTCACTTCGTCTGATATGTCGCATATCGTATTTAGGGGTGGTAAACGTCGGACCCCAATAACCAATAAATCGTGTCGATGTGAGGCTCATAACGGGTCGAGAAACTACTGATAACTCTTACCAGTAAATCTCCATATTAGCCCTGGCCTGAGACTTCCAGTTATAGCCAATCGAACACAGCGCAACATCAACTCCCAATACCGGGAGAGACGAAACCCCTCCTATCGCTCATTGCCTCCATGTGATTCGGGATTGTACCCAAAAGCCACCGTTTTGCACGTTCTCGTGAACGTGGTAAGGTGGAAATCAAAGCACAGTGGGAACCACACAAGACTCTATGACGATCTCGGGTCTACAGACTAACCTGTACCTGTGTCACCAGAGAACTGCTATCTGATGATAGGTATAATACCATATAGGAGTTCTCGGCGAGTCCATTCAGTATACCCAGTCTCCACTGAGCACCTATACACTATCTATGATGTCAAACACCAATGGATATGGGATCATCCAACGCCCATCATATGGGTCAAGATGCGTATACGCTAGTCTACTCTGGAGTATCGATGCCCTGTCTCGATACACCCGCGACTAGGAACAGTTATATGATGTACTCTTGGACTACCCTGGCCTAACTAGTATGATCTGTTAGTGTATATGCCCTAGAGGCCATTACTGTATCATACTAGTTTGTATATTACTTGATGGAAGCTTGGGATATTCACAGTTGTATAGACAATCTTGCTCGAAATGGCAGTATGCTACTTGGTTTGTTTCTACTTTAATGTGTGCATGTGTTTCTTTTAGTATATCGCCTATACACATTAGTGGAGCCCTTAGGATCTTTGCTTGATTACCAGCGTTGTGATGGCAGTCACACTAGGGGGGCTGGGTAATCTATAAGCACATCCTTACACAGGTACCTAGTCGTACGATTATCGAGACAGGGCATCGATACTCTGGAGTAGACTGGCGTATGCGCTTCTCATCCTAGCATGGGAGACGGTCTGTCCCACAGCCATCAGTACGTCGTACTTGAGATAGTATGCGGGTGCTCGTTAGGTTACGAGTACACTGGACAGGACTCATCGGAAACTGTTGGTTGGTACTATACCTATCATCAGTTATCAGTTCCCAGGTGACATGAGTACAGCTTAGTCCGCTGACTTGACACTGTCACTTCGCCTCGAGTGTGTTCCCACTGTTCTTAGATTGCTACCCTACCACGGCTCAAATGAGTCGTGCAAACAGGCAGCAGTTGGGTGCAGTCCCGAAGCACTTGGAGGCAGTGACGGTTAGACAGGATCCGTCTCTCCTGGTATTGGGGGTTGATATCGCGCTGTGTCTAGGAGAGCCATTACATAAAGTCCCTGGCCAGGGCAAGCGAGACATAGTGGTAGGTTATCCAGTGTTGTCTTAGGGTGTTCTGGCTACACTCCGACACGACTTGTACCACTATTAGGGGACTGACGTTTACCGCCCCCTAGGCCCGCCATGCGATATTCTCAGACAAACAGACCGGAATGTACGGAGATTGTCACATTCAGGCTCAGTAGGAGTTCGGATGGGTTCACCTCATCAGTCTTCTTATCGGTATCTACCTGGGGACTATTACGTACAGCTAGTACCGCTTGCGTCCTGTGGTTAAACTCACTGCCAGCGTAGTGTCGAGTCTTTAGAGTCCCACACAGAGAGCTATTAGCCTTTGGGCAAAACAGAGTAGAGGTCGCATTGTTTTGCGACAGGGTTCGTTCACATCCGCGCACTTGTGCACGTTTGGTGTCCGGGCAGTTATTACTAGCGGGATTTTGTTTAAGCCAAATCCTAGTATGCGTTTTGGGATTGGTTTTATCTCGATTGTATTCGTGTTCCTCAGAACACGGATGCGGGTGTGTATACACGATTCACAGAGACAGAGGCAGAGGATTCTCATTAGGGTTGTTGATTGTTGAATTTTTCTAAACCCTATTGAGAATAAGAAATATGATTAATAATAATATTAATTAAGTATTATTGTACCAAGATTGGGTTGAAAGTTTGACTTTTGTTGACTTGTTGACTTTGTTGACCGGTTGACTATTTTGGACTTGTTGACCATCATCATTTCATGGCTATCATTTCATGGCTATGACTTTTGCTTGCTTATTGTTTACAAAATGTATTAAATGCATGAAATGATAAAGCCATTGACATGAACCATCACAAATACTTAATTATTATTAATTTCATGATTATTTTGTTTTTGGGAGCATGGTTGTAAAAAGTTATTCTCATTCTATCATTCTCATTCTCTCTCATCCAGGCTCTCCCTCTTCCTCTTGCTCATGACTCTCATGTCTCATGAGTTGAGAAACATGACCCATTGAGATAAAACCCTAAAAACACTTCTCTACTCATCCTAAATTTCAAGGTCTAGCAAACCAAGGACTTTAGTTTCCTCTCGATTGAGGTAGAAGCCCAAGGTAGAAGCTTTCGGGTGGATCCATCTTCGGCAAGAGGAGACGACGAGGTGAGGCCGATCCAACCACTCCAAGGAGAATTTCAAGACTGGGCCTAACATAGTAGTTAAACTTGTAGTTAGGTTGCTAGATGTTAGTTTAGCAAAGATCCTATTCTAGAGTCCAAGTTACCTTCCCCGTAAAAATTGTTTTTTACCATTTCCACATCCCCAAAAGAATCGGGAAGGGTAACGTGGACTTACAGTGGTATCAGAGCCTAGCTAAACACTATCTAGCATGTTAGCAAAGTATCTAGAATTTCGATCGGAGGAAAAATCACAAAACACGCCCGAGATTTGAACTTTCTGCCGATTTTTAAACTGCTCTAAAAATAATTTGACACATACTAAAAATCGGCTCAGGGTTTTTAAAGAACACACAAGAAATATGGTCCGCTGACTCGGTCAACGCGTCGTGGAACCGCGGCAAGAACATGCTTCTTGCCACGGATCCGCGGCCGAGTTGACTCGGCCGTGGCTCATTTTTCCTGCAGTGTTCTTAGAAGGGTGTTTTGGGGTTTTTAGAATATGTTGTTTCTGCCCAGATTTTCCAGAAAACAAATTTCTGTTTGGGGTGGTTACAAATCCGTATTTTGATCGAACTTCTGTAGACTTTAGCTAATAGGTTATATCTGTGATGTGATATATGTATTGAACATCTGCTAATCGCTATACGTCGATTAGTGGGGGTTATACATATCTGTGATCTGTAATGTTAATGGTTTGTGTATATGAATTCGTTGGATTGTCGCGGATGAATAGCTAGGGGGTTGTGAGATGAGAGTTTTCTTTACTTTTCATTTGATGTAAAATGTAATTGATATAATATTATTTTTATGGCCGCACATCCAGGATGAGGTTGTAGCCGCCATTGTATATTATTTCTTTTACTGTTTTTGCTCCTAGGATAGACCCAAGGTGGGGTGCACAAACTATCGGGTACCTCGAAGTGCCGAGTGGCCTACACACGTTGTTGAGGGAGGTTGCTTCACTTAGGGTATTTGGCGGGTAGTTTTCCGCACCCGTAGGGGTCTAGGGTGGGGTCTTAGCTATTCATCGCGACCGTGTAATCCGCTTTTCGTTGTAAGCTCGAACGAAACGCGGATTCCTAGTATATCCAATGTGTTCATCTGTGATCTGGAATGGCTATCAAATTATCTGACGAATGTAAATATCTATATATGATATCTATTTAGGCGTTGCTTATGTTTTGCATCCGCGCTAGTCCAGCCCCCGCTCTGTCGTTAGTTAAGTAACCTAACGGGTAATGACGGGCCCCGTGGTGAATTCGGATGGCATATGCGCACGTCATATTTTCGTTGTTTTCTGCAATGGTAGGATTAAATGATGGGACGCATTAAATTAATGCATGAAAATAAACCAAAGTTAAAGTCGTTGGAACAAATTCGAAACCACTCGGTTTCTTTTCAAAAACAACTTTTAAACGCGGAGCTTAAGCCACTCCTTTAAAAAGCTATCACGATCCATCGATTATATCAAGTTCACTATGTTCACGGTTTTGCTAAAACCATTCGTAGCCCTCCGTCATTTCATATGGATAGTCAATAGTATTCAAGCTGTGTTTGTTGGCCAAAGTCAAGGCATAGTGATTGGTAGCTATTGGATATTCATATGTAGCATAGATAGATGCGTTGGTTTGGGACAGTCGTACTGTCTTGTTGGCCAAAATCAAGGGTAGGTACGGGTGGGTTCAAATTAATCTGGAGAATGACGGGTAGAACTTGACATGTGACTTATGATTTGCTGGCCAAAGTCAAGGTCATAAGAGCATGGGGCAAAAATCCACATCGGGAGTTTCTAAAGAAACTGAAACTTGCTAGCTCTGCATACCATTTGGAGTGTGATGATTCTGGTAGGATTCCTTCAGTTTTGTCACATGATGATATTTTGATCCCGATCCAACTGTGAGTATATGCTGCTCCTCGGGAACTTTCTCACTTAACGATCAATGCTATAAACCAAATAGGTGTCTAAAAAGGTGTTAGCGGGGCTACACCCACAGGGAAAAGAGGTTATTTAATTAAGGAACTTCACGAAAGCGTTGGAAAACCTCCCTCAAAGTGCCAACACTGGCCTGGCTGAACGGTTAAGCAAGTATTGTACGGTGAGATTGATCCCGACTGATTCTTCCTTTTTGGTTTAAGGAGGGATTCGAGAAACAGTGGGAGCCATCCTGCTTAGACAAAATAAAAACCACTCTAAACATGAAAGAGCATCATGCTAAATTGTTTCTTCTTCTCTCTCCTAATTGCAGCGACCAAACATCATGACCGGACTTAAATTACTACTAGATAAAAACATACTGACTGGGCCAAACTACAAATATTGGCTCAGGAATGTCAAATTGGCAATCACTTATGACAAGTTAGGGTATCTCCTTACCAGCAAAGCTCCCCCTGTCCCAGGTCCCAAATCCAGCGTCACGGATAAGGAAATCTGTAAGACCTGGGAGATTGACTGCGCGAAGGCTAAGTGCCTCGTGCTTGCCTCTATGGACAATGAACATCAGAGGAGGCACGAGAATATGGACCTAGAATCCATATTTCTCCATACTAAGGGACTATATGGAGAGCAATCCAGTATCGCCAGATATGAAGTCTCGAAAAAGTTGTTTTCGGCGAGATTGTCCGTCGGATCATCGGTAGCGGAACACGTGCTTAAGAGGATTGGCTTTATTGAAGAGCTCGCGGACCTTGGGACCACGTTAGAGAACGAGCTCTACACTGACTTGATTCTCCACTCCCTCCCTTTCACTTACGCCCAGTTTATCCTGAACTTTAACTTGCAAGGAAAAGAAGTTGAACTTCCGGAACTCCTCAACATGTTGAGGAGTGCAGAGGGCACCATACAGAAAGTAAGGGAAAAATCCACTTTGTTTGTTGGAGGATCCTCCTCTTCTAGGTCCAAGACGAAAGCCAAGGGAAAGAAGAAGAAAGCCCCCACCAAACCAAGGGGCGGTGTTAGTAAAGTGGAAGCGAAGGGAAAGGCATAGGCAACAAAGGTAGCGGGAAAGGTTGTGGAAAAGGAAGAGTGCTTTTACTGTCACAAGAGTGGACACTGGAAGAAAGATTACAGGGCTTGGAAGGCCAGAAACCAGGACCCGAAGCAAGTTATGGCTTCGGCTTCAGGGGTGTATGTTATTAAAAACTGTCTATCAGTAAACTCTACTTCCTGGGTATTGGATACCGGATCAGGATCTCATATCTGTAATTCTTTGCAGGCATTGAGAAAGCGTAGGGTTTTGAAGGCAGGTGATATGACCCTCAGAGTTGCAAACGGAGCTGGCATGGATGCTGAGTCCGTGGGGGACTATCACTTGGGATTGTCAGATGGACATGTTTTGGTTTTACGGGATTGTTATTTTGTACCCAATGCTACTTGTAATATCATATCTATATCTTTAATGTCTGAAGAAGGTTATGAATTTTCATTTGTAAGCAATGTTGTAAACATTCACCTTAATCAAGTTCTGATTGGGTCGGGTACATTAAGCAATGGTATATACGTATTAAACCAACCACAGATTTTCAATGTCCAGAATACACACAAAAGAAAGTCTCCAGAAATAAATCATGCTTTCTTATGGCATTGTAGACTGGGTCACATCAATGAGAGAAGGTTGACGAAGTAACATACAGAAGGATATTTGGATCCTTTCGAATATCAATCATATGCAACTTGTCAATCCTGTCTCAAAGGAAAGATGACAAAAACTCCGTTCACTGGACACGGAGTAAGAGCGAGCGAGCTCTTGGGGCTCGTACACAGCGATGTGTGCGGTCCAATGTCTACACATGCGCTAAGCGGTATTCTTACTTCATTACTTTTACGGATGATTTTTCAAGGTACGGATATGTCTTCTTAATGCAACAAAAATCTGAAGCCATTGGAAAATTTCAGGAATACAAGAATGAAGTAGAAAAACAAACAGGCAAAAGTATCAAGACACTGAGATCTGATCGAGATGGTGAATACTTGAGTGCCGAGTTCCTGGATTACCTAAAAGGGAATGGAATTCTCTCTCAGCTTACACCTCCATACACTCCACAACATAACGGTGTATTGGAGAGACGGAACCGAACCCTATTGGATATGGTACGTTCCATGATGAGTAACACTGAGTTGCCGCAATCATTCTGGGGATATGCACTAGAATCAGCTGCATACCTTTTGAACTGAGTTCCAACTAAGACAGTGCCTACCACGCCATATCAGATGTGGAGTGGGAAGAAACCCTATCATAAGCACATTAAGATATGGGGATGTCCCGCTTTTGTCAAAAAGCAGCATGCGGACAAACTCGAGGCACGCTGAGTACAGTGCAAGTTTGTGGGATATCCAAAGAACTCCAAGGGATATTTCTTCTATTGCGAAGAGGAACAAAAGGTTTTTGTTTCTCGTCATGCCTGCTTCTTGGAAACTGAATTTTTGGAAAATCAGATAAGTGGGAGCGCAATAGAACTGGAAGAAATTCCAGAACCACGAGCTATTACTGAAATCTTAGAAGAACCAGAGGGTTCAAAAGAACAGGACATTCCTGCGCCGCTCCGCAAGAGTAGTAGGAAGTCTCTTCCGCCCGAGAGATACTACGGTTTTCTCATAGACGGGGATAGAGAGGATTGCATCATTGATAGTGAGGAGCCGACTAGCTTCCAGCAGGCCATTCAGAGCATTGACTCGGTAAAATGGCTGGATGCAATGCGGACCGAAATGGAGTCCATATACACCAACAAAGTTTGCACTTTGGACGTTGCTCCAGAAGGGGTAAAACCCGTAGGATGCAAATGGATCTTCAAGAGGAAGATTGGTGTAGATGGACAGGTTGAGACCTATAACGCTAGACTTGTTGCAAAGGGTTTTCGTCAAAGACCTGGTTTGGACTATGACGAAACCTTTTCTCCAGTGGCTATGCTGAAATCCATTCGGATCCTTCTTGCCATTGCTGCCTTCCACGATTATGAGATTTGGCAGATGGACGTAAAGACCGCTTTTTAAATGGAAATTTAGAGGAGTGTGTCTATATGGACCAGCCAGAGGGTTTCATTCAGAGTGGGAGCAGCGAAAAGGTGTGCAAGTTGCTTAAGTCCATTTATGGACTAAAGCAGGCTTCGCGGAGTTGGAACATCTGTTTTGATGAGACGGTCAAAGAATTTGGCTTTATCAAAAATCCAGATGAACCATGCATCTATAGTAAAATTGTAGCACGAACTGTCGTATTCCTCATTTTATACGTGGATGGCATTCTCTTGATAGGAAATGGCATTCCTATGCTACAATCTGTCAAAGGGTTCTTGTCACACAGGTTCTCCATGAAAGACCTGGGTGATGCCTCTTATATTCTAGGGATCCGGATCCATCGTGATAGATTTAAGAGGATATTAGGACTTTCACAGTCCAGGCACATCGACACCATACTAAAAAGATTCAGTATGGAAGATTCCAAGCGCGGTAACCTACCAGCTTGTCACGGGATCACCCTCTCCAAAGAGATGTCTTCCAAGACTGATTTGGAAAGGGATCGCATGTCTATTATACCCTACGCTTCTGCGGTAGGCTTTATAATGTATGCGATGTTGTGTACAAGACCAGATGTAGCTTATGCACTGAGCGTGGTAAGCCGGTATCAGTCAAACCCTGGGGAGAAACACTGGATAGCGGTAAAGAACATTCTGAAGTACTTGAGAAGGACTAAGGACATGTTTTTGGTTTACGGCGGAAAGGACCTCCAGATGGAGGCCTTTGCTGACTCCAGCTTCCAGAGTGACAAGGATGACTCCAAGTCCATGTCAGGTTATGTCTTTACCCTCAATGGAGGGGCAGTGTGTTGAAAGAATTCCAAACAGGAAACCGTTGCTGACTCGACGATGGAAGCGGAATATATCGCTGCATCTGATGCCGCAAAAGAAGCCGTCTGGATGAGGAAGTTCTTGACAGAACTTCAGGTGGTTCCGTCCATTGTTGATCCAATACCTCTGTATTGCGACAACAATGGGGATATAGCTTTAGCGAAGGAACCCATGTCCCATCAGAAGTCCAGACACATCTTGAGGCGGTATCACCTGATCAGGGAGATCGTGGTTCGCCAGGAGATCGAGGTTCGGAGGGTTGCTACAGAAGATAACACTGCAGATCCATTCATGAAGGCCTTACCCCAGACTCAATTTGAGCGGCTGATCGAGATGATAGGTCTTCGATACGCCAGTACATGGCCTTGGTGCAAGTGGGAGATTGTTAGTGTATATGCCCTAGAGGCCATTACTGTATCATACTAGTTTGTATATTATTTGATGGAAGCATGGGATATTCACAGTTGTGTAGACAATCTTGCTAGAAATGGTAGTATGCTACTTGGTTTGTTTCTACTTTAATGTGTGCATGTGTTTATTTTAGCATATCGCCTATACACATTAGTGGAGCCCTTAGGATCTTTGCTTGATTACCAGCGTTGTGATGGCAGTCACACTAGTGGGGGCTGGGTAATCTACAAGCACATCCTTATACAGGTCCCTAGTCGTTGGTTTATCGAGACAGGGCATCGATACTCCGGAGTAGACTAGCGTATGCGCTTCTCATCCCAGCAGGGGAGATGGTCTGTCCCACAACCGTCAGTACGTCGTACTTGAGATAGTATACGGGTGCTCGTTCGGTTACGAGTACACTGGACATGACTCGTCGGGAACTGTTGGTTGGTACTATACCTATCGTCAGTTATCAGTTCCCAGGTGACATGAGTACAGCTTAGTCCGCTGACTTGACACTGTCACTTCGCCTCGAGTGCGTTCCCACTGTTCTTAGATTGCTACCCTACCACGGCTCAAAAGAGTCACGCAAATAGGTAGCAGTTGGGTGCAGTCCCAAAGCACTTGGAGGTAGTGACGGTTAGACAGGATTCGTCTCTCCCGGTATTGGGGGTTGATATCGCGCTGTGTCTAGGAGAGGCATTACACAAAGTCCCTGGCCAGGGCAAGCGAGACATACTGGTAGGTTATCCAGTGTTGTCTCAGGGTGTTCTGGGCTACACTCCGACACGACTTGTACCGCTATTAGGGGACTGACGTTTACCGCCCCCTAGGCCCGCCATGCGATATTCTCAGACGAACAGACCGGACTGTACGGAGATTGTCACATTCAGGCTCAGTAGGAGTTCGGATGGGTTCACCTCATCAGTCTTCTTATCGGTATCTACCTGGGGACCGTTACGTACAACTAGTACCACTTGCGGCCTATTGTTAAACCCACTGCCAGCATAGTGTCGAGTCTTTAGAGTCCCACACATAGAGCTATTCGCCATTGGGCAAAACAAAGTAGAGGTCGCATGGTTTTGCGACAGGGTTCGTTCACATCCGCGCACTTGTGCACGTTTGGTGTCCGGGAAGTTATTACAAGCGGGCTTTGGTTTAAGCCAGATCCTAGTATGCGTTTTAGGATTGGTTTTATCTCTATTGTATTCATGTTCCTCAGAACATGGATACGGGTGTGTATGCACGGTTCACAGAGACAGAGGTAGAGGATTCTCATTAGGGTTGTTGACTGTTGACTTTTTCTAAACCCTAATGAGAATAAGAAATATGATTAATAATAATATTAATTAAGTATTATTATGCCAAAGTTGGGTTGAAAGTTTGACTTTTGTTGACTTTTTGACTTTGTTGACCGGTTGACTATTTTGGACTTGTTGACCATCATCATTTCATGGCTATCATTTCATGGCTATGACTTTTGCTTGCTTGTTGGTTACAAAATGCATTAAATGCATGAAATGATAATGCCATTGACATGAACCATCACAAATACTTAATTATTATTATCATGATTATTTTGTTTTTGAGAGCATGGTTGTAAAAAGTTATTCTCATTCTATCATTCTCATTCTCTCTCATCCACGCTCTCCCTCTTCCTCTTACTCATGGCTCTCATGTATCATAAGTTGAGAAACATGAGCCATTGAGATAAAACCCTAAAAACACTTCTCTTCTCATCCTAAAGTTAAAGGTCTAGCAAGCCAAGGACTTTAGTTTCCTCTCGATTGAGGTAGGAGCGCAAGGTAGAAGCTTTCGGGTGGATCCATCTTCGGCAAGAGGAGACGACGAGGTGAGGCCGATCCAACCACTCCAAGGAGAAGAAGAGAAGGAGTTAAAGACTAGGTATAACCCCTAACATAGTAGTTAAACTTGTAGCTAGGTTTCTAAATGTTAGTTTGGCAAAGATCCTATTCTAGAGTCCAAGTTACCTTCAACGTAAAAATTGTTTTTTACCATTTCCGCATCCCCGAAAGAACCGGGAAGGGTGACGTGGACTTACAGCGGTATCAAAGCCTAGCTAAACACTATCTAGCATGTTAGCAAAGTATCTAGAATTTTGATCGGAGGAAAAATCACAAAACAAGCCCGAGATTTGAACTTTCTGCCGATTTTTAAACTGCTCTAAAAATAATTTGACACATACTAAAAATCGGCTCAGAGTTTTTAAAGAACACACAAGAAAAATGGTCCACTGACTCGGTCAACGCGCCGCGGAGCCGCGGCAAGAACATGCTTCTTGCCGCGGATCCGCGACCGAGTTGACTCGGCCGTGGCTCATTTTTCCTGCAGTGTTCTTAGAAGGGTGTTTTGGGATTTTTAGAATATGTTGTTTCTGCCCAGATTTTCCAGAAAACAAATTTGTGTTTGGGGTGGTTACAAATCCGTATTTTGATCGAACTTCTGTAGACTTTAGCTAATGGGTTATATCAGTGATGTGATATATGTATTGAACATCTGCTAATCGCTATACGTTGATTAGTGGGGGTTATACATATCTGTGATCTGTAATGTTAATGGTTTGTGTATATGAATTTGTTGGATTGTCGCGGATGAATAGCCGGGGGGGTTGTGAGATGAGAGTTTGCTTTACTTTTCATTTGATGTAATATGTAATTGATGTAATATTATTTTTATGGCCGCACATCCGGGATGAGGTTGTAGCCGCCATTGTATATTATTTCTTTTACTGTTTTTGCTCCTAGGATAGACCCAAGGTGGGGTGCACAAACTACCGGGTACCTCGAAGTGCCGAGTGGCCTACTCACGTTGTTGAGGGAGGTTGCTTCACTTCGGGTATTTGGCGGGTAGTTTGCCGCGCCCGTAGGGGTCTAGGGTGGGGTCTTGGCTATTCATCGCGACCGTGTAATCCGCTTTTCGTTGCAGGCCAGAACGAAACGCGGATTCCTAGTATATCCAATGTGTTCATCTGTGATCTGGAATGGCTATCATTGCATCTGACGAATGTAAATATCTATATATGATATCTATTTAGGCGTTGCTTATGTTTTGCATCCGCGCTAGTCTAGCCCCCGCTCTGTCATTAGTTAAGTAACCTAACGGGTAATGATGGGGCCCCATGGCGAATGCGGATGGCATAAGCGTACGTCATATTTTCGATGTTTTCTGCAATGGTTGGATTAAATGATGGGACGCATAAAATTAATGCAAGAAAATAAACCAAAGTTAAAGTCATTGGAACAATTTCAGAACCACTCGGTTTCTTTTCAAAAACAACTTTTAAACGCGGAGCTTAAGCCACTCCTTTTAAAAGTTATCATGTTCCATCGATTATATCAAGTTCACTACGTTCACGGTTTTGCTAAAAACATTCGTAGCCCTCCATCATTTCATATGGATAGTCAATAGTATTCAAGCTGTGTTTGTTGGCCAAAGTCAAGGCATAGTGATAGGTAGATATTGGATATTCATATGTAGCATAGATAGATGCGTTGGTTTGGGACAGTCGTACTGCCTTGTTGGTCAAAGTCAAGGGTAGGTACGGGTGGGTTCAAATTAACCTGGAGAATGACAGGTAGAACTTGACATGTGACTTATGATTTGTTGGCCAAAGTCAAGGTCATAAGAGCATGGGGCAAAAATCCACATCGGGAGTTTCTAAAGAAACTGAAACTTGTTAGCGCTGCATACTATTTGGAGTGTGATGATTCTGGTAGGATTCCTTCAGTTTTGTCACACGATGATATTTGGATCTCGATCCTACTGTGAGTATATGCTGCTCCTCGGGAACTTTCTCACTTAACGATCAAAGCTATAAACCAAGTAGGTGTCTAGAAAGGTGTTAGCGGGGCTACACCCACAGATAAAAGAGGTTATTTAATTAAGGAACTTTGCGAAAGCGTTGGAAAACCTCCCTCGAAATACCAACACTGGCCTTGCTGAACGGTTAAGCAAGTATTGTACGGTGAGATTGATCCCGACTGATTCTTCCTTTTTGGTTTGAGGAGGGATTCGAGAAACAGTGGGAGCCGTCCTGTTTAGACAAACTAAAAACCACTCTAAACTTGCTAGAGTATCATGCTAAAGTGTTTCTTCTCTCTCTCCTAATTGCAGCGACCAAACATCATGACCGGACTTAACTTACTACTAGATAGAAACATATTGACAGGGCGAAACTACAAAGATTGGCTCAGGAATGTCAAAATGGCAATCACTCATGACAAGTTGGGGTATCTCCTTACCACCAAAGCTCCCCCTGTCCCAGGTGCCAAATCCAGCGTCGCGGATAAGGAAATCCGTAAGACCTGGGAGTTCGACTGCGCGAAGGCCAAGTGCCTCGTGCTTGCCTCTATGGTCAATGAACATCAGAGGAGGCACGAGAATATGGACCTAGAATCCATATTTCTCCATACTAAGGAACTATATGGAGAGCAATCCCGTATCGCCAGATACGAAGTCTCGAAAAAGTTTTTTTCGGTGAGATTGGCCGTCGGATCATCGGTAGCGGAACACGTGCTTAAGATGATTGGCATTATTGAAGAGCTCGCGGACCTTGGGACCACGTTAGAGAATGAGCGCTACACTGACTTGATTCTCCAGTCCCTCCCTTTCACTTACGCCCAGTTTATCCTGAACTTCAACTTGCAAGGAAAAGAAGTTGATCTTCCGGAACTCCTCAACATGTTGAGGAGTGCAGAGGGCACCTTACAGAAAGTAAGGGAAACATCCACTTTCTTTGTTGGAGGATCATTCTCTTCTAGGTCCAAGGCGAAAGCCAAGGGAAAGAAGAAGAAAGCCCCCACCAAACCAAAGGGCGGTGTTAGTAAAGTGGAAGCGAAGGGAAAGGCATAGGCAACAATGGTAGCGGGAAAGGTTGTGGAAAAGGAAGAGTGCTTTTACTGTCACAAGAGTGGACACTGGAAGAAAGATTACAGGGCTTGGAAGGCCAGAAACCAGGACCCGAAGAAAGTTATGGCTTCGGCTTCAGGGGTGTATGTTATTAAAAACTGTCTATCAGTAAACTCTACTTCCTGGGTATTGGATACCGGATCAGGATCTCATATCTGTAATTCTTTGCAGGCATTGAGAAAGCGTAGGGTTTTGAAGGCAGGTGATATGACCCTCAGAGTTGCAAACGGAGCTGGCATGGATGCTGAGTCCGTGGGGGACTATCACTTGGGATTGTCAGATGGACATGTTTTGGTTTTACGGGATTGTTATTTTGTACCCAATGCTATGTAAGTCGATGTACAACACCCCACGACTTGCGGGGAGGCGGAAATATGAAAAACGATCTTGTTCTTTGCTTAAACATCGACTAACCGCATGAATCGAAGCTAAACGATAACTAACATCAAACATAGAAGTTCTAAACTACTATGTAAAGGGATTATACCTAAAGAACCGTGTCCTTCGTCTTTATGAACTCCACCTCCTCTTTGGCCTTCTCCAAGTAGTAGACGATCCACCACGAGAGCTAAACTCCAAGCTTTGCCTCTAAACTTGAGGCAACTAGGTATCTTTAAGTGCTAATCAAAGTACCTAGATGAAATAGAGTATGGTTATGGATAATGTAGTCTAACAAATTCTTGTACTCAACACATGAGAGGGGAGGATTAGGGTTTGAAGAGAGAGAGCTTGAGGAGAGAGAAGATGAACATAATAATGAGAAGAGAAATTGAGTTATCATAATATATATCATGCATTTTATTTTATCAAGAAAAGAAAAGAAAATGATTTACAACCATGCTTGATAAATATCTTGTGGTGATTCATCTCCATGAGTCATTAAGCAATTATGAAGCATTAATGACATGGATGAATCATCCATATGACTCACTAATCTCATTCAATGTATATGCCACCTAAACCTCCTTAGTCACCATCTTCTAGAAGCTTCTCGCGCAATTACGAGAACCCCCCTCCTATCCGTGAAAACACGGAAAAACTTTAAACTGTATAAATCCAATAACCGGATACTAGTAACTGGCTTAAACCAAAGCCGACTAGTAAAAACTGTCCGAAAGTCGTACGTGCGAAAACACACGTATGCGTCCGAACCCTTGTCGTAAAACCATACGACCTCTATATCGTTTCGCCTGGAGTAGGGAAACTCTCTGCGTGGGACTCTAGAGACTCGACTACTACGCTGGCAGTGGGTTTAACCACAGACAGCAAGCGGCACTGGCTGTACGTAACGGTCCCCAGGTAGATGTCGATAAGAAGGCCGATGAGGAAACCCATCTAAACTCCTACTGAGTCTGATGTGACAATCTCCGTACTGTCCGGTCCGTTCGTCTAAGACTATCGCATATCGGGCCTAGGGGGCGACAAGAGTCAGTCCCCTAATAGCTGTATAAGTCGTGTCGGAGCGAAGCCCATTACACCCTGAGAAACTACTGGAACCTACCAGCAAATCTCGCTTGCCCTGGCCAGGGACTTTGCGTAATGGCTCTCTGACACAGCGCGATATCAACCCCAATACCGGGAGAGACGAATCCTGTCTAACCGCCACTGCCTCCAAGTGCTCGGGACTGCACCCAACTGCTACCTGTTTCCACGACTCCTTTGAGCCGTGGTAGGGTAGCAATCTAAGAATAGTGGGACATACTCGAGGCGAAGCAGTAGTGTCAAGTCTGCGGACTATGCTGTACTCATGTTACCTGGGAACTGTTCACTGACGACTGGTATAAAACCATCCAACAGTTCCCTGTGAGTCCTGTCCGGTGTACCCGTAACCTAACGAGCACCTGCATACTATCTCCAGTACGACGTACTGACGGCTGTGGGACAGACCATCTCCCCAACTGGGATGAGAAGCGTACACACTAGTCTACTACGGAGTATCGATGCCCTGTCTCGATAATCCAACGACTAGGGACCTGAATAAGGATGTGCTTGTAGACTCCCCAGCCCCCACTAGTGTGACTGCCATCACAACGCTGGTAGTCAAGCAAGATCCTAAGAGCTCTATCAATACGTATACTTACGTATTAAGATAGAAAAACCAAGTAGCATACTACCATGTTTAGCAAGACTGTTATATACATGTGAATATCCCAAGCTTCCATTAAGTAATATACAAACTAGTATGATACAATATTGGCCCCTAGGGCATATACACTAACAATCTGCCACTTGCACTAGGGCCATGTACTGGCATATCGTAGACCGATGATCTCGAGTAGCCTCTCGAACTGAATCTGAGGTAGGGCCTTTGTGAATGGATCAGCAATGTTCTCTTCATAATCAACTCTCCGAACCTCGATCTCCCGACGATCAATGATCTCTCTGATCAGGTGATACCGCCTTAAGATGTGTCTGGACTTCTGATGGGACCTTGGTTCCTTCGCTAAAGCTAGAGCTCCGTTGTTGTCGCAATACAGAGGTATTGGATCAACTATGGTAGGAACCACCTGAAGTTCTGTTAGGAACTTCTTCATCCAGACTGCTTCTTTTGCGGCATCGCAAGCAGCTATATACTCCGCTTCCATCGTCGAGTCAGCAACGGTGTCCTGCTTGGAGCTCTTCCAGCACACCGCCCCTCCATTGAGGGTAAAGACATAACCCGACATGGACTTGGAATCGTCCTTATCACTCTGGAAGCCGGAATCAGCAAAGGCCTCTAACCTAAGGTCTTTTCCGCCGTAAACCAAGAACATCTCCTTAGTCCTTCTTAGGTACTTGAGAATGTTCTTTACTGCTATCCAGTGCTTCTCCCCTGGGTCTGACTGATACCGGCTTACCACACTCAGTGCGTAAGCTACATCTGGTCTGGTGCACAACATCGCATACATTATAGAGCCTACCGCAGAAGCGTAGGGTATAATAGACATGCGTTCCCTTTCCAAATCAGTCTTGGGAGACATCTCTTTGGAGAGGGTGATTCCGTGACAAGCCGGTAGATTACCGCGCTTAGAATCTTCCATACTGAATCTTTTCAGTACAGTGTCGATATACCTGGACTGCGAAAGTCCCAACATCCTCTTGGATCTATCACGATAGATCCGGATCCCCAGAATGTAAGAGGCATCACGCAGGTCGTTCATGGAGAACCTGTGTGACAAGAATCCTTTAACAGATTGTAGCATAGGAATGTCATTTCCTATCAATAGAATGTCATCCACGTACAAGACGAGGAATACGACACTTCTGGCTACAACTTTACTATATATGCACGGTTCATCTGGATTTTTGATAAAGTAATATTCTTTGACTGTTTCATCAAAACAGATGTTCCAACTCCGCGATGCCTGCTTTAGTCCATAAATGGATTTAAGCAGCTTGCATACTTTCCCGCTGCTCCCACTCTGATTGAAACCCTCTGGCTGATCCATATAGACGCACTCTTCTAAATTTCCATTCAGAAAAGCCGTCATTACGTCCATCTGTCAGATTTCATAATCATGGAAAGCAGCAATAGCAAGAAGGACCCGAATGGATTTGAGCATAGCCACTGGAGAAAAAGTTTCGTCATAGTCCAAACCAGGTCTTTGACGAAAACCCTTTGCAACAAGTCTAGCCTTATAGGTTTCCACCTGTCCATCTACACCAATCTTTTTCTTGAAGATCCATTTGCATCCTATGGGTTTTACCCCATCTGGAGCAAAGTCCAAAGTCCATACTTTGTTGGTGTACATGGACTCCATTTCGGTCCGCATTGCATCTAGCCATCGTACTGAGTCGCCACTCTGGATGGCCAGCTGGAAGTCAGTAGGTTCATCATCATCTATGATGCAATCCTCTCTATCCCCATCTATGAGAAAACCGTAGTATCTCTCAGGCGGATGAGACAGCCTACTACTCCTGCGGAGGGGTGCGGGAATGTCCTGTTCTTCTTGAACTACCGGTTCTACCAAACTTTCAGTATTAGTTTGTGGTTCTGGAATTTCTTCCAGTTCTATTTCGCTCCCACTTGATTCCTTTTCTAAAAACTGATGTTCTAGAAAATGGGCATTACGAGAAACAAATACCTTTTGTTCCTCTGCGTAATAGAATAGATATCCCCTGGAGTTCTTTGGATATCCCACAAACTTACACTTTACTGATCGTGCCTCGAGCTTGTCCACATGCTGCTTTTTAACAAAAGCTAGACATCCCCAAATCTTTATATACTGTAGATGGGGTTTCTTCCCGCTCCACATCTGATATGGAGTGGTAGGCACAGTCTTGGTAGGAACCATGTTCAAAAGATATGCCGCTGATTCTAGCGCATAACCCCAGAAAGATCGCGGTAACTCAGCATTGCTCATCATGGATCGTACCATATCCAATAGGGTTCGATTCCGTCTCTCCGATACATCATTATGCTGTGGAGTGTATGGAGGAGTAAGCTGAGAGAGAATTCCTTTTTCTTTTAGGTAACCTAGGAACTCGGCACTTAAGTATTCACCACCTCGATCAGATCTAAGTGTCTTGATACTTTTGTCGGTTTGGTTTTCTACTTCATTCTTATACTCTTGGAATTTCTCAAAAGCCTCGGATTTATGTTTCATCAGATAAATGAATCCGTATCTTGAGTAATCATCCGTGAAAGTAATGAAATAGGAAAAACCACCTCTTGCATGCGTAGACATTGGACCACATACATCGCTGTGTATGAGTCCTAAGAGCTCGCTCGCTCTTACTCCATGTCCAGTAAATGGAGT
The DNA here is from genome assembly GCA_030015575.1 of Agapanthus africanus. Taxonomy (NCBI): domain Eukaryota; kingdom Viridiplantae; phylum Streptophyta; class Magnoliopsida; order Asparagales; family Amaryllidaceae; genus Agapanthus; species Agapanthus africanus. The sequence goes on along the minus strand of CM057341.1, from coordinate 338,722,034 downwards.
CTTTGTCATCTTTCCTTTGAGACAAGATTGACAAGTGTCATAAGTTTGATATTCGAACGAGTCCAAATATCCTTCTCTATGCAACTTAGTCAACCTTCTCTCATTGATGTGACCCAGTCTACAATGCCATAAGAAAGCTTTATTTAAATCTGGAGACTTTCTTTTTAGTGTGTTCTGGACATTGAAAATTTGGAGTTGGTTTAAAACATATATACCGTTATTTAGTGTACCGGACCCAATCAAACCATGATTAAGGTGGATGTTAACAACATCTCTTACAAACGTGAAATCATAACCTTTATTTGATAACAAGGAAACTGATATGATATTACACGTTAAGCTTGGTACAAAAAAAAGTTATGTAAAACAAAAATGTGTCCACTCGTCAATCCTAGGTAATAATCCCCGACGGACGCAGCTCCCACGCTAGCTCCATTAGCAACCTTTAGGGTCATATCACCTTCCTTCAGCACTCTACGGTTTCTCAGTGCCTGCAATGAATTGCAAATATGAGATCCTGATCCGGTATCCAATACCCAGGAAGTAGAGTTAATTGACAGACAATTCTCAATTACAAACACACCTGAAGTCGAAGCCACAGCTTGCTTCGGTTCCTGGTTCTTGGCGTTCCACGCCTTGCAATCTTTCTTCCAGTGCCCTTTCCTGTGACAATGGAAGCACTCATCCTGGCCTACTACCGGTACCGCAAACTTTTTCTTTCCTATCCCTCCCACCTTACTAATACCTTCTCTAGGTTTGGTGGCGGCCTTCTTCTTCCTTCCTTTGGCCTTAGCCTTGGACCCGGAAGAAGATGCACCGCCAACAAACATAGCGGGTGTTTCCCTTGTCTTCTGCAAGGTACCCTCTGCACTCCTTAACATGTTCAGGAGTTCCGGAAGTTCAACTTCTTTTCTTTGAATGTTGAAGTTCAGGATAAACTGGGCGTAGGTGTGAGGAAGCGACTGGAGAATAAGGTCTGTATAGAGCTCATTATCCAAAGTCGTCCCAAGGTCTGCGAGCTCTTCTATATAGCCGATCATCTTTAGGACATGTTCTCCTACCGATAACCCGACAGCCAACCTCGCTCGAAACAAGTTCTTAGAGGTCTCGTATCTTGCTATACGAGATTGCTCTCCATAAAGTTCCTTTGTATGGAGAAATATGCCATCTAGTTCCATATCCTCGTGCCTCCTCTGATGTTCATTGTTCATCGAGGCAAGCACGATGCACTTGGCTTTCGCGCAATCGAAATCCCAGGTTTTGCGGATTTCCTTATCCGCATTACTGGATTTGGGACCAGGGACAGCAGGTGCCGTAGCGGTGAGGACGTAGCCCAATTTGTCATAGGTCAAAGCCATTTTGACATTCCGCAGCCAATCTTTATAGTTTGGCCCTGTCAGTATATTTTTCTCTAAAAGTAACTTAAGTCCAGTCATTTTCAGGGTCGCTGCAAATAGGAGAGAGAGAAGAAAACTCTTTAGCATGATGCTCTTGCAAGTTTAGAGTGGTTTTTAGTTTATCTAAACTGGATGGCTCCTACTGTTTCTCGAATCCTTCCTCAAACCATAAAAGAAGAATTAGCCAGGACTATTCTCACCGTACAATACTTGCTTAACCGTTCAGCCAGGCTAGTGTCGATACTTCGAGGGAGGTTTTCCAATGCTTTCGCGAAGTTCCTTAATTAAATAACCTCTTTTCTTTGGGGGCGTAACCCCGCTGACACCTTTCTTGACACCTACTTGGTTTATAGCATTGATCGTTAAGTGAAGAATATCCTGATAAGTAGCATATACTCACAGTAGGATCGGGATCTAAATATCATTGTATGATAATGTTGAAGGAATCCTACCAACATTCATCAAACTCCAAATGGTATGCAACTCTTTGCAAATTTCAGTTTCTTTAGAAATTCCCGATATATATTTTTGCCCCATGCTCTTATGACCTGGGCGTTAGGTCAAAATGTCATAAGTCACATGTCAAGTTCTACCCATCATTATCTTGTCAATTTGAACCCATCCGTATATATCCTTGACGTTCGGCCAAAATGATAATACGACTGTCCCAAACTAACTCATCTATCTATGCAACAAATGAATACCCAGTAGCTACCAAACACTATGCCTTGGCGTTAGGTCAAAATACATAGCTTGAATACTACTGAATACCCAGATGAAATGACGGAGGGCTACGAATGGTTTTGGCGAAACCGTGAACGTAGTGAACTTGATATAACCGAAGGAACCTGATAGCTTTTAAAAGGAGTGGTTAAAGCTCCGCATTTAAAAAAATCTGTTTTTAAAATTAACCGAGTGGTTTCTTTTAAATTGTTCCAACGATTAAACTTTTTGGTTTATTTTCTTTGCATTATAAATAATGCGTCCCATCATAAACCTATCATTGCAGAAAACAACGAAAATACAACGTCCTCTTATGCCATCCGCATTCGCCACGGGGTCCCGTCATCACCCGTTAGGTTACTTAACTAACGACAGAGCGGGGGCTGGGCTAGCGCGGGTGTAAAACATAAGTGACGTCTAAATAGCTATCATATATAGATATTGTACATTCGTCAGACGCAATAATAGGCATTCCAGATCACAGATGAACTTTATTGGATTTGCAAGCAATCCGTGTTTGTTTTGAGCCTGCAACAAAAGACGGATTACACAGTTGTGATGAATAGCCATTACCCTACCCAAGACCCCAACGGGTACGGCAAACTACCCGCCCGGCAGTTTGTGCACCCCACCTTGTGTCTGTCCTAGGAGCAAAAACAGTAAAATGAAATAATACAACGGTGGCTACAACCGCAACCTGGATGTGCCCCGCAAAATAATATTACAACAAATTACATTTACATCAAATGAATTAAATAATAACCCATCACATAACCCCGGCTATACATCACAACAGTCCAACACAGTTCATATACACAAACAGATAAAATCCATTACAGAAATGTGCAACCCCCTGCCAACCGACATACTAGCAGTTAGGGGAGGTTTACGAACACATTATACAAACACAGATATAATCCAACAAGCAAATACCGTATAATTTCGATCGATTAAACACATTTAATTTTGCTCCAATACTTCTCTGTAAATTTGAAACCTGAGCAAAAATAAAAAATTCCAGAAAATACCAAATATCACAGAGAACCAACACAGGAAAATTGGGTTCATGAATCGGCTAGAACTTCTATGTTTGATGTTAGTTATCGTTTAGCTCTGATACCACTGTAAGTCAATGTACAACACCCCACGACTTGCGGGGAGGCGGAAATATGAAAAACAATCTTGTTCTTTGCTTAAACATCGACAAACCGCATGAATCGAAGCTAAACGATAACTAACATCAAACATAGAAGTTCTAAACTACTATGTAAAGGGATTATACCTAAAGAACCGTGTCCTTCGTCTTTATGAACTCCACCTCCTCTTCGGCCTTCTCCAAGTAGTAGACGATCCACCACGAGAGCTAAACTCCAAGCTTTGCCTCTAAACTTGAGGCAACTAGGTATCTTTAAGTGCTAATCAAAGTACCTAGATGAAATAGAGTATGGTTATGGATTAAGTAGTCTAATTAATCCTTGTACTCAACACATGAGAGGGGAGGATTAGGGTTTGAAGAGAGAGAGCTTGAGGAGAGAGAAGATGAACATAATAATGAGAAGAGAAAATGAGTTATCATAATATATATCAAGCATTTTATTTTATCAAGAAAAGAAAAGAAAATGATTTACAACCATGCTTGATAAATATCTTGTGGTGATTCATCTCCATGAGTCATTAAGCAATTATGAAGCATTAATGACATGGATGAATCATCCATATGACTCACTAATCTCATTCAATGTATATGCCACCTAAACCTCCTTAGTCACCATCTTCTAGAAGCTTCTCGCGCAATTACGAGAACGCCCCTCCTATCCGTGAAAACACGGAAAAAGTTTAGACTGCATAAATCCAATAACCGGATACTAGTAACTAGCTTAAACCAAAGCCGACTAGTAAAAACTGTCCGAAAGTCGTACGTGCGAAAACACACGTATGCGTCCGAACCCTTGTCGTAAAACCATACGACCTCTATATCGTTTCGCCTGGAGTAGGGAAACTCTCTGCGTGGGACTCTAGAGACTCGACTACTACGCTGGCAGTGGGTTTAACCACAGACCGCAAGCGGCACTGGCTGTACGTAACGGTCCCCAGGTAGATGTCGATAAGAAGGCCGATGAGGAAACCCATCTAAACTCCTACTGAGTCTAATGTGACAATCTCCGTACAGTCCGGTCCGTTCGTCTAAGACTATCGCATATCGGGCCTAGGGGGCGGCAAGCGTCAGTCCCCTAATAGCTGTATAAGTCGTGTCGGAGCGAAGCCCATTACACCCTGAGAAACTACTGGAACCTACCAGCAAATCTCGCTTGCCCTGGCCTGGGACTTTGCGTAATGGCTCTCTGACACAGCGCGATATCAACCCCAATACCGGGAGAGACGAATCCTGTCTAACCGCCACTACCTCCATGTGCTCGGGACTGCACCCAACTGCTACCTGTTTGCACGACTCCTTTGAGCCATGGTAGGGTAGAAATCTAAGAACAGTGGGACATACTCGAGGCGAAGCAGCAGTGTCAAGTCTGCGGACTATGCTGTACTCATGTCACCTGGGAACTGTTCACCGACGACTGGTATAAAACCATCCAATAGTTCCCTGTGAGTCCTGTCCGGTGTACCCGTAACCTAACGAGCACCTGCATATTATCTCCAGTATGACGTACTGACGGCTGTGGGACAGACCATCTCCCCAACTGGGATGAGAAGCGTACACAATAATCTACTACGGAGTATCGATGCCCTGTCTCGATAATCCAACGACTAGGGACATGAATAAGGATGTGCTTGTAGACTACCCAGCCCCCACTAGTGTGACTGCCATCACAACGCTGGTAGTCAAGCAAGATCCTAAGAGCTCTATCAATACGTATACTTACATATTAAAATAGAAAAACCAAGTAGCATACTACCATGTTTAGCAAGACTGTTATATACATGTGAATATCCCAAGCTTCCATTAAGTAATATACAAACTAGTATGATACAATAATGGCCCCTAGGGCATATACACTAACATGCAACTTGTAATATCATATCTATATCTTTAATGTCTAAAGAAGGTTATGAATTTGCATTTGTAAGCAATGTTGTAAACATTCACCTTAATCAAGTTCTGATTGGGTCGGGTACATTAAGCAATGTTATATTAAACCAACCGCAGAGTTTCAATGTCAAGAATACACACAAAAGAAAGTCTCCAGAAATAAATCATGCTTTCTTATGGCATTGTTGACTGGGTCACATCAATGAGAGAAGGTTGACGAAGTAACATACAGAAGGATATTTGGATCCTTTCGAATATCAATCATATGCAACTTGTCAATCCCGTCTCAAAGGAAAGATGACAAAGACTCCGTTCACTGGACACGGAGTAAGAGCGAGCGAGCTCTTGGGGCTCGTACACAGCGATGTGTGCGGTCCAATGTCTACACATGCGCGAAGCGGTTATTCTTACTTCATTATTTTTACGGATGATTTTTCAAGCTACGGATATGTTTTCTTAATGAAACATAAATCTGAAGCCTTTGGAAAATTCCAGGAATACAAGAATGAAGTAGAAAAACAAACAGGCAAAAGTATCAAGACACTGAGATCTGATCGAGGTGATGAATACTTGAGTGCCGAGTTCCTGGATTACCTAAAAGAGAATGAAATTCTCTCTCAGCTTACTCCTCCATACACGCCACAACATAACGGTGTATCGGATAGACGGAACCGTACCCTATTGCATATGGTAAGTTCCATGATGAGTAACACTGAGTTGCCGCAATCATTCTGGGGATATGCAATAGAATCAGCTGCATACCTTTTGAACCGAGTTCCAACTAAGACAGTTCCTACCACACCATATCAGATGTGGAGTGGGAAGAAACCCTATCTTAAATACATTAGGACATGGGGATGTCCAGCTTTTGTCAAAAAGCAGCATGCGGACAAACTCGAGGCACGCTGAGTACAGTGCAATTTTGTGGGATATCCAAAGAACTCCAAGGGATATTTCTTCTATTGCGAAGAGGAACAAAAGGTTTTTGTTTCTCGTCATGCCTGCTTCTTGGAAACTGAATTTTTGGAAAATCAGATAAGTGGGAGCGCAATAGAACTAGAAGAAATTCCAAAACCATGAGCTATTACTGAAATCTTAGAAGAACTAGAGGGTTCAAAAGAACAGGACATTCCTGCGCCGCTCCGCAGGAGTAGTACGCAGTCTCATCCGCCCGAGAGATACTACGGTTTTCTCATAGACGGGGATAGAGAGGATTGCATCATTGATAGTGAGGAGCCGACTAGCTTCCAGCAGGCCATTCAGAGCATTAACTCGGTAAAATGGCTGGATGCAATACGGACTGAAATGGAGTCCATGTACACCAACAAAGTATAGACTTTGGACGTTGCTCCAGAAGGGGTAAAACCTGTAGGATGCAAATGGATCTTCAAGAGGAAGATTGGTGTAGATGGACAGGTTGAGACCAATAAGGCTAGACTTGTGGCAAAGGGTTTTCGACAAAGACCTGGTTTGGACTATGACGAAACCTTTTCTCCAGTGGCTATGCTGAAATCCATTCGGATCTTTCTTGCCATTACTGCCTTCCACGATTATGAGATTTGGCAGATGGACGTAAAGACCGCTTTTCTAAATGAAAATTTAGAGAAGTGTGTCTGTATGGACCAGCCAGAGGGTTTCATTCAGAGTGGAAGCAGCGGAAAGGTGTGCAAGTTGCTTAAGTCCATTTATGGACTAAAGCAGGCATCGCGGAGTTGGAACATCTGTTTTGATGAGACGGTCAAAGATTTTGGCTTTATCAAAAATCCAGATGAACCATGCATCTATAGTAAAATTGTAGCACGAACTGTCGTATTCCTCGTTTTATACATGGATGACATTCTCTTGATTGGAAATGACATTCCTATGCTACAATCTGTCAAAGGGTTCTTGTCACACAGGTTCTCCATGAAAGACCTGGGTGATGCCTCTTACATTCTGGGGATCCGGATCCATCGTGATAGATCCAAGAGGATATTAGGACTTTCACAGTCCAGGTACATCGACAGCATACTGAAAAGATTCAGTATGGAAGATTCCAAGCGCGGTAACGTACCGGCTTGTCACGGGATCACCCTCTCAAAAGAGATGTCTCCCAAGACTGATTTTGAAAGGGATCGCATGTCTATTATACCCAACGCTTCTGCGGTAGGCTTTATAATGTATGCGATGCTGTGTACCAGACCAGATGTAGCTTATGCACTGAGCGTGGTAAGCCGGTATCAGTCAACCTCTGGAGAGAAGCACTGGATAGCGGTAAAGAACATTCTGAAGTACCTGAGAAGGACTAAGGGCATGTTTTTGGTTTACGGCGGAAAAGACCTCCAGATGGAGGCCTTTGCAGACTCCAGCTTCCAGAGTAACAAGGATGACTCGAATTCCATGTCGGGTTATGTCTTTACCCTCAATGGAGTGGCGGTGTGTTGGAAGAGTTCCTAACAGGAAACCGTTGCTGACTTGACGATGGAAGCAGAATATATCGCTGCATCTGATGCCGCAAAAGAAACCGTCTGGATGAGGATGTTCTTGACAGAACTTCAGGTGGTTACATCCATTGTTGATCCAAATCCTCTATATTGCGACAACGGGGCTATAGCTTTAGCGAAGGAACCCAGGTCCCATCAGAAGTCCAGACACATCTTGAGGCGGTATCAGCTGATCTGGGAGATCGTGGATCGCCAGGAGATCGAGGTTCGGAGGGTTGCTACAGAAGATAACACTGCAGATCCATTCACGAAGGCCTTACCCCAGACTCAGTTTGAGCGGCTGATCTAGATGATAGGTCTTCGATACGCCAGTACATGGCCTTAGTGCAAGTGGGAGATTGTTAGTGTATATGCCCTAGAGGCCATTACTGTATCATACTAGTTTGTATATTACTTGATGGAAGCTTGGGATATTCACAGTTGTATAGACAATCTTGCTCGAAAAGGTAGTATGCTACTTGGTTTGTTTCTACTTTAATGTGTGTATGTGTTTCTTTTAGCATATCGCCTATACACATTAGTGGAGCCCTTAAGATCTTTGCTTGATTACCAGCGTTGTGATGGCAGTCACACTAGTAGGGGCCGGGAAATCTACAAGCACACCCTTATACAGATCCCTAGTCGTAGGATTATCGAGACAGGGCTTCGATACTCCGGAGTAGACTAGCGTATGCGCTTCTCATCCCAGCAGGGGAGACGGTCTGTCCCACAGCCATCAGTACGTCGTACTTGAGATAGTATGCGGGTGCTCGTTAGGTTACGAGTACACTGGACAGGACTCGTCGGGAACTGTAGGTTGGTACTATACCTATCGTCAGTTATCAGTTCCCAGGTGACATGAGTACAACTTAGTCCGCTGACTTGGCACTGTCACTTCGCCTCGAGTGTGTTCCCTCTGTTCTTAGATTGCTACCCTACCACGGGTCAAATGAGTCGTGAAAACAGGTAGCAGTTGGGTGCTATCTCAAAGCACTTGGAGGCAGTGACGGTTAGACAGGATTCGCCTCTCCCTGTATTGGGGGTTGATATCGCGCTGTGTCTAGGAGAGCCATTACACAAAGTCCCTGGCCTGGGCAAGCGAGACATACTGGTAGGTTATCCAGTGTTTTCTCAGGGTGTTCTGGGCTACACTCCGACACGACTTGTGCCGCTATTAGGGGACTGATGTTTACCGCCCCCCTTGGTCCGCCATGCGATATTCTCAGACGAACAGACCGGACTGTACGGAGATTGTCATATTCAGGCTCAGTAGGAGTTCGGATGGGTTCACCTCATCAGTCTTCTTATCGGCATCTACTTGGGGACCGTTACGTACAGCTAGTACCGCTTGCGGCCTGTGGTTAAACCCACTGCCAGCGTAGTGTTGAGTCTTTAGAGTCCCACACAGAGAGCTATTCGCTTTTAGGCAAAGCAGAGTAGAGGTCGCATGGTTCTGCGACAGGGTTCGTTCACATCCGCGCACTTGTGCACGTTTGGTGTCCGGGAAGTTATTACTAGCGGGCTTTGGTTTAAGCCAGATCCTAGTATGTGTTTTGGATTTGGTTTTATCTCGATTGTATTCGTGTTCCTCGGAACACGGATGCGGGTGTGTATGCACGGTTCACAGAGACAGAAGCAGAGGATTCTCATTAGGGTTGTTGACTTTGACTTTTTCTAAACCCTAATGAGAATAAGAAATATGATTAATAATAATATTAATTAAGTATTATTGTGCCATGGTTGGGTTGAAAGTTAGACTTTTGTTGACTTGTTGACTTTGTTGACCGGTTGACTATTTTCGACTTGTTGACCATCATCATTTTATGGCTATCATTTCATGGCTATGACTTTTGCTTGCTTGTTGTTTACAAAATGCATTAAATGCATGAAGTGATAATGCCATTGTCATGAACCATCACAAATACTTAATTATTATTATTATCATGATTATTTTGATTTTGAGAGCATGGTTGTAAAAAGTTATTCGCCTTCTATCATTCTCATTCTCTCTCATCCAAGCTCTCCCTCTTCCTCTTGCTCATGGCTCTCGTGTCTCATGAGTTGACAAACATGAGCCATTGAGATAAAATACTAAAACACTTCTCTACTCATCCTAATGTTCAAGGTATAGCAAGCCAAGGACTTTAGTTTCCTCTCGATTGAGGTAGGAGCCCAAGGTAGAAGCTTTCGGGTGGATGCATCTTCGGCAAGAGGAGACGACGAGGTGAGGCTAATCTAACCACTCCAAGGAGAAGAAGAGAAGGAGTTCAAGACTAGGTATAACCCCTAACATAGTAGTTAAACTTGTAGTTAGGTTGCTAGATGTTAGTTTAGCAAAGATCTTATTCTAGAGTCCAAGTTACCTTCACCGTAAAAATTGTTTTTTACCATTTCCGCATCCCCGAAAGAACCGGGAAGGGTAACGTGGACTTACACGATCTGCATCATAGCCCCAGTAGTCGAGTACACATCCTAAGGGCTTTATCAACATGTAACCATAAGACAGTATCAAGAGACAAGTATACATGTTAAGATAAAGTGAAACCAGATAGCATACTATCATGCCGAGCAAGAAAGTCCTCTCTATATATATATCCAAGCATCCATTATAATATACATCATATATACAACAATGGCCTCGACGGCATATACATAACTAACAATCTCCCACTTGTACTAAGGCCAGCTGTTGTAGTATCTCATACCTAACATCCCGAAGAGTCTCTCAAAATGTATCTGGGGCATGGCCTTCGTAAGTGGATCCGCAATGTTGTCCTTCGTATCAACTCTCCTGACCTCGATCTCCCGGCGATCAACTATCTCCCAGATAAGGTGATACCGCCTCAGAATATGCCTGGATCGCTGATGGGACTTGGGTTCCTTGGCCAAAGCCACTTCTCCATTGTTATCACAATACAAAGGTATTGGATGCACAATGGACGGAACCACACCAAGTTCAGTGATGAACTTCTTTATCCAGACAGCCTCTTTGGCAGCATCGTTTGCAGCGATATATTCAGCCTCCATCATCGAGTCTGCCATGGTTTCCTGTTTGGAACTCTTCCAACAAACCGCCCCTCCATTTAGGGTAAAGACAAATCTCGAGTGCGACTTAGAGTCGTCCTTATCACTTTGGAAGCTCGAATCGGTAAAGGACTCCACCTGGAGTTCTCCGTTACCATACACCAAGAACATCTCTTTAGTCCTTCTCAAGTATTTGATAATGTCCTTCACAGCTGTCCAGTGATCCTCTCCAGGATCTGCTTGATACCTACTCACTACACTTAGTGAGTATGCTTCATCGGGTCTGGTACATAGCATCGCATACATGATAGAGCCTACTGCCGAAGCATAGGGTATCCCTTTCATGCGAGCTCTCTCCAAATTAGTCTTAGGAGACATCTCTTTGGAAAGAGTGAGTCCAGAGATCGTGGGTAAGTTCCCACGCTTGGATTCATCCATAAACCTTTTTAGTATGGTGTCAATGTACCTGGATTGGGACAATCCCAATATTCGTCTAGATCTATCTCTATAGATCTTAATCTCCAAAATGCAAGAGGCATCACCTAGATCTTTCATTGAGAATCTTTGTGATAAGAAGTGCTTGACCGAGTGCAGCAGAGGAACATCATTTCCTATCAAGAGTATGTCATCCACATACAATACGAGGAAGACCACCTTACTCTCTACAACCTTCTTATTTATACAAGGTTCATTTGATGAAGTCAAACTCTTTGACTACCACATCAAAACAGATGTTCCAACTCCGCGATGCCTACTTCAATCCATAGATAGATTTTAGCATCTTGCACACCTTTCCGCTGCTCCCACTGTCTATGAAGCCATCTGGCTGAGTCATGTACACACACACTTCCAAATTACCATTTAGAAAGGCGGTCTTAACATCCATTTGCCAGATTTCGTAGTCATGGTATGCAGCAATGGCAAGTAGGATCCGGATGGACTTAAGCATAGCCACTGGAGAAAAGGTTTCGTCATAATCCACACCTGATCGTTGACGCAAACCCTTTGCAACAAGTCTAGCTTTGAAAGTCTCAACTTTTCCATCTACACCAAGTTTCTTCTTAAAGATCCATTTGCTCCCAATGGGTTTTACCCCTTCAGGAGCAACTTCCAAAGTCCATACTTTGTTGGTGTACATGGATTAAATCTCAGATCGCATTGCATCCAGCCACTTCACAGAGTTCCCACTCGTGATGGCATGTTCGAAGCTAGTTGGGTCATCATCTTCCATGATGCAATCCTCGCTCCCACCATCAATGAGAAAACTGTAGTATCTCTCAGGTGGATGAGAAACCCTACTAGATTTGCGGAGAGGCTGGGGTTCGTCGGGAACTACTGAATCCTCTGGTTCCACCAAATCTTCTGTCACAGTTTGTATAGCTGGAACCTCTTCCAGTTCTACCTCCTTGCCACTAATTTCCTTTGCAAGAAATTCCTTTTCTAAAAAGGTGGCATGTCGAGAAACAAACACCTTTAGTTTCTCAGTGTGGTAGAAGATATACCCTTGTGAATTCTTGGGATATCCTACAAACTTGCACAGGACAGATCTTGCCTCGAGTTTGTCCGGATTTTACCTTTTGACATAGGCCAGACAACCCCATATCTTAACATAATTAAAAGATGGTCTCTTCCCTTTCCATATCTCATATGGAGTGGTAGGCACTGATTTAGTAAGAACCATATTCAATAAGTGTATGGCTGTCTCAAGCGCATACCCCAAGAAAGAAATAGGTAACTCAGCAGTGCTCATCATAAAGCGCACCATATCTAATAGGGTGTGATTCCTCCGTTCCTATACACCGTTGTGTTGTGGTGTATACGGTGGAGTAAGCCGAGAGAGGATCCCATTCTCTTTTAAATAGTCCAGGAACTCATTGCTCAACTATTCTCCTTCTCGATCAGATCGAAAGATCTTAATACTTTTATCCGTTTGGTTCTCTACTTCGTGTTTATATTCTTTGAATTTCTCAAAATCTTCAGACTTGTGTTTCAACAAGAACACAAGTCCGTATCTTGAGAGATCGTCAGTGAATGTAATGAAGTACGAGGAACCATTCCTGGCATGTGTAGACATGGGACCGCATACATCACTATGTATCAGTCCCAAGAGTTCTATAACTCTTTCTCCGGGTCCACTAAACGGAGTTTTGGTCATTTTTCCTTTGAGACATGAATGGAAAGTTTCATAAGATGATAATTCGAACGGATTCAAATATCCATCTTTATGTAACTTAGCTATTCGTGTCGCATTGATTTGACCAAGTCTACAATGCCACAAAAAAGATTCGTTCATTTCATAACTTTTCTTCTTGTGTGTATTCTGTATATTAAGAACTGTGTTTTGATTTAGAACGTATATGCAATTATGTGACGAACCTGATCCAGTCAACTTTTGATTCAGGAAGATGTTCATAACATTTTCCTGTACTACAAAATTATATCCTTCTTTGCTCAATAAAGAAACTGATATAACATTGCATATCAGGGTCTGTATGTAATAGCATTCGTTCAGAATCAATGTATTGCCATTTGGTAATACAAGGTGATATTCGCCAACTGCTTTGGCTGAAACATCTGTACGATTCCCTACTCTTACGGAATGATAACCCATTCCCAGTTCCCTACCTTTCCGTAGCCCATGTAACATATTACATATGTGGGATCCTGATCCGGTATCTAATACCCAGGACGTAGAGTGAACTGAGAAACAGTTCTCGATAACTAACACACCTGAAGAATATGCATCATCATGCTTATTCTTCGTTTGGGCGGCGTGAGTATCCGGATATGTCCCTATTCCCTGCTCAGTCTTATAACATTTATAAGAAAGAACGGGACCAACGTTCCTCTGCTCAGTATAATAAGCGAGTTCGATCAATCTTCCATATTATTATCTTGATTAAATCCTGACATGGTCGCTACCAGGAGAGAGAGAGAAGAAAACAATTTAGCATGCGCTCTTGCAAGATTAGATTGGTTATTATCTAATCTAATCAGGATGGCTCCTACTGTTTTTTATCAAATCTTCCTTCAAACCCTAAAAGGTAAGATTAGCCGGGATTAATTACACCTTACATGTTCGCCAATCTTTCAACCAGATCAATGTTGGTACTTTGAGGTGTTAGTGTATATGCCCTAGAGGCCATTACTGTATCATACTAGTATGTATATTACTTGATGGAAGCTTGGGATATTCACAGTTGTACAGACAATCTTGCTCAATATAGTAGTATGCTACTTGGTTTGTCTCTGCTTTAATGTGTACATGTGTGTTTATTTATTATATCACCTATACGCATTAGTAGAGCCCTTAGGATCTTTGCTTGATTACCGGCGTTGTGATGGCGATCACACTCGTGGGGGCTGGGTAATCTACAAGCACATCCTTATACACGTCCCTAGTCGTGGGAGTACCGAGATAGGGTATCGATACTCCGGAGTTGACTAGCGTATGCGCTTCTCATCCCAGCACGGGAGACGGTCTGTCCCACAGCCGTCAGTACGTCGTACTTGAGATAGTATGCGGGTGCTCGTTGGGTTACGAGTACACTGGACAGGACTCGTCGGGAACTGATGGTTGGTATTATACCTATCGTCAGTTATCAGTTCCCAGGTGACATGAGTACAGCTTAGTCCGCTGACTTGACACTGTCACTTCGCCTCGAGTGTGTTCCCACTGTTCTTTGATTACTACCCTACCACGGCTCTACTGAGTCGTGCAAACAGGTAGTAGTTGGGAGCAGTCCCGAAGCACTTGGAGGCAGTGACGGTTAGACAGGATTCGTCTCTCCCGGTATTGGGGGTTGACATCGCGCTGTGTCTAGGAGAGCCATTACACAAGTAGTCCCTGGCCAGGGCAAGCGAGATGTACTGGTAGGTTCCAGTGTTATCTCAGGGTGTATTGGGCTTCACTCCGACACGACTTGTACCGCTATTAGGGGACTGACGTTTACCGCCCCCCTAGGCCCGCCATGCGATGTATCAGACGAACAGACCGGACTGTACGGAGAATGTCACATTCAGACTCAGTAGGAGTTCAGATGGGGTTTCACCTCGTCAGCCTTCTTGTCGGCATCTACCTGGGGATCGTTACGCACAGCTAGTGCCGCTTGCGGTCTGTGGTTAAACCCACTGCCAGCGTAGTGTCGAGTCTTTAGAGTCCCACACAGAGGGTATTCGCCTCTGGGCAAAATAGAGTAGAGGTCGCATGGTTTTGCGACAGGGTTCGTTCTCATCCGCGCACTTGTGCACGTTTGGAGTCCGGACGGATTATACTGGCAGGCTCTGGTTTGAGCCAGATACTGGTATATATATTTGGGGTTGCTTTTATATCTTGGTATTCTTGTTCCCCGGAACGAGAATGCAGGTGTGTATGCACAGTTGCTTGAGGCGGAGGATGAGGTTTATCATTAGGGTTTCGGAACGAGTGCGTATGCACAGTTGACAGTTATCATTTTCCAAACCCTAATGGATTTATGAATTATCTATTAATAATAGTAATTAAATGAGAATTATGTTATGGTTGATTTTGTTGACTTGTTGACCATGGTTGACTTGTTGACCATGGTTGAATGTTGACCACCATCATGCTTTAAAAAGTCCTCCTTGATTCATGCTTACTTTTGACTAAATGAAGCATGGTAGTGGTCATTCCTAATTGCCATCAACTATTCTCATTTTGAATTATTATCATTTAGATAATTCATTTTCTTTTTGATATGGTTGCAAAAAGAAAAAGAGAGCTCATTCTATCATAACCTCTCTCTCTCCTCATTTTCATCTTCTTCTTCCTCTAGCAAAGAGAAACCTTCTCATGTGTTGAGAATCATTCTCTTTAAAAGGAAAAGCAAACCCTAATCACTCTCTACTCATTCTAGGATGAAGGTTTAGCAAGCCGGAAACCCTAGTTCACTCAAAGATCGAGGAAGAGCCCAAAGTCGAACCTTCGAGGTGGATCTATCTTCGGCAAGAAGAAGGCGACGAGAAGAGGACCATTCAAGCTTCTACAAAGAACAAGAAAGAAGAACAACAACAAGAAGAGAAGGAGTTCAAGTTTAGGTATAACCATCAACATAGCAGCTAACTCTCTTTAGCTAGAATACTAGTTTTAGTTTAGCAAAGATCTGGCTTTTACGGTCCATGTTACAAAGTTTAGAAAAAATTTTGATTTACCGTTTCCGCAACCCCGTAAGTACCGGGAGAGGTAACGTGGACCTAACAGTGGTATCAGAGCCTAACTAAACTTAAACTAGCTTGGTAGCGAAGTGTATGGAAGTTCGAAACCGAAAAATCGCAAAACCGGAAAAACAAAACCCTAAGTTTCTGTTGAATTTTTTTCTGCTCTAAATGAAAAACTTTATACTTGTAAAATCGTCTCAGGGTTTTGTTTGAACACAGAAGAAAAACGATGACATAATTCTTTTAAATAGCCGCGCTTCCGCGGCACGAGGTAGGGATGTGCCGCGGAAGCGCCGCAGTATGGTTTCCTTGATGCATCGTTTTTCGTGCAGTGTTCTTCTGGTGGGATTTTGGGATTTTTCAGATATATTATATGTGCCCAGATTTTCCAGAACAGAAATTTCCTTTTGGGGTCCTATAATTCCGTATTTTTTCCGAACTTCACTGCATTTTGACTATGTTGGTTATATCTGTGATGTTTGCATGTATTGAACGTCGGCTAATCGCTATAAGTCGATTAGTCGGGGTTATACATGATCTGTAATGTGCTGGAATGTGTATATGAATGTGTTGGACTGTCGCGGGTGAATAGCCGGGGTGGATGTGAGATGAGCTTTTGTTTTTCTTTCATTCATTGTAAATGTAAATTGATGTAATTATATTATTTGTTTGGCCGCACAACCGGGTCGGGGTTGTAGCCGTCATTGTATAATTCTTTTTACTGTTTTTGCTCCTAGGATAGACCCATGGAGGGGTGCACAAACTACCGGGTAGCTCGAAGTGCCGAGTGGCCTACTCATGGCATTGAGGGAGGTTGCTTCGCTTCGGGTACTTGGCGGGTAGTTTGCCGCACCCGTAGGGGTCTTGGGTGGGGTTTTGGCTATTCACCGCGACCGTGTTATCCGCTTTTCGTTCCAGGCTCGAAAGGATTGCGGATTGCTAGTATATCCAATGTATTCATCTGTGATCTGTAATGTCTATCATTGCTTTACTATTTAGGCGTTGCTTATGTTTTACAGCCGCGCTAGCCCAGCCCCCGCTCTGTCGTTAGTTAAGTAACCTAACGAGTGATGACGGGACCCCGTGGCGAATGCGAATGGCATAAGCGTACGTCATATTTTGGTTGTTTTCTGCAATGGTAGGAATTAAATGATGGGACGCATTAAAAGAACTAATGCAAGAATATCACGCATTAAAAGAACTAATGCAAGAAAATAAACCTAAAAGACGTTGTTGGAACAAATTTTTCAAAAAGCTGTTATTGCAAGGACGTTCATTTTTTGTTTTGCATCGCGGTATTCGGTTATGAATACCCAGCACCTCAGTCGACGAGGCAAGGGCCGAGATCCCTTCACCGGGAGTGACCCCTTGGACAAAAGTTTGCGTCAGGGTAATAACTTCACTATAGTCGATTATTCTTGCTTTGCATCGAGGTATTCATCTTACGAATGCCCAGCACCTCACTCGACGAGGAAAGAGCCGAGATCCCTTCACCGGGAGTGACCTCTTTAGCAAAAGTTTTCGCCACTGTATTTTTCAAAAGGTGCTATCACGTTCCTTCAACGATATCAAGTTCATTACGTTAACGGGTTTTTCGCCAAAAACCCAGCCGTAGCCCTCCGTCGTTTCGGATAATTAATACTTAGTATTCGTGCTGCGTTTGTTGATTATTCGTCAAGACACAGTGAACGGTAGCTGAGTAGTAATTTTCTGTTGCACTAAAAGATGTGATTGGTTAGGACGGTCGCATGATTTTGTTGATTATTCGTCAAGGATCATGCGGGCGGGCCTAATGCAATCCTGGATAACGACGGGTTGAACTTGACTAGGACCTTTTGATTTGTTGATTATTCGTCAAGGTCACTTGGGTCCTAGGGGCGAAAACCACATCGGGAGTTTCAAAAGAACTGAAACTTGCAGATTTAGCATACCTTCTGGAGTGTGGTGACTAGAGTGGATTCCATCTAGGTTATCACACAATGACAGTTGGATCCCGATCCCACTGATGAGTTGGTTTACTCTCGGGAGATTATTTCACTTAACGATCAATGCTATAAACCTAGTAGGTGTCTAGAAAGGTGTTAGCGGGGTTACGCCCACAGGGAAAAGAGGTTCTTTAATTAAGGAACTTCGCGAAAGCGTTGGAAAACCTCCCTCGAAGTACCGACACTAGCCTGGCTGAAAGGTTAAGCAAGTATTGTAACGTGAATTAAAACCCGGCTAGTTCTTCTTTTAAAAAGGTTTTAAGAAGGATTTGAGGAAACAGTGGGAGACACCCTGGTTAGATAAATTAATAAACCAATCTAATCTTGCACGAGCATACGCTGAGTGTTTCTTTTCTCTCTCTCCAGGCAGCAACCTTTTCACGCCCTAATCAAGATAATAAAATGTATCGCTTGACCGAACCGAATTCTTATTCGGGACTGGGGAAAGTTGGTTCTGTAGGGTTCCTAGGCACCCTAGTGAGGTCTCCAAAGCCATCTACCATGGCAATTTCAAAAAATATGGTGCCTACAAACCCTAGTGTACGGATCTATAACTAGATGTCTAGGCGAAAAACGAACTAGCTAACAACTTAGCTAATGAGAATACGGAAATACAACCTTTGTAGATCCGGTGCTCCACCTCCATAGCTCCGCAACGAAGTCGTCTCCGCTGTCCAAAAGAAATCCGGGCTCTAAAGTCGGCTTCGTCGGAGAGAAAGCGAGCTAGGTCGTCGATGTCCATGCCGAAGATGATCTACGTCGAGGCATCGCTAAATCAAGCTCGACCTTCACCAAACCCTAAATTCTTGTGAAGGAAACACACTCTACTTCTTGGCAAGAGGTAGAGGATGAAGAAATAGGATGTGGGTAAACTTTGGAATTGGATTTCTCACTCAAAACATCAATCTACCATTGATGACCTCAAGCTTCTTCACTTGAAGAATGAAGAAGAAGAAGAATAATGATAAGAAAAGATTAATCCAAAAAGAAAAGAATTATCAATTCTTATCATAAGTGAACCATGGTAAAGTGTGGAGAGTTAACTTAGGTTAGATAGTGGTTAGGGTTAGATAAAAGACAAGAATGGTGGAGTAAGGTCAAAGCTTCAAGAAGCTTTCAAATAAAAACAAATCTAGCAACCATTCTTATCTCTTTATCTTTCCTTTTTCCAAAATAAATAAAAGGAATAAATAAATGATTAAGTAAATGAAAAAGAAACCCTAATCACCAATTAACCATGGTTTAACACTTTACACAAAACCAAGCAAGAATGTATCATCAAACATGATACAATCATGTGCACAAAACTATATCGAATATACAATGTGCACATGTGCGTGAGAAAATCCATTTAAAGTGAACCGATACTAGTTAATGCAAAGTAATATATCAAATATATAATTATGTATTAAATCATTAAATCAACACTTGATTTAACGATCCGGTCATATCGCATATAACCGGCTAGTATCCAATGTGTCGGCTTATCGAATCAATCCTTGATTCGATAACTAGGTTATATCGCATATAACCATTCGATACATTGATCGTGAGAATCAAACACGGTATCACATACACGCATTATTCTCGGTCCCGCACATATCTCATATGCACTCCTATTTCGTTTCGCTTGAACCAGGAAACCTCTGTGTAGGACTCTAAAGACTCGTCAATACGCCGGTAGCAGATGATGATCATATCATGCACCCACAAGCCGCAAGCGGTCTGCCAAACGTAACGGCCACCCGGGTATTGAGCGATCAGAAGATCGACGAGCAAGCCCGCTCACACTCCTGCGAATCGAACAGTAACACTATCGTATAGTCCGGTCTGTTCGTCTGATATGTCGCATATCTTGCCTAGGGGTGGTAAACGTCAGACCCCAGTAGCTCGATAAGTCATGCCGACTTGAGGTCCATAACATTCGTGAAACTACTGATAACTCTTACCAGTATATCACTGCAACCCTGGCCAGGGATTTTCTGTTATGGCCAGTCGAGCATAGCACAACATCAACCCCCAATACCGGGAGAGACGAATCCCCTCCTATCGCTCATTGCCTCCATGTGAATCGGGACTGTACCCAAAAACCACCTGTTTGCACAACTCAGTAGAGCCGTGGTAGGGTGGAAATCAAAGCACAGTGGGAGACACACAAGACTCTATGACGATCTCGGGTCAACAGACTAAGCTGTACCAGTGTCACCAGAGAACTGCCATCTGACGTGAGGTATAATACCATCTGGGAGTTCTCGGCGAGTCCGTTCAGTGTACCCAGTCTCCACTGAGCACCCGCATACCATCTTCGATGTCAAACACCAATGGATATGGGATCATCCATCGCCCATCGCATGGGTCGAGAAGATATGCGCTAGTCTACTCTGGAATATCGATGCCCCGTCTCGATATTCCCTCGACTAGGAACAATTCAAGGATGTACTCATGGACTACCCAGGCCCCACTAGTATGATCTACATCATAGTCCTGGAAGTCGAGTACACATCCTATGGGCTTTATCAACATGTAATCAGAGAGACAGAAAGTATACATGTTAAGACAAAGTGCAACCAGATAGCGTACTATCATGTCGAGCAAGAAAGTCCTTCCTATATATGTCCCAGCATCCACTACAATATACATCCCATGTACAGTAATGGCCTCTAGGGCATACATATAACTAACAATCTCCCACTTGCACTAGGGCCATCTGTAGCAGTGGTTGCAGTATCACATACTCAACCATCCCCTAAAAAGTCTCTTTTTGGGAAAAAGGGCCTTCGTGAGTGGATCCGCCGTGTTGTCCTCTGAGTCTTCTCTCCTTACCTCGATCACCCTGGAGATCAACTATCTCCATGATCAGGTGATGCTTCCTCAGAATTTGTATGGGTCACTGATGGGACCAGGGTTCCAGGGTCGAAACCACGCTTCCATTGTCATACAATGGCAGGAACGTAGTTCATCTTATGAACCAATATACACCCAAACAGCCTCTTTGGTAGTATCTTTAATAGCGATGTTACCAGCCTTTATCGTCTAGTTTGCCACGGTATCGAGCTTGGAACTCTTCCAACATACCGTCCCTTCACTGAGGGTAAAGACAATGCCCGTGACTGACATTCAGTCGTCTTTATCACCCTGGAACTCTTCCAGTGATTCTCTTCAGGATCGATTGATACCATCTCACTACATCTAGTGAGAATCCTAGCATCCATTTACATCTATCTCATAGATGAAAACTCAGGTTTTTAGGAGGTATCACTTTGATCCTATTTGGAGAATCCTAGTGATAATAGGAGATTGACCGATCGTAGTATAGGAAACTCTTTTCCTATCAAGAGTATGTTGTCTACGTACAATACGAAGATGACGACCTTACACTCTCCTACCCTTTTGTATATACAAGGTTCGTCTACCATTTTGATGAAGTCAAACACTTTGATTATCACATCAAAACAGACGTTCCAACTCCACGATGCCTGCTTCATTATGTAAAGCAACTTGCACACGTTTCCGCTGCTCCCACTGTTTACGAAGACCTCTGGCTGTGTTCTTACAGACGTTCTCTTCTAAATCAGTATTTAGAAAAGCAGTCAGGGCACCCAACCACCAGATATCGCAGTCATGGTATGTAGCCGTGGCAAGTAGAATCTGGATAGACTTAAGCATAGCTACTGGAAAAAGGTTTCATCATTATCCATGCCTGGTCGATGACGAAAACCTTTAACAAGTCTAGCTTTGAAAGTCTCAACTTTTCCATCTACACCAAGTAATCTTCTCAAGATATACTTGCTCCTGATGGGGATTTAACCCTTCAGATATTGCAACCAAAGTCCATACTTTGTTGGTGTATAAGGATTCCTTCTCAGATCACTAAGCATCCAGCCATTCTTACAGAGTCCCTACTCTCGATGGCCTGCTCGAAACTGGTTGGGTCATCATCTCATGATGCAATCCTTGCTCCCACTGTCATCGAGAAACCGAGGTATCTCTCAGGTGGGTGAGGAACCCTACTAGATCGGCGGAGAGGCTGAGGTTCGTTGGAATCTATTGAATCCTTTGGTTCTGTCAAATCATTAGCAGTTTTGTACAGCTGGAACCTTTCCAGTTCTACAGAACTGATCTTGCCTCGATCTTGTCCGGATTTTGCTTTTGACATAGGCCGGACAATCCCAAATCTTAACTTACTAAAGAGATAGGTTCTTCCCATACCATATCTTATATGGAGTGGTAGGCAGTGATTTGATTCCAACCTAATTCAATAGGTATGCAGCTTCTCAAGTGCATAACTCCCAAAAGGAAAAAGGTAACTCAGTAGTACTCATCATAGAGCACACCTTATCATATAGGGTGTGATAGCCCCACCCCGATATACCATCGTGCTATGGTGTATACGGAAGAGTAATGCTGAGAGAGAATCTCATTCTCTTTTAGAATAGTGCAGGAATTCTATGCACAAGTATTCTCCTCTCTGATCTCATCATAGGACATAATACTTATACCCGGTTATTGGTTCTCTACTTCTAACTTATATTCTGTGAATACCTCAAAAGCTTCGGACTTATGTTTCAGCAGGAACATACGACTGAATCTTGAGAGATTATCAGAGAATATAATGAAGTATAAAGAACCAGTCCTGGCATGTGTAGACAGAGGACCTTACATACATCATCATGTATCGGTCCCAAGAGTTCATTAACTCTTTCTCTGTTTCCAATAAACAGAGCTATGGTCATCTTATCTTTGTGACATGATTGGCGAGTTGCACAAGATGTAAATTCAAAACGATTTAAATATACATCTAAATGTAACTTCAGCCAGTCGGGTCGCATTGATCTGACCTAGTCTACAATACCTCAAGAAGAATCCGTTCATTTCTGAACTCTTCCTCTTGTGTGTGTTCCATATACTAAGAACTGTAGTTTGATTTAGAACATCAATGCTTTTAGATAACGCACCTGAACCGATCAACTTTTGATATAGGAAATATTCAAAACATTATCCAATTATACAAAATTTTATCATTTCTTTACTAATAAAGAGACTGATATGATTTTGTATATCAGGTTCAGCATCTAATAGCATTTGTTCAGAATCAATGTATTGGTAATACAAGGTGACAGTGACCAACAGACTTGGCTGCAACACTTGCCCCGGTTTCTGTCTCATGAAACTTATCACCCGTTCTCAGTTTTTCTACCTTTTTGTAGCCCTATGTAACAGATTACATATCTGGGATCCTGATCCGGTATCATATACCCAGGATGCAGAGGATACTGAGAAACAGTTCTTTGTAATGAACACACCCGAAGGAGATGCATCATATGCACTTTCTTCGTTTGGGCGGCATAGGAATTCTGGTATTCCCTTATTTCCTGCTCTGTCTTATAACAATTATAAGTTGGAGCGGGACCAACGTTTCCCAGCTCAGTATAACAAGCGGGTTCGGTCAATAATCCGTATTATTATCTTGATTAAGGCGTGATATGGTCGCTACCAGGAGAGAGAGAGAAGAAACACTCTGCGTGCGCTCTTGCAAGATCAGATTGGTTATATATTTTATCTAATCAGGATGGCTCCCACTGTTTTTATCAAATCTTCCTTCAAACCCTAAAAGGAAAGACTAGCCGGGATTAATTACACACTACAAGTTCGCCAATCTTTCAGCCAGGCCAGTGTCGGTACTTTGAGGGAGGTCCCCCGTGCTTTCGCACGAACCTAATTAATGTAAACCTCGTTTTCCCAGAGGCGTAACCTCGTTAACACCTTTCTAGACACCTACTTGATCGGCTAATTGTAATGTATAAAACTCTCCCAGGAGTAACTCTTACTCGCAGCGGGTATCGGGATCCAACTATCTCATAGAAGGTATGCAATCTCATTGCAAATTCCAACACTTGAAACTCCCGATAATGGTTTTTACCCCTAGCACCTATGACCTTAACTATGGTCAACAAATCATAAGTACTAGTCAAGTTCTACCCGTCATTTCGTGATTAATTAGACCCACCCACATGACCCTTAACTAAGGTCAACAAAGCCACGCGACTGTCCTAACTAATCGCATCATATGCGGTGTAGGAAGACATCACTTAGCTACCGTACACTGTGCCTTGACTATGGTCAACAAACACAGCACGAATACTAAGTACTCTACTTCCTAAAATGACGGAGGGTTGCGGCTGGTTTTTGTGAAAACCTTTAACGCTTTGAACTTGATCTCGTTGCGGAATCAAATGGTTTTTAAATGGAATGTTTTTGAAGCTTTTCTAGTTTTGCTAAAGGGGTCACTCCCGGTGAAGGGATCGTCGGCCCTTTCCTCGTCGAATGAGGTGCGGGATATATCATATATATCACTGTGCAAAGCGGAAACTATAGAAGCGATCAAAGACAAACCGAGGGTTGTAGCATCTGCCAGTTATTGCTAAAGGAGTCACTCCCGGTGAAGGGATCTCGGTCCTTTCCTCATCGAATAAGGTGCAGGATGTTCTATAATGAACACCGCGATGCAAAGCAAGAACTGTAGCTACCTGTTTTTATTTTGAAATTCGATTCCACAACATCATTTAGGTTTATTTTCTTTCATTAATCTCATTAATGAATATCCCATCATTTAAATTACCTAAACATCACAGATAGATATAACGTACGCTTATGCCATCCGCATTCGCCTCGATGTCTCCTCGTGCACCGTTAGGTTAGGTAACTAACGGCAGAGCGGGGCAGGGCTAGCGCGGGTGTAAAACATAAGTAACGTCTATATAATATATCATATATACTATAATATCTGTCACAGAACATCAGAACATCGCATGATCACAGATAAAACACAGCAGAAGAAACATATGAAATATTGGATATACTAGGACGTCCGTGTTTTCAATACGAGCCAGTATAAAACACGGATTCCACGGTCGTGATGAATAGCCAATCCCACACCCCTAGACCCCTACGAGAGCGGTAAGCAACCCTGCCAATTCTAGGGTTAGGAAACCCGGACTCGACTCCTCGAGTTGGTCTCCCACTGGACCCCAGAACCCGGTTACTTGTGCTCCCCTCCTTGGGTCTATCCTAGTGCGGAAAAGTAAATAATATACAAATGGTGACTACTTCCGCAACCTGGAAGCGCCCCAATAAAAGAATATTACATACAAGTTTTTACATGAATGAAAATGAAAAACACTCATCTCACAAAAAAAACCCCCGGCTATTCAAACACGACGATCCAATATAACATATCCAGCAACACATAACATCACATATCATCAACGTAAGTAAATATGCGCATCCCAATTGTCGTTGACATATAGCAACGAAACCGGCGATATCACATATTACACTTACGGTCACAGAAAAGAAAGTGTAAAACTACAACAGTTGGAATCCGCAATATCCTCAGACATCGCATGCCTGACCAAATGAATTACTTAGACATCGCATGCCTAACAATTATAAACCCCGCATTTTAGTCTCATTATCGAAAACACTTTTCAATATCAAGTCGGGCAATTCAACAAGATTCCCGACATCCTGATCGAATACTCGTCGCAAACTTCAGTAGACGGCCGCACCCCCGACGCCGTCGACAAAGTGCACCAAGGCGGAACACCGCTACCGCGAGCACCCGAACGGATGCTTTCGGCGACGGGGTTCTCCTACAGTCACTTGGTCGGGGCTATGGAGTGAAGCTGTCTATTAAGTTTACCCGGCGAGTATCCGCGTACGCTACGTGATTGCAACGGACTTTTGATCACATCAAAATTCCGTGGCAACCGATCAAGTGAGACTAAACTGCTACGTTTATAACATTCATTCAGTTATCATATAACTCATTGTGAATTCCAATTATTGTATCCCATTCCAGATAAACAGAAAATGTTAAACTTTTCGATCGAACAATCTAACACCCAAGTTTTCCCGATACAGATCAACACATGAAACTAGTCTAACAACATTCAGTTCGTACCTCAGTACCAACGGTCCAGCCGTAGAAGGGTCAAGCCAACGCCTCACATGTGGCACGCCGTACTGCCCCAAACCCGAAGGTTCAAAGGGCAGTTCAAGACGGTCACATAATCGAGTTAAGGTTTGTGTCTTCTAGAGGGACCATCGCGTTACTTGCACTACTTAGAACGTCGTTAAACTACGGAAAAATCCAACACTTGGAAATTTCCCGACAGGGGAAAAATCGGGTATTTATATCCGGTCGAACTTTTTAACATATTCTAAAATTTATCCGGAAAACACATGGACAGAATTAGACTTTCCGATCGAAACAATGATTCCCAAAACAACTCAGAACAACTCAACTCTTGAGTTCAGTTTAAATATTCCAGGAAAATGAGCATTGAATTTTACGAGTTACTGTGAAATTTGACACGTGTCGGCTTCTTATTGGCGGCCCTTCCGCCGCGCAAACCCCCTTTGTGCGGCGCTTCCGCCGCGCTATTGTGGAATTAGGGTACCAAATTTCACAGTAATTCTTAAAAAAACCTGCTTGTTTTTCTGGATATTTTTAATTGCCAAAAATCAACAGTTTTGAAAAAAGTACAGAGAGCAATTTTGCAATGGGATTTTGGTTCGATCGGGTTTCTAATTCCGTCCGGGGATCGCCTAAGGCTCTAGCTAGGCTCTGATACCACTGTAGGGTTCTTAGGCACCCTAGTGAGGTCTCCAAAGCCATCTACCATGGCAATTTCAAAAAATATGGTGCCTACAAACCCTAGTGTACGGATCTATAACTAGATGTCTAGGCGAAAAACGAACTAGCTAACAACTTAGCTAATGAGAATACGGAAATACAACCTTTGTAGATCCGGTGCTCCACCTCCATAGCTCCGCAACGAAGTCGTCTCCGCTGTCCAAAAGAAATCCGGGCTCTAAAGTCGGCTTCGTCGGAGAGAAAGCGAGCTAGGTCGTCGATGTCCATGCCGAAGATGATCTACGTCGAGGCATCGCTAAATCAAGCTCGACCTTCACCAAACCCTAAATTCTTGTGAAGGAAACACACTCTACTTCTTGGCAAGAGGTAGAGGATGAAGAAATAGGATGTGGGTAAACTTTGGAATTGGATTTCTCACTCAAAACATCAATCTACCATTGATGACCTCAAGCTTCTTCACTTGAAGAATGAAGAAGAAGAAGAATAATGATAAGAAAAGATTAATCCAAAAAGAAAAGAATTATCAATTCTTATCATAAGTGAACCATGGTAAAGTGTAGAGAGTTAACTTAGGTTAGATAGTGGTTAGGGTTAGATAAAAGACAAGAATGGTGGAGTAAGGTCAAAGCTTCAAGAAGCTTTCAAATAAAAACAAATCTAGCAACCATTCTTATCTCTTTATCTTTCCTTTTTCCAAAATAAATAAAAGGAATAAATAAATGATTAAGTAAATGAAAAAGAAACCCTAATCACCAATTAACCATGGTTTAACACTTTACACAAAACCAAGCAAGAATGTATCATCAAACATGATACAATCATGTGCACAAAACTATATCGAATATACAATGTGCACATGTGCGTGAGAAAATCCATTTAAAGTGAACCGATACTAGTTAATGCAAAGTAATATATCAAATATATAATTATGTATTAAATCATTAAATCAACACTTGATTTAACGATCCGGTCATATCGCATATAACCGGCTAGTATCCAATGTGTCGGCTTATCGAATCAATCCTTGATTCGATAACTAGGTTATATCGCATATAACCATTCGATACATTGATCGTGAGAATCAAACACGGTATCACATACACGCATTATTCTCGGTCCCGCACATATCTCATATGCACTCCTATTTCGTTTCGCTTGAACCAGGAAACCTCTGTGTAGGACTCTAAAGACTCGTCAATACGCCGGTAGCAGATGATGATCATATCATGCACCCACAAGCCGCAAGCGGTCTGCCAAACGTAACGGCCACCCGGGTATTGAGCGATCAGAAGATCGACGAGCAAGCCCGCTCACACTCCTGCGAATCGAACAGTAACACTATCGTATAGTCCGGTCTGTTCGTCTGATATGTCGCATATCTTGCCTAGGGGTGGTAAACGTCAGACCCCAGTAGCTCGATAAGTCATGCCGACTTGAGGTCCATAACATTCGTGAAACTACTGATAACTCTTACCAGTATATCACTGCAACCCTGGCCAGGGATTTTCTGTTATGGCCAGTCGAGCATAGCACAACATCAACCCCCAATACCGGGAGAGACGAATCCCCTCCTATCGCTCATTGCCTCCATGTGAATCGGGACTGTACCCAAAAACCACCTGTTTGCACAACTCAGTAGAGCCGTGGTAGGGTGGAAATCAAAGCACAGTGGGAGACACACAAGACTCTATGACGATCTCGGGTCAACAGACTAAGCTGTACCAGTGTCACCAGAGAACTGCCATCTGACGTGAGGTATAATACCATCTGGGAGTTCTCGGCGAGTCCGTTCAGTGTACCCAGTCTCCACTGAGCACCCGCATACCATCTTCGATGTCAAACACCAATGGATATGGGATCATCCATCGCCCATCGCATGGGTCGAGAAGATATGCGCTAGTCTACTCTGGAATATCGATGCCCCGTCTCGATATTCCCTCGACTTGGAACAATTCAAGGATGTACTCATGGACTACCCAGGCCCCACTAGTATGATCTACATCATAGTCCTGGAAGTCGAGTACACATCCTATGGGCTTTATCAACATGTAATCAGAGAGACAGAAAGTATACATGTTAAGACAAAGTGCAACCAGATAGCGTACTATCATGTCGAGCAAGAAAGTCCTTCCTATATATGTCCCAGCATCCACTACAATATACATCCCATGTACAGTAATGGCCTCTAGGGCATACATATAACTAACAGGTTCAGCTCTAACTTGTGACAACAGTCATGAGTATGAGAATGGGAAAGAGGAAAGTATGGATTTCCAGGATACCCAGTTGAAGAAGAAGCATGGTTTTGCATCTACTTCAGGTGTTCTTGTAATTGAGAACTGTTTTACGGTCAGCCCTACCTCCTGGGTACTTGATACCGGATCAGGATCTCATATTTGTAATTTATTGCAAGGACTGTGAAAAAGTAGGAAAGTTGCACCGGGTGATATGTCGCTCAGAGTAGCGAACGGAGCACAAGTTTATGCGGCAGCCGTCGGTGAATATCACCTAGTATTGCCAAATGGCAAGACTATGATTTTGAACGATTGTTACTATGTACCCTCTATGGTTTGCAACATCATATCAGTTTCTTTACTCGATAAAGATAGATATAAGTTTGTTCTTGAAAAGAATATCATGAACATTTACCTTGATAAGGTACTGGTTGCAGAGGGTACACTGTTTAATGGTATCTACGTTCTAAATCAGAATACAGTTCTCAATATACAAAACACACGCAAGAGGAAGAATTCAGATATGAATGAATCCTACTTGTGGCATTGTAGACTCGGTCATATCGGAGAGAAAAGACTGAGTAAGTTGCATAGAAATGGACTCTTGAATGCGTTCGAGTTTTCATCTTATGAAACTTGTCAGTCTTGTCTCAAAGGGAAGATGACCAAATCTCCGTTCACCGGACATGGAGAAAGAGCAAGAGAGCTCTTGGGACTCATACACAGTGATGTGTGTGGTCCGATGTCTATACATGCAAGGGGTGGGTTCTCGTACTTCATCACATTCACTGACGATCTCTCTAGGTTCGGATATGTGTATCTGATGAAACACAAATCTGAAGCTTTTGAGAAATTCAAGGAATTCAGAAAGGAAGTAGAGAACCAGACAGGCAAAAGTATCAAGATCCTCCGGTCTGACAGGGGAGGGGAGTACTTAAGCACGGAATTCCTAGATTACTTAAAAGAGAATGGTATTCTCTCTCAGCTTACTCCTCCTTATACACCACAGCACAACGGTGTATCGGAGCGGAGGAATCGTACCCTACTGGATATGGTTCGCTCCATGATGAGTAGTGCTGAGTTACCTCTTTCATTCTGGGGACATGCGCTTCAGACAGCGGCATACCTTTTGAATCAAGTTCCGTCCAAATCAGTGCCTAAAACTCCGTATGAAATATGGAGCAGTAAGAAACCATGTCTTAAGTTTATTAAGATATGGGGTTGTCCGGCCTATGTGAAAACACAGAAACCGGACAAGTTAGAGGCACGGTCAGTTCTCTGTAAATTTGTGGGATATCCTAAAGACTCATTAGGATATCTGTTCTACCACACTGAGGAACAGAAGGTGTTTGTATCTCGCCACGCTACATTCTTAGAAAGGGAGTTTCTTGCAAAAGAAACTAGTGGGAGTTCGGTAGAACTGGAAGAAATTCAGCGACCACAAAATGTAACTGAAAATTTGGAGGAACCGCTAGATTCAATAACCCCAAACGAACCTCAGCCACTCCGCAGATCTGGTAGGATTTCTCATCCGCCCGAGAGATACTACGGTTTTCTCATAGACGGGGATCGAGAGGATTGCATCTTGGAAGAAGATGACCCTACCAGTTTCAGGCAGGCCATTATCAGTAAGGACTCTGATAAGTGGCAGGAAGCAATGCAATCTGAAATGGAGTCCATGTACGCCAATAAAGTGTGGACCATGGATATTGCTCCACCTGGGGTAAAACCCGTTGGATGCAAATGGATCTACAAAAGGAAACTTGGTGTAGATGGGCAGGTGGAAACCTATAAAGCTAGACTCGTTGCAAAAGGTTTTCGTCAAAGACCTGGTTTGGACTATGACGAGACTTTTTCTCCGGTGGCTATGCTCAAATCCATTCGGATCCTACTTGCCATTGCTGCCTTCCATGACTATGAAATCTGGCAGATGGATGTTAAGACGGCTTTCCTAAACGGTTGTTTGGAAGAGTGCGTTTACATGGATCAACCAGAAGGTTTCGTAGACAGTGGGAGCAGCGGAAAGGTGTGCAAGTTGCTTAAATCCATTTATGGATTAAAGCAGGCATCGCGGAGCTGGAACATCTGTTTTGATGAGGCAATCAAGGAATTTGATTTCATCAAGAACGAAGATGAACCCTGTGTGTATAAGAAGATTGTAGGACGAACTGTCGTATTCCTAGTCTTGTACGTGGACGACATTCTTTTGATAGGAAATGATATTCCTATGCTACAATCGGTCAAGCTATTTTTGTCACAAAGGTTCTCCATGAAGGACCTGGGTGATGCCTCGTACATTCTGGGGATCAAGATCTATAGAGATAGATCCAAGAGACTATTGGGACTTTCGCAGTCCAGGTACATAGAGACCGTACTAAAGAGATTTAGTATGGAGGATTCCAAGCGCGGTAACATACCCGCATTGCACGGAATTACACTCTCCAAGAAGATGTCTCCTAAGACTGACGAGGAGAGGGTTCGCATGAGCACTATACCCTACGCTTCGGCGGTAGGATCTATAATGTATGCGATGCTATGTACAAGACCAGATGTAGCTTACGCGTTGAGCACGGTAAGCCGGTATCAGTCAGACCCAGGGGAGGACCACTGGATAGCAGTGAAGAACATTCTCAAGTACCTGAGGAGGACTAAGGAGATGTTCCTGGTTTACGGTAATGGAGACCTCAGGGTCGAGTCCTTTACCGATTCAAGCTTCCAGAGTGACAAAGATGACAGCAAGTCTGTCTCGGGTTTTGTGTTTACCCTCAACGGAGGGGCGGTATGTTGGAGGAGTTCCAAGCAGGATACCGTCGCAGACTCGACGATGGAGGCTGAATACATTGCTGCAAGCGATGCCGCAAAAGAGGCGGTCTGGATTAAGAAGTTCATTAGTGAACTTCAGGTGGTTCCGTCCATTGTTGACCCAATACCTTTGTATTGCGATAACAATGGGGCTATAGCTTTAGCGAAGGAACCAAGGTCCCATCAGAAATCCAGGCACATCTTAAGGCGGTATCACCTGATCAGGGAGATCATTGATCGACAGGAGATCGAGGTGCGGAGAGTGGATACAAAGGACAACACTGCGGACCCATTCACAAAGGCTTTACCCCAGACTCAGTTCGAGCGGCTGATCGAGATGATAGGTCTTCGATACGCCAGTACATGGCCTTAGTGCAAGTGGGAGATTGTTAGTGTATATGCCCTAGAGGCCATTACTGTATCATACTAGTATGTATATTACTTGATGGAAGCTTGGGATATTCACAGTTGTACAGACAATCTTGCTCAATATAGTAGTATGCTACTTGGTTTGTCTCTGCTTTAATGTGTACATGTGTGTTTATTTATTATATCACCTATACGCATTAGTAGAGCCCTTAGGATCTTTGCTTGATTACCGGCGTTGTGATGGCGATCACACTCGTGGGGGCTGGGTAATCTACAAGCACATCCTTATACACGTCCCTAGTCGTGGGAGTACCGAGATAGGGCATCGATACTCCGGAGTAGACTAGCGTATGCGCTTCTCATCCCAGCACGGGAGACGGTCTGTCCCACAGCCGTCAGTACGTCGTACTTGAGATAGTCTGCGGGTGCTCGTTGGGTTACGAGTACACTGGACAGGACTCGTCGGGAACTGATGGTTGGTATTATACCTATCGTCAGTTATCAGTTCCCAGGTGACATGAGTACAGCTTAGTCCGCTGACTTGACACTGTCACTTCGCCTCGAGTGTGTTCCCACTGTTCTTTGATTACTACCCTACCACGGCTCTACTGAGTCGTGCAAACAGGTAGTAGTTGGGAGCAGTCCCGAAGCACTTGGAGGCAGTGACGGTTAGACAGGATTCGTCTCTCCCGGTATTGGGAGTTGACATCGCGCTGTGTCTAGGAGAGCCATTACACAAGTAGTCCCTGGCCAGGGCAAGCGAGATGTACTGGTAGGTTCCAGTGTTATCTCAGGGTGTATTGGGCTTCACTCCGACACGACTTGTACCGCTATTAGGGGACTGACGTTTACCGCCCCCCTAGGCCCGCCATGCGATGTATCAGACGAACAGACCGGACTGTACGGAGAATGTCACATTCAGACTCAGTAGGAGTTCAGATGGGGTTTCACCTCGTCAGCCTTCTTGTCGGCATCTACCTGGGGATCGTTACGCACAGCTAGTGCCGCTTGCGGTCTGTGGTTAAACCCACTGCCAGCGTAGTGTCGAGTCTTTAGAGTCCCACACAGAGGGTATTCGCCTCTGGGCAAAATAGAGTAGAGGTCGCATGGTTTTGCGACAGGGTTCGTTCTCATCCGCGCACTTGTGCACGTTTGGAGTCCGGACGGATTATACTGGCAGGCTCTGGTTTGAGCCAGATACTGGTATATATATTTGGGGTTGCTTTTATATCTTGGTATTCTTGTTCCCCGGAACGAGAATGCAGGTGTGTATGCACAGTTGCTTGAGGCGGAGGATGAGGTTTATCATTAGGGTTTCGGAACGAGTGCGTATGCACAGTTGACAGTTATCATTTTCCAAACCCTAATGGATTTATGAATTATCTATTAATAATAGTAATTAAATGAGAATTATGTTATGGTTGATTTTGTTGACTTGTTGACCATGGTTGAATGTTGACCACCATCATGCTTTAAAAAGTCCTCCTTGATTCATGCTTACTTTTGACTAAATGAAGCATGGTAGTGGTCATTCCTAATTGCCATCAACTATTCTCATTTTGAATTATTATCATTTAGATAATTCATTTTCTTTTTGATATGGTTGCAAAAAGAAAAAGAGAGCTCATTCTATCATAACCTCTCTCTCTCCTCATTTTCATCTTCTTCTTCCTCTAGCAAAGAGAAACCTTCTCATGTGTTGAGAATCATTCTCTTTAAAAGGAAAAGCAAACCCTAATCACTCTCTACTCATTCTAGGATGAAGGTTTAGCAAGCCGGAAACCCTAGTTCACTCAAAGATCGAGGAAGAGCCCAAAGTCGAACCTTCGAGGTGGATCTATCTTCGGCAAGAAGAAGGCGACGAGAAGAGGACCATTCAAGCTTCTACAAAGAACAAGAAAGAAGAACAACAACAAGAAGAGAAGGAGTTCAAGTTTAGGTATAACCATCAACATAGTAGCTAACTCTCTTTAGCTAGAATACTAGTTTTAGTTTAGTAAAGATCCGGCTTTTACGGTCCATGTTACAAAGTTTAGAAAAAATTTTGATTTACCGTTTCCGCAACCCCGTAAGTACCGGGAGAGGTAACGTGGACCTAACATGAGGGAGGTTCACCGTGCTTTCGCACGGACCTAATTAGAATAAACCTCGTTTTCCCAGAGGCATAACCCCGTTAACACCTTTCTAGACACCTACTTGATCGGCTAATTATCATGTGTAAAACTATCCCAGGAGTAACACTTACTCGCAGTGGGTATTGGGATCCATCTATCTTATAGAAGGTATGCAATCTCATTGCAAATTTCAACACTTGAAATTCCCGATAATACTTTTTCACCTAACGTGCTATGACCTTGACGAAAGCCAACAAACCATAGTCCGCTAGTCAAGTTCAACCCGTACATTTCTTGATTGAATTAAACCCACCAGCACGACCCTTGATGAAAGCCAACAAAGCCGTACGACTACCCTAATCCATCTCATCTAATGTTGCAGATAAGTACTAGTTAGCTACCGCACACTACGCCTTGACGAAACCCAACAAACGTAGCACGAATACTAAGTAGGACTTATCTGAAATGACGGAGGGTTACGCAGGTTTTTCTGAAAACCATGAGCGTAATGAACTTGATATTGTTGTAGAAACAAGTGATTTTGAAAAGGAGTGTTTTTGAGGCTTTTAGTAGTTCAGCTAAAGAGGTCACTCCCCGTGAAGGGATCTCGGCTCTTTCCTTATCGAATAAGGTGCTGGATATTCTACAAGGAATACAGCTATGCAAAGCAAGAACTATTGAAGCAATCAAAAACAAAACCGAGTGAGTTGTAGTATCTACTAATTTCGCTAAAGTGGTCGCTCCCGGTGAAGGGATCTCGGCTCTTTCCTTATCGAATAAGGTGCTGGATATTCTACAAGGAATACCGCTATGCAAAGCAAAAACTAGAGCAACCCTTTTTATAAAAATTTGATTCTACAACATCTTTTAGGTTTCTTTTCTTTCCATTAATAAAGCTTCCTAAGCATCACAGAAGAAACGAAAGCTTTAATATTTATATATCATATATATAATATAAGCATTCGTCTCATGCAGTAATATGATCTCATCACAGAACATTGCAGCAGAAGTCAACATATGAAATATTGGATATACTAGGACGTCCGTGTTTTATTTTGAGCCTTTATAAAACACGGATTCCACGGTCGCGATGAATAGCCAAACCCACATCCCTAGACCCCTACGAGAGCGGAAAGTAACACTGCCAATTCTAGGGTTAGGAGACCCGGTCTCGACTCCTCGAGATGAACTCCCACTGGACCGTAGAACCCGGTTAGTTGTGCTCTCTGCCTTGGGTCTATCCTAATGCGGAAAAGTAAATAATATGCAATGGTGACATCATCCTCAATCCGGAAGTGCCCCAATAAAATAATATTACATACAATGAATTTTACAATAATGAAAAAGATAACTCTCATCTCACATAAAAACCCCGTCTATTCAGAACATGACGATCCAATATAACATATCACAGTAACTCATAACAACACATGTCAGCAACGTAACTAAATATGCCTATCAAAATTGTCGTCGATCTATTGCGACGAAAACGGCGATATACCACATATTACACTTACGGTCGCAGAAAAGGAAAAAGTAAAACTACAACATTTGGAATCCACAATCTCTTTAGACATCGTAAACCCGAAATATCACATATTACGGATTTCATGCCTAATTATATGAATTCCACATATTATATCACAACACAGATATCTAGGTGAAGTTCACAATTTGATCGATTCAACGAATTCCCAAAATACCCCAGTGAGCTCAACACTTGAGCAGAAAATAAAAATTCCCAGAAGCATGCCCTATCACCTACGGACCGTCACTGAAGTGCCCGTCCCGAGCCTCCACATTGGCGCCGCGGAACTGCCGCCAAAACCATGTTTTGCCCGCGGTTGCGCGGTCACTGTAGCGAGTTAGGGAATCGTTCTTCAGGTGGGCCCATAAAATTCCCTGCTTGATTTTCTGAGTATTTTTAATATGAAAATTTTCAACTTTTGAAAAAATTTACAGAAAGGTGGTCTCGGATGGGTTTTCGGGGTACGATCGGACTTTAAACTTCATCTAGACTACGCCTAAAGCTCTAACCTGGCTTTGATACCACTGTAAGGTTCATAACACCACCACGAAGTTTAGGAAGGCATCGCACATGCCATATTGAAAAATTTTGGGGTGCTATGAAACCCTAACCAAGATCTTAACTAAAGTTTTAGGGTTGACTTTGCATGTAAACATCTTTACATCTAAGAGATAGAGATTACAACCTTTGTAGTCCGTTCCTTCGCTTCAAAAGATTCGAGTAGTGGTCCTTTCTCTGCGATCCATGAACTCCCGGACTCTAGAGAGGCTCCACACGATGTAGGATGCATCTTGCTTGTAGTCTTCGAAATCCAAGACGATCTACTTCGAGGAAACACGAACTCAAACTATGACTTCACTTATATGAAATTAGTGAAGCCAACACACTAATTTATATGGCTAATATAGAAGAGGATGATGAAGTAGGAATTTTGCTCACTTTATTGTTTATTTTATCAAAAGCTAGAGAGAAAAAATCAAAATGAGGAAGAAGATGAATAAATCAAAAGGATGAAGTTAGAAATGCAACCCTAGATTAGTGTATGTCATCGACTAACTCTTGTAGACAGTTAACCATGGCTATGTGTCATGGTTGAATTTAGAAATATCTTAAGCAAAACAAAAAGAGAAGACTTTGTCAAAGTTTATCATAAAGCTTCATGAATCTTCACAATGACTCATTTCTTCCTTTTTGAATTACTTAAGAATTTAAACTCAAACATAATATATAGCATGTTATAATTCTCATGCATCCATGTTGCATGTATAACCTAGCATGTCACAATATTATATATCACATATATAATATTTATGCAACAAAAGAAAAGGAATACAATAAAAATATATCATATATATGTTAAATGTATTACAAGTGAGAATAATAAATACTTAAGTGAGCATATAATATATATAAATATATAAATATATATATATCATTTTATCGAATCAACACTTGATCCAATAACCCGGCTATATCACATATAACCGGCCGATATCATATATCGCGAGAATAGAATACGATATCACATATTGCATTAATCTCGGTCCCCGCACATATCACATATGTGCTCCTACTCCGTTTCGCCTGAGCCAGGAAACCTCTATGTAGGACTCTAAAGACTCGTCAATACGCCAGCAGTAGGTGATGATCATATCAAACACCCACAAGCTGCAAGCGGTCAGCTAAACATAACATCCACCCGGGTATTGAGCGACCAGAAGATCAACAAGCAAGCATGTACATACTTCTGCGAATCCAATCAGTTACACGACCATACAGTCCGGTCTCTTTGTATGATATGTCGCATATCATATTTAGGGGTGGTAAATGTCAGACCCAATTAACCGATAAGTCGTGTCGATGTGAGGCTCATAACGGGTCGAGAAACTACTGATAACTCTTACCAGTAAATCTCCATATCAGCCCTGGACAGGGACTTCCAGTTATAGCCAATCGAACAAAGTGCAACATCAACTCCCAATACCGGGAGAGACGAAACCCCTCCTATCGCTCATTGCCTCCATGTGATTCGGGACTGTACCGAAAAGCCACCGTTTTGCACGTTCTCGTGAACGTGGTAAGGTGGAAATCAAAGCACATTGGGAATCACACAAGGCTCTATGACGATCTCGGGTCTACAGACTAACCTGTACCAGTGTCACCAGAGAACTGCTATCTGACGATAGGTATAATACCATATAGGAGTTCTCGGCGAGTCCGTTCAGTGTACCCAGTCTCCACTGAGCACCTGTGCACTATCTATGATGTCAAACACCAATGGATATGGGATCATCCATCGCCCATCATATGGGTCAAGATGCGTATACACTAGTCTACTTTGGAGTATCGATGCCCTGTCTCGATACACCCGCGACTAGGAACAGTTATAAGATGTACTCATTAGTATGATCTGCATCATAGCCCCAGTAGTCGAGTACACATCCTTAGGGCTTTATCAACATGTAACCATAAGACGGTATCAAGAGACAAGTATACATGTTAAGTTAAAGTGAAACCAGATAGCATACTATCATGTCGAGCAAGAAAGTCCTCTCTATAAATATCCAAGCATCCATTATAATATACATCATATGTACAACTATGGCCTCTAGGGCATATACATAACTAACACTCGGGTCATCCCAGATTCCTAATTACACTAACAAACTGTCAAATTTACCGATGTCGGAAAGTTCTAAGTTCGTGTTCTCTGTTCTAGGCCATAAAAAACCACACTAAGGTCTGTAGATAGCCACTACACATCACCAATTCCAAACAAACACTCAAACCCTTCTCTTGAATTTTCTAACATCACAATTCCACACTAAGACAACTTCTAAACTAAACTAGATTATAAAGAACTAAAAATTATACTAGATGGAAGAATTTATACCACCTTTGGGCAACTCCAGAAAAACCATAGCTTCTCAAAGTCATCAAAATCTAACTTTTTTTTGTCCAATGTGTTGAGGAAGAGGTGGGGATCAACTTTTGTGAAGAGGGTATAGGGTTTTGACAAGGTTTTTGAGATGGATCTTGGGGTTGAAGGTGGAGGGAAATGAGGAAGGAGAAGATGAAGGAAAAATAATGAGATGGGGAAATAATGGGAAGCCCTCTTCCTCTCCCTTTCTTATTCTCACGCTCTCACTCTCATGTCTCACTCTCTCTCTCTCTCTCTACAATCATTCTCTTTCTTTAACCTTTTCTCTTTTCTTTTCTTTTTAAAACCAAACTATATAATACCCCAAAACATCACTATAAACAATTTGTAATCAAAATGCAATATGACATGGTGCACTAGCCATGGAAAACTTTAGAAACACAGATTTGGTCTAATTGCGATTAGCAGTGCACTAATTGGGTTTTTATCCAAACTGCATATAATTAAATATAAAAATGCAAAATCCAATAAATATAATTTAAATGAATAAATCATTTTAAATTCCAATTATTTCACAAATATTAGTATATATTTATACTCTTTTTCGAAAACCCCAATTTCGCAAATCGGCCAGTTTTCGGGAAATATATTATTTTAATATTAAATTCAAAAAATATTATTTTATATTTTCTGAAATGTTACACGAGCACCCCCCCCAAATATAAACTTGACAGTGCCCTCTCTGTCAGGCTACACCGAGAGGGTCAAATTTGTCGGCGCTCCCCTGTTTGTTTGTTTTTGTTTTTTTTTTGTTTTTTTTATAACAGAAAAAGGAAAACAAAATATATATACACAAAAAGTTCCCCCCAAACATAAGTTAAATAGTGTTGCCATTGTTTAAGCGTTAAAGTTTAAATTTAAGGGGGAGAGAACAGTATCAATCTATTGTAACACTTAGAATGCGATTATTGTTTAATTAAGCGATAATGCGGATTTTTACTAAAAATTTTACCAAAATAGTTTTCAAATATTTTATAAAAATTAATTAATATTTTATTATTATTTATTTCGGGTTTGCATATACATGTGCATGTTAACCTAGGGTTAATTAGGGTTAACCATGCTTAAGTAGCCATGGCACCTAACCCCATTTCATTAAGTTGTAATATGTATTTATTTAAATTATTTAGTTTTAAATTAAAAGGGTTTGAAAATTTATTGACTTGAGAGAGGGGGGGTTGACATGGAATGATGAAGGATGGGCAAGCATGGCTTGAATTTAATGAAGAGATAGAAAGGCACGGCTTTCTCTAACATCACCCCCTCATTTCACTTCACCACTTTCACACCCTCACTCTCTTCATCACTCACACTCTCTCCTTCTTAATTATTTTTCCTCATCTCATTTCCTCACACCCTCAACTGAAACCCTACCCAAAATCCTCACTAAACCAAACAAATCTACACTAAACTTCATCTAAACCCTTCACAAGCCTAGCTAAAGACACTAAGATGACTTGGAGCGTGCAAAGCTTGGATTTTTTTGAGCAAGTGTGGGAAGGTAACGATCTCTAACTGTTAAATAGGAAGTTAGGATGTTGTGTTGCCAAGTAGTTGTAGTTTAGAACCCTCAAGATATAGTTTTGGTGTAATATCGTATTTTTAGTGTCATATTGGGATGTCAGTGATCTGATGTCACCACGAATCCTTACTGGAAAATCTAGCAATATAGTAGTGTTGTACTAGTGACCCTGAGTGTTCACCTGAAGCACGAACCCCACCTGACAAGTTTTGGCCGGCGAGACTTAGGCGAAATCCGGCGAGCTCGGGTTTTTGGGAGCCTGGGGTGTTGTAATTTTTAGGGTAGTTGTCTGCAGTTGTTTAAGGGTGTCTGGTACTGCTTGATTTATAGGTTTTGAATGTATGTAAAATCTGGGATCAAATTTCTAGTTTTTAGTGTTTCGACTACGCGTGTTACGATATCCGACACGGTTCGCGTTGTTTGTGTAGCTTGCTGCACTTAGGGTTGTTTTGGGTTGTCGCTCCACTCGTTAGCCACTAAGCGAACACTTGAGAGGTTGTTAGAGTCGGTGCGTCGATTTAAACGTAGTTTGTACGTATTATTGGTCAATTTCTAAGTTTCCCTTTCTATGTTTTGTGTGATATTAGGATCGCAGGCGGGGACTTTGGACGCTGCGAAGAAAGGAAAGCAGGTGGTCGGATTTACCTAGCTCGAGATCCTCGGTGAGTAGATTTAACATCTACGGGGAAATCGCCCGTATGGCGTTATGCTTCAGGGCTAGATATGATATTAGAGCCGCATGTTTATATTCATATATGTTGATTGTGCATGAGCATCATTGCATACCATTACTTATTGTGCCTTGACTTAGTACCTATTAGACACTGCACCATTACTGACGGTTCATGTTGCACGAGCACAAAATTGTTTGCTACACCCACACCGTCGGTAATTCCATGACACGCACAACCTATACACATATGCAGTATTGTATTGTTATTGATATTGATACATTGATTCTTGTTCTATTGCGGTTATGAAATGCATCGTGCATACATAGCTACATGTAAACCCTTATATGATGATGCATTTGATTTTGGAGAAATTAAGAACCACATGATATATTTAGAAACTGGATTCATTTAAAAGAGCGGTTTTTCTTTGATATGCTCATATTACTGTTTTATGTTGCATATATCATATTTCATGGATTTACGCATTGAGATACGGATTTCATGTGATTTATGGATTTGAGAACCGTGGTATTATTTCAAGAAAGTATGCATTGTTTTGAAAACCCGGTTTCCCTTGATATGATATTTCAGTGCGTCCACCATGAGTTCTATCGGTTCTGAGACTTGTGTTAGAAACCCGATTCGAGGTGTTGGATGATCCGTTTGCGGGTTCATGGTAGACCCAGTATGGTACCCCGGTACAAGAAAGAGATGTTGTGCAGTAGACGATGAGCCTGGCAGAGGGAATACTACCTACCGGTGATTGGTTGGACCTTGCGGTTATCCGGAGGATACCGACCGGAGTCGAGAGTTGGATATGGGCCGATCCGGACTGACGGAGCCCGTGGGCCGATCCAGACTGACGGAGCCCGAGTTATGTGGACTTGCGTGTCAATGTTGGACACGAGTTTTCATGATGTTTCCGAGTGCCGATGTTGGGCACTCAGGTTCCATGAGATTTACAGGATATGAGGGCCGATCAGAGTGATGGCGCCTGAGGTATTGGGATTTAGGTTGTCGTTGATGGACACCGGTTTTTCCACAATGATGATTCATTGATGATGATATGTTTTATCCCATACTCAGTATTTATTGATATGCATTGCTTCATGTATTTGTAGTACCTGATAGAGTGCCTTTCATGATTATTGCATATCCATATTGCCATACTTATGCTATTAGATTGCATGTGATAGATTATCGCTGTACGTACATACCTGCGATTATCTGTACGATGTTACTTACTATTCATGAGTTGGCAACTCACCCTCGTTGTGCCACAGTGTTTTGCAGGCTTGAACCTCAGAGTAGTCGCGGTAGGGCTTCTTATTATCTCTACTTTTGCAGATACCGCTACAGTTGGCTATATGGACGTTCGGTATAGGTGGGTTGCGGTTATCCGATTCTATCTATTGTACATTTTATTGTATCTAGTATTCTCCATCTATCATTTCCATGTATTGACTTAGAGACGAGTTGTGAGGATCGATATTGTATTATTTTATGACTCTGGGTGTCGTGCTCGTGTGAGCCACCTTTTATTATGTAGTTTTACCTCTTTATGCTGTTTTTCATTTATATTGTCTATTTCTTCGCTACGACATCGTATATATGCTTGTGGTGGTTGTTTTCGCCTTTGGGCGTGATTTTCTCCCATTGGGAATGCTTACTTATATCATATGTTTGTACCCGTTTCGGGGCTGCTTTTTACAAAGGAAGTGCTGCCGAAATTTTTAAGAAAATAAACTTAAGTTTAAAGATTTTTACTTAAGATTTCCAAATGTTTTTAACAATGTTTTTATTACTTACTACTTTTGATGGTTTAGATTTCTGGGTTTTCGGCTTACTTAAATTGTGTTACGCCTGTTGACGTCTCGTAGTTTAAGTGCCGGTCGCGTGCCTATTTTTTGGTCATGAAAAAAGTTGGTATCAGAGCGCTAGGTTTTACCTTTCGGAGTATAGGATGACCTTGGTATGATAGAGTAGGTAGCTTAAGCTGAGTGACGTAGCGTGTGTATGTTCAGCGGCATACTTACGACACGGTACTCCGCCTAAGTGACCTTAGGACTTATTGGTTGAAATTCCTTCCGTGATTATATACATCTTTGTGATTCGATTTCTATGTTCTTATCGAATCCTGTCTTCATTTTCAGCCATTATGTCGCCGAAGACTGCGAGAGCGCAAAGAGCAGCCGTGAGAGCCGAGGTCAGAGTTGGCTCGTCGTAGACGAGGACTGATCAGGGCGGTACGCCCGTTGTACAGGAGCAAATTGATCCACCTTCGATAGATCGAATTACTAAGCTAGAGGCAGGTATGCAGGTTTACGCTAGATGATGGGATCATTGGTTGAGGGCAGTCGAGCGCAGCGACAGGAGGTTGTCCCACCTGTTACGGGGACCGCGATGGTGCCTACACATCAGGCAGTCGTACCTACAGCTACGGAGGTTATCACCATATCATTATCTGAGTTGATGAGGCTGAAACCTCCAGTTTTCGCCGGCATGGATGCAGCTGAGGATCCGTAGTCATTTATTGATCGGATGGCCAGGATCTGTCGTTTGCTGATATGCTCCGATGCGAGATAGGTAGAGTTCGCGAGTTTTCATCTGGAGGGTCTTGCCCAGACTTGGTGCGAGTCTTTACAGAGGGGCTGAGCCGCAGGTCTTTCTCCTATGACCTGGGCTGAGTACGTGACGGTTTTTCTTGCCCGTTTTCTTCCACAGAGCCTCTGGGATGCTCGAGCTCGCAGTTTTGAGTCGTTACGCTAGACTCTGGATATGACGGTGGCAGAGTACGATGTGCAGTTTACCCAGCTATCTGTGTATGCTCCGTATTTGGTGTACACTGAGGAGATGCGGATCAAGAGATTTGTACGAGGCCTGCTTATCCAGTTGTTCCTCGCTATCAGCGCCCAGCATTGTGACACATATGCAGCCGCAGTGGACGCAGCCCTACTAGTTGAGGAGCGTCTTTCCGAGACTTCGGTCGTTCCAGAACCGAAGAGGGTTCGTACTGGTGTATCAGTACGGAGACAGATGTTTAGACACCGCGACAGATTTTTTTAAGGTCGTGGGACTAGCAAAGGCTCACGATGAGGCCAGTTGTTTAGCTCTTATCCCCAGGATGGTCAGCAGTCATCGTATGGATGTTTCTGGTGTGGGAGTTTTTATCATCGCGTTCGATATTGTACTGAGCCACGTGAGGACGAGGCAGCCACACCACATGTTACCTTACCACCTTCTCCACCTCAGAGAGCGTTGCCTTTTGCGCCTGTTGTTGCTCCACGTCAGACTTATGCTCAGAGAGG
Organism: Agapanthus africanus; assembly: GCA_030015575.1. Lineage (NCBI taxonomy): Eukaryota > Viridiplantae > Streptophyta > Magnoliopsida > Asparagales > Amaryllidaceae > Agapanthus > Agapanthus africanus. The sequence continues at coordinate 338,678,071 of CM057341.1, read as the reverse complement.
TCATTGTCGCGGAGGGTTTGTTCAGAGAGGACGGGGTGGCAGAGGAGGAGGATAGCCAGTGGCCGGTAGAGGGCAGGCTCGAGTATTTGCTTTGACTCATCAGGACGCGCAGGCATCCAATGCAGTGGTTTCAGGTACTCTTTCAGTATGTTCCTTTGATGCACACGTTTTGTTTGATACGGGATCTACGCACTCGTATGTTTCTACACACTTCGTGCTGGGGTTGGGCCGAGAGTCGTGTTTGCTAGATCAGCCGCTTGTCGTGACTACTCCTGTTGGCGAGTCGTTTGTTGCGCGACACGTGTTTCGGTTTTGTGGCGTTAGTATTGGAGGTAGAGATTCATCCGTCGACTGGATCCTTCTTAAGATGTTGGTCTTCGATATTCTCCTGGGCATGGACTGGTTAGCTACTTGCTACACGTCCGTAGACTGCCGCGAGAAGACAGTTAGGTTTTGTTTTCCCGGTGAGTCAGTTCTTATTGTGCAGGGGGACCGTGGTGCTGCCCCTCAGAGTTTGATTTCAGCCCTTTGCGATAGTCGGCTTTTGAGGTGGGGATGTCGGGGATTCTTAGATTTCATTCGTGATACCGGAGCCACAGTAGATTTGTTGGATTGGGTTCCTATCGTGCGGGAGTTTCCTGTAACGACCCAAAATTCGGCCCATGACCGGCACTTAACAACGTAACGTCTACAGGCATAACACGATTAAGTAAGCCGAAACCCAGAAATCAAAACCATTAAAAGTAGTGAGTGTTGAAAACATTGGTTTAAAACATTTAGAAAACTCGAGTAAAAATCTTAAAGTTTGAGTTATTTTCTTAAAAATTTCGGCAGCACCTCCTTTGTAAAAACTAGCCCCGGAAACGGGTACAACATATGATATAAGTAAAATGACATATAATAAGAATAAAGCATCCCCAAATGGGAGAAGCACGCCAAACAACAACAACAATCACCACGAGAATACTATATGACGCCGTAGCGAAGAAATGAACAATATAAATATAAACAGCATAAAAGCGATAAAACTGCATAAATAAAAGTCGGCTCACACGAGCTCGACACCCATAGTCACAAAAAATATATACAACATCGTCCTCACAACTGGTCTCTAAGTCAATACATAACTTGTAGATGGAGAATACTAGATACAATGAAGTGTACAATGAAATATAATCGGATAACCGCAGAACCCACCTATAAGCAAAATGGCTCGCGCGCCAACTGTAGCGGTATCCTCAACAAAAAGATAAAATGATGTAGCCCCGCCTCGACTACTCTGAGGGTCTACCTGCAAACACTGTGGCACAACGGGGGTAAGTTGACAACTCGTGAATAGTAAACACATATAAAGGTAATAGCGAGTATGCACGTACTACGATACTCTAACATGTGCAAAGTGATAATATCTATATGATGAACAGGGTATGCAATAATCATGCATAACATGTGCAATCTAATAACATCTATATGATGAACTGGGTACGCAGTAATCATGAAAAGTACTCTATCAGGTACTACGACTACATGATGAAATGCATAACAATGAATGATGAGCATGGGCTAAAATATCATCTACATGAATTATCATCATGGAAAACCCCGGTGTCTACCAAAAACACCTCAAAATCTCTCTAACTCAGGCGTCGTCACTCTATCCAGCCCCCATATCCTGTAAATCTCATAGAACAGGAGTGCCCAACATCGGCACTCAAAAATATCAAGAAATACTCGTGTCCAGCATCAACACGCAAATCCTCATCTCTCAGGCGCCGCATACCAGATCGGCCCTCAATATATATATCATGTCGTAACCCCCAGACGGTATCCTCCGGATATCCGTCGGGCTCCATGCTATCACCGGCAGGTAGTAGTCCCTCCGCTGGGCTCACCGTCTATTTATACGAGTCTTCTTGCTCCAGGGTACCATACTGGGTCCACCATGTACCCTCAGACGGTGCCTACCACTCCTCGAATTGAGTTGTCACGACCCGAAATAATAGCTCGTGACCAACACTTAAATCACGCAACGTCTAAAGGCGTAACATAATTCAAGTAAGCTGAAACCCAGAAATCTAAACCTTTTTAAGAAACAATAGGAGGTGAAGTTTTGAAATAAAGGTATAATGAAATCAAGTTTTCTTAATGCATAGAAAAGGAACATGAATAATGCGAGTAAAATTTACTAGTTTGAAAACATGTTTCGTCTTTTAAAATTTTGGGCAGCACCTCCTTTGTATATTTTGATCCAAAACCACAATACAAGGTGATAATAAAGGCATCCCCAAGCGGGAGCTAGCTCTTCGCCAACCGGCGGATCACAAACACGCAAAACAATATATGCAAGTATACAATGCCCAACGACGAAGATCACCACAAAAGATAAAGAATAAAGTGAGAAATCAACCCAAAAATGTGAACATAAAACCCATCGCTCAAGTCTTGCACTAACAGTCTTGCTAAGTCTCATTACTTATACAAATACTAGTTTTGATTGATGCAGTTGACTAGATACAAAGTGAAATATAAATACAAGAGTGGGTACGATACAAATGTCCCACCTACCAATGCAAACACCCAAATGAAGCTACTGTGTGCCAGCGAAGCCGCTACTGATCCATGCGGTCTACCTGCAAGAACTGTGGCACAACGGGGGTGAGTTGCCAACTCGTGAATAGAAAAACATCTACAAGTAGAAATCGAATAAACAACGACCCCTACGTCAACAATATCATAAAGGCAATACTATGATATCTAGGGTGACCGGGTCTAAATATGTGCCAACAATAATATCAATGTCAATCAGCATAAGGATATCATCCAACAATATGATCAATGTATGTATGCATGTGGATCTCGACCAACCATATAATCAATGTATGTATGCATGTAAGTATGAGGATATAAATCAACGGTGTCCCTCGTGACACATCAAAATCATGGAACCTGGCTGTCAAACATCGACACCATCATGAAACCCGTGTCCAGCATCGACACGTAAATCCTCATATCTCGGGCTCCGTCAGTCCGGATCGGCCCATATCATCTCTCGACTCCGGTCGGTATCCTCCGGATATCCGCCGAGCCCAAATACTATCACCAGTAGGTAGGAATCCCACTGCCATGCTCACTTTCTGCAGCACAGCCATCCATTCTCGCCCCGGGGTACCATACCGGGTCCACCATGTACCCGCAATCGGCCTCATCCAGCTCCTCGAATTGGGTTTCACATGTCACATGTCTCAGAACCGAGAAAACGCATGGTGGATGCACTGAAATATCATAACAAGAGAAACCGGGTTTTTAAAACAGTACATGCTTTCTTTTGAAATAGCCACGGTTCTCAAATCCAGAAATCTCATGAAAACAGCATATCTCAATGCGTAATACGTAAAGCATGATGTATGCGACATATATCAGAAATGTAAGCATATATCATGCAACATGAAACAGTGGTATGATATATTAAGGGAAAACCGCTATTTTAAATGTTTCCAGTTTTTAAAATATAACATGCGGTTCCCAATTTCCCAATAAAGCTAGTTATCTATATAGATACAATATGTATATCCGCAAGTATAAATGTATCATATGTAGGGTTACTAGGCACTGTCACAAGGGTCTATAAGGCATCAACCATGCCCGATTTAAAATTTAGACGTGCCGAACAACCCTAACCAAGATCTTAGACTAGAGATTAGGTGAAAACAATAGCAAGTAAATAACTTTACTTCTAAAAGTTAGGGATTACAACCTTTGTAGTCCGTTCCTTCACTTCTAAAGCTCCATGTTGAGATCTCATCGCTGCGATTATCGAGTACCCGGACTCTAGAGAGCCTCTATGAAGAGAAAGATGCAAGCTTGCTTCCGATCTTCGATAACAAAGATGATCTACCTTGAAGAAACTCAAGCCTAAGCTTTTGCTTCACTAATCAAGTATTAGCAAAGCAAACACACTAATCTAAGTGGCTAGAATAGATGAGGATGATGAAGTAGGAATTTAGCTCTCATTTGTTTTCTTTAACTCACTCATTTTCATCACTTCATAAAAATCTAGAAAGCTTTTTCAAGCAAGAAGAAGGAAGAAGAAGAAGCCATCTCTTTTGTGATGAATAATGAAACTCTAGTGAGGTTAGAAATGCAACCATGTGTTAAGAATGAAGACTTAACCCATGTAGAGAATTAACTATGGTGAAGGGTTGGGTTGGGTTAATCAAATATCTACACAAAATATCCAAAGTCAAAGTCAAAGCTTCAAGAAGCTTCTTGAAAGCTTCCTGCAAGCTTAACCCTAATCCAAACCTTAACCATATTTAAACTCCACAAAACATGTTGCATTTATAACCCTAACTTTTTACAATAATATATATCACATATATAATATTTATTGTAACAAAATAAAATAATACAATTAACATATATCAGATATATATCAATGTATTACCCGAGTGAGAAAAAGAATCTTTAAGTGAGCTAACATTAGTTAATGTAATTTAATATATCAAATATATAATTATACATTAAATTATCGAATCAACACTTGATCTGATAATCCGGCTATTTCACAAATAACCGACTAATATAATCTGTATCAGTTCATCGAATCAACACTTGATCCGATGACCCGGCTATATCACATAAACCCGGCCGATATCTCATATCGCGAGAATCTAGTACGGTATCACATACATGTATTGTTCTCGGTCCCTCACATATCACATATGTGCTCCTACTCCGTTTTTCCCGAGCCAGGAAACCTCTGTGTAGGACTCTAAAGAATCGTCAATACGCCGGCAGTAGGCGATGATCATATCAAACACCCACAAGCTGCAAGCGGTCAGCTAAACGTAACAGCCACCCAGGTATTGAGCAATCAGAAGATGAACAAGCAAGCCTGTACATTCTCCCATGAATCCAACCAGTAACACTCCCGTACAGTCCGGTCTCTTCGTCTGATATGTCGCATATCTCGCCTAGTGGTGGTAAACGTCAGACCCCCAGTAGCTTGATAAGTCGTGTCGATATGAGGTCCATAATAGTTCGAGAAACTACTGATAACACTTACCAGTAAATCTCAGCAACCATGGCCAGGGATTTCCAGTTATAGCCAATCGAACACAGCGCAACATCAACTCCCTATACCGGGAGAGACGAAACCCCTCCTATCGCTCATTGCCTCCATGTGATTCAGGACTGTACCCAAAAGCTACCTTTTTGCACGCCCTCTTGGACGTGGTATGATGGAAATCAAAGCACAGTGGGAATCACACAAGACTCTATGACGATTTCGGGTCTACAGACTAACCTATACCAGTGTCACCAGAGAACTGCCATCTGACGTGAGGTATAATACCATCTGGGAGTTCTCGGCGAGTCCGTCCAGTGTACCCAGTCTCCACTGAGCACCCGTATACCTTCTCTGATGTCAAACACCAATGGATATGGGATCATCCATCGCCCATCATATGGGTCAAGAAGTGCATACGCTAGTCTACTATGGAGTATCGATGCCCTGTCTCGGTACTCCCATGACTAAGAACATTTGAATGATGTACTTGGCGACTACTCTGCCTCCACTAGTATGATCTGCATCATAGTCCTTGTAGTCAAGTACTCATCCTTTATCAACATGTAATATCGAGACAATCAGAGTACATGTTAAGATAAAGAGTAACCAGATAGCATACTATCATGTCGAGCAAGAAAGTCCTCCCTATATATGTCCCAGCAGCCACTACAATATACAACACATGTATAGTAATGGCCTCTAGGGCATACATATAACTAACATCATATGCATATCATGATGCAGCAACCCTACTGTGTAGTGACATGGCAATTATCGATGATGAAGTGTGTAAGCCAGCAAATCCGTGTACGTGTAACATACACATCATCGATAATGGTGCAGGTGTACTAGCACAGATATAAGCAATGCAACGAGAATAATATGAATGCAGCATAAAGTAAATCATACGCAAATGTTGACGGGTATACGTATCTAACATGACCGAGTCGGTGAATCAATCAATCGACATCCATCCTCAAAACGTCCCGTACGGTTTACTCCATCGTACGGCATCTTCTAGTCAAGGGTATGGATCAAACCTCAAGTCAAACTCATCACGTACAGAAAATCATCATACTGCGGCATTAAGCTATCAGAGATCCTATCATCCTATAAGACGAGGAGGGTACGGACCTAATGTCTCGTACGACATATCACACATGATTCACGACATTCTATATAAAGCTATATACCTATGTCCCAAATCACATCCATAACAATCTCATATCAGGGGACCGGCAAAGTATCAATCATCTCAATCGACTCACATCCGTATACCAACATATCATCAATCATCATATTCGTCTTATATTCTTTTCATCGCATTTATATCTCACATCAAGTCGAGTTTACATAAACATTCTATCTCTACTATAAGTATAAGTATCTAATCTAATATATACACCCGAACCATACAATCAGTTTTCAAAGGGATGAATCGTAGTTTTGAAAGTAGGGGCTACGGTGTTTTACAAGAAAAAGATATCATTTGAAAATCCGTAACGTCCCTTAAGGTATTTGTTTAAAATATGCATACGATTCTTTATTTTAAAATAGGTATGGTTCGGATGACACACCTACGTCGGCTATCTAGTCTTATAGTATCCAATACGGCAACATCATCGAACATCGTCCTCAAAATCCGTCATCACGTATCAATCGTATTATATCACTACTAATTATCCCTTAGTTTCAAATATGGTTCTCTAACTATCTTATAACCCTATTCCTAGTTTTCTATTAAAGGTTTCCTTAACCATATTCTATATATAATCGGTTTCCATCAAAGTTTGCGGGGGTGCTATACGCCATCCACCCGACTTCCCCCGTAGATATAGATCTACTCACCTTGGTCTTCGCTTGCCGAAGTCGATTACGCCACGCTCCGTCGCCTCGGAATCCTCGCGAATGTACCTACAATAAAAACACATATCGCAACGCTATTAAAATCAAGTTCTAAAATCCAATACGGCACGCGCCTTGCTCGTAGGTTAGAACCTATAACATACGCGTACAAAATCGACCAAACAACACTTGTTGTTGATGTACGAACATCCCACAACCAAATACAAATCCAAATAACAAGAATTAGCATTTCAAAATACGGAAAACATAGCCAAAATCACTCTAAAAAGCTCCCAGATTTTGACTCATGTCAAATAAATCTAAGCAAACAAGTCTAGGGTGATGGATATAGTGTATTTGAGCTACTGGAACGACCTGGAACCCAAATGCCACCAAGTGGCCGGCCACTTGGCCTAAAATTATGGCCTCCTCGGCTCCATGGCCTCTGTTTGGGTTCGTGTTGTCAGTGACGTCTCCAAGTACCCTAATTTGGTCCCTGGTATTGTTTGCTACACTCAAAATTCCCCCGGGTTGCTCCAGATTTTCCTGCACACCCTTATTTCTCACAAAACCGACATGAACTCAAATCCCAATTCTGTATTTTTGGTTACTACACTAAATCTCAGGTCTTAAACAGCCACTCAATCATCACCAATCCACAATTTCACTCAAACCCTCACTAGGATCTTCTAATTTCCATAAATCACCACTAAACGAGTTCTAAGCTAAACTACAAGCTAGGAATTCAAACTAAACTAACATGGAAGGAGATATACCTCATGGATCTCTCTCAAGAAAACCCTAGAAGTTCCAAAGTTGTTAAAATCCAATTTTGCTTGGTTCATAGTGATGAGCATGAATAGGGGATCGTTTTTTGTGAAAGGGGTATATGGTTTGGATGGAGTTTTGGAGATGGATTTAGGGTTTGAAGGTGGAGGGAGATGAGGGTGAGGAAGATGAAGAAGGAGAAGAAAATGATGGGGTCACCACTATGGCAGCAGCCCCCCCTCTCTCACTTATTCTCACACACTCTCTCTCTCTTCCAATCATTCACCTTTTTCACTAAATTACCCTTTTGCCATTTCTTTTTCTTTTCACTTTCAAATTTCAAAACCAAATCACATAATACGCATAAGTCAACACAAATGCAACAACATGTAATCAAATGTAACATGACATGGTGCACTAGCTGTTAGTCTACGGTAGCGCCCCGGCCGTCTAACAGACGCCAAATGCGGAACAAAAACTTTTAACCGGCGCTATCGTATACTATAACCCGGATCTGCCATTATTGCTAAACTAACAAACTTTAAAGAGAGTAGAAAGGTTATACCGAATGATCCGAGTCCTTCGTTCTTTAACCAGCATCCCACGCTCCGTTGCGGCTGCTTCGATCTCGTCGATCTCCGATCTGCTCGTCCAGGTGGCACCACGTCAACGGATCTTTAAACGGGCTCCCGCCTCTGACTCGAGGCAACTCGGTCGTAAAGTTTGCTAAAAGAGACGACCAAGATTGATGTAGAGAATGAGTAGAATACTTTGACTCGTTACGTCCAAAGCTATGGACGAACGGTTAATGAAGTTGCCTTTTGGATCGATATGAAAATGAGATATGAATATGTTAATTTCCATACATCCAAAACTATCATAATCTTTTTATCAACAAGTGAAAGAGCGTGAAGAGAGGAGGGGAGGGGCCGGCCATATATATGGAGCAAGGGAGGTGATGGTAGGAGCTAGGAGGTGACCATAACCATTAAAGAAAGAATGAGTCATATAACACCTAGTATGAACTCATTAAATGAAACTAATGAATCACACACCTTGTCACCAAAATCATTTAATGAATAAATGAGTCATAAGCCTAATCACCACTTCTAGAACCTTCAAGAAGCATGACTCACCCTCATCTTAAGAAAAGATAAATCCTTCTTTAACCGAATGTTAAAAGACGGGCGATAGAAACTGGAAACTGGCAACTTCTAAAAGTGATCCTGAAACGAATTTCAGGATAACCCCGTAACAGTATAAACATACCCGCATTTGTATTACGACCGAATACAAATGCAACTGAGACAAAGATATTATATCTACACAGTATAATACTCGGATCCGGCTTAAACCAAAGCCGACCAGTATCATCTGCCCGAAATATGACGCGTGCGTAAACGCACGTGCATTTTCCGAACCCTGCCATAAAACCATACAGCCTTTACAACGTTTCGCCCGAACTTGGGAAACTGTCTTTGGGGGACTCTAATGACTCGTCAGTACCCTGGCAGTGGGTTTAACCATAAGCCGTCAGTGGCACTAGCTGTGCGTAACGGCTGCCCATGGACTGACCTCAAGGGAGGCCAATGAGCTAACTCATCCGGAAACCCTACTGAGCCTAACTGTGACAATGTATATACAGTCCGGTCCGTTCGTCTATGAGTATCGCATATCTGTCTAGGGGGCTAGTAACGTCAGACCCCCAATAGCAGTATAAGTCGTGTCGGAGTGTAGCCTAAAAACACCCTGAGATACTACTGGAGTACCTACCACTAAATCTCCTGCCATGGCCGTGGACTTTGTGTAATGGCTCTCCTAGACACAGCGCGATCTCACCCCCAATACCGGGAAAGACGAATCCCCTGCCGATCCGCTCACGTGCCTCCATGTGGCTCGGGACTGTACCCAAAAACTACCTGTTTGCACGACTCCTTTGAGCCGTGGTAGGGTAGAAATCAAAGCACAGTGGGAACTCACACGAGACAAATGACGACCTCAGGTCAATGAACTAACCTGTACACATGTCACCAGGGAACTGCTATCTGACGATATGTATAATACCAACTAGTAGGTTCCCGGCGAGTCATGTCCGGTGTACTCATAACCCAATGAGCACCTGTATACATCTTAGGTGATCCAACTGACACCAGTGGCTTGTGAGACCGGCCACCGCCCCTCGTCGGGGTCTCGACTGTATACACTAGTCTACTCCGGAGTATCGATGCCATGTCTCGAAACTCCCACGACTAGGGACCACAATTGAGGATATGCTTATAAACCACCCAACTCTCACGTATATGATCACCATCATACTGTTGGTAGTAAAGCAAGATCCTAATCAAAGTGTAACAGTGATCAGTCACCTGAACCTGTACACGACTGATAAAGGCAAACCAGATAGCATACTATTATCTCGAGTAAGACTGTTCTACCGGTATAGGTCCTCCGCAATCATTGCAATCACGTACCTGCGATCCAATAATTGTCTCTGAGGGCACTATATCCAACACTAGCCATGGAAAACTGTAGAAACACGGATTTGGCTTAATTAAGATTAGCAGTGCACTAATCGGGTTTTTATCGAAACTGCATATAATAAATTTTAAAAATGTCAAATCCTTTAATCATATTATTAAATGAATAAATCATATTAATTTCACAATTATTGGTATATATTTATACCCTTTTTCGAAAACCCCAATTTCGCAAATCGGGAAGTTTTCGGGAAAAATATTATTTTAATATTAAATTCTAAAAATAATATTTTATATTTTCTGAAATGTTACAATTTTCCCCCCTTAACGAAATTCGGTCCCCGAATTTAAATTTAAACCCCCAAAATCTAAAACATTTAAATAATCAGCTCAAATCAACGGGGCTCCGAAATCACGGAAGATGCAGAAACACACAGCGCGTCAAGTGCGCATGAAAACGAGTACAAAACTCAAAATCGAACTCCGTCAAGCGTCACGCAAATTATCGGATTCGCACGCATATCCTCGGAGTTACAATAGAGATACAGATCTCGAAATCCACTACTGAAATCCAATATACACTAGTCAAATATTATAACATGTATATAGTACGCATAGTTGAAAAATCTCCAAAACTAAAAAAAATACATGCAAAATCTTTACTGAATCGCCGTGTGATGCGTAACTCATGGTATAGTGACGGACGCTCATTATAAAGTAATAAATATATGTTTTTTTTTATCAAATATACGTTCCGTCGTTTTGAAATATCCCAAAAGATTTTCCTTGTACGCGTTCGTGTCACTCGCGGACACGTAGGAAATAGCGAGACTATAGCTCCTTTTTGAAAACCTCTTGCTAAACTTTCAATGCATGCAAAATACTCAGGTATTGTCCTTAGATCAGTCTTGTTCGGCTACTATGTAATATATAGTACCTATCATGAAAACAAAGTGCTCAAAGCAAAATCGGTCTCAAAAGGCGTATCCAGCAATCACGTGCGTCTGGTGTGCACAGAAATCAAGTCCAAAATACAAGTGCTACCAATGTGCACAAAAGCAAAACTAAGTGCAACGGGTGTGCACGAAAGCGTCTGTCCGGTGCAACGGGTGTGCACGACAACAATATCAAGTACATCTCAAGTGCACGAAAATCTCAATCCAGTACATCCGGTGTGCACAGAATCACATCTCATATCATGCGCCCAACATGCACGGAAATCCAAATCAAGTGCATCTGTCCCGCACGAATGAAGTCGCATCCAATATGCACGAATAAAATCTAAATCAAGGGCATCCAACAGGCACGAGTAGAATCTCACTCAAGTGCCTCCGATGCGCACAAAACATAAACCTGGTAAAATAATGCTCAAAAACATAAATCAAGTGCAACCAAGGTACTGAGTATAAATCTAGTGTAACCAATGCACGAAATACCCGCCTGGTGCAATACACGCATGGAATGCAAGTCTAGTGCAACAATGCACAAAAATACTAATCTGCTGCATCAAGGGCACAAAATATAAATCTGGTGCATCCAGTGCACGAAATATTAAATACAGTGCATCCAGTGCACAAAATACAGATACAAATCGGGTGCAACAAGTGCACGGAATGCATCATATAACTCAAATGCGTATAAAAATCAACACCGAGTGTGCCAAGGTGTATAAAATCATAAACGTGTGCCATTACGTGCACAAAACACATATCAATGCACTGCAAGCACATATAAGCTATACCGAGTGCAAAATCAAATCGAGTGCGTACCACACGCATAAAATCGAATCAACTGTATGAAATCCACGAAATCATAAACATGTACAGCCAAGGCACAAAACCGATATCAACTGCAATAAATATGCACAAATCAAAAACCAACACAACGGTGTATAAAAACATATCTCAAGTGCAATAACTACGCACAAAAATGTAAATATCCAGTAGGTGCAGCCATGGTGCACGAAAACGATATCATGAAACTCAATCCTTAAAACTCAAATCCAAGTGATATACGCGTGATACTCGGATCACAACACAAATCGCAACAAATGACATTGAGGTACACCTCCTACAATGTCGAAAAATAAATCGGTGCGCCTAAAACCGGCGGAACAAGAACATCCGCTTGCCTCCTGCTCACGGTCTGGCGTCCTCAGTCTCTTGGTCCTTATCTTCTCTATGGATTTACCAAACTCATAATCCATCGTCTCATCGGCCCGGTCAGGTGTGCTAACGGGAACGATTCCGCTCAAGCACTTCTCTGGTCATCTCTCGGCCAATCATCATGACCACTCGTAAAGAATCACGTTACTGGCGTCGGCCTCTGGTCCTGTGAATACACGTGACACAACTAATCCTGGGTGCAAATCTCATTGCAGCAGTGTCCTGGAAGGAGTCCTGCTTAAGGTCTCTTCCGATCTTGCCTATACCGAACTATACAGAGGCTGGTACTCTTACATAACCTGCTCTCTTTTTCTGGACATCTGCGTTTTCAGCACAACATTTCCTCGGGAACTGGCCGCATCCCAATGCCTCTATATGCATATCAGATCTCTAATCTCGACAGGGAGTAACAACAGCTCGTCAGTGTCTCACACGAACCTCTAGTTCCACTCGTCTGTATCATCGTCCACTATAACGTCACGACATGCTATCTGCGTACTGCTACTGTTCTCGGCCATGGTCAATCCGAAGTCTCTCACACGGACTCGAAATCGCATACTTTGTATCTTCATCACACTGTAGAAGATCTCCATCCGAACACGTCCTCGGGAACTCGTCCAAACAATCGGAGGAATACTCAATACTCGTCCATTCTCGATCAACTCACAACGGATCGGGGTGAGTTCCTCTATCTAAAGCTGGTCAGCTTGCTGATATCTTATCACATGATATCTGGACGATGTCAAACTTTTTGATCGAGTCATCGAAGTCCCAAAATTTCATGAAAGCTCAACACCTGAGCACAGTCTAAAATATCTGGTACATACCACAGTACCTCTGGACCAGCCGTAGAAGGGCAAACCCAAGCCTCACTTATTGCACCGCTAAACTGCCACAAACACTAAGGTTCAAAAGCGGTTCCATGGTCATCATGTCGAGTTAGGGTTTCATTCTTCTAGAGGGTCCACAGAATTACCTGCATGTCCTTCCGAATACTTAAACTTGGAAAAATAGGTTTCTGAAATTCGTTTGAACTTTTTAACTTCGCCTATACAACATGTGAATACCCTTCGCCCGCATGCTAAGCAATGCTTCAATCCTCCAGGAAGAACGATACGTCAATGGTCATCTCTGGATCGGTCTGTTCTAGATCTGAGTAAGACTCTCTACATTGAAAATCTTCAACTCAACTGGGCCTGAGTTGGCGCATCAATCTGACGAATCACCTTCGTCTCTCAAATCGAGGTAGACTAGCTATCATCTATCGCATTTCTGCCTGGAAGCTCCAGCGATCTCAGCTCGTAAGCGCTAGAAGCGACATCCCATCATCTCAGAAACAGCAGGGTCATCTGTCTGCACGGTCGGCGACATCACAATCTCTGAGGTATGCTGTACATCAACTGTCCTCTCGCAACTGGCAGCCTCTAACAATGGCCCGGTCATCCGGTGTAAAACCCAACACTCGCCTCATCTGAGAGGTCACAACATAACACTACATCGAGACGTTCCCATGTCACCAGAAAACACAATGGTCAGCCTTCGTATCGGACGAGCTCGTCCTGACCGCAACACTAGCAGCAGCTCAATCTGTGCTCAAACCATGGTGACATGAACCTCAATCAAGTATCGATAAGAACAGATCAAAGGAATGAAAGGAAATGACAGATCCAGAATGGATACATTATCATAAGAAGGAACAGCATCAATGGGAGTATGATCACGGAAACGAATAGAGTCAAAGATCTCCAATGGATGTATAATCATGGGTATGAAGAGAATCATATGTCTCAAAAATATGTACATCCTATGATTTCTTAAGTGGAGTATCGTATCGTAAATATGCCGAGAACATACGTACGGTACGTCACTCTACTCAAGCTACCTACTCCATCAATCAGAATCGGCCTATGAAACGAAAGTTCGGGTCTAATATCCCCCCCCCCCCGTTTAAGTCTAAGTTCCGTAAGGTCAAGCCTAGGTTCTGAAATACATACCCGCCCTAGACTCCGCATAGTCAAACATAGACTCGAACCAAAGTTAAACCAAACGCTCTGATACCAACTTTGTCATGACCCGAAATATTAGCTCGTGACCAGCACTTAAATCACGCAACGTCTAAAGGCGTAACGTAATTCAAGTAAGCTGAAACCCAGAAATCTAAACCTTTTTAAGAAACTAAAGGAGGTGAAGTTTTGAAATAAAGGTATAATGAAATCAAGTTTTCTTAATGCATAGAAAAGGAACATGAATAATGCGAGTGAAATTTACTAGTTTGAAACCATGTTTCGTCTTTAAAATTTTGGGCAGCACCTCCTTTGTATATTTTGATCCAAAACAACAATACAAGGTGATAATAAAGGCATCCGCAAGCGGGAGCTAGCTCTTCGCCAACCGGCGGATCACAAGCACGCAAGACAATATATGCAAGTATACGACGCCCAACAGCGAAGATCACTACAAAAGATAAGGAATAAAGCAAGAAATCAACCCAAAAAGGTGAACATAAAACCCATCGCTCAAGTCTCGCACAAACAGTCTTGCTAAGTCTCATTACTTATACAAATACTAGTTTTGATTGATTGAGTTGACTAGATATAATGTGAAATATAAATACAAGAGTGGGTATGATACAAATGTCCCACCTACCAATGTAAACACCCAAATGAAGCTACTGTGTGCGAGCGAAACCTCTACTGATCCATGCGGTCTACCTGTAAGAACTGTGGCACTACGGGGGTGAGTTTCCAACTCGTGAATAGAAAAACATCTACAAGTAGAAATCGAATAAACAACGACTCCTAGGTCAACTATATCATAAAGGAAATACTATGATATCTAGGGTGGCCAGGTCTGAATATGTGCCAACAATAAGATCAATGTCAATCAGCATGGGGATATCATCCAACAATATGATCAATGTATGTATGCATGTGGATCTCGTCCAACCATATAATCAATGTATGTATGCATGTAAGTACTAGGATATAAATCAACGGTGTTCCTCGCGACACATCAAAATCATGGAACATGGCTGTCCAACATCGACACCCGAAAACATCATGAAACCCGTGTCCAGCATCGACATGTAAATCCTCATATCTCGGGCTCCGTCCGTCCGGATCGGCCCACGGGCTCCGTCAGTCCGAATCGGCCCATATAATCTCTCAACTCCGGTCGGTATCCTCCGGATATCCGCCGAGCCCAAATACTATCACCGATAGGTAGGAGTCCCACTGCCAGGCTCACCGTCTACAGCACAGCAATCCGTTCTCTCCCCGGGGTACCATACCGGGTCCACCATATACCCGCAATCGGCCACATCTAGCTCCTCGAATCGGATTTCACATGTCATAGGTCTCAGAACCGAGAAAACGAATGGTAGACGCACTGAAATATCATAACAAGAGAAACCGGGTTTTTAAAATAAAACATGCAGTTCCCAATTTCCCAATAAAGCCAGTTATCTATGTAGGTACAATATGTATATGCGCAAGTATAGATGTATCATATGCATATCATGATGCAGCAACCCTACTGTGTAGTGACATGGCAATTATCGATGATGAAGTGTGTGAGCCAGCAAATCTGTGTATGTGTAACATACACATCATCGATAATGGTGCAGGTGTACTAGCACAGATATAAGCAATGCAATGACAATAATACGAATGCAGCATAAGGTAAATCATATGCAAATGCTGACGGATATACGTATCTAACATGACCGAGTCGGTGAATCAATCAATCGGCATCTAGCCTCACAACATCCCGTACGGTATACTCCATCGTATGGCATCCTCTAGTCAAGGGTATGGATCAAACCTCAAGTCAAACTCATCACGTACGGAAAATCATCGTACGGCGGCATTAGGCTATCAGGGATCCTATCATCCTATAAGACGAGGAGGGTACGGACCTAATATCTCGTACGGCATATCACACATGATTCACGACATTATATATATAGCTATATACCTATGTCCCAAGTCACATCCATAACAATCTCATATCAGTGGACCGGCAAGGTATCAATCATCTCAATCGACTCACATCTGTATACTAACATATCATCAATCATCATATTCGTCTTATATTCTTTTCATCGCATTTATATCTCACATCAAGTCGAGTTTACATAAACATTCTATCTCTACTATAAGTATAAGTATCTAATCTAACATACACACCCGAACCATACAATCAGTTTTCAAAGGGGCGAATCGTAGTTCTGAAAGTAGGGGCTACAGTGTTTTACAAGAAAAAGATATCATTTGAAAATCCGTAACGACCCTTAAGGTATTTGTTTAAAAGATGCATATGATTCTTTATTTTAAAATAGGTATGGATCGGATGACACACCTACGTCGGCTATCTAGTCCTATAGTATCCAATACGGCAACATCATTGAACATCGTCCTCAAAATCCGTCATCACGTATCAATCGTATTATTTCACTACTAACTATCCCTTAGTTTCAAATATGGTTCTCTAACTATCTTATAACCCTATCCCTAGTTTTCTATTAAAGGTTTCCTTAACCATATTCTATATATAATCGGTTTCCATCAAAGTTTGCGGGGGGGCTATACGCCATCCACCCGACTTCCCCCGTAGATATAGATCTACTCACCTTGGTCTTCGCTTGCCTAAGTCGATGACGCCATGCTCCGTCGCCTCGGAATCCACGCGAAGGTACCAATAATAAAAACATATATCGCAACGCTATTAAAATCAAGTTCTAAAATCCAATACGGCACGCGCCTTGGTCGTAGGTTAGAACCTATAGCATACGCGTACAAAATCAACCAAACAACACTTGTTGTTGATGTACGAACATCCCACAGCCAAATACAAATCCAAATGACAAGAATTAGCATTTCAAAATACGGAAAATATAGCCAAAATCACTCTAAAAAGCTCCCAGATTTTGACTCATGTCAAATAAATCTAAGCAAACAAGTCTAGGGTGATGTATATAGTGTATTTAAGCTACTGGAACGACCTGGAACCCAAATGCCACCAAGTTGCCGGCCACTTGGCCTAAAATTCCGGCCTCCTCGGCCCCATGGCCTCTGTTTCGGTTCGTGTGGTCGGGGTGGTCTCCTAGTACCCTAATTTGTCCCCTGGTATTGTTTGCTACACACAAAATTCTCCCGGGTTGCTCCAGATTTCCCTGCACACCCTTATTTCTCAAAAAACCGACATGAACTCAAATCCCAATTCCGTATTTTGGGTTACTACACTAAATCTCAGGTCTTAAACAGCCACTCAATCATCACCAATCCACAATTTCACTCAAACCCTCACTAGGATCTTCTAATTTTCACAAATCACCAATAAACGAGTTCTAAGCTAAACTAAAAGCTAGGAATTCAAACTAAACTAATATGGAAGGAGATATACCTCATGGATGTCTCTCAAGCAAACCCTAGAAGTTCCAAAGTTGTCAAAATCACATTTTTCTTGGTTTATAGTGATGAGCATGAAGAGGGGATCGTTTTTTGTGAAAGGGGTATTTGGTTTAGATGGAGTTTTGGAGATGGATTTAGGGTTTGAAGGTGGAGGGAGATGAGGGTGAGGAAGATGAAGAAGGTGAAGAAAATGATGGGATCAACACTATGGCAGTAGCCCCCCCTCTCTCTCACTTATTCTCACACTCTCTCTCTCTTCCAATCATTCACCTATTTCACTAAATTACCCTTTTGCCATTTCTTTTTCTTTTCTCTTTCAAATTTCAAAACCAAATCACATAATACCTATAAGTCAACACAAATGCAACAACATATAACCAAATCTAACATGACATGGTGCACTAGCCATGGAAAACTGTAGAAACACGGATTTAGCTTAATTGCGATTAGCAGTGCACTAATCGGGTTTTTATCGAAACTGCATATAATAAATTTTAAAAGTGCCAAATCCCTTAATCATATTATTAAATGAATAAATCATATTAATTTCCATTTATTTCACAATTATTGCTATATATTTATACCCTTTTTCGAAATCCCCGATTTCGCAAATCGGGCAGTTTTCGGGAAAAATATTATTTTAATATTAAATTCCAAAAATAATATTTTATATTTTCTGAAATGTTACACGGGTATACACACACAAGCTCTCAGAACTGAGAAAACACATGGTGGACGCACTAAAATATCATATCAAGAGAAACCAGGTTTTCAAAACAGTGCATGCTTTCTTAAAATAATACCATGGTTCTCAAATCCAGAAATCACATGAAATCCAAACTCAATGCGTAAATCCATACATTATGACATATGCAACATAAAGCTATAACATGTGCATATCAAGGGAAAACCGCTCTTTTAAATAAATACAGTTTTTTAAAAATACGTCAGGCGGTTCCTAAATCTCCAAATCAAATCTACGTCATCTAAGGATGCAGCTATAACAAGTATGGGTGTACGCAGGGATGTATGCATAAGCAAGTGTGGAAATGTAAGTATGTAGATACGCAAAAATGTATGCGTACAAAGGAGAAATCATGTCTAATCATCAATGATGAGGTAATCAAAACGATGTATGGTTCACATCAATTTTATAGTGCGGGTGTCATGGCAATTACTAACGGTGTGTGTATAGCATACAATTTGTGCTCGTGCAGCATGAACCGTTAGTAATAGTGCAGTGTCCACTAGGTAATAAATCTAGCATAACAATAATGGCATATAACGATGCTTATGTAAAACTGACATATATGAATATGAATATGCGGCTACAATATCCTATCAAGCCCTGACGCATAACGCCATACGGGTGATTTCCCCGTAGACGTTAAATCTACTCACCGTGATCTCGTGCTATGTATAGCCGACTACTTACTTCCCCTTCTTTGCGACGTCCGAAGTACCCGCCTGCGAACCTAGAATTTACACAAGCAACATTCATAAAGCTAAAATCTTGCAAAACCGCGATAAAAAGATCACACGAGAAACTAGCATCGCAAGCTAAACGCGTGTGTACTCGATACGCCAAAACGTGTATATACGCGTCTGAAACTACCCCGACACACTGTGATACGCAGCAAACACTAAACCCACTCACATAACGTACGTGTCGCGCAAGTTTAAAAGTATTGAAAACAAGGTATTTGGTTCCAGATTTTGACTAGAGTGGAAATAGGAAAAGTTGTAAATACCAGACACCTACAGAAGAAGCCCCGACAACCACACCCACCCTCTGGCCGCAAATTGCGGCCAGACACATAAAATCTGCAGCCATGTAGGGGAGAGGGGGTCCCGTGCTTCATGTATGTGGTCCTATCCCAGTCACTAAGCTCCAGTAAATGCAACTTTTGCCTGAAGCACCCGGGTCAAAAGCAGATCTCAAAGTGAACCCAAATCTTAACTAAAACACTAATTAACACTAAATTAAAACAATAAGGTATTTTAGTGAAATCTGGTGAAAAAACTTGGATTAAGTGACCCTAATAACAATTAGTTAAGTTACATTAGCCATAAGAACCTTAACCTGGCCTAAACTCCACATAAACCACAAAACACCAAAATCAACTTAAACACTAAATTTATGCTAAATAAACTATAAGTTCAGAAAAAGTGACAAGGATGAGTTTTATACCTCAAAGGGGGTTAGTGGTGGCTCAAACTTGATGACCATGCCTCAAGAACCCACAATAAGTGTTAAACAAGGGTTTTAGTGAGGTGAGGAGGGAGTTATAATGGAGATTGGGGGCTAGAATGAAGGGAAGAAGAAGAAGAGAAGGGTGAGGGGGAGCTGCTGCTGCTGCTGCTCAGAAAATGAGAGGGAGAGAGAGTGTGAGGTGTGAGGAATTGAGTGTATTTTTTTTTTTGAAAAAAAATTGAGAGGGTGGGAGTCAACCATGCCTCTCTCTCTCTCTCATCATTAATTACCAAGCATGTTTTCTCATGCTCATCATGGCTTCTTGTCACGTCCCGAAAGTACGGAACATGACCGGCACTTAAACTACGAAACGTCTCGAGGCGTACGTAATCTAAGTAAACCGAAAACCCAGAAATCCAAACCAAGAAAAGTAGTAGAGTGAAGGAAAACCAATTTAAATCAAGTAGTTTTAATAGCATAAGCCGAATTATGCGTTTTTAAAAACATCAAATATTTCCTGAAAATTTCGGCAGAGTCTCCTTCGTAAATACTGGCCCCCAAACGGGATACAACATGAATAGTATACGAAATCAATAAAAAGGCATCCCCAAGCGGGAGCTAGCTCTTCGTCAATCAACAGTCACAACCACACAAGCAATATAATATACAACGCTAAGGGTGAGGATCAAAACTCAAAAGGAAACTCAAAACAGCAAGAAATCCATAGAAATACAACGTGCGACTCTAAGGTCGAAGGAATAAACATCACTGGTCTCGATCTCAAAATAAATACATGTTTGGTTGATGGAACTTTTAGATACAACTGAATAATAATATACAGTGTATAATGATGGGTACGATACAAATAAACCCACCTACTAGCAAGTCACCAGAAAGAAGCAGTGCCAGCAAATCCGTAATGAAACCTGTACGGCAAAACCTGCAAGAAACTGTGGTACAACGGGGGTGAATTGCCAACAAGTGGGTAGAAAAACATCTACGAACAGAAATCGAATGAACAACGCAATCCTAGGTCATACGATCATAATATATCCTCAAATATAACCAGCATCCTAAACAATGGCTAGGGTAAATATCTTACCCAAGTGTAATCCCATATGCCCGTCTCAGTGCCTCAGGTAGCAATATATCATATGGATGATGTATGAATGCATGAAAACAGAATACATGTACTAAAGAAACTGCTTTCATATTTTAGTGAGATTTCCTTTGTATTCTTAAAATGAGGTATCATAAATGAAATCAACATAAATAGTGTCTATCAACGACACAAAACATAAATCTCAATGTCTCAAAATCTCAGGCTCCAGCTATCCGGACTGGCCTGTATCATCAAATCTCAGTACCTCAATATCTCGAAATCTCAATGTCTCAATCTCAATATCTAGGGCGCCGTCAGTCCAGACCGGCCCCTACCATCCATCTCAAGACTACGACGGTATCCTCCGGATATCCGACAAGTCGGGTAAAATCACCGGTCGGTAGTGCTCCCCTTCCAGGCTCAACGCCATCATCTGCGATCCTCTTGCCCCGGGGTACCGCACCGGGTCCACCATGTACCCGAAACGGTTCCTCCACTTCTCGAACTCGGGTCTCGAAATCCATCAGCAAACTCATGGTGGACGACTCATACATCATGGGAAAACCGCACTTTTTATTTTAAAGAGAGAAAAGAAGTTTATATAAGTTTTGCGGTTTTCCCCCAAATCCAGAAAATCTCATGGAAATCCGAATCCAAATCCTCAATAGCATGTAAACAGTGAATATAGGCATAAAAATCCATGAATGCGGCATAACAATGAATATTAACATGCATGAAGTAACAAGTAATAACTATAATGTCTAATCTAGCATATAAGGCAAGTACACTAATATCATGTCTAAATTATTAGCTAACAACCTATGTCAATGCAATAGTATTTCTAAAGTGTACGTGGCATGGCAATTACCGATGAAGATGTGTGTGAGTCGGCAAATAAGTGTACATGGTACATATGCATCATCGGTAATGGTGCTGGTGTCCTAACAGCATGATATCAACAATGCAAATAGGAATCACAATATAAGTATGCGGTGCGGAGCAAACAGCAATAATGAGCGGGAGCTAAATACTAGACACAAGATAACAAATCTATATTTAATATAAATTTAGTCTAACAACTACACTAAACTAAAGGCTAAGCTAACTGGCTACTGAAGGTAAGGAAACCGTCTAACCTCTGAGTCGATACATATACCTACATGTATATGTTAGTCGGTGATCCTGCCTCAATAATATCACATCTGATACCATATCTAAAATCAGACATTCCCAAGTCGAGAGTGCGGATTAAACATCAATATATAGCTCGTACGTAAATCCGTCGTACGGCACCCCAAATCTGGGTACAGGCCAGTATCACATTCATCAAAATAATCATTTGGTATCCTCTTTATCAAAGATCATAATCTGGGTACTGACCTACGGCTAGTACGATACTAATATCATCAATATAGTCATGATCTTACTGCTGATCTACACCTCATACAAACCGATATCATCATCATATATCGTCATAAAGAGGTATACATCGCCTAATGCGACCTATTATGAATATCTTAATATATCTTATCTCATATCACTATCACATGTCAACCATTCAATGTATAACACTATTCGCAAGTATCGTCGTCCCAAGATCTGCTATAACATCAGGACGTATCTCAAGTACGAATCCTGCCATATCACCGTCTCGCGGTCTCAATCAAATCTTATCGACTCATCTCCAATCCAGTATGTGAACACATAGTCCCATACCCATGTAAACACCAAACCATATAACCCCATATAAGCACATACGAAAGAAGAATGTATGCAAGTATGGGTGTCTGTGTATGTGTGGTACGACCACTACTCTAGGGTTTCGCAAAACTAAACTAATCCAATCACACCTAAAATCCATCTATGTCATCAATGACATCAAACAATATATATAATCAATACATGTGTGTATACGTATTCGTATACATCACCACGAACTGCGGGGGTGCTATACGCCATCCACTCGACTTCTCCCCGTAGATATAAATCTACTCACCTGGTCCTCGCTCGCCGGTGCCGACGTCGCCACGTGCTTTCTTGTCGTCTCGAAATCCACATGGGGTACCTACATATCATAACGCACCGTATCGCATTAAAACCAAATTCGAAATCGAAACGTTATACGAAAATCAAATCGGCACGCGTATCACGCATAGGTCAAAACCTATCGCCTACGCATGCAAGAATAGCCAAACCACCCCTCGATGTCGATGTACAAACGTCAAACCATCGAGAAAACCCAAACACACTCATTTGCGCATTCATGAACACTAATTATAATATAAAATAGGTTAAAATTTACAAAAACCCCAAACTCACTTTAAAAGCCATTTTTCCGAAAATCTAGCAAGCAAAAATTACCCGTTTTAGTACAAAACTCGACGTTTAAACAAATCTAGTGGCCATAATACTAATTAAATAACTTAAATAAACCATACAAACAATTTCCACGATTTAATTTCACCAAACCATATAAGTTCGAAACAACTAGTTTGTAAAAATACCGATTTTAACACTTTTTAAAGTAAAATTCACAATTTTACAATTAAGCTTGGTTTTGCATGGTCCAAAGGCATTAAACCACTTATTATAATATTAATAATGACATGAAACCATAATTATATTTTAATCCAAGGCATTTAATAATATTCCAAAAACCCTAGTTAGCAAAATAGCTAATTAGGACATTTTATAAGTAATGGTTTGTAATTAACAACTAGATTAACTTTCAACAAGTCTTAAGATGTTAATCCACATCACAAAACCATGCACAATAGATCACAACCCAAATCCACAACAAAACCCTAACATGAATTTCTTAACCAAGCAATTAAACTCATCTAAAACCTAATTAATCACTTAGTTAACTTAGATTAAAGCAACTAGACAACAAATTTAACAAAAGCATGAGATTATACCTCCCATGTTAGATATCAAACTCAAGATCTAGCCTCCCAAAATGCTCTCTTTTCACAAAGATCCATGCTTGAAAGGCCAAGGAATAAAGGGTAAAACTTGGATTTGGAATTAGAGTTGAATTTGTATGGATTTGAAGTGATTTTTGTGGATTTTTTTGATGCAAAATGGGGTGAGAATTTGGGGGGAGGGGCTGCTGCTGTAGGATGAAAATTTGGCCAGAATTGGAGGGGTGAGGGAGGTGAGAGAGTGAGGTGGAGAAAGTGGGGAGGAAAAGTCAAAGTCCACCTTTACTTCTTTCATTTTCTTTTCTTTTCTTTTCTTTTCTTTTCAAAAGAAGAGGTGATTTGGAGAGAGAGAGAGGGGGAGGGCTGTCAAGGTAGGGCCGGCCACATGGGGAGAGGGAGAGAGGGTGAGATGTGGGTGTGTGGGTTAGGAAAAAAGATAAATGTATTACCTCAATTCCCACTAACACAACATTCACAAATTAAGCCATTTTTCTTCGATATTTTCTAAACCGTTTTGGCAAACCATTTCGTTTCAGAAACAATATTTTACATGTCAGTTTAGTGTGTCATGAATTATAAAATTTGAATCAACCCATTCCAATTTGTAATTTTCCCTAATTAAATGTATTAGTGACGGCTTAAAATAATATTAAAATAATTAATTTCGGAAAAAATTTCAGAAAATTTGAAATTTCACCAGTGCCTCAATAAACACCAAATACTAGCAATTACATAGCTAGAATATGTATATTTAATTTTATAATAAAGATATTTGTATTTTGACTTTTTACAGAAAACCCCCTTATTTTACCGATTTTCCGAAATTTCACTGAAACGATTTTCAACACGTTACAATATGATACCATTCTTTTAATACAGATGCGCCTTTTGGATGAATCGGAACACCGGAGTTTGAAAAACTCTGTAGTTAAGCGTGATTGAGCCAGAGAAATTCTGGGATGGGTGACCTACTGGGAAGTAGCCCGGGGTTCATTCAAAGGGACAAAACCGTGCGGTTTTGGCCAGAGCGGACAATACCATCTGTGTTTGGGGTGGGTCATTACAAATATGGTATCATAGCCGGTCCCTCTAAAGTAGGTCTGTGGTTCGAGGACGAACCATTGTTCTAAGTGGGGGGGAATGTAATACCCCAGGTGGAGTTGGGGCTGAATACCACCTACCCCGTGAGAAGTGAGATGTTATCCGGTATCAAGGTGGGGATGTTACCGATACGGATGCACACGGGGACCCACCAGAACAATAGGGAGTATCGAATTCCATTCCGAAAGAGGGCACGATATGAATTATAAATGGAATGATACCATTCTTCTATCACAGAGGCGCCTTTTGGATGAATCGGAACTCTGGAGTTTGAAATACTCCGTAGTTAAGCGTGATTGAGACAGAGAAATTCTGAGATGGGTGACCTACTGGGAAGTAGCCCCGGGTTGATTCAAAGGGACAAAACCGTGCGGTTTCGGCCAGAGCGGACAATACCATCTGTGTTTGGGGGTGGGTCATTACACTTCTCTCTCTCCTCAATTCTCAAGTCAACCCCCAAAAGAAAATCATTTATATTTAAATTTTGAAAACTAAAATACTTAATTAACTTCATATCATCCTAATGAAGTGGGTTAATACACCATGGCTACATAACACGGTTTAACCCCAAATTAGCCCTAGGTTATCATGCACATGTGTGTGCAAGCCAAAGTTAAATTCTAATAAAATATTCATTAATTTTTATAAAACATTTGAAAACCGATTTGGTAAAATTTTTACTAAAAACCAGCATTAAAGCATAATTATCCACTAATCGCATTCTAAGGTGTTACAAATCTTCCCCCCTTAAAGGAAATTCGTCCCCGAATTTAAAAATATAGCTACGCGTACCTTCAAAGAGATGAGGGAATTTCTTCCGCATCTCGCTCTCGGCCTCCCAAGTGATCTCCACACCATTCGGGCTGCGCCAAAGAACCTTCACAGATGGCAAGACCTTTGATCGAAGTTTCTTCACCTGCCTGTCCAATATCACTACTGGCTGCTCGGTGAACGAAAGACCGCGCTCAAGCTGAACCGTCTGGTGCTGAATCATATGAGAAGGGTCATGAAGGTATCTGCGAAGCATCGACACATGGAATACGGGGTGAACATCCGAAAAGTCGGGTGGAAGAGCCAAACGATATGCAACTGCGCCTACAAGCTCGAGGATCTCGAAGGGTCCTATAAATATGGGACTAAGCTTCCCTTTCCGCCCAAATCTCATCACGCCCTTCATCGGAGAGACCCTCAGAAAAACATGATCGCCAACGGCGAACTCGAGTCTGCGACGGCGTCTGTCAGCATACGATTTCTGCCTGCTCTGAGCTGTCCTCATCCTATCTCGAATCAACTGTATCTCCTCGGTCGTCTCCTGTATGATCTGCGGCCCCAAAATACTGCTCTCGCCGAGCTCTGTCCAACAGATGGGCGATCGACATCTCCTCCCATATAAAGCCTCGAAAGGTGCCATCTGAATCGTATCCGAGAAGCTATTATCGTAGGAGAACTCGACCAAGGGCAAATGAACATCCCAGCTGCCACCGAAATCTAGAATACAAGCTCGAAGCATGTCTTTAAGAGTCTGAATAGTCCGCTCTGACTGGCTGTCGGTCTGCGGATGAAATGCTGTGCTGAAACTCAAGCGGGTGCTCAAAGCCTCCTGAAGACTCTGCCATAGTCGGCTGGTAAACTGGGTGCCACGGTCGGACACAATTCAAATCGGGACGCCATGCAACCGTACGATCTCGTCGATGTAAATCTGGCCATACTGAGCAAAACCGAAAGTGGTCTTCACGGGCAGGAAGTGAGCCGCTTTCGTCAATCGATCCACGATCACCCAAATGGAGTCATACCCTCGACTGGTCCTGGGTATACCCATAATGAAGTCCATAGAAATCTGCTCCCATTTCCACTACGGAATGGGCAACGGCTGTAGCTCTCCCGCGGGCCTCTGGTGCTCGGCCTTGACTTACTGACAAGTCAGGCATCTCGACACGAAGTCTGTGACGCCCCTCTTCATCCATTCCCACCAGTAAACATCTCTCAGAACATGGTACATCTTGGTGGAACCTGGATGAACACTGTACACCGATCGATGCGCCTCCTCGAGAATCTCACGCCTCAGTCCCTCAGAATCCGGTACGCATAGTCGAGTCCCAAATAGCAGTATCCCCTGATCATCGATCACGAAGTCGGAGTCTCTGCCCTGTCTAGTCTGCTCCCTGATCTCTAAAAGACGGTCATCACTGGGCTGCGCCTCACGGATACGGTCAAGCAACTGTAGACGTGCACGGATATAGGCAAGCTGTCCCCCGGTCGGAGTGAACTCGAACTGCACTCGGCTGTCGCATAGAATCTGCCAATCTGCTGATGACTGCCTCTGCACCGCGCTCAAACAAGATAGACTACCTCCGGGCCTCCGACTCAAAGCATACGCCACTGCATTCTCCTTGCCCGGATGATAAAGGATCTCGCAATCGTAGTCCTTTACTAGCTCCATCCAACGGTGCTGTCTCAGATTCAGGTCTCACTGATGAAATATGTACTTTAAGCTCTTGTGGTCCGTGAATATCTGGCACAACACGCCGTATAGGTAATGTCTCCAGATCTTGAGTGCAAACACCATTGCAGCAATTTTTAAATCGTGAGTAGGATAATTCTGTTCGTGTATCTTCAGCTGCCGTGAAGCATACGCGATAACCCTGTCGTGCTGCATCAACACGCAACCTAGTCCCACTCGAGAAGCGTCACAATAAACCATAAATCCGCTCGATTCCGAAGGCAATGATAACACCGGCGCCGTAGTCAAACGAGTCTTCAACTGCTGAAAGCTATGCTCGCACGCCTCGGTCCAAACAAAAGTAACTCCCTTCCGGGTCAACCCGGTCAACGGTGCAGCGATACGGGAGAAGTCCTGAACAAATCGTCGGTAGTAGCCGGCCAGGCCTAGAAAGCTGCAGATCTCTGTAACTGATGCTGGTCTAGGCCAATGCTGAACGGCCTCAATCTTCTTCGGATCCACACATATACCATCTCTCGTAATCACGTGACCCAAGAAATCAACGCTGTCAAGCCCAAATGCGCACATGGAGAATTTCGCAAACAGCTGGTGCTCTCTCAAAGTCTGCAATATGATCCACAGGTGCTGCCCGTGTTAGCTGTATGTATGCCCTAGAGGCCAGTAATGTACAGATGATGTATATTATATTGGATGCTTGGACATATATAGAGATGACTTTCTTGCTCGATATGATAGTATGCTATCTGGTTACTCTTTATCTTAACATGTACACTTGTCTCTTTAAACTGTCTTATAGTTACATGTTGATAAAGCCCTTAGGATGTGTACTTGACTACCTGGACTATGATGCAGATCATACTAGTGGGGACATGGTAGTCCATAAGTACATCCTTCAAGGTCCCTAGTCGTGGGTGTATCGAGACGGGGCATCGATATACCAATGTAGACTAGCGTATACGCTTCTCGACCCATGAGATGGGCGATGGATGATCCCATATCCATTGGTGTTTGACATCAGAGATGGTATACGGGTGCTCAGTGGAGACTGGGTACACTAGACGGACTCGCCGAGAACTCCCAGATGGTATTATACCTCACGTCAGATGGCAGTTCTCAGGTGACACTTGTACAGGTTAGTCTGTAGACCTGAGATCGTCATAGAGTCTTGTGTGATTCACACTGTGCTTTGATCTCCACCTTACCACGTCCATGAGGGCGTGCAAAACGGTGGTCTTTGGGTACAGTCCCGAGTCATATGGAGGCAATGAGCGATAGGAGGGGTTTCGTCTCTCCCGGTATTGGGGGTTGATGTTGCGCTGTGCTTGATTGGCCGTAACAGGGAAGTCCCTGGCCAGGGCTGATCAGAGATTTGCTGGTAAGTGTTACCAATAGTTTCTCAACCCGTTATGAGCCTCACATCGGCACGACTTATCGGTTATTGGGGTCTGACGTATACCACCCCTAGACTTGATATGCGACATATCAGACGAACAGACCGGACTGTACGGTAAGTGTTACTGGTTGGATTCACAGGAGTGTGAGCGGGCTAGCTCGTCGATCTTCTGATCGCTCAATACCCAGATGGCCGTTACGTTTAGCAGACCGCTTGCGGCTTGTGGGTGCTTGATATGATCATCATCTGCTACCGGCGTATTGACGAGTCTTTAGAGTCCTACACAGAGGTTTCATGGCTCAAGAGAAACGAAATAGGAGTGCATATGAGATATGTGCAGGACCGAGAATGATGCATGTATGTGATACCGTATTTCATTCTCGCGATGAATGTTTCGATTGGTTATATACGATATAACCTAGTTATCGAATCGTAGATTGATTCGATAAGTCGATACATTGGATACTAGTCGGTTATGTGCGACATGACCGGATCATTGAATCAAGTGTTGATTTAATGATTTAATGTATAATTATGTATTTGATATATCACTTTGCATTAACTAGTATTGGTTCACTTTAATAGGATTTTCTCACTTGTAGTTCACAAGTAGTATATATGATATACTTTTGTGCACTACAATGTGTCATGTTTGATGATGCATGTAAATTGGTTTTGTGTTAAGACTTAAACCATGGTTATGATAATAGTTAGGGTTTTGATTTATTTACTTATTTATTTATCTATTCTTTTTTGATAAATAAATAAAAGATAACAAAATGGTTTCTTTCATGAAGCTTGATGAAGCTTCATGAAGCTTTGACTAAAGTGACCATTTTGTCATCATCCTTAACCCTAACCATTCTCACTTGACCATGGTCTATTCTTTACACTTAACCAAGGTTAGAAGATGATAAGTATTGATTTTTATTATTCTTTTAATAACACTTATCATAATTCTAGCTTTATCTTCTTCTTCATCTTCAAGAGAGAAACCTTGATGCCATCAATGGCAACTTGAGTTCTAAAGTGAGAAATCCAATTCTAAAGTGAACCCACCTCCTATTTCTTCACCCTCTACCTCTTGCCAAGTTGTTTTGGGTGTTTTCTTCACAAGTTTCACAACTTGGTGAAGTCGGAGCTTGAACTTGTGAAACCTCGACGTAGATCATCTTCGGCACGAAGCCGACGACCTAGTCCGCCCAATTCTCCGATGAAGCCGACGTTTGAGTTCGGGATTCGAGATGGACAGCGAGAGGACGCCTACGTGGAGCTAAGGAAGTAGAGAACCGGATCTATAAAGGTTGTAGCCTCTCTCCTTTAGTTAAGATGTTAACTAGTCTCGTTTATCGCCTAAATTTCTAGTCAACGATCCGTATTAGGGTTTCTCGGCACCCGTAAAATTTGAAATTGGCATGGTTGATGCCTTGTGAGACCTCTTGAGAGTGCCTAGGAACCCTACAGTGGTATCAGAGCCTAGCTAGAGCCTTAGGCGATGCGTAGACGGAATTAGAAGTCCGATCGAACCAAAAACCTAAACCCTAAAATGCTCTCTGGACAATTTCTGAAATCTGGTCTTTTTCGACATTAAAAATATGCAGAAAATTCAACAGGACTTTATAAGAATTACTGTGAAACACGATCACCCAATTCGTCCAAACGGCGGCGGAACCACGGCAGAAGCCTGGCTTCTGCGGCGGTTCCGCGGCCATCTTATGACGTCATCATTTCATTTTTGCACAGTAATTCCTATTTTCTGATGCTGAGTTTTCTGGGAATTTTTAATATTTTTCCAGGAGTTGAATTTTTAGGGTTGTATTGGGGACTCGGAGTTTCGATCGGATTGTCTAATCTTGTCTGTGACTTTCCGGATAATTTTTTGAATATGTTAAAAAGTTCGACCGGATATAAATACCCAACTTTTCCCCTGCCGAAAAATTTCCAAGTGTTGGATTTTTGTGTGGTTTAAGGACGTTCTGAGTAGTGCAAGTAACGCGATGGTCCCTCTAGAAGACAACAAACCTTAACTCGATTATGTGACCGTCTTGAACTGCCCTTTATAACCTTCGGGTTTAGGGCAGTACGGCGTGCCACATGTGAGGCGTTGGCTTGACCCTTCTACGGCTGGGCCGTTGGTACTGAGGCATGAAGTGAATGTCTTTGAACCTATTTCATGTGTTGAACGGTTTCGGGAAAACTTGGGTGTTCGAATGTTCGATCGGAAAGTTTAATATTTTCTATTTATCCGGAATGGGATACAATAATTGGAATTCACAAACAGTTATGAGATAACTGAATGAATGTTATAAATCTAGCGGTTTAGTCTCATTTGATATTGAAAAGAGTTTTCGATAATGGGACTAAAATGCGGGGTTTATAACTGTTAGGCATGTGATGTCTAAGTATTTCATTTGATTAGGCATGTGATGTCTAAAGAGGTTGCGGATTCCAACTGTTGTAGTTTTACACTTTCTTTTCTGTGACCGTAAGTGTAGTATGTTGATATCGCCGGTTTCGTTGTTATACGTCAACGACAATTGGGGTATGCATACTTACTTACGTTGATGACCTGTGATGTTATGTGTTGCTGGATATGTTATATTGGATTTTCGTGTTTGAATAGCCGGGGGTTTTTATGTGAGATGAGTGTTTTTCATTTTCATTCATGTAAAAACTTGTATGTAATATTCTTTTATTTGGGGCACTTCCAGGTTGCGGAAGTTGTCACATTTTGTATATTATTTACTTTTCCGCATTAGGATAGACCCAAGGAGGGGAGCATAAGTAACCGGGTTCTGGGGTCCAGAGGGAGACCAACTCGAGGAGTCGAGTCCGGGTCTCCTAACCCTGGAATTGGCAGGGTTGCTTGCCGCTCTCGTAGGGGGTCTAGGGGTGTGGGATTGGATATTCATCACGACCGTGGAATCCGTGTTTTATACTGGCTCGTATAGAAAACACGGACGTCCTAGTATATCTAATGTTTCATATGTTCCTTCTGCTGCGTTATCTGTGATGTGATCATGTGATGTTCTGTGATAGATACAGTATATAGTATATATGATATATTATATAAACGTTACTTATGTTTTGCACCCGCACTAGCCCTGCCTTGCTCTGTCGTTAGTTACCTAACCTAACGGTGCACGAGGGGACATCGAGGCGAATGCGGATGGCACAAGTGTACGTCGTATTTATCTGTGATGTTTAGGTATTTAAATGATGGGACTTCATTAATGTGATTAATGAAATAAAAGAAACCAAATGATGTTGTAGAATCATATTTTAAAATAAAACAGGTAGCTACAGTTCTTGCTTTGCATAGCGGTATATATGATATACCCTGCACCTTATTCGACGAGGAAAGGACCGAGATCCCTTCACCGGAACTGGCAGATGCTACATACTCGGTCTATTTTTGATTGCTTCTATAGTTTCTGCTTTGCAAAGTGATATATATGATATATCCCGCACCTCATTCGACGAGGAAAGGGCCGACGATCCCTTCACCGGGAGTGACCCCTTTAGCAAAACTAGAAAAGCCTCAAAATCACTCCATTTCAAAACTTCATTTGATTCTACAACGATATCAAGTTCAATACGCAATAGGTTTTCAGAAAAACCTGTCGTAGCCCTCCGTCATTTCAGATAAGAACTGTTTAGTATTCGTGCTGCGTTTGTTGGCCTTTGTCAAGGCGTAGTGTGCGGTAGCTGAATAGTGATTATCTGCTTATGCATATGATGCAGATTGTTTCAGGGTAGTCGTAAGACCTTGTTGGCCTTTGTCAAGGGCCGTGCGGGTGGGTTTGATTCAATCAAGAAATGACGGGTTGAACTTGACTAGCATGCTATGATTTGTTGGCCTTTGTCAAGGTCATGGGACGCTAGGGGCAAAATATTATCGGGAATTTCAAGTGTTGAAATTTGCAATGAGATTGCATACCTTCTATGAGATAGTTGGATCCCGATACCCACTGCGAGTAAGAGTTACTCCTGGGAGAGTTTTACACATTACAATTAGCCGATCAAGTAAGTGTCAAGAAAGGTGTTAACGAGGTTACGCCTCTGGGAAAATGAGGTTTACATTAATTAGGTTCGTGTGAAAGCACGGGGGACCTCCCTTAAAGTACCGACACTGGCCTGGCTGAAAGATTGGCGAACTTGTAGTATGTAATTAATCCCGGCTAGTCTTTCCTTTTAGGGTTTGAAGAAAGATTTGATAAAAACCAGTGGGAGCCATCCTGATTAGATAAGATAATAACCAATCTAATCTTGCACGAGCATACGCTAAAGTGTTTTCTTCTCTCTCTCTCCAGGTAGCGACCATGTCATGCCCTAATAAAGATAATAATATGGATGTATTGACTGAACCCGCATGTTATACTGTGCTGGGGAACGTTGGTCCCATTCTTTCTTATAAGAGTTATAGGAATGAACAGGATATAGGGGAATACCAGGATTCCCATGCCACCCGATTGAAGAAAGTACATGATGATGCATTTTCTTCGGGTGTGTTCGTTACAGAGAACTGTTTCTCCATTTGCTCTACGTCCTGGGTATTAGATACCGGGTCAGGATACCATATTTGTAATCAGTTACATGGGCTTAGAAAAGGTAGAGAACTTGGAGAAGGTGATAAAGACATAAGAGTTGGAAATGGTGCAATTGTTGCAGCTAAGACTGTCGGGGAATATCACCTTGTATTACCGACTGGTAATACATTGGTTCTGAACGAATGCTATTACATGCCGAACCTGATATGCAACATTATATCGGTTTCTTTATTGACTAAAGAGGGATATAATTTTGCATTACAGGACAATGTTATGAACATTTTCTGTAACCAAAAGTTGGTTGGATCAGGCACGTTGTGCAATGGCATTTATGTTCTAAATCAATCAACAGTTCTTAGCATAACAAACACACACAAGAGGAAGAGTTCTGAACTGAACGAATCCTTCTTGTGGCATTATAAACTGGGTCACATCAATGCGACACGACTAGCTAAGTTGCATAAGGATGGATATTTAAATCCGTTTGAATTTTCATCTTATGACACTTGCCAGTCATGTCTCAAAGGCAAGATGACCAAAACTCCGTTTACGGGACACGGAGAAAAAGTTATTGAACTCTTAGGACTGATACATAGTGATGTATGCGGTCCTATGTCTACACATGCCAGGGATGGTTCTTCATACTTCATCACATTCACTGACGATCTCTCTAGGTTCGGGTATGTGTTCCTGATGAAATACAAATCAGAAGCTTTTGAGAAATTTAGAGAATATAAACAAGAAGTTGAGAACCAAACCGGAAAAAGTATTAAAATCCTTCGATCTGATCGAGGAGGTGAATACTTGAGCAATGAATTCCTAGACTTCCTAAAAGAGAATGGGATTCTCTCTCAGCTGACTCCTCCCTATACACCACAGCACAACGGTGTATCAGAACGGAGGAACCGCACCCTATTTGATATGGTGCGCTCTATGATGAGCACAGCTGAGTTACCTATTTCCTTCTGGGGTTATGCGCTGGAGACAGCAGCATCCCTATGGAATCAAGTTCTATCTAAATCTGTACCTACCACACCATATGAGATATGGAGTGGGAAGAGACCATGTCTTAAAAGAGTTAAGATATGGGGTTGCCCGGCCTATGTCAAAAGGCAAAATCCGGACAAACTCGAGGCACGGTCAGTTCTATGCAAGTTTGTGGGATATCCCAAACATTCACATGGATATCTTTTCTACCATACAGAGGAACAAAAAGTGTTTGTTTCTCGACATGCCACCTTTTTGGAAAAGGAATTTCTTGCAAAAGAAATTAGTGGCGATAAGGTAGAACTGGAAGAAATTCCGGCTACACAAACTCAAACTGAAGATTTAGTGGAACCAGAGGATTCAGTAGCTCCCGACGAACCTCGGCCTCTCCGCCGATCTAGTAGGGTTCCTCGCCAACCTGAGAGATACTACGGTTTTCTCATGGATGGTGGAAGTGAGGATTGCATCATGGAGGATGATGACTCAACTAGCTTCGAGCAGGCCATCACGAGTAAGGACTCAGTGAAATGGCTGGATGCTATGCGGTCCGAGATGGAATCCATTTACACCAACAAATTATGGACTTTGGATGTTGCTCCTGAAGGGGTAAAACCCATTGGGAGCAAGTGGATCTTCAAGAAAAAACTTGGTGTAGATGGGAAAGTGGAGACTTTCAAAGCTAGACTTGTAGCAAAGGATTTTCGTCAAAGACCAGGTGTGGACTATGACGAAACCTTTTCTCCAGTGGCTATGCTTAAATCCATCCGGATCGTGCTTGCCATCGCTGCATATCATGATTACGAAATCTGGCAAATGGATGTTAAGACCGCCTTTCTAAATGGTGATTTAGAAGAGTGCGTGTACATGACTCAGCCAGAGGGCTTCGTAGACAGTGGGAGCAGCGGGAAGGTGTGCAAGCTGCTTAAACCCATTTATGGATTAAAGCAAGCATCGCGGAGTTGGAACATCTGCTTTGACGTCGTTATCAAAGAGTTTGATTTCGTCAAAAATCCAGATGAACCTTGTATCTACAAGAAGTTCGCAGAGAGTAAGGTTGTCTTCCTTGTATTGTACGTGGACGACATACTCTTGATAGGAAATGATATTCCTATGCTGCAATCGGTCAAGCTCTTCTTATCACAAAGATTCTCAATGAAAGATCTTGGTGATGCCTCCTGCATATTGGGAATCAGGATCTATAGAGATAGATCCAAACGGATATTGGGATTGTCCCAATCCAGGTACATTGACACCATACTAAAGAGGTTTAGTATGGAAGAATCCAAGCGTGGGAACTTGCCCACGATCTCTGGAGTCACTCTCTCCAAAGAGATGTCTCCCAAGACTGATTTGGAGAGAGCTCGCATGCAAGGGATACCCTATGCTTCGGCTGTAGGCTCTATCATGTATGCGATGCTATGTACCAGACCCGATGTAGCATACTCACTAAGTGTAGTGAGCAGGTATCAAGCTGA
The DNA here is from genome assembly GCA_030015575.1 of Agapanthus africanus. Taxonomy (NCBI): domain Eukaryota; kingdom Viridiplantae; phylum Streptophyta; class Magnoliopsida; order Asparagales; family Amaryllidaceae; genus Agapanthus; species Agapanthus africanus. Next base: position 338,642,150 of record CM057341.1, on the reverse strand, counting down.
TCCTGGAGAGAGTCACTGGACAGCTGTGAAAAGCATTCTCAAGTACTTACGAAGGACTAAAGAGATGCTCTTGGTGTATGGTAACGGAGAACTCCAAGTGGAGTCATTTACCGATTCGAGCTTCCAGAGTGATAAGGACGACTCTAAGTCGCAGTCGGGCTTTGTCTTTACCCTTTATGGAGGGGCGGTTAGCTGGAAGAGTTCCAAGCAGGAAACCGTGGCAGACTCGACGATGGAGGCAGAATACATCGCTGCCAACGATGCTGCCAAAGAGGCTGTTTGGATCAAGAAGTTCATTACTGAACTTGGAGTGGTTCCATCCATTGAGCATCCAATACCTTTGTATTGCGATAACAATGGAGCGGTGGCTTTGGCCAAGGAACCCAGGTCCCATCAGCGATCCAGGCATATTCTGAGGCGGTATCACCTGATCCGGGAGATAGTTGATCGCCGGGAGATCGAGGTCAGGAGAGTTGACACGAAGAACAATACGGCGGATCCACTCACGAAGGGCATTCCCCAGATACAGTTTGAAAGACTCTTCGGGATGCTCGGTATGCGATACTACAGCAGCTGGCCCTAGTGCAAGTGGGAGATTGTTAGTTGTATGTATGCCCTAGAGGCCAGTAATGTACAGATGATGTATATTATATTGGATGCTTGGACATATATACAGATGACTTTCTTGCTCGATATGATAGTATGCTATCTGGTTACTCTTTATCTTAACATGTACACTTGTCTCTTTAAACTGTCTTATAGTTACATGTTGATAAAGCCCTTAGGATGTGTACTTGACTACCTGGACTATGATGCAGATCATACTACTGGGGACATGGTAGTCCATAACTACATCCTTCAAGGTCCCTAGTCGTGGGTGTATCGAGACGGGGCATCGATATACCAGTGTAGACTAGCGTATACGCTTCTCGACCCATGAGATGGGCGATGGATGATCCCATATCCATTGGTGTTTGACATCAGAGATGGTATACGGGTGCTCAGTGGAGACTGGGTACACTGGACGGACTCGCCGAGAACTCCTAGATGGTATTATACCTCACGTCAGATGGCAGTTCTCAGGTGACACTTGTACAGGTTAGTCTGTAGACCCGAGATCGTCATAGTGTCTTGTGTGATTCCCACTGTGCTTTGATCTCCACCTTACCACGTCCATGAGGGCATGCAAAACGGTGGTCTTTGGGTACAGTCCCGAGTCACATGGAGGCAATGAGCGATAGGAGGGGTTTCGTCTCTCCCGGTATTGGGGGTTGATGTTGCGCTGTGCTTGATTGGCCGTAACAGGGAAGTCCCTGGCCAGGGCTGATCAGAGATTTGCTGGTAAGTGTTACCAGTAGTTTCTCGACCCGTTATGAGCCTCACATCGGCACGACTTATCGGTTATTGGGTTCTGACGTATACCACCCCTAGACTTGATATGCGACATATCTGACGAACAGACCGGACTGTACGGTAAGTGTTACTGGTTGGATTCACAGGAGTGTGAGCGGGCTAGCTCGTCGATCTTCTGATCGCTCAATACCCGGATGGCCGTTACGTTTAGCAGACCGCTTGCGGCTTGTGGGTGCTTGATATGATCATCATCTTCTACCGGCGTATTGACGAGTCTTTAGAGTCCTACACAGAGGTTTCCTGGCTCAAGCGAAACGAAATAGGAGTGCATATGAGATATGTGCAGGACCGAGAATGATGCGTGTATGTGATACCGTATTTCATTCTCGCGATGAATGTTTCGATTGGTTATATGCGATATAACCTAGTTATCGAATCGTAGATTGATTCGATAAGTCGATACATTGGATACTAGTCGGTTATGTGCGACATGACCGGATCATTGAATCTAGTGTTGATTTAATGATTTAATGTATAATTATGTATTTGATATATCACTTTGCATTAACTAGTATTGGTTCACTTTAATAGGATTTTCTCACTTGTAGTTCACAAGTAGTATATATGATATACTTTTGTGCACTACAATGTGTCATGTTTGATGATGCATGTAAATTGGTTTTGTGTTAAGACTTAAACCATGGTTATGATAATAGTTAGGGTTTTGATTTATTTACTTATTTATTTATCTATTCTTTTTTGATAAATAAATAAAAGATAAAAAAATGGTTTCTTTCATGAAGCTTGATGAAGCTTCATGAAGCTTTGACTAAAGTGGCCATTTTGTCATCATCCTTAACCCTAACCATTCTCACTTGACCATGGTCTATTCTCTACACTTAACCAAGGTTAGAAGATGATAAGTATTGATTTTTATTATTCTTTTAACAACACTTATCATAATTCTAGCTTTATCTTCTTCTTCATCTTCAAGAGAGAAAGCTTGATGCCATCAATGGCAACTTGAGTTCTAAAGTGAGAAATCCAATTCTAAAGTGAACCCACCTCCTATTTCTTCACCCTCTACCTCTTGCCAAGTTGTTTTGGGTCTTTTCTTCACAAGTTTCACAACTTGGTGAAGTCGGACCTTGAACTTGTGAAACCTCGACGTAGATCATCTTCGGCACGAAGCCGACGACCTAGTCTGCCCAATTCTCCGATGAAGCCGACGTTTGAGTTCAGGATTCGAGATGGACAGCGAGAGGACGCCTACGTGGAGCTAAGGAAGTGGAGAACCGGATCTACAAAGGTTGTAGCCTCTCTCCTTTAGTTAAGATGTTAACTAGTCTCGTTTATCGCCTAAATTTCTAGTCAACGATCCGTATTAGGGTTTCTCGGCACCCGTAAAATTTGAAATTGGCATGGTTGATGCCTTGTGAGACCTCTTGAGAGTGCCTAGGAACCCTACAGCCCGTGCTCCTCTTGGCTCCGGGAATACACCAAAATGTAGTCAATGAATACGATGATGAACTGATCAAGATACGGCCTGAAGACGCGGTTCATCAAATCCATAAACACTGCTAGGGCGTTGGTGAGTCCGAACGACATCACCAAAAACTCATAGTGGCCGTAACGCGTGCGAAAAGCCTTCCTCAGAATATCCTTCTGCCGAACCCGCAACTGATGGTAGCATGATCGCAAGTCAATCCTCGAAAAGTATCCCGCACCCTGAAGCTGGTCGAACAAGTCATCGATACGTGGTAAAGGATATCTGTTCCGTACGGTACCCATGTTCAGCTGGCGGTAATCAATACACAAGCGCAAACTGTCGTCCTTCTTCTTGACGAACAGGACAAGAGCACCCTAAGGAGAGACACTAGGTAGAATAAGACCTTTTATCCAGCAAATCTTGCAACTGACCCTTCAACTCTCTCAGCTCCGCCGGGGCCATCCGATAAGGCGGTATGGAAATAGGCCCCATGCCGGGAATCAAGTCAATGCAGAACACAATATCACGCTCAGGTGGTAGCCCAGGCAGCTCGTTAGGGAAAACATCAGGGAACTCACTAACAATCGGGACCTGGTCCAACGGAACTTCTGTAGCTATAGTATCGCAAACATATGCTAGAAATCCCGGGCATCCCTTCCTCAAAAGCTGTCCAGCGCGAAGAGACGAAATCAAACTGTGAGGGGCGGCACTACGGTCCCCCTGCACAAACAAAGCCGACTTGCCGAGAAAACAAAACCTAACTGTCTTCTCGCGGCAGTCCACAGACGCGTAGCACGTGACTAACCAGTCCATGCCCAGGAGAACGTCGAAGTCCAACATCTCAAGAAGGATCAAGTCGACAGGCAACTCTCTCTCACCAATACGGACAACACACGACCGGAACACGTGTCTAGCAATAAACGACTCACCTACTGGAGTGGTCACAGCAAGCGGCTGATCAAGCAAAAAAGAATCTCTGCCCAAACTCAGCATGAAGTGTGTGGAAACGTACGAGTGCGTGGATCCCGGATCAAACAACACGTGTGCGTCAACAGAACATACTGAAAGAGTACCTGAGACCACTGCATTGGACGCCTGCGCGTCCTGATGCGTCAAGGCGAATACTCGTGCCTGCCCTCCTCCTGCGACTGGCTGTCCTCTACCGGCAACTGGCTATCCTCTGCCTCGGGCACCCCATCCTCTCTGAACCAACCCTCCGTGGCCACGACCTCTCTATGCATAAGTCTGACGCGGAGCAATAGCAGGTCTAAGAGGCAACGCTCTCTGAGGTGGAGAAGGTGGTAAAGTGACATGTGGTACGGCTGCCTCCCTCCGGCGTATCTCGGTACAATCTCTGATGCGGTGATAGGTACTTCCACACCCAAAACATCCATGCGACGACTGCTGACCCACCTGGGAATAAGAGCTGAACAACTGGCCTCGTCCCAAGCCTCTGCTATCCGAACGGAAACCGTCGCGGCGTCTAAACGGCTGTCCCCGTGCTGACATATCAGTAAGGACCCTCTTCGGTTCCGGAACGACCGACGTCTTGGCAAGACACTCCTCGACTAATAGGGCTGCATCCACAGCTGCTGCATAGGTCTCTCAATGCTCTGTACTGATCATAAAAAACAGCGGGGTAAGCAAGCCTCGAACAAACCTCTTGACCCGCATCTCCTCGGTGGCTACTAAATACGGGGCATAAACAAATAGCTCGGTGAACTGCACATCATACTCCGCCACCGTCATATCCGGCGTCTGGCGTAATGACTCGAACCTGCGCGCTCGAGCATCCCTGACACTCTGTGGAAGGAAATGGGCTAGAAACACCGTCACGAACTTAGTCCAGGTCATAGGAGAAAGACCAGCTGCTCTTCCCTTCTCTACCGACTCGCACCACTTTTGCGCAAGACCCTCCAGACGGAAGCTCACGAACTCAACCCATCTCGCGTCAGAGCACCTAAGTGAACGACATATCCTGGCCATCCTATCGATAAATGACTGTGGGTCCTCGGCTGCATCGGTGCCTGTGAAGACCAAAGGCATCAGCCTCATGAACTCAGATAACGACACTGCGATCACCTTTGTAGCTGTAGGTGTAACTGTCTGAACTGTAGGTACCATCGCGGTCCCCGTAGCAGGTGGGACAACCTCATGTCTCTGCGCTCGAATGGCCTCAACTAATGACCCCATCATCTGGCGCATCTCCTGCAGACCGGCCCCTAGCATATGATCTGGTCTGTCGAAGGGGGAACAGTCTGCTCTAGTACAACGGGTGTACTGTTAGTTATATGTATGCCCTAGAGGCCATTACTGTACATACGATGTATATTGTAGTGGATGCTGGGACGGATATAGGGAGGACTTTCTTGCTCGACATGATAGTATGCTATGTGGTTGTACTTTATCTTTACATGTACTCTGATTGTCTCTAATACATGTTGATAAAGCCCTTAGGATATGTACTCGACTACTGGGACTATGATGAGATCATACTAGTGGGGCCACGGTAGTCGACGAGTACATCCTATAACTGTTCCTAGTCGAGGGTGTATCGAGACAGGGCATCGATGCACCAGAGTAGACTAGCGTATACGCATCTTGACCCATATGATGGGCGATGGATGATCCCATATCCATCGGTGTTTGACATCAAGGATGGTGTACGGGTGCTCAGTGGAGACTGGGTACACTGGACGGACTCGCCGAGAACTCCCAGATGGTATTATACCTTACGTCAGATGGCAGTTCTCTGGTGACACTGGTACAGGTTAGTCTGTAGACCCGAGATGGTCATAGAGTCCTGTGTGATTCCCACTGTACTTTGATTTCCACCTTACCACGTCCAAGAGGGCGTGCAAAACGGTGGTTTTTGGGTACAGTCCCGAATCACATGGAGGCAATGAGCGATAGGAGGGGATTCGTCTCTCCCGGTATAGGAAGTTGATGTTGTGCTGTGTTCGATTGGCTATAACTGGAAATCCCTGGCCAGGGTTACTGAGATTTACTGGTAAGTGTTACCAGTAGTTTCTCAAACTGTTATAGACCTCATATCGACACGACTTATCAAGCTACTGGGGTCTGACGTTTACCACCCCTAGGCGAGATATGCGACATATCAGACGACGAGACCGGACTGTACGGGAGTGTTACTGGTTTGATTCACAGGAGTGTGAGCAGGCTTGCTTGTTGATCTTCTGATCGCTCAATACCCGGGTGGCCGTTACGTTTAGAACACCGCTTGCGGCTTGTGGGTGTTTGATATGATCATCGCCTACTGCCGGCGTATTGACGAGTCTTTAGAGTCCTACACAGGGGTTTCCTGGCTCAAGCGAAACGAGATAGGTGCGCATATGAGATATGTGCCAGACCGAGAATAATACCAGTATGTGATACTTTATTTTATTCTCGCGATTGTATCATTGGACGGTTATATGAGATATAGCCGGGTTACCGAATCAAGTGTTGATTCGATACATTGATACACTTGATATTAGTCGGTTATATGCAGTATAACCGGATCATTAAATCAAGTGTTGATTTAATGATTTAATGTATAATTGTATATTTGATATATTACTTTACATTAACTAGTATTTTTTCACTTAAGATGGATTTTCTCACTTGATGTGCACAAGTTGTATATGTGATATATTTTTGTGCACTTGTTTGTATCATGTTTGATGATACATGCAAACTTGGGTGTGTGTATGCCATACACCATTGTTTAGGTTAATGGTTAGGGTTTTAATTAGTATTTATTTATTTGCTTAAAACTAAATGGTGGCTTTTCTTTTCTTTGCTAGAAGCTTCTTGTTACTTCAAGCAAGCATCTTTGAAAAGTCTACCATTTTGTTTTATACTTAACCTAACCATCAACCTAAACCCTAATTTATTCTCTACATGTGTTAACTTCACCCATGGTTGTATTATGATAAGAATCACTTGAATTTTCTTTTTGAGATAATCCTTTTTCTTTCTTCTTCTTCTTCTTCTTTATGAAGAAAAGAAAAGCTTGCTAGAAAATTCTAAGTGATGAAATCAAGTGAGAAATCCAAATCCAAAGTGAACCCACATCCTATTTCTTCATCCTCTACCACTTGCCATGTTGTATAGGGTGTTTTCTTCACAAGGTTCATGACCAAGTGAAGATGGAGCTTGAGTTTGAGTCGCCTCGACGTAGATCATCTTCGGCATCGAAGTCAACGACCTAGCCCGCTTATTTCTCCGATGAAACCAATGCTTGAGTCCGGGATTCCGATGATCGCAGCGGAGGGAGTCTACATGGAGCTTTGAAAGTGGAGGACTGGATCTACAAAGGTTGTAATCCCTTTCTCCTTTTATTAAAGTTGTTTGCTAGCTTCTAGTTTCGCCTATCCTCTAGTTAACGATCTTGCATTAGGGTTTCTCGGCACATAATTTTTTTTGAATTTGGCATGGTTGATGCCTTGTGGAACCTCTTGGGTGTGCCTAGTAACCATACAGTAGTATCAGAGCCAAGCTAAAGATTTAGGCGAAGTCTGAGCGAAGTTTAAAGTCCGATCGAACCCGGAAAACCCCGATAATACCCTTCTCTGGATATTTTTCACAAATGTGATTTTTTATGAATTAAAAATGCTCAGAAAATTAAGCAGGAAAAACTAAGAATTACTGTGAAGTACAGACTTTTAATTCGCTGATTTGACCGCGGAACCGCGGCCAAAACAAGGGTTTGGCGGCGGTTCCACGACCAAAATTTCGAATTAGTCCCTGGAATTTCATATATTTATTCTTAGGTCCTTTCTTGGCAATTTTTTCTGGGAATGTTTTAATTCCACTCAAGTGTTGAGTTTTCTAGGGTTATATTGGGGACTCGTTGATTCAATCGGATAATTTAATTTTGTTTAGTCTTTTCGGATAATTTTAGAAACTGTTAAAAAGTTCGACCGGATATCAATAACTCACCTTTTCCCCTGTCGGAAAATTTTCAAAAGTTGGATTTTTTCTCGAGTTTGAAACTTTCGTAAAGTCATGCAAGTAACGCGGTGGACCCTCTAGAAGATAACAAACCTTAACTCGATTATGTGACCGTCTTGAACTGCCTCTAAATCTTAGGGTTTGTGGCAGTACGGCGTGCCACATGTGAGGCGTTGGCTTGACCCTTCTACGGCTGGACCATCGGTACTGTGGCATGAAGTGGATGTTTGTAAACTTATTTCAAGTGTTGACCTTTTTGGGAAAACTTGGGTGTTTGATTATTCGATCGGAAAGTTTAACATTGTCTATTTATCTGGAATGTGATACAATAATTGGAATCCACATCTAGTTATGAGATAACTGATTTGAATGTTATAAACATAGCAGTTTAGTCTCAGATGATCGGTTGCCACCGAATTTTGATGCGATCAAAAGTCCGTCGCAATCACGTAGCGTACGCGGATACTCGCCGGGTAAACTTAATAGACAGCCATGCCCCATAGCCCCGACCAAGTGACTGTAGGAGAACCCCGTCGCCAAAAAGCATCCGTTCGGGTGCTCGCGGCAGCGGTGTTCCACCTTAGTGCACTTCGTCGACGGCATCGGGGGGTGCGGCTGTCTACTAAAGTTTGCGACGAGCATTCGATCAGGATGTCGGGAATCTTGTTGAATTGCCCGACTTGATATTGAAAAGTGTGTTCGATAATGAGACTAAAATGCGGGGTTTATAATTGTTAGGCATGCGATGTCTAAGAAATTCATTTGGTTAGGCATGCGATGTCTAAGATGGTTGCGGATTCCAACTGTTGTAGTTTTACACTTTCTTTTCTGCGACCGTAAGTGTAATATGTGATATCGCCGGTTTCGTTGATATATGTCAACGACAATTGGGATGGGCATATTTACTTAAGTTGATGACATGTGATGTTATGTGTTGCTGGATATGTTATATTGGATCGTCGTGTTTGAATAGCCAGTTTTTTTTATGTGAGATGAGTGTTTTTCATTTTCAATCATTTAAAAAACTTGTATGTAATATTCTTTTGTTGGGGCACTTCCAGGTTGCGGAAGATGTCACCGTTAATGTATATTATTTACTTTCACTACTACAAATAAGGGTTGCCCCTACGGATATATGCGTAGGGGCGAAAAAATACCCCGTAGGTGCAAAGGCCGCAGGTGCAAGTTGAAGCCCTGAACTTGCCCCTACGGGTAAATTATTGCCCCTACGGATCTCTATGTAGGTCCTATTGCCCCTACGGAGTAGGCCGTAGGGTAAAAAAAGTTATATTATTTACGATTTTTTTTAATATATTAAATGTACCTACGGCCATAACCGTAGGGCCATGTTCTACCCCCTACGGATATCGGCGTAGGTACCTATCCGTAGGGACAAAATATCAGGAATCCTGATATTTTGCCCCTACGGATAACGCCGTAGGGGCGAGGCTGTGGCCCCTACTGATATGTACGTAGGGGCACTCTCAACCCCCTGGTACTGAGATCAGGGGGGAAATATCAGTTACTGCTGATATTTTACCCCTACGGATATAGCCGTAGCGGCAACATGTGTACCTACGGATTAATCCGTAGGTACATATTATCTGTATTTTTTTTTTAAAAATGGGCTGCTTGATTTTTTCCCGCCCTGTGCACAATAATATATACATCAATCAAATATAAAATTAATAATCACACAACATATATCGCAGTATTCATAATCACATCTCACGCATATATATAATATACAAAAGAAACCCAAAAACTGAATATGATATAAATATAAACCAATATCAATATCGTTTCAAAATGTAGTACAATGTGTATGATATAAATAAATACATGTTTCAACAAATAAGAACCAAAAAGCTACCCTAGTTCTGTCCAGCTCCACCTCTGAATAACGATAGAATAGCGCGCGCCTGCTCCTCGGTCAATAAACTCTGCAATTCGGCGCGAGTGGGAGTCTGATCGGCCTGTGGAGCTGGCGATGTAGTCTTCGCAGCCGCTGTCGAAGTAGTCGCTTGCGGAGCCGCGGCTGCGGGAGTCTGAGCGGGCGATGGAGCTATAGGAGCTGTCTGCGGAACCACAGCCGATGTAGTGGCTTGCGGAGCCGCAGCCGAAGGGGATGCATGTGAAGGCTCGGCCGATGTACCCAGTATTCTCCTCCTTGATCTCATCAAAGGACATAATACTTATACCCGTATTGGTTCTCTACTTCTAACTTATTATCTGTGAATATCTCAAAAGGTTCGGACTTGTGTTTCAACAGGAACATATGACTGAATCTTGAGAGATCATCAGAGAATGTAATGAAGTACAAAGAACCGGTCTTGGCATGTGTAGACGGGGGACCTTTCATACATCAACATGTATCAATCCCAAAAGTTTACTAACTCTTTCTCTATTTCCAATCAACAGAGCTATGATCATCTTATCTTTGTGACATGACTGGCAAGTTTCACAAGATGTAAATTCAAACTGATTTAAATATGCATCTAAAATGTAACTTAAGCTAGTCGGGTCACATTGATATGACCTAGACTACAATGCCTCAAGAAGAATTCGTTCATTTCTGAACTCTTCCTCTTGTGTGTGTTCTGTATACTAAGAACTGTAGTTTGATTTAGAACGTCAATGCTTTTAGATAACGTGCCTGAACCGATCAACTTTTGATATAGGAAATGTTCAAAACATTATCCAGCAATACAAAATTTTATCATTTATTTACTAATAAAGAGACTGATATGATTTTGTATATCAGGTTCGGTATCTAATAACATTTGTTCAAAATCAATGTACTGGTCATACAGGGTGACAGTGACCAATAGACTTAGCTGCAACACTTGCACCGTTTTCTGTCTCATGAAACTTATCACCCGTTCTCAGTTCTCGACCTTTCTGTAGCCCATGTAACAGATTACAAATGTGGGATCCTGATCCGGTATCTCATACCCAGGACGTAAAGGACATTGAGAAACAGTTCTTTGTAATGAACACACCCGAAAATGATGCATCAGCATGCACTTTCTTCGTTTGGGCGGCACGGGAATTCTGGTAATCCCCTATTTCCTGCTCTGTCTTATAACAATTATAAGTTGGAGCAGGACCAACGTTCCCCAGCTCAGTATAACAAGCGGGTTCGGTCAATACATCCGTATTATTATCTTGATTAAGGCGTGATATGGTCGCTACCTGGAGAGAGAGAGAAGAAAACACTCTGCGTGCGCTCTTGCAAGAATAGATTGGTTATTATTTTATCTAATCAGGATGGCTCCCACTGTTTTTATCAAATCTTCCTTCAAACCCAAAAAGGAAAGACTAGCCGGGATTAATTATACGCTACAAGTTCGCCAATCTTTCAGCCAGGCCAGTGTCGGTACTTTGAGGGAGGTGCCCCGTGCTTTCGCACGGACCTAATTAATGTAAACCTCATTTTCCCAGAGACATAACCTCGTTAACACCTTTCTAGACACCTACTTGATCGGCTAATTGTAATGTGTAAAACTCTCCCAGGAGTAACTCTTACTCGCAGAGGGTATCGGTATCCAACTATCTCATAGAAGGTATGCAATCTCATTGCAAATTTCAACACTTGAAATTCCCGATAATATTTTGCCCCAAGCCTCCAATTGTTGGAGATAGTGCCCTCAGAGTCAACTATTGGATAACAGGCACGTGATTGCAATGATTGAGGGGAGGACCTGTCCCAGTAGGACAGTCTTACTCGAGATGATAGTATGCTATCTGGTTTACCTTTATAATCGTGTACTGCTTTAGGTGACCTTACGAGTCGCTATTACACGTTGATAGAGCCCCTAGGATTCTTGCTTGACTACCAGCAGTATGAGGGCGATCATATAAGTGAGAGCTGGAGTCTATAAGCACATCCTTAAAAGGTCCCTAGTCGTGGGAGTTTCGAGACAGGGCATCGATTCTCCAGAGTAGACTAGTGTATACAGTCGAGACCCCGACGAGGGGCGGTGGCCGGTCTCACAAGCCACTGGTGTCAGTTGGTTCACCTAAGATGTATACAGGTGCTCATTGGGTTATGAGTACACCGGACAGGACTCGCCGGGAACCTGCTAGTTGGGATTATACCAGATGTCAGATAGCAGTTCCCTGGTGACATGTGTACAGGTTAGTTCATCGACCTGAGATCATCATTTGTCTCGTGTGAGTTCCCACTGTGCTTTGATTACTACCCTACCACGGCTCAAAGGAGTCGTGCAAACAGGTTTTAGTTGGGTACAGTCCCGAGCCACATGGAGGCAGTGAGCGGATCTGCAAGGGTTCGTCTCTCCCGGTATTGGGGGTTAGGTCGCACTGTATCTAGGAGAGCCAGTACATGAAAAGTCCTTGGCCAAGGCAGGAGATTTGCTGGTAGGTATTCCAGTAGTATCTCAGGGTGTTCTGGGCTACACTCCGACACGACTTGTACCGCTATTGGGGGTCTGACTTTTACCAACCCCCTAGGCCCGCCATGCGATGCGCATAGACGAACGGACCGGACTGTACGGATATTGTCACTGACAGGCTCAGTAGGGTGTCAGGATGAGTTCGCTCATCGACGTCCCTTTTGGTCAATACCTGGTAGCCCGTCAAGTATTGGCTTATACCTCTTACGTGCTAGTGGTTAAATCCACAGCCATAGTATTGACGAGTCTTTAGAGTCCACCACACACAGTTACTCAAGTTTCGGGCGAAACGGTTTAGAGGCCGTATGGAGATATGGCAGGGTTCGATCAGATACGTGCGGTATTGCACGGATCGTGATCGGACGGTTTTTACTAGCCGACTTTGGCTTAAGCCGGATCCTAGTATTTGATAGTGTAGTTTTGTCTCTTTGAATTTGTGTTCGGTGGGAATACAAATGCGGGCATGTATTTGCAGTAGCGGGGTTTTCCTGTAATTTATTACGGGATCAGTTTTCTGAAGTTGCCAGTTTGCATTCCGTTCCGGCCGGTTTTCATTTATTCCTTCTCGGTTGGACTTTTTGATGGAGGGGGTTAATTGCAAGTTTGCAATTAACTTATTTGATTAGGGGTTTCATGCATATTGAGGGCTTCTTGATGGTTCTTTCATCATTAGATGCTTTTTGCATCACTTGACTTGCTTTCATGTGATTTGATGAAATGAGAAATGAGTGTGATATTGATGTGAGCCTTTTTCCTTTATCATTCTTTTTCTTTATAGATTGAGATGCCCTTTTTCTCTCTCCAATCTTCTTCTTGAGGAGAGAGGGCCGGCCACATTGCAAGAGAGGGAGAGGTTGATTTTTGAGTGTGAGGAAATATACATCTCTCAATTTTTCATGCTTGAAAAATATACTCCATTCTTCTTCCAAAGTTCTTGATCCCTCCATCAATGGCAACCTCATATACCCAAAAGAGACATGGCTACTACACTATTCTACAGCATCCCTTGGACGCATCGGCTAGCCAACTTCGCGCCCGAGTTGCCTCGGTCAAGAGGTGGGAGCCCGTAAAAGATTCCGGCTACGTGGTGCCCTTTCCGACGAGGAGGTGATGGACGGAGTTTCCGCGGGAGATCGGAGTGGAGACAAAGACCGAAGGACACGGATCGCTTGGTATAGCTTCTCTACTCTTTTCTTGTTTGCTAGTTGCTAGGTTAATGGCCCGATCCGGGTGAAAAGTGCGCGGTGGTGCCGGTTCAATAGTTTTTGAAAGTTTTTGTTTCCGCGTTTCCGGCATCGAATCGACGGCCGGGGCGCCCCCGCGGACTTACAATGGTATCATAGCCACGCCATTAATCATGCCTAGCTTGCTCTAGTATGTTTAGAACTCGATCGAACAAAAATCCCCAAAAACCGTATTTTCAATGCATTATTTTTTCTGTCAAAATTTTTTTCTGCTCCAAAAATTTTTCAGGTCATTGCAGAAACACAAGCAGGAAATTATAAGAATTCTGGTAAAATTTGATACAGTGATCGCTTAGTACGGCCGCGGAAACGCAGTCAAACCCCTGGTTTGGCCGCGGTTCCGCGGCGGGAAGGTGTGCTCATTGCACCAAAATTTCCCAGTAGGCTTTGGACTTGGAAATAGGGGTTTTGGGATATTATTTTTTGGCCCAGATTTTCTGTGAGTGCTACAGTACTGCTTGGGGCCCACTTTGATAAATTTGTTCGATCGGATATTTTAAACATGCTAGTTCACAGTAATTACATTATATCTGCGACCGTGAATGTCACTCGATCGGTAAATCCTGTCTATCTGCTATAGCCCGGTTAGACGGATTTGCGAACGTGACATTCACGTTGATGTTCTGTGTTGTGCTGTGTTGTTGCGGATCGGTCGTGGGGGATAGCCTGGATGCAATGTTAGTACAGTCTTGTTTTATATGTACATTTGATATTGCGGGGCGAGCGTCCGACATGTGGACTGCCGTCACTGCCTGTTTGTATTATTCTTTTGGGGCACGACCAGGTTGCGGTCGATGTATCCGTTGTATGTATATTTTACTTTCTGTACTAGGATTACCCCTTGGAGGGGTGCACGGATAGCCGGGTTCTAGAGGGAAACGGGCCCCCATCTCATGGCATTGAGACGGAGGGGGCTTTACTCTAGAATTGGCGGGCTATTCGCCGCACTCGTAGGGGGTACAGGTTGACCCAGGAGGGGTGCCCGAGTTACCGGATTCCCTGAAGTGCTGGGTGGTCCATTCACGTTGCTGAAGGGGGCTGCTTCGCTTCAGGTTTTGGCGGGTAACTTGCCGCGCCCGTAGGGGTCTAGGATCTCATTGCACAGGCTATCCACATGACCAGGAGAACGTCGGGTTTTAGTAGCGGCTCTGTGAAACCCGGAGATCCCAGATATCTGTATTGTTCTGTGATGCTGTACTTTTCTGTGATGCTGCATTGTTTATCACGCCTTGAGCGAAAAATTATATATTATATATTTACTAGTAGATGTTGTATATGTTTTGCATCCGCGCTAGTCCAGTCCCCGCTCTGTCGTTAGTTAGCTAATCTAACGGGTGATGACGGGACCCAGTGGAGAATGCGGATGGCATATACGTACATCAGTATATTTTCGTTCTTTGTGGTGTGATCAATTGATGGGACTGCGTTGATTCGGATCAATGCAAGATAAACAAACCTATCTGATGTTGTTGGAACATTTTTCAAAAAGCTGTTATTGCAAGGGCGTTCTCTTTTATTTTGCACAGTGGTATTCAGTTGGAATATCCTGCTCCTCAGTCGACGAGGCAAGGGCCGAGATCCCTTCACCGGGAGTGACCCCTTGGACAAAAGTTTGCGTTAGGGCAATAACTTCACTATAGCCGATTACTTTTGCTTTGCATCGTGGTATTCCATTGGAATATCCTGCACCTCATTCTACGGGGAAAGAGCCGAGATCCCTTCACCGGGAGTGACCTCTTTAGCAAAGGTTTTCGTCACTATATTTTTATAAAGCTATTAGTTCCTTCAACGATATCGAGTTCATTACGTTAAAGGTTTTCGCCAGAAACCATTCGTAGCCCTCCATCATTTCAGTTAAATATTCGGTAGTATTCAAGCTATGTATTTTGACCTCACGCCAAGGCATAGTGATTGGTAGCTGCCGGGTATTTATCTGTTGCATAGATAGATGTGTTGGTTTGGGACAGTCGTCCTACTATTTTGGCCTACGTCAAGGGTATGTACGGGTGGGTTCAAATTAACCTGGATAATGATGGGTAGAACTTGACATGTGACTTATGACATTTTGACCTCACGCCAAGGTCATAAGAGCATGGGGCAAAAATCCACATCGGGAGTTTCAAAAGAATTGAAACTTGCCAGATATGCGCATACCTTCTAGAGTGTGATAGCGTGAGCGGATTCCGTCACGTTATCACGCGATGATAGTTGGATCCCGATTCCCACTGATGAGTTGGTTTACTCCTCGGGTGATCCCGGCTAATTCTTCTTTCTGGTTTGGGGAAGAATTTGATGTTACAGTGGGAGGTTTCCAGATTAGATAAAGTGATAACCATTCTGATCTAGGTTAGAGTGCACGCTGAGTGTTTCTTTTCTCTCTCTCTTTGGCAGCGACCATTGACCCGACCCTTGACTATGACTCAGTGACCAAGTTGACCGAACCTTCTTAACACTGGCTTTTGGATTGTCAGAGTTGCAGACCTCATTGCCACTCCTACTTTTACCCTTTTCTCCAGGACACCCCGTATTACTACGAACGTCCATTTCCATTGGACAAAACCATCTTATGGTTATATACGAACTCGAAGGAATTCGAGGATGGTTTCTGGTTCTGGAGAAAACGAATAGGATTATTCAGTTGTCTTTTCCTTTTTACCTTCTCTCTCAGGTTGCGAGTACTCCTTGGTTTAGGAGATAGTACACCTATTACGCAAATTGGATAGTCTTCTTCTAAACCTTAGGCTGGTGCCGAACGGTGGGGAATGAAGAAAGCCAATTAGCCTAAACGGTGTACAGAAGGTATTAAGTTCAGACAATTAAGGGATTAGTAAGAGGGCAAAGTAAATTGCGACTGCTATTCACGACCAAACCAAGTATTTCTTCGCCAATCCTAAATCACCTTTGTATTTCTCCAGGACACTCCGTATCACTACGAAGATCCCAAGTTTATTGGATAATCCATCGTATGGTTATATACGAACTCGAAAGGAACTTGTTCCAGTTCGGGGATGGATCCTGGTTCAGGAGAAATAGGAATTAAGTTCATTCGGTTGTCTTTTATCTTCACCTTCTCTCGCATTGCGAGTGCTCCTAGGATTAGGACAGTACACCCATTATGCTTATTGGATAGTCTTCTTTCAAACCATAGGCTGGTGCCGAACGGTAGGGAAGGAAGAAAACCATTTGGCCTAAAGGGGTGTGCAGAAGGTAATGACTAAAGACATATAAAGGGATTTGGAGAGATGGCAAAGAGATATACGGTTACAGTTGTGAATCTGGATAATGGAAGAGGCATTACTAGGAATACCAGAATACCCCATCGAAACATTTCAATGTTTCAATTTCACTGTGTACTGTTAAAAGAAAACTGATTTCCCGATTAGATACTTACTCCAGGGTATGTATTTACCTGGTATGAGTCTCACATCTGTATGGTTTTACAGATGATGAGTGGGAGTAAGTTATTGGGAATTAGGTGACCATCCTCATTATATCGGGATTCGTTGGAATTGGTGATATTTGAGGAAGCCACCTGGGTTGTTTGCCGGTCGGCAAATATTTGGTTTTGAATATCCGTTGTTGTGCACCAATTTCAAATTGATATATCTGTACGTCTATTTTTATAGAGTGAGACATACCTTTTTGAAATTATGTCTATGACATTTACCTATACCAGTGGATGGTTAGGTAAGGAGCATTGAACAGCGGTGTAATTCTTCTTAACCATAAGTACTGTTTTCAACCTACGACACACAGTGAATGAGTCACCAGACTCAGGGGACTTATACAGAGTATTGTATATTGTCCAGTGTCCATTAGGACAGAGGGGATGTTCCTCATACTATATTCGGTTTACTTATGACTTCTCTAGTTCTTAGACAAGTGTTTCGTAGAAACACAGGGTCTGAGTTTTGAGAAGTTATTGGTATATGAATAAAGTAGAGAACCAGGTATTGCAAGTATCGGGATTCTTCAAGATGATCGAAGATGTAGATACTTGTATAAGGTATTCAGTTGATAGTAATGATTAAGAGAACTTGCTTCTCTTTCAGGTTACTCTTGATTGGAAGCACTCCTAAGTTGAGTAACGCTGATCGGACTCTTTCCATTTAGTTGACATGCACTGGAGACAGCTGCATGATTTGAATCTGGTTCAATTAAATCAGTGCCTCTGTTCCTGTATTGGATATAGGACAGTTCATATCTTGACATTGTTAAGATACGGGGAGTTGTCCAGCTTATTCTTAAAACCAGACTCTGGATGACTCAAGGCACGTTTCTGTAATGGCTGTTTGTGGGTTGACCCGGGCTATGATGAGGGTTGATTTTCTACCATCTGGAAGATCAATAGTGATATTGTTCTTGATTCGCCACAGTTTTAAAAAAAAGGATTTTTTTCTTCAGAAAACAGTAGTGGGAGTATGGTAGAACTGGAAGTGATTCCAGAACCGCAAACAATTACTGAAGATTTGATAAGAACCTAAAGATTCAATCTGGTTTGACATTCTATTGGCCACTCCGCAGATATGGTGGGTAACCTCAGGCACTCGAGAGGTACTTCGGTATGCTCAAGGACGGTGGCAGGGAGGTTCTTGTTTACCCAGACTTGCCATTGCTGTTGTTCCAGACTGTGAGACCCGGCAGGAGGATGAGTATAGCGTCGTTCTAAACTAGCTTTAGAAGTGTACATGTATATGACTCTGCCAGAGGGTTGTCGTGGTCAGTGGGAGCAGCGGAAGTATTGGTGGACAAGTAGCTTGTGTCTATTTATGGACTAAAGCAGATGTAGCGGAGATAGATCATCTATTTCTGATGTGACAGTCATAGGTTTGACTTCATTAGAATAGGGGATGGATCTGTTAAGAAGGTAGTAGGGTGTGATGTCCTGGTATTTGATGACATACACAGAGTAGGAAGTGATATTTCTATACTACTATCGGTTATACTTTGGTTGTCACACAGTGGTTTCTCCACATAGGACTTAGATATTATATCAGACATTCTGGTTACTAGATCTATGGTTTTAGATCTAGATTTGGGTGGTTTCCCAATCTGGGTACTTAGACAGCATTCTATGAGTATTTAGAATGGACGACTCCTGGCACGGTAGTATACCTGCAGGTGATGGAGTCACCCTCTCTAAAGGTGTCTTACAGACTAAAGGGGAGAGGGATGTGCATGATTTGCAGATCACTTGCTTTGGCAATTGAGTCAATCATGAGATGTCAAGTACCACACCAGATGTTGTTCTTGCAATAGATGCAATAAGTTGATATTAATCAAATCCTGGGGAAACATTAGGAAGCAGTTTTAGAACATAAGTGGATGTTCTAGGGAATTGATAACGACAGCCTCCTTTAGGAGACAGTTATCATTCCAGGCTTCCAAGGTGACCTGGATGGCAGAGTGGCTATCAGAGTTATAGTTTTTCCTCTGACGAGGGGCAGTATTTTGGACAGGTGGTCCAGGCTGGATACTGAGGGAAGGTATGGCGCAGGATACTGATTAAGTTCAGTTGACGATACAGTCTAAAATGTTTGGATTTGGAGTTCATTTATGAGCTAGGTCCCATCAGACATCCAGACAATCTAAGACAGGTATTGCTTATTTCGGAAGATGGCTTTCTCCGCGAACTTGAGATATAGAGAGACATAGAAAGAAACACCAGAGCGGATCCACTCACTGAGGCTATTCCTCGAACGCAATAGTTTCGCAAACGAGCTTTGTGAGACTGACTAGTAGAGGGGTTGGGTGTTCGGTATCACACGGGCTGTGAGTATGCGACATCGCAATAATTAGCCTTGAGTGCAAGTGGGAGATTGTTGGAGATAGTGCCCTCAGAGTCAATTATTGGATCACAGGCATATGATTGCAATGATTGAGGGGAGGACCTATCCCAGTAGGACAGTCTTACTCGAGATGATAGTATGCTATCTGGTTTACCTTTATCATCGTGTACTGCTTTAGGTGACCTTACGAGTCGCTATTACACGTTGATAGAGCCCCTAGGATTCTTGCTTGACTACCAGCAGTATGAGGGCGATCATATAAGTGAGAGCTGGAGTCTATAAGCACATCCTTAAAAGGTCCCTAGTCGTGGGAGTTTCGAGACAGGGCATCGATTCTCCAGAGTAGACTAGTGTATGCAGTTGAGACCCCGACGAGGGGCGGTGGCCGGTCTCACAAGCCACTGGTGTCAGTTGGTTCACCTAAGATGTATACAGGTGCTCATTGGGTTATGAGTACACCGGACAGGACTCACCAGGAACCTGCTAGTTGGGATTATACCAGACGTCAGATAGCAGTTCCCTGGTGACATGTGTACAGGTTAGTTCATCGACCTGAGATCGTCATTTGTCTCGTGTGAGTTCCCACTGTTCTTTGATTACTACCCTACCATGGCTCAAAGGAGTCGTGCAAACAGGTTTTAGTTGGGTACAGTCCCGAGCCACATGGAGGCAGTGAGCGGATCTGCAGGGGTTCGTCTCTCCCGGTATTGGGGGTGAGGTCGCGCTGTGTCTAGGAGAGCCAGTACATGAAAAGTCCTTGGCCAAGGCAGGAGATTTGCTGGTAGGTATTCCAGTAGTATCTCAGGGTGTTCTGGGCTACACTCCGACACGACTTGTACTGCTATTGGGGGTCTGCCTTTTACCAACCCCCTAGGCCCGCCATGCGATGCTCATAGACGAACAGACCGGACTGTACGGATATTGTCATTTACAGGCTCAGTTGGGTGTCAGGATGAGTTCGCTCATCGACGTCCCTTTTGGTCAATACCTGGTAGCCCGTCATGTATTGGCTTATACCTCTGACGTGCTAGTGGTTAAATCCACAGCCATAGTATTGACGAGTCTTTAGAGTCCACCACACACAGTTACTCAAGTTTTGGGCGAAACGCTGTAGAGGCCGTATGGAGATATGGCAGGGTTCGATCAGATACGTGCGGTATTGCACGGATCGTGATCGGATGGTTTTTACTAGCCGGCTTTGGCTTAAGCCGGATCCTAGTATTTGATAGTGTAGTTTTGTCTCTTTGAATTTGTGTTCGGTGGGAATACAAATGCGGGCATGTATTTGCAGTAGCGGGGTTTTCCTGTAATTTATTACGGGATCAGTTTTCTGAAGTTGCCAGTTTGCATTCCGTTCCGGCCGGTTTTCATTTATTCCTTCTCGGCCGGACATTTTGATGGAGGGGGTTAATTGCAAGTTTGCAATTAACTTATTTGATGAGGGGTTTCATGCATATTGAGGGCTTCTTGATGGTTCTTTCATCATTAGATGCTTTTTGCATCACTTGACTTGCTTTCATGTGATTTGATGAAATGAGAAATGAGTGTGATATTGATGTGAGCCTTTTTCCTTTATCATTCTTTTTCTTTATAGATTGAGATGCCCTTTTTCTCTCTCCAATCTTCTTCTTGAGGAGAGAGGGCCGGCCACATTGCAAGAGAGGGAGAGGTTGATTTTTGAGTGTGAGGAAATATACATCTCTCAATTTTTCATGCTTGAAAAATATACACCATTCTTCTTCCAAAGTTCTTGATCCCTCCATCAATGGCAACCTCATAAACCCCAAAGAGACATGGCTACTACACTATTCTACAGCATCCCTTGGACGCGTCGGCTAGCCAACTTCGCGCCCGAGTTGCCTCGGTCAAGAGGTGGGAGCCCGTAAAAGATTCCGGCTACGTGGTGCCCTTTCCGACGAGGAGGTGATGGACGGAGTTTCCGCGGGAGATCGGAGTGGAGACGAAGACCGAAGGACACGGATCGCTTGGTATAGCTTCTCTACTCTTTTCTTATTCGCTAGTTGCTAGGTTAATGTCCCGATCCGGGTGAAAAGTGCGCGGTGGTGCCGGTTCAATAGTTTTTGAAAGTTTTTGTTTCCGCGTTTCCGGCGTCGAATCGACGGCCGGGGCGCCCCCGCGAACTTACACCTATGACCTTGACAAAGGCCAACAAATTATAGGCTGCTAGTCAAGTTCAACCCGTCATTTCTTGATTGAAATAAACCCATCCGCACGGCCCTTGACAAAGGCCAACAAGGTCGCACGACTAATTGTAACGTTTTGAAAATCGTTTCGGTGAAATTTCAAAAAATCGGTAAAATAAGGGGGTTTTCTGTAAAAAGTCAAAATACAAATATCTTATTATAAAAATTAAATATACATATTCTAGCTATGTAATTGCTATTATTTGGTGTTTATTGAGCCGCTGGTGAAATTTCAAATTTTCTGAAAAAAATATTATTTTAAGCCGTCACTAATACATTTAATTAGGGAAAATTACAAATTGGAATGAGTTGAAACAAATTTTGTGCATCATAAAACATTAAATAAAATTTTATCATGTGGTTTTTGGAACGAAATCATTTGCCAAAACAGTTTAGAAATTATTGAACAAAAAAGGCTTTTTTTAGCGTAAATGGATGTTTGGGGTATTGTATTTATCATTTTTCATCACCCCACACCCGTACCCACACCCACACACCCCCATTCACTTATCCCCTTGAAGAATTCAGCAGCCCCCATTTATTTTCCCCACTTGAATTTCAAAGGAAAGAAATGAAAGAAAAGAAAAGAAAATGGAGAAATGAGGTGACCTTTGACCTTGAATTGACTTTGACTTCTTCCCCAACTTTCTCTACCTCCCTCTCTCTCCTCTCCCACTCCAATTCCAGCTGCCCCCCTCTCCTACTGCAGCAACAGCCCCCCCCCATTTCCCTTCTCTTTTCTCTTCAAAACTTCATCAAAAATTGCCCCAAAATCCATCAAAAAAATCCCAAAACCCAAATCCGACTCCTACCCATTTTAGCTTAGCCCGTATAGCATGGATCCTTGTGAAAAGAGAGCATTTTGGAGGGCCATGGATGCTTGTGGGATCTTCAATTTGTTTGGGTAAATTCTAACCCTTTTGCTTAAATTGTTGTTAATTGCTTGTAGTTAGCTTAATTAAGTGTTAATTTGGTTTTATGTGGGTTCAATTGTACGATTGAGGAATTCTAGTCAGGGTTTTGTTTTAAAATTGGGTTGTGATCACTTGTGCATGGTTTGTGATGTGAGCTAACATCTTGAAAAAATTGTTAAAATTTATCTAGTTGCATATTACAAGTTGTTACTTGAAAATTGTCCAAATTAAGCTTTTTTGTGCAAACTAGGGTTTTATGAAATGCATTTATATGTGAGATTAAAAATATGGTTAGGATTTTTATCATATTATTAACTTTATTAAGTGTAGTTTAACACTTTAGTTCATGGAAATCCAACCTAAATTGTAGTTTGTGCATTTTTACTATGAAATTGTTAAAAAGGGTATTTTTGTAAACTAGAATATTAGGGTTTTTGGAATTTAATGAGATTAAATTCCGGAAATTGTTTATATGACTTATTTAAGATATTTAATAAATATATTGGCCGCCACATTCATTTAAACATCATGTTTTGTACAAAAACGGCGAAATGTGTTTGCTAGATTTTCGGAAAAATGACATTTTAAGTGAAATTGGGGTTTTTGTGAGTTTTAACCTAGTTTATATTAAAATTAGTGTTCGTGAATGTGCAAATCAGTGTGATTGGATTTTTCTCGATGGTTTGACGTTTGTACATCGACATCGAGGGTTGGTTTGACTATTCTTGCATGCGTAGGCGATAGGTTTGGACCTATGCGTGATACGCGTGCCGATTTGATTTTCGTATGCCGTTTCGATTTCGAATTTAGTTTTAATGCGATACGGTGCGTTATGATATGTAGGTACCCCATGCGGACTTCGAGACGATAAGCAAGAGCGTGGCGACGTCGGCACCGGCGAGCGAGGACCAGGTGAGTAGATTTATATCTACGGGGAGAAGTCGGGTGGATGGCGTATAGCACCCCCGCAGTCCGTGGTGGTGTATACGGATGCGTATACACACCAACATTTATTATATGTTATTTGGGATTAATAACATTGCTTAGGATGGATATTGGTGTGTTGGATTACCTTAGTGTTGCGAACCCTAGGGTAGTGTTGCACTACACATACACACACACATACATACATACATACTTGCATACATTCCTATTGATATGTGCTCATGGGAATCTTTATAGTTATGTGTTCACATGGGTATGGGACTATGTGTTCACATACGGATTGAGGATGATACTTGGGGTTGAGCTGAGTCGATGAGATTTGATTGAGGCCGTGAGATCGGTGATATAGCAGGACTCGTATTTGAGATACGACATGACGTTGTAGCGGGTCCTTGACGTAGTGTTTCACACACGTCCATGCATACTTAGGCGGTATCAGTATGGTACTAGACGTAGATCAGTACCCCGATCATGATAATTTATAAAGAGGATACCAGGTGAATAGTATGATGAATGTGATATTGACCCGTACCCAGATTTGGGATGCCGTACGACGGATTTACGTACGAGCTATATTGATGATTGATCCGCACTCTTGACTTGGGATGCCTGATTATAGATATGGTATCGGCTATGATATTATTGAGGTGGGATCACCGACTATACATATACAGGTATGTATACGTATCGACTCAGATGATAGGCGGTTTCCTTACCTGTAGTTCAGCTCGTTAGCTTAGCCTTTTAGTTTAGTTTAGTTATTAGATTAGATTCGATTCTTACCTATTTCAAAAAAAAAAACTAACGAATCGTGGGTATTTTAAAAGACAGCCCAAGGGATTCTACGGATATTTCAAAAGACGTATCTTTTCATAAAAACACCGTAGCCCCTATTTTCAAAACCCCATGATTCGTGTTATTTTAAAAGGCACCATTTGTAGGACTTATATTAGTTTAATACTGATTAGTTATCGTTGTGTCTAGTATTCTGCTTCCGCACATTATTGCTGTTCGCTCTGCCCCGCATACTTATTTTGCTGCATACTCCATTATTGATATCATGCTGTTAGGACACCAGCACCATTACCGATGATGCGTATGTACCACATACACTTACTTGCCGGCTCACACACATCTTCATCAGTAATTGCCATGTCACGTACACTTAGAAAATACTATTGCTTGGCTTAGCTTGTTAGTTAGTAGTTGATACGATATTAGTGTACCTGGGTTATATGCCTGTTTAGACATTGTAGTTATTACTTGTCACTTCATGCATACTGTTATTCCATTGTTCATGCCTAGTTATTAATCATACATTGCAACTTGGTTATTGATACCATATACATTCATTAGCATTGACATATGCACTTGTGATGACTTCTTGAGGTTTATGATATTTCTGGATTTCGGGGGAAAGCCGTAAAAATTTCTAAACTTATTAACCTTTTAAAATATGTAAATTGCGGTTTTCTAGTGATGTAAGTGTCGTCCACCATGAGTTTGCTGTGGTTTTCGAGATCCGTGTCGAGGAGTGGAGGAACCGTCACGGGTACATGGTGGGCCCGGTATGGTACCCCGGGGCAAGATGAATGTGGTGTTGACGTTGAGCCTGGCAGGGGACTGATTACCTACCGGTGATATTACCCGACGCGTCGGATATCCGGAGGATACCGTCGTGGTCTTGAGATGGATGGTAAGGGCCGGTCTGGACTGACGGCGCCCTAGATATTGAGATTGAGACATTGATATTTCGAGACAGTGAGATTTATGTTTTGTGTCGATGCTAGACACTGTTGATACTGATTTCATTATGATACCTCAGTTTAAAAATACGAAGGAAATCTCACTAATTTATGAAAACAGTTTCTTCATTTACATGTATTCTGTTTTCATGCATTCATACCTCATTCATATGATATATTGCTACCTGAGGCACTGACACGGGCACATGAGATTTCACTCGGTTAGATATTACCCTAGCCATTGTTATAGGCTGCTTGTTATGTATATTTTTGAGGTTATATTATGATCATTGACCTAGGTTGCGTTATTTATGCGATTTCTGTGCGTAGATATTTTTCTATTCACGAGTTGGCAACTCACCCCCGTTGTGCCCCAGTTTCTTGCAGGTTTGCCGTACAGGTTTCATTACGGCGTTGCGGGCTCAGTTTCATTCGGGTGACTTGCTAGTAGGTGGGTTTTTCTTGTATCGTACCCATCATATTACCTTGTATAATATTATTCAGTTGTATCTAGTAATTTCCATCAACCAAACATGTATTTTTGAGATAGAGACCAGTGTTGTTTATTCTTTCGACCTTAGAGTCGCTCGTTATGTTTCTGGTGGTTTTGAGTTTCCTTTTGAGTTTTGATCCTCGCCGTTGGCGTTGTATATTATATTGCTTGTGTGGTTGTGACCGTCGATTGACGAAGAGCTAGCTCCCGCTTGGGGATGCCTTTTTCTTGATTTCGTATACTATTCATGTTGTATCCCGTTTGGTGGCCTGTATTTACAAAGGAGACTCTGCCGAAATTTTCAGTAAATTTTTGATGTTTTTTTTTAAACCGTATAATTCGGCTTATGCTATTGAAACTACTTGCTTTAAGTTGGTTTTTCCTGCACTCTACTACTTTTCTTGGTTTGGATTTCTGGGTTTTCGGTTTACTTGGATTACGTACGCCTCGAGACGTTCGTAGTTTAAGTGCCGGTCATGTTCCGTACTTTCGGGTCGTGACAAAGTTGGTATCAGAGCGTTAGGTTTTAACCTTCGGAGCGTAGGATGACCCTTGGTTGATGGAATAGGTGACTAAAGTAGAGTGACGTACCGTTGATATGTTCCGCGGCATATTTACGACACGCCACTCCACTTAAGAAGCCTTAGGATGTACATTTCCTTGTTCAGTATTATATTCCTTCCTGATCTAGCCTCATCGTTACCAGTTTGGTTTTGCTGCCACGATTACGGGAAGGGAGAGCTACGGCTAGAGTTGCGGTCAGCACGAGCTCGTCACGGACGAGGACTGACCAGGGCGAAATTCCGGCGACATCCGATTGTAGAGAGGTGTCTTTTGATTGTGTTTTCGCACCACGAGCGTTTGGCGGATCGCCTTTATGAGATTTCTCGGACGTGCCGATCAGTATCAGAGGATTGGGCCACTGGCAGAGGCCAGCCAGATTTTGATGACCGTTGGTGTGTTGCTTATTCATGATGGTTGAGGCACTGTTCAGCGTGCAGACGAGCGAGCCAGTTATTGCTGCGAACGACGAGATATTGCCCCA
The DNA here is from genome assembly GCA_030015575.1 of Agapanthus africanus. Classification (NCBI taxonomy): domain Eukaryota; kingdom Viridiplantae; phylum Streptophyta; class Magnoliopsida; order Asparagales; family Amaryllidaceae; genus Agapanthus; species Agapanthus africanus. The sequence goes on along the minus strand of CM057341.1, from coordinate 338,615,555 downwards.
GATGATGGCGTTAGTGCAGAACGAGTTGTACTAAGAGATGATAGAAGGTCGCTAGTCATCGAGGATGAATGACTAGGACATGTGGATCGTTCGCCTACCCCGATGCGAGGTCATCAGATAGATTGATTCTAGCTAGAGACGACTTCACGCGGAGACGTTGGGAGTCGACAGAGACGATCGAATGTCAGAAACCTATTATTCCAAGTTTAAAGTATTTGGAAAGACATGCAGGAAATTCTATGGTCCCTCTAGAAGAATGAAACCCTAACTCGACTTAATGACCGAATGAAAGCCTTTGAACCTTAGGGTTTGCGGCAGTTCTGCGGCGCCATTAGTGAGGCTTGGGTTTGCCCTTCTACGGCTGGACCACCGATGCTGTGGTATATATATTCGATACTATTAAACGGTACCAAGATGTTGAGCTCTTGGGGGATTATGAGGTTTCGACGAATCGATCGAATGGTTCGACTTCAATCGGATGCTAGGTGGTGAGACGCATTCTTGGGAGACTCCAGATACGAGGATAGTCGTTGGAGCTCAGTCCATGCAGCCGCGACGAGACGAGTCCAAAGCAGACGACGTTAGAAAAAAGTGGAGAGAGAGGTTCGCTCCAGATCTAGATGAGATGACGTTCCACTCCGCCGACATTAGAGATGCGATGCGTATGCCGAGGCATGGTACTTGGACTTACCTTCCAGAAGGAGTCGCGATGGGTATGCAGCCGTTCCAGAGCAAGATGCAGATATAGGAAAGGACGATGACTTCCGGACAGTTGGCAGAGACGAGACATGGAAGAGACCGTGAGCAGGATTCCTTCCAGGACACTGCTGCAATGATACTTGCACCCAGGGTCAGATGTGTCACGTACATTCAGAGAGCCAGAGGCCGACGCCAGTGATATGCTGTCTTACGAGTGGTCGCGATGATTGACCAAGAGATGACCAGAGAAGTGCCAGAACGGAATCGTCCCCGTTAGCACACCTGACAGGGCCGATGAGCCGATGGACCGAAGGATTGGTAATTCACAGTGAAGACCTTGACCCATGAGTGGTCATAGTTACGCACACCAGCAGGACAGAGTTCATGATCATCGACGAGACGTCCCACTAGTGACCGTGACAGTTGGCCGAGATTCTTAGAGGATGCACTTGAGCAGTACTATTCCGCCATTATTGATTGCGATGTTTTGGGTGATTTATTCGTATGATTTGATTTTGATGATTGAGGATTTACGACCTTTGCACAGTGTTGCACTTGATATTGTTTTCGTGCTTTAGTTTCACATGTTTGTGATATTACGGTTTTAAACAGTTGACTTGGTTTTGTGCGTATGCATGCACACGATTTCGTTCCTGCACTCGGTATAGTTTATATATGCTTGCAGTGCAGTGATACGCCTTTTGTGCACTTAGATGCACTGGACTTCGATTTCGATTGTGATACTCGATATTTGTTTTGTGCACCTTGTGCACCTGATTGGATTTTCGCGCATGTTGGGCGCATGTTTTGAAGGGTGATTTTGGTGCACACCAGAGGCACTAAATCGAGATTTTTTTTTGTGCATGTCAGATGCACCTGATTTTGCTGTCAGGCACACCTGTTGCCTACGACAGATGTTTCGTGCACACCCGATGCACTTAGATGTTGTTTCTGTGCGCATGTATGGCACATTCATGGATTTTGATTTCCGTGCGCACCAGACGTACGTAGTATTCATGTGCATATTTTGGGATTGATTTCTTATAGAGTAGTACGTTTTTATGATATTGCTATGTGTTTTCGTACTGAGCAGGACTAGTCAGAGGACAGTACCTGAATATATTTTTCATGCATTGATAGTTATTGAAGGGATTTCCAAAAAGCGAGCTATAGCCTCAGTATTTACCTACATGTCTGATATGACACGAAATGTTTAAAACAAGGAGACCCTTCTAAATTGTTTCCAAAACGGCGGAACGTACATTTCAAACAAAGGTATATATGTATATAGTTATTTTCTTATGATAGACGTCCGCCACTGTGCAGTGTTATACGCGTTGCACAGCGACTTAAGGAGATTTGGCATGCATTTCCTTCGGATACTTACAGATATAGATTCGATATTTACATGTATAGTTTCGAGTTATATCATATTGGTTTTGATTTGGATTTGGCATTGATGTCTTCTCCATGACTTCGATGATTGCGGGATGCTTGACGGAGTTGTGATTTGAGTTATATGCTCATTTTTCATGCGCATGCGCTGCGCTACGAATTGTTTTATGTATTTACAATTTCGGAGCCCCGACGACTTGATGGTTTTGGTTTAGATGTTTTAGTATTTAGGGAGAGTTTTAATTTAAATTCGGGGACCGAATTTCTTTAAGGGGGGAAGACTGTAACGTTTTGAAAATCGTTTCGGTGAAATTTCAAAAAATCGGTAAAATAAGGGGGTTTTCTGTAAAAAGTCAAAATACAAATATCTTATTATAAAAATTAAATATACATATTCTAGCTATATAATTGCTATTATTTGGTGTTTATTGAGCCGCTGGTGAAATTTCAAATTTTCTGAAAAAAATATTATTTTATTATTATTTTAAGCCGTCACTAATACATTTAATTAGGGAAAATTACAAATTGGAATGAGTTGAAACAAATTTTGTGCATCATAAAACATTAAATAAAATTTTATCATGTGGTTTTTGGAACGAAATCATTCGCCCAAACGGTTTAGAAATTATTGAAGAAAAAAGGCTTTTTTTTTAGCGTAAATGGATGTTTGGGGTATTGTATTTATCATTTTTCATCACCCCACACCCGTACCCACACCCACACACCCCCATTCACTTATCCCCTTGAAGAATTCAGCAGCCCCCATTTATTTTCCCCACTTGAATTTCAAAGGAAAGAAATGAAAGAAAAGAAAAGAAAATGGAGAAATGAGGTGGACCTTTGACCTTGAATTGACTTTGACTTCTTCCCTCACTTTCTCTACCTCCCTCTCTCTCCTCTCCCACTCCAATTCCAGCAGCCCCCCCCTCTCCTGCTGCAGCAACAGCCCCCCCCCATTTCCCTTCTCTTTTCTCTTCAAAACTTCATCAAAAATTGCCCCAAAATCCATCAAAAAAATCCCAAAACCCAAATCCGACTCCTACCCATTTTAGCTTAGCCCGTATAGTATGGATCCTTGTGAAAAGAGAGCATTTTGGAGGGCCATGGATGCTTGTGGGATCTTCAATTTGTTTGGGTAAATTATAACCCTTTTGCTTAAATTGTTGTTAATTGCTTGTAGTTAGCTTAATTAAGTGTTAATTTGGTTTTATGTGGGTTCAATTGTACGATTAAGGAATTCTAGTTAGGGTTTTGTTTTAAAATTGGGTTGTGATCACTTGTGCATGGTTTGTGATGTGAGCTAACATCTTGAAAAAATTGTTAAAATTTATCTAGTTGCATATTACAAGTTGTTACTTGAAAATTGTCCAAATTAAGCTTTTTTGTGCAAACTAGGGTTTTATGAAATGCATTTATATGTGAGATTAAAAATATGGTTAGGGTTTTTATCATATTATTAACTTTATTAAGTGTAGTTTAACACTTTAGTTCATGGAAATCCAACCTAAATTGTAGTTTGTGCATTTTTGCTATGAAATTGTTAAAAAGGGTATTTTTGTAAACTAGAATATTAGGGTTTTTGGAATTTAATGAGATTAAATTCCGGAAATTGTTTATATGACTTATTTAAGATATTTAATAAATATATTGGCCGCCACATTCATTTAAACATCATGTTTTGTACAAAAACGGCGAAATGTGCTTGCTAGATTTTCGGAAAAATGACATTTTAAGTGAAATTGGGGTTTTTGTTAGTTTTAACCTAGTTTATATTAAAATTAGTGTTCGTGAATGTGCAAATGAGTGTGATTGGATTTTTCTCGATGGTTTGACGTTTGTACATCGACATCGAGGGTTGGTTTGACTATTCTTGCATGCGTAGGCGATAGGTTTGGACCTATGCGTGATACGCGTGCCGATTTGATTTTCGTATGCCGTTTCGATTTCGAATTTAGTTTTAGTGCGATACGGTGCGTTATGATATGTAGGTACCCCATGCGGACTTCGAGACGATAAGCAAGCGCGTGGCGACGTCGGCACCGGCGAGCGAGGACCAGGTGAGTAGATTTATATCTACGGGGAGAAGTCGGGTGGATGGCGTATAGCACTCCCGCAGTCCGTGGTGGTGTATACGGATGCGTATACACACCAACATTTATTATATGTTATTTGGGATTAATAACGTTGCTTAGGATGGATATTGGTGTGTTGGATTACCTTAGTGTTGCGAACCCTAGGGTAGTGTTGCACTACACATACACACACACATACACACATACATACTTGCATACATTCCTATTTATATGTGCTCATGGGAATCTTTATAGTTATGTGTTCACATGGGTATGGGACTATGTGTTCACATACGGATTGAGGATGATACTTGGGGTTGAGCTGAGTCGATGAGATTTGATTGAGGCCGTGAGATCGGTGATATAGCAGGACTCGTATTTGAGATACGACATGACGTTGTAGCGGGTCCTTGACGTAGTGTTTCACACACGTCCATGCATACTTAGGCGGTATCAGTATGGTACTAGACGTAGATCAGTACCCCGATCATGATAATTTATAAAGAGGATACCAGGTGAATAGTATGATGAATGTGATATTGACCCGTACCCAGATTTGGGATGCCGTACGACGGATTTACGTACGAGCTATATTGATGATTGATCCGCACTCTTGACTTGGGATGCCTGATTATAGATATGGTATCGGCTATGATATTATTGAGGCGGGATCACCGACTATACATATACAGGTATGTATACGTATCGACTCAGATGATAGGCGGTTTCCTTACCTGTAGTTCAGCTCGTTAGCTTAGCCATTTAGTTTAGTTTAGTTATTAGATTAGATTCGATTCTTACCTATTTCAAAAAAAAAACTAACGAATCGTGGGTATTTTAAAAGACAGCCCAAGGGATTCTACGGATATTTCAAAAGACGTATCTTTTCATAAAAACACCGTAGCCCCTATTTTCAAAACCCCATGATTCGTGTTATTTCAAAAGGCACCATTTGTAGGACTTATATTAGTTTAATACTGATTAGTTATCGTTGTGTCTAGTATTCTGCTTCCGCACATTATTGTTGTTCGCTCTGCCCCGCATACTTATTTTGCTGCATACTCCATTATTGATATCATGCTGTTAGGACACCAGCACCATTACCGATGATGCGTATGTACCACATACACTTACTTGCCGACTCACACACATCTTCATCAGTAATTGCCATATCACGTACACTTAGAAAATACTATTGCTTGGCTTAGCTTGTTAGTTAGTAGTTGATACGATATTAGTGTACCTCGGTTATATGCCTGTTTAGACATTGTAGTTATTACTTGTCACTTCATGCATACTGTTATTCCATTGTTCATGCCTAGTTATCAATCATACATTGCAACTTGGTTATTGATACCATATACATTCATTAGCATTGACATATGCACTTGTGATGACTTCTTGAGATTTATGATATTTCTGGAGATCGGGGGAAAGCCGCAAAAATTTCTAAACTTATTAACCTTTTAAAATATGTAAATTGCGGTTTTCTAGTGATGTAAGTGTCGTCCACCATGAGTTTGCTGTGGTTTTCGAGATCCGTGTCGAGGAGTGGAGGAACCGTCACGGGTACATGGTGGGCCCGGTATGGTACCCCAGGGCAAGATGAATGTGGTGTTGACGTTGAGCCTGGCAGGGGACCGATTACCTACCGGTGATATTACCCGACGCGTCGGATATCCGGAGGATACCGTCGTGGTCTTGAGATGGATGGTAAGGGCCGGTCTGGACTGACGGCGCCCTAGATATTGAGATTGAGACATTGATATTTCGAGACAGTAAGATTTATGTTTTGTGTCGATGCTAGACACTGTTGATACTGATTTCATTATGATACCTCAGTTTAAAAATACGAAGGAAATCTCACTAATTTATGAAAACAGTTTCTTCATTTACATGTATTCTGTTTTCATGCATTCATACCTCATTCATATGATATATTGCTACCTGAGGCACTGACACGGGCACATGAGATTTCACTCGGTTAGATATTACCCTAGCCATTGTTATAGGCTGCTTGTTATGTATATTTTTGAGGTTATATTATGATCATTGACCTAGGTTGCGTTATTTATGCGATTTCTGTGCGTAGATGTTTTTCTATTCACGAGTTGGCAACTCACCCCCGTTGTGCCCCAGTTTCTTGCAGGTTTGCCGTACAGGTTTCATTACGGCGTTGCGGGCTCAGTTTCATTCGGGTGACTTGCTAGTAGGTGTGTTTTTCTTGTATCGTACCCATCATATTACCTTGTATAATATTATTCAGTTGTATCTAGTAAATTCCATCAACCAAACATGTATTTTTGAGATAGAGACCAGTGTTGTTTATTCTTTCGACCTTAGAGTCGCTCGTTATGTTTCTGGTGGTTTTGAGTTTCCTTTTGAGTTTTGATCCTCGCCGTTGGCGTTGTATATTATATTGCTTGTGTGGTTGTGACCGTCGATTGACGAAGAGCTAGCTCCCGCTTGGGGATGCCTTTTTCTTGATTTCGTATACTATTCATGTTGTATCCCGTTTGGGGGCCTGTATTTACAAAGGAGACTCTGCCGAAATTTTCAGTAAATTTTTGATGTTTTTTTTTAAACCGCATAATTCGGCTTATGCTATTGAAACTACTTGCTTTAAGTTGGTTTTTCCTGCACTCTACTACTTTTCTTGGTTTGGATTTCTGGGTTTTCGGTTTACTTGGATTACGTACGCCTCGAGACGTTTGTAGTTTAAGTGCCGGTCATGTTCCATACTTTCGGGTCGTGACATATCTCAGGGTGTTCTGGGCTACACTCCGACACGACTTGTACCACTATTGGGGGTCTGACTTTTACCAACCCCCTAGGCCTGCCATGCGATGCTCATAGACGAACGGACCGGACTGTACGGATATTGTCATTGACAGGCTCAGTAGGGTGTCAGGATGAGTTCGCTCATCGACGTCCCTTTTGGTCAATACCTGGTAGCCCGTCACGTATTGGCTTATACCTCTGACGTGCTAGTGGTTAAATCCACAGCCATAGTATTGACGGGTCTTTAGAGTCCACCACACACAGTTACTCAAGTTTCGGGCGAAACGCTGTAGAGGCCGTATGGAGATATGGCAGGGTTCGATCAGATACGTGCGGTATTGCACGGATCGTGATCGGATGGTTTTTACTAGCCGGCTTTGGCTTAAGCCGGATCCTAGTATTTGATAGTGTAGTTTTGTCTCTTTGAATTTGTGTTCGGTGGGAATACAAATGCGGGCATGTATTTGCAGTAGCGGGGTTTTCCTGTAATTTATTACGGGATCAGTTTTCTGAAGTTGCCAGTTTGCATTCCGTTCCGGCTGGTTTTCATTTATTCCTTCTCGGCCGGACTTTTTGATGGAGGGGGTTAATTGCAAGTTTGCAATTAACTTATTTGATGAGGGGTTTCATGCATATTGAGGGCTTCTTGATGGTTCTTTCATCATTAGATGCTTTTTGCATCACTTGACTTGCTTTCATGTGATTTGATGAAATGAGAAATGAGTGTGATATTGATGTGAGCCTTTTTCCTTTATCATTCTTTTTCTTTATAGATTGAGATGCCCTTTTTCTCTCTCCAATCTTCTTCTTGAGGAGAGAGGGCCGGCTACATTGCAAGAGAGGGAGAGGTTGATTTTTGAGTGTGAGGAAATATACATCTCTCAATTTTTCATGCTTGAAAAATATACACCATTCTTCTTCCAAAGTTCTTGATCCCACCATCAATGGCAACCTCATAAACCCCAAAGAGACATGGCTACTACACTATTCTACAGCATCCCTTGGACGCGTCGGCTAGCTAACTTCGCGCCCGAGTTGCCTCGGTCAAGAGGTGGGAGCCCGTAAAAGATTCCGGCTACGTGGTGCCCTTTCCGACGAGGAGGTGATGGACGGAGTTTCCGCGGGAGATCGGAGTGGAAACGAAGACCGAAGGACACGGATCGCTTGGTATAGCTTCTCTACTCTTTTCTTATTCGCTAGTTGCTAGGTTAATGTCCCGATACGGGTGAAAAGTGCGCGGTGGTGCCGGTTCAATAGTTTTTGAAAGTTTTTGTTTCCGCGTTTCCGGCGTCGAATCGACGGCCGGGGCGCCCCCACGAACTTACACCTATGACCTTGACAAAGGCCAACAAATCATAGGCTGCTAGTCAAGTTCAACCCGTCATTTCTTGATTGAAATAAACCCACCCGCACGGCCCTTGACAAAGGCCAACAAGGTCGCACGACTTCCCGAATCCAATCTGCATCATATGCATAAGCAGATAAGTACTAGTCAGCTACCGCACACTACGCCTTGACAAAGGCCAACAAACGCAGCACGAATACTAACTACTACTTATCTGAAATGACGGAGGGCTACGACAGGTTTTTCTGAAAACCTATTGCGTAATGAAGTTGATATCGTTGTAAAATCAAATTGTTTTGAAATGGAGTGTTTTTTAGGCTTTTCTAGTTTTGCTAAAGGGGTCACTCCCGGTGAAGGGATCGTCGGCCCTTTCCTCGTCGAATGAGGTGCGGGATATATCATATATATCACTGTGCAATGCAGAAACTAGAGAAGCAATCAAAAGACAAACCGAGTGTGTAACATCTGCCAGTTATTGCTAAACAGGTCACTGCCGGTGAAGGGATCGTAGGCCCTTTCCTCATCGAATAAAGTGCAGGATATATCATATATACCGCTGTTCAAAGCAAGAACTGTAGCTACCTGTTTTATTTTTGAAATTCGATTCCACAACATATTTAGGTTTCTTTTACTTTCATTAATCACATTAATGAAGTCCCATCATTTAAGTCCACCTAAACATCACAGATAAATACGACGTACACTTATACCATCCGTGTTCGCCTCGATGTCCCCTCGTGCACCGTTAGGTTAGGTGACTAACGGCAGAGCGGGGCAGGGCTAGCGCGGGTGTAAAACATAAGCAACGCCTATATAATATATCATATATACTATATATAGTATCCATCTGAACATATCACATGATCACATCACAGATAACGTAGCAGAAAATATCATATGTAATATAGGATATTGTAGGACGTCTGTGTTTTCAATACGAGCCAGTATAAAACACGGATTCCACGATCGCGATGAATAGCCAATCGCACACCCCTAAACCTCTACGAGAGCGTCAACCAACCCTACCAATTCTAGAGTTAGGAGACCCGGACTCGACTCCTCGAGTTGGTCTCCCACTGGACCCTAGAACCCGGTTACTTGTGCTCTCCTCCTTGGGTCTATCCTAGTGCGGAAAAGTAAATAATATACAAATGGTGACAACTTCCGCAACCTGGAAGTGCCCCAATAAAACAATATTACATACAAGTTTTTACATGAATAAAAATGAAAAACACTCATCTCACATAAAAAAAGAACCCGGCTATTCAAACAAGACGATCCAATATAACATATCCAGCAACACATAACATCACATGTCATCAACGTAAGTAAATATGCGTATCCCAATTGTCGTTGACATATAGCAACGAAACCGGCGATATCACATATTACACTTACGGTCGCAGAAAAGAAAGTGTAAAACTACAACAGTTGGAATCCGCAATCTCTTTAGACATCGCATGCCTAACCAAATAAATTCCTTAGACATCATATGGCTAACAATTATAAACCCCGCATTTTAGTCTCATTATCGAAAACACTTTTCAATATCAAGTCGGGAAATTCAACAAGATTCCCGACATCCTGAACGAATGCTCGTCGCAAACTTTAGTAGACGGCCGCACCCCCGATACCGTCGACGAAGTGCACTGAGGCGGAACACCGCTGCCGCAAGCACCCGAACGGATGTTTTTGGCTACGGGGTTCTCCTACAGTCACTTTGTCGGGGCTATGGGGCGTGGCTATCTATTAAGTTTACCGGCGAGTATTCGTGTACACAATATGATTGCGACGGACTTTTGATCACATCAAAATTCCGTGGCAACCGATCAAATTGAGACTAAAGTGCTATGTTTATAATATTAAAATCAGTTATCTCATAACTATTTGTGGATTCCAAATATTGTATCACATTCCAGATAAATAGAAAATGTTAAACTTTTCGATCGAACAATCAAACACCCAAATTTTCCCGGAACAACTCAACACATGAAATAAGTTTAAAAATATTCACTTCATGCCTCAGTACCGACGATCCAGCCGTAGAAGGGTCAAGCTAACGCCTCACATGTGGCACGCCGTACTGCCCCAAACCCTAAGGTTCAAAGGGCAGTTCAAGACGGTCACATAATCGAGTTAAGGTTTGTTGTCTTCTAGAGGGTCCATCGCGTTACTTGCACTACTTAAAACGTTCTTAAACCACGGAAAAATCCAACACTTGGAAATTTTCCGGCAGGGGAAAAATTGGGTATTTATATCCGGTCGAACTTTTTAACATATTCATAAATTATCCGGAAAAACACATAGACGAAGTTAAATAAACCGATCGAATCATCGAATCCCCAAAACAACCCAGAAAATTCAACTATTGAATGCAAATTAAAAATTCCCAGAAAATACAGGAATAAAATTAAGACATTACTGTGCAAACAGTTCTCAAGGAAGTGACCGTACGGCCGCGGAACCGCCGCACGAGCCATGCTCGTGCCGCGGTTCCGCCGCGCATTGATCGATTTAGGGGCACGTTTTGTACAGTAATTCTTAGAAAACCCTGCTTATTTTTCTTCATATTTTTAATTCACAAATACCACAGTTTTGAAAAATGGACAGAGAGGGCTCAAAGTTAGGGTTTCGGGGTTCGATCCGGTTTCTAACTACGTCTACGCATCGCCTAAAGCTCTAGCTAGGCTCTGATACCACTGTAGGGTTCCTAGGCACACTTCAAGAGGTTCCACAAGGCATCAACCATGCCAAATTAAAATTTTCCGGTGCCGAGAAACCCTAAACTAGATCGATTACTAGAGGATAGGCGAGACAAGATGCAAGGAAACAACTTTATTGCTAAGTGAATGGAAATACAACCTTTGTAAATCCGGTCCACCACTTCATTAGCTCCGTGATGACGTCCCTTCGCTGCGATCACCGGGATCCCGGACTCTTGCGATTGTTTCGTCGGAGAAATGAACGGGCTAGGTCGTTGACTTCGATGCCGAAGATGATCTACGTCGAGGCAACTCTAACTCAAGCTCCATCTTCACTTGGTCATGAAACTTGTGAAGATAACACACTCTACTACATGGCAAGTGGTAGAGGATGAAGAAATAGGAAGTGGGTTCACTTTGGATTTGGGTTTCTCACTTGATTTCATCACTTGACCATTTTCAAGAAAGCTTTGCTTTTTCTTCATGAAGAAGATGAAGAAGAAGAAAGAAAAAGAATAATAATCAATTCTTGAAAATAAAATTCAAGTGAATACTTATCATATAGCAACCATGGGTTAGTGTAACTAGTGTAGAGACTAAACTAAGGTTTAGGTGAATGGTTAGGTCTAAGAAAAAACAAAATGGTAGATAATGCAAAGAAGCTTCATGAAGCTTAAGCAAGAAACAAAGTTAGCCACCATTTCATTTTTGCCCAAAAATGAATAAAGAAAATAAATAAAGATAACAAAACCCTAACCATTAACCTAAACATGGTTGAAAGCATACACACACCCAAGTTTGCATGTATCATCAAACATGATACAAACTAGTGCACAAGAATATATCATATATACAATGTGCACAAACTAGTGAGAAAATCCATCATAGGTGAACAAATACTAGTTAATGTAAAGTAATATATCAAATATATAATTATACATTAAATCATTAAATCAACACTTGATTTAATGATCCGGTCATACTGCATATAACCGACTAATATCAAGAGTATCAATATATCGAATCAACACTAGATTCGGTATCCCGGCTATATCACATATAACCGACCGATGATACAATTCGTGAGAATAGAATACAGTATCACATACTGGTATTATTCTCGGTCCCGCACATATCTCATATGCGCTCCTATTTCGTTTCGCTTGAGCCAGGAAACCTCTGTGTAGGACTCTAAAGACTCGTCAATACGCCGGCAGCAGGTGATGATCATATCAAACACCCACAAGCCGCAAGCGGTCTGCTAAACGTAACGTCCACCCGGGTATTGAGCGATCAGAAGATCAACGAGCAAGCCCGCTCACACACCTGTGAATCCAACTAGTAACACTTACCGTACAGTTCGGTCTCGTCGTCTGATATGTCGCATATCTTGCCTAGGGGTGGTAAACGTCAGACCCCAATAGCTCGATAAGTCGTGTCGATATGAGGTCTATAACAGTTCGAGAAACTACTGGTAACACTTACCAGTAAATCTCAGCAACCCTGGCCAGGGATTTCCGGTTATAGCCAATCGAACACAGCGCAACATCAACTCCCTATACCGGGAGAGACGAATTCCCTCCTATCGCTCATTGCCTCCATGTGATTCGGGACTGTACCCAAAAACCACCATTTTGCACGCCCTCTTGGACGTGGTAAGGTGGAAATCAAAGTACAGTGGGAATCACACAAGACACTATGACGATCTCGGGTCTACAGACTAACCTGTACCAGTGTCACCAGAGAACTGCCATCTGACGTAAGGTATAATACCATCTGGGAGTTCTCGGCGAGTCCGTCCAGTGTACCCAGTCTCCACTAAGCACCCGTATATCATCTCTGATGTCAAACACCAATGGATATGGGATCATCCATCGCCCATCTGTATGGGTCGAGAAGGTATACGCTAGTCTACTCTGGTATATCGATGCCCCGTCTCGATACACCCACGACTAGGGACCTTGAAGGATGTACTTATGGACTACCATGTCCCTACTTGTATGATCCGCATCATAGTCCAAGTAGTCAAGTACATATCCTAAGGGCTTTACCAACATGTAACAGAGAGACAATCAGTGTACACGTTAAGGTAAAGAGCAACCAGATAGCATACTATCATGTCGAGAAAGAAAGTCCTCCCTATATATGTCCAAGCATCCACTACAATATACATCATATGCATAGTAATGGCCTCTAGGGCATACATATAATTAACAGTCTCCCACTTGCACTAGGGCCATCTGATAGCAGTGGTTGTAGTATCTCATACTCAACCATCCCATAAATGTCTCTCTCTGGGAAAAGGCCTTTGTGAGTGGATCCGCCGTGTTGTCCTCTGAGTCTACTCTCCTAACCTCGATCACCCTGGAGATCAACTATCTCCATGATCAGGTGACACTGCCTCAGAATTTGTCTAGATCACTGATGGGACGGGCGTTCCTAGGCATAATCCACAACTCCATTGTCACACAATGGGAGGAACTAAGTTCATCTCATGAACTAATATACACCCAGACAACCTCTTTGGTAGCATCTTAAGTAGCGATGTATCTTGCCTTTAATCGTCTAGTATGTCACGGTATCTAGCTTGGAATTCTTCAAACTTACCGTCCTCCATAGAGGGTAAAGACAATGCCTGTGACTGACATTCAGTCGTCCTTATCACCCTGGAACACTTCCAGTGATTCTCCCCAGGATCGATTGATACCATCTCACTACTCCTAGTGAGAATCCTAACATCCATTTAGATCTATCTCATAGATCCAAAACCCAGGATTTAGGAGATATCGCTTTGATCCTGTATGGAGAATCCTTGTGATAAGCGGAGATTGACTGAGCGTAGCATAGGAAACTCTTTTCCTATCAAGACTATGTCATCCACGTACTCTACGAGGATCACCACCATACTCACTACTACCTTTTTGTATATACAAGGTTCATCTACCATTTTGATGAAGTCAAACTATTTGACTACTACATCAAAACAGATGTTCCATCTCCGCGATGCCTGCTTTATCACATAAAACATCTTGCACACGTTTCCGCTGCTCCCACTGTTTACGAAGCCCTCTGACTGTGTACTTATAGACTCTCTCTTCTAAAATATCATTTAGAAGAGCAGTCATGACACCCAACCGCCAGATATCGTAGTCATGGAATGTAGCCGTGGCAAGTAGGATCCGGATGGACTTAAGCATAGCCACTGGAAAAAGGTTTCATCATTATCCACGCCTGGTCGATTACGAAAACCTTTAACAAGTCTAGTTTTGAAAGTCTCAACTTTTCCATCTACACCAAGTAATCTTCTCAAGATATACTTGCTCCTGATGGGGATTTAACCCTTCAGATATAGCAACCAAAGTCCATACTTTGTTGGTGTACATGGATTCCATCTCAGATCACTAAGCATCCAGCCATTCTTACCGAGTCCCTACTCTCGATGGCCTGCTCGAAACTAGTTGGGTCATCATCTCATGATGCAATCTTCGCTCCCACTGTCATCGAGAAACCGAAGTATCACTCAGGCGGATGAGGAACCCTACTAGATCGGCGGAGAGGCTGAGGTTCGTTGGAATCTACTGAATCATTTGGTTCTACCAAATCATCTGCTGTAGTTTGTATAGCTGGAACATTTCCAGTTCTACATAACAGACCTTGCCTCGATCTTGTCCGGATTTTTGCTTTTAGACATAGGCCGGTCAACCCCAAATCTTAACTAGCTTCAGACATGGGCTCTTCCCATACCATATCGCATATGGAGTGGTAGGCTACTGATTTGATTTGAACCCTATTCAATAGGTATGTAGCTTCTCAAGTGCATAACTCCCAAAAGGAAATAGGTAACTCAGTAGTACTCATCATAGAGCACACCTTATCATATAGGGTGTGATTGCTCCTTCTCGGTATACCATCGTGCTATGGTGTATACGGAGGAGTAATGCTGAGAGAGAATCTCATTCTCCTTTAGAATAATCCAGGAATTCCATGCTCAAGTATTCTCCTCCTTGATCTCATCAAAGGACATAATACTTATACCCGTATTGGTTCTCTACTTCTAACTTATATTCTGTGAATATCTCAAAAGGTTCGGACTTGTGTTTCAACAGGAACATATGACTGAATCTTGAGAGATCATCAAAGAATGTAATGAAGTACAAAGAACCGGTCCTGGCATGTGTAGACGGGGGACCTTTCATACATCAACATGTATCAATCCCAAAAGTTTACTAACTCTTTCTCTGTTTCCAATCAACAGAGCTATGATCATCTTATCTTTGTGACATGACTGGTAAGTTTCACAAGATGTAAATTCAAACTGATTTAAATATGCATCTAAAATGTAACTTAAGCTAGTCGGGTCACATTGATATGACCTAGTCTACAATGCCTCAAGAAGGATTCGTTCATTTCTGAACTCTTCCTCTTGTGTGTGTTCTGTATACTAAGAACTGTAGTTTGATTTAGAACGTCAATGCTTTTAGATAACGTGCCTGAACCGATCAACTTTTGATATAGGAAATGTTCAAAACATTATCCAGCAATACAAAATTTTATCATTTCTTTACTAATAAAGAGACTGATATGATTTTGTATATCAGGTTCGGTATCTAATAACATTTGTTGAAAATCAATATACTGGTCATACAGGGTGACAGTGACCAACAGACTTGGCTGCAACACTTGCACCGTTTTCTGTCTCATGAAACTTATCACCCGTTCTCAGTTCTCGACCTTTCTGTAGCCCATGTAACAGATTACAAATGTGTGATCCTGATCCGGTATCTCATACCCAGGACGTAAAGGACATTGAGAAACAGTTCTTTGTAATGAACACACCCGAAGATGATGCATCGGCATGCACTTTCTTCATTTGGGCGGCACGGGAATTCTGGTAATCCCCTATTTTCTGCTCTGTCTTATAACAATTTTAAGTTGGAGCGGGACTAACGTTCCCCAGCTCAATATAACAAGCGGGTTCGGTCAATACATCCGTATTATTATCTTGATTAAGGCGTGATATGGTCGCTACTTGGAGAGAGAGAGAAGAAAACACTCTGCGTGCGCTCTTGCAAGAATAGATTAGTTATTATTTTATCTAATCAGGATGGCTCCCACTGTTTTTGTCAAATCTTCCTTCAAACCCTAAAAGGAAAGACTAGCCGGGATTAATTATACGCTACAAGTTCGCCAATCTTTCAGCCAGGCCAGTGTCGGTACTTTGAGGGAGGTGCCCCGTGCTTTCGCACGGACCTAATTAATGTAAACCACATTTTCCTATAGACGTCACCTCGTTAACACCGTTCTAGACACCTACTTGATCGGCTAATTGTAATGTGTAAAACTCTCCCAGGAGTAACTCTTACTCGCAGCGGGTATCGGGATCCAACTATCTCATAGAAGGTATGCAATCTCATTGCAAATTTCAACACTTGAAATTCCCGATAATATTTTGCCCCAAGCTTCCTATGACCTTGAAAAAGGCCAACAAATCATAGGCTGCTAGTCAAGTTCAACCCGTCATTTCTTGAGTGAAATAAACCCACCCGCACGGCCCTTGACAAAGGCCAACAAGGTCGCATGACTACCCGAATCCAATCTGCATCATATGCATAAGCAGATAAGTACTAGTCAGCTACCGCACACTACGTCTTGACAAAAGCCAACAAACGCAGCACGAATACTAACTACCACTTATCTGAAATGACGGAGGGCTACGACAGGTTTTTCTGAAAATCTATTGGGTAATGAACTTGATATCGTTGTAGAATCAAATGATTTTGAAATGGAGTGTTTTTTAGGCTTTTCTAGTTTTGCTAAAGCGGTCACTCCCGGTGAAGGGATCGTCGGCCCTTTCCTCGTCGAATGAGGTGCGGGATATATCATGTATATCACTGTGCAAAGCAGAAACTATAGACGCAATCAAAAGACAAACCGAGTGTGTAACATCTGCCAGTTATTGCTAAAGGGGTCACTCCCGGTGAAGGGATCGTCGGCCCTTTCCTCATCGAATAAGGTGCAAAATATATAATATATACCGCTGTGCAAAGCAAGAACTGTAGCTACCGATTTTATTTTTGAAATTCGATTCCACAACATCTTTAGGTTTCTTTTACTTTCATTAATCAGATTAATGAAGTCCCATCATTTAAGTCCACCTAAATATCACAGATAAATACGACGTACACTTATGCCATCCGTGTTCGCCTCGATGTCCTCTCGTGCACCGTTAGGTTAGGTGACTAACGGCAGAGCGGGGCAGGGCTAGCGCGGGTGTAAAACATAAGCAACGCCTATATAATATATCATATATACTATATATAGTATCCATCTGAACATATCACATGATCACATCACAGATAACGCAGCAGAAAATATCATATGAAATATTGGATATACTAGGACGTCCGTGTTTTCAATACGAGCCAGTATAAAACACGGATTCCACGGTCGCGATGAATAGCCTATCCCATACCCCTAAACCCCTACGAGAGCATCAAGCAACCCTACCAATTCTAGAGTTAAGAGACCCGGACTCGACTCCTCGAGTTGGTCTCCCACTGGACCCTATAACCCGGTTACTTGTGCTCTCCTCCTTAGGTCTATCCTAGTGCGGAAAAGGAAATAATATACAACTGGTGACAACTTCCGCAACCTGGAAGTGCCCCAATAAAAGAATATTACATACAAGTTTTTACATGAATGAAAATGAAAAACACTCATCTCACATAAAAAAAACCCGGCTATTCAAACACGACAATCCAATATAACAAATCCAGCAACACATAACAGCACATGTGATCAACGTAAGTAAACATGCGTATCCAAATTGTCGTTGACATATAGCAACGAAACCGGCGATATCACATATTACACTTACGGTCGCAGAAAAGAACGTGTAAAACAACAACAGTTGGAATCCGCAATCTCTTTAGACATCGCATGCCTAACCAAATGAATTCCTTAGACATCACATGCCTAACAATTATAAACGCCGCATTTTAGTCTCATTATCGAAAACACTTTTCAATATCAAGTAGGGCAATTCAACAAGATTCCCGACATCCTGAACGAATGCTCGTCGCAAACTTTAGTAGACGGCCGCACCCCCGATACCGTCGACGAAGTGCACTGAAGCGGAACACCGCTGCCGCAAGCACCCGAACGGATGTTTTTGGCTACGGGGTTCTCCTACAGTCACTTTGTCGGGGCTATGGGGCGTGGCTATCTATTAAGTTTACCGGCGAGTATTCGTGTACACAATATGATTGCGACGGACTTTTGATCACATCAAAATTCCGTGGCAACCGATCAAATTGAGACTAAAGTGCTATGTTTATAATATCCAAATCAGTTATCTCATAACTATTTGTGGATTCCAAATATTGTATCACATTTCAGATAAATAGAAAATGTTAAACTTTTCGATCGAACAATCAAACACCCAAGTTTTCCCGGAACAACTCAACACATGAAATAAGTTTAAAAATATTCACTTCATGCCTCAGTACCGACGGTCCAGCCGTAGAAGGGTCAAGCCAACGCCTCACATGTGGCACGCCGTACTGCCCCAAACCCTAAGGTTCAAAGGGCAGTTCAAGACGGTCACATAATCGAGTTAAGGTTTGTTGTCTTCTAGAGGGTCCATCGCGTTACTTGCACTACTTAGAACGTTCTTAAACCACGGAAAAATCCAACACTTGGAAATTTTCCGGCAGGGGAAAAATTGGGTATTTATATCCGGTCGAACTTTTTAACATATTCATAAATTATCCGGAAAAACACATAGACGAAGTTAAATAAACCGATCGAATCATCGAATCCCCAAAACAACCCAGAAAATTCAACTGTTGAATGCAAATTAAAAATTCCCAGAAAATACAGGAATAAAATTAAGACATTACTGTGCAAACAGTTCTCAAGAAAGTGACCGTACGGCCGCGGAACCGCCGCACGAGCCATGCTCGTGCCGCGGTTCCGCCGCGCATTGATCGATTTAGGGGCACGTTTTGTACAGTAATTCATAGAAAAACCCTGCTTATTTTTCTGCATATTTTTAATTCACAAAATACCACAGTTTTGAAAAATGGACAGAGAGGGCTCAAAGTTAGGGTTTCGGGGTTCGATCGGGTTTCTAACTACGTCTACGCATCGCCTAAAGCTCTAGCTAGGCTCTTATACCACTGTAGGGTTCCTCGGCACACTTCAAGAGGTTCCACAAGGCATCAACCATGCCAAATTAATATTTTCCGGTGCCGAGAAATCCTAAACTAGATCGATTACTAGAGGATAGGCGAAACAAGATGCAAGGAAACAACTTTATTGCAAAGTGAATGGAAATACAACCTTTGTAGATCCGGTCCACCACTTCATTAGCTCCGTGATGACGTCCCTGCGCTGCGATCACCGGGATCCCGGATTCTTGTGATGGTTTCGTCGGAGAAATGAGCGGTCTAGGTCGTTGACTTCGATGCCGAAGATGATCTACGTTGAGGCAACTCTAACTCAAGCTCCATCTTCACTTGGTCATGAAACTTGTGAAGATAACACACTCTACTACATGGCAAGTGGTAGAGGATGAAGAAATAGGAAGTGGATTCACTTTGGATTTGGGTTTCTCACTTGATTTCATCACTTGACAAATTTTCAAGAAAGCTTTGCTTTTTCTTCATGAAGAAGATGAAGAAGAAGAAAGAAAAAGAATAATAATCAATTCTTGAAAATAAAATTCAAGTGAATACTTATCATATAGCAACCATGGGTTAGTGTAACTAGTGTAGAGACTAAACTAAGGTTTAGGTGAATGGTTAGGTCTAAGAAAAAACAAAATGGTAGATAATGCAAAGAAGCTTCATGGAGCTTAAGCAAGAAACAAAGTTAGCCACTATTTCATTTTTGCCCAAAAATGAATAAAGAAAATAAGTAAAGATAACAAAACCCAAACCATTAACCTAAACATGGTTTAAAGCATACACACACCCAAGTTTGCATGTATCATCAAACATGATACAAACTAGTGCACAAGAATATATCATATATACAATGTGCACAAACTAGTGAGAAAATCCATCATAGGTGAACAAATACTAGTTAATGTAAAGTAATATAACAAATATATAATTATACATTAAATCATTAAATCAACACTTGATTTAATGATCCGGTCATACTGCATATAACCGACTAATATCAAGAGTATCAATATATCGAATCAACACTTGATTCGGTATCCCGGCTATATCACATATAACCGACCGATGATACAATTCGCGAGAATAGAATACAGTATCACATACTGGTATTATTCTCGGTCCCGCACATATCTCATATGCGCTCCTATTTCGTTTCGCTTGAGCCAGGAAACCTCTGTGTAGGACTGTAAAGACTCGTCAATACGCCGGTAGCAGGTGATGATCATATCAAACACCCACAAGCCGCAAGCGGTCTGCTAAACGTAACGGCCACCCGGGTATTGAGCGATCAGAAGATCAACGAGCAAGCCCGCTCACACTCCTGTGAATCCAACTAGTAACACTTACCGTACAGTCCGGTCTCGTCGTCTGATATGTCGCATATCTTGCCTAGGGGTGGTAAACGTCAGACCCCAATAGCTCGATAAGACGTGTCGATATGAGGTCTATAACAGTTCGAGAAACTACTGGTAACACTTACCAGTAAATCTCAGCAACCCTGTCCAGGGATTTCCGGTTATAGCCAATTGAACACAGCGCAACATCAACTCCCTATACCGGGAGAGACGAATCCCCTCCTATCGCTCATTGCCTCCATATGATTCGGGACTGTACCCAAAAACCACCGTTTTGCACACCCTCTTGGACGTGGTAAGGTGGAAATCAAAGTACAGTGGGAATCACACAAGACACAATGACGATCTCGGGTCTACAGACTAACCTGTACCAGTGTCACCAGAGAACTGCCATCTGACGTAAGGTATAATACCATCTGGGAGTTCTCGGCGAGTCCGTCCACTGTACCCGGTCTCCACTGAGCACCCGTATATCATCTCTAATGTCAAACACCAATGGATATGGGATCATCCATCACCCATCTGTATGGGTCGAGAAGGTATACGCTAGTCTACTCTGGTATATCGATGCCCCGTCTCGATACACCCACGACTAGGGACCTTGAAGGATGTACTTATGGACTACCATGTCCCCACTAGTATGATCCGCATCTTAGTCCAGGTAGTCAAGTACACATCCTAAGGGCTTTACCAACATGTAATAGAGAGACAATCAGTGTACACGTTAAGGTAAAGAGCAACCAGATAGCATACTATCATGTCGAGCAAGAAAGTCCTCCCTATATATGTCCAAGCATCCAGTACAATATACATCCTATGCATAGTAATGGCCTCCAGGGCATACATATAACTAACATACAGATGCCAAGACCGGTTCTTTGTACTTTATTACATTCACTGATGATCTCTCAAGATTCAGATATATGTTCCTGTTGAAACACAAGCCCGAAACTTTTGAGATAATCACAGAATATAAGTTAGAAGTAGAGAACCAAAATACGGGTATAAGTATTATATCCTTTGATGTGATCAGGGAGGAGAATACATGAGCACGGAAATCCTAGACTATTCTAAAGGAGAATGAGATTCTCTCTCAGCATTACTCCTCCGTATACACCATAGCACGATGGTATATCGGGGTTGAGCAATAGCACCCTATGTGATATGGTGTGCTCTATGATGAGTACTACTGAGTTTCCTATTTCCTTTTGGGAGTTATGCACTTGAGAAGCTGCATACCTATTGAATAGGTTTCAAATCAAATCAGTTGCCTACCACTTCATATGTGATATGGAAAGGGAAGAGCCTATATCTTAAGTTGGTTAAGATTTGGGGTTGTCCGGCCTATGTCTAAAGGCAAAATCCGGACAAGATCGAGGCAATGTCAATTCTGTAAAACTGGAAAGGTTCCAGCTATATAAACTGCAGCTGATGATTTGACAGAACCAAAGGATTCAATAGTCCCCGACGAACCTCAGCCTCTCCGCCGATCTAGTAGGGTTCCTCACCCACCTGAGAGATACTTTAGTTTCTCTATGACAGTGGGAGCGAGGATTGCATCATGAGATGATGACCCAACTAGTTTCATGCTGGCCATCAGAAGTGGGACTCTGTAAGAATGGCTGGATGCTTAGAGATCTGAGATGGAATCCTTATACACCAACAAAGTATGGACTTTGGTTGCTTTATCTGAAGGGTTAAATCCCTATCAGGAGCAAGTATATCTTAACAAGATTACTTGGTGTACATGGAAAAGTTGAGACTTTCAAAGCTAGACTTGTTAAAGGTTTGCATCATTGACCAGGTATGGATTATGATGAAACCTTTTCTAAGGGCCTATACTTAAGTCCATCCAGATCCTATTTACCACGGCTACATACCATGACTACGATATCTGGTGGTTGGGTGTCATGACTGCTTTTCTAAATGATATTTTGGAAGAGAGCGTCTATAAGTACACAGCCAGAGAGCTTCGTAGACAGTGGGAGCAGCGGAAACATGTGCAAGATGCTTTATAGGATAAAGCATGCATCGCGGAGTTGGAACTTCTGTTTTGATGTGGTAGTCAAAGAGTTTGACTTCATCAAAATGGTAGATGAACCTTGTATATACAAAAAGGTAGTAGAGAGTATGGTGGTGTTCCTCGTAGAGTACGTGGATAACATACTCTTGATAGGGAAGGAGTTTCCTATGCTACGCTCGGTCAATCTCCGCTTATCACAAGGATTCTCCATATAGGATCAAAGTGATACCCCCTAAATCCTGGGTTTTGGATCTATGAGATAGATCTAATTGGATATTAAGATTCTCACTAGTTGTAGTGAGATGGTATCAATCGATCTTGGGGAGAATCACTGGAAAGGTTCCAGGGTGATAAGGACGACTGAATGTCAGTCGCAGGCTTTGTCTTTACCCTCAGTGGAGGGACGGTATGTTGGAAGAGTTCCAAGCTAAATACCGTAACATACTAGACGATTAAAGGCAAGATACATCTTTACCAAGGATGCTACCAAAGAGGCAGTCTGGATATATATAAGTTCATGAGATGAACTTCGTTCCAACCATTGTATGACAATGGAGTTGTGGCTTTAGCCAAGGACCTAAAGTCCCATTAGAAATCCAGATATAATTCTTAGGAAGTATCACCTGATCATGGAGATGGTTGATCTCCAGGGAGATCGAGGTTTGGAGAGCAGACGTAGAAGACAACAGCGTGGATCCACTCACAAAGGCCTTTTCCCCATTAGAGACTTTTATGGGATGGTTGAGTATGAGATACTTCAACCACAGCTAATTGTTGGGTATGTGATACCACAACAGATGGCCCTAGTGCAAGTGGGAGATTGTTAGTTATATGTATGCCCTAGAGGCCATTACTGTACATACGATGTATATTGTAGTGGATGCTGGGATGTATATAGGGAGGACTTTCTTGCTCGACATGATAGTATGCTATGTGGTTGTACTTTATCTTAACATGTACTCTGATTGTCTCTAATACATGTTGATAAAGCCCTTAGGATATGTACTCGACTACTGGGACTATGATGAGATCATACTAGTGGGGCCACGGTAGTCGACGAGTACATCCTATAACTGTTCCTAGTCGAGGGTGTATCGAGACAGGGCATCGATGCACCAGAGTAGACTAGCGTATACGCATCTTGACCCATATGATGGGCGATGGATGATCCCATATCCATCGGTGTTTGACATCAAGGATGGTGTACGGGTGCTCAGTGCAGACTGGGTACACTGGACGGACTCGCCGAGAACTCCCAGATGGTATTATACCTTATGTCAGATGGCAGTTCTCTGGTGACACTGGTACAGGTTAGTCTGTAGACCTGAGATCGTCATAGAGTCTTGTGTGATTCCCACTGTGCTTTGATTTCCACCTTACCACGTCCAAGAGGGCGTGCAAAACGGTGGTTTTGGGTACAGTCCCGAATCACATTGAGGCAATGAGCGATAGGAGGGAATTCGTCTCTACCGGTATAGGGAGTTGATGTTATGCTATGTTCGATTGGCTATAACTGGAAATCCCTGGCCAGGGTTGCTGAGATTTACTGGTAAGTGTTACCAGTAGTTTCTTGAACTTTTACTGACCTCATATCGACACGACTTATCAAGCTACTGGGGTCTGACGTTTACCACCCCTATGCGAGATATGCGACATATCAGACGACGAGACCGGACTGTACGGGAGTGTTACTGGTTGGATTCACAGGAGTGTGAGTAGGCTTGCTTCTTGATCTTCTGATCGCTCAATACCCGGGTGGCCGTTACGTTTAGCACACCCCTTGGGGCTTGTGGGTGTTTGATATGATCATCACCTACTGCCGGCGTATTGACGAGTCTTTAGAGTCCTACACAGGGGTTTCCTTGCTCAAGACAAACGAGATAGGAGCACATATGAGATATGTGCGAGACCGAAATAATACCAGTATGTGATACTGAATTTTATTCTCGCTATTTGTATCATTGGACGGTTATATGAGATATAGCCGGGTTACCGAATCAAGTGTTGATTCGTTACATTGATACACTTGATATTAGTCGGTTATATGCAGTATGACCGGATCATTAAATCAAGTGTTGATTTAATGATTTAATGTA
The DNA here is from genome assembly GCA_030015575.1 of Agapanthus africanus. Classification (NCBI taxonomy): domain Eukaryota; kingdom Viridiplantae; phylum Streptophyta; class Magnoliopsida; order Asparagales; family Amaryllidaceae; genus Agapanthus; species Agapanthus africanus. Next base: position 338,590,898 of record CM057341.1, on the reverse strand, counting down.
TAATTGTATATTTGATATATTACTTTACATTAACTAGTATTTGTTCACTTAAGATGGATTTTCTCACTTGATGTGCACAAGTTGTATATGTGATATATTTTTGTGCACTTGTTTGTATCATGTTTGATGATACATGCAAACTTGGATGTGTGTATGCCATACACCATTGTTTAGGTTAATGGTTAGGGTTTTAATTAGTATTTATTTATTTGCTTAAAACTAAATGGTGGCTTTTCTTTTCTTTGTTAGAAGCTTCTTGTTACTTCAAGCAAGCATCTTTGAAAAGTCTACCATTTTGTTTTATACTTAACCTATCCATCAACCTAAACCCTAATTTATTCTCTACATGTGTTAACTTCTCCCATGGTTGCATTATGATAAGAATCACTTGAATTTTCTTTTTGAGATAATCCTTTTTCTTTCTTCTTCATCTTCTTCTTTATGAAGAAAAGAAAAGCTTGCTAGAAAATTCTAAGTGATGAAATCAAGTGAGAAATCCAAATCCAAAGTGAACCCACTTCCTATTTCTTCATCCTCTACCACTTGCCATGTTGTATAGGGTGTTTTCTTCACAAGGTTCATGACCAAGTGAAGATGGAGCTTGAGTTTGAGTCGCCTCGACGTAGATCATCTTCGGTATCGAAGTCAACGACCTAGCCCGCTTATTTCTCCGATGAAAACAACGCTAGAGTCCGGGATTCCGATGATCGCAGCGGAGGGACGTCTACACGGAGCTTTGGAAGTGGAGGACCGGATCTACAAAGGATGTAATCCCTTTCTCCTTTTAGTAAAGTTGTTTGCTAGCTTCTAGTTTCGCCTATCCTCTAGTTAACGATCTTGCATTAGGGTTTCTCGGCACATAATTTTTTTTGAATTTGGCATGGTTGATGCCTTGTGGAACCTCTTGGGTGTGTCTAGTAACCCTACATGTACTGCCCGGGTCAGTCCTCGTCTCAGACGAGTCAACTCTAATCTCGGCTCTCGCGGCCGCTCTCTGCGCCCTCGTAGTATTCGGCAGCATAATGGCTGGAAATGAAACAAGATTCGATAAGAATAGGGAAATCGAATCACAAGAATGTATATAATCATGAAGGAATTTCAACCAACAAGTCCTAAGGTCACTTAGACGAAGTACCATGTCGTGAGTATGCCGCGGAACATACACACGCTACGCCACTCTGCTTCAGCTACCTACTCCATAATACCAAGGTCATCCTACACTCCGAAAGGTAAAACCTACGCTCTGCTACCAACTTTGTCACGACCCAAAGTTCGGCCCGTGGTCGGCACTTAACAACGTAACGTCTATAGGCGTAACACGATTAAGTAAGCCGAAACCCAGAAATCAAAACCATTAAAAGTAGTGAGTGTTGAAAACATTGGTTTAAAACATTTAGTAAACTCGAGTAAAAATCTTAAAGTTTGAGTTATTTTCTTAAAAATTCCGGCAGCACCTATTTTGTAAAAACTATCCCCGGAAACGGGTACAACATATGATATAAGTAAAATGACATATAATAAGAATAAAACATCACCAAACGGGAGCAACACGCCCAACGTTGACAACAATCACCACGAGAATACTTTACGACGCCGTATCGAAGAAATGAACAATTTAAATATAAACAGCATAAAAGCGATAAAACTGCATAAATAAAAGTCGGCTCACACGAGCTTGACACCCATAGTCACAAAAAATATATACAACATCGTCCTCACAACTGGTCTCTAAGTCAATACATAACTGGTAGATGGAGAGTACTAGATACAATGAAGTGTACAATGAAATATAAACCGATAACCGCAGAACCCACCTATAAGCAAAATGGCTCGCGCTCCAACTGTAGTGGTATCAGCAACAAAAAGATACAATGATGTAGCCCTTCTGCGACTACTCTGAGGGTCTACCTGCAAACACTGTGGCACAACGGGGGTAAGTTGCCAACTCGGGAATAGTAAATAACATATAAAGGTAATCGTGAGTATGCACGTACTACGATACTCTAACATGTGCAATCTGATAATATCTATATGATGAACCGGGTATGCAATAATCATGCATAACATGTGCAATCTAATAACATCTATATGATGAACTGGGTACGCAGTAATCATGCAAAGTACTCTATCAGGTACTACGACTACATGATGCAATGCATAACAATGAATGATGAGCATGGGATAAAATATCATCTGCACGAATCATAATCGTGGAAAACCCCGGTGTCTACCAAAAACACCCCAAAATCCCGCTAACTCAGGCGCTGTCACTCTATCCGGCCTTCATATCCTGTAAATCTCATGGAACAGGAGTGCCCAACATCGGCACTCAAAAATAACAAGAAATACTCGTGTCCAGCATCGACACGCAAATCCTCATCTCACAGGTGCCGCATACCAGATCGGCCCTCAATATATATATCATGTCGTAACCCCCAGACGGAATCCTCCGGATATCCGTCGGGCTCCATGCTATCACCGGTAGGTAGTAGTCCCTCCGCTGGGCTCACCGTCTATCTATACGAGTCTTCTTACCCCGGGGTGCTATACCGGGTCCACTATATATGTAGGGTTGCTAGGTACGCGCACAAGGGTCTACGAGGTATCAACCATGCCGATTAAAATTTTAGCCGTGCCGAACAACCCGAAGCCGGATCTTTAAACTAGGGTTTAGGCGAAAACAAGCATGTTAAACTCTTTAACACTAAGTGAGAGGGATTACAAACTTTGTAGATCCAGTCCTTCACTTCTTAAGCTTCGTGTTGAGGTCCCTTCGCTGCGATCATCGTATTCCGGACTCTCGAGAGGCTTCATGAAGAGAAAGATGCAGTCTTGCTTCCGATCTTCGATAACAAAGATGATCTACCTTGAAGTTTCATTAACACAAGCTAACACTCACTAAATGAAGTGAACACTCTCATCTAAAGGGCAAGGATAGATGAGAATGATGAAGTAGGATTTTTGCTCTCATTTATAATCTTTTTCTCACATATTTTCATCACAAATATCAAAGAAAGAAAGCTTTGCAAAGGAGGAAGAAGAAGAAGAAATGAATCATTCCATTTGTGATGAATAATGAAAGGATGATCATGATGAATAATGCAACCATGGCCAAACTAACCCTTGTAGAGATTTGACTAAGGTTAAAGGTTTGGTTGGGTTAAGGAAATATCATTCAAAAATATCTTTTCCAAAACAAAAACAAAGCTTCTAGAAACTTCTAGAAAAGCTTAACCCTAATCAAACCCTAACCATATTTAATCTCCACTAAACAAGTTGCATTAACAAGCATATCATGTTACAATATTATATATCACATATATAATATTTATTGTAACCAAATAAAATAATACAATTAACATATATCACATATATATCAATGTATTACCCGAGTGAGAAAAAGAATCTTTTAGTGAGCTAATATTAGTTAATGTAATTTAATATATCATATATATTATTATACATTAAATTATCGAATCAACACTTGATCCGACAAACCGGCTATATCGCATATAACCGACTAATATTTATCCGTACCGATTCATCGAATCACCACTTGATCCGATGACCCGGCTGATATCATAAATCGCGAGAATAGAATACGGTATCTCATATCGCATTATCCTCGGTCCCGCACATATCATATATGTGCCCCTACTCCATTTTGCCTGAGTTAAGAAACCTCTGTGTAGGACTCTGTAAGTCGATGTACAACACCCCACGAGTTGCGGGGAGGCGGAAATATGAAAAACGATCTTGTTCTTTAAGCAAACATCGACTAACCAAAGATCTTTACTAAACGATAATTAACAACAACCATAGAAGTTCTTAGCTACTATGCAAAGAGATTATACCTAGTGAATCGTGTCCTTCGTTTTTTCGATCTCTACGTCCTCCTCGGCCTCCTTTCCGTGATAGATGATCCACCCGAGAACCCTAATCCAAGCTTCACCTCTAAACTTGAGATAACTAAGTTTCTCTAGTTGCTAATCAAAGGAACTTAGGTCATATAGAGTTAGGTTATGGAGTGTTTAGTCTATTCTAATCCTTGATCTCAACTCATGAGTGGTAGGATTAGGGTTTGAAGAGAGAGTGAGCTTGAGGAGAGAGAAGGTGAAGATGATAATGATAATGATATTGTTTCTCACTTGAATATATGAAGCATAATGAATAAACAAATAAATGAATAAATGTGATTATTCATCATGCTACATTAATTCAATATGAGTGATTCACTATATGAGTCATTAAGCATTTAATGATGCATTAATGATATGATGAATCACACACAATGAGTCACAATTGCATTTAATGAAAATGCCACCTAAACCCTCAAGTCACCATCCTTCTAGAAGCTTCCCGTAAAATTACGAGAACGCCCCTCCCATCCGTGAAAACACGGAAAACTTTAGACTGTATAAATCCAATAACCTGATACTAGAATCTGGCTTAAACCAAAGTCGGCTAGTAAAAACTGTCCGAACGTCGTACGTGTGTAAACACACGTATGCGTCCGAACCCTTGTCGTAAAACCGTACGACCTCTATATCGTTTCGCCTGGATTTGTGAAATCTCTGTATGCGACTCTAAAGACTCCACTACTACGCTGGCAGTGGGTTTAACCACAGACCGCAAGCTGCACTAGCTGTACGTAACGGTCCCCAGGTAGATGTCGATAAGAAAGCCAATGAGGAAACCCATCCGAACTTCTACTGAGCCTGTCCGTGACAATATCAGCGCAGTCCGGTCTGTTCGTCTAAGAGTATCGCATGTATGGTTTAGGGAGGTGGTGAACGTCAGACCCCTAATAACTGTACAAGTCGTGTCGGCATGGCTCAAGACCATCCGAGAATCTACTGATCAGTCTATCAGTAATTCTCAATCATCCCTGGCCAGGGACTTATGGTAATGACCAACCGATCACAGTGCGATATCAACTCCCTATACCGAGAGAGAGAATCCTTAACAGTCGCTCACTGCCTCTACGGGACTGTGCCCAACTAAAACCTATTTGCACGACTCCTTTGAGCCGTGGTAGGGTAGTAATCAAAGCACAGTGGGAACTCACACGAGACAAATGACGACCTTAAGTCAACAGACTATCTGCACACATGGCACCTGAGAACTGCTATCTGACGTTAGGTATAAATACCATCCAGTCAGTTCTCGGCGAGTCCTGTCCGGTGTACTCACACCCAGTGAGCATCTGTATACAATCTTAGGTGCACATCACCAATGGCTGCGGGACCAATCCATCGCCCCTCCTCAGGGTCTAGATATGTATACACTAGTTACTCCGGTGTATCGATGCCCAGTCTCGATACTCATGCGACCAGGGACATCTACGGATGTGCCTATTGACTATCCAGCTCCTACAAGTATGACTGCCATCAGAACGCCGGTAGTGAGGAAAACACCCTATAGGCTTTATCAACATGTATATATAAATACAAAATAAAATATATCATATGTTAAGATAAAGACAAACCAAATAGCGTACTATCATATCAAGCAAGATTATCATGTACATACATATCCCTAGCATCCTATACAATGAAGGCCTCTAGGGCATATATATCCAACAATCTCCCACTTGCACTAAGGCCTATAATTGGCGCATTGAGTACCCACTGTCTGCACTAGATCCAGTTGCTGGCGTACCGCATGCCCAACATCTCAAACAGCCGCTCGAACTGGACTTGAGGGATAGCCTTGGTAAATGGATCTGCCGTGTTGTCTTTTGTGTCCACTCTTCGTACCTCGATCTCCCGATGATCCACGATCTCCCTGATCAGGTGAAACCGCCTTAAGATATGCCTGGATTTCTTATGGGACCTTGGTTCCTTCGCTAATGCTACAGCCCCATTGTTATCACAATACAAAGGTATTGGATTGGCAATGGACGGAACCACCTGAAGTTCAGAGATGAACTTCCTCATCCAGACAGCCTCTTTTGCGGCTTCACTAGCAGCTATATACTCAGCCTCCATAGTTGAGTCTGCAACGGTATCCTGTTTGGAACTCCTCCAACATACCGCCCCTCCATTGTGGGTAAACACAAAACCCGAAATGGATTTAGAATCATCTTTGTCACTTTGGAAGCCGGAGTCGGTAAAAGCCTCTACCTGGAGGTCCCCATTACCGTAAACTAAGAACATCTCCTTAGTCCTTCTCAGGTACTTGAGAATGTTCTTTACCGCTATCCAATGTTTCTCACTTGGGTCAGATTGATACCTGCTTACCACACTAAGTGCGTAAGCTACATCTGGTCTCGTACATAACATCGCATAGATTATAGATCCTACTGCCGAAGCGTAGGGTATAATGCCCATGCGAGCCCTCTCTTCATCAGTCTTTGGAGACATCTCTTTGGAGAGGGTGATCCCGTGACAAGCGGGTATATTACCGCGCTTGGAATCTTCCATACTAAATCTCTTTAGTATTGTGTCAATATACTTGGACTGTGAAAGTCCCAACATTCTATTAGATCTATCACGATAGATCTTAATGCCCAGAATGTATGATGCATCTCCTAAGTCTTTCATGGAGAATTTCTATGACAAGAAGAGCTTTACTGATTGTAGCATAGGGACATCATTCCCTATCAGTAGTATGTCATTGACATACAAAACGAGGAAGACTACTGCTCTTTTTCTACAATCTTCCTATAAATACATGGTTCATCTACATTTTTGATAAAGTCAAATTCTTTGACTGTCCCATCAAAGCAGATGTTCCAACTCCGCGATACTTGCTTTAATCCATAAATGGATTTAAGAAACTTGCACACTCTTCCGCTGCTCCCACTGTCTAAGAAACCTTCTGGTTGATCCATGTAAACACTCTCTTCCAAATGTCCATTTAGAAAAGTTGTTTTTACGTCCATCTGCCAGATTTCATAGTCATGGAAGGCAACAGTCGCAAGCAGGATCCGAATGGATTTAAGCATAGCTACAGGTGAAAAGGTTTCATCATAGTCCAATCCTGGTCTTTGACGAAAACCTTTTGCAACGAGTCTAGCTTTGTAGGTTTCCACTTGTCCAAATGCACCAATCTTCCTTTTGAAGATCCATTTGAATCCAACTGGTTTTACCCCAGGAGGAGAAACTTCTATAGTCCATACTTTATTGGTGTACATGGATTCCATTTCGGATCTCATAGCATCCAGCCACTTCACCGAGTCTATACTCGTGATAGCCTGCTGAAAACTAGTAGGCTCATCATCATCGATGATGCAATCCTCTCGATCCCCATCTAGAAGAAAACCATAGTATCTTTCAGGAGGATGAGAAAGCCTACTAGATCTGCGGAGTGGCGTTGGTTCATCATGTTCTATTGAAACCTGAGGTTCTACTAAGTCCTCGGCAGCAGTTTGAGATTCTGGAATTTCTTCCAGCTCTACCGCGCTCCCACTAATTTCTTTTGCAAGAAATTCGCTCTCTAAGAAGACAATGTGGCGAGCGACAAACACCTTTTGTTCTTCAGTGTGGTAGACCATATACCCCCTTGAATGTTTGGGGTATCCTACAAACTTGCATAAAACCAATCGTGCCTCGAGCTTGTCCGGATTATGCTTTTTAACATATGCCGGACACCCCCATATCTTGATATACTTGATATATGGTCTCTTCCCGCTCCACATTTCATATGGAGTGGTAGGCACAGACTTAGTCGGAACTCTATTGAATAGGTATGCTGCTAATTCTAGAGCAAAACCCCAGAAGGAAAGTGGCAACTCAGCACTACTCATCATTGAACGCACCATGTCTAACAGCGTGCGATTCCTCCTTTCTGATACACCATTATGATGAGGTGTATAAAGCGGAGTAAGCTGAGAGATAATTCCATTCTCTTTTAAGCATTCAAGGAAACTGGTACTTAAGTATTCTCGACCTCGATCAGATCGAAGTGCCTTAATGCTTTTACCAGTTTGTTTCTCCACTTCATTTTTATACTCCTTAAACTTCTCAAAGGCCTCGGATTTATGCTTCATTAAGAACACATGTCCATACCTAGAGAAGTCATCAGCAAAAGTGATGAAGTAGGAGTGACCGCTTCGTGCATGCGTAGACATTGGACCACATACATCACTGTGTACAAGTCCCAAGAGTTCTGTGGCTCTTTCTCCGTGTCCGGTGAACGGAGATTTGGTCATTTTTCCTTTGATACATGATTGACAAGTTGCATATGATGAATATTCAAACGGATCTAAATATCCATCTTTATGAAACTTAGTCAACCTTGTTTCGTTTATATGACCAAGTCTACAATGCCATACAAAGGCTTGGTTTGAATCTGGAGCCTTTCTTTTAAGCGTGTTTTGAATATTGAAAATTCGAGGTTGATTAAGTATGTATATGCCGTTTTCCACTGTGCCAAACCAAATCAGTTCTTGATTTAGGAGAATGTTCATGATATTTCTTTCAAGCGCAAAATTATATCCTTCATTAGACAACAAAGATACTGATATAATATTACACAACATACTGGGAATACAAAAACAGCTGTACAACACCAAAATGTGCCCACTAGTCAACCCTAGGTGATATTCCCTTATTGCAATAGCATCTACATGCATTCCATTGCCCATCCGGAGAGTCATATCACCTGCCCCAGTACTCTACTATTTCTCAGATCCTGCAAAGAATTACAGATTTGAGAACCAGAACCGGTATCAAGTACCCGTGATGTAGAGTTTACTGAAAGACAATTTTCGATTACAAACACACCTGAAGCAAAAGCAACAGTCTGCTTCGTGTCCTTGGCTTTGAATGCCACGCAATCCTTCTTCCAGTGCCCTTGCTTGTGACAATAATAGCATTCGTTCTTATCTGCCTTCACCCTTCCTGCCTTGTTCGTTCCCTGCACCTTCTTGACCCCACCCTTCAGTTTGGTCGCTTCCATCTTCTTCTTCCCTTTAGCTTTCGCTTTAGATTTAGAAGAGGATGATTGGCCAACATACAGAACGGGGGTCTTTTCCTTTTTCAAGGAGCTCTTTGCTACCCTCAACATGTTGAGGAGCTTTGAAAGATCATCTTCCATCTCGTGCATATTGAAGTTCAGCACGAACTGAGAGAAGGTGTGGGGAAGGGCCTGCAAAATCATGTCCATGTACAAATCATTCTCTAGCACGCATCCCAGGATTGCGAGTTCCTCAATGAGGGTAATCATTTTCAGGACGTGCTCTCCTACAGGTGATCCTGGAGCTAACCTCATCTGGAAGAGTTTCCTTGAGGTCTCGTATCTCGCGATACAGGAGTGCTCCACATACAAATCCTTGCAATGGAGAAAGATGGATATAACATCCATACTCTCGTGCTGTTTCTGGAGTTCATTGTTCATGGACGCCAGCACGATACACTTAGCTCGCTCACAGTCTAGATCCCAGGTTTTGCGAACATCCTTGTCCACAACTGAGGAATCTGGTCTTGGGATAAGGGGAGGAACAGCTGTGGTAACATATGCTACTTTGTCATAAGTTAGTGCAATGTTGACGTTCCTTAGCCAATCTTTATAGTTCTGCCCGGTCAGTATATTTTTTTTCAAGTAATAGTTTTATTCCTGTCATGGTAGCTGCCAGAGAGAGAGAAAAGAAAACACACAGCATATGCTCTTGCAAGTTTAGATTGGTTTTTAGTTTATCAAAACAGGATGGCTCCCACTGTTTCCTCAAATCCTTCTTCAAAACCTAAAAGAAGAACTAGTCAGGATTTAATCACACGTTACAATACTTGCATAACCTTTCAGCCAGGCCGGTGTTGGTACTTTGAGGGAGGTTTTCCAACGCTTTCGCGAAGTTCCTTAATTAAATAACCTCTTTTCCCTGGAGGCGTAGCCCCTCTAACACCTTTCTGGACACCTACTTGGTTTATAGCATTGATTGTTAAAGTGAGAAAAATTCCCGAGAGTAATCCTACCCATCAGTGGGATCGGGATCCAACTATCATTGCATGATGCCTTAGATGGAAGCCACTCTAGTCACCACACTCCAGAAGGTATGCTAAATCTGCAAGTTTCCTTTATGTTTGAAACTCCCGATATGATTTTTATCCCAAGCTCTTATGATCTTGACATAGGCCAACAAATCATAAGACGCAAGTCAAGTTCTACCCGTCGTTGTCCTGATTAATTTAGTTACATCGTACATGCCCTTGACGTAGGCCAACAAGGTTATACGTCTGTCCTAAACTAATGCATCTATCTATGCAACAAATAAGCAAAAACACTGCTACCATACACTATGCCTTGGTGTAGGCCAACAAGCATAGCATGAATACGATGTGCTGTCTATTTGGAACGACGGAGGGTTGCGGCTGGTTTTTGGCAAAAAACCGTTAACGTAGTGAACTTGATATAATCGAAGGAACCAAGATAGCCTTTATTAAAAGGAGTGGTTTAAGCTCCGCATTTAAAATTTGCTTTTTGAAGAAAACCGAGTGGTTTTGAAATTATTCCAACGATTCAGTTTAGGTTTTATTTTCTTTGCATTAATAATAATGCGTCCCATCATTAACCTATCATTACAGAAAACAACGAAAATACAACATCCTCTTATGCCATCCGCATTCTCCTTTGGGTCCCGTCATCACCCGTTAGGTTACTTAACTAACAGCAGAGCGGGGGCTGGGCTAGCGCGGGTGTAAAACATAAGTGACGTCTAAATAGCTATCATATATAGATATTGTACATTCGTCAGATGCAATAATAGGCATTCCAGATCACAGATGAACAATATTAGATTATGCAAGCAATCCGCGTTTCTTTTGAGCCTGCAACGAAAGACGGATTACACAGTTGCGATGAATAGCCATTACCCCACCCCAGACCCCTATGGGTACGGCAAACTACCCGCCAAGTACCTGAAGTGAAGCGGTCTCCCTCAACAACGTGAGTAGGCCACTAAAAACTTCGAAATACCCGGTAGTTTGTGCACCCCACCTTGGGTCTATCCAAGGAGCAAAAACAGTAAAAAGAAATAATACAACGGTGGCTACAACCGCAACCTGGATGTGCCCCGCAAAATAATATTACAACTTATTACAATTACTTCGAATGAATTAATACAATAACCCATCACAAAACCCCGGCTAATCATCACAACAATCCAATACTCTTCATAATCACAAACAGTTAAAAACATCCAGATATGTGCAACCCCCTGCCAACCGACATACTAGCAGTTAGGGGAGGTTTACGAACACATAATACAGTTCACAGATATAATCAAATAAGCAAACATCGTATAATTTCAATCGATCAAACACATTAGATTCTACTCCATAACTTCTCTGTAAATCTGAAACTTGAGCAGAAAAAAAATCATTCCAGAAAATACAAAACATCACAGAAGATCCACAGGGAAAAACTGGGCTGAATCGGCTCCAACTCGGCCGCGGATCGGCCGCGGATCAGCCGCGGTTCCGCGGCTCAGTGGCCGATTCAGGAGCCCATTTTTTTCTGTGTTCTTATAATTTCATGTAGGTTATTGTGGAGGTCCCTGAAAAAATTTTAGGCCTCATTTTAAAATCAACAGAAACGATGTGATATCGTTATATTTTCCGGTTCGTTTTGCGTTCGAAATACAGACGACTTTGCAAATGAGTTAATTATTGTTTAGTGAGGCTCTGATACCACTGTAAGTCGATGTACAACACCCCACGAGTTGCGGGGAGGCGGAAATATGAAAAACGATCTTGTTCTTTAAGCAAACATCGACTAACCGAAGATCTTTACTAAACGATAATTAACAACAACCATAGAAGTTCTTAGCTACTATGCAAAGAGATTATACCTAGTGAATCGTGTCCTTCATTTTTTCGATCTCTACGTCCTCCTCGGTCTCCTTTCCGTGATAGTTGATCCACCCGAGAACCCTGATCCAAGCTTCACCTCTAAACTTGAGGTAACTAAGTTTCTCTAGTTGCTAATCAAAGGAACTTAGGTCATATAGAGTTAGGTTATGGAGTGTTTAGTCTATTCTAATCCTTGATCTCAACTCATGAGTGGTAGGATTAGGGTTTGAAGAGAGAGTGAGCTTGAGGAGAGAGAAGGTGAAGATAATAATGATAATGATATTGTTTCTCACTTGAATATATGAAGCATAATGAATAAACAAATAAATGAATAAATGTGATTATTCATCATGCTACATTAATTCAATATGAGTGATTCACTATATGAGTCATTAAGCATTTAATGATGCATTAATGATATGATGAATCACACACAATGAGTCACAATTGCATTTAATGAAAATGCCACCTAAACCCTTAAGTCACCATCCTTCTAGAAGCTTCACGTAAAATTACGAGAACGCCTCTCCCATCCGTGAAAACACGGAAAAACTTTAGACTGTATAAATCCAATAACCTGATACTAGAATCTGGCTTAAACCAAAGCCGGCTAGTAAAAACTGTCCGAACGTCGTACGTGTGTAAACACACGTATGCGTCCGAACCCTTGTCGTAAAACCGTAAGACCTCTATATCGTTTCGCCTGGAGTTGGGAAATCTCTGTGTGGGACTATAATGACTCGACTACTACGCTGGCAGTGGGTTTAACCACAGACCGCAAGCGGCACTAGCTGTACGTAACGGTCCCCAGGTAGATGTCGATAAGAAAGCCGATGAGAAACCCATCCGAACTTCTACTGAGCCTGTCCGTGACAATATCCGCGCAGTCCGGTCTGTTCGTCTAAGAGTATCGCATGTATGGTCTAGGAAGGTGGTGAACGTCAGAGCCCTAATAACCGTACAAGTCGTGTCGGCATGGCTCAAGACCATCCGAGAATCTACTGATCAGTCCATCAGTAATTCTCAATCAGCCCTGGCCAGGGACTTATGGTAATGACCAACCGATCACTGTGCGATATCAACTCCCTATACCGGGAGAGACGAATCCCTAACTGTCGCTCACTGCCTCCACGTGGCTCGGGACTGTGCCCAACTAAAACCTGTTTGCACGACTCCTTTGAGCCGTGGTAGGGTAGTAATCAAAGCACAGTGGGAACTCACACGAGACAAATGACGACCTTAAGTCAACAGACAATCTGCACACATGTCACCTGAGAACTGCTATCTGACGTTATGTATAAATACCATCCAGTCAGTTCTCGGCGAGTCCTGTCCGGTGTACTCACACCCAGTGAGCATCTGTATATAATCTTAGGTGCACATAACCAATGGCTGCGGGACCAATCCATCGCCCCTCCTCAGGGTCTAGATATGTATACACTAGTCTACTCCGGAGTATCGATGCCCAGTCTCGATACTCCTGCGACCAGGGACATCTAAGGAAGTGCCTATTGACTATCCAGCTCCCACAAGTATGACTGCCATTACAACGCCGGTAGTCAGGCAAACACCCTATGGGCTTTATCAACATGTATATATAAATACAAAGTAAAATATATCATATGTTAAGATAAAGACAAACCAAATAGCGTACTATCATATCAAGAAAGACTGTCATGTACATACATATCCCTAGCATCATATACAATGAAGGCCTCAAGGGCATATATATCCAACAGACTCTAAAGAATCGTCAATACGCCAGCATTAGGTAATGATCATATCAAACACCCACAAGCTGCAAGCGGTCAGCTAAACGTAACATCCACCCAGGTATTTAGCGCTCAGAAGATCAACAAGCAAGCCTGTACATTCTCCTGTGAATCCAATCAGTAACACTCCCGTACAGTCCGGTCTCGTCGTCTGATATGTCGCATATCTCGCCTAAGGGTGGTAAACGTCAGACCCCAGTAGCTCGATAAGTCGTGTCGATTTGAGGTCTATAACAGTTCGAGAAACTACTGATAACACTTACCAGTAAATCTCAGCAACCCTGGCCAGGGATTTCCAGTTATAGCCAATCGAACACAGCACAACATCAACTCCCTATACCGAGAGAGATGAATCCCCTCCTATCGCTCATTGCCTCCATGTGATTCGGGACTGTACCCAAAAGCCACCTTTTTGCATGCCCTCTTGGATGTGGTATGATGGAAATCAAAGCACGGTGGGAATCACACAAGACTCTATGACGATCTCGGGTCAACAGACTACTCTGTACCAGTGTCACCGGAGAACTGCCATCTGACGTGAGGTATAATACCATCTGAGAGTTCTCGGCGAGTCCGTCCAGTGTACCCAGTCGAGTACATATCCTAAGGGCTTTATCAACATGTAACATAGAGACAATCAGAGTACATGTTAAGATAAAGTACAACCAGATAGCATACTATCATGTCGAGCAAGAAAGTCCTCCCTATATATGTCCAAGCATCCATTACAATATACATCGTATGTACAGTAATGGCCTCTAGGGCATACATATAACTATCAATCTCCCACTTGCACTAGGGACATCTGTTGTGGTATCACATACCCAACAATTAGCTGCGGTTGAAGTATCTCATACTCAACCATCCCATAAAAGTCTCTACTGGGAAAAAGGCCTTTGTGAGTGGATCCGCGTTGTTGTCCTCCGTGTCTACTCTTCTAACCTCGATCTCCCTGGAGATCAACCATCTCCATGATCAGGTGATACTGCCTAAGAATTATATCTGGATTTCTGATGGGATGGGGGTTCCTTGGCATAAGCCATAACTCCATTGTCACACAATGGTAGGAACGAAGTTCATTTCATGAACTTATATCTATCCAGACTGCCTCTTTGGTAGCGTCCTTGGTAACGATGTATCTTGCCTTTAATCGTTTAGAGAGTCACGGTATCTAGCTTGGAACTCTTCCAACATACCGTCCCTCTATTGAGGGTAAAGACAATGTCTACGATTGACATTCAGTCGTCCTTATCACCCTGGAACCTTTCCAGTGATTCTCCCCAGGATCGATTGATACCATCTTACTACAACTAGTGAGAATCCTAACATCCAATTAGATCTATCTCATAGATCCAAAACCCAGGATTTAGGAGGTATCACTTTGATCCTATATGGAGAATCCTTGTGATAAACGGAGATTGACCGAGTGTAGCATAGGAAACTCCTTCCCTATCAAGAGTATGTCATCCACGTACTCTACGAGGATCACCACCATACTCCCTACTACCTTTTTGTATATACAAGGTTCATCTACCATTTTGATGAAGTCAAACTCTTTGACTACCACATCAAAACAGATATTCCAACTCCGTGATACCTGTTTTATCACATAAAACATCTTGCACACGTTTCCGCTGCTCCCACTGTCTACGAAGCCCTATGGCTGTGTACTTATAAACGCACTTTTCTAAAACATCATTTAGAAAAAGCAGTCATGACACCCAACCACCAGATATCGTAGTCATGGTATGTAGCAGTGGCAAGTAGGATCTTGATGGACTTAAGCATAGCTTTGAAAGTCTCAACTTTTCCATGTACACCAAGTAATCTTCTCAAGATATACTTGCTCCTGATGGGGATTTAACCCTCCAGATAAAGCAACCAAAGTCCATACTTTGTTGGTGTATAAGGATTCCATCTCAGATCGCTAAGCATCCAGCCATTCTTACAGCGTCCTACTCCTGATGGCCAGCCCGAAACTGGTTGGGTCATCATCTCATGATGCAATCCTCGCTCCCACTGTCATAGGGAACCCGAAGTATCTCTCAGGTGGGTGAGGAACCCTACTAGATCGGTGGAGAGGCTGAGGTTCGTTGGAAACTATTGAATCCTTTAATTCTACCAAATCATCAGCTGCAGTTTGTATAGCTGGAACCTTTCCAGTTCTACATAACAGACCTTGCCTCGAGCTTGACCGGATTTTGCTTTTAGACATAGGCCGGACAATCCCAAATCTTAATAAACTTAAGATATGGGCTCTTCCCTTTCCATATCACATATGAAGTGGTAGGCAACTGATTTGATTTGAACCCTATTCAATAGGTATGCAGCTTCAAAAGTGCATAATTCCCAAAAGGAAATAGGAAACTCAGTAGTACTCATCATAGAGCGCACCATATCACATAGGGTGCTATTGCTCCGCCCCGATACACCGACGTGCTGTAGTGTATACGGAGGAGTAATGCTGAGAGAGAATCTCATTCTCCTTTAGAATAGTCTAGAAATTCTGTGCTCAAGTATTCTCCTCCTTGATCTCATCAAAGGACATAATACTTATACCCGTTGTTGGTTCTCTACTTCTAACTTATATTCTGTGAATATCTCAAAAGGTTCAGACTTGTGTTTCAACAGGAACATATGCCCGAATCTTGAGAGATAATCAGTGAATATAATAAAATACAAAGAACCGGTCTTGGCATGTGTAGACAGGGGACAATCATACATCATCATGTATCAATCCCAAGAGTTCACTAACTCTTTCTCTATTTCCAATAAACAGAGCTGTGGTCATCTTATCTCTGTGACATGACCGGCAAGTTTCATAAGATGTAAATTTAAACTAATTTAAATATGCATCTAAATGTAATTTGGCTAGTCGGGTCGCATTGATATGACCTAGTCAACAATACCTTAAGAAGGATCCGTTCATTTCTGAACTCTTCCTCTTGTGTGTGTTCTGTATACTAAGAACTGTAGTTTGATTTAGAACGTCTATGCTTTTAGATAATGTGCCTGAACCAATCAACTCTTGATATAGGAAATGTTCGAAACATTATCCAACAATACAAAATTATATCATTTCTTTACTAATAAAGAGACTGATATGATGTTGTATATCAGGTTCGGTATCTAATAACATTCGTTCAGAATCAATGTATTCTGGTAATACAGGGTGATAGTGACCAACAGACTTGGCTGCAACACTTGCACCATTTTCTGTCTCATGAAACTTATCACCCGTTCTCAGTTCTCTACCTTTCTGTAGCCCATGTAACAGATTACATATGCGGGATCCTGATCCGGTATCACATACCCAGGACGTAAAGGATACTGAGAAACAGTTCTCTATAATGAACACACCCGAAGATGATGCATCAACATGCACTTTCTTCGTTTGGGAGGTACAGGAAATCTGGTATTCCCCAATTTCCTGCTCTGTCTTATAATAATTAGAAGTTGGAGCGGGACTAACGTTCCCCAGCTCACTATAACAAGCAGGTTCGGTCAAAATATCCGTATTATTATCTTGATTAAGGCGTGATATGGTCGCTACCTAGAGAGAGAGAGAAGAAAATACTCAGCGTATGCTCTTGCAAGATTAGATTTGTTATCTAATATATCTAATCAGGATGTCTCCCACTGTTTTAATCAAATCTTCCTTCAAACCCTAAAAGGAAAGACTAGCCGGGATTAATTACACGCTACAAGTTCTCCAATCTTTCAGCCAGGCCAGTGTCGGTACTTTGAGGGAGGTTCCCCGTGCTTTCGCACGGACCTAATAAGAGTAAACCTCGTTTTCCCAGGGGCGTAACCCTGTTAACACCTTTCTAGACACCTACTTGATCGGCTAATTGTAATGTATAAAACTCTCCCAGGAGTAACTCTTACTCGCAGTGGGTATCGGGATCCAACTATCTCATAGAAGGTATGCAATCTCATTGCGAATTTCAACACTTGAAATTCCCAATAATATTTTGCCCCAAGCTTCCTATGACCTTGACAAAGGCCAACAAACCATAGGCTGCTAGTCAAGTTCAACCCGTCATTTCCTAATTGAATTAAACCCACCGCACGGCCCTTGACAAAGGCCAACAAGGTCGCACGACTACCCTAATCCAATCTGCATCATATGCATAAGCAGATAAGTACTATTCAGCTACCGCACACTACGCCTTGACAAAGGCCAATAAACGCAGCACGAATGCTAAACAGTCCTTATCTGAAATGATGGAGGGCTACGACAGGTTTTATGAAAACCCTTTGCGTAATGAACTTGATATCGTTGTAGAATCGAGTGATTTTAAATGGAATGTTTTTTGAGGCTTTTCTAGTTTTGCTAAAGGGGTCACTCCCGGTGAAGGGATCGTCGGCCCTTTCCTCATCGAATAAGGTGCAGGGTATATCATATATACCACTATGCAAAGCAAGAACTGTAGAAGCAAATCAAAATACAAACCGAGTTTGTAGCATCTGCCAGTTTCACTAAAGAGGTCACTCCCGGTAAAGGGATCTCGGCTCTTTCCTTATCGAATAAGGTGCCGGATGTTCTACAAGGAACACCGCTATGCAAAGCAAGAACTAGAGCTACCAGTTTTTAAACAAGTTTCTACAACATCTTAGGTTTCTTTTATTTCATTAATCTCATTAATGAAGTCCCATTTTATTATGCTTCACAAGCATCACATTTGAAAAGAAATCTGCAATATAACATATATCTCATATATATAATATAAACATTCGTCTCAGGCAATAATATGATCTTATCACAGAACATTGCAGCAGAAGAACATATATGAAATATTGGATATACTAGGATGTCCGTGTTTTCAATACGAGCCTGTATAAAACACGGATTCCACGGTCGCGATAAATAGCCAAACCCACATCCCTAGACCCCTACGAGAGCGGCAAGCAACACTGCCAATTCTAGGGTTAGGAGACCCGGTCTCGACTCCTCGAGATGGTCTCCCACTGGACCCTTGAACCCGGTTACTTGTGCTCCCCGCCTTGGGTCTACCTAATGCGGAAAAGTAAATAATATACAATGGTGACATCATGCTCAGCCCGGAAGTGCCCCAATAAAAGAATATTACATACAAATGAATTTTACATGAATGAAAAAGAAAAAACTCTCATCTCATATAAAAAAACCCGGCTATTCAGAACGCGACGATCCAATATAACATATCACAGCAACACATAATATCTCATATCATCAACGTAAGCAAGTATGCGTATCCCGATTGTCGTTGATATAGAGCAACGAAGCCGGCGATACACCACATACTACGCTTACGGTCGCAGAAAAGAAAGTGTAAAACTACAACAGTTGGAATCCGCAACCTCCTTAGACATCGCATGCCTAACCAAATGAATTCCTTAGACATCGCATGCCTAACAATTATAAACCCCGCATTTTAGTCTCATTATCGAAAACTCTTTTCAATATCAAGTCGGGCAATTCAACAAGATTCCCGACATCCTGATCGAATGCTCGTCGCATACTTTAGTAGACGGCCGCACCCCCGATGCCATCGACGATGTGCACTAAGACGGAACACCGCTGCCGCAAGCACCCGAACGGATTCTTTTAGCGACGGGGTTCTCCTACAGTCACTTGGTCGGGGCTATAGGGCATGGCTGTCTATTAAGTTTACCCGGCGAGTATCCGCGTACGCTACGTGATTGCGACGGACTTTTGATCACATCAAAATTCCGTGGCAACCGATCATCTGAGA
This sequence comes from Agapanthus africanus, assembly GCA_030015575.1. Taxonomy (NCBI): domain Eukaryota; kingdom Viridiplantae; phylum Streptophyta; class Magnoliopsida; order Asparagales; family Amaryllidaceae; genus Agapanthus; species Agapanthus africanus. Next base: position 338,571,596 of record CM057341.1, on the reverse strand, counting down.
CTAAACTGCTATGTTTATAATATTCAAATTAGTTATCTCATAACTATCTATGGATTCCAAATATTGTATCACATTCCAGATAAATAGACATTGTTAAAATTTCCGATCGAATAATCAAACACCCAAGATTTCCCCAATATATCTCAACACTTGAAATCATTTTAAAAACATCCATCACATGCCACAGTACCAATGGTCCAGCCGTAGAAGGGTCAAGCCAACGCCTCACATGTGGCACGCCGTACTGCCATAAACCCTAAGGTTCAGAGACAGTTCAAGACGGTCACATAATCGAGTTAAGTTTTGTTGTCTTATAGAGGGTCCACCGCGTTACTTGCATGACTTAGAAAGTTTCAAACTCGAGAAAAAATCCAACTTTTGAAAAATTTTCCGACTGGGGAAAAAGTAAGTTATTGATATTCGTTCAAACTTTTTAACAGTTTCTAAAATTATCCGGGAAAAAAAACGAAGTTAAATTATCCGAACGAATCAACGAGTCCCCAATACACCCCAAAAAACTCAACACTTGAGCAAATTAAAAATTCCCAGAAGAATAAGCAATTACAGATGGACATTGCTGTGCAAATCACGTGCCATAATTCTTCTTTTTGGCCGCGGAACCGCCGCGCCAACCAAGGTACGGCCGCGGTTCCGCGGCGGTTTAATTGAATTAGAGGCACGTGTTGCACAGTAACTCTTGTATTTTCCTGCTGATTTTTTTGAGAATTTTTAATCCAGAAAAAATCACTTTTTTAGAAAAAATCCAGAGAGGGGTAAATATCGGGGTTTTCGGGTTCGATCGGACTTTAAACTTCGCGTAGCCTTCGCGTAAAGCTCTAGCTTGGCTCTGATACCACTGTAGGGTTGCTAGGCACGCGTACAAGGGTCTACGAAATATCAACCATGCCCGATTAATATTTTAGCCGTGCCGAACAACCCGAAGCCGGATCTTTAAACTAGGGTTTAGGCGAAAACAAGCTTGTTAAACTCTTTAACACTAAGTGAGAGGGATTACAACCTTTGTAGATCCAGTCCTTAACTTCTTAAGCTCCGTGTTGAGGTCCCTTCGCTGCGATCATCGTATTCCAGACTCTCGAGAGGCTTCACGAAGAGAAAGATGCAGTCTTGATTCCGATCTTCGATAACAAAGATGATCTACCTTGAAGTTTCATTAACACAAGGTAACACTCACTAAATGAAGTGAACACTCTCATCTAAAGGGCAAGGGTAGATGAGAATGATGAAGTAGGATTTTTGCTCTCATTTATAATCTTTTTCTCATATATTTTCATCACAAATATCAAAGCAAGAAAGCTTTGCAAAGGAGGAAGAAGAAGAAGAAATGAATCATTCCATTTGTGATGAATAATGAAAGGATGATCATGATGAATAATGCAACCATGGACAAACTAACCCTTGTAGAGATTTGACTACGGTTAAAGGTTTGGTTGGGTTAAGGAAATATCTTTCAAAAATATCTTTTCCAAAACAAAAACAAAGCTTCTAGAAACATCTAGAAAAGCTTAACCCTAATCAAACCCTAACCATGTTTAATCTCCACTAAACAAGTTGCATTAATAACCATATCATGTTACAATATTATATATCACATATATAATATTTATTGTAACCAAATAAAATAATACAATTAACATATATCGCATATATATCAATGTATTACCCGAGTAAGAAAAAGAATCTTTTAGTGAGCTAATATTAGTTAATGTAATTTAATATATCATATATATTATTATTATACTTTAAATTATCGAATCAACACTTCATCCAACAATCCGGCTATATCGCATATAACCTGTTAGTGTATATGCCCTAGAGGCCATTACTGTATCATACTAGTTTGTATATTACTTAATGGAAGCTTGGGATATTCACCTTGTATAGACAATCTTGCTCAAAATAGTAGTATGCTACTTAGTTTGTTTCTACTTTAATGTGTACATGTGTTTATTTTAGTATATCACCTTTACACATTACTGGAGCCCTTAGGATCTTTGCTTGATTACCAGCGTTGTGATGGCAGTCACACTTGTGGGGGCTGGGTAATCCACAAGCACATCCTTATACAGGTCCCTAGTCGTAGGACTATCGAGACAGGGCATCGATACTCCGGAGTAGACTAGCGTATGCGCTTCTCATCCCCAGCAGGGGAGACGGTCTGTCTCACAGCCGTCAGTACGTCGTACTTGAGATAGTATGCGGGTGCTCGTTAGGTTACGAGTACACTGGACAGGACTCGTCGCGAATTGGTTGGTATTATACCTATCGTCAGTTATCAGTTCCCAGGTGACATGAGTACAGCTTAGTCCGCTGACTTGACACTGTTACTTCTCCTCGAGTGTGTTCCCACTGTACTTTGATTACTACCCTACCACGGCTCAAAGGAGTCGTGCAAACAGGTAGTAGTTGGGTGCAGTCCCGAAGCACTTGGAGACAGTGACGGTTAGACAGGATTCGTCTCTCCCGGTATTGGGGGTTGATATCGCGCTGTGTCTAGGAGAGCCATTACACAAGTAGTCCCTGGCCAGGGCAAGCGAGATATACTGGTAGGTATCCAGTGTTATCTCAGGGTGTTCTGGGCTACACTCGGACACGACTTGTACCGCTATTAGGGGACTGACGTTTACCGCCCCCTAGGCCCGCCATGCGATATGATCAGACGAACAGACCGGACTGTACGGAGATTGTCACATTCAGGCTCAGTAGGAGTTCAGATGGGTTTCACCTCGTCAGTCTTCTTATTGACATCTACCTGGGGGCCGTTACGCACAGCTAGTGCCGCTTGCGGTCTGTGGTTAAACCTACTGCCAGCGTAGTGTCGAGTCTTTAGAGTCCCACACAGAAAGCTATTCGCCTTTAGGAAAAAGAGTAGAGGTCGCATGGTTTTGCGATAGGGTTCGGTCACATTCGTGCACTTGTGCACGTTTAGTGTCCGGACAGTTAACACTAGCAGGCTTTGGTTTAATCCGGATCCTAGTGTACGTTTTGGGATTGGTTTTATCTCGTTTGTATTCGTGTTCCTCGGAACGCGGATGCGGGTGTGTATGCACAGTTGACAGAGAGACAGAGGCAGAGGATTCTCATTGGGGTTGTTGACTGTTGACTTTTGCTAAAACCCTAATGAGAATATGAAATATGATTAACAATAATATTAATTAAATATTATAGTGACATAGTTGTTGAGGGGTTGACTTTGTTGACCGGTTGACTAGGTTGGACTAGTTGACCATCATCATTACAATGGCTATCATTTCATGGCAAAAGACTTGCTCATTCTCTCATTTGTTTTCTCTCTCTTGCTTGAGCTCTCCCTCTTCCTCTTGCTCTCTCTCTAGTCTATGGTTCACTTGTCTCATGTGTTGAGAAGCAAGAACCATAGAGATAAAACTCAACACACTCCTCTACTCATCCTAGTTCACAAGGTTTAGCAAACCAAGTGTTCTAGTTTCTTGTAGTTTGAAGAGAAGCCAAAGGTAGAAGCTTTCAGGTGGATCCATCTTCGGTGCGAGGAGACGATGAGGTGAGGCCGATCCAACCACCGCAAGGAGTTGAAGGCGAATGAGTTCATGTTAAGGTATAACCCCCTAACCGAGTAGGTAAAACTCTTGTTAGGTTTGTTAGATAGTTGTTTAACAAAGATCCGTATTTTGAGTCCATGTTACCTCTTCTAGAAAAATTGTTTTTCATCATTTCCGCAAGCCCGTAAGTACCGGGAGAGGTAACGTGGACTTACAGTGGTATTAGAGCCTAGTTAAACACTATCTAACATGTTAGCAAAGTAACTAGAAGTTCGATCGGAGAAAAAGTCACGAAACACGCCCGAAAAATCAACTTTCTGCCGAATTTGTTTTCTGTTCCAAAAATAATAAATCTTATCTTAAAATTCGTCTCAGGGTTTTTAGAAGAAACTGTAGAAAAATGGTCCACTGAACCGATCAACGCGCCGCGGAACCGCGGCGGGAGCGTGCTCCTGCTGCGGATCCGCGGCCGAGTTGACTCGGTCGTGGGCGATTTTTCATGCAGTTTATTCAGTTGGGTGTTTTGGGATTTTTACAGTATGTGTTTTTAGCCCAGATTTTCCAGAAAGCAAAATTTGTTTTTGGGGCTTAGAAATCCGTATTTTGATCGAACTTCTAAAGACTTAAGCTAACGGGTTTATATCTGTGATGTGATATATGTATTGAACGTCTGCTAATCGCTATACGTCGATTAGTGGGGGTTATACATATCTGTGATCTGTAATGTTGATGGTATGTGTATATGAATTCATTGGATTGCCGCGGATGAATAGCCTGGGGGGTTGTGAGATGAGAGTTTTTTCTTTATCTTTCAATTCATGTAAACTTGTAATTGATGTAATATTATTTATTTGGCCGCACAACCGGGGTGAGGTTGTAGCCGTCATTGTATAATTTCTTTTACTGTTTTTACTCCTAGGATAGACCCATGGAGGGGGTGCACAAACTACCGGGTACCTCGAAGTGCCGAGTGGCCTACTCACGAGTTGAGGGAGGTTGCTTCGCTTCGGGTATTTGGCGGGTAGTTTGCCGCATCCGTAGGGGTCTTGGGTGGGGTATTGGCTATTCATCGCGACCGTGTAATCCGCTTTTCGTTACAGGCTCGTACGAATTGAGGATTCCTAGTATATCCAATGTGTTCATCTATGATCTGGAATGGCTATCATTGCAATATATCTATATATGATATTATTTAGGTGTTGCTTATGTTTTGCATCCGCGCTAGTCCAGCCCCCTCTCTGTCGTTAGTTAAGTAACCTAACGGGTAATGACGGGACCCCGTGGCGAATGCGGATGGCATAAGCGTACATCATATTTTGGTTGTTTTCTGCAATGGTAGGATTAAATGATGGGACGCATTAAAATTAATGCAAGAAAAATAAACCAAGTAAAAGTCGTTGGAACACTTTCAAAACCACTCGGTTCTTTTCAAAACCAAATTTTAAATGCGGAGCATGAACCGGTCCTTTTTGAAAGCTATCTCATTCCTTCGATTATATCAAGTTCACTACGTTCACGATTTCGCCAAAACCATTCGTAGCCCTCCGTCGTTTCACATGAATGGTCAATAAGTATTCAAGCTATGTATGTTGGGCAAAGTCAAGGCATAGTGATTGGTAGATATTGGGTATTCATGTGCAGCATGGATAGATGTGTTGGTTTGGGACAGTCGTACTGCCATGTTGGCCAAAATCAAGGGTAGGTACGGGTGGGTTCAAATTAACCTGGAGAACGACGGGTAGAACTTGACATGTGACTTATGATATTTTGGCCAAAGTCAAGGTCATAAGAGCATGGGGCAAAAATCCACATCGGGAGTTTCAAAAGAACTGAAACTTGCTAGCGCTGCATACCATTTGGAGTGTGATGATTCTGGTAGGATTCCTTCAGTTTTGTCACGCAATGATATTTGGATCCCGATCCTACTGTGAGTATATGCTACTCCTCGTGAAATTTCTCACTTAACGATCAATGCTATAAACCAAGTAGGTGTCTAGAAAGGTGTTAGCAGGGCTACACCCCCAGGGAAAAGAGTTTATTTAATTAAGGAATTTCGCGAAAACGTTGGAAAACCTCCCTCGAAGTACCGACACTAGCCTGGCTGAACGGTTAAGCAAGTATTGTACGGTGAGATTGATCCTGACTAATTCTTCCTTTTTGGTTTGAGGAGGGATTCGAGAGACAGTGGGAGCCATCCTGTTTAGACAAATTAAAAACCACTCTAAACTTGCAAGAGAATCATGCTAAAGTGTTTCTTCTCTCTCTCCTAATTGCAGCGACCAAACATCATGACTGGACTTAAGTTACTACTAGATAAAAACATACTGATAGGGCCAAACTACAAAGATTGGCTCAGGAATGTCAAAATGGCAATCACTTATGACAAGTTAGGGTATCTTCTTACCACCAAAGCTCCCCCTGTCCCAGGTCCCAAAACCAGCGTCGCGGATAGGGAAATCCGTAAAACCTGGAAAATCGATTGCGCGAAGGCCAAGTGCCTCGTGCTCGCCTCTATAGACAATGAACATCAGAGGAGGCACGAGAATATGGACCTCGAATCCATATTTCTCCATACAAAACAACTGTATGGAGAGCAATCTTGTATCGCCAGATACGAAGTGTCGAAAAAGTTATTTTCGGCAAGATTGGCCGTCGGATCATCGGTAGCGGAACACGTGCTTAAGATGATTGGCTTCAATGAGGAGCTCGCGGACCTTAGGACCACGTTAGAGAACGAGCTCTATACAGACTTGATTCTCCAGTCCCTTCCTTCCACTTACGCCCAGTTTATTCTGAACTTCAACTTGCAAGAAAAAGAAGTTGAACTTTCAGAACTCCTCAACATGCTGAGGAGTGCAGAGGGCACCCTACAGAAAGGTAGGGAAACATCCACTTTGTTTGTAGGAGGATCTTCCTCTTCTAGGTCCAAAGCGAAAGCCAAGGGAAAGAAGAAGAAAGCCCCCGCCAAACCAAGGGGCGGTGTTATTAAAGTTGATACGAAGGGAAAGACAAAAGCAACAAAGGTAGCGGGGAAACTTGTGGGGAAGGAAGAGTGATTTTACTGTCATAAAAGTGGACACTGGAAGAAAGATTGCAGGGCTTGGAAGGCCAGAACACAGGATCTGAAGCAAGTTGCGGCTTCAGCTTCAGGTGTGTATGTTATTGAAAACTGTCTATCAATAAACTCTACTTCCTGGGTATTGGATACCGGATCCGGATCGCATATCTGTAATTCTTTGAAGGCGTTGAGAAAGCGTAGGTTTTTGAAGGCAGGTGATATGACCCTCAGAGTTGCAAACGGAGCTGGCATGGATGCTGAGTCCGTGGGGGACTATCACCTGGGGTTGTCAGATGGACATGTTTTGGTTTTGCATAATTGCTATTTTGTACCCAATGCAACTTGTAATCTCATTTCTGTATCTTTATTATCTAAAGAAGGTTATGAATTTGCATTAGTAAGCAATGTTGTGAACATTCACCTTAATCAAGTTCTGATTGGGTCAGCTACATTAAGCAATGGTATGTACGTATTAAACCAACTACAGATTTTCAATGTCCAGAATACACACAAAAGAAAGTCTCCGGAAACAAACCAGGCTTTCTTATGGCATTGTAGACTGGGTCACGTCAATGAGAGAAGGTTGACGAAGTTACATACAGAAGGATATTTAGATCCGTTCGAATATCAATCGTATGCCACTTGTCAATCCTGTCTCAAAGGAAAGATGACAAAGACTCCGTTCACTGGACACGGAGTAAGAGCGAGCGAGCTCTTAGGACTCGTACACAGCGACGTGTGCGGTCCAATGTCTACGCATGCACGAAGCGGTTATTCTTACTTCATTACTTTTACGGATGACTTTTCAAGGTACGGATATGTCTTCTTAATGAAACATAAATCCGAAGCCTTTGGAAAATTCCAAGAATATAAGAATGAAGTAGAAAAACAAACCGGCAAAAGTATCAAGACACTAAGATCTGATCGAGGTGGTGAATACTTGAGTGCCGAGTTCCTGAATTACTTAAAAGAGAATGGAATTCTCTCTCAGCTTACTCCTCCATACACTCCGCAACATAACGGTGTATCGGAGAGACGAAATCGAACCCTATTGGATATGGTATGGTCCATGATGAGTAACGCTGAGTTACCGCGATCATTCTGGGGATATGCACTAGAATCGGCTGCATACCTTTTGAACCGAGTTCCAACTAAGACTGTGCCTACTACACCATATCAGATGTGGTGTGGGAAGAGACCCTGTCTTAATCACATTAAGACATGGGGATGTCCAGCTTTTGTCAAAAAGCAGCATGCGGACAAACTCGAGGCACGCTCAGTACAGTGCAAGTTTGTGGGATATCCAAAGAACTCCGAGGGATATTTCTTCTATTGCGAAAAGGAACAAAAGGTTTTTGTTTCTCGTCATGCCCACTTCTTGGAAACTCGTTTTTTGGAAAAACAGATAAGTGGGAGCGCAATAGAACTGGAAGAAATTCCAGAACCACGAGCTATTACTGAAAGCTTAGTAGAACCAAAGGGTTCAAAAGATCAGGACATTCCTACGCCGCTCCGCAGAAGTAGTAGGCAGTCTCATCCGCCTGAGAGATACTACTGTTTTCTCATAGACGGAGATAGAGAGGATTGCATCATTGATAGTGATGAGCCGACTAGCTTCCAGCAGGCCATTCAAAGCGTTGACTCGGTAAAATGGCTGGATGCAATGCGGACCGAAATGGAGTCCATGTATACCAACAAAGTATGGACGTTGGACATTGCTCCAGATGGGGTAAAACCCGTAGGATGCAAGTGGATCTTCAAAAGGAAGATTGGTGTAGATGGACAGGTTGAGACCTATAAGGCTAGACTTGTTGCAAAGGGTTTTCGTCAAAGACCTGGTTTGGACTATGACGAAACCTTTTCTCCAGTAGCTATACTGAAATCCATTCGGATCCTTCTTGCCATTGCTGCCTTCCACGATAATGAGATTTGGCAGATGGACGTAAAGACCGCTTTTCTAAATGGAAATTTAGAGGAGTGTGTCTATATGGACCAGCCAGAGGGTTTCATTCAGAGTGGGAGTAGCGGAAAGGTATACAAGTTGCTTAAGTCCATCTATGGACTAAAGCAGGCATCGCGGAGTTGGAACATCTGTTTTGATGAGACGGTCAAAGATTTTGGCTTTATCAAAAATCCAGATGAACCATGCATCTATAGTAGATTTGTAGCAAGAACTATCATATTCCTCGTATTGTACGTGGATGACATTCTTTTAATAGGAAATGAAATTCCTATGTTACAATCTGTCAAGGGATTCTTGTCACACAGGTTCTCCATGAAAGACCTGGGTGATACCTCTTAAATTCTGGGGATCCGGATCTATCGTGACAGGTCCAAGAGGATATTAGGACTCTCACAGTCCAGGTACATCGACACCATACTGAAAAGATTCAGTATGGAAGATTCCAAGCGCGGTAATCTACCGGCTTGTCACGGGATCACCCTCTCCAAAGAGATGTCTTCCAAGACTGATTTGGAAAGGGATCACATGTCTATTATACCCTACGCTTCTGCGGTAGGCTCTATAATGTATGCGATGTTGTATACCAGACCAGATGTAGCTTATGCACTGAGTGTGGTAAGCCGGTATCAGTCTAACCCTGGGGAGAAGCACTGGATAGCGGTAAAGAACATTCTCAAGTACCTGAGAAGGACTAAGGAGATGTTCTTGGTGTATGGCGGAAAAGACCTCCAGATCGAGGCCTTTGCTGACTCCAGCTTCCAGAGTGACAAGGATGATTCCATGTCCATGTCGGGTTATGTCTTTACCCTCAATGGAGGGGCGGTGTGTTGGAAGAGTTCCAAACAGGAAACCGTTGCTAACTCGACGATGGAAGCGGAATATATCGCTGCTGCAGATGCCGCAAAAGAAGCCGTCTGGATAAGGAAGTTCTTGACAGAACTTCAGGTGGTTCCGTCCATTGTTGATCCAATACCTCTGTATTGCGACAACAACGGGGCTATAACTTTAGCGAAGGAACCCAGGTCCCATCAGAGATCCAGACACATCTTAAGGCGGTATCACCTGATCAGGGAGATCGTGGGTCGCCAGGAGATCGAGGTTCGGAGAGTTGCTACGGATGGTAACACTGCTGATCCACTCACGAAGGCCTTACCCCAGACTCAGTTCGAGCGGCTGATCGAGATGATAGGTCTTCGATACGCCAGTACATGGCCTTAGTGCAAGTGGGAGATAGTGCATGTGGGAGATTGTTAGTGTATATGCCCTAGAGGCCATTACTGTATCATACTAGTTGTTATATTACTTAATGGAAGCTTGGGATATTCACCTTGTATAGACAATCTTGCTCAAAATAGTAGTATGCTACTTGGTTTGTTTCTACTTTAATGTGTACATGTGTTTATTTTAGTATATCACCTTTACACATTAGTGGAGCCTTTAGGATCTTTGCTTGATTACCAGCGTTGTGATGGCAGTCACACTCGTGGGGGCTGGGTAATCCACAAGCACATCCTTATACAGGTCCCTAGTCATAGGATTATCGATACAGGGCATCGATACTCCGAAGTAGACTAGCGTATGCGCTTCTCATCCCCAGCAGGGGAGACGGTCTGTCTCACAGCCGTCAGTACGTCGTACTTGAGATAGTATGCGGGTGCTCGTTAGGTTACGAGTACACTGGACAGGACTCATCGGGAACTGTTGGTTGGTATTATACCTATCGTCAGTTATCAGTTCCCAGGTGACATGAGTACAGCTTAGTCCGCTGACTTGACACTATCACTTCGCCTCGAATGTGTTCGCACTGTACTTTGATTACTACCCTACCAAGGCTCAAAGGAGTCGTGCAAACAGGTAGTAGTTGGGTGCAGTCCTGAAGCACTTAGAGGCAGTGACGGTTAGACAGGATTCATCTCTCCCGGTATTGGGGGTTGATATCGCGCTGTGTCTAGGAGAGCCATTACACAAGTAGTCCCTGGCCAGGGAAATAGAGATATACTGGTAGGTTTCCAGTGTTATCTCAGGGTGTTCTGGGTTACACTCCGACACGACTTGTACCGCTATTAGGGGACTGACGTTTGCCGCCCCCTAGGCCCGCCAGACGATATGATCAGACGAACAGACCGGACTGTACGGAGATTGTCACATTCAGGCTCAGTAGGAGTTCAGATGGGTTTCACCTCGTCAGTCTTCTTATCGGCATCTACCTGGGGGCCGTTACGCATAGCTAGTGCCGCTTGCGGTCTGTGGTTAAACCCACAGCCAGCGTAGTGTCGAGTCTTTAGAGTCCCACACAGAAAGCTATTCACCTTTAGGCAAAAGAGTAGAGGTCGCATGGTTTTGCGACAGGGTTCGGTCACATCCGTGCACTTGTGCGCGTTTAGTGTCCGGACAGTTAACACTAGCGGGATTTGGTTTAAGCCAGATCCTAGTGTACGTTTTGGGATTGGTTTTATCTCGTTTGTATTCGTGTTCCTCAGAACGCGGATGCGGGTGTGTATGCACAGTTGACAGAGAGACAGAGGCAGAGGATTCTCATTGGGGTTGTTGTCTGTGGACTGTTGACTTTTGCTAAAACCCCAATGAGAATATGAAATATGATTAACAATAATATTAATTAGGTATTATAGTGACATGGTTGTTGAGGGGTTGACTTTGTTGACTTTGTTTACCGGTAGACTAGGTTGGACTAGTTGACCATCATCATTACAATGGCTATCATTTCATGGCAAAGACTTTTTCTTGCTTGTTTCTTTTTGCAAAATGAGTGCATGAATTGATATGGCCATTTTGACTTGAAGCATCACATAATACTCAATTACTATTATGAGTTATCATGATTTTGGATTATGAGAGCTTGGAAGGCAAAAGACTTGCTCATTCTCTCGTTTATTTTCTCTCTCTTGCTTGAGCTCTCCCTCTTCCTCTTGCTCTCTCTCTAGTCTATGGTTCGCCTGTCTCATGTGTTGAGAAGCAAGAACCATAGAGATAAAACTCAACACACTCCTCTACTCATCCTAGTTCACAAGGTTTAGCAAACCAAGTGTTCTAGTTTCTTCTAGTTTGAAGAGAAGCCAAAGGTAGAAGCTTTCAGGTGGATCCATCTTCGGCGCGAGAAGACGACGAGGTGAGGCCGATCCGACCACCGCAAGGAGTTGAAGACGAAGGAGTTCAAGTTAAGGTATAACCCCCTAACCGAGTAGGTAAAACTCTTGTTAGGTTTGTTAGATAGTTGTTTAACAAAGATCCGTATTTTGAGTCCATGTTACCACCTCTAGAAAAATTGTTTTTAATCATTTCCGCATGCCCGTAAGTACCGGGAGAGGTAACGTGGACTTACATAACCGACTAATATTTATCCGTACCGATTCATCGAATCAACACTTGATCTGATGACCCGGCTGATATCATATATCGCGAGAATAGAATACGGTATCTCATATTGCATTATCCTCGGTCCCGCACATATCACATATGTTCCCCTACTCCGTTTTTCCTGAGTCAAGAAACCTCTGTGTAGGACTCTAAAGAATCGTCAATACGCCGGCAGTTGGTGATGATCATATCAAACACCTACAAGCTGCAAGCGGTCAGCTAAACGTAACAGCCACCCAGGTATTGAGCGCTCAGAAGATCAACAAGCAAGCCTGTACATTCTCCTGTGAATCCAATCAGTAACACTCCCATACAGTCCGGTCTCGTCGTCTGATATGTCGCATATCTCGCCTATGGGTGGTAAACGTCAGACCCCAGTAGCTCGATAAGTCGTGTCGATTTGAGATCTATAACAGTTCGACAAACTACTGATAACACTTACCAGTAAATCTCAGCAACCTTGGCCAGGGATTTCCAGTTATAGCCAATCGAACACAGCGCAACATCAACTCCCTGTACCGGGATAGACGAATCCCCTGCTATCGCTCATTGCCTCCACGTGATTCGGGACTATACCCAAAAGCCACTTTTTTGCACGCCCTCTTGGACGTGGTATGATGGAAATCAAAGCACAGTGGGAATCACACAAGACACTATGACGATCTCGGGTCAACAGACTACTCTGTATCAGTGTCACCGGAGAACGACCATCTGACGTGAGGTATAATACCATCTGGGAGTTCTCGGCGAGTCCGTCCAGTGTACCCAGTCTCCACTGAGCACCCGTACACCATCCTTGATGTCAAACACCGATGGATATGGGATCATCCATCGCCCATCATATGGGTCAAGATGCGTATACGCTAGTCTACTCTGGTGCATCGATGCCCTGTCTCGATACACCCTCGACAAGGAACAATTATAGGATGTACTCGTCGACTACCGTGGCCCCACTAGTATGATCTCATCAAACTCCCAGTAGTCGAGTACATATCCTAAGGGCTTTATCAACATGTAACATAGATACAATCAGAGTACATGTTAAGATAAAGTACAACCAGATAGCATACTATCATGTCGAGCAAGAAAGTCCTCCCTATATATGTCCAAGCATCCATTACAATATACATCGTATGTACAGTAATGGCCTCTAGAGCATACATATAACTAACAATATACCCGCAGACGGTGCCTACCACTCCTCGAATCGGGTATACTCACACAAACTCCTAGAACCGAGAAAACTCATGGTAGACGCACTAAAATATCATATCAAGAGAAACCGGGTTTTCAAAACAGTGCATGCTTTCTTAAAATAATACCACTGTTCTCAAATCCAGAAATCACATGAAATCCGAACTCAATGCGTAAATCCATACAGTGTGACGTATGCAACATAAAGCTATAACATGTGCATATCAAGGGAAAACCGCTCCTTTAAATAAATACAGTTTTTAAAAATATGTCAGGCGGTTCCCAAATCTTCAAATCAAATCTACGTCATCTAAGGATGCAGCTATAACTAGTATGGGTGTACGCAGGGATGTATGCATAAGCAAGTGTGGAAATGTAAATATGTAGATACGCAAAAATGTATGCGTACAAAGGAGAAATCATGTCTAATCATCAATGATGAGGTAATCAAAACGATATATGGTTCACAGCAATTTTATGTGCGAGTGTCATAGCAATTACTAACGGTGTGTGTGTAGCATACAATTAGTGCTCGTGCAGCATGAACCGTTAGTAATAGTGCAGTGTCCACTAGGTAATAAATCTAGCATAACAATAATGGCATATAACGATGCTTATGTAAAATTGACATATATGAATATGAATATGCGGCTACAATATCCTATCAAGCCCTGACGCATAACGCCATACGGGCGATTTCCCCGTAGATGTTAAATCTACTCACCGTGATCTCGTGCTAAGTGTAGCCGACTATCTGCTTCCCCTTCTTTGCGGCGTCTGAAGTACCTGCCTGCGAACCTAGAATTTACATAAGCAACATTCATAAGGCTAAAATCTTGCAAAAACGCGATAACAAGATCACACGAGAAACTAGCGTCGCAAGCTAAACGCGCGTGTACTCGATACGCCAAAACGTGTGTATACGCGTCTGAAACTATCCCGACACGCTGTGATACGCAGCAAAAACTAAACCCACTCACATAACGTACGTGTCGCGCAAGTTTAAAAGTATTGAAAACAAGGTATTTGGTTCCAGATTTTGACTAGAGTGGAAATAGGAAAAGTTGTATATACCAAACACCTACAAAACCTAGCAGACACCTACAGAAGAAGCCCCGACACCCACACCCACCCTCTGGCCGTAAATTGCCGCCAGACGCATTAAATCTGCGGCCATGTAGGGGAGAGGGGGTCCCGTGCTTCGTGCTTGTGGTCCTATCCCAGTCACTAAGCTCCAGTAAATGCAACTTTTGCCTGAAGCACCCGGGTCAAAAGCAGATCTCAAAGTGAACCCAAATCTTAACTAAAACACTAATTAACACTAAGTTAAAACAATAAGGTATTTTAGTGAAATATGGTGCAAAAACTTGGATTAAGTGACCCTAATAACACTAAGTTAAGTTACATTAGCCATAAAAACCTTAACTTGGCCTAAACTCCACTTAAACCACAAAACTAGCACTAAAATCAACTTAAACACTAAATTTAAGCTAAATAAACTATAAGTTTATAAAAAATGACTAGGTTGAGTTTTATACCTCAAAGGGGGTTAGTGGTGGCTCAAACTTGACGATCTTGCCTCAAGAACCCACAATAAGTGTTAAACAAGGGTTTTAGTGAGGTGAGGAGGGAGTTTTAATGGAGATTGGAGGCTAGAATGAAAGGAAGAAGAAGAAGAGGAGAAGGGGAGGGGGAGCTGGTGTTGCTCAGAAAATGAGAGGGAGAAAGAGTGTGAGGTGTGAGGAATTGAGTGTTTTTTTTTTAAAAACAATTGAGAGGGTGGGAGTCAACCATGCCTCTCTCTCTCTCTCCTCATTAATTACCAAGCATGCTTTCTCATGCTCATCATGCCTTCTCTCTCTCCTCAATTCTCAAGTCAACCCCCAAAAGAAAATCATTTATATTTAAATTTTGAAAGCAAAAATACTTAATTAACTTCATATCATCCTAATGAAGTGGGTTAATACACCATAGCTACATAACATGGTTTAACCCCAAATTAGCCCTAGGTTATCATGCACATGTGTGTGCAAGCCCAAGTTAAATTCTAATAAAATATTCATTAATTTTTATAAAACATTTGAAAAACGTTTTGGTAAACTTTTTACTAAAAACCCGCATTAATGCATAATTATCCACTAATCGCATTCTAAGGTGTTACATTTCCCGACGTTTTTCCCGATGAGTTACCTGGATTGCCGTCAGAGCGTGAGATTGAGTTTTGGATTTATTTGATCCCCGGCACGGGGCCTATTTCTATACCGCCTTACCGGATGGCCCTACTGGAGCTTACAGAGCTCAAGGATCAGTTACAAGAGTTGCTTGATAAGGGACTTGTACGTCCGAGGGTTTCACCTTGGGGAGCTCATGTTCTATTCGTCAAGAAGAAGGACGGCAGTTTGAGGTTGAGCATTGATTATCATCAATTGAACCGAGTTACGGTGCGGAATAGGTATCCTCTAGCTCGCATTGACGATTTGTTTGATCAGCTCCAGGGTGCGGGACATTTGTCCATGATTGATTTGAGATTGGGTTATCATCAGTTGCGGGTTTGGAATGATGGCGTTCCGAAGACTGCTTTTCATACGCGCTACGGGCATTATGAGTTCTTGGTGATGTCGTTCGGGCTCACCAATGCCCAGCAACGTTCATGGATTTGATGAACCGCATTTTCAGGTCGTTCCTCGACCAGTTTATTATTGTGTTTATTGATGACATTCTGGTTTATTCCAAGAGTCGAGAGGAGCATGAGAAGCACTTGAGGATTGCTTTCTGGACATTGAGAGAGAAACATCTGTTTGCTAAATTCTTGAAGTGTGCCTTCTGGCTTGATAATGTTGACTTCCTAGGTCACGTGATAACGGGAGACGGTATTCGTGTAGAACCGAGGAAGATCGAGGCCGTACAGCTTTGGCCCAGACCTGTATCAGTGATAAAGGTCCGCAGCTTTTTGGGCTTAGCCGGTTACTACCTCCGTTTCGTGCAGTACATCTCAAGTATCGCTGCACCGCTGACCGGACTGACCAGGAAGGGGGTTCCTTTTCCTTGGACTGAGGCATGCGAGCTGATTTTTCAGCAGTTGAAGACTCGGTTGACGACTGCACCAGTTTTATCTTTGCCTTCTGGATCGGGCGGCTTTGTCGTTTACTGTGATGCTTCTCGAGTGGGGCTCGGTTGTGTATTGATGCAACATGATAGAGTTATCGCTTATGCTTCCCAGCAGTTGAAGAAGCACGAGCAGAATTATCCCACTCATGATCTTGAGATGGTCACGGTGGTCTTTGCGCTTAAGATTTGGAGACACTACTTGTATAGGGAGTCTTGCCAGATTTTCACAGACCACCAGAGCTTAAAGTGCATCTTCCAGCAGCGGGATCTGAATTTGAGACAGCGCCGTTGGATGGAGCTTGTGAAGGATTATGATTGTGAGATCCTTTATCACCCTGACAAGGCAAATATGGTAGCCGATGGTTTCAGTCGTAGGCCCGGGGGTAGCTTATCCCAGTTGAGTGCAGTTCAGAGACAGTCTTCTGCAGATTAGAAGGTCATGTGCGACAGCAGAGTACAGTTTGAGTTCAATTCCACTGGGGGACAGCTTGCTCATGTACGCGCCCGTCCACTTCTACTTGATCGTATTCGTGAAGCACAGCCCGCTGATGCCCTTTTGTCTAAGATTCTTGAGCATGTTCGGCAGGGTAGAGATTCGGAGTTCTTGATGTTGGGTTACGGCAGCGCCCCGGCCATCAAAACGTGGCCAAATGCGGAACAAAATTTTTATAAACCGACGCTACCATGACTCGAGGCCGGATCTACCGTTAACCCTAGACTAGCTAAATGTAAAAAGAAGTTAGAACGGTTATACAGATCGATCCGTGTCCTTCGGTCTTCAATCTCTTCCCAAGCTCCTCGCGGCTAACAAACTCGCTCTCCGGTCTCCTTCGTCGAAGATGATCCACGTCGAGGATTAGTAATACGGGCTCCCGCCTCAAAACCGAGGCAACTCGGGTATCCAGTTTGCTAGCCTAGATACCTAAGATGAAGTAGAGATAGTGTGTGAATAGTTTGTCTCAAGGAACCCAATGATTTGGAAGGAGGTAAATGAAGTTGCCATGGATGGAAATTGTGAGCACATGAATTTTTTCTTGAAGGAAAAAGGGGCTAGGCCAAAGAAAGAAAATGGGGCTCTGTCAATTTTTGGAGGAATGGTTCTCTGGGAATCATGTGAAGAAGTTGTGAGGATATATGTGTTGATTAATTAACACATGAAAAAAAAACTCACTCCCATCAAAGAAACAGCCACCAACCCAATCAAGTGCCCATGCCTCATTAATGCAAAGCATGGCTCATGAATTAGCCCATCACTGCCCCTTGCCAGCACACCATGACACACACACATGAATTTCGAATTTTGACAGCCTATGAAAATTAGCCAAAACAAGAAATATCCAGCACAAGGAGTTTGGCCAAAAACCAAGAAGTAGAAATGGCAACTTCAAAAGTAATCTTGTAACGAATTACAAGAATACCCCTCGTCCGTATATACATACCCGCATCCGTATTTGTACTGAATACGAATACAACGGGACGAAAATATTCAAACAATATAATACTAGGATCGGGCTTAAAACAAAGCCCACTAGTATTATCCGTCTGATCATGATCCGTGCACAAGTGCACGTATATAATCGAACCCTGCCATAAAACCATACCCTCTGCAACGTTTCGCCCGAATTAGGGAAACCCTCTGTGTTGGACTCTAAAGACTCGTCAATACGCTGGCAGTGGGTTTAACCATAAGCACGTCAGTGGCAGTAGCTGTACGTAACGGCTATCAAGGTATTTAGCGAAAGGGAGGCCGACGAGCAAACTCATTCTGAAACCCTACTGAGCCTGACAGTGACAATATCCGTACAGTCCGGTCTGTTCATCTATGAGTATCGCATATCGAGTCTAGAGGGGTGGATAAAGTCAGACCCCTAACAAAGCGATAATTCGTGTCGGTATGTAACCCATCACCACCTGAGAAACTATCGATCTTGGATCGGTAATTCTCGTATACCCCGGCCGAGGATTTCAGGTGATGGCCACCCGTGCACTGCGCGACATCAACCCCCAATACCGGGAGAGACGAATCCCCAACGATCCGCTCACTGCCCCCATGTGGCTCGGGACTGTACCCAACTAAAACCTGTTTGCATGACTCCTTTGAGCCATGGTAGGGGAGTAATCAAAGCACAGTGGGAACTCACACGGGACAAATAACGATCTCAGGTCGACAAACTAACCTGTACACATGTCACCAGGGAACTGCTATCTGACAATAGGTATAATACCAACTAGCATGTTCCAGACAAGTCCGTCCAGTGTACTCATAACCCAAGGAGCATCTGTATACTATCTTAGATGAACAACTTGTAAGTCCACGTTGCGACCCCCGGTTCTTACGGGGAGGCGGAAAAGGTATAAAAATCAAATTATTAGCGCAAGGGGCAACATGGACTAAGCAAAGTCGGGATCTTTGACTAAACTAAAACTAGCATACTTAGCTAAAGAGAGTTAGCTACTCGGATGGAGATGGTTATACCTTAAACTTGTCTTGAACTCCTTCTCTTCAAGCTCCGATGGTGGTCCGATGGCTCCTTCTCGTCGTCTCCGTACGCCGAAGATAGATCCACTTGAAAGCTCCAACCTTTAGCTCCTTCTTCGTTCTTTGAAGAAACTAGTTCACTTGGTTTGCTAAACCTAGTGAACTAGAATGAGTAGAGAGGAAATAGAATGGGATTTTATCTATGGTTCTTGATTCTCAACTCATGAGACAAGAGAACCATAGATCAAGAGAGGGAGCAAGAGGTTGAGGTGAGAGCAAGAGGAGAGCTCAAGAACAAGAGAGAGAATGAGCAAGAAAGAATGAGGCTCTCTTTTGTCTCTCACCCTCTCATAATCCAATGTAATCATAACTCATCATATCAATAAAAGTCTTATGTGATGGTTGAAGCAACCATAACCTTATCATGTCATGCACTCATTTTACTCAAATGAGCAAGCAAGTAAAAGTCTTTGGCATGAAATGATAACCATGGTTATCATGATGGTCAACTAGTCAAGCCTAGTCAACCGGTCAACAAAGTCAACAAGTCAACAAAAGTCAACAAGTCAACAAAAGTCAACAACCAAGTCACCATAATACTTAATTAATATAATAGTTAATAACATATCATATTCTCATTAGGGTTGAGCAAAAAGTCAAATAGTCAACGGTCAACTGTCAACAACCCTAATGAGAATCCGCTGTCTGTGCCTCCCTGTCAACTGTGCATACACACCCGCATCCGCGTTCCGAGGAACACGAATGCAAACTGGATAAATCCAATCCCATAAGGTACACTAGGATCTGGCTTAAACCAAAGCCCGCTAGTGTAAACTGTCCGAACACTGTACGTGCACAAGTGCACGGATGTGACCGAACCCTGTCGCAAAACCATGCGACCTGTCGCAATACCATGCGACCTCTACTCTTTTGCCTAAAGGCGAAAAGCTTTCTGTGTGGGACTCTAAAGACTCGACACTACGCTGGCAGTGGGTTTAACCACAGACCGCAAGCGGCACTAGCTGTGCGTAACGGTCCCCAGGTAATGCCGACAAGAAGACCGACGAGGCGAAACCCATCTGAACTCCTACTGAGCCTGAGTGTGACATTCTCCGTACAGTCCGGTCTGTTCGTCTGATACATCGCATGGCGGGCCTAGGGGGCGGTAAACGTCAGTCCCCCAATAGCGGTACAAGTCGTGCCGGAGCGAAGCCCAAAACATCCTGAGATAACACTGGAAACCTACCAGTATATCTCGTTTGCCCTGGCCAGGGACTACTCGTGTAATGGCTCTCCTAGACACAGCGCGATGTCAACCCCCAATACCGGGAGAGACGAATCCTGTCTAACCGTCACTGCCTCCAAGTGCTTCGGGACTGCACCCAACCACCACCTGTTTGCACGACTCCTTTGAGCCGTGGTAGGGTAGTGATCAAAGTACAGTGGGAACACACCCGAGGTGAAGTGACAGTGTCAAGTCAGCGGACTAAGCTGTACTCATGTCACCTGGGAACTGATAACTGACGATAGGTATAATACCAACTAGTCAGTTCCCGACGAGTCCTGTCCAGTGTACCCGTAACCTAACGAGCACCCGCATACTATCTCAAGTACGACGTACTGACGGCTGTGGGACAGACCGTCTCCCACACTGGGATGAGAAGCGCATGCGCTGGTCTACTCCGGAGTATCGATGCCCTGTCTCGATAGTCCTGCGACCAGGGACCTGCATAAGGATGTGCTTATAGATTACCCAGCCCCACTAGTGTGACGGCCATCACATCGCTGGTAATCAAGCAAAGATCCTAAGGGCTCTACTAATGTGTATAGGCGATATACAAAAATAAACACATGTACACATTGAAGCAGAAACAAACCAAGTAGCATACTACTATTTTGAGCAAGATTGTATATACAAGGTGAATATCCCAAGCATCCATTAAGTAATATACAAACTAGTATGATACAGTAATGGCCTCTAGGGCATATACACTAACAATCTCCCACTTGCACTAAGGCCATGTACTGGCGTATCGAAGACCTATCATCTCGATCAGCCGCTCGAACTGAGTCTGGGGCAGGGCCTTGGTGAATGGATCTACAGTGTTATCTTCTGAAGCGACTCTCCGAACCTCGATCTCCTGGCGATCTACGATCTCCCTGATCAGGTGATACCGCCTTAAGATGTGCCTGGATCTCTGATGGGACCTGGGTTCCTTCGCTAAAGCTATAGCCCCGTTGTTGTCGCAATACAGAGGTATTGGATCAACAATGGACGGAACCACCTGAAGTTCTTTTAAGAACTTCCTCATCCAGACAGCTTCTTTTGCGACATCAGATGCAGCGATGTATTCCGCTTCCATCGTTGAGTCTGCAACGGTTTCCTGTTTGGAACTCTTCCAACACACCGCCCCTCCATTGAGGGTAAAGACAAAACCCGACATGGACTTGGAATCATCCTTGTCACTCTGGAAGCTGGAGTCAGCAAAGGCCTCGATCTGGAGGTCTTTTCCGCCATACACCAAGAACATCTCCTTAGTCCTTCTCAGGTACTTGAGAATGTTCTTTACCGCTATCCAGTGTTTCTCCCCAGGGTTTGACTGATACCGTCTTACCACACTCAGTGCATAAGCTACATCCGGTCTGGTACACAACATCGCATACATTATAGAGCCTACCGCAGAAGCGTAGGGTATAATAGACATGCGATCCCTCTCCAAATCAGTCTTGGGAGACATCTCTTTAGAGAGGGTGATCCCGTGACAAGCCGGTAGGTTACCGCGCTTGGAATCTTCCATACTGAATCTCTTCAGTATGATGTCGATGTACCTGGACTGTGAAAGTCCTAGTATCCTCTTGGATCTGTCACGGTAGATCCGGATACCCAGAATGTATGAGGCATCACCCAGGTCTTTCATGGAGAACCTGTGTGACAAGAACCCCTTGACAGATTGTAGCATAGGAATATCATTTCCTATTAAGAGAATGTCATCCACGTATAAAACGAGGAATACTACAGTTCTCGCTACAAATCTACTATAGATGCATGGTTCATCTGGATTTTTGATAAAGCCAAATTCTTTGACCGTCTCATCAAAGCAGATGTTCCAACTCCGCGATGCCTGCTTTAGTCCATAGATGGACTTAAGCAACTTGCACACCTTTCCGCTGCTCCCACTCTGAATGAAACCCTCTGGTTGGTCCATATAGACACACTCCTCTAAATTTCCATTTAGAAAAGCTGTTTTTACGTCCATTTGCCAGATCTCATAATCGTGGAAGGCAGCAATGGCAAGAAGGATCCGAATGGATTTCAGCATGGCTACTGGAGAAAAGGTTTCGTCATAGTCCAAGCCAGGTCTTTGACGAAAACCCTTTGCTACCAGCCTAGCTTTATAGGTCTCAACCTGTCCATCTACACCAATCTTCCTTTTGAAGATCCACTTGCATCCTACGGGTTTTACCCCGTCTGGAGCAATGTCCAACGTCCATACCTTGTTGGTGTACATGGACTCCATTTCGGTCCGCATTGCATCCAGCCATTTCACTGAGTCAACGCTCTGAACGGCCTGCTGGAAGCTAGTAGGCTCATCATAATCTATGATGCAATCCTCTCTATCCCCGTCTATGAGAAAACCGTAGTATCTCTCGGGCGGATGAGACTGCCTACTACTCCTGCGGAGTGGCGCAGGAATGTCCTGTTCTGTTGAACCCTCTGGTTCCACTAAGCTTTCAGTAACAGTCTGTGGTTCTGGAACTTCTTCCAGTTCTATTATGCTCCCACTTATCTGGGTTTCCAAAAACTCAGTTTCCAAGAAGCGGGCATGCTGAGAAACAAAAACCTTTTGTTCCTCAGCGGAATAGAAAAGATACCCCCTGGAGTTCCTTGGGTATCCCACAAACTTACACTGTACTGAACGTGCCTCAAGCTTGTCCGCATGCTGCTTCTTTACAAAAGCTGGACATCCCCATACCTTAAGATACTTTAGACAGGGTTTCTTCCCAGTCCACATCTCATATGGGGTGGTAGGCACAGTCTTGGTGGGAGCCTTGTTCAAGAGATACGCAGCTGCTTCTAGTGCATATCCCCAGAATGATCGCGGTAACTCAGCGTTACTCATCATGGACCGAACCATATCCAATAGGGTTCGGTTCCGTCTCTCCGATACACCATTATGTTGCGGAGTGTATGGAGGAGTAAGCTGAGAGAGAATACCATTCTCTTTTAAGTAATTCAGGAATTCGGCACTTAAGTATTCTCCACCTCGATCCGATCTTAGAATCTTAATACTTTTGCCGGTCTGTTTCTCTACTTCATTCTTATACTCCTGGAATTTTCCAAAGGCCTCGGACTTATGTTTCATCAAGAAGACATAACCGTACCTTGAGAAGTCATCCGTAAAAGTAATGAAGTAAGAATGTCCGCTTCGGGCATGTGTAGACATTGGACCGCACACGTCACTGTGTACGAGTCCCAAGAGCTCGCTCGCTCTTACTCCTTGTCCAGTAAACGGAGTCTTTGTCATCTTTCC